>CM060900.1:301447244-302709744 GCA_030762935.1 Hymenopus coronatus | reverse complement strand
GGAAGTGAAGGTACTGAAGTTAGTTCTCATCAAATTCTTTTTGTTTCATACCAAAGTGAGCTATGGCTGGTACATAAAGAAGACAAGTGTGTGTGATAAGAATTAAAGCAATGTTGTTCTAGTTTTGTCTGATGGTATGAGTGAGGCTATTCAGTTTTGTTGCATTGCTAAGGCTGTCTTTCTCACTGCCACTGTCTTCGAAAGCAATGTTCTTCTTTTATTAAGTGAATGGTGTGAAGGTAAGTTCAGACAAGGTTTTGATCAGTGTGTGCGGGTTGTTGGTTCTATCACACAGGAACAAATGATGTCTGTGAAGTGCTGATCTTCATTATCAATATCTGATGGACATATTGGATGATAGGCTGAATTTAATGCCAATCTAGGCTGAAACTGATTCCAATTGACATAACCATTTGTCAGGTGTGGTTGTTGTGTTGTTAAGTATGGTATGATTGAAATGTATTTAGGACTGGGCAATGGTCTAAATCAAGGGCAGCTAAAGCAGAGCAGAGGGATCTGTGTGATTAAACCCTAAATGATCCCTGATGGTTTTCACTACCAATTTCACTATGTTTTCTTATGTTTAATACAGAACTATAGCTATAGAAGAAACAATTTATTTAATACTGTAACAAATGGCTTTATTGCCTCAGAAGGTAGCTACAAATAAAGTCTTTAAATCACTGCTCCAAATAGTTCACTTAATGTTAGACAGTTGACAGTTTACAGCTGCACGCCGTCCATGGCTCGCGCACTACTATGCGCTAATGTTCCAGTCACTCATCACGTCTCAACACAATTCACAGTAACAACACCAAAATGCCCTTCGTCCCCCTTTTTATTGCGAGAAAATGACGTCGCAGCGCTTCCTGGAAGCTTCTAGGAGGTAGTAGAAACTGAAAGCTTGGAGAACAATCGAGGGTGCTATTCTCGAAGGTTGCTGTTACATCCTCTTCTGTGTTGTTTATGCATTCCAGTTGGAGTGATCGCATTCCAACTCCCACTGCGAACCTGAAAGTGTCACATACACAGATGACATTGTGGCACTGCTCCCTCCTCAGGGCTGATCGTCCCAACCAGCACCATCGTAGCGGGCTAGACAATCCATTTGGAGAGTTTCTTCCCTGAGGTTAGCCTCTGGATGCGGTACACGACATCATTTATCCTTTACACCACAAGCTCTTGCCTTGGTTGTTGAAGCTTGGGTCGGCGTCTCTTCGTTCAAATAGGGTGATACAGCCACACCAGATCACTTTGTTGGAAACCTCCGCTGTTGGTCTTCCGATCGTAACGGGTCTTCATCCGATCGCTCGCTACCTGGATGTCTTGCCGGGCCATCTCATGCATGACATGAAGTCAATCCATGAGATGCTCTACATAGTCGACTGCTGGTTGTTCTGCTCCAGAAGATTCCCGAACATCAGACCATGTAGTCTTTGTTGTCTGCCAAAGACTAAACTGATCGGTGTCAACCCGGTAGTGTCGTGGGCTGAAGAGCGGTAGGCTGACTGTCGATGAAGAGGTGTTGTGCTCATTTTGAACATGCTGAGTCTCTTCAGTGTTTCCCTCATGAGGTTGGACTCAAAATTTCTGCTCTGATCAGTGTGGCTCCATTGGTAACCCATAGCGATAAAACAGTTCTTCCACTAGTCGGTTCACAATGGCCTTGGCATCTTGGTCAGGGATTGCGTACACTTCTGGCCACTTGGTTAAATAATCCATGTCAACCAACAGATACCTGTTGTCCCTGTAGGACACTGGGAATGGCCCAGCTACGTCGATGGCTATGAGTTCAAAGGGTGCCCCTGCATTATACTGCTGCACACGACCCAGGCTCCTGATTTGTGGGCTGCGACTTGCCGCACACAGGGACATGACATTGGTGGCACCATCTCTCAGCCTCTGCACGTAGTCACAACCAGTAGTACCGTTGTCGGAGCTTGTTGATGTTTTGGCTGATTCCATGAGGCGCTGGATGGTGGCCAGCACTAGTGCAGAGGCCAAAGGGCATAACCTAAATTGCAAAGCCCTTACCCAGTCGAAAATGCGGTCTGCTCCTTGTCTCTGTGATCTAAATCCACTTGCCGGTATCCCGAGTTTCAAATCCAAAGTCGAGAACCACTGGGCGCCAGCAAGTGTGCCTAAGGTGTCATCAGCCGTTTTTGGTCATGGCATTCAGTTTCCTGTAATCCACTCAGAAGCGTAGCTCACCGTTCTTCACCAAGACCAAGGGGAGCACCAAGGGCTGTCCGACTTTTCAATGATCCCCTTTAGATTTCATATTCTCCAACATGTTCCGCACTTCTGCTGGCTTCGTCAGGGGAACACGTCTTGATTGTTGTCGGATAGGTCGGGCATCTCCTGTATTTAATCTACAAAAAGTAAAATGCAATATAATCAATAATATCAGAATTATAAATAAAAATAACTTATTATAACATGTATAGCAAATAAATTCACTATTGAGTATTGTGGAGTGGTCGAACAGTGTGACCGTAATCGCCGTTCCCTTTGCTGAAGCACAGGCTGGATCGGCTGAGTAGACGCCGGAACTTCTCCAGTTGTGAAGGAGTCAAATGGTCGGCCGGCCTCTTCAGCACATTTTTCAGCGGGGGCCCGGACTCTTCTACGGCGCCTGCTGTTCGGATTCGTCACACGGAGTTACACTGACAGCTGGCTCGCACTTCCCGAACTCCCTCCCGGCCTGGATGTCCTGATCGATGTCCATCGGGTTCAGCAGCCTAACGGGTACTTCCTCCTGGCAGGGCAACAATGCTTGGGCAACGCATAGTCCGTGTAATGATGCCTTCCGGTCCAGTACCAAGTTCCTTGACCGTTGACCCTCCAGATGCGCTTTCACCACCATCACGCTTTGCGGGCACAACCACATCGTCCTTCAAGAGCTTTGGATGTTCCTAGGGGCTCCGGAGCAACACCTCATTTAGACCGAGTCGTAAAACTCTCCGGCCGACGTCAGCCGTCACGTCGTGGGTCCTGCGGGCACATCCTCAGTCAACCCCATGACAAACACTCACAGGCTCACGTCCCAATATCGACTCTCCACAAGTAAAATATCGCCCGACACTGTCACTAGTTGGTAAGGTCGACTGGGTGTTCGTGTCGGCAAGCCCTTCGCTATGCCAGGTCCGATTACAGTCACGGCTGCACCAGTGTCAATGAGTATCCGGCACAGTTTCCCTTGTATCCAGCCGTCCGTGATGAGACTATCGTCCACTCTTCTGTTCAAGGCACGTAGCGTCACTCGAGGGGGTGGTGAAGACGCAGACTGATGTGCCATTCGTCACGCCGGTTCTTATCCATTTTCCGCCTGCTCATCATCTTGGTGTGGACGGTACTTCACTAGGTGACCCGTTTTGCCACATCCCCAGCACACGCCACCTGAAGATCGTCGGCGTCTCTGGGTTATTACTCTCTCCCGGTCATAGCGAATACTCCTAGTTCTAGAGGTGGGTGCAGCTGTTGTCTTGGCCGCCTCCATTCTGAGAGCTGCCATTAACTCATTGTGGATCATTTTGTAGTCTCCTAGCATCAGGCGCTGTCATATCTCGCCAACACGCACCCCGTCGACGAAAGAGTAGGCAATTTCCTGAGATATGTAGCTAGGTGGCAGATTCACCAAGGTTTTGTTTGCAAGCTTTTCGATGGTTAGGGCAAACTCCTGTATCATCTTGCCTGGCTGTTGCAGCCTTGCCTTAAGTTCACTGCAGTAGGCTGCAGCTAGCAGCGGTTCTCGAAGAGGTTCTCGAGGGCCTCCCAGATCTCTTAGCTGACATCGAGATTGTGTTCAGTACTTCACCTGCTGTCTGGAGGCTTACTATCAGCCCTGCGGCTTCTTCTTCTGCTGACCATTGGTTGGGGTAGCAATGGCGGCAAACTGTCGGCGAAAGATATCGAAGGTTGATGTCCAGCTGTACTTGGGTGGCTTGACTCATGGAGATGTTTTGTATCCTAGCATCTCGATCTTCAACTCCTTAAGCCTCTTGTTGAGCATCCTCTGCACCATGGCATGCAGTTCTTTGGTGCTTCCCTTGACTCTTCCTTCCAGGGTATTAAGGCATTGGACCTGGTCTTTCATCACTCCACCTTTTCCCCAAGATCTTCCACTTTTTCCCCAAATTATACCATGTCATTCTTCATGCTGGCCATTCCTTCGTTGATTTTGGTGGAAAGCTCTGTTTTCAGGTTCTCCATTGTCGACTCCATTTTTTCCATTTTCTCTTCCATCCTCTCCACTGCAGTTTCCATTTTGGTTTTCATTTCCATCTCCATCTTCTCTAACGAGGAATTCACTGCTATATTTAATTTCTCATCTTCTCCATGCTGGATTCCATCTTCTCCTCCATCTTCTCCACAGCAGTTTCCATTCCGGTCTTCATTCCAGTCTTCACTGTTGTTATTTCACTTCCCATCTTGTTTATCCTCTCCAACCATTTTTAAGCATCTCTTCCATCTTGGCTTCTAAATCGCACTCCTGACATCAGTGTAACAAATGTCTTTATTGCCTCAGAATGTAGTTGCAAATGAAGTCTTTAAATCATTGCTCCAAATAGTTCACTTAATGTTAGACAGTTGACAGTTTACAGCTGCATACTGGCCATGGCTTGAGCACCACTGCATGCTAACAGTCCAATCACTCATGACTCAGTAAAATACAGAATAATACCACAATGCACTTCTTCCTCTTTATAGTGAGAAAATGATATCGCAGAGCTTCCTGAAAGCTTCTAGAAGGTAGTAGATACAGAAGCATGGAGAACAATCAAGGATAGCATTCCTGATGGCTTCTATTACATCCTCTTCCATGTTGTTTATGCGTCCCAGCTGTCATGACTCACATTCCTACTCCTACCGCAAACTTGAGAGCAGTCACCTACATGGACTGCATTGGTACACTACATAACATCCACAAATTTAAAAATCAATTTCATAATTATTTCTACTGTATGATAAAAATTTGGCTTCAATTATGTAGTTATGTTCAAAGTCTGCCATGGTTATCCATTGCTAATAATCTTACTTTTTCCATGAAGGAAAGTTTACTAAATGGCTACCTTAACATGCTATCAGTTTCACAATGGTCAGATTTTACTTCAAAGTTGGCATCTGAAGTATGTGCTCCTATATTCATGGTTGAATTATACATGAAGTCAATTTAAAACTGTATTATTTACACATATTAATGTTCTCCTATTTACTTTTCACAAACAAAAAACTCCATATATGTGAAAACCACAGCAACTACTATTATTTATTTTCTTTTAGAACACTTTAAATCCATTTACAAAGTGTACCTCAGTATTTAATTAGGTAAATGCTCTACAGATACAATGATAAACACAAGAGGAAATTCATTGTGTTGTCTTGTGATTTACCAGAAAATGTGGGTCAGTTAGGGAATTTAATATCATGCTGGAATGTTGTCAGGGTAGTTCAATTGGTTAGAGCAATCCATAAAATCCACGGTTCACATTCTGGCTATGGCAGTGAACTTTTCAGTCTGATTCTACCTTTCCAAACTTGTACCAAGCCTTGCTTTTGTTAAAGAACAATTTATTTCCATTGATGAACTTAATAATTGGTTAAGCTATGAAGCCCAGGACTTGAAGTGCTGTACAGTGTCACCATTAGGGTATGTCATCTCAAAATGAATATGAGATCTGCTTGTGATTTGCTGGGAAAAATAGGAGTCAGTTATATACTGTTGACATGTTGCAATGATTGCTCAGTTGGTTAGAGCAACTGGATGGAAACTGAAAGATCTGAGGTTCAAATCCCAGATATGGCATTTAATTTCTCAGTCTGATTCTACCTTTCCAACCTCTACATATTACTGATGGTGCTGCTATTTCTTTACAAACATCAATCCTGGAATATCTTTATTATTAACTATTGGACAGTGCATGTTTTCCTTTCATTCTTTTAATGCATCCTCTTTATTTTTTTTTTTGGATAGTGTTTAACACCCACTTTAACTACTTATGGCACCGCAGGCGGTGACACTGATGATACATGAATGAAGATGGAGCACCGGTGGAATGCGATAGCGGGGGAAACCAGAGAACCCGGAGAAAACCCATCCCAGCGCTGCTTTGTCCACCACAAATCTCACATGCGGTCGCTTGGGATCAAACCCGGGCCGTCTCAGTGAGAGGCAAGCGGTTTAACCACACGGCACAGCCCTCGCATCCTCTTTAAGAACAGTGGGATGTGTGGAAAGCACAATACTTGTGTTTAACTATTCTCTTTTGAAAAATCAAAATTCATGGGTTTGCTTTGTCACAGGACAATGAAATTCATACCATGTAACAAGCAATTATTTCTTAAGATTTTGATATTGTAAAATATGTAATATAAATTCATACTTTTTCTCTGAAGGTTTCTAAAGTGATGTAAACAAAAAACATTTTCAAAACACATCATTATTATTATTATTATTATTATTATTATTATTATTATTATTATTATTATTATTATTATTATTATTATTATTATTATTATTATTATTATTATTATTATTATTATTATTATTATTATTATTATTATTATTATTATTATTATTATTATCATCATCATCATTATCATTATTATTATCATTATTATTATTATCATCATCATCATCATTATCATTGTTATTATTATTATTATTGTTATTGTTGTTATTGTTGTTATTGTAGTTATTGTTGTTGTTGTTATTGTTATTGTTATTGTGATTATGGTTATGGTTATGGTTATAGTTATGGTTATTGTTATTGTTATTTAGGTACACATAACGTGCACACTTTTTTTCACAGAAAATCCAATTTTTAGGAGGGATAAAACACTTAGTGGTGCATAAAATGAGTGGAAAAATATTTTGAAATAAAACATTTTGAATTTTTAAAAATTTAAAAACTATGAATTTTAAGGGAAAGAATATTTTTATCAATTTCAACCATTTTTTTGTCTATATATTTCGATATATAAAAATTCTAATCTGCTCATTTTATGCACCCACTAAGTGTTTTATCTCTCCTAAAAAATTGGATTTTCTGTGAAAAAAATTGTGCTCGTTATGTGTACCTAAATAATAACATGTGTTTTGAAAATTTTGTTTGTTGACGTCACTTTAGAAACCTTCTGAGAAAAAGTATGAATTTATATTACATACTTTACATTATCAACATGTTAAGAAATAGTTTCTTGTTACATGGTATGAATTTCATTGTCCTGTGCCAAAGCAAACCCATGAATTTTGATTTTTCAAAAGTGCATAGTTAAACACAGGTATTGTGCTTTCCACACATCCCACTATCCGATTATCTTTATTATTAATTATTGGACAGTGCATGTTTTCCTTCCATTTTTTTAATGCATCCTCTTTAAAAGGGTTGAATAATATTAGGCTTGCTTACATCCTTGTCTTAAGCCCATCATATTTGGTATTTACTCAGTGTAGATACAATTACACATACAATCAAACATTACAATAAGGTAAAACATAAAAATAAAAATCAAATTCCCATCTGATATTAAAAATCTTTTTAGTATGTTTTTATTCTAAGGATATAATTTTAGAGGTAGTTTCTTTAAGAAATTTGAATATATTTATGTATATTTTTTATATGTTTAATGCCTGCTTTTGCTACAGTCAGCACTGCATTCGATGACACTGATGATACTTGGAATGAAAATGGAGCCCTGGTGAAATGTGATGGTGGGGGAAACCAGAAAACCTGCCCCTGCGCTGCTTTGTCCACCACAAATCCCACAGGGTCTGGGATCGAACCTGGGCCTACTTGGTGAGAGGCTTTGTGACTTTGTTATCTATACATATATGTATTTCACAAAAAAAGCATATTATTCATTAAAGCCTTGCATTAATCTTTTGATTTTATGACTCATTCCCTATTCTCTCAGCTTGGTTCAAAGTGCATTTCTGTTAGCAGTATTTATTTTATTTATTTATTTTATATTATTTTTATAATTTCTTTTCTAAATCTGCAGAAAGCATGTGAAGGTACCCTTCTTTAGTGATCAAATATGATCATATCAAAAATGAATTTTCTTATTATGAAAATATTGTCCACAGTGTGTCTCACTTCTGAATCCTTTTTGATGTTCAGATTCTTTCTCAGCCCACTTCTGTAAATATTTACCTGACACTCTTCTTTGTATTCTTGCTATTACCACCACACTAGGCTAATACCTCTGTAATTTTCTGTATGTTTATGTCTCCTTTTCCCTTGAGAACAGCAGTTTCCAGTTCTGTAGAACCTTCATACTTTCTATTAAAATGTTAAACAGTTTTACAAGTAATAATTTTGCATTATTCTTGTAGTACACCTTTCAAAATATCCCTGATATGCAATTTGGCTTTGTAGCTTTTTATTTGAGCAGTCTGATAATTTGACCTCATTTTGTTATATTTCATGTTTAAATTTTCCACATAAATGTTAAGCCTCATGTTTTTGTCTGTTTTGCAAAATTATTTCTTCCCAATAATTTCTTGAAATAACACCTCCATACACTGGGCCCAATTCTGTTATCCTTTGCCTTCCTACATAACTTTCTTTACTATCTCCATATTTGATTACTGTCTTCTGTAACTGCTGGTTTAAAGATCTGATTTCCAATTCTACCACACCATTCTCTCTTTTGTTCCTCAATAAGAGACTTATGATTCTAATTTGCTACTAAAAATTGCCCTCTTTCATAATTCTCTTCTGCTTTTTTCCATCTCTTTTGCCAAATGGCTCTTCATGCCAACCCCTTTCTCTATGTCTCGTATCACCTTACTGCCATAATATCAGAATTTTAATTCCCTCTCCTCTGATAACCACCTAAACTTTCCTATGCATTTTACTGCAATAAAGTATCACTTATATCATCATCTTCTACCAACTTACTTTCAGTTTGGAATTCTGGTAATAAAAGGAAAAAGATTTACTCAATCCATACTCTTAACTTTAAAACCCGAAAGATCACTATCCGAACTTCTTGAGCACAGCAGGTAATCAATCACTCTTTAACCCTTTGGCTGATGAAGGTAAATTTTCCATGCTGATCTAAATCTATTAACACATGGCTAGTGTAACCCTGGCATGGTCAAAATTGGCTCAAAAGGAAAACTTCAATGAAACATGTTCTTGCCTCACACCACCGGCCATCCCTCCCCTTCACTGTTGTTTAATACGCAGATTTAAATGTTTATAAATACAAAGTATTACATTATCAAACACCACTATGACCAGAAGAATAAAGCAAGTTTTTGTGATCTTACAGATATTGGGTTGCAATTTCAAAAGGTACTTTTTGAATACCCATATTTGTAAACATATAAAAGGGATGATATGATTCCACTTTTTAGGGGTTTACTTTCTTATTGGTTAATTAGGTATCCAGAACTGAACTTATCTAAAACATTTAGTACATATTAGATCTATTTGATGTGATTTAATACACAATTATGTATAATAGTAAATTTATTAATACTATATCTGAAGCATATTTTAAATTATTTCTCTTAGGGTAGGAGAGAGAACAAAAATTAACAAGCTGAAATTGAAATCATACACACCCCTGAGTAAAACCTCCAGGGAGAAGATGTTACATCCAAGCTATAGAATATTGAATACCAAACAATTTATTACGTTGATCAAATAGTATTAAAATACTTTTAAGGCCAAACATAAATGGAACTTTACTGCTTTATTTATTGTGAAAGAAAGACAGTTTAGTATGCTAAGTATAAGGCAGCATAAGAATATTAAATGCATAAGATAAAGGAAAGCTATAAACTTGAAGATTATGTAATTTGTCTAACCACAGTAGCTGGCTGTAATAATTATTGTATGAAAATATGTTTAATATAAACAAAATAGTTAATTTAATTCAATTCAATTCAATTTTTTATTCACCGAGAATATATTATTTGTACATATGGCTTCGTCAAGACTTACAAACTAATTATTACAGGAAATATAAATATACAATATACAGGTGTGACAGAATACAGTTAAGTAGTTAAATATCTAAGTTAAGAAATTCATTTATGCTATAAAATTTGTGTTTTAATAACCATTTATACACTTTAGATTTAAAGAATTTTCCTGGCACAGCTTTTAAAGATTTGGGTATCTTATTATATAAAATTATTCCTTTGTGGGATACACTATTGAGAGTTTTATTAAGTCGATGACACTGTAGATGTATTGCTTCAACTGTTCGGGTATTATGGGCATGATAATCTTTGTTTCTCTTAAAACATTGCATATTATTATGAATGAAGGAGACTGTTTCTAGGATATAGATACCGTGCAGATAGGACGAAGCCACCACTGTGCTTATTGTGTCAAAAAAACCTTCATCACTCTGCAAAAGAAGTAGTGTGAGTAAGGCACGTTCAATCACTACCTCTCCTCTCTTACTCATACCTGATGTAACTAGTGGCAGCTGTTGTATAGGAAGTGCAGGAGCATGTGAATACCCTAACATGTTGCAGATTTATTGTTTATTATTTCTTTTAATCCTATTAAATGTAATCCATATGCAATATTTAAAACCTACAGCATTCAAATATACTATACTATTCTTCTAAACTTGATGAAACTTGACACCAGTGTCATTAATACATCCAGACTTGTTACAAACTTTTGTGAAATTGTAACTGCTGTGATATAAATTACCTTATGAGTTAAATACATAAAGCTTGTGCACACTAGAATGCCAAGTTTATCCCATGTTGTTTCCTACTATCATTATAGCTTTATGCCAATATCATTATGTGGTAGCTCACCATAGCAGAAATAAGTGCCACCGTGGCCCTTGCCACTGTCACCATTGCTCATGTTTTCAATATGATGATGCCAATGATCATCATAAATCAAAATCTAAAAGTCTGTTGAATACTAGACTTAATACTTAATTTTAGCATCTTCCAAGGATACCACACAAAAATGTTCAAGAAAATCCCACCAAAAACTACCCTACATGGAACATTTTTCAACAAATTTGGTTTCCTCTAAAATGTTGATTAAATACTATATTTTTAAGATATTTTCATGATAAATAAAATGCATATCTTGAATGTTCTGGGAATAGCCTCTGAAGTCCTCTTCATTCTGGATGATCTTTGCATAAATGGTAATCTGTAAGAGATAGATAAAAGCTTATTATACAAAAACATACCTCTTTTTTTTTATCTTTAGTTGCAATTTCTCAATATATTAATAGTTATTGGTTTGAATTTTCCAATGCTTGCATTTTCTTCAAATGGACAGTAGTCATTAATTTTTACTTTTTTTTTTTTTACTTTCACTACCATGTCCATAGTAGGTAGAGAAGTTAAATTGCATTCCACCTAAAAATTCATACCAAGATTGTGTGCTGAAATTACTTGTTTCGATGTCTCACCCTTTCTCTCTCCCTCTCCCCCACCTCCCACCTAACCTTCCATGCACTCTCCCCTCCCTTCCCTCTCTCCCTCAGGTCCATCTTCCCCCCTCATTCTCCCTCCCCCTTCCCTATCCCTCCCTCCCCCATCCCTCCCCTATCCCTTCTCCATCTCTATTGTTTCTTCCTTGCTGCAAACTGCCTGAGCCAAACCAAAGCAGAGCAATGCATGGTGCATAGATCCTCTCCCCTCAGTTTGCACACATGCTTTTTTGTGCTTATGGGAGGACCTGATCTAGGACATGTTTCAAAGCATATTCCCTTCATTAAAGTATCACTGTTATGACAGCCTGTGCCTTCTGTTAATGAAGTAACAACCCTTTTCTTAAAAAGAACCCACCAAAAATAAGAAAACAAGCAAAAAAAAAGATGGAAGGAAAGGAAGAAATAAGGAAGAAAGAGAGAAATAAATAAGTTTTATGAAGGTGGTTGTAAAACTCTTATCTCAGTGAATATGTGACCACAATTATTTCTCTCTGCTTGATATGTTGAAATCTATTTTATTCAATGCACACAAAGAAAACAAGCTTCTTATCCCATGAAATAATCTCTAATAACCAGCTTTGAGAAAGCTTCAACACTTTAATAAAACAAGCCCTATTTGTACCCAAGAATGAGATATATACAAAAATAAACTGCTGGCCCCATAGCTCAGCCAGTAGAACTCCTGCCTGCTGTGCTAGGGGTCCCAGGTTTGATACCCAGCTTGGGGTGGGGAAGTTTTCTCTAGCCCAAATTATTCTCTATCCTCCCCTAAGTCTGGAAGTATGAATGTGAGTGTGAATGTGAAGGAGAACTAATAAAGCAAATTAAAGTAAATAGAAATCAATGATAGCAAATAGTACATGAATTAATACCAGTGCTTTACAGTCTACAGGGAAATGCAACTAATAGCACCGAGGTATAAATGGAACAATATAAAAAATAATGATAATAAACCATGACAAAGTACCTGCTAACCAATGCTACAGGACTATCAACCATTGAGCTTCAAGGCACTGTTGACATTGGCCATCTGTAAGGAATTCTAATGTGAACACAAATCTACATAGCAGCAAACCAATACCAAAGAGCCAATTAAAACAGTTACCAATTTAGAATTTACCACCACTATGAACTCCATGTGTATGCCATGATTACAAACAATTGAGGACCATTTTAACAAAACTCAACAAATGGCATTTTTTTTTTTTTTTTTTTCGAAATACAGGTTTTGAAAAATTCTGGTCACTTGTAATGAGAGGAAAAGAATGCACTTTTCATAACATCACAAAACTCAATATTTCCCCTTTGAAAAGAGTGCCTCAATATAGGGCGTTTTTGTGAAGCTTAACATCTCTATTTCTTAAATTTTCACAAAACTCAACATACCCTTTAATAAATCAACATCTAACACTTTTATCCCATTACCATCAAATACATTGTTACAACAATGCCATGTGTTTGTTTTTTGACAACAATGTCACAGCTATTGGAAGCTAAAGCAATATATATTTTATTTTCCACATTAATTCAGTGTATTTTTGGCCGCTATAGTGAGCAAATGTGTTCTGTAAGTAGTGGCGAAAACAAATAACAGTCCTGAATATTCAGAAGCTGTTCAAATGACTGAAAAGACAGGAAGAGTAGGAGTAGAGTACGTTAATCTAAAAGTGGCAGATATACAGTTGCCCCTAAAAATGATGATATTAATCCCAACTGTAATCATTTAGAACAGGAAAAAGGAAGCTGGTTCTTTCTGCTTAAATGAGCTATTTCATTTTCAAGACAATTTATATAGAAACGGTACAAAGGTGGAGCAGGATAACTTTTTGCTAAGATATATGAAAGTTGATCTACCTAAACAGCATAGAGTAAAGGAGGACTTCAAAAAGCTAGAAAGATCTGTGTCTGTTTCATATTTCATAAGAGGTGAAAATGGAGATGATTTTCCAGTATGTACTGCTACATTTAGAAAAGTGACAGGTAAGTACATTATTATGACTGATGTTTGTAATCACAAATATTTATTGAATATCTGCATTGTTAGTAACCAACAATGTATTTTTGAAGGTGTTTCTGGAGATAGATTAAAAGATACAAACTGGAAGGTCTTGCACCTAAGGAAAGCTGAGGAGGGCAAATTCAGAAACTTTGCGAGAGGGATGAAGAGCAGACTGGGTGTATTAAGAGAGATGAACTGAAATATAAGTGTCATGCGGCATATTCTTCAAGAAATAAAATAGTACTTCTTATCTTCCACCAGAACTGAACTTGAAAAAAATGTATGGCAGGTATTGTGCCTCTAGTATGAGGAAAGGGCATATTTTAGCATGTTCTGTTTCTAAGTACAAATCAGTGTTTTGCAAACATTTCAATTTAGGTTTGGGAATCCCCATACTGACACATGCTCATCATGCGCAAAACTTTTACTAGAAGTAAAATCCCCTGTAGTAGGTCTCGAGCAAAAAAATAAAGAAAAAACCTATTATAGGTTGCATAGATTAAGAAGTTTTTCACTGTTTTAAATGACAGTAATGATAAAGATAATGTGTCTGTTTCCTTTGATTGCCAACAAAACCAGTCACTGCCCAAACTTTCAATAGGGGGAAATTTTCTATTCTTGCCAAGTATGGCTATATAATTGTACAATCTTACAGCATTCACAAAAAAAAATATATATTGTGAATTATACCTGGCTTGAAACAGATGCTCAATGAGGTGCAAGTGAAATAGTCTTAGCATTGAGGGACTACATAGGTAATTTAGCAAAAAGTTTAATCATAGAACAATCCAGAAATTTAACCCTTGGATTGTTTTCAGATTCTTGTGGGTCTCAAAATAAGAATTCCATAATTTTGGTTATGCTTGTTGGTTATCTGGAAGGCTCTAAAGTTTTTAAAGAAATTAAACATTTATTTCCTATCCAAGGGCATAGCTACATGCCTCCGGCCCATGTGTTCCCTTTGATAGAGAAAGAAATGAGAAAACACGAATCAATCACATTGCCATCTGAGTATTATGAAATTATGGGGGAACTTTGGGAAGGTAAAGGTTCAAAATCGATGGCAAAAAGTATTGTAAAAGGTAAACTGTCTTTTAAAATTACAGAGGTGAGAATATTTACGTACAAAAATACTTGTAATAATCGTGTACAATGTTAGTATAAAACACTTATTTTTCTGCACCAATAGAAGTTGAAGTGTTTAAGTCAAGGCAGACAGCTTCTGTAATGTCTAAAGCACCTGAACTTCCAATGGTGAACCATGACAGCAAGAAGAAAGCTGATGACTTGAAGTTAATGAGTTACTTCCATGATGAATCAGAAGAGAGTAAAGTATTTTATGGCAAAGTTTTAAAAGGATGTGGCAAAGATTCTGACAACAGGATGGATTATGATGAGGAACCATTGCATTGAGATTTTGTACATTCAGTTTTCAGTGATTTTGGGTATTGCCAAAAAGAAAAAGCTTAATCTTACATTGAAGTTTTTCTGTATATCAATAATTTTTAACAAATTAGGGCTAAATATGAAAATTAACCAATTTTCAATTCAGCTGTATTTAAGCATTATTATAAAAGACATGTTAATTTATTTATTTATTTATTTATTTATTTATGCTAAGCTTTATACAGGTGAATATGACCGGTGTTCAGCCCTGGCTCTTTACCGGTCATACTCATATTTTACAATAGTTTATTAATTCTAGTTTATTACACCATTTTGTCTATTTACTGTCCATATCCATTTATTTTTCACTTTGCATAAGAATTGTCCAATCTTCTTACTATCTTTTTGAAACATTTCAACTACTACTACATTTCTATCTATTTTAAACCATTTCTTATTAATATACTTTTTTCTCCAAATTTCAGTTCCTTTACATTTAAATAAAATGTGTTCTATATCTTCATTTCCGCCACATATAGGACATTGATTTTGTGGAATACCTTTCCTTAAACCTTTTAATCTCCATACTCCTGCTTTCAGCCATGCAATACCTTCTCGCTCCTCTTTATTTGTCACATCAATGTACTTTTCCCTTCCCCATGAGACTTTCATTGGTATATAGAAAACTAAAGATCTCTTTTCAGTTATTTCACTAAATATTTTTTGTATTTCTATATCCTCAAATCTTTTCCTTGCCAACTTCCAGAAGTTATTCACATTATTTTCTCTTCTTCTCCACATTTCCCCTAACCCACTACTTTCCAGGTTATTTCGAAGACAGTCTACCCATCCCTTGTTCTTTAAACTTTTCTCTTGATATACTAAACACTGTTTTAACAAATTCCTTTCTTCCAATTTCAATATCCTATGCCAAAATTTCAATGTCCTTTCCATAATCTTTCCCTTACTTGCCACTCTACCCAGCTCTATTTGTGCTACCTGCCTAACAGTTGCATTTGGTAACCCCAGTATTTCTTTGCAAAATTTCCTATGCACCTCATCTATGCCTTCCCATCCTCCTTCTAATCCCCATACTTCTATCCCATATAGCATTTTTGCCTCAACCACCATATTGTACACTTTTTCTAACCATCTAATAGACATGTTAATAGTTTTGATGAGGTTTTTGCCAACTGTAAAAGGAAAATAATTAAACATTTTAAGTGATGTGCATTTCAAAAAAATGGATATGTTGAGTTTTGTAAAATTCTTAAGTTTTGTCGTATTTTTTTCCAAATAAATAAAATAATAAAAGTAGTTGTACTGCCTGTCCATAAATGCATCTCAAAAAGAGAAAGAATAACATTTTTCCCCAGAATTACTATATAAAAAGCCTCAGAGTAAACTAAAAAAAATGTTTCCTGTAAAATTTTTTAAAATGGTGTTTTTTGAGTTTTGTTAAAATGGTCCTCAATTCATATTGGATGTTTTGGACACAATACACATTATTCACTTGATGAGGTTGTTAGTAAAAGATGCCAACAACTCTATTAAACAAAAAACTGCTTAGAAAAAGAAGTAAAATAAGAGTTTCATTCCTGAACCCAGAAATAATTGCTTTGCTAGCTAAAAATGTAGGATTTTGGCGATTCTTATATCCAGCATATTCCTGGAGCAAGAAATATATTAGGTAGATGAGGTTGCTTGGACTCACCCACCCTTGTTTGCAAGCTCGCTTATATATGGCAAAGTAATGCTATTACCAACTACATCATTTGCTATGACTATGAGTGCCAAAAATCAATGTTGCTAAAATAAAAATCCACAAGTTTTGGTGATTAGTGTGGGATTAGGCCCCATACATCCTATGGTTACACCATAGTTCACTGGGGCTTAGCTTCACAGATCCATTCATTAGCCTTGTTGCTACACATCTGCGACCTTTGGCTGCATCTTCCACACTCTTCTTATTTTAAGAATATCCCTCGGCTACACTTTGTAGCTTAAGGCCGACAATCCCTTGGCTACATTTTGTGTCTGAGAACCCTAAGCTTCTCGGCTACTCTTTGTGGTTTAGGATCCTCTACCCTTGACTACACTATATGACTTTTTCTGCTATGTCCAGATTTTGAATGTTGGCAACATGTAGAGAGACAAAGACAAGAAGCAATGTTGCCATAATGCCTCAAGTGGGACATCCATTATAATTATGAAGGAAAGTGATGCAGAAGTGACAAAAGTGAAAAAATTATGGTTATAAAACATGTTATAAGTGAATAAGTGTTGGAAAAGTGTTATTAATGGACACTCTCCACATTTTCATATTGAAATAGTACATAATGTGATGGAAATATTGATTTGTAGCTGCTCCTAGGTTCATGAATTTATCCAAATTAAGAAATATATTCCTGTAGTAAAGAGAAAATGAATAGATATTTATGGCTATAAGAACATACCACAGATAACCAAAACAAACTAAGTGGATATTTACATATTTGAGTAGTTTTATTTTAAAAACAAATTACTTATCAATGAGTAATTTTTCACTGGTAAACACTTTATTTGCTGTTTGGTCAGTCACATAATAAATGGACCATTTTCAGAGTAAATGTTTGTTAAACTAGTGATGTTGCCTCCTTTGTGTCCAGAGCTATATAACATAAGGCAGGCAACCTATGAAATCAAATTTAGCAAAATTTCAGCTGATGTTCACAAAATATGAAATTAGTGCTCTGTATGCTAGTTCACATAACAGGTGAATAAAGGAGGAAATCAACTATATGGATAGCTGGCTGTGTGTGGGATAAGTGGGAGTCTCATAGTGATATAGTGATGAAATATGGTTAATTCATTTGCCACATAACCTGAAATAACAATTAAATCAATACCTCTTGCAATTATGGAATATTAAGTTAATTCTAAAACCTGGATATTCTTTATAATATGTGTTTATTTAACAAAAGAAAGGTTCTGTTGAATTGCAGGTGACTAAAACATTACCTTGGACAATTCTGAAACATTATACTAACTATAAAATATGGATATATTAAATAATATATTTATTTAACAATAATAAATTTATATTACAAGTGGCTGTGTGCCACACAGCCAAAAATAATTATTAAAACAAACTTCATCTAACAGAGTTACAGATGACAGTGAGTTTGACAAATAGTATGCAGTCACAATCTTATATTACTGAAATTAAGTTTTACCAACTTCTGTGTGAAGAACACAATTTTAAATGCTGATGAATAGTGATTAACATCTAAAAAGGAGTGAGTGAAAAACAATTATCTGGTCCATCATTATTTATGAATATGTTACACTCTATTTTCATTCCCTCATATATGATGTGGCTTCCTTTTCCCACATACAACTGACTTGTTTTAATTCCTTTTCCAGTTTGGAAATTACATTTCCAGATATACATCCTATTCATGATCATAGCAACTTCGTCCCTCCTAAAGTGAGTATGATTTAAATGAGATTACATGGCACCTGCATGCAAGGAGGGCAACATTACCATTAAACCTAATTATTTATAATGTTTGCTGTCTTGCTGGAGTAAATAGAATTTTTATCATATTTTGCTCTTTCAATCTGTTTCAGAATGCTGCCATTCTACTTGCAGGATAAAAAGAAAGAAATTGGATTTAAGTGCAAATTAATTCTGGACTATGGAAGACTGCATTACTTGAAAAGCAGAAATTTTCACTGTGCTTTGTTACATTATGTGAGTGAGTCTGTTACCCCAGAAAATGTATGTATTTTGGCAAAACGTTCTAATGCAAATAATTGATTGAAACAAACTTTCATACAACATTCATAACAGTAGCAGATCCTCAACCTAAATTCTGGGGAGGCCTCAAACCTAATGCCTTTCTTTTAATGAAAGCATACTTTTGTAACCACCACTATCACCACCAGTGGCAACCACTTATATTTAGTTGTTTTACAAGGCTTACTTAGCTATCCCTCTTCTTCCCAAATTATTTGATAACATTATCATACCACATTTCTTGGCTCTTAAGAATTCTCAGTGCTGGTGTATCTATTGAAACTCAAGCAAGAGCTGTTAAACAATCCTGGGGCATACTGCTCCTCAAAAGCATCTTTGTTTTCAAGACAACACTAATTCCTTTCAATGAAGCACTGGTTAGAGAAATTATGAAAAATAGTTTGAAAGCTTCTTGAAGATTTTGGGTCATTTTATTCTTAGTCACTCTTTTAAGTCTCCAAAAATGACAGAGTGAAATCTTTCTTTGTGCTGGATTGAAAATGCAATCTCCAGTCCTACACAGAACTGTTAGCAGTTGAGGAATATTTCCATGAATGAATACATTTCTATTAATGAATCCAGACCATCTAAAAGAAATGTTTAGCATAATTGACAAACTAAACAGCTTCACCAAATTTAAGTCAGAGTAGTTTATCACAATGGGAAAATCTTGTTTCCAGTTGCGTTATAATATTTATCTGATATTGTGAAATACAGTTGTTTGTATTTTTACATCAGTGGATTGCCAATGTATTCATCTATCAGTTGAGATCAAATATGCTCGTAGGCTTTCACGGCCGGTGTTATTATTGATAAAATATAACATGTCCGGGCTTGTAGGCTGTGGTCGAATATTAAAATTATTAAAATAATTAAAACTTGATGTTTTGTCCTCAGCTGTGGAGGACATCTTCAGAATGAGGCTGGCCAAAAATATTTGAGAGCCGCAGTATTTAAATAATGAACTTAAACGACTGGAACAAGTTTTCACCCATAATGGCTATTCTAAAAAAGAATTTACACGTGCCATTCATCCTAACAACTTTCAAAAGAAAAAAACTAAATCAAATTCAAATAAAGCTAAGGTCTTTCTGCCATATATAACAGGCATCACTGACAGAATAGGCAAACTACTAAATAAGGAGAAAATTAAAACAATATATCTTCCAACATGAAAACAAATTCACAAATCAGCTAAAGATCCACTGGACCCACTCTCTACCACCGGTGTTTACAAAATACCTTGTACAAGCATCCAATCTTACATAGGTACAACAAAACGTAGCATAAAAACCTGCATTGCAGAACACAAAAGATGTTGTCGCCTCGGCTATACAGACAAATCTGCCGTTGCAGATCATGCCCTCATCCTAGACAAACATGACATATTATTTGAAAAAACAGAAGTCCTTGCAACTACCAAACATTACTACCCCAGAATGATCAGAGAATCCATAGAAATATACAAACATCCCAATAATGTTAATAGAGAAGACGGATTCAAGCTAAACCAGATCTGGATTCCTGCCTTACAGCGTCTTTGCACCGGCCAGCACAACAGCCAATCAGAACATAGCAGTCCAATTACATCCCTCCCACTACTTCAGCAGTATATATTGCCGTCCACTGCTCCATGAATCTGCAGTCGCTAGCCATTCCTGCCCAGCCTCATTCGCCCTCCACAGCTGAGGACAAAATGTCAAGTTTTAATTATTTTAATAATTTTAGTATTCAACCATGGCCTACAAGCCCAGACATGTTATATTTTATCAGTTGAGATCAGTTCATGAAAGCTTCAGGTGTAAATAGGATTAGCTTTTCATGGACTTTACAAACTCAATCAGCTTATCTTCACTTCAAGTTTTATGTGTAAGTTACGCAGTCTCAGACAGTAATCCTGAAAACTATTTTTTTTAAGAATGTTGTGAATTAGTTTAGTGTTTAAGACTATTTTATGAAAACCAGAAAGTACAAAAACAAAATCAGAACCTAGGTGGTCATTTCTGAACCCACAGGTCCCTTATAATTGTTGTAATAAGACAAATCAATAGCACAAAGGAAAAGGAAGCCATAAAGGAAATAAGCAACCCCAGCACAAAAGAAGAGCATTCGAGTTTCATTTGTCACCCAAAAGCATTTAGAAATTTAGAAGATCTTCAGAGAATAAAATATTGTTTCGGCTCCCACAGACAGCTACTACATAAGAAACATTACAAGTTAAAAAATAAAAAGGTTGAGATTCCACCACACAGTAGATCTGAATATATCAAATGAACTGTGTGCGTTGTGAAAAGTTTTACTTTGGCTAAACCAAAGTATGTCTAAAATTCGGATTCAACATTTCAGAAATGTTAAGTTAAAGCAAACAGGCAAATCAGCAGTAACATCTCACTGTTGGAATGAAAACCATAACTTGGAATGCAATACGAAACTTCTCGAGGTATGATGGGCCACATTGAACTCTCAATGTGGGAAAGCATTTTTATATGTAAACGCAAAGACCCTGATGTAAATTTTGAAATCCCACCTTTGATGTGATGGTGAAAAACTTCATAATTCTATCACTAGAAAAAAAGGATCCAGGTAACTACAACCAGCAACAGCAGTTGGACCCATGACATTGAAAATGGATGTAAGGACTCCTGAAATTAGTCCCCTTATAATTAAAATGTATTACAACTGACTCTACAAATATAAAAGTATAATTTGGATATCACTGTTAACAAATTCCTCTAATCATTAACTAAAATAAGCTAAGTGGAAACTTTTAAAACATAACAATTCAAGCATATACACTGTATTTTAACCCACATGTTCTACAACACATAAGTGTTCATAACCATCTAATTTACCTGTCCTAATGCTTTTATAACCATTTTTATTTTGTTTTGTTATTTTAAGCTGCTGCTAGTCTAGAAGCTGTTACATATTAATATCTGTAATACTGTAATGTGTTCTTGATTAAGCCCTTGAATTTTTGTGATTCTTTTAGTGAATAAAATATCCATCGCATCCCCTCCCATTTCATCAATCTATCCTATCCATTCACCCACCCACTCATCCATAGGATCCTATCCCATCCATCTGTCTGTGCATTGAAATCAATCTTCCTGTGTATCTGTCATAATCTAATCTATATCTGCCTACCTGCCAGAACACCTGCCCCCCTCCCCCCTGCTGATCAACCCGCCCACTCACCCGCCTGTCTGCATATTTTTGTAATGTTTTACAAAAACCAGCAGACCTGCTATAATGCCTTTAATTTTAAGCTGCTTGTGTGGTAAAGCATTTTTCTGAAGTGAAGCATCGCGCTGCCATGACATATAGCACAATACAGGAATTTAATGAAAATTTTGAATTGCATATTTGTTTCTCCATTGTGAACATTTGTATGTATTTTCTTGATATCCATAATTTTCAATTGTGCCACTGTTTCTGGCATTTGAGCAATAGTTAGAAAAGTATGTACTTCTAGAACTTGTATTTTAGGAAGTGGCAGAGAAGTAAAACTGCAGAAAAACTAAGAAGGAATTTTGATTTTGATATTTAACCCTTTCAAATCCTACTCACATAATCATATAGGTGTGTATGAGAGTAACCCCAAAAGTTTTGGAAATTAGCGCAATAAAATATTAAAGATTTAGATCTTATCATTGCATTCTATATGCCATCTCGATCTTTCAAACCAGTTTTCACTGATTATATTCTTCTTTGTAGAGAATACAAATACATTCTTCATAAGCAGCTACTGTGGTTTCAGGTGACTCAAATCATTGACCTTGAATTTTTTCTTTCATTTTGGAGAGTAAAAATAAGTCATGTGGGGCCAGACCTGGATTGTAGAGATGGGCCAAATATCTGTCTCCTGCAGAAATTGGGTTGTTTCTTTTGCCGTGGGCAGAGACATGGTCATGGTGCAACAAAATTATATGCAGACCTTAGGACACATTTTTCTCAGTTTATTGAACACTTGTGGCAGAAATTTTGTGGTGTATCATCTGGCAGTCTTTTGTCCCTCAACTGTAATCGTCACAATGTGGCCACTTGCTGAGAAAAAGGAGTAGATCATCTTCTTGCCAACACTTCTCATCGCTTCACTTTTGTTGGTGGATCTTCACCAATGATAAATGGTGGATTGCAAATGGCAAAGATCCCCAAATACATAATGTAGTCTTTTAAGGATAGGCTGTGCCGTGGTTGAGTGGTTAGACCACTCACCTCTCGCCAAGGCAGCCCAGATTTGATCCCAGGCGACCGTATGTGGAATTTGTGGTGGACAATGCGTCACATGTTCAAGTTTTCTCTGGGTTCTCTTGTTTCCCCTGCCATTGTATTCCACTGGTGCTCTATCTTCATTTTATGTATCATCAGTGTCATCGCCTATGGTGTCATAGTAGTAGAAATGGGTGTTAAACACTATTAAAAAAAGTCTTTCAAGGCATACTCTCTCCTCAATCCATCTTAAAGTCATAGAAAATCACAGCATGATATCCATTCTTGCATTATATATACAGTGCTTTATATACACACACATTGTTGGAGCATGCCCAGACTTGCACATATTGCTATCTGAGCTTCAATCCGAAGTTAGAAAAAGCTGCTTTGTTTTACCACAACTCATTTTTGTCATTTTCAAAATGGAGTGACCCTCATAATTGACTTATTATTCAATTCTCATAAGGGACCATTAATCAGTGTTAAGAAAAGTTGAAACCAAATTATACATCATTTGAAAGTGTAAACTGAAGTTTGTAAAACCCTCAAATATTACATCCTATCATGCATACGAATGCAATGAAACTGACACACTTTAATTAATATTGTTAAAAAGAAGATTTTTGTCAAATTATTAGGCAATACCAATTTCCAATTGCAGTGAAATTCCTTTGAACTGCTGGCATATTATGGACACTGCTTATGCTAGAAGCAGGTGAGAGGGAGAGAGTGAGTCACAAACATGGCATTGAATGCAATGAATCTGATATCATGTGTTATGTACATTGCTCCAAAGAAAAATTCTACATATTATAAAATGAAGCCTCATAATGTAGTGAAAACACTTTAAAGAACAGGATTTCCAGGTCTCAGTTTTAACCAAATAAGATAGACATTGCTTCAGTATTTAATAGAGATATTAGTGTCTGATGCAGAAATAATACATATACAGACTTTAGACACCAATGAATATGAACCACTATCTGAAACATTATTAGATATAGAATTGAATCTCCACAAATATGAATTTCCAACAGAAGGATGTACTTAATCATCATCATGGCTGCACCTGGCCGAATGGTTAGACCACTTGCCTCTCATCAGGGCTGCCTGGGTTCGATCTGAGGCAACCGCACATGGGATTTGTGGTGGACAAAGCAGTGAGGGGCAGCTTTTCTCCAGGTTCTCCGATTTTCCCCACCATCACGTTCCACCAGTGTCATCACTTTCAGTGCCAAAATGTAGTAAAATCAGGCATTAAATACTATTAAAAAAAATCATCATCAAAACAGTAATCAATATCACAAGGTCCACAAAACCCAGAAAAACATACAGAGGATAGTTAGTGGAAAAAAAAGGTTATAAGCACATGGTTAGGTGCAAAGAAATACAAGCCAAAACTAACATTTTAGTCACTTATCCTGGAGCTCTATGAAATGCAGATAGCTTTGACTGCAGCATGAAAGAAACAAATGAAGAAAATATTTCCTCTTTTATCATGGAGCTCTATGAAAAACAGATTCTTCAATTGAAGCATGAGACACAGTTGGTTCACTTTAAGGAAGACATTGCAAAAACAATTAAGGCTGGTCAGAAAAGTCTTATAAAAACCATATTTCCCTTTAGGCCACAGACTGTACTGTTCCAAATAAAAAGAAAGGGGTTTGTTCAAAGTAATTAAGAAGCACGGAAGCCAGGAGAATGAGAAAATAGAAGGTTGCTGCCATTCTGCCTTTTCCAGGTTTTAAGATGGGCATCATATAAAAGTGGGTCCATTCTACAGGAATGGTGCCAGTGGTGAGTACTTCTGAAGTAAGAGCAAGTATAGTTGGAAGTGCCTAATCATATGCGATATAATGCCTGGGGCTGGAGCTGTTGAACGAGTATGTGTAAAGCAAGCTGTAGTTTGAGCAGTTTAACTGGGTCTGTAATCTCCTGAGTACCTACCGTCGGTTGGGAGGGTAGCCAGTGAGGAGTAAATCCAGGAGAGGCTCTAAAACGGAATCTGGGGAAAGTCACAGGATATATATACACATATATATATATATATTTTTTTTATAACCAGTAACGGGTAAAAAGTCCTGTTGCAAATCCAGATTGTAGTCTATCTATGAAAAAGAAGTATGTTTACGTTACATAAACCACCAGAGTTGGACAACGTGGGAAGAATCGTTCACAAAAGTCCAACCACTCTCTTTGTTCTGCGGCCCGGAATATCCTTCGAGTGCGGGTATATATTCTCTTAGCAAAATAGTGCACCAGAGACGATGAGCAGAGATAAGCGCGTAAGGCACGGCCACCGCTCCGGAAATCCTCAGTCCAGCAATGCTGGTTGAAAGGTCTAATCTTGGGGTGGAAGCAACAGTGGGATATTTCGTCGAAAGACCGATTCAACAGCACTGTGAACGATACCCAGAGGAGATCTGTCTACTGGATCAAAACCACTGTGTAAGGTCTGCTGTAATGCTAGCGTAAAATTACTCCAGTCGGAAATTTTAGGCGGGGCGGCACCGCCAGCCCCCGGAGGTCACGCCCCATATGGAAAAATTAAAACCTGAAGGCATCTATGGTTGCTACCCATGGAGTCTAATTCGTTATTCCAGGTAGCTTGCGGCCAGAGAGAGTCCGACAGGAAAATTAATTCCGGAGACGTGGGGTGTTGAGGAGGAAGGTCATAACGAGTGGGCTCGTCAGATTTCAGTAGTATGAAATGGGAGGAGCCGAGCTCGTGAGATTATTCCATTGGATCATAGTAAATTTTGTGGACATAGCAACTGTGATCTACAAATTAATAACGAAGTGTTTGCAACAATCCATATAGAATGTACGTTATCTGGTCGGTATTTGTGGAAGAAGTATTGCTGAGTCTAGTTGCTCACCCTCAGCAAGAGGCCAGGTAAAGGCATATTTCAAGGCTTTTACTCAGTAGCCGTAATGTGCTGTATATACACAGGTTGTGTTGGTCTCTGAGAATATTCCTTGCGCTGGCAAGGAATATTTAGTGGATGCGCAAGCGTTTTTTATAAATTGTAGGAAGATGAGAAACAGCCCTCTAATGACGTGTCCGAAGAACCGAGGGTCTTCCCTGAAGGGCTGTTGGAGGATAAGATACAGAAGACAGTCGGCACAATGGATGTTGTAGGTAATTGGAAAGGAGTAGGCATAATAGTCCCGGGCCTTATCTGGATAATCATTATTGTCCCATAGCAAATACAGATCTTCGTACTAGGTAAACTTACGAGCAGTTAATTTTCTCCAGAATGGCTTCTTTCCGAGAGCGCATTAAACAAACTTTGGCATTAAGCCCTCTGAGCCAACTTGCACTGCATACAAATTAAAATATCAGATTGGCGGTCTATCTTAGCATGGGGTCCTGCACATTTAAAACCGATTGCTCCCCCTTATCGGCATATTTTAGCCGATTAAACATATTTACTACACCGGAAACGTTATAAAAACCTTACCGTACTTAAGGAATGTTTAAATTCACTGTAATAGAATCTCAAGAATGAGGGCAAAAGTTGGGCACTAAAGGTAAAGAACGCGTTTGTTGTATGAACAAAGTCACCTCTCTCTAAGGAGGCACCACTTTGCATTTGAATTTGTAGACCAGTATAGACATTCTGGAAGGGTATACTTCCCTCAACTTGCTTCTCTAGCTTCGTAATTTCGGGGTCGATATTATGAAGAAAAGCAACTGGTTGTTAACGACGCATACAAATACCCGGATCATATCAGTGCTACCTGTGTGCCGCAGAAGTCGTTTAAATGCTAGTAAATGTTCTGATATGAGCATGTCGCTCTTAAGCACACTTACAAATCGTGTGTTTGGTTGAAACCGCGGCCTTGGGATCAGAAAGCCAGCACCTAATTCGATATTGTGGAGCACTCCCTTTGAATGTAAATGGGAAAATGGAATGAAATTGTGTGACATCAGAATTCAGAAATGCATTAACCTCCGCTCCCTTTGCAAAGTACACTGCATGTTGGTTTCTGCCCGCTGTTTGTAAGTGAATAATGTTGAAACTGTACTATTTTTGAAACAGCTTACCTTATTTATGGGAGTGAAAAGCCGTGGCGTTTCCTTGCAAATTAGTAATAACTACTAACAATAATGTTTTATCTCCGTTAGTATAAAGAACTTAGGCTGCTTAGAAGGCAACTGGTATCAATTTCTATTGATTCAGAACCACAAGGTGCCGGTTCTGTAACGTGGTCAGTACCACATATCAATGCATCTCGTCCACCAAAATTTACAGATGTAAACACTAACGGAAAACAAGAACAAAAACCAAAAAAATTGGTGGAAAAGCTGTCGCCAACACTGGACAGAGAAAAACTGAAAGGTGCTACACTCCTTAACACCAAGAATACTGCACTATTGTACAGGGTACTTAACCTGACCCGGCCAAACCAGGCGTGTTGTGTTCATATTCGGCTTGTCAACAAGGAGCAGAGCAAACTTTGAATAACATTAATTAATACGTATAGAAGCAGCACAGTACGGTTGGTTGTATTAGTTTGCAACAGTGCGTAGTTAGAAGTTGGCTGAGGGCCCCCCCCCCCTTCAGTTGAAGTTTCCAGCAGTTTGTAATAATCCTCCCTACTCATCATGCCAACAATTAAAAAACTGTAATATCAATAATTCTGCGTGGATTAGGGATAACATGCTAGCTTCTAGTTTCCAAGATCACAGGCTCAAATCCGGTGGAGGCAATGGAATTTTTTCGGACGTAAAACTCCTTAGTATAGCTTCCTTCAGGTGGGAAGTAAAGATGTTGGTCCCGTTTCGTAGATTTGCGGCATGTAAAAAAAAAACTCCAAACTGATAAAGAGGCCTCTGAGCAAAATTTAGTGGTTTTTCGCGCCCAGATGGGACGCTAAGAACTGTAGCATTAAAGAGCTCCATAAATAAAACTCGCTTTCTTTTTTTACACAGTCAATATAAACTTATTTATGTTTATTTAATTTTAGACGATATTGCGAATTACCCAGAGCAAATCAAAGAAATGAAAGGGTTTCGGTAGTATACTCATTTGTGATCTAGTCGAGTATATTCATGTATTATATCACTTAAGATTTTTGTTTAAAATTTGATTAATAATTCAACCTTCATGTATTATGTTTAGCTTGTATTTTTAGTTTTTCTATCACGTACAGTGTACTAAATAGGTAGAGAAAATATTGTATTCCATCCATAAATTCAGTGGCCATATTTTATCGAAAATACTGTTTTGAGGACACAGGAATACCAGAAAAAGAATTTTGTGTGTGTGTGTGTGTGTGTGTGTGTGTGTGTGTGTGTGTGTGTGTGTGTGTCTGTGTGTCCGTCCGTGAACAGGATAACGAAAGGGGAGAGTAGTCTACACCCGGCCAGTTATTTTTTCGAATATTTCCTTTTGGAGATATTAAGTGAACAATAAAATGTATTCAAAGTTTTCTAACAGGATAAGAGAACAATACTACAATAAACTGAAATCCTGAATGTTTATTAACAAAGCAGAAATTTATATCTTAATATCGTATCTAACATTTCAGGCATTTTAAAAAGTTGGAGGGTAGTATCCCGCCCACTATTTGAAATTTAAGTTGACACCCTACTTATCTTGTATTACTGAACAAGAATGAAAGCTATATTTGCAGATACTGATCACATGTGTAACTGCTTCAGTTTCCAAATTAGTGCAATTTTCATGTGCCCAACCCATACATTGTTCACAACGAATGCAATCCTTATCAAAGCTTTCACCACACAAAATGCAGAAGGTGCACTGAAGTTCAACTTCTTTGATGATTTTCGACCCTTTCTTTGTTCTACTGCTTCCTTCGTTTCTCTCTCTCTCTCTCTCTCTCGCTCTCTCTCTCTCTCTCTCTCTCTCTCTCTTCAAGGGTTTTCTTGTACGGAGATGCGGTGAGAATTTCACTTTTATCTATTTTTACTAGTATCTGGGATTGGAGAGAGCTTCATTAAAGCCGACGAAATTGTTGGAGACCCATTTATTTCGATGCTGATTGTTTCACGGACACTTGGTACTTCAGCACAAGCGGCCATATTGACCTTAGCTTCATTAGTGGAAACAATATCTCTTCAGTAATTTCAGACGACATGAAATCAAGATCTGAGAAAATGTCTGGGTTGAGTGGATGAATTCCCGTGCAAGAAAATCCTTTCTGGGAAATTTCCATTCGACATACCTTCCCATAGGCTTCACATGCAATGTGAGCAACGTCATTCTCGGTGATTCTCAGACCCGCGTTTTGTCTCTTCCATGAAGAACAGGCTTCCGCTTATACCGACTTAAATGGCTTCATGAAGGAATTGTCTAATAGCAGCAATTTGTGTGTCGTATGAGGCGGAATGGACAACATGTGGATGTGATCGAGCATAGAGAATGACCTTAAGCTCTTTGTGGCTGCAGTGTACGTCAAGGATTAGAAGTACAGGGCTCTCTTGACTTGGACGGACATGCTTCACAAAATGCAACCATATCTCAAATATGTCCCCGTTCATCTAACCGTTAGGTTGAGCAACACCCTTCGCTGACGTCTGGAGCACTAATCATCAATCAAGAGTTCATCTTTCTCCGAGGGAAAATAAACAACAGTGCAATCAATTTCCCAGCTGCACTCATGCAGAATGTCACTCTAATTTTGAGGCCTTTTTCACCTGAAGTAAGTTTTCCTACTTGTCCTTTCCCCTTGAAGGAGAGAACTTTAGCATTTTCATGCACCTACGAAATTTCAGTCTCGCCTATGTTGAAGATACGCGAAGGAGGAAATGAGTGCTTATTTATCAAGGCCTTAAGTTGGGAGAAGAACAAATCAACTTGAGGTTTGTTGAACCCCACCGCTCGCATACTGCTCGTCGATTCTGGGGTCCTTAATGCCCCATGGCCACGCTCGCTAAAGCGTCTCGCTTTGGTGCTTCGTGGGAAGGGGATCGTGGGTTCGAGTCCCGCCTTGGGCATGGGTGTTATATGTTTGTGCAATGTGTATATGTTTGTAAAGAAACAGTAAAACCAGTAATCAGTAAAACCTACGGGGGGAAATGTAAATAGGGATACAGTGCCGGAGTCCTGATCAGACTCCGTTACTGTTTAAAAAAAAAAAAAAAACATGCCAGTTCAGGGTGCCTTTTCACAAACGCATAGTAGAAATCTTTGTCAGCTATCCTTTTTCCTTGTTAAATCTATGCGGAAGCATAGATTAACTTCCGCTAAATTAAATGCCAGCTTCAAAAATTCTTTCCTTGTCAAGGGCATGACCATGTTACCAATTTACTGATATGTTGAATTAGTTGCTCTTCACAGCTTTGAAAGAATTTAAGTTCAAATCTTTCTAATTTGGTAAGCGCACCTCTTTCCCTGTTATTATTTGTGCAATTATGTCCCACAGAGAGCTCCTTGGCACACCAAACAGTTTCCCGCGCACTTGTTTTTTCCTGACAATGCGGTATGCAAAGACACTTTCATGTTTTCTTCTGTCCACAAGCCCTTCACAGTTGCTTTACTTTTACCAGGAGACATGACATAATGCACAGATCAGACCTGCAACACAGAATATTAATAATTTAATTGACCGGTGCTACGCGACCGACTATTTCGTATTTCGTGTATCGGCCATACACGAAATACCGACTATTGTAAAACTTCCTGCTGTTTTTATAGTGCAACGAATGAATTGCTTTATCTTTAGTAATTATTAATTTAATATTACAACAATAAAACAACTATGCAATGAAATAAATATACGTACCTGTAGTAAAACAGAGATTGCCTTTAAAAATATACAAGAGAAGCTCACACAGAAGCAGAAACACACCATAAGCCACACAACCCTCCTGCAGACATGTACGCATTCATACTGCGGCTAGTGCAGCTCAGCCAAAGAAGGCTTGAAACTGCGCTGAAGTTGGTGCGTCAATCTGGTGTAGTTTTTTCTAAAAACAGCTGTGGGTGAGCTACCCGTCGGACGGCCATACCTGACTATCCCCTAAATAAATGTCAGTTAAGTACCAAACTTGGTATTTGAGTTGAGCATTTTTCAAACATTTGACGTGAAGGTTTTTAGGAAAACTCCCTATCCATCACAAACCACCGTTTATATGGAATATTTTTGAAAATTATTTTCTAAAAAATGGTTCTAAAATTTTGAATTAAATACCATATATTAAAGAAATTTAGAGCCAAATAAAATGTATATATCTTGAATTTTCTGGGAATAGCCTCTGAAGCCTTCATTCTGGAGGACTTCAGCAAAACCGATGAACTGTAAGATATAGATAAAAACTTACATTACACAAAAGTGTAGATCTCATTTAAAACACAATTTATAACAAGTGCATTTGTAGAGTTAACCATTTCGGAGTTACTCCTCGTTATTAGTATAAAATTCCCAATAATGCTTTTCGCAGAATTTGTTTGTTTTTTTCTCCTGATCATGCACACAGAACGGAATTTCAAAGTAGTCACTTAGCGACCTGGTTTTAATAGATTTGCCTATTGCATTTGCATAATATGTTTCCTTATTTCTCTTGTACCTACAAGCAAATAGCTAATGATTATTATTCGTAAAAATTATTTGAAAATCGGCCAAAAATTTGTGATTATAATGCGTTTGCTATAAATTAGCTTTCCTGGTTTCTCGGCGGATATAGCACCAACCAAGGAATGACTCGCTTAAAAAAGAAGAATATGTTGGGCAATTCTAAACAGGTTTTTGAGAAACTGGACATGCGCCAACTATTTTAGATATACTGCAAAACCTAAGAGTTTCTTTGTTAGTTTAAATGCAATAAGCTCTTCACAATGCTCTTTAACTTACGAAATTGTTTACCTTAATAAATAGAATAATATAGGTTTATCTTAATAAATTTATAGGAATAAAACTTTATAATATACTTCCAACATTAATCAAGACTTGTAATGACTTAAAAAAAAGTTTAAAATGCTTTTGAAGAATGTATTAATCGAAAACACCTACTATAGCACTGATGAATTTATAAATTATTGTAAACATAACTAGTAATAGTTTCGCAACAACAGATAACATTGTCGGACGACAATGAGTCTGGTACTTGCGGCTGTTTTTTTGTGCGCCATTCTGTAGTACCTTGTTTACTCGTGTTTATTCCATTTTTTTTTAATAAATTGTCCATTTTACCATTAAAATTTCGTACTTATGTAGGAAAATCAAACCCCAGCACCGTAAATTAATATAAATACAAAACAGGTCTACAAAGTTGATAAACCAAATCGTATTGTTATTTGAGCTACAGATACTGAGAGATTTAACTAAGAAAAAGAAAAATGAAGCATTAATGAATCAAACACCAATAAAACCATTCTTTATTTATTTTATCTTTTTAAAGTGTTTATACACAATTACACAATTATGCCATGTCAGAATAACTACAATTGAAAGAAAATAGTCAATTACAATATTACAACTGAAAGCAGTGTATTTAATATTATAAAGGTAAATATACAAGATATCGGTTATACATACACGGTAGGGATGTGAGAGATGTAATATATTATAAACAGTGATAAGTTTAGTTATGTTTACAATAATTTATAAATTCACCAATGCTATAGTAGGTGTTTTCGATTAATAAATTGTTCAAAAGCATTTTAAACTCTTCTTTAAGCTATTAAAAGTCTTGATTGACGTTGGAATTATATTATAAAGTTTTATTCCTATATAACTAGGCTTCTTTTCATACATGTGTATTCTATATCCTGAAATATCAAGATTGTTTTTTCTTCTAGTGTTATAGTTGTGAACATCCGAGTTGGTTTGCAGAGGAAAGTTATATTTACCAAGTGGAGAAAAATTCTGTATATAAATAATCTTGGAAGTGTAAGTATTTTTGTTTGCTTAAACATATTTCTGCAGGAATCTGTACCATTTAAATTTCCTATGTATCTTATTGCTCGTTTTTGGATTACAAATATTTTATTAATATTTATTTTGGATGTATTGCCCCAAATTTCTATACCATACGATAAGGCTGCGTGAAGAGGAAAAAACTATATTATTTTAGCTGTTGAACGTGGGATATAACTATTTAAATATCTCAAAACAAATATATTTTTACGTACTTTTATTACTATTTCGTCAATATGACTATTAAAAGTTAATGTTCTAACTATATTCAGCCCTAATAACTTTACACCAGCTACACTTTTAATAACGTTGCTTTGAATTTTTATTCTAGGTGAGTTGATTATGTCTCTGTAACCAAAAAGTATCATTTCACTTTAGGAAGGGTTAACACACAGTTTTGATTCTGTGAAATAATTTGTTACTGAATTAACTATAGCGTTTGTGTTTTTGTCAAGTGCATCTGTGTCTATGTTACTGACAATGATATTTGTATCATCCGCATATTATATTGCTAGCTGGTACACTGTCGTTTGTGATGCATATATAAAGTAAATAATAAAGGACCCAGTATTGAACCTTGAGGAACACCATATGTCAAATTTTGAAGCCTAGATTCATAATCTCGCCAACGGTGCCACAAGTAGTAAAAGCGGGCGTTAAACACTCCAAAAAAATACATTCGTAATCTCCGCTATTGGTTTTTAATTGTACAAGTTGTTTCCTGTTTGTCATGTAAGAGTTTATCATTTTATTTCCCAACCTCTAAAACCTAATATGGATAACTTATCCATTAAAATATTGGCATTTACACTCTCAAAAGTTTGGTAACATCAAGGAGTATAACAACAGTATGATTACCAGCGTCGATTTCATTTATTACCCTTTCAGTAAAGTCTGGAGTTGTAGTGCAGGTGGATCTTTTATTACAAAACCATTTTGTTCCCTGGGTAGTAATTTGTATTTAATTATGTATTTCATTATTCTGTTATAAAGCACATGTTCATTTTTTTGAGATTGTAGGTAGTATTGATGTAGGCCTATAATTATTTATGTTGTTTATATCACCCTTTTTAAATATAGGGATTATTTTTGCAGTTTTTAATTTTTCAGGAAAACTCCCGTAAGTGTTCAATATTAGTAATAATGTCATCAATCCTATTTTAGATGAACTAATTCGTGTAGGTCCATGAATAAAAGAATTTAGATAATATTCTTTTAAGAGGTGCGTCAATCTATTCTATGCTGTTGAGGTCTTAAAAAAAATCAATGTTAATATCACCCATAAAAATAATATTTTGGCTGCTATGTTTTTGAATGTGCTCTAGCAATGAAGTCATTTTATCAATAAATATGTCAATGTCTCATTTTGGAAATCTGTAGATACCTATGACTGTTGTACGAATTTTTTTTCACAACCAAGTTTATTCCTGCCAACTAAATGTGATTTTCAATACAGTAATTTTGAATGTTAATTATACTAGTATTACTTAGTAAATGCTGTTTTACAAAAATGCCAACTGCACCCCAAGTTTTTCCTCCGACAGAATAGTTGTATGAAGATGCAAAGTCCCTTGGCCCATGTTCTGTTACTACAAGTATATTTTGGAGAAACAATTAAATTTAGTTCCTTCATTTTATTAGGTTTGCATATTTTGATGCTTCAATTTAAGTGCCCAGTGCTGCGATACAGAAAGGATGCCTAGCTTTTGGACTATTGTTTGTGTGCTCTGCTATACACTGATTTTCATGGTATGACCATTTGGTATAGATACTGATATTGCTTTAGTTTAAGTTTTACGAAGTAGACTTGTAGAAGTCTACGTTGTTTAGGTGCATGCCATGTTTAGTGTAAAATTCATGCTTACAATTTAAAGATAATTAAATTTCCGACTCGTTGAGAAAATGTCTGAGTTTACCATGCTTCTCTGCTGGTTTTCCCAAGAGTTTGGAAGCTGATAATATCTTTGTGGTAGTTTCATTACAACTACATTTGTATTTACTAGAGAAATTATTCCACTTTGTAAGAATGGAACTAAATTTTTTGGTTCTCTACATGAAACATCGTTGCTTCCACCATTAAGCACAACACAATCATCTTTCGTGTAAGCAGAAATTACACTAACACAAGTACAGGCTGCTCGTTCCTTCTAGACGAATGACTCTTGCGACGATACAGTGACAGAGACTACTCTGGATAAACAAGTCAGCAAAAAAGTTTGTTACAATAACAAACAGCTGTGCTTCCCTATGATTACGTTTCTAGAATACACTGCAAAGTAAGTGGCCAGCATCTAATCTACCATTTAAGAATGTCAATCCTCAAGAACGTTGCGCGACCTGTAATGTTCAACCTTTTCTTCTCGCACTATAATAAGTTCTGCTCGATCGCATCTCCATGTTTGTAAAGCAATAAAATCCGAGAGAAGCTATGTCACGACTTTTAAAAAATGACAGGTTGTTAATCGCTTCCAGATGATCCTACAAAGTTTGTTGTGCAGATGCCTGGGGATGTTTTGTTTACCCCCCTCCCCCCTATAGGTTAGCTATGATATTTAGAAATTATGTGCAGGTTGGCTGCCATGCGAGAAGCAATACGGCTCACAGCATTGGGTTGGTTCTTTCTGCTTGCATTGGTGAACCTACGGACTTGGAATATTTTCTCGCCGTCTCGCGTCACATCTTGTAATGAATCCCCCCAGTGGCAAATTCTCCTATACACCGCATACTAAACCCGTGTACTAAACTCGAGAGGGTTGAAAACGACGCTTACTAAACATGCAAAATAATCAGAATGTTTTGTATGTCACTTCAACTAAATACGAAATGATCTCAGGTTTGTGCGGTTAAATTTTCATGGTGTGCGCGTACATCCACATCACCGCAAGTTAAAACGATGACCATACTCCCAAGCTCCCAAAACATTCACCGCTAGCTAGGCAAGGCCAGCAATGGTGTGCGCACGCATCTACTTCATCGCAAGTTGAAGCGATAGCCACGCACTCCTACTTCTCCGTTAGAGTAGCGAGGGGAAAGGAAGCATAGATGTATTCATGTTGTTTTGCTTATAAGTGTTTGTGAAAATGACCTATGTAAGTGTCACTGAAGCTAGTGATTCTTATGAATGTGCAGTAAAACATGAGTTAAAGACTGGATTTCGGAATTTTTAAATTTCTGAAAAACTTAAAATTCTGCATTAGTAATTATTCTAGGTACAAAATGTTTAACTGGTTGCCCCAAATTAAACAAACTCTATTGCTGACCAAGTCTTCTTTTTAGTAATGACAAAAACAGTACCACATGGTGTCAAGAAGAATTTGATAATATAGTTTCTCTAACTGGTTCATTAAGTAAGATTGAAAAATCAAAAACCCACATATTTTGTATATTCGCTCTTTGTAATGTTGGCAATACGCAAGTAGAACTGCAGCTAAATGCTCAGAAATCATTACAAATTTCAAAGCATAATGAAATGGTAAAAAAGAACAGAGAAATGTTGAATAGACTCATTGATGTTGTTTGTCACTTATGGAAGCAGAAATTAGCTTTTATAGGACACGACGAGCCAGAAAGTTCCTTTAATAGAGGTAATCACGTACAAACATATGATTTACTCAGTACGTATGATCAACTTTTAGATGAACGTTTATAAAATGCCACAGTTTTCCGGGGCACTTTGTCATGCGTTCAGAATGATTTAATCGAAGCTGTTAGGAGTGTTTTAGTTAAGTGAATAACAAAAGAACTTGCATCCGCTAGCTTTTTGGCTATTCTTCTAGACGTGTGCCCAGACATAGTGACCAAATCCCAACTCTCTACTATTTTACGCTACGTAGACAAATCAGGGGAAGTTTATGGGCTGCAGATCTGCTGACCCACTTTACAACACTTTACAACCATATACTTACAACAGCTAAAGAATTTAATATCGATAAGAACCTTGTCGCTCAGACATATGATGGTGCGGCCGTAATGTCTGGTCAACTTGGTGGTCTGCAATCTAAAATAAAAGCGGCATTTCCACAGGGACATTATTTGTTTACTGTTACTGTCATATCCTGAATTTGGTTCTGCAACGGGCAGGTATGTGTGTTGATAAGTGCAGATTTTTTTTCAAACTGTATCAGGACTCTCTAATTTCTTTTCTCATCCCACTAAAAGAACGGAAACTTTTCGTGCTTTTATGAATAAAAAGCTATCAAAAGCATCTCCAACACGCTGGAACTTCAATTCACGCCTTGTCAACACTGTACAAGAGCAATAAGATAACCTGATTTTTTCCTTGAATTCATGGCAGAACCACAAAACAATGTTGATTGGGGGCCTGATACATTGGTTAAAGCACAAAGTTTTTTTTTATTTGGACGGTTAGATACTCTCTTCCTCCTCTAAATTTTTCGGCAAATTTGCTCATGCTGACGCAGGATTTGATGTTAAATAAATCAAGTCAAGAGAAAATGATACTGCCCTAAAATAATGTTATAAAATAATAAAACATATTGTTTCGCAATGTACGCCAAAGAATTGTATGTATAAAAATGGCAGCGTGACGTCATCGCCTCACGTTACGCACGAAAATAGCATCAAATGCGTGCTTTTACGAAAATAACATAGCCAAGGTTGTGCAATGAATACAACACATTATAATGTATGATGTATAGCTATGAATTGATGTTTAGAAAAGCATATTAGTACTAAAACATAAATAAAGTAGTAATATGAGAGAAGAATAATAAAAGTGAACGAGATACCGGATGCTATAAATTGTTTATACAGGTAACAAAGCATAAGAACAGAGTTAAATAAATATTTGTTTAAGAAATGTCAGCTATTTATAAGAACATTTTCATGTAAATTATAGAAATGTATTAATTTTAATCATTATGAGTATATAAAAATATATTGTAGATACGTATTTCACGAAATGTGGAATGTGGAAATCTGTCGTTCCCATGGTGACGGACATTTCACAATGTTATAAAATATTATCTTAAATTTTATACATAGGGGAACATTTAATAAGCTTCCGGGACACAGTCAACAAGATAGAAGCCAGGGATACAGTCGGCAGGAGCAAATCTCGTAAATCGAGACCTCTAATATAGCAACTTAGTGTGAAATATTGTACTGATTATCAACAAGAGATTTATTGTAAGTACAGATTACAAAGTATAAATCTGGCACAGTTTTCTAAAAAATAGTTCAGTTTAAACAGCGTGCCTTAATTCACCACAATGTTTCAACGATTTACGACATAAAAGTTTATAATTAACAGAAATCTCCTAAATTAATTCTATATTGTATTAAATCTTACCGTCCAAGCAAGGAGGTTAAGATTCTTTTACTCGCCGACTGAAGCTAGCAGACTTATAACAGAAAACGTGGTTCAACTGTCCATAAATAAGTTAATTCGCCGCCGATAATAACCTTACAACTGCTCAAACAATCAAGTCTGGCGCAAATAGCTAATTCCAGTTTCGCCAACAGCAAGAGTTACCAACTCTATATACAGTGGCAAATTCAAACCCGTAAAAAGGTTTAAAATGAAATACCACACCGTGATGCCCAGCAACCGTGCAGCAGTCCTGAGACCAACCACAGCCTACACAGTAGATGTAACGATCCTTTACAAATCCACCCCAATACAAACATTCTCTTCAACATGTTACAAGATAGCCCAACTGGGTAGTGTGGTGTTATCGTGTCTGCTTCATGTTCAAAAGATTGTGAGTTCGAACCTCACTTAGGGTAATTTGCCCGGATAAGGTTTTTTTCGGGGGTTTCCCTTATCCTGAGAAGACGAATGTCGAGTAACTTTAAGCTCCATGGACCCCGAGAGCATTTGAGCACCATTTCACCCATTTCATTCATCGTCTAATATGACCAACCAGGTTAAAGGACGTTAAGCTTAAAAAAATGGATATTGCATATTGTCATTCAAAGGTAATTCGGACTAAAATTTCTTTAGAAGAGCTAAGAGAGGGGTTCCAAAATATTTGCGAATCATTTCTACTGAAATGATAAATGAACAAGCACAGAAGAAAAGGAAGAACAATGAAACAGGTTAAATTACCGAAGGATATTCTATGAAATTTTAGATAATGTGCTCTATCAAATACAAAATAGGTTTTCCGACTACGAAAGTTTTCATTTCTTTGCTCTCCTTGATTCCTCAAAATTCAAGAATTACAGAACGTCTTTTCCTGATCACTGTTGCTCAAAATTGTTCGACACCTATAGCTCAAATTTTGATTCGGTACGTCGGAAAAATGTACTTAGTGGTGTGTCCTCATCTGAAGATGAAGATTTTGAAGAAAAGTCAGTTGGTGAAATAGTGAAAATTATGAACGAAAGAGATCTGGTGTGGGCTATGCCTGAAGTTTACAAATTAGCTTATTCTAACTGTACCAGCAACTATAGCTTCATTTGAACGGCCATTTTCCACTTTAAATCGAGTTAAATCTCACTGCAGGTCTACAATGGGCCAAGAATGATTACCCTCTCTTAAAAAATGCCCATACTTTGTACGCTTCGGGAGGATATTCATGACAATTTCACGTAAGCTGTTATGAACTATTTCCGAAGAAATATCTTCGATTGGAGCTAACATTCCAGTAAACTGGTTAGTACTACTACTAATATTAACAATAATTTTGCGTATACAGTTGTCTCTCGTATTACACAAGTAATTGGTTCTCATGAATTATCACGTAATACAAAAAACGTGTAAAGAGAATGCGATAGTGGTATGGACTATTTCAAGGTAAACATAAAAAAATAGTTTTAAACAGATTTATCTATTTATGTCATTATATAGTATTAAAATCAGCATTTTTTGAAATCGCTTTAAGCGAAAACGCGTCAAGTGAGATCGTATATAACGAGGGATGACTAAACTTTATCGACTAAGAAAAACGATGACAAAGGGAGCGGTGTACTTAAATTACTAACCACGAATCGCCAATGAATCCCCCTATTAATAGTCGAGGTAAACCGACAGATTTGCTTTATTAATCGGAAGAGCCATTTATGAAACTATTAGAATCTGTAATTATATCGCCAGTACAGGCTGCTCGGTCCTTCTGGAGGAATTATATTTGCGAAGGCACAGTGAGAGAGCCTACACCTGTTAAATAGGTCAGGAAATAGTGCATGTTACAATAACAACTCTCTCTCTCTCTCTGCTTCCTTATATTACGTTTTGAGAATAAACAGTAAAGTAAGTGGCTCGCATGTAATATCTCATTTAAGCTTGTTAGCCCTTAAGAACTGTTGCCCGACCTGTAATATACAACTTCTCGCACTACAGTAAGTTCTACTGGATCGCATATCCGTGTTTATAAAGCCATAAAAAGTAAGGGAAAGTATGTCACGACTGTTGAAAAATGACAGGTTGTTAATCGCTTCCACATGTTGCTATACAGTTTGCTGTGCAGATGTCAGGTTATATAAATTTATTTATTTTCTTTTTGCATAGGATAGCTAAGATATTTTGAAGTGATGCGCCGGTTGACTGAAATGCGAAGCGCAATAGGGCTCACAGTGTTTGGATGGTTCTGTCTGCTTGCGCAAGCGCATTGCCGAACCTTCGGCTTGAAACATTTTCTTGCATCACATTTTGTAAAAAATCAGCCTATTATATTTGTAAACAACCCCTATTAATCGTTGTGGTAAACCGACACATCTGCTTTATTGATCGAACGAGCCATTGCTAAAATTATTAGAATCTGTAAGAATATCACCAGTGCAGGCTGCCCGTACCTTCTAGCGGAATTATCTTTGCGAAGATACAGAGAGAGAGAGAGAGAGAGAGAGAGAGAGAGAGAGCGAGAGCGAGAGCGAGAGAGAGCCTAAACTTGATAAACAGGCCAAAATAGTTCATGTTACAATAATGAAACTCTCTGCTTACTTATGATTACGTTTCGAGAATACACCACAAGTAAGTGGCTCGCATCTAATCTCTCATTTAAGAATGTTAATCCTCAAGAACTGTTGCACTACCTGTAACATACAACCTTTCCTAATCGCACAACAGTAAATTCTGGTCGATCGCATCTCCGTGTTCGTAAAGCAATAACACCCGAGAGCAAATATGTCATGACTTTTAAAAAGAACAGGTTGTTACCCGCTTCCACATGGTGCTACATTGTGCAGATGTCAGGGGATATAATATATTTATTTATTTCCTTTTTGCATCGGATAGCTACTATTTTTAGAAGTGATGCGCAGGTTGGCTGAAATATGGCCGCTCCCCATGGCCGCGCTCGCCAAGGCGTATCGCTTTGGTGCTTCGTAGTGTAGGGGATCATAGGTTCGAGTCCCGTCTGGGGTATGGGTGTCATATGTTTGTGTATATGTGTGTGTAAAAAGAAGAAGACAGAAATTCAGTAATCATACAGAAAACAAAGTAAAACAATTAGGTAAATAAAAGTAGGGTATACAGTGTCAGAGTCCCAAACAGACTCCGGAACTGCATTGAAAAAAGAAGAAACAAAAATGTGAGATGAAATAGGGCTCACAGTGTTCGGTTGGTTCTGCCGGCTTGCGCATGCCATTGCCGGACCTTCGGCTTCGAACATTTTCTAGCGTCACATTTTGTAAATAATCATCCTATTACATGTGTAAAGAATCCCTATTAATCGCTGAGGTAAACCGACAGATCTGCTTTATTAATCGGACGAGCCATTTCTAAAACTAGTAGCATCTGTAAGAATATTGTCATACAGGCTGCTCTTACCTTCTACGTAGATACAGTGAGAAAGCCTACGCTTGATAAACATGTCAGTAAAATATAGGTTATGTTACAATTACAAACGCTTCTACTTCCATATGTATACGTTTCGAGAATACACAGTAAAGTAAGTGACCCACATCTAATCTCGTATTTAAAAAAAAACTTTCCTCAAGAACTGTTGCGCGACCTGCAACATACAACATTTTCTCCTCACCATACAATAAATTCTACTCGATCGTATCTCCATGCTTGTAAAGCAATAAAACCCGAGAGAAAGTATGTCAGGGCTTTTAATATATGACCGGTTGTTAATTGCTTCCAGATGGTGCTACATATTTTTTTGTGTAGCTGCATGGGGATTTTATTTATTTATTTACTTTTTGCTTAGTTTAGCCATGACTTTTAGAAATGATATGCTGGGTGGCTGACATGCGAAACGTAATAAGGCTCACAATCTTCGGTTGGCTCTAGCTGCTTGCGCATACGCATTGCCGAACCTTCGGATTTAGAGAATTGTCTTGAGTCACATGTTAGTAGTATTAGTCCCGGATTATCCAAGTGGATTAACGTTAATGCTGCCGCTAGAGGCGCTAGTGTCATTGTTAATACACCTTAATCCGATGGATTAAAGATGGATTAAGAGCGAGGGCGGTAAGTTTGAAAAAGCGCCGCGGAAGGATTAACGTTAATCCGGTTGGATAATCTGGGGCTTTTTTTATTTATTTTCCAATACATGGATGAGATTAACAAAGGATTTATTGAAAAGATTAACACTATGAGATACATACTTTAAAGAACAATACATGAGATTAACTTAGGATTTATTGAAAAGAATACATAAATGAGATTAACACTATGAGATACATACGTTAAAGAACAACACATGAGATTAACGTAAATAAAACGAGATTAACATAGGATTTATTGAAAAGAATACATATTAACACTATAAGATACATACTTTAAAAACAATACATGGGATTTACATAGGATTTATTGAAAAGATTAACACTATGAGATGCATGAGATTAACGCATTGAAAATGAGATTAACACTTTAAGATACACTTTATGAGATTAACACTTTAAAGAGATGGCATTGTTTTTGCACAAAGTTTGTGATTGTTTTAAGGCGCATCGCGCGTTAGGATGATTTTAAAATACGTGGTGCAATTTTTTGAGTCCTCGTCATCGCTGCTGCTGATGTGTGTGGTGACGCAGGTGAGAAAAGCTTTCATTCACGAACTCTGTGATGGTGGGAATGTAGATGGGGATGGCCAAGTCGTTGATATGACTGGTTGAGAAGCACCCATGGGAAGTGACTTCGTGGCACAGAACAGGAGTTTCACTGTTGTTGATGTATATGGAACAGAGAGCGTCTTGTTGACTGTGTTTTTTGGTACGTACACATTTGACGTGGATGGTGTTAGCATTTTGCATATCGATTGAGACGGTGATGATCTTGTTGCCGTTGAAATAGGAGGTGGAGATGAAGAGGATACGGATATGATATTGTGCGTCGAATTGGAGTTGAAGGTTGAGGTTGTTGCCTACGTCGACGGAATAAGTAACTTCGGACATTATTTTGGAATGTAGGGGATGAACTTGAAAACGAATCTTTTGAAACCACTGCGAAGTTTTTCTTCTCCTTGGTATATGATGGAGAAAGAGGTGGAGTTTAGTTTGCTGATGAGTTCGGGAGTGGCTTTCCCGAATCTGGTTGGTAGAAATACCTCGGTCTCGTTGTCCAGTTTGGCGACGAGTTTTTTTTCCATGTATGGTGTCAAGGTTTTGATACCGATGACCCGGTGTGGGACGTTTTGTTGTTGAAGCGAAGACACGCTGAGTGTGTCGCAGCTGCGGGATAACTCTTCTAGTTGGCTAAGCACATCCTGGGACATGATCACTCTTGGAGCACAAGTGGCAGTGTTCCACAAATGGGGGAGGGCCGTCGAAATGACTGGATTGGGTTGGGAGGTTATAATGTTGTTTACACCTTCGGAAAGGTGCGCAAACTTGTTGTTGGTCTATGGGAAGTTGATTCCACACAACGTCGACGTCGTACGGTGGGTAACGACTGAGGATGGGGTTACCGGTGTGTAGTAGCACTTGGCGTTCCGCGGGCAGTAGCACCTGGATTCGACGTCCGTTTTCGAGAAACTTTAACAGTACGGCGAAACACTGGCAAATCATGCGTTGTTTCTTGATGTGTACTTGCGAAGGAATTCTTGGATTTGCTTGTTGAGATTTGCGAGGTCTTCGTAGAATCCGAGCTGACAGCGCGTGCACAGGTAGGTGAGACGGTGAGTGAGATTGCAGCTGCAGGTTCGGTCGAAGCAAAACGAGCAGTGGAAGTCCTTACACGTCGGTTCTGGCATTCCCGCACGACGGCTCAGCACAGACTGAAGTGAAAGACGGACGTGCAGATATACTTAGCTGGCGGAAATGCTAATTGGTGTGAGAGTTATCAGAGGATATCCGAAGGAAAACACTGGTGTGGTTTCCGCCGGAAGCGAGTTATCACAGAATATCCGCAGGAAAACACTGGTGGGGTTAATCACATCCCCCGGAAGCGAGTTATCACAGGAAGCACGATATCCGCAACACTGGTGGGTAGATAAGGGTTTACCACATCCGGCGCTTGGCGAAGATCCGTGGGAAACCTGTTTTACCACCAACGGTTGCTTTTCAAATATTTGATGCCGATGCTTTCGTTTTGCTCTTGGACGAGAACTCGGTTTTGATCGACGCTGAAGATCCAATCGCCTTATATGTGATCGGGCAGGATATAGAATACATCAAGACCCAAATGCGCCGCTAAGCATCTTCCGTAGCACTGACGATCTTCGTTTAACATTTGCTGCATTTTAGCAGCGGTGATGTATTGTTGTTCGTAAAAAACTATGTATAGCCCTTTTGCTGGGACAAATTGGAACCATTGATCTGGTGCGTCGTTTTCTTCTTCTTCGCCGCCGAGACCTTCATCCCTGGAACACCAAGAGTCTGCTTTGAAAATGGATGTCGTTGAAACTCATGTTGGATAGCACAAAATGAATCTTGTTTTCGCAGCTGTGCACTTTGACGGAGATGACCTTACCGTCATAGCTGCTGTCGATGAAGCGAAGTGCGTAAGGAGCATTTTTGTGTGGGTGTCCTTCCGCTTCGTAGTTTTTAAACACCTTGATGCCATCGCAGTACTCCAACAGTTAATTTCTGTATGCCATACTGCAGAAACTCGTTGATGGAACGGTGAGGAATGACTGAATGAGGTGCGAGTGGGACGCGGGTAGAAATGGACTAGGGACTATTTTGTGATAGGCGCAACGCGAAATTGGTGTTGAAGAAATGATGTACCTCGAGGAATGTTCTAAAATTGGCGCATCTTATGTTCTTGGGGAATTGTGGGTAATTTAGGTTATGCAAAGGATAGCCGGAGGCGTGGTTGTGATGCATGTACGAGGGCCGTTCAGAAAGTAGCCTCCGATCGGTTACAGTGCGGGTAGTGGGGGGAGTAGCGACGCCATCTGTGCATTCACGCACTCAGTAGGTCAGTCGGCATCAAGCCGTGGTCGAGTGAAAGTTGTACCTGCGCTAGTTTAGTGTTTGTTGCCGTTTGAAATGTGTACTGCAATAGAAAACCCCGCCAAATGTGAAGTGCGTGCTGTTATAAGGTTTTTTACAGCCAAAGGATATTCTGCAGCAGCTATTCATCGTGAGCTTTGTGCCGTGTACGGACCAAGAGTTATGAGTGAAGGAGTGGTCCGTGAATGGGTACGTTTATTTAAAAGTGGACGAGAAAACGTTCATGATGAAGAGAGGAGTGGTAGACCATCATTGGTCACGGACGAACTCGTTCAGACAGTTGATGCAAAAGTTCGTGAAAACCGACGTTTCACAATGTCGGAGTTGTCTACTGATTTTCCACAGATTTCTAAGACTCTCTTGTACGAGATAGTGACAGCAAGGTTGGGTTACCGTAAGTTCTGTGCACGATGGGTGCCCAAAATTCTTACCGAACACCACAAAACTCAAAGAATGGCCTCTGCATTAGACTTTCTGTCACGTTATGAGGCCGAAGGTGAACCATTGTTAAACAGAATCGTGACCGGGGACGAAACCTGGATTAAGTACGTGAACCCTGAGGCAAAAGAACAATCAAAGATGTGGGCACATTCAAATTCGCCTACCAAACCAATAAAAGCCCGGCAAGATTTTTCTGCCCGAAAATTGATGGCAACGGTGTTTTGGGATGCAAAAGGGGTGTTGTTGGTTGAATTCATGGAACGTGGGACGACCATTAATCAAGACGTGTACTGTGAAACACTAAAACAATTACGACGGGCTATACAGAACAAACGCCGTGGTATGCTGACTTCCGGTATCGTTTTTTTGCACGATAACGCCCGTCCTCACTCTGCTCGCAGAACAACAGCCCTTCTTGAGTCCTTCAAGTGGGACGTTGTCAACCATCCACCTTACAGCCCAGATCTGGCATCAAGCGATTATCACCTCTTCATGCATATGAAGAAATGGCTCGGGTCCCAGCGGTATGATGACGACGAAGAGCTCAAAGATGCGGTCACAGGCTGGCTCCAGGCACAAGCGGGTGATTTTTATGCAGAAGGAATTTCAAAGCTTGTGAACAGATACGATAAGTGCCTCAATCGTTATGGAAACTATGTAGAAAAATAGTGCAAATATGTAGTTGTAAGATGTATATATTAAAATATTTTTATTTAACTTGGTGAAATTCTTGCAATCAACCGGAGGCTACTTTCTGAACGGCCCTCGTACTTGCAGTATGCCATGATTTGATTTTGCACGTCCGTTACTTCTTTCTTCTTCTGGTACATGATGTCGGTGATGATGCGCTGCAGACTATCGAGCATGTGCCACTCTTGCAGGTTGAGCGTGACGGCGACGCCTTGCTGGTCTTTGAACGCTAGTTTTAGGTTTCCGAAGACGTTCTTAAACACGATAGTGACGCTGCTGGAGAGCTGATAGTGTTGAAGACGTCCATCGGAGCGATGCATGCGGTTGTGGATGATGGGTATGGCGTCGACGAGTTTCTGCCACTCGGCGGAACCCAGGACGACCGCATTGCGTTGCCCACATTTTGCAATGGTGACTACCAGCTGGTGTGGTGACAGGGGTGAAAATCCGACATGGCGAATTTGGTCTGCTGTGGGTTGAGGAAGTAGATGTCCGTCAGAGGGCCCACCACCGCGCTCGATTGGATGTGCTGAGGTTCAGCAGAACTGCCGGGCTGCTGTGCATCATCGTCATCGGGGATGTGAAGCCTCCTTTTAGCTCTGGGTTTTGCGGCTGCGCGGAAATAGGGATACAAAAGGCATGTGAGGGAAGAGGGTAAAAAGGATTGCTTAGACAATGGGAGCGAATATAAGTGTGCACTGACCTGGACGGCGTGACTGCCTCAGCGTTCTGCATGGCTCACTGTGAATGAGACGAGCGGTGACGGTAGTTTTATGTGAGCTGGAGCGCGTTCTGAAACGACATGCATGAAGGTTATGTTCGGTTAGGTTAGTTGTGATATATGGTACAAAATGGTACGTACTCACCCTGAGAGGTTGGCAGGTTTGCTGAGCATCTGAGCACTTTGCATGGCGTACGTTTTTGTAGGTTTTACGAATGACGTCATCGTTATGAGTGAAATGGCTGACGTGAAATTTGGAAAAGAACTTATGCTTAGACAAGCCTGAGCAGCGGTGGGTGAGGTAGTCGATGACGTAATGACCGCAATTGTGCTGTCGAAACCTTGCAGTATTCTGTCGTTGGTTGACCAACGCGTCCCGCATATTGAATTTAAGAATTGAAGAAAATGGAGCGAACGAGGTCCTATTCCATAACTGTCGAAATATTCTCCCTGAGAGTTTCTGTCCACAAAGATGCAAACCCAGTGTTGACCCGGTTTGGTGCTGGGGTCGGTGTTGGCCACAAGTGCCAAGGGAAGCGTTTGAATGCCGTGAAGTGTGGGTAGTCTATCGCAGGGGTAGACGCCTAAAAAGTGGGATGAGGTAGAGGGGCATGTGGATGGAAACCGTTGTATTTGGAAGGTGTTCATGATACCAAGATGGATCTGTTGGCGTCAATTTCGACGGTGTGGTGTATTTCCGCCAGTACCAGAAGAATAACGGATTCTGTCAATTTATCGGCAAAACCGATGCTTATAGACACGATGCCGTGGCGCTGACCCGAGATATGAGACTCATTTGCGCTCATGTCTGCAGTGAGATCGAAAGCCATGATGGTATAACCTTGCGGGTAGCTTTCTCTAGAGATGGAGTGACCCTCGTCTTTGAAATGAATATCTAGTCCGTCTTGCAGGGTTTGAAAGCATGGCAAATAGTGCCCCTTTGTAAAGTCAAGTTGAAGAGGTTGAGAGGGAACGGGCTGTCCGTTCACATAAAGCTGAAAGAAGTTCATTTTAAAATGTCGCAAATCGTACGGATTTGCGTTAAAATGACCCGAATAAGCCTTGTCGGAGAACTTGGCAACGACCACTCTCCTGGGAATTTGTCCGATGAAGACGTCGCTAAACGTCATTGCTCTCGACTCTTTTGGGATGCTGAGGGCGTGAAAGCTGACATCCTTGACATGGTATTTGGCGTTGCTCTTTGCGAGCACGGCCTGGTGCGCAAGCTTAATGGTTGGCGAGGGGCGTACGGATTTTAAGCGCAGGGTGGCCGACACGATGTCGACGTAGCCCTTAAACGAGTCTACGTCGGAAAACATATAAAACTGGGGCGAGGCAGGAGTGAGTTTGACGGTCATGCTGACGTTGTTTAAAAGGAGCTTTTCCTGTCTAAACAGAGCATTGGATAGAGGACCTATGAGTTGAACGACATCCCCACCTTTGGTAAACCCGTGTCGCCACTGGAAACCCACATTGGCGATAAAATTGTTCACGATGCCGGCTGTGTCCTTTCTCCAGAAAGAGGACTCTAGTTTGGTGCTCATGGCATCTTCGGAGTAATTGAGAAGAGTTTCGAGGTAGTTTCTGTAGGGTTATCCAGGCTGCGGCATGGAGACGACGTTATTGAGGGAAACCTCTACCTGTTGAAACAGGGAATTTAAGGCATCGTTGACCAGAGTGGCGTAACCTCGTCCTTTATCGCCTGACCGTTGTCATCGACAACGCGGACCATGAGTTCGAGGACGACGCAAATCAAGTCCAGGTAGTCGTCTGCAATTGCGGAACAATGAAAAGTGATGGGGGCATTTTTAATTAACGTGTTTTGAGGATTTAGGTATAAGAACCGCGACTCCTCAATGTTCATCTGAACGAGGACGTCTTGAAAGAGGTCCAGTTCGGAATTCATGTGCACAGTTGCCATTACGAGAAAACGTCTTGCACCTTGCGCCTACGGTGTTTGAGCTTCGACTGTTCGCTATTTTTGGTTTTGGCGCGTTTTATGCCCTTGAGTCGTCTCGCGCCCGAACCAAGCATGGCATCGAGCTTTTCGTTGGGCTTTCACTTTAAATTGGACCCTGCCTCCTTGAGCCTGTGCTTAAAGGCTTCCTTTGATGCCGTTCCCGCGGTGACCACATCGGAGAGCACGTGAGCACCCACCTTTAGGGCCTCCTTTCCGACCGCCTTAGCCCCGCTTTTTAAAAACGGCAGCACCGTTCGAAACAGTCATCCAAGGGCTGAAAACAGCCCGCTACCTCTTTGGTAGCGCTTGCCCCTGTAAAGAATGAAATCGCGATCATCAAATGCGCCACCCGCCTGATTGAGGTAATACTGTGTCACGGCGTGCACGTCCATTATGACGGTTTCGGTCGAAAGGTGAGAACTATAGTAGAGGAAAATCCGTCTGCGAATGACAAGAGATCGCCATAACTGTTCCTTAAATCTATGTTGACCGTCTTGAAGTCTTGCTGAATCAAGAGTAGCCATTTTTGAGGAAAGAACGTATTTTCTTCGCTCATGTAAGTGTTGTTGCTTCTTTCGTATTCAACGGCCACGCTCTCTATGACTTGCGCGAAGGTGTCGCCCACCACTTGAGGGGCCACTAGATTGCAATAGATGAACATTTCGTAAGGAAATCCCATATACGGATCTACAGGGTGTTTAGGTTCTTTCTGAAGGACGATGTTGGTGTAATTCTCGTACCCAAGCATTTTCGCCATAGAGGATGTTAAGAGCATGCTGTGGATGCAGTGTAGCGGTTCTACTGGGTGCTCCGGGTTCGAAGCTTCCCCCTGACCCTCTTCCACCTCACTCTCCGCTTCTGTTGATTCGCCTTTGTGTGGTTGCGAACTCTCGTCGGGTTTTCGTTTCGAAGAAGAAGAAGGTTTTAAAGGGCGAGACGCACCCTGGGTGGGTTTTTATTGCCCCGAAACTGCGGGTTTAGGTTTCGGTTTCGACTTCGCCTTAGGTTTCTGGTAGGGTGCATCGCTGAAGACTCTGCCGATCGGCTTAGCCGTGCGCACGACATTCTCTACGAAGCCGTCGAATGAAGTTTCGGATAATTGTTCGGGGTGCGTGACGGCTGCATTCACGCTCGCCATTTTCTTGCGCTCGTCGAAGAGGAAAAAGTTTTCGACGTGCAGGTGCTCCAGTATGACCACGTTGACGAGGTTCACGAGGTCTTTTGGATTGTGCAGGATGTCACGCGGCATTTCCAAGCTAAATTTGGAGTGCGTGGGACGACGCGTCATGGTGTACTTGGTGCCCACCAAGCAGGCATCGTCTGGAAAAAGGTTATAAAATTTTACCGTATACCTGACCTTTTGCAGAGCGACTTCCCATTCCCCCTGCAGAATGATTCTCTCGGGCAAGATTGAAAATCTTGATGTGGTGTTATCCGTAAAGTGGTACATCGAAGCATTGCTGACCAGGGTGAGAGAAAAGGGGTTTGTCTTAATCTCAATCGATCGTCGAAGCCAGGACCCACGAATTAAACCTGGTCGGATACCCCTTCCACTTTACCAAGACCTGTTTGTTGCGTTCGCGACCTTTGGTTTGTAAGACGCGTTCGATCTTGAAAGTCTCGGGAAGCGCAACCTTCTGTAGCTCTTCGGTGTAAAATATTCCGTCTATGGCTTCTTCGGCCAGATTCTTCAACTTATATACCACGGGTCGACCGCGCACCACCTCGGCTATCTGGAAAACTTCGTCGGTCCAATTTTGTTCGTATCCCTTGTCGAATGTCATTTTCTCCGTGGATATGCGCACGTGATCGCCTAAGGAATATCTGGGAGCTTTCGCGCGAGGGAGGCCTCTATGGGCGTAGAGATTGTGGTACACCTGTAAAATATTGGATTCGTCCACGCCCTTCGGCGCCATTTTTATGGACCTTTGATGCGAGCTGTTGTACGACTCGAGTAAGGCTGGAAGCACCTCCACGTATCTGTAACTGTTTTTAAGCGTGAAATATTTCCACAACTTGGTTTTCAAAGTGCGGTTAAAGCGCTCCACGACGCTGGCTTTCACATTATTTTTGTACGTGTAATGCTTCACGTTGTGTTTCTTTAGAAAGTCGCGAAAAGTTTTCTTTGTAAACTCCGTTCCCCGGTCCGTTTGCAGGTCTCTAGGAACCCGCTGAGAAAATATGGAGCGAAACGCTCGCACAACCTCGGACCCCTGCTTCGATTTTAGCGCGACGGCCCAAGAGTATTTTGAAAACATGTCCACGACGGTTAGAATGTAGACGTACGGTTGGTTATGCTCCATGACGCTGTTCATGATGTTCAGATCGGCTTCCCAAAGATCGTCCATATTGTCCACGTGATAATATCTGGTGGGAAACCGCTTTCTCACCGGTTTGTGCAAGGTGTAACTGTCCTGAGTTCGAAGGAAGGACTCAATATTAGCCCTCGACGCACCCGTGGCCTTGCGAAGGGCCTTCGCCGTTCCCAAACCGGCGTAATGTTCCGGTTTTTCATAGTATCGCCTTAACGCCTTACATTCCTTCATCCTTCACTTGTACAGTGGTTGCCAGAGCCGCTTGCGCAACAGGTATCTCGCGGGAGGCGTCTTCGGTTTTCTCTTTAAGGGAGATAGGGGGTTCACGTCTTGTTTTTGCGAGGCGAGAGCTGATTGATCTTTATGGTTCTGGGTTCCACCTTTTTTTCACCGGTAAGGGGTCCTCGTAATAGTCGTCGGCATCGTCGTCAAGGTAGGGTCGTCTGACTTGTGTCACCAGATCAAGATAGTGTCCCAATTTATGCTTCATAAGACGCCACCTTTCGTCGGCCGAGAGTTTTGCACGCTGCACGTTTTAGATTTCTTTGGAAAGCCTCGAAATAGTTTTGTCGATGACGTGAAGCTTGTCTACGGTTTTTGGCTGCGGTGCAACGACGATCTGTCTTGCGTATTTCATCCTGCGAGTTTGGACACCAGTGCGCTACCCAGCGTAGCTAATACGGGGAGCAGAAACGCGGGCAGAAAGCCCCCCTTTTGAACCAACATTTTCTTCTTTTTCTTTAGCGGGACTCGTTTGTCGACCAACTTCCTCCACGACGCTTTATGCCTATTTAAACGACCCAGGCACGTTTTCGGTAGTTGCACGTGACCTCTGCACACGTTGAGAATACATTCGCAAATGGCCTTTACGAGATCTCCATATGCATTTTTAACAACTTTTTGCGCTGAGGAGCCTTTGCCTTGGCCAAAACGGTTAAATTGCCGTGCTGTCTCGCTATGCTCGGGCTGCTTAGTTTAGCAATGGTTAACCTGCCTCTAGCCATGTTTGCACGACAATGACCACCGCGTCCAAATGAAGCGTTATTTAACGCCCCCAGCGTGTTTCAAAGAACCGGAGATTGAACCCGTGACTTTTGAAAGTGGTCCTTGTGTAAAATAAAGTCGAGTTAAAAGCGATGTGCGTTGGGTACGAAATACGACAATGTTTCATCCGGCAGCACCCCGGTTCGATACCTGTATCGGTTAGGCGTATATTGCGTGCTGTCGAGCACCAGATATCCGTGCGGATGCTCGGTGGCTTTGCGAAAGCCTCCAAGAGAAACCTAGAGTTTCTGGGTTCGATCTGCTGATATAGTCTTTCGATCTGCATCTTATCCCTGTTGTTTTTGAAGACCACGATGTAATAGGCATTCAGAGAGATGTTGCGACACTTCTGACCCCGCGGGAACACATTTTGCAGAATGTACACGATGCCGAATCGCTTTTGATGCGAGTCCCTGGTGAAAAAAGTCGACACGTTCGAACCGCCACCTTCCAGCATCAGGTCGTCCAGGATGACGAGGTCGTTCTCGTCCACCGAAGCCAGTTCGGGGACGCCTGCGTGGGTCTCGCACTCCATAGCCAGGACCTCGAGACTCGGCGAATACTCCGGCGGGTGGCACCAATCACCTTTCTCGGACACCTGTCGAACATCTCATGCGCGTAACGGATCAGGTTTTTCAAAAAGGTGGACTTTCCGCATCGCGACGGTCCCGCGATGTGCATCGTGCTTGGAAAATTGAATCACCTCGGGGCGCGCGGCATCGTGGAGTCCTCGGTTCCAAATGACTTTGGGCTGCCATTGTTGCCCTCATTTATGAACCCTCTTGTAGCCATAGGGAAGAGAGTCGTGGTCGTCGACGAGAACGCGCTTGTTCACCACCATCTTGAACGTCTTTACGTAGGGTTCTGTTTCCACGGTCCAAGAGGGCTTTCTCGAGATCTGCGTGCCCGTCAGAGTCACCGTCCTTGCGGGGTCCCTCAGCACCATGTCGCGAATGACTTCTGGATTCACCAGCTGCAGGTTCCTCGATTTCAGGGTAATTCCCTTCACCTTGCACACTAAGAAGGTCTTCCCGGTCTCGGGGCAAACGATCTCCATGCCCCGTGGAGGCAAACCGGGAGATGTAGGATCCCAGACCGTACGTCTCCTGCTCGTCCGACATGTCTCCGAGGAGTCGTCCGACGGACGGCGTCCATGCGCGCGGAGAAGCGACGACGACGAAGTCGGTGTCGAAGTAGCACACCCGCTCTCCAAGTCGCTCGAGGTAGGAGTACAGCACCAGGCGCGCGTGTGCCGTGGTGTAAGCTGCAAGCACGGCGTTGGCGGTGGGGTTCACCTTGGCACTCTGCTCGCAGTACCCCCACACCACCTACATGACGTCCTTCGTCACGGGTACGTAGCACTGCACCTCTACCGCCGGGTCGTTGAGCAGGTCCAGCAGGCGGTCGTACCGGTCCACCAGCTCGCACGTGGGGAGTCCATCGCGCTGACCTAGCTTACCCCAGAAGCTATTCAGCATCAGCTTGGCTAGTTCCCGCCTGCCAGGGTTGGGGACGATGGCCTCGGGATCTAGGGGCACGCCTTCGTGCTCCAAGAAATCCCTCACGTACCGTTCCTTTGCTGCAGGCATGTCTCAGTTCTTGGGTAACCCGGAGGCTTCGGTTTTGATCTTGAGGAACTGGTTCACGTAGTCCTCGAACAGCCCCTTGCCTCCAGTAGACGGGTGGTGCTGCACCACGTCGTACTCCCAGATCTCGTAGACCCGGAGCAACCGGTAACCCGCCTGCAAGGCCACCTTCATCGCCTCGATGACCCATGTGCCCGACAAGGCCCTCGTCGTGTCGACATAGCTCCTGATTCTCCGCCTCTGCACAAGCGCGACACAGCGGGAACATCAACTTGCCGCCGATTCGCGCCGGCAGCACCGGGTGATACAGGCTCTGCAGCGGCAGAACCTTGCACTTCAGAAGGCCACCTTGCACGTCCTCTAGGCGTGGAAAGCGATCCACTTGGATCTTGGGGTGACCCACGGAGTAGGGCTTCGTCTTGTTCACGAACGGGTACAGGCTGCACACGTCGTAGTAGAACATCTTGGTGTCCCCTTTGGACCCGCAGTAGGTCTTGGTGCAATTGGTGCGGCCAATATAAAAGGCGTCTCTCGGGTTCAGAGGTTCGGGTATCGGGAAGTGTCTGACATGGTGGCCGAGGTCGTGGTTGGCCTTCTTCATGGCAACGAACTCGCACTCCCACATCTCCACCACGGTGTAGCCAGCATCTCTGATTCTTTGGGTGACCTTCTCGGTGCTTTCCAATCTGGAGGCCATGGTTTCGTTCCGCGTGCGGTATATCGCGGCATGGCGATTCAAGAAACATCGCCGACAGCCATGGTAGAAGCAGCCGTGAAAGAAGTACACGTACTGCACATCTCCATCCCGCCTGTACCCGCCCACCTTGTGGCCGAGAATTTTGACTTCTCGCCTTCTCATCGCGTGCTGAATGATCACGTGGTCTTGTAACTCCAACCAAGTCAACCACATGCAGGCTATTCGCGACTGCTTGTCCGCCAGGCGGTAACCCCCTGCGGGTAAGAGGACAATTTTTTTTCGGCGGCATGAATCGCTTCCTATACACGCACATGCACGCCTGCGCAATGATGACGCATTCTCTGAACGGGTCTATACCGTTCTCGTCTAAGAATTCCTTTTGGAATTTGGCAGCTCCCTGACTAAGCAAAAATACGTCCATCTGGCAATACTTCACCATTTCTGCCTTCATGTCGAAGACGTATGCGCAAGCCACTGTTTCATCGTGCCACAATTCGAAAGCTCTTCGATCCTCTATAGACATGCCTCCGGGACAGTAATACTGTTTATCGGGAATCGAACCCACGTAGTTCTCGTTTCCCTTCGTATTAAAGAGGTAGGGAAAATAGCCTTTGCACTCGTTCAATGCGAAGGTCTTAGAAAAGCGAGAGGGGGCCATGGGTATAAAGTTTAGCGAATCAAGAAACGTGACGTCATCATACCTCATTCTGTAGATCTTGCATCCGTTCATGATCAGCTCCGGCATCCAGCCTAAATGCTCCACCATGTACTTCAATAAGAACTGCCCATCGTACTCTCTCAGGTTGTGGGCCACCATGAACACGTCCCATGCTTCAAACCTCGCCTGGAGCATGTGCTCAAACAGTTGTTTCACGGGGTCGTCCATAAAAACCCATTCTTTCACGCCGCGCTCTGTACAATACGCCATCTTGCGCGGCTCGTCAATGCAAAGAACGCATGCTTGATACAACACGCACAAGTTTGGGACATGCTCGTACGTGTTTTCTTTCCCACTGAACCTAGTGTTTTGAGTACACTCAAAGTGGATGAACATAAACCCGTAATGGTTTCGTTTGTTCTTTGAAGCGTACGTCTGCATGTAGCACATATGATCGGCGTTCACGTGTGTCTTGCAATGGCTACATTACATTTCACCGCACTTATGAACGGTTTTCCTGCACCTCAAATTAACAAGCTTGTTGCAAGAGGAACACACTTTCTCTACATCGCACACCGAGAGGTCCTTCGGGTAAAACGCGCCTTTGTTCAAGTTGTTAGCATAGCATGTCGGACCCTTAAAATCTCGGCTACACGAACTACAGTGTATGTACTTGTAAGAATGAGTACCGCACTGTTGGTGACATTTTTTACAGTTCAGGTCGCACCGATGATGTTCCTTTTTGTGTGCTGAGGGATGATGACACTGACGGCAGTACCACTTGCATTTAAAATATTTGTGTAGGTCTACGACGGCGTTAAAGTGCCCTTCGTGATACATCAGGTCAATGTGTTTATCGCTTTGTTTTTGTGACGCGTACAGCACGAGCTTTCCCGTATGATCGCCAAACACCGTCAAAGGGTAGCCCTTTAACGCATTATCAAAATCTGATACGTCCTCTATAGAAAACAGGTCTTCTATTGTTACGCCTATGCTATCGCACAGTGCCACGGCCTTCTGTTTCTGTAGATACTCGGACCGCCTCATCGTCCTATAATTCACGTCACCATCCACCCCCGCTTTACCCACGACGATGCCTCTAGGTAAGCATAGGTGGTCTTTGTTACGAATTTCTATAATGTCCTTATTACCCTCACAATCACTGCACGGTTTGTAGCACGAACCCGAGACTCTCTTTGTCCATACAAAGGTGACTTTAAGCGGCCCTCCTAGCAAGAACTCCTGGTTACTCTGCATCACCTTTTCTATACATTGTACAATCGCTTCGGCGTTCACTTGCTCGACGCGCCTAACGCTCATATTGAAGGCTTTGGACGTCTGCTTGTCGTCCGATGTGGATAGTTCTAAATAACCGGGTTCGTTTTCCAGTATCTCCTCTTAGGCAAAATTTAGAATATCATTAAAAAGTGACAACACCCATTGCTCGGGGCTTGCATCTCTGGGCACCGGGTTCACGGTAATTTCGGTTTCAGTATAACCAGAATAGAGCTTCTTCATGGTCCTCTGTTTGTGACTTATGATGTCGAACCCGGACTGCAAGGTTAAGTTTTCACTCACCCCATCTCCCATTCTGATATGAAAGACTTATAAACACAATGCGTACAATCACTTCTCTCTACCCACAAACTACTCTTTTCTCCCTGTGTCTTTTAAGGTATATATTCTCAAACAACACATAAAGTCAACTGTGGGGTTTCTTTACGGCGTAAATCAAACGCATTGCTTACACACGAATAATCGTTGGTACAGCGTAAACTCATAAACCTGTAAGAAAGCTAACCAACAGTGCATATTCCTAATATTCACTTTTTAGGTAAATTCTCACTTCGGCCAGTGGCTTATCACCCACTGCTTTTATACACGGCTTATCGTGCCAGCAGTTTCCGCCTGCGCACTCAGTTAAAGGCCTCATTAAAATTCCCAACGCGTTATCTCGCCGCAGTTTCCCAAAATGTAATCGTTCAATTTTCCGGAGTACTTCCGGCCTAACCGTCTTGTCACCGCTGCATCCGGGTCTGATATGAACCAGTTTTACCAACCATCGACCGCAATACCACATTTAAAAGATTTCGTGCTAATGAGACTTCCGTTCGCACGGTGATTTAGCAAGCCCACGTGCATTTCGCAACAATTTAAACAACGCGGCCATGTTGTGACGCACGTCCCCTCCGCTGATTACAGATCCTTTAAAACTTGCCACTTTGGCTCTCCGGCTTCACTCTCAGTCTTGTAACACCGCGCGTACTCACAACATGGAAGGTTTCTCTGCAGTAACAATCAGCGAAGAAGTTTTTTTTTTCACCCTCTTCGGGGTACATCTACCGTGAGCTTGTCACTCGACAACCGCTTCAATTTATCCACTACAACCATCCTGAGAACAACACACATCAGTTCTGGCAGAACGACCAGCAGCAGCTACCACCTATAGGGCCTCAGCCGGCACAGACATATCTTCATCTGCCAGCATTTAATCAAGGCTTACAACATCAAGCTGCTTGGCCTCAGCCGGTAGAGGCATACCATCCTCTACCAGCTTTTAACGAGGCCTTCCAGCACCAGCCTGCTTGGCCTCAGCTCCAAGAAGGAGAAGAATCTTCGTCTTCGGTGGAAGTGCTGCCCAACTCCATCGACACCGACAGCGGAGTCTTTTCAGCCGTTGTTGCTTCAGCAGACAGCATCTCGGCGCCACCTACTTCGGCCTACTTTCCTGCTTCCTCCCTCAACCCCTCTTCGAGCATCTTCCACTACTCCTTTACTCCTCCATGTCATCACGTTCCACAAACCGCACATCCCCAAACCAGCTCCTCCTCTTCCAGCGACCCTGAAGTGACCCCACCTTGCCGCACCTCGACTCCTCTTCCTTCTTCATCCCTTCCTTCCTTCAGCTGCCATTTTTCTCCAGTGACGCACAGCGATCAACAACACCCACACTTTCAGCCCCATTCCCCTTACCATCCTCCACCTCCTTTCAATCACTCCTACACCCCCTATTCTACTCAAACGTATTTTTCCCCACCCATCCATTCAATCCTCACCGTTCCCCCTCCTAAACCCTAATTACTCCAACATTTCCCCCACCACCCTCCTCGCTGCTAGGGGTACTCTCTTGCTCACCTAGCAAGTTCGCGAGGAAGCCAGCTCGCCGAAACCTTTTCCCCCAGTGGGACAAGAGTTCTATGCTGCTGCAGCACAGTGCTGGATTGTGCCGCTTCGCCCCCTGCGAGCAACAGGGATACGACCATCTGCTGGCTAGCATCCCGGAGGTTGTCCACGACCAGGAGCACGTGGCCGATTACGGGCTGCCGCTGCTGGTTCCCGTCACCCCACAGGGAAGGCTACGGTTGGCGCAGAGTCGGAACGCTGCTTCCACACCAGCACGACACGCCAAGAAGCGTCGTCTCGCCGACTCGTAAGTGGTGGTGATTTAACTGTTCATAAGGTTTGTGCAGTGTTTTTTTTTTCTTTTTATGTAACAAGCATTTTCTTTCCCTTATTATGTTTTATGCCCTATACCATCTAAAATACTTTTCGGACAGCACAATCTAAAATTGTTCATTCTTTTATGCTGTTTAATTCAATCATAATTTACAGTATGAAAAATAGCACTTGCTGTGCTTTGTTTGATAAATGTGCAAATGATGAAGAGAAACAGTACATTGTAACTCGATTGCCTTATATGTGCGACGATAGTCTTGTGGATATATTTCTACATAACGGGTCACCGCAAAAAGATGTTGATTGTTTTGTTATCCCTGGCATTATTTATCGACCACGATGCTTATTTTGCCAAGCCTACAAACAGTGTGTTATACTGAACCTTCCAAACCCGTACAAACATTTACACACATTTCTCTGTAAATGTAAACCATCCGATGTGCGACATCACTTGTGTTAAAATGCCTACTTTCAAATGTACAAAGTGTGGACATTCCAAGCACTCCGTGCAACACTGTGCTATGTGTATCACAAAAAATTTTACTGTTTGGTATGCTACAAACACTGACAGTGATATATACAATCCTCGATGTTTAAAATGCTTAGCGCTGCGTGCGTGTATAATAAATAATAAACCGAACCCATATGGATACATACGCACACAGTATGTTTCTCTATATGAATGCAAACGCTGTTCATATTTCTGTCTGCAAATGTTCATGTGTATCATGTAAACAGTGTGATATTTAGTGCTGCTTAAAAAAATGTTACCATCCCTTGTTTCAAGAAAAAAAAAATGGTATATTTTTGTTATGTGTTCTCTCTAGGTTTATTTTTATTCATGTTCAATTTTTGTACTGCACACTCTCAAAATACACTTATAAAACAATTCTTTGTGTCTCATTTAACCTAATTTTCATTATACCTAGTTAGGGGCTTCCTTTCCTGCTCCTCATATTTTTCTTAGCAGTCCTAATAGTTCTATTAAAAAAATTGAGATATTTCTAAAAACAAATATCGTGATTCCAGATATCAAGCTACTGCTATAGCAATTCAAAAAAAAATAATGACCGCATTATAAATGCAGACCATTTTAAAGAAAAAGCACAATAATTACAATAAGTTATGTTTTGTATTCTATTTCAGCTACCTTTTCATTTCGTCTCAAATTCTAACTACTCTTCCTCTCCCACGTCCTCATCATCCCCTCCACCAACTTCCACTCCTCCCTCCTCCTCCGCAGGGCCTTCATCGTACGTTTCCTCATAATTAGGAAATTCCTGCTCGCCGCGAATACACGCATTTTCCAATTTCCCAATCATTTGCTTTAATGCTTCAAACTCGTCGTTCAGTTTCACCACATTAGCTTTTATTCCGTCCACTAATTCCTGCTGCCTCGTCACCGAATACCTTGCTATCGCATTCCTTTTTCATCTTCTGTTTCATCAAATTCAACCGCTTCTTACACCTCTCCGATGCCGCTTTTTTTATACTATTCACCGAAACCTTCCCAGCTTCCCCATCATTTCCATTACATTCCGAATTTAATTTCAAATTCCCCTCCGCAGACCACCTTCTCACTCTCTTCACCCTTCCACTTACTTTCATCCCCCCACCCAGACTTAACTCCTATTCGCCATTCCCACATTCACCAAATATGTGTACAAAATTTTCAGAAAAATGGGAATTCATCTCATTCACCACGCTATAAGCCATGACCAGCTCCGTCTCCTCCGGAGTCAATTTCCATTCCAAGTCCAACCCCTCCGACAAATCTACCGTATCCATCAACAAACTACAGTCTATCATCTCCACAAGAATCGAACTATTGTCGCTAGTATACATACTCACCGGATTTTTATAAAATTTACACCTGTCCACCTCCTCACTCTTCCTACCTTTCTCACACCTACAAGTTCCATTTACAACGTACCCCTCCGGACACTCCATCTGACCAATCTTTACACCCCCATACATCATCCCTGAACACCTTCGCCCCTTCTGACATCTCGTTATCGGCTTTAAACAATTATACACGTTCTTAAGTGTCCCCAGGTTAATAAAATCACATCCAAACCTACACCCACTACCCTTCCAGTATACGCACGTGCAATTAGGCAACAATTCGTAATCCTTATAAAACCTCGTCACATTTTCCAAATGACCCGTCTCGTCATTCAACTCGAACCCACACCTCCCAAAACTAACGCAGCTTTTCTCAGCGCTACCCAACACCACCGTCAGCAACACTATCACGAACACAATCATGTTTGCCATCTATCACCTTACACCCTCGCTGTACACCCCTTTTATACCTTTATCACCCACTACACTCATCCACACAATCACATCGCGTCTTATTACCACCAATCACAAGCTTCCATTTCATTCTTTCGACCAATCACAATACTTTTTATTTCCAAAAATCAAATCATGCCACGTCACTTCCTCATACCATTTTTACAGCGTTCTTGCTAATCTTTCCCTCTTTCCCTTCCCAACTCCCGAGCACATCGCTTCATACTTCACTTTTCTTCATCCTTAATCAAAATCCTCCAAACAATCATAACACGTCTTCTTTTAACCAATTACAAATCTCCACGTCACTTTCTCATACCATTTTACCTCGGTCCACCATATCAAACCCTCTTTCCTACCCAAAATTCATCACTTCAACCAACACTTCTCCAAGTCACGTGACTGGTGGTAATCCACAACCCAATTATCCCATTCCAATAATCTTTCCGCTCTAACGGCACTTTTCATACTTAACACCCTCGCTCTTAATCCATCCTTAATACAGCGGATTAAGGTCCATTCTTGCGGTAATCCACAACCTGGATTATGCCATTTGATTAACGTTAATCCTTCCGCGGCGCTTTTTCAAACTTACCGCCCTCGCTCTTAATCTATCCTTAATCCATCGGATTAAGGTGGACTAACTGCGACACTAGCGACTCTAGCGGCAAGATTAACGTTAATCCACTTGGATAATCCGGGACTAATATTATTCATGTTGTACTGAATCCCCCTATTAATCGTTGAGGTAAACTGACAGATCTGATTTATTAATCGGACCAGTCATTGTTAAAAGTATTAGCATCTATAAGAATATCGTCAGTACAGACTGCTCGTTCCTTCTGGAGGAATGACCCTTGCGAAGATACAGTGAGAGAGGCTACTCTTGATAAATAGCTCAATCAAATATAGTTAATGCTACAATAACAAAAGCTCTTCTTATTTATGCTTAGTTTCGAGAATACACAGATAAGTAAGTGATTCGCGTGTAATCTCTCATTTAAAAATGACATTGCTTATTCCTTCCAGGTGCGAGACTTGAAACATACAACCTTTTCTTTTCGCACTACAATAAATTCTGCTAGACCGTATATCCGTGTTTGTAAAGCAATAAATAGTGAGAGAGGGCATGTCTGAACTTTTACAAAATGATAGCTTGTTAGTCGTTTTCTGATAGTGCTACTTTTTTTTTCTTGATAGTGTTTAAAACCCACTTTTGTTACAAATGGCACCACAGGCGATGACACTGATGATACATGGAATGAAGATGGAACATTGTTGGATTGCGATGGCAAGGGAAATCGGAGAACCCGAAGGAAACCCGCCTGTGCATCGCTTTGTACACCACATTGTTTGTTGTGCAGATGTCTGGGAGAATATATAGTTGCATAGGTTAGTTACGATTTTTAGTTATGATGTGAAGGTTGGCTGCCATGCGAGACGCAAAACGGTTCAGAGTCTTCGGTTGGTTCTGTCTGCTTGCGCATGCACATTGCCGAACATTCGAACTTTGAATATTTTCTCGCTGTCTCGCGTCACATTTTTGTATTTTTTTTGTAGTGTTTAATGCCCGCGTTTACTACTTGTGGCACAGCAGGCCATGACATTGATGATATATGAAATTAATATGGAGTACTGGTGGAATGCGATGGTGGGGAAACCGGAGAATCCGGAGAAAACGGGCCCCGGCGCCTCTTTGTCCACCACAAATCTCACATGCGGTCGCTTGGGATCGAACCCGGGCCGTCTAGGTGAGTCACGAGTGGTCTGACCACTCGGGCACGGTGCGGCCACATTTTTTAATGAATCCCCCTATTAATCGTAAAGGTATAGCGACAGATCTGCTTTATTAATTGGAGGAGCCATTTCTGAAACTAGTAGCATCTGTAAGAACATTGACAGTGCATACTGCTCGTTCTTTCTAGAGGAATGACCTTTACGAAGATTCATTGAGAGAGCCTACACTTGATAAACATATTAGTATATACTTTATATGTATTACAGTAAAAAAAGCTCTGCAACCTAATGTTTACGTTTCAAGAATACACAGTAAAGTAAGTGGCTCGCATCTAATCTCTCATTTAAAAATATCATTCCTCAAGACCTGTTGTGCGACGTGTAACATATATGCTTTTCTTCTCGCACTACAATATATTCTGCTTGATCGCAACTCCGAAAAGCAATAAAACCCGAGTCAAAACTTTTTAAAATGACCGGTTGTTAATTGCTACAGATGGTACCACATAAAATTGTTGTGCAGGTATCTAGGGATTTTTATTTTTTGCATAGGTTATTAATATTTTTGAATAAATGTACAGGTTGGCTGCATACCGAACGCAATAAGGCTCACAGGCTTCAGTTGGTTCTGTCTACTCTCGCATGCGCATTACTGAACCTTCGGGTTTGAAACATTTTTTCGCCGTCTCGCTTCGCATGTTCTAATGAATTCCCCTTTTAATCGCAGAGGTAAAACGACGGATCTGCTTCATTAAACCATGAGCCATTTTTAAAACTAGTAGTATCTGTCAGAATATTGCTAGCACAGGCTACTCCGTTCCTCCTACAGGAATGACTTTTGCGATGCTACACTGAGAGAGACTACTCTTGATAAACAGGATAGCATATAGTTTATGTTACAATAACAAACAGTTCTGCCACATTATAATTACGTTTCGAGATTACAAAGTGAAGTAAGTGACTACCATCGAATCTCTCATTTAAAAGTGTCAATTCTCAAGAACTTAATGTGCAACCTCTATAATACATCCGTTCGTTCTCGCACAACGTAAATTCTGCTCGATTGCCTCTTCGTGTTTCTAAAGCAATAAAACCCGAGATAAAGTATATTAGCACTTTTAAAAAATGTGCGGTTGTTGATCGCATCCAAATGGTGTTACATAGTTTGCTGTGCAGATGTAGGCTTTTTGTTTTGTGTTTTTAATAGTTTTTGTTGTTGCATTGTTTAGCTACGATTTTTACGCTTCCCCTGCGACAAGCAATATGGCTAACAGTCTTTGGTTTGCTCTGTCTGCTTGTGCATACACATTGCCGAACTTTCGGACTTCGAACACTTTCTCGCCATTTTGCCCCCCATTAATCGTAGAGGTAAACTAGTTAGTATCTGTAAGAATATCGCCAGCACAGGCTGTTCTAAGCTTCCAGAGGAATGACCCTTGAAAAAAACAGTGAGAGAGCCTACTCATGATAAATAGGTCAGTAAGATATAGTTTATGTTACAATAACAAATATCTCTACTTCCTTATGATTGCGTTTCGAAAATACACAGAAAAGTAAGTGACGCGCATCTAATCTCTCATTTAAAAAAATCATTCCTCAAGAACTGTTGTGCGACCTGTAACATACAGCATTTCCTTCTCACAATACAATAAATTCTTCCCCATCGTATCTTCGGGTTTGTAAAGCAATAAAACCTGAGAGATAGTATGTCAGGACTTTTAATGAATGACCGGTTGTAAATGGCTTCCATACGGTGCTACATATTTTGTTGTGCAGATCTCGGGGGATTTTTGTTTTGTTTTGTTTTTTGTGCAGAGGTTAGCTACTAGTTTTAGAAATGATATGCTGGAAGGCAGCCATAAGAGACGCAATACGGCACAGAGTTTTCAGTTGGCTCTGACTGCTTCCGCATGCTCATTGCCGAAACTTTGGACCTGGAAATTGTCTCGCGTTACATCTTGTCATGAATTATATTAATGGTAGAGGTAAACCGACAGATCCGCTTTATTAGTGGGACGTGCCGTTTCTAAAACTAGTAGCATCTGTAAGGAAAATCGCCAGTGAAGGCTGCTTGTTCCTTCTAGAGGCATGCCCTTTGCGAAGGTACAGAGAGAGCGCCTACTCTTAATAAACTAGTTGGCATATAGTTGATGTTACAATAATAAAGCTCTCTACCGCATTATGATTATGTTTCGAGAATACAAAGTAAAGTAAGCGAATCTCATCTAATCTCTCATTTAAAATGTCACTTCTTAAGAACTGGTGCGCGATCTGTAACATACAACCTTTCCTTCTCGCACTACTATAAATTCTGGTCCATCGCATCTCCGTGTTTGAAAAGCAATAAAACCAGAGAGAAAGTATGCACGACTTTTAAAAAATGACCGCTGTTAATCGCTTCCAATTAGTACCACATGGTTTTTCTGCGGATGTCTGAGGATTTTTTTTTGTATTTTTTATTTTTGCATAGGTCATCTACGATTTTAAAGAAAGTGTGCAGGTTGGCTGCCATGGGAGACGCAATACGGCTCACAGTGTTCGGTTGGGACTGTCTGTCTGCCCACGCGCATTCCCGAACCTTCGGGCTTGGAACATTTTTTGGCCACCTCGCGCCACATGCTTTAATGAATCCTCCTATTAATCCCTCCCTCAGGGGCGTACTACGGTAGGCACGGGTTTGATAAGCCCGGGATCCCGAGCCACTTGGACTCCCTCTCGTGGACAGACTCTGTGGTGAGAGAGACAGTACGACAAAATGCCTACCTTAGGCAGTATGTGGCGTCCCGTGTCGGTAGAAAGGGATATCCTGGTTTGTTGAAGGTTGCATATCTGTATTGGGATGTCCGTCCTTCAGTGACTGGGGATGGTGTGCAACCTAATACACCACTTTGATTTTAACTTCGTCAAAACAGGAAGCTAGGAACTAACTCACCCCTAGTCAATCGGCAAAGACTAGGTGCTATACTGAATTCCAGGGTGAGTGGGACGGCGAGCCTCCAATATACCCTGCGTGGCCCTGTCACCCAAGTTGGTGAGTAGGGAGCACTGCGGAAAGGATTTATGCATATACATTTTATGGCAAAAAAAAAAAAAAAACTCCAAATAATGCTTGAAAAGAAAGTAGTCGAATCCTCAGTCCTCGATACTTGGTCATATATAGAACAGAGGAAGGGATGAAATTCACATCGGTTAGCCCATTACTAATACAAAAGGGCCTGGATACGATAGTTGGTGCAGTGAAGTCCCGTATTCGATCGCGTAATGGCACGCTCCTGGTCGAAGTAATATCGGTATTCCAGGCTGAGAAATTATTGAGAGCCAATATGCTTGGCAGCTACCCGGTGAAAGTGGATGAGCACAAAGCCTTCAACTCCTCGCACGGCGTTGTCACCACCCGCGCATTGGACGGTTTGTCCAATGAGATTCAAGAGAGTCATGCGGAACAAGGTATTAGTCCTGTGTTCAGTTTTCAGTGGAGAGTAAATGGTGAATTTGTGCCTACCCGCACCCTGTTCCTTACCCTTGATAGGGTAGATACCCTCGAGGGATTAAGGCAGGGTACGCAGCTATCGAAGTTAGTACATTCATCCCTAACCCACTCAGATGCTACAAGTGCCAGCGCTTTGGATACACCAGCGAGTTTTGTAGTGGTCACTCTATCTGTACCAGCTGTGGAGACGTCACTCGTGATGGAGCTTGTACGCCAACTCCATCTTGCGTTACCTGTGGCGGCCCTAGTTCTCGAGACTGCCCCCGTTATTTCAGAGGAGAGAGCTATCCAACAGATACGGGTAAAGGAGGAGGTGTCCTTCTCTGAATTTCGGAAGCTCCTGCGCATTCGCCAACCTTCCCTCCCGAAATCCGGTACCTATAGATCCGCCGCAGCTAAACCAGTATTGAGTCGGGAAATCGCCACTCAGACCAACAATATAAACGGGGCCACCATCGCCGAAGAGATCCTCTTAGCCAGACCACTGCGAAGAATTCGATATCCACATCTACACCTAAATCGCCATCTGCGACTTCAGGCGTTAAGACTGGCAAGACTGTTGAGTATGTTGCACCAGTGAAAACGTTTAAGACCAGTTATGTCTTGAAAGAACACGTAAAGTCTCCTCCCAAAACATATAAAGGCAGAGCCAGACCACACCACTATCCACGTAGATATTCTTCTGCAGGCTCTTCTGGGGAGACAGCAGGTCGGCGACCACCATTTTCGCCGATCAGAACCTCTAATCGTTTCGAGTTTCTCGAAACGAAATTCTCAATTGAAAAGAGGACCTCCCCCGTGGAGGAGTTGTACTAAGAGGACCTCGCTGCCAGACGACCAGTGCATAAGCGGCGGGATCGGCTCTTGAAAAAAGAGTTAGTTTGACGGCGAAGAAGAATAAACTAAACTGGCCAGCACAGCCGAATATGCAGAAATGCCTTCTCATTTAAATCTTACTTCATATCATTTCTCGTGGCAATCCCACAGTGAAGCATACTTGGAATTAGATCACGTCAAGTAGAGCTTGAATTGTTACTCCCAAAACCCGTTTGGTCGTATGCTTGCAAGGGACTAAGCTCCGTTCCCCAAGGCCACTTTACAATAAAGCAGTACTCTTCCGTTCGGTTTATCACCGGTGGATTGTATTCCTGCACAGGGGGCACCATGATTCTTGAGGCAGATGACATCTTCGCTGAATCTGTACCCACACACTTTGACATACAGTCCATCGCTGTACGGATTGATATTCTCTCCATTAGCTTCACCATTTGCAGTATCTATGTGCCTCCATTTCAGGACCACTCACGCACTGATTTAGAAGATCTCGTCACCCAGCTACCAACTCCTCATCTGTTGGTAGGGGACGTAAATGCTCACCACTCACTTTGGGGCTTCCTTCGGTCTTGAGCGAGAGGTCAAGTGAGCGCCGATTTCTTGGACAACATTAATCTATCTCTCCTGAACACCGGAAAGCCTTCATTTCTTTCTTTCGTCTTCAATAGCTTTTATCACCTGGATATAGCGGTTCTCTCTCCACTGCTAGAAGTTTCCTTACGGTGAAATATCATCTTTGACTTACATGTTCCACACGTTTACCTAGATTGCGTTTACAACAGGCCAATGGAACCTTTATTCTACCTTGGACGTTTTTTTCACTACAACGAGCACAACTCGCTAGATTTTTTAGTCCAACACCTCACCAAGACAACTATTTCCGCTGCTGAGCCTTTTATTCTGCGGTCTACTGGACATCCCTGTCGATTTCCTGTCCTTTGGTGGACAGATGAATGCCGCAATGCCATTTGTGCTCGTAAACGTCTCTCAGGGTATTCCAGCGTCGCTCTACTCTAGATAATCATATATAATATAAAAAGCTGCGTACCCAATCTAGACAAATTATTCAAGATAGCAACAAGAAATCATGGAGCACGTTTGTAGCATCTTTTATTCTACATACACTTTCCTCTGCCGTTTGGGGTATTTACGGCGTGTAGCTGGAAAAAAAGACTCATATGCCGATAGCCGGTCTGAAGAAAACTGCAGGCCCTGTGGCTAACACTCTTGGCAGTGCTTTCACTCAAGTGTCTAGCTCAGACAACTATTCCCCTGAGTTTCTTCCAGTTAAGCCTCAGGTAGAATCTGAAGGGTTCGCATTCCGCTCTGGGAACCTTGAAGACTACACTCACCTTTTCACCGTGATGAAGCTCGACCATGCGTTTTCCTCTTCGCGACCGTCTGCATCAGGCTCAGATGGAATTCGCGTACAAATGTTGCAACATCTCTCTCCTGGAGGTGTGCCTTTCCTCCTCGAGGTCTATAATCGTGTCTGGGTGGATGCCACTTTTCCAAATCAGTGGCGGGAGGCCACTATCATACATATTTGGAAACCTGGAAAGGACCGTCACTTTACTTCCAGCTAACGTCCTATTTCCCTCACCAGCTGCACTTGCAGTGTGATGGAACGCACGATAAAGGGACGGTTGGTGTGGCTAGAATCCCACAATCTTCTGACCAGCATCTAATGTGGCTTTCGAAGACGTCAGTGAGCGACTAACCACCTGGTGTCGCTATCGACGATGATCATGAAAGGCTTTCTTCAGATTGTCAGACGGTTGGTGTATTTTTTCACTTCGAGAAGGCTTTTGATACGTGTTGGTGGCAGGGATTTTACGCTCCCTCCACAACTGGAATATACGTGGACGCCTACCGTTGTTTACTCAGGAGTTTATGACGGAGCGCATTTTCCGAGTCAGGGTCGGCTCGGTTTTTTTTCGAAACCTTTTCTTCCAGAGAACGGGGAGCCGCAGGGTTCGGTACTAAGCGTGATGCTGTTTGCTGTAACTATTAATTCTATATAGCAATGTGTTCCCCTGGTGTGTCGTCCTACTTATTCGTAGATGACTTGCCATCTTTTGTACTTCTCTGCGTACAAGGTTTTGGAACGATATCTCCAGCGGCGTTTAGACAACCTTTATCAGTGGAGCTCCAAGACGGCTTTCGCTTGTCACTTAAGAAGTCACTCTGCTTAAACACTCTGCGCCATAGGATACGATTGACGCCTTGTCTTCGTCTAGGTCCAGATTTGCTTCCATTCACAGATGAGGCGAGATTCCTTGGGTTTTTATTCGATAGGAGATTTTTTTGGTCACCACACATAGCACAGCTGCAAGTATGATGTGAGCTTTCTCTGAATATTTTACGCATACTAAGCGGCAAATCTTTGGGAGCAGGTCGCTCAGTGTTGCTGCGCCTTTTTAGCATGCGCTGATGCGATTCAAGCTAGATTATGGATGCATCGTTTATTCCTCCACACGACTAATTGTGTTGAAAGGGTTAGATACTCTGCAAGATCAGGGCATACGTGTGGCTGTTGGAGCTTTTCTAATCAGCCGAGTTGTGAGCCTCTACACCGAATCGGCAAAACCCCCTCTGCAATCTCGGCGTGATGTACTGCTGGCAAATAATGTCTGTGGACTTAAGTGAATGCCTACGCACCCTGCGTTTACCCCTTTTAACTCCACTGAGCTGGACGAATGTTATCACCACCTATCATTTTGTCCAAACCCCGCAGGTTTTCGTTCCCGAGTGATTCTAGGTAACTACGGTACTGCAATACCTAGCATGTTTCCCAAGGAAGAGAGAATGTGCCCACCTTGGTTACGTGCTACATCCCATATCGATATTGGGATGATGGCTTTCGTGAAGTGTACGATGTCTGCGTGTAGCATCCGTACTTGTTCTTTTAGAATTTGTATCCCCTTATAGTGACGGAATTTGTATATACACCGATGGTAGTAAATGCAAATACGGTGTTAATGATGTGCCTTCATTTCAGGAACCGACCCACATACTTACTTATACTGCAGACATATTGCTATTTACAGAGCCATTCTGTATGTTCACCTTCGCAATTTGGGTGACTGCCTCATTCTTAGCGATTCCTTTAGCACACTCCAGAGCGTTCGTGAGCTACCAACGCTCAGGATATCATCTATATTTTACACGCCTCTGGAGTTAATGTGGATTGCGCGTGGATTCCTGGACGTTGTGTTGTCGGGTAATGGACTGGCGAATGTGGCGGCAAAGTCGGCAACTTCGGCGTCCAGTGTTATAGTTAGTTTTTCGACCGTCGAACATTTTAGGCTTGTACGGAGAGAGGTGCTTTCGTGCTGATCAGCAGAGTGGTCGGTTCTCCGCGGCAATACGTTAAGATTAGTGAAGGATCCTCCGGTACAATGGTCAACTTCTTCTCGTGCATCCCGTCGTGAGGAAGTGGTTTCGGCTTGTCTGCGCATTTGTCACTGCTTTTATACACACAGCTATCTACTCAACGGGAACCTGTACTTATCTGTCCACCATGTGCTGCTGGAGTGTTTTGCTCTATCCTCCCTTGGAGAATTCTTTCTGCTTCTGGCCTCCTTTTCCGAGGACCTCGGGGATTACAACCACGCGGTAGATAGGGTTTTTAGCGTTTTACACAAATTGCTTTTCTTGAAAACGATTAAACTTTTTAAAGATTTTGTCGTTGATGACTTTATCTCCTTGTCACGTTTAGCGCCGGGTGTTTGCTCTTTTTAGCTTTTTTGTTCGACTATGTTTATGGACCCCTCTATGGTCATTGCCATATATTCTATTATTCACTCTGGGGTTTTATTTTGACGTTAACCATATTTTATTCCTAACTTATTTTTATATTTTTATTGTCGCCCCTGTGCATTTTAAGGACGCTAATAATTATGCAGTTGAGCTTAAGCCAAGTTCATCATCATCCTATTAATAGGTGAGGTAAACCGACAGACCTACTTTATTAATCGGACGAGCCATTTCTAAAACTATTAGAATCTGTAAGAATATCCCCAATACAAGCTAAGCTACTCGTTCCTTCTAAAAAAAAATGATTTTTGCGAGTATATAGTGAGTCTACTCTTGATAAATAGGGTCAGTAAATAGTTTATGTTACAAACAGCTGCTGTTCCTTAAAGTTATGTTTCGAGAATACACAGTAAAATAAGTGACTCACATCTAATATCCCATTTAAAAAGTCATTCCTCAAGAACTGATGCATGACCTGTATCATACAATCTTCCCATCCTGCACTATAATTAATTCTGCTCGATCGCATCTCCGTGTTTGTAAATAAAATAAAGCCCGAAAGAAAGTAAGTCATAACTTTTAAAAAATGACCGGTTGTTTATCGCTTCCAAATGGTGTTTCATATTTTGTTCTGCAGATGTCTGGGGCTTTTTGTTATTATTATTATTATTATTATTATTATTATTATTATTATTATTATTATGATAATAATAAATAGGTTAGCTACGATTTTTAGAAATGTTTTGCAGGTTGTCTGCCATGCTCCAGTCTTCAGTTGGTTCTGTCTGTTTGCGCATGCGCATTGTCAACCCTTCGGAACATTTTCTGGCCGTTTCGCGCCACATGTTGTAAAGGATCCCCGAGCTGTTTTGTCGATATGGTGTACTGTTGGAGCTGCACAGTGGTCAGGACACCGACTTTAAGTCTAACTTAATGAGAGAGAGAGAGAGAGAGAGAGAGAGAGATAGAGATAGAGATAGACAAGGGGTGTTTCGCCCTTACGTATTGAAGTGCTGCAGAACGTTACTTATATAATATACAAATCCCATAATAAATATGCTGAAAGACCATGTAACAAACACAATGTACTGTGGTAATAATTAGAAAGTGACCACACCTAATAATGATTGCTAGAATGTTCGTAAACATGTAAGATTTGCAAATACAATGCTTTGGCAGATCTCTCGTATTGCAAGCCTTCGATAGACAGTAATGCGCTTGCGTATTACCTTCTCCTTCTACCTGTTTAAAGGTCACAGATCCAAAGTTATTTCGACCTGCTCCGTGCTGCGTTTCGGTATTGTACAGCTCTCAATGACTAACTCATTACGAGTGGTAGTTCTTTTTCTTATAAACGCTTTGGCAGCAGATGAAACAATACCGGAACATAGCTCTATTATTTAAAAACTGGTTGATATTAAACATGTATATAAGCCTTATTTTTAGTGTAATAACTATTAATGTTTACTATAACTGTAAACTGGTGCATGCAATGGAGTGTTATTCCCATGCCTCAGTGTATAGAAAGAAATAGATTATGAATTGTAAACTAATAGTTCATGTTGGTATCATGCTCCACTTCCACGAATATGAAGCAATACATTTATAACAGGTGCATGTGGTTCTCATTGTGACAAAGTATTTTGTTGTGTACGGGTTATTCAATGTATGTTTTCGGTTTATTTTCCAGTATGAAGCGCCATTTATTAAGGCTCACTTTCACTCTATATGAACGTGATAACTTCAGAGGTAAGAAAGCGCTGGTTAGTGTAGTTGATGAGCTGTTGAAAATTCCCTTTTCAAGACGAACTTTAGATGAAAAGGTTAGCATAAAAACTGCAAGGCGACCTACATCTTATCCAAAAGTTTAACAGAAAGCGAAGGGAAGTAAAAACTCTGTTTACACAAGGAAATTTAACAGAACTATTTATGACAACAATGACAGGATCTGTGGGTGTGAAATAAAAAATGTGTTGTTTTGCTTCCCTTGTCCTCTTTAGAAGTACTGATTCGTGGTTTACGGCAGGCGTTAAAGATCTAGGTGAGTTGCATGTTATGTTTTTTAGGCACGATTTTTTTTTTGGTAGTGTTTAACGCCCGCTTTAACTACTAATGGCATCGCAGGCGGTGACACTGATGATACATGAATGATGATGGAGCACCGGTGGAATGCGATGGCGGGGGAAACCGGAGTACCCGGAGAAAACCCGCCCCCGCGCCGCTTTGTCCACCACAAATCTCACATGCGGTCGCTTGGGATCGAACCCCGGCCGTCTAGGTGAGAGGCTAGTGGTCTAACCACTCGGCCACGTTTAGGCACGATCCGTCACTGGAGAGACACTGAAGCAACTTGGAGTGCAAACAACGCGCACAACCTCTCTCCATCCACAATCAGACGCCTCGGTTTAGCGGTACATCAAGAATCTAAAAGATTGGGATGTGAGGTTGCCACTTTTCTTGCTGACTTACCTCTCTTCAACACACGACACTATCGGGTTGACAACAGCCAGGTTCATATTTAGCAGGAAGAGGTGTCTGCCATGCACGCGGTGTTTTGAGGTACTCTTGGGGCAGAACAGCCAGCAGTCGTCTACTTGGAGAATCTCGTAGACCAGCTTAACGACATGCATGAGATGGCGCGTCAACACATCCAAATAGCGAGGGACCGGGTGAAGCCGGCAGATTAACAGCTAAGGTTTCCAGCAGAATGATTTGGTATGGCTATATCTCTCTAGCCGGATCAAGGGACGCTGACCAGGGCTTCAACAGCCACGACAAAGGTCATACTTTGTGGTAAGAGGATAAATGATACCGGCTACCTCATCCAAAGGCCGCCCAGAGGGTAGAGGCTAAGAGTGTCCCTCCATTACCAAAGTGCTGTCGGGACGACCAGCCCGGACGAGGGAGCAGTGTGGCTCCGCCCTCGGTCGTAATCTCCGAAAATGTATGAACGGCTTGCTCCGTACGTGATAGCTGATTGGGGTTATTTGTTATGCTGTGTTAGTAGACACGTGTGCAAGCGGCAAGTTCTTTTGACATCGAAGCTATGATTGTTACACCTGTACGAGTGGACGCATGCACTGTTGGATCTTTGACGTCAAGGGAATTACACCTGAGTGAGTTTGCAACACCTGCTGTGGTTTTTACGTGCGACTGCTTCTTGACACTTCCTGCCACGTGATCAACAGGTATAAAAGGGGAAGGAAGTCCTATCTAGATTTAAATTTCAACAGCGAGTACATAGCGAGCAGCAGTTGCCTAAGTTTCGACGGAAAATTCGTAGCGAGTTGTAGTCGCCACTCCAGCAAAACTCGAAAGGAAGCTATATAGCACATTTGTTTCCTAAGGATCGAAGAAAGTCGTTTATTACAAACAGATTCGGATTATAATCATTTTGTCGATAAAATACAGAGTTGTTTATGGAGAAATAAAACCAAATTTTTGTTACAATATGCTATAGACAACCATCTGATTTTTCCTTATCTGTATCTGCTTCAAATTCAAGGAATTTTCTCGCATTTTCAGTACCTAGCTCACATTGTGTTTCAATTCTGTTTGTCCCTGCATTTATATGGCTGAAACCTTCAATGCACAAACGTTTTTACCATCAGTGTTGCTGATAATGCCTTTATAATATTATAACCGCGAGCAGTAATTTTAGAAACAAATTGTTTACGATCCTTTTCCCTATAACGTTCCATGCTCTGTCTTGATTTGCGTCGGAAAATTACTGGTGTGTAAACAAATGGGTGGATTTAGAACAGTTGTTCTAACTAGGAATAGACTTGGTTTTAAGTACGGAACTTGGGAGTCTTTGTTGATTTTCTTCAGTTTCATCACAATCGTTCACCTAAAAACCTGTGGTGCCGCAAGTAGTAAAGCGGGCATTAAACAATTTCACTTCACTAAAAATGTAAACAAATTCGTGCTATCTCTTTTTTCATCCTTTTGCAAAACTGAACTCACATTCCATATTTCTTCGGATATGCATCTCGGTTTGGAAATCTCTGAAAGTGAATTTCGCTGCTGTTTAACTTTTCAGGTTCGTTTTTATATTGCAATCACACAAAATGCACAACAACTTTGGGTAAGATAAAAAAAAACTGAAAGAATTATAAATTCACATAAGATTTTTTTTTAAATAGCAAACAGCTATCCACACCACACACGTAATGTTGTAGATGCGGGATGGCTGGCGAGTATTGCAAACTGAAGCACTGATCACTTAAGAATAACATAGATTTGAAAGACGCAGAGCATATATAGCTAACATTGTCACAATAAAGCGAATAATAGAAAAACGCAGAGAATTTAACATGGAAGCCCTTCTGGCATTTATCGATCTGAAAAGGGAAAAAAATCGTTTGGCACAGTTAATCACCCACAGTTATGGAATATACTGTTTAAGAAAGGATACACAACACATTTAATTAAAATTGTAAATGTTTATAGAAAAGCAAAATGTTTGCAGTTGAATAAAGAAACCGTGGATCTATAGCAAATATGATTTGCATATATTTAAAACGAAAACAAAGGTGATGGCTTTCTGGGGAAAATATCCAGTAAGAAGTAAAATAGTATTCGAAGACAAATCTTTAATAATAAGGCAAGGAAAGAAACATAACTAAAGTACCTGTGGTAAGTTATGTGCGTGAATCATGGGCTGCTAAGGAAGAGGATAAATGTAATATATAAGGAGCTAAAATTAAGTATTACGATCAGTCAATGGCAGTACAAGAGAAAAATATCAGAAATTAGACAAAGAGAGAAGAGCGGAAAGTGCAACCACTATCAGAAGAAATAGAAATGTATAGAAAAATGGGTTCGACATCTCGAGCGCATGACAGAAGAAATAATACAAAAAAACAACAACAAAAAACAATCAATTGGACGATCCTAAAAAATATGGTTTCAACAAATATGAGACCGGGACAGGCAAACGATTAACCATGAAGTAAGAAAAAGGATATGTAGCACTTTTTATAGTGGAGTCCACATACAGCAGATGTTTATTCTGTAGCCAGTCTTAACATTTCGTCGTCAGGTTGAAAGGTATTATCACTGCAAGAACGTTTTTTGATGTGAAGTATTGTTGACATCATGAAGAGTGTATCATTTTACATATGTTCCATATATGTTATTTTAGCTCCTGAAGGTTTAAAATCCAAAGGTTTCCTGTGAATGTTAATATTGTCTTCAAGTAACTTAAGTGCTGATAACCGAGGATGTAAGGTCAACATGCTTTCTGGAAGGAAAACTCATAGACTTTAGTCAGATTCACAGCTCTGAGATTTGCAGCTCATACAGATGTACGTATTCTCCAGAAATCGCTTCCTCGCCATCAAACATAGTTCTATCAAGAGATGGAGAGCTCAAATTCTTTAAAATCTGAAACTTGTCGAAAGCCCAAAAAGATGTCGTTTTCTGTTTTGTGGGTGCGGCACTCTTGGAGACAAGAGAATTACTTCATCATTGCCATGTTTGTCTTGTGATGACCTGTTACCAAGCGTAGCACAAAAAGCTACATTGCCCGTGAATCACAGAAAATGTCAGCTTATGCACCTGTGTACCAGAGAGTTGCTCGGTGAAAAAATACGCTGCTAATAATTTTAGCCTTGTTGAAAATAAGGTAAAATGCTTTACTGTCACAAAACGCTTGCATTTAGGTTTGAGCACAACCTCTATAAACAGTCGAGTCATCAGATTGGAATTATACAAATTGATTTAAAAAGTACATTTAAACCAAATCTTAAAGGCTATAAGACAAATTTACAGTGTACTCTATAGAAACACACACACACACACACACACACACACACACACACACAGAAACTAACATAAGAGAGAAAACAACTTGATGATCTTTTGTACATATCTTAATATGCAAGGTATTAGGGGTGTGTGTGTAGGCTTCAAATACAACTTCCTGAGTGAAACATAAGCTCCTGTACCATTTTCCTGTATAGTGCATGGTTCCATAAATAAAAACATAAAATTAGTAAAAATGTCATATTAGAAATGTCACGACTCCTTTATTGTTTACTTCCGCAATTAAAATAGCTAGGTAGAGATACGACAGATAAGTTATTCGTGTTTCACCATTTGTTACTAAATGCGTCGTTTAGCCACAAAATGATATTAAAGAATTGAATTCCAGCACGCCCACTAGAATAAGTCGTGGTACCACGCTTGGCAACTACGGCACATCGGTTTATGCGTAGAGCGGGTCGGCAATGATGACAGTAATGTAGTGCAACGACACTTTCCATGACGGCTGGTTCTGTCAGTGCTGCAAATGCATTCAGAAATATGTCAGCCAATACAAACCAAGAGTGTCTAGATACGCTTCTTGCTTATGGAAAAGCTCAATCCTTGGGATTTGTATTTCTGGGTATATTTAAATCTGTAAGTGTACAATGACGGGGTTTCTACATTTGATGATCTTCGTACACGTGTGTTTGAAACAGTCCTAAGAGCAGAAGATCTAACGTGGGTACGGAAACATTGGTTAAGAAGATGTGATACCTGCATAGATAATAATGCAGCACGTTTTGAATATATACTCTAAATTAGCATATGATATTATTGATGCGGTTATTGATCATAAATGCATTTCCATTTTAGCAAAGACAAGAGTAGTTATATTCCCGGATTATACAATTGGGTTAACATTAATCCTGCCACTAGAGGCGCTACTGTCGCTGTTAATCCGCCTTAATCCGATGGAATAAGGATGGATTAAGAGTGAGGGCGGTAGGTTTGAAAAAGCGCCGTTAGAGTGGAAGGATTAGCGTAATCGCAATTAGATAATCCGGGACTTTTTATTTATTTAGCAATACATGGATGAGATTAACATAGGATTTAATGAAAAGAATACATAAAGGAGATTAATACTAAGAGATACAGTACGTACATGAGATTACAGGATTTAATGAAAATAATACATGCATGTGATAACCATTATAAGATCCACTACATATGAATTGAGATTAACACTTTAAAGAAACGAGATGAACACTATAAGAAAAGCATTGTTTTTGCACTAAGTTTTTGATTGTCTTTTTAAGGCGCATCATTTTCGCGGGCTGGGAAGATTTTAAAATATGTGGTGCACTGTGAGTCCTCGCCATCGGTGCTGCTGCTATCGTTGATGGGTGGCCGAGAATTTTAACTTCTCGCCCTATCATCGCGTACTGAATGATCACGTGGTCTTGTAACTCCAACTAAGTCAACCGCAGGCATGCTATGCGCGACTGCTTGTCCGCCAGGCGGTAACCCCCGGCGGGTAAGAGGGCGATTTATTTCGGCGGTATGAATCGCTTCCTATACGTGCACATGCACGCCTGAGCAATGGTGACGCATTCCCTGAACGGGTCTATGCCGTTCTCGTCTGGAAATTCCCTTCTGAATTTGGCAACTCCCTGACTAAGCAAAAATACCTCCATCTGGCAATACTTCACCATTTCTGTCTTCATGTCGAAGACGTATGCGCAAGCCAATTTTTCATCGTGCCACAGCTCGAACGCTCTTCGGCCCTCCACAGACATGCCCTTAGGGCAGTAATACTGTTTGTCGGGAATCGAACCCACGTAGAGAAAGGGCCGTGAGTATGAAGTTCAGCGAGTCAAGAAACGTGACGTCACCGTACCTCATTCTGTAGATCTTGCTTCCGTTCATGATCAGCTCCGGCGTCCAGCCTAAACGCTCCACCATGTACTCAATAAGAACTGACAATTCTACGCTCTCAGGTTATGGGCCACCACGAACACGTCCCAGGCTTCGAACCTCATCTACAGTATGTGCTCAAACAGTTGTTTCACGGGGTCGTCCATAAAAGAAACCCATTCTTTCACGCCGCACTCTGTACAATACGCCATCTTGCGAGGCTCGTCAATGCAAAAACCGCACGCTTGATACAACACGCATAAGTTAGGGACATGCTCGTACGTGTTTTCTTTCCCACTGTACCTAATGTTTTGAGTACACTCAAAGTCGATGAACATGAACACGTAATGGTTTCGTTTGTTCTTTGAATCGTACGGTTGCATGTAACACATATGCTCGGCATTCACGTGAGTCTTGCAATGGCTACAGTACTTTTCAACGCACTTATGAACGGTTCTTCTGTACCTCAAATTAACAAGCTTGTTGCAAGACGAGCATACTTTCTCTACATCGTACACCGCGAGTGCCTTCGGGTAAAACGCGCATTTCTTCACATGGTTAGCAAAACATATTGGACCCTTAAAATCTCTGCGACACGCACTACAGTGTATGTACGTGTAAGAATGGGCACCGCACTATTGGTGACATTTTGTACAGTTCAGGTCGCACCGATGTGGTTCCTTTTTGTGTGCTGAGAGATGATCACATTGACGACAATACCACTTATATTTAAAACATTTGTGAAGGTCTACGATGTCACTAAAGTCCCTTCGTGATACATCACGTCAATGTGTTTATCGCTTTGTTTTTGTGACGCGTACAACACGTGTATTCCCGTATGATCACTAAACACCGTCACAGAGTAGCCATTACTGCCTTATCAAAGTGTGTGACGTCATCTGTAGTAAACATAGCGATCCGCTTCCCTGTGCTATCGCACAGTGCTACGGCCTTCTGTTTTTGTAGATAATCGAAGCGCATCATTGTTCTATAATTCACGTCACCATCCACCCTCGCTTTGCCCACGACAATGGCTCTAGGTAAGCACAGGCGATCTTTGTTACGAATTTCTATAATGTCCTTGTTATCCTTACAATCATTGCATCACTTGTAGCACGAACCCGAGACTCTCTTGGTCCATATAAACATGACTTTAAGCGGTCTTCCTAGCAAGAACTCTTGGTTACTCTGCATCACTTTTTTATACTTTGAACAACCGCCTCGGCGTTCACTTGCTCGATGCGCCTAACGCTCATATTGAAGGCTTTGGACGCCTGCTTGTCGTCCGATATGGATACACCTAAATAACCGGGTTTGTTCTCCAGTAACTCCTCTTTGGCAAAATTTAGAATATCCTTGAAAAGTAACAACACCCATTGCTCGGGGTTTGCATCTCTGGGCACCAGTTTCACGGTAATTTCGGTTTCTATATACCCAAAATAAAGCTTCTTCACGGTTCTCTGTTTGTGACTTATGATGTCGAACCCGCACTGCAAGGTTAACTGTTCACTCACCTCATCTCCCGTCTCCATTCTGCTATGAAAGGCTTATAAACACAATGCGCACAATCAATTCTCGGCCTGCAAACTACTCTTTTTTGCCTGCGTCTTTTAACGAATATCCAACAACACCTAGTCAACTGTATGGCTTATTCTTTATGGCGTAAATCAACGCATTGCTTTCACATGACACCCGTAATCATTGGTAAGGACACAGCGTAAACTCATAAACATGTAAGAAATCGAACCAACACTCGATATTCACATTTTTCGACAAATTCTCACTTCGACCAGCGGCCTATCACCCACTGCCTTTATAGACGGCTCATCGTGCCCACAGTATCCGCCTGCGCAGTCAGTTAAAGGCCTTATTAAAAATCCCAACGGGTTATCTCGCCGCAGTTTCCCAAAATGTAATCGCACCATTTCCGGAGTACTTCCGGTCCCAACCGACTAATCACCGCAGCATCCGGTTCTGATATCAATCAGTTTTTCCGGCCACAATACCACATTTAAAGGATTTCGTGCTAATGAGACTTCCGTTCGCACGGAGATTTAACAAACCCACGTGCATTGTGCCAATATTTAATCAGTGCGTGTGACGCAAATCCTCTCCGCTGGTTACGGATCCTTTAAAACTTGCCACTGTGGTTCCCCGGCTTCACTCTCAGTCTTATAGCACCGTGCGCACTGAAAACATCATGGAAGCTTACTCAGCAGTGGCTGGCATCGAACACGTTTCTTTTGTCACCCTCTTCAGAGTATATTTACCGTGAACTTGTCACTTGTCATCCGCTTCACTATATTCACTACAGTCACCCTGAGAACAACATCCATCAGTTCTGGCAGCACAACCAGCAGCAGCTACCACCTATCGGGTCGCCGCCGGCAGAGGCATACCAGAGGCAGAGGCTGCCCAGCTCCAACGACGCCGACAGAGGTGTCTCTTTAGCCGCTGTTGCTGCAGCAGACACCATCTAGGCGCCATCTACATCGGCATACTATCCTACTTCCTCTCTCACCCCCTCTTCGAGCGTTTTCCATTACTCCTTTACTCCCCCCTATCATCACGTTCCTCCTTCCGCCCACCCCCAAACCAGCTCCACTTATAGCGACCCTGAAGTGACCCTATTTCGCCGCACCTCAACTCCTCTCGCTTGCCTCCTCATGATAACGCGTTCAAACTTGCCATTCCTGCAGCAATGCCTCCACAGCGCAGACGTTATTATAACAGGCGACGAAATATCGACACAATAACACATGCAATTGACAATAATTTACAAACAGATCGATACCACTGCATTAAACTCTGGACGGTGCCCGATTCTGGGCTTCCGTTGCTTCATGATAACGCGTTCAAACTTGCCATTCCTGCAGCAATGCCTCCACAGCGCAGACGTTATTATAATATGTGACGAAATATCGACACAATAGCACATACTATCGGCAATAATTTACAAAAAGATCGATACCACTGCACAAAACTGTGGGCGGTGCCCGATTCTGGCACATTATTGTGCTGGAAGCTCCATCTAGACTTTAGATCTACAACTGTTCAAGGCGCTATTATTGGCACTATATACAGGGTGTTTCAAAAAATACGGGTGTTTCAAAAATACGGGGCATAATTTCAGGTATGTATTTCCCACATGTGACAATCAAATTAGTTCATTATAACATGTGTCCGGAAATGCTTCATTTCCGAGTTATGGCCTTCACAACATTGAAATTCACTGGAACGTTTTTCTTTCCGCAGATTGTTGTCATTACAGAAGATGTTCAAAATGTCCACCTCCTGCTTGAATACAGACCTCACATCGATGTCTCATTGACCTGCGAACACGATCCCAATCTCCAGGAGTATTGCGTATGTCCTCACAACTTGCCACAATTCGATTCCAAAGGGATTCCAAATCCGGCACCGGAGACGAATAAACCAATGATTTGAAATGGCCCCACAAGTAGAAATCGAGAGGGTTCTGATCAGGTGACCGTGGAGGCCAAGCAATTGGGCCACCTCTACCTATCCATCGATCAGGAAACTTTAAATTCAAGTACCGGCGAGCCGTGAGACTGAAGTGTGCAGGAGCGCCATCATGCAAGAGGTGAATGTGTTGATGATTGATCAGTGGAGTGTCTTCGAAAACGTCAGGTATGGTGTTTTCCAGGAAGTTTGTGTACGCCTGCCACGTAAGTCTGTTTACAAGTACATGGGGTCCAACTAATCGATCACCAATGATACCGGTCCACATGTTGAGGGAGAACCGCACCTGGTGATGAGATACAACAGTTGCACGTGGGTTTTCATGCGATCATACATGCTGATTATGGAAATTTGTTATGCCATCTCTTGTGAACTATGCTTCATCTTTAAATAATACGACGGCAGAAAACTTCAGATTTACACCACACTGCTGCAAGAGCCACTGACAGAACCTAACTCGTGCAGGGTAATCTGCTGGTGACAGGGCCTGTACACGTTGCAAATGATAAGGATACAATTGATACTCGTTCAACAGTCTCCAGACAGTCGTATGAGGAACATTGACTTGGAACACTAACCGTCGTGTGCTGATAGAAGGAGTCCTGTCCACAGCCTCCGGAATCTCCTCCTGCACTTCTGGAGTTGTAGGTCTTGGTCGTCCCCTTCACAAACCAGAAGAGGTGAATGTTCCATACTCGCACAGACGGGAATGGAGACGTACAAATGTCTTCCGATCTTGACATTGTCGCTGTGGGTACCTCTCCTGGTACAAACGACGAGCCAGCGCAGCATTGCCGTCCGCCTTTCCGTACATGAAGTGTATTTCTGTCAGCTCTTGATTTGAATACATGTCGCACAGTCTTAATGCCTAAAGAACACTGAATGTAACCTTCCTCAGAATGAACTATCAGAGCGCCCTCCTAATGTCTCCTTTGACGGCAAGAAAAATGTTTCAGTGAATTCCAATGTTTTGAAGGCCATAACTCGGAAATGAAGCATTTCCGGACATAAACTATTTTGATTGTCTACAGGTGGGACTTTAAATGCTGTAAAGGCGCATAACTCGGAAATGAAGCATTTCCGGACACATGTAATAATGAACTAATTTGATTGTCTTCATAAGGGAAATACATACCTGAAATTATGCCCCGTATTTTTGAAACACCCTGTATAATACATTCAAGAAGAGACCTGCATGCTCCCTTCCTTCAGCCGCACAGCGACCAACAACAACAAGGTCCCCACTTTGCACCCCATTCCCCCTACTATCCACCACCTCCTTTCAATCACTCCTACACCCCCTATTCTACTGAGAAAAATTCTTCCCCACCCATCCAAACCTCGCCCTCTCCTCTCCTCAACCCACAATACCCCAACAGTTCAACACCACCCTACTCGCTGCTAGAGGTACTCTCCTGCTCCCCTAGCAAGTTCGCGAGGAAGCCATTTCGCCGCAACCTTTTTCCCCAGTGGGATAAGAGTTCTTTGCTCCTGCAGCATAGCCCTAGGTGGTGCCACTTCGCCCCCTGCGACCAAGATGGCTACGAGCATCTGCTGACCGGCATCCCCGAGGTGGTCCACGACCAGGAACACGTGGCCGATTACGGGTTGCCGCTGCTGGTCCCCGTCTCCCCGGAGGCAAGGCTGCGGTTGGCACGTAGTAGGAACGCGGCTTTCACACCAGCAAGTCACACCAAGAAGATTCGTCTCGCCAACCCCAAAGTGGTGGTGGTTAAGTGTCCATAAGGTTTGTGCAGTGCCTTTTCTCTCTCTTTTTATGTAGCAAGCATTTTTTCTCTCATTATGTTTTATATTATTTCTCATCGTGATGCCCTATACAAACTGTAATACTTTTATTGGACAGCACAATCTAAAGTGAAAATCGACAGTTGTCTGTGTTGGTTCTTTTTCTGCTTTTTAACTAAATCATAATTTTTTGTAACAGTATGAAAAAAAAAAAAACACTTGCTGTGCTTTGTTTGATAAATATGCAAATGATGAAGAGAAAGAGTACAGTGTAACTCGATTTCCTTATATGCGTCACGATAGTCTTGTGGTTATATTTTTACATAATGGGTCGCCGCAAAAAGATGTTGATTGTTTTGTTATCCCTGGCATTGTTTTTCGACCACGATGCTTATTTTGCCAAGCCTACAAACAGTGTAATATACTGAACCTTCCAAACCCGTACAAACACTTAACACATTTCTGTGCAAATGTAAACCATCTGATGTGCGACATCACTTGTGTTAAAATTCCTGCTTTCAGCTGTACAAAGTGTGGACATTCCAAGCACTCCGTATAACACTGTACTGTGTGTATCACAAAACATTTTACTGTTCAACTATTTTAAAAATAACGGTTGCTGGTGAGTTTCCCACGAATGCCAAGCTTCCTGTCTCGCTAAACCGGATGTGGTAAAACGTTATCTTCCTATTTCCACCAGTGTTTTCCTGTGGATATCCTGCTTCCTGTGATATCTCACAGCACTTCCTGTGATAAAACCCTCATCTCCCACAAGTGTTTTCCTGCGGATATCCTGCTTCCTGTGATAACTCACAGTACACCCTGTGATAAAACCCTTATCTCCCACAAGCGTTTTGCTGCGGGTATCCTGCTTCCTGTGATAACACCAATTAACACTTCCGACGGATGTGGTCGCCAGCTTACGACCGTCTTTCGCCTCAGTCAGTGCTAAGCCGTCGTGCGGGAATGCCAGAACCGACGTGTAAGGACTTCCACTGTTCGTTTTGCTTCGACCAAACGTGTAGCTGCAATTTCATTTACCGTCTCATCTACCTGTGCACGCGCTGTGTTCTCGGATTCTACGAAGACCTCGCACATCTCAACAAGCAAATCCAAGAATTCCTTCGCAAGTACTCCGCAAGAAACAACGCATGACTTGCCAGTGCTGCGCCGTGCTGTTAAAGTTTCTAAAAAACGGGCGTCAAATCCAGGTGCTACTGCAAGGTAACGCCATTCTCAATCGTTACCCACCGTACAACGTCGAAGTTGTGCGGAATCAACTTCCCATAGACCAACAACAAGTTGGCGCACCTTTCCGCAGGTGTAAACAACATTATAACCTCCCCACGCAAACCACTCATTTCGACGGCCCTCCTCCATTTGTGAAACACTGCCATTTGTGCTCCAAGAGTGATTATGGCCTAGGACGTGCTTAGCTACTTGAAGTGTTATCACACAGCGCCGACGCACTCAGCGTCCCATACCGTGTCATCGGTGTGAAAACCCTAGACACTATACTCGTCGCAAAACTCGACGAGACCGAAGTATTTTTACCCACCAGATTCGGAAAAGCCACTTTGGAACTCATCACCAAACTCAACTCCACTTCTTTCTCCATCATATACCAAGGAGAAGATAAACTTCGAAGTGGATTCAAAAGATACGTCGTCAAGTTCATTCCATACATCCCAAAATAATGTCCGACTTTACCTATCCCGTCGACATTGGCAACAACCTCAACCTTTAACTCCAATTTAACGCACAATCTAATATCACAGTCCTCTTAATCTCCATCTCCTATTTCAACGGCAACAAAATCATCACAGTCTCACTCGATATACAAAATGCTAACGCCGTCCACGCCAAATGTGTCCCTGCCAAAAACCACTATAAAATTCAACAAGAAGCACTCTGCTCCATATACCTCAACAACGGCAAAACTCCTGTTCTGTGACACAAAGTCACTTCCTCTGGGTGCTTTTCAACAACACATATCAACGACTTGGCCATTCCCATCTACATACCCACCTTCACCGTGTTAGTCAACGAAAGCTTTTCTCACCTGCTTCTCACCTGCTCACCACACCAATCAGCGATAGCAGCAGCACCGATGGCGAGCTCTCACAGTGCACCACCTATTTTAAAATCATCGTAGCGCGCGAAAATAATGCGCCTTAAAAAGTCAGTCAAAATGTTTGCGCAAAAACCGTATTTTTTTTTATAGTGTTCATCTCATTTCTTTAAAGTGTTAATCTCAATTCATATGTAGTGGAGCTTATAATGGTAATCTCATTTATATATTATTTTCAATAAATCCTGTGTTAATCTCAGTATGTCCTGTATCTCTTAGTGTTAATTTCCTTTATGTATTCTTTTCATTAAATCCTATGTTAATCTCATCCATGTATTAATAAATAAATAAATATAGTCCCGGATTATCTCATTGCGATTACGCTAATCCTAGCCCTCTAACGGCGCTTTTTCAAACTTACCTCCCTCACTATTAATCCATCCTTAATCCATCGGATTGAAGTGGATTAACAGCGACACTAGCGCCTGTAGCGGAAGGATTAACATTAATCCAATGGGATAATCCGGGACTATAACTACTGCTGTGACTTTAATTTCAGCTAGACGGCCGGGGTTCGATCCCAAGCGACCGCACGTGAAATTTGTGGTGGACAAAACGGCGCTGGGGCGGGTTTTCTCCGGGTACTCCGGTTTCCCCCGCCATCGCATTCCACCGGTGCTCCATCATCATTCATGTATCATCAGTGTCACCGCCTGTGGTGCCATTAGTAGTTAAAGCGGGCGTTAAACACTACAAAACAAACAATGACTTTAATTCAATTATACCATGGTACACCTGAATGAGGTATATCAATAGTTCACATTTAAATCTGCTTTATATTTTCTCATTATACTAAATGCTATTTCGTAGCCTCTGTGGTATTAAATTCATTGCATTCATGAGTTTTCTCCTTTGTGTTGGAATTTTCACAAACAGTAGAGAGAGGGAGAGAGAGAGACTGCCTGACTGACTGACTTTAGTTTATCAAACTTGCCATTTGATTAACTATTTAAATTTACTTTTTCTTCATGCTTTAGCGAATGTTCATTATAAAAAGTACAACTTCTAACTTTCCATCTGCTTCTTCTGCAAATAATTTCTTCAATTTTCGACGATATGTTTAAATGTAAGAGCCGATCAGGGATCTGGTCACCATGTGTTTTCTCTATGAATATACTAGGATTTATATTTGTTAGAATTGCTTCAGTTTTGTTTTACAAATCTGCTTGTAGATTAGTTTCCCTGTATATTATATTAGGTTATATCAGCCACATTGTTTATAACTTGTTCCACATACCTTTCCGAATGAGGATGTAGCCAATCCTTTCCTAAACAGCAGAAGTATAGATCTTTATCTGCATGTACATACAGCACTTTTAAGGATTCACAAGCCCATTTATGGTTTCATTTACACCTTGAAGAAACTCTTAAATTACATCATACCTTTTAATTGCACTATTTACAGTAATTACTGCTTTTGGAAAGTTTTCTTTTGTCGAAAGTATCACGTTTTTCTAGGCTCTTTTCACCTTTTAAGTAATTGTTACTCACGTGCTGCATTATCCTTAATGTTTCAGTAGAGCTATTTACTTCTACTCTGGTACCATTTTCTTGATTGCTTAGGGCCTCTTAGCGATTTGAGATGAAATGCTTTGCGCACCAACACGCCCCAAGTTTAACGTCCGGTAATGTTGCCATTTAAGGGCCAGTTAGCCGCACAATGCCGCAAAACCGTACCAACTTTAGAAATTGAAAACCCGCTGTAGAACTGAGCACACAGTGCCAAAGGAATGCAACCAGTTAACAGCCGCAAGACGACAGTAGTAGTTATATGTTGCTAAATGGCGCGTATATGTCGTTGCCGAAGGGCGTGGCACTGCTATCAGACGACGGCATCTATCATACAGCGTTAACCCTAGTTATTGCAGATGCTGGTTTTTGAGGTTATGTGGTACATGAGCTAGCTAAAGGTGATTTCATCAAAACATAAAGATAACCTCATCTACGTCACACTGCAATTGCGGTGCTCTTAATAAGTTAGATCAAGTAATATTTTGGGTTAAATGGAGAAATTTAATACACAAAGCTACTGTTAAATAAGAAGTTATCGATTGCTTTGTTTCTTTTTTTAACGAAAACAGGAGCATTAGTAGTAAATACAAACTATTATATATTATTAACATTATTATTGTTATGATATTGTTGTTATTATCATTATTATCATCATCATTATTATTATTGGTGGTGGTGGTAGTATAATGATTTATGGTTACGCTTCCTAAGACATATACTGTTAATTGCAAATTTAATGCTTTCCACACTACTCTATGACTGCACTGCCTTCCCTCCTTTTCGTAATACCAACTATATATGCTCCATTACGCTGAACATTGGACCTTTCAGATGCAAAGGTTGGCTGCCGGACATTACGCGGCCAACTGACCTTTAAAGGGCAACATTACCTAACGTCCATTTTGTTAATGTAGAATGTAATTTTTCTTCGCCTAAAGTCTATATCAGCGATTCAAGTTGCTGTGTTTTCTTTTTACAGTAGTTTTATTTTTTTCAAGTTTTTAAGCTGCTTATTTAAGATATAAATTATCTATGTAGTGCAGCAATCATATTCCCTTCACGTGACTTGTTTGGAAGTTGTTTCTTTGTCATATGAGACCGTTAGTTGGCTTCTCTATAATAACCATTGTAATTTGCATTAATTACTTATCACGTTATATTCAAAAAGTGCCAATACTAGATTATTTCACGTATTAAGAGTGCACAAATCAGCTTTTGGTAAGAGCAGTCGAGAGTTGTTTACGCCAAACTTGGAAAGTGGAGAGAGAGGTTTTCATTGTTAGCAAATTCTCTTTGGTCCAGGCACGTACGAGCTACACGTGAGTCCCTTTTAGTTTGGAAAAGGGTGTTTCTCCATTATGTATGTGGCGGTACTGTGTTCGTATCCCGGGTGCGGGCTATTGGTGTTGGAATGGTGTGGATATTTGATTGGCTTAGCTCAGGGTTTTTATTAGCATGGAGACTCTTTCAGGTTGTGGTGAGACACAAGGGCTTTATTAACTTAGTCCGGCCGTTTTCCGCCGTACAACACACGCATATACTTCTTAATTTTCTACTGTAACGTTACACTTTACCCGCACGCGACTATTATAATTTATTCGTTTGATGCAGTGATATATCTCGTACTATGATCGGTCTTAAAATCACTTACTTCCGTCACAACTAAGGGTTACACCACGCATTCAAATATCCATCTTGGTCGTGCGGAGGTTCTTCGTCAAGTGCTTTAAAATGTAGCCTGTTCGGCTCCATCACGAATTCTAAATTTCACATCTTGGTTGTTTGTAGTCCTTCACCAAGTGCCTTGCACTGTCGCCTGACCAGCGGGAATCATTGTTTTGCTGTGTTCTATTAGTCGCCTCGGCCCATTATCGTTGTACATTTATATTTTCTCTTCTAAGAATTTAATTTTGCCCCGGGACAAGACATGTAGTGTCTCTTATGCCCCACAAATAAAAATAATACCGCCAATTAAATGCAGTTAGTGTTTTTGTTTGTTAATCCCTTTCAGATTTCTAAATATGTAGTTATTTTACAAAATAATTCATCCTCATGACATTATGCATCAGCGTTGCTTGTGTGAGTACGTGTGTGTTCTCAGGCGCTACATACTAAATTCTCCTATTGCATTGTACATCTATACATTAACATTTACCCTAATTACCTTACACATCAAACATTTCTATGCATTTGCGTGGATACTCTCAAAATTATATACAAAATTACTTCATCCTTCTCTCCAGCAATAGTTATATATACATTACATTACACATAGCATTCATTCAAACATTACACTCATACCTTATGCATAATACAGGGTAGCATTAACATCTTCATTGTATTATATTTCCCTTCACTTTTTTTTTTTTTTTTTTTTTTTTTAATGTTACAGAAAGTATTGGTATAATGTTTTTCTTCAAGGTTTCCCTTCATTATTCTCTCCCACAATAGTTACATACAATAATACTAAACATAGTATTCCTGTCAGAATAACACTCCTACATTAGATATATTATATGCTTACATTAACATTATCTTATTGTGATATTTTTCTTGATATTTTATTTATTTTTTTAATCATGTTTTGCAAACGTTCTAAAAATTGTTGATATAATGTTTTTCTGTATTGCGAATATTTTTTTTATCACTATAACTTATATCCACTTAACTTTTCACTGATACACTTCACACGATGTTGTCTCTTGCTGCTTATTCTAATTACATAAACTATTATACATATATTTGCAATTTTATTAATCTCATTTTAGTACCATTACCAACATTTCTTTTAAAACTAAGTTTTTGTACATCCTTATGCCTATTCAAGATTTTTGGTGACCATTTAACATATTCTACAAATTAATACATTTCACCTTTATTTTATGTTCCCTCAGATTTTGTGTCAACCTACTCGGATGTTTACGCGTTCCGGGGATTGTTGAATCGTCAGGTTGCTTCGCCACTTGCGCGATTTACGCCTGGCGTTCTTATTTATACTGATATTATTTCGCTAGGACCAATTAGCTTTTTGCCTGTTACGCGTGGGTGGATATTCGCGTCTTCCCACATTGTAAATTGGACGTGCCCCGTCCTTTTCAGAGAATTGTCTTTTTCTGGTTTTCTGCCTATTGGGTAGCCCAATCCGAGATGATATAATTTTTTCCAAAGCTTCCCCCATTTTTCTCGTCTTTGTAGCAATTTACTCATTTTTAATTTCATTTGGACTGTGCAAGGCCGTAAGAGATACAGGTTCAGTTTCGTGTACTGACGGTTCAGGTAGCTGGCTTTGTTTACATGTTTACGTTATAACGTTCCCCGTTATCTCCCTCTCTTTCATAGTAACTGGCTCGGTATTTTCTGTATTTTCGATTTATTTTTATTCCTGTTCTATCCCCATACAATTAACCTTCAATAGTCTATTATGCCCTTCTACACTTGAATATTGTACATTTTCTACCTTTGTTTGAAATTACTCTCATCATGCGTTTCCTGCATCTCGGCTCTTGCTACTACTAATTCCTTGCTGCACATATTTTTTTCAGCCCTCATCTCATCTAGCGCCCGGTTTTGTCTGCCTATGCGGAAATAAATTTAAAAGAAAATGTTCTTATATATTACATAGAGAATAGGATTGCGAGAGCACCATTTTTGAGGAAGATGCATGAACCAATACTACTTGCGCCGGAAGAGCTAAATGTACATGATTGCACATCATATCCAGATGAGAAAGGGGCGTGCCCATAATGACAGGAGACAGGTCGTCCAAGACACGGATAGGGGCAAGCAAAGGGGTGAGTTCACACCGGAACTGGTTTTTGACAGAGTGAAATACTCAGGCCAAGACCTTGAAAGAGACCCCTTGCCGGAAATACGGGAAAAATGTAATGAGGCATTTAAACTAACAAAAGGACAGCTGAAAGAACTTACTGACGTAATGCTAAGACGTAAACATGCTTTGCCAGACAAACCAGGTGTTTGTAATGTGTATACGCATAAGTTCCATGTCGAGAATATCAAACCATTCTGTCAAAAGTACAATAATCTACCGATAGGACTTAAAAAAGATGCCAACCAAGTCATCAAGGAGATAATAGAAAACGGGATTATTGCGGAAGGCAATTCTCCGTATATTTCTACATTATGTTGGGGTGTAAAGAAAGGTTCATCAGTCAAGTTACGAGCAACACTCAACGCCTGGAAACAAAACCAGTTTATGAGGGCTGACCATTTTCAAAGTGAGAGCATAAGTCAAATTATTAAAAAGCTATCTAGAGGATGGTACATTTCAACTATTGATCTTACGAATAGCTACTGGCAAGTTCCATTGGAAGAATCAGTGCAGGATTACTGAAGCTTGTTTTACGATGGTCGAATTTTTAAGTTTTTGAGATTACCATTCGGAATCAAAACAGCTTCAGCTGATTTTCTTCGAGCGATTTATGAAGTTTTTAAGAACACCCAGAGTAAATTTCTAATAAATGACATCGACGTCTTTTTGATCATCTCTGAAACATTTGAAGAACATTTAACACACATTAATTTTGTACTAACTCGACTAGGGAATGCAGGCTTCACAGTGAACCTGTCAAAGTCTAAATTTTTCGCAAAGGATGATTGTTTCCTACGATTTATCGTGGATGGTGATGGAATGCGCCCAGAACATCAAACAGCTGAGAAGGGTTTTTGGGATCTGGAATTACATTAGCACATTTTTACCTAAGTAATATATGTAGACGCATCTATGACAGGATACCAATTCTTGGACAGCAAGACGATAAGGGTGAAGTTCGTGTAATAAGCACAGCTACACGAGGACTAACAAGTGCTGAAAGTAATGCGTCAGTAACGTTGCTTGAATTAAGTGCCATTTTTTTTTTTTAAACAGTAACGGAGTCTGATCAGGACTCCGGTACTGTATCCCTATTTACATTTCCCCCCGTAGGTTTTACTGATTACTGGTTTACTGGTTTTACTGTTTCTTTTACAAACATATACACATTGCACAAACATATAACACCCATGCCCAAGGCGGGACTCGAACCCATGATCCCCTGCCCACGAAGCACCAAAGCGAGACGCTTTAGCGAGCGTGGCCATGGGGACCGGCTCCATTTACTTCGCATTAGTTAAATTTAAAACCTACATTTATAATCAGCATGTGACTTTATATTCTGATCACTTCAGTCTCACTTTGATTAAGCAATGCAAATTAACTTCGACGAAGATCTCAAGATTTGTGCATGCCGTGGCAGGATACCACCTCGATATTATATGTGTTTCAGGGAAATCCAACACATTTGCAGATTTACTTTCCCGGATAAAGATGATAAAGGAGATTCCTGAATGCTCACTTAGACCCAGAAGGGAAGTAAAAGTGATGCATATAAACATTAAATTAAGCAAAGAAACCAGGAATATGATTAAGCAGATTGGAGCATTGCAAAGGGAGGACGAAAAGCTTAAGAGTGTGTACGAAACAGCACCTTGCTTAGAAGAGTGTGGTGATGCCAAAATTGTGAAAGTAAGGGGCACTCTATATAAACGTCATGGACGCGATAGGCAAGAATGGAAGGTGATAGTTCCTAAAATACTAGAATGGGACCTGATTCGTGAATTTAATATCCTACTTTTGCATCCCGGAACTGACAGAGTGACGAATACAATAATAGAAAGTATGTACATTAATAAGGCGAGGGGAAAGGTTAGAAAATTAATTTCATATTGTGATTTATGTCAGAAATGTAAACAGAAAAATGTCAGTTATTGGTATGATGCACAAGCTATTATTAGGGAGAAAGCACTTGAACTTGTCTGCCTAGACATCCATGGACATCTTCCTACCGCGCCCATGGGATTTCGAAATATAATGGTTTGTTATGATATACATTCTAAGATCGTAAGGTTGTTTCCAATAAAAAATGCCAATAGGAGAAATTGCATAAATGCACTACTTAACAAATTTATTCCGACTGAAGGAAAAATGAGTGTAATTCTAACTGACAGTGCAACAAATTTTAAAGGGAAAGATTTTCAAGCAAAACTTGAGTTGTACAACATCAAACATTACTTTTGCTCAAAATATCGACCTAGAAGTAATCCAGCAGAAAGAGCGATTAAGGATTTCGGAATTTATTTAAGGCTTATGTTACATAAAAGGCATACACAATGGATGAAGTATTTAAAACCCATAGAGGACGTTCTAATTCAAACACAGAGTAACTTAACTAAATTCAAGCCTGTGGAATTGTCCGAAGGAAAATTGTTAAAGACAGTTAAATGTCCACCTCTGGATACAATTCCAGCTAATAATGAGAGATTGATTGAGGCAGAAGAAATGTATCGCCAGGCTACGGAGGGAATGAAGGAAGCTGCAAAAAGAAAAAAGAAGCGCCATGATAGGTTAAACAAAGGAATTTTATGGGAACTGAAGTGTGGAGATCTCGTATTAATAAAAAACAAGACTCTATCAAAGTCAAGAAGGAGAATCAAAGGTTAATGATTTACTTTAAAGGGCCATATGTGGTCACGAATACCTTTTCGACCGACACATATGAAATATATGAATATGCATTTTCATATAAAATTGTTCCATTTTATTAATATTTCTTGATATTGTCTTAGTAGTTTGCGTGATAATTTGTGTGTATGTTGTCTATATGTGTATATATGAGTGAGTTCCTTAGGAGCCTCGTGGATTCGTTTCCTTAGGGTATTTGTTTCTCTCTCTCTCATTCTCTCTTGTGCGTGATATCTGTGTCATTGTGTGTGTATGTGTGCACCTACGTGTTCATGTGCATACGTGGGTGATTGTATGAACGAGTAAGTATGTATGTATGTATGTATGTATGTATGTATGTATGTATGTATGTATGTATGTATGTATGTATGTATGTATGTATGTATGTATGTATGTATGTATGTATGTATGTATGTATGTATGTATGTATGTATGTATGTATGTATGTATGTATGTATGTATGTATGTATGTATGTATGTATGTATGTATGTATGTATGTATGTATGTATGTATGTATGTATGTATGTATGTATGTATGTATGTATGTATGTATGTATGTATGTATGTATGTATGTATGTATGTATGTATGTATGTATGTATGTATGTATGTATGTATGTATGTATGTATGTATGTATGTATGTATGTATGTATGTATGTATGTATGTATGTATGTATGTATGTATGTATGTATGTATGTATGTATGTATGTATGTATGTATGTATGTATGTATGTATGTATGTATGTATGTATGTATGTATGTATGTATGTATGTATGTATGTATGTATGTATGTATGTATGTATGTATGTATGTATGTATGTATGTATGTATGTATGTATGTATGTATGTATGTATGTATGTATGTATGTATGTATGTATGTATGTATGTATGTATGTATGTATGTATGTATGTATGTATGTATGTATGTATGTATGTATGTATGCATGTATGCATGGATAATTTGGTGATATTTTCTTTTGTTTAAATTATGCGTATTAAGAAGAAAAGCACTGCGCTAGGAAAAGTTTAGAAATGTGAATAATTTAGTATAACGATAAATCAGCTGATGAGAAGAAATAGTAAGAGGTTTATGTGAAACTGAAAATGGAAAAACGGTTGTGTTTACAAACAATAGCCTGAGGGCAAGCAGAAGAACCGAATGAACCCAGGTAAAGAGAAGCCTTATTCAGAAGGATAGTTTGAAGGAATGTACAAAGTATTTAAATTATGTAAACATGAAATTCAATCCTTAAAAGGGGAATTATGAGAGCGTTAGTTGGCTTTTCTATAGTAACCACTGTAATTTGTATTAATTACTTATCAGTTTATATTCAAAGAGTGCCAATACTCGATTATTTCACGTATTAAGAGGGTAGAAATCAGCTTTTAGTAAGAACAGTCGAGAGTTGTTTACGGCAAACTTAGAAAGTGGAGTGAGAGGATTTCATTGTTAGCAAATGCTCTTTTGTCCAGGCACGTACGAGCTACACGTTACGGTAAAGTCCCTTTTAGTTTGGAAAAGAGTATTTATCCATTGTGTAACACTAGTCACGTGGATTTTATGTTGGATTCTGGGAAGACAATCATACCAACTCCAGTTTCACGACCTTTCTGTCCAATCAGAAAGAAGCCGCCATGAAAGCAATTTTGCCATATTAGGAGAAGATTGTCGCACAGCGGGGCTGTCTCATAGTTACACTGTTGCTGTCTGTTAGGTGTATCTACAGCTTTAGGGCTGTCACATGGTTACATCGGATTTCAAGTTAAACAATGCAACTGTCATAGATACTTAGTTATCGGCGCACTCAGTAGTGGATAGATAAAGTCAGTGACGCATATCTACAGTTAATTCTATAAAACTAACGCAAAGAGAAAAGAGTTATAAGTAAAATACGTGTAATTTTTCAACACAGAAAGCTCCTAGTAAATAATTGACTCGGCAGATTCTACAGCAAAGTTCTTATCTCGTGTCTTCTAGTGACAATAAATTGAAGCAAAGTAACGTGTGTCTAAGCAATTTCATAAGATCACTCCCTAAGCTACCCTCATTGTTTCCACCCCGAGTGAGTCAAACCAGCATGCAGGCTGAGTCTAGCTGAGGCAATATCTCATCGGTAGCAAGTCTGCACAACAAAGGTACGTAAATCTATTCATCTGGTAGTGGAGTGAATCTTTAAGCACCGCCAACGGGATCACACATCTTAGCACGGGGCTACAAACGCTTCATACTTGGCTCTGTAACGTGGTGCACAAATATTCCTCTTCATACTTGGCGTCCCGAACGAGGTGCGCATTCCAACTCTATACATATCACTTTTCTCGGCTTCTGTATGAAGACGATTACTATCTTTTTCTGTTTGATATTTTTTACTATTATTCACTATGCACCACCCTTTTTGTAATTCTACATAATATCTTTATTCTCGCCAACAGTGAACATGCCGACATCTTAAAGAAATGTTTGTGCACTTATCACGAAGCACTACAAACTTAGGTAGAATTAGTAGTCCCCACACATTCTTGTGACACTTTACCAAGTTATTGTGTTTGCCGTTTATCTCGTTCTGCGAAGAATTGATCCAATTTTCTGTCACACTGGAGCTATTGCTTAATAATCATTGCATGAATACCAACTACATAATAAATACCTTATATAGACAGCTAGCTTCTTCTTAACTCCATTAAAGGCATAACCCTGTTTCCTGAGAAATATCTCAAACATACCGAGAAAGGGTGCGACTTCTGGGAAATTCCAGCATAAATGTTAGCATACCTTTTGAGGAGCAGTATTGCAAAATGACACACTGCTTTATGACTTCAACACTCCAACGAAGCGATTTGTTTATTATTATACATTATTTGCTCCAGAAACATTTCTACTTAGGTGTTTTCCTTTCTTCTGAAAGTAATAATTTATTGATATCATTGGAAAGGTAGAGTCAGACTGAAAAAATTCCATACCATGCCGTGGATTTGAACCACGGTCCTATTGTTCTCCGTCCAGTTGCTCTAACCACTGAGCTAATGTGGCAACATGCCGGCAAGGTACCAACTTCCTCAAATGACTCGCCTTTTTTCGGTAAACCGAAAGGAGACCTCAATTATTTGGAGATGACATAACTCAAAGGCGACTCACACACTTCGTAAATGCTTTAAGTCCCGGGCTTTATAGTTTAGCCAACAAGTAGGTCAACCTTTCCAAAATCTGCCCCGCACACAGCTGGTGTGGAAAAATAATTAATTCACAAGCTATGCTTTGTTTTCATGCTGTGCAAATCGCTTTTATAGAAAACAAGTGTTAAGCTCTCGGCTTTTTAGTATGATGTTTAGTCTCCATACTTTAATTGTTGTACTCTTGTCCTTTTTCAAAGCTTTTAACTTGGAAACCTACCATATGTTGTTTGAAATATAGTTTCCCTAAATGTCATTGATTCAGTTTTCTTGGATAGGACTTGCACTTCTTTTACCTTTACGATACATCGCTTTATTTTGGAATTATTACCTTACTCTGTTGCCTCGACATTGGTGCCACAGATATCCTGTGTTGAGGATATTTAGAAGTTTGCTGATAATGCTACCTGTTTTCGTAATTTTTCACTTGGAATCTCATTTGTAATCTGCCTCGTAGAAGTAGTAGTAGTAGTGGCTTGGGAGGATTAGGGCGCTCAACTTCAAGGTTATTAGCGCTCTTAACAAACAAACTAAAAGCAGCAGAAGACCACAGTTAAAACCATGAGAAATGTTTTCATAAATAAAATAAAAGCTAAAATTAGATACCGAATGAGATTAAAACCTATCCAGTGCTAAAAACTGAGTAAAAACAATAAAACCATTGTGACAAGGGATCAGAAAACAGTTAAAAAGAGCCAAAAATTAAACCATAGGTCATTAAAACAGTACTATAACCATAAAAATTCAGATTCTGACTGTAAAAGGGATTTGCGATACAAATTTAAAAACCCTATCCACCGCCACAGGATCGTCAGCAAGCACCTCTCCCAGAGAAGGCGGAACTGGGAGAGATGCCTGATGAGCTGCCACACCAACACAGTCTAGTAGCACATGTTTGACAGTAAGGGACGCTCCACAAATCTGGCAGATAAGGGCAGGATCTCAATTTAAAAGGTAACTGGGTAAGGGGAAAAAAAAAAAAACAGTGGAAAATCCGCAACCGAGCCAATATCACCTCCTCCCGACGAGAAAGACGCTAGGAGGTTGCCCAGGTTATGTTACCGCAGAGAGCCGACCACTCCGCATGCCAGCCCGAAAGAACGCTGTTTGCATAACCACCCTAAAATCTTCAGCTGTAGCACTGGTAACAATAACACTGGGCTCTGAGACGGCCGATTTTGCTGCCAAATCCGCCAGTGTATTCCCGGCAAGCTAATGTGACCAACAAACAAGGCGCACTTCACAGTAATACCGGAAGCGTGCAACATGTGGAGGGTGTCCTGAATACGTTGCACTAAATGATGGTAGATGTACAGCTCACGAATGCTTTCAAGCGCACTAAGAAATCAATCAGTATAAGGCAGTCGCCAAAATATGAGGAGGGCTCGGTAAATAGCAAACAGCTCTACTGTATAAATGGATGTGCCGCTAGGCAAACCGAAAGTGCAGGTTTCGGGCCCAGCAACAAAGGCACATCCAACTCCATCGGCGCTTTTACTGCCGTGGCCGTAAAGATACACATATAGCCACGTAATTTGATAAAAATTCTAATAAACAGGTACGAATACTGCACACAGGGAGATCCGCCTTCCTATAGGCCGTCATTCTGAGATCTACGTAGGATACATCACGTAATCAAGGGAGGTAAACTCTCTCCTCCTTGGGAAACATGGGAGACAGTGCAATAGCGTGTTTCCGAAGAATCTCCCGGAAACAAAAGCCAGCAGGCTTGGGACTGAGTGACAGGCTTTTATAACGTACGCCCAGCCTGGTATTGAAAAATGGATTAAAGATTGGATGCCTAGGCATGCATTTAAGCCCACAACCATAATTACCGAGCAGGATATCCCGACGACTTCGCAAAGAGGGCTCTGCCGATTCGGCATAAAGGCTATAAACTGGGCTGGTCCGAAAAGCTCCGACCGATACACAGATGACCTGATTGTGGACAGTGTCTAATCTGCTCAGCACATATGCTCGTGCTGAAGAGTAAACAAAGCATCCATAGTCCAACTTAGTGCGGCTCAGTGCACGATAAAGACGTAGTAAAACTGTCCGATCAGCTCCCCAAGAGTTCCCAGATAGTATCCATAAAATACTGAGAGAACGGCCACATCACTCTCTGAGCTGTACTATATGTGGTGACCAGCAAAGTTTTCGATCGAAGATCAACCCACAGCATCTCGCCTCATCTGCAAATAGAATTAAATTTGGACCGAGTTACAGAGTAGGCGGCAATCGCTTTCCACGGCGCCAAAAGTTTACACAGACGCACTTTTCTGTGGAGAAGCGAAAGCCATTTTGAGAACTCCAAGCAGGGAGATTATCTAAACACCACTTTAAACGGTGTTCGATAAAGGAGGTTCACAGAGAACTACAAAAGACTGTAAATTCATCTACATATAGGCAGGACGAAACACCATGGGGAACACAATGCGATATAGAGTTAGTCGATATAGCAAACAGTGTGACGCTCAAAACCGAGACCTGTGGTGCTCCGTTCTCCTGAATAAAATGGTTAGAAAAAAACTGAGCCGACCCTTACTCGGAAAACTCGGTCCCTCATAAACTCCTGAATGAACAACGGTAGGCGTCCACGTATATTCCAGATGAGGAGGGAACGCAAGATCCCTGCTCGCCAACAAGTATCATATGCCTTCTCGAAGTCAAAAAATATACAAACTGTTTGGCAGTTCTTAAGAAACCCGTCCATTATCTGCGTCGAAAATGACACATGGTGGTCGGCCTCTGATTGACGACGAAAGCCGCATTTGGTGTTCGTCAGTAAATTGGGCGATTCCAACCACCATACCAACCGCCCATTAATCATGCGTTCCATCGCCTTGCAAACGCAACTGGTGAGGGAAATAGGACGATAGCTGGACGGAAGATGACGGTCCTTTCCAGGTTTGAGGATAGGTATGATGGTGGCCTCCCGCCATTTTCCAGGAAAGCTGGCATCTACCCAGACACGATTGTAGACCTTGAGTAAGAAAACCTTGCCCTCAGGTTAGAGATGTTGCAACATTTGAACGTGGATATAACCAGGACCTGGCGCAAAGTTTCGAGAATACGAGTGGACATTGTCTAGTTCTGCTAGGGTAAAAAGGTGGTTGTTGACTTCAAGGTTTCTAGAGCGGATGGCAAATCCTTGAGATTCAACCTGAGTCTTAACTGAAAGAAACTCAGGCGAATAATTATCAGAGCTAGACACTTGAGCGAAAGCACTGCCCAGAGAGTTAGCCAATGCATCAACAATTGTTCCATCAGGTGTTCTGAGACCGGCGATGGGTAAATGAGTCGAGTTCCCGGCCACAGGCCTCAACTTATCCCATGCGACAGAGGAAAGTGTATGTCGATTAAAGGAGCTTACAAATCGGCACCATGATTGTTTCTTGCTAACCTTAATAACTTGTGTTTGTAAGGAAACGGAATTAGCACAAATACCACCTCTGATGAGCATCATAGTACCCCTATGTGCCGGAACATCTTCTTCCGGAGACAAATCACAATTTACACCTTACCAATAGAACATTTCGATGCAATAACCCCGAAACGATAAGACGTATGATCGGCAACGATAGCCGTCGCCGTTCTAAGCTCCTCCCAGAATATTCCCCAGAAGAGGATCTGCGGAGTGAGTGGTGTGGACTTTTCCTCCCCTTAAATGGTATTGAAGTGGACATATCAATTTGTTTCAGGAAGTCTTATCGTACATAGCTGGTTTTGAAAGCCTTCGGAGGTGCAAAATGTGTTAGGGGTTTCACAGACTTGGTTCCTGACTTCGACGGCTTAGGTGACAAATTATCTGCAGTACTCTGGATGCTGGCGGATTTGGCAGCTTTTGATGCCGACTTCGTAGTAGATGGCAATACTCTGGCTACAATGACCTTTCCTGCAAAGTTGGCCCCGTTTACATCACCGGTCTGAGTTGCGATTTCCAGACTCGGTACCGGTTTAGCTACCACTGAGCTATAAGGACTGGGCTTCGGGACAGGGGTTGGCGGATGGGCAGGAGTCTACGGGTTTCTGAGAACGACACCTTCTCTTTCACCCATATCCCCTGAATCGCTCTCTCCTCTACAAAACGGGGGCTCTCCCAGGAACCGGAGGGATGTTCACCGTCACAGTTCACGTACGATGGAGATGAAGCACATGCACCATCGTGGGAGATGTCACCAAAGTTAGCACAGGTATTTACGCCCTTGCAGAAATCGTGAGCGCGGCCGAAACGTTGACGATTATAACACATGAGCGGGTTCGGTATATAGGGCCTAAACTCGATGGCTTCATACCCTGCCTTAATCTTTTGAGGGAGCTCAATTCAGACAAAAGTAAGTAACAGGGTACTGGTAGGCGCAAATTCTCCATTTACTTTTCTCTGAGCCCGATACACAGATGAGACTCCTTGATCCGACAGAGGCACTTGAATCTCCTCGATAGTCAAACCGTCAAATGCACGGAAGGTAACCAAACCGCGGGAGCAGTTCAGAGTTCTATGAGCCTCCACTTTCACCGGATAGCTAGCTAACATGTAGGCTTTAAGAGTTTTGGTATCCTGGGATACGGATGCTGCCTCTACCAGCAGCGTGCCGTTGCGCGTTCTTATGCAAGATTTGACAGGACCAGCTATTGAGTCGAGACCCTTCTGCACTACAAAAGACGTCACCGGTGAAAAAATTTTCCCTTCCTCTGTCCTATTGACAATCAAGTAGCGAGGACCACTAGACTCGACTACCTCTTTTCCAAAATTATTAACAGTGTTATTGGCTTTGTTTTTGAGCCTCATAAAATAGGGTGGAATTCATCCCCCAATTCTCCCCACTCACCATGGATGACGATGATAATGGTGTTTAAGGGCCCTCAACTGCCGAGGTCATTAGCGCCCTTATGATTAAAACTTGGCAATAGGCAGTAAGAAAACACCATTGCAAAAAAGCAAACACATGTAAAAGTAGAGCTAAAAGAGTAGAAAACCGAAGTAAAAGAACTATCCAGCTCTCTAGCCAGAGATGGATATAAAAGTCCATCTAAAACCAACACATTAAAACTAAAAGAGTTAAAAAAATCTGCTATCACACTAAAACTTCAAGGTAAAAGAAACTTTTGCTAAAAATTTAAAAACCCTGTCCACTGCTCTTGGGTCATCTGCCAGGACCTCGGCAAGAGAGACGGCATGCCATATAGATGACCAAATGTGTGCCAGGTGACCACACTCCAGCAACACATGACGACCTGTTGTGCCTCCCCACAGAGCGAACAGACAGGAGCAGATTCGCGTTTAAAAAGGTAACTGTGAGTAAAACTACAGTGGCCAATTCGTAGCCGAGCTAGTACTACCTCCTTCCGGCGAGATAAACGAGAAGAGGTTACCCAGTTGATAGGGAGGTCCTTCAGCTCTCGCAGCTTATTAACACGGAGAGCCGACAACTCCGCATGTCAAGTCACTCTAAAATCTTCTGCTGTTGAATTGGTAATGGTAACACTGGGCTCTGTGGCTGCCGATTTCGCTGCCAAATCCGCCGTGTCATTCCCTGGCAAGCCAACGTGTCCAGGAATCCATGCGCACTCCACATTAAAACCAGAAGCGTGCAAAATGTGGAGAACGGCCTGGATGCGCTGCACCAAAGGATGGTAATTGTACAGCTCACGAATGCTCTGAAGGGCACTAAGGGAATTACTAAGAATAAGGCAGTCACCTAATTTTCGACGCCGAATATATAGAAGGTCTTGATAAATAGCATATAGCTCGGCAGAATATATAGATGTGCTACTAGGCAAACCGTAAGTTGAAGTTGCGGTGCCAGTGACAAAGGCACATCCAACACCGCCGGGGCTCTTACTGCCATCGGTGTAAATACAAATACGGCCACTGTATTTGGATAAACATTCTAAAAAAAACTACTATCAACAGGCAAAACACATTTCCCGTGAAGCGTCATCCCGAGATCGGCATGGGAGGTAGCACGTAACCAATACGTTAATACTCTCCACCTTGGATAACAGCCTAGGCATGTCAACATGGTGCTGCCGTAGAAGCTCACGGAAACGAAAACCTGCTGGCCTGGGGCTAAGAAAGCGGTGACAGTATCGCTCTTGCAGCTCAGGGGAGAAAAACGCGTGACAAGTTGGATGCCCAGGCATACACTTCAGCTTACAGCCATAATTAGCGAGCAGGACATCACGCCGACATCGCAGAGGAGGTTCTCCCGATTCGGCGTAGAGGCTAACAACTGGGCTCATTGGAAAAACTCCAACGGCCACATGGATGACCTGATTATAGACTGTGTCTAATCTTCTCAGTGCTGAAGCTCGGACTGAAGAATACACAATGCTGCCATAGTCCAACTTCGATCGAATCACTGCACGATAAAGACGGAGCTATGCCGTCCGATCCGCACCCCAAGATTTGCCACCTAGAATCCGTAAAAGATTTAGAGCACGGTCACATCGCGCTTTCAGCTGTGCTATATGTGGAGCTCAACAAAGTTTCCGATCGAAGATCAAACCAAAGAATCTCGCCTCATCTGCGAAAGGAAGTAAATCTGGCCCGAGTCGAAGAGACGGCGGCGATTGCCACCTACGGCACCAGAAGTTAACGCAGACTGTCTTCTCCGCGGAGAAACGAAAACCGTGCTTCGAGCTCCAAGCATAGAGATTGTCCATACACCGCTGGAGACGGCGTTCCAAAAACGGTGTACGCTGAGAAGTACAGAAAATAGCAAAGTCGTCCACGAATAAACAGGAAGAGACACCTGGGGGCACACATAATGATATGGAATTTATCGCAATAGGAAATAGTGTCACGCAGAGTACCGAGCCCTGCGGCGCTCCGTTTTCTTGAATAAAATGGTTAGAAAGAACCGAGTCGACCCTCACCCGAAAAACGCGGTCCCCCATGAACTCCTATATGAACAACGGTAGGCGTCCACGTATGTTCCAGTTGTGGAGAGAACGTAATATCCCCGCTCGCCAACAGGTGTCCTAGGCCTTCTCGAGGTCAAAAAATATCCCAACTGTGGGGCTGTTCTTAAGAAACCCGTCCATAACTGAGTTGACAGCGAGACAAGGTGGTCAGTTGTGGAAAGTCGTCGTCTAAAGCCATACTGGATGTTCGTCAAAAGATTGTGGGATTACAGCCACCACAACCGTCCATTGATCATGCGTTCCATCACCTTGCACACGCAACTGGCGAGGGAAATAGGACGGTAACTGTAAGGAAGATGGCTGTCCTTTCCCGGTTTAAGAATAGGTATGATGGTGGCCTCCCTCCACTTGTCTTGAAAAATGCCGTCAACCCAGACACGATTATAGACCTCGAGGAGCAAAGCTTTACCATCAGGAGAGAGATGTTGCAACATTTGGACGTGGATACAATCTGGCCCTGGTGCACAGTGCCGCGAAGAGGAGAGTGATTTGTCTAGTTCTGAGAGGGTGAAAAGGTGGTTATAATGCTCAAGGTTGCCAGAAAGAAACGGGAATCCTTGAGATTCCACCTGAGTTTTAAATGTAAGAAACTCAGAGGAATAATTGTCTGAGCTAGATACCTGTGCGAATGCACTGCCTAAAGTATTCGCCACGTCAAATGTATCGACAACAGCTCCGGTAGGTGTTTTGAGACCGGCGAAGGGCATATAAGTCGATTTCCCATTCACACGTCTTAACTTATCCCATACGACAGAGGAAGGTGTATGTCGATTAAAGGAACCCTCGAATTTAGTCCATGACATCTTTTTGCTATCCTTAATAACCCGCCTAGAATGTGCACGCATCAGTTTATAGTGCATCAGGTTATCCAGTGTAGGGAAACGCTGGAAAACCAGAGCACGTCTGCGAGCGCGAATAGCAACCCGACAGTCATCGGTCCACCAAGGTACCGGAAATCGACGGCTGTGGCCAGTCGAACGCGGAATGGATTGCTCAGCAGCAGAAAGAATGTTACCTGTGAGATGTTCGAGCAAGTGGTTCACAGAGTCGTGCTCTTCGTTGTTAAATTCAGCCAAGTGGGAGTACAGTTGGCTTGGTCTATGCGCCAGCTAGGTAACCGGGTGGAACATACAACGGGTGTCAAGAGACTAATTAGACAAGGAAAGTGGTCACTACAATGCAACTCCGAGATGATATTCCAGCATAACGTGACTGTTAGCTGAGGGGAACAAATTGCAATGTCAATGTGTGAAAAACTATGAAAGGCGTCAGAAAGAAATGTGGGCTCTCCGGTGTTCAAGAGAGCCAGATTCTGACTATCTAAGAAGTCTTTGAGTAGCTGACCTCTCACACAAGCTCGAGGGGAGCCCCTAAAAGGGTGATGGGCGTTCATATCGCCTACCAATAAAAAGGGTGGTGGCAACTGCGAAACTAGGTGTTCTAAGTCGCTGTGCGAGAGGTCCAGAAATGGAGGCAAATAGACACTGCAAATGGTGAATAAGGCGGAGGGTAGCTTAATGCTGACAGCAAAGGACTGGATTGCAGATTGTATGGGAACGGAGTCGGCAAAGATATCATCTCGAATAAGTATCATAGTGCCCCCATTACCGGGACACCGTCCTCCGGGGATAAATCACATCGTACGGAGGAGTACTGCCTAATGGCAACGCTGTCCTGTGGACGAAGCTTCGTCTCTTGTAAGCATACAGCCAAAGGCTCATGCTGGCGCAGCAACAAGTCAAGCTCTGGTCGATGTGGTCGAATTCCGTGTATGTTCCAATGTAGGATAGCCATTGAGAATATTATGGGACAAGTTTCAAATCAAAAGACGCTTCTGCAGATTGGGATTAGCTGATCGGTTCAATTTGTTCTTCTTAGGCGTTGGGCTAGTACTATTTTCAGGAGCACGATCCTGCCGTTTCCGCACTGTCTCTCTGGCAGTAGCGGCAGAATCCTCCTGGTCCATCTCATCCACAAGGGAGGACCCCTTTTCAAGACTAAATTTCGGTCCGAGAAGTTCGAACCGATTGGATGCGCTGATCGGCGAAGACGGCCGTCGCCGATCCACGCCCTCCTCCCCAGATGACCCATCAGAGGAGGATACACGTGGGGAGCTGCGTGTACTTTTATTACCCTTAGATGACTTGGCAGAAGATTGCACATTCTCTTTCAAGAAGTCTTGTCGGACATATTTGGTCTTAAACTGCTTCTTCGGGGCAGAAGACGTCGTGGTTTTACCACCCTTAGTTCCCGAGGTCGAGGCTTTCGGTGACATGTGTGCAGGACTGCTCTGTAAGCTGCCGGATTTGGCAGATGTTAATTCCGACTTGGATGTAGGCGTCGAAGGCTTTGGTAGCGCTTGGGCTAAAATAATCTTTTCCGCAATAGTAGCCCCGTTCATATCGCCGGTGTGTTGCGATTTCCCGATGCGGTACCGGTTTAGCTGCAACTGAGCTATAGGTACCGGACCTCGGGACAGAGGGTTGGCGGAGTCGCAGGAGCTTCCGGGCTTCCAAGAAGGACACCTTCTCTTTCACCCGTATCTCCTGGATCGCTCGTTCCTCTGCAAAACGGGGCCAGTGTCGGGAACTAGATGGGTGTTCCCCGTTACAGTTCACACACGATGGAACCGAAGCACAAGCCCCATCGTGGGAGATGTCACCGCTGTGGGCGCAGGTGGACTTGCCGGTACACAACTCACTAGTGTGACCAAAACGTTGGCATTTAAAGCACCTGAGCAGAATGGGTATATAAGGCCTAACTTCGATGGCTTCATACCCTGCCTTAATCTTTTGAGGTAGGTCAACCCGATCAAAAGTAAGAAACAGGGTACCAGTAGGCATGAATTCACCATTGATCTTACCTTGTACCCGATAAACAGACGAGACACCCTGAGTCGCAAGATTTTCTTGGATCTCCTCAATGGGCAAACCGTCCAATGCGCGGGTTGTTATTACACCGCGTGAGGAGTTCAGCGATTTGTGCACCTCGACCTTCACTTGATAGCTGGCCAATATGGTGGCTTTTAGTATCCTTGCAGCCTGCGAGGCGGAGTTGGCTTCAACAAGAAGTGTACCATTGCGAGCTCGAACGCAGGATTTAACCGGACCAGCAATGGCATCGAGACACTTTTGGATAGTAAAAGGTCTCACCGTAAGGAACTTGTTACCTTCCTCTGTCCTATGAATAACCAAGTAGCGAGGACCACATGACTCGACTACTTCCGTTCCAACGTCCTTACTTGAAGTAAGGGGTTTGAGTTTTGGTGCCATAAAATATGGTATAAATTCATTCCCCAGTGCTGCCCACCCAACACGGAGCCCAACAAGGGGTCACCCCACTGGGGTGACAGGGCTACACAGGGGATATAACAAGCTCGCCGTCCCACTCACCCTGGAGTTTGGTACAATACCTAGTCCTGGCCGATTGACTAAGAGTGGGTTAGTCCGTAGCCTCCCATTTAGACAAAGCAGAAACCAAAGTGGTGTATTAAGTTGCGCGCCCTCCTCAGTTACTGAAAGACAGAAGCCCAGGCTTAGGTACGCAACCCTCAACCAACCAGTATATTCCTTTCCACCAACATGGGTCTCCACGCACGGTCTACACGTGGGTGGGCATTTTAACCTACTGTCTCCCTCACCAGTCCGAGGTTGCCCATAGAGGGAGTCAAATTTGGCTCGGGACCCCGGGTACGCCTAACCCGTAACTACTGTAGTTGGCCCCTGGGGGGGGGCCTCGTAGAAGTGTGACTACAAACTACTGATGAATTTGCCAGCCTATTTGGCGTGAGGTGCTCGTGATAAGTTTCTTGTGATCATTCACTGTAAACAGGAAATTCACAGTAACTTAAACCAATGTTTTTTCCTTTCTTATTACTACAGTAAAACACATAACAGTAAGGCATCTGTAAGGATGTCAGTAGTATACACAACTAAACGTGGTGGTGGTGGTGGTTGTGGTGGTGGTGGTAACAGTGCACCATTTTCTTACGAATCATCTGCTGAAACTGTTATCCGTGTACCGTTTGGCAGACATGCTGCACTTTGTCATCTATTACTTCTGCTTCCGAGCGCTGATGTCGCTGGTCGTGGAGCATCCGACGCTACGCTACGGATTGTTTTCGTTGTAGTTCCCCATCCCTTAAGGTATAACGGAGTCCCGTATCGCGGAACAACAGTAACAGTCAGCGTGATGATTATGATTCAATAGACGTCTCTTTTGACTCCAGGTTTCAGGCAGGGTAATAGACAGTATGGGGAAGTTTCAATAGGGTACGTGGCCTCCAGATTGATGCAAACCTCATGGTACAATTAGTAGCCGGTAAACAGATCTTGTTAACGCTAATAGACTCCGAGAATTTGTGTTCCTTAGTTCTTGATGCATATTTTCACCAAGTCTTGATAAAGCATTCGCCTAAGCGCGAGAGGCGTGTCAAGTTCAGAGCATTTCTGTTAATAACAACAATTTTCAGGCAAACTCCAATGTTTATCTCGCGGTTTGTTTTCCTATTTTTATTTGGAAACACCAGTTTTAACTTTTGCCTCAGTTGCCACATAAGTTTCCATTAGGGACCGATTTCATGGCCAGGGTCCGCCGGCGGTTGGCTTTTTTGTAAAAAAAAAAAAAAAAAAAAAAAAATAGGTATCCTTTGCCTTTGCTCCCGATACACGTATAAAATTTCAGCGTGAATTGCAGCTCCATTCTGAGCCGGTAGTAATTGGTGACGTAAATCAGGATCCGTATAAGGAGCCACGTCAGTTTTTCCATTTAACACCTGGGCAGACGGCTGTGTTTAAACAACTTTGTCGCCAACATGTCGGACTGTTTTTGGAATTGTTGGGAACCACCACTTTAATATAATATCGTATTGAACTGACCAACTCCGTCCAAGTAAAGCGTACTCCTTATCAATATATTCCACCTAAAATGGCGGTCGTAAAGGCTAAAGTGGACGATAAACTGACGAATCTGTTTCTAATTATAGCAGTCCAATATTTCTGATTCCCAAAGGGGGCTTAATTAAGACCTGCATTGAATTTACGGCATATGAATAAGACGATTAAAATCGAGGCCCAATATATGGCTTCACTATATGGCTGTTCATCATTTTGTGGGCGCAAAAATATTTACCGTTCTTGATTTAAATAATGATTTTTTTTCAGATACCATTGGCTGAAGGATACAAGCATGTGACTGCATTTTCGCCGCCTTGGCGACTCTGCGAGTTTCAGGTCGTACCATTTTGAATAGCTACGGGTACGCAAGTTTTATCACGAATTTTGAATCATTTATTTTCTAATATAAAGCTCCAATATCTGTATAATTATTTGCACGATGTGGTCATTTCTTCCACAGATGTAGATACGCATCGTCGTCATTTGTACGAAGTTTATTCACGATTGGAGCGGGCCGTTTTACGCATGGATACGCATTTGCCGCCTCTCAGGTATCCTTCTTAGGACATATCGTGTCGCTAGCCGGTATCGTAATTGATTCCGACTGTACCAAGGTCATCAGAAATCTCCAACCACGTAGATTTTGCTACATTTGTTGGCATGACCAATTTTTAAATCCTATTTATAGAGAATTCTGCCGCGGCGTGCGGAACCGTTGATTCGCCTTAGGCGAAAAGGAATATGTTAGTGCACCGAAGAACAGGAGCGGGGTCTTAGGACTTAAAAGCTAGCTATCATGAATCCACCCGTACTCGCCTTTCCAGACTTCTAACGGCGATTTATTTTGCTGCCAGTCTCCAAAAGAGGAGCAATAGCAGTGGCTTTACAGGTTTTCCCAGAAAACCGGCGAGTAATTGCGTATAGCTCGCGAACGCTTGGTGAATCGCAACGTAACTACTCAGTTATGAACTTGAAACTTTGGCGGTAATATCTGGCTTGGAAACGTTTAAGCAATACCTGGAAAACGGGGAATTTACTTTAGAATGTGAGAACCTTCGTGGTCAACTGGCCGCTTAGCGCGTTGGTGGTTACTTTTAAATTCACGGCAGTCCATATTCGTGGTTCAGATAATTTCGTCGTCGATGCCTTGACTAGAGATTTTGTTCTGAAGTATCGCCGTTTGAATCACCAACTTCCGCTAGGCTACCTGCGAGTATGTGAGTATTTCCCAAACGCACGAGTGATTCCCCAAGCGTCAGCGTAAGGATGCGCGCTTATGCGAAACTATTAACAGGATTTAGGCTGGTGAGAAAGTCCAGCCGTATCAGTTCAAAAATGGAATCGCTAGTTTCCATGGGTTTTGCACATTTTCATTCTTCATCAATGAGAGGCCACCTGGACGTGGCGAAAGCTATTGCAAAGATTCATGAGCAGTTTGTTTGGCTTGGAATGAATCAAGACATTACAGCCAGAGTTAAAGTGTGTCAGGAGTGTGCTATGGCGAAACCAGGGCAAAGCATCTTATGGAAGGGATTGGCCTTGGGTGTTGCCACGCGTTCGTTAGCAAAATTATTTGTAGATTTTTTTAGGCCCGTTTAGAAGATCTGATGCACCAGTAATTGTGGACGCGTTTTCGAAGTTTGCTTGGATTAGTGCGATCCTAAGTGCCAAGTCATGTTACGCAATAAATATGTCGCATCATGTGGTCTGGTTTCGGATAACGGTACTCTGTTTACCTCGTTTGCTTTAAATTTTGTTTTATTGTGTATGGGGAATTAAAGCGGGTACTACAACTCCATATTATTCATGTCTCTACCATGCAGAGAGATTTAATAAGAACTTTAAATCTGCATTGATTGCATTTCACCAACAAAAGCACACTAAATGGGATATTCAATTTTCGTGTCTCCAATTAACGTTTAGTTCTGCCAGGCACGAGTCCCATAACACAACTCCTTTTCGACTTGTATGCACTTTTGCCCCGAATTCAAGCTAATATCTGGAGCAGAGCCCGTCAAGTCAGCTTTCAGTCTATCTCGTTTCTCGCTGCCCTTTAGCTCATCTCTCGCAGTCAGTAGATGCAGCTGCACGCATAACTGGCTCGAGAAAGTTTGAGCAGCGAGCGTTCGAGAGTCTCGATTCTCGCAAGACTCTTGAGTTTCGCTGATAGCAGGACTGCGGTGTAATGCGCGGAAACTCGCATAGTCAGTTTTGCAAGTTATATGGTTTCGTCTGTTTAAATGATTGAAGATTAAAATAACCTATCAGGATAAAGATGATATTTAAATAATCCACACCAGGGAAAGAGTAAAACATGAAATGCGGTATCACAGAATCTTCAGATATATGTACGTGGTCTCCATTTTTACTAAAACAAATGTGTATATATTTTATTACTCCTAAGACTTTTATGTTGCAAGAATTAATTCTATTTTCGGTTGTAATCTGAACATGTTTATGTATAATAACTCAAAGTATACGTATGTCATTAACGATTAATATCGCTGATTAAAACCGTTTACTGTGAACGTATTTTGATATATAATATGTATTGTTAAATGATGAGTCATGTTGTGTTATTATTAGGACCCGGATTTTTAGCTTTTTATAAACGCAGTTTCTGTCTTTTATTAAGACTTTAAGGTTTTTAACAATGTTCTTAGCTTTCTAGCAATGTTCCTAGCCTCCTCTCTCTTTTTTTTTTTTTTTTTGTTTTGTTTTGTTAGGGTTTTAAACAATTTTCCTACCTATTTGAGGAAGTTGACGGCAAACACCTTTTATAAAACAATATAGATAAAAATATGATGGTTATTTTACTTCACGGAAGCCTGCTATTAACATGAAATGTATTACATGGTATACTCGTGCTTGAATATTTTAAGTAAACATTTAGCATGTATTTTTAATATTTAGCATTCATTCAAAACAAACTTCATATTTCAGTAGTTTTGCTGTACACAACTAGCCACATTTGCAAATTTTCTGTTGTTTTTTAATAAATTCTTATTGGCAGAAAAAATCTTTCAACATCGCAAGCTGTCGGTGGCGTATATTTCATACACGCAATTTCTATACCAAGATGAAAACCGTAATCAATTCTTTCCCTGGCTAATCCCACATTTACACTCAAAGGTAAACGAACTGTTAAACAAAAATTGTAATTCAAACGAATTGGAGAAAAATTGATACATTTTCTACAGAGATTAAAAAAATAGAAAAAAATAAAACTTAAGTTTAGCGAATTTTATGGCTTAATGTATCATTTAGTTGTTGTTGTTTTTTTTTGTTTTGTTTTTTTAGCTTGAATAAGAATATCACATTAGCATCAAACGGCTTGAAACATAAAAGTACTTTCTAGCATACTTATAAGGGAAAAAATAGGTTAAAACCTAAAAATCCGGAGCCTATTTATTACATAGCCAGTTTATACTACGGATCATACGTGAACCTATTTCGTCTGTAGAAACGAGAATGTTTGAATCGCCTCGCCCGTGAGCACTAGTTCTCGATACCGAGATTCTCGTTGCCAGACTCTCGAGAAGTGGTGTGGTTTACGAGTAACGAACGAGAGTGGCACGGGTTTTGACCGCCTCTAATGTGGATTTTAAGTGACTTATTGCCCGAGAAATTTGATGCTGAAACCATTGAACGAAATTGACATTTAGCCTTTAATAATTTAAAGCTAGTACGGCAACGTGGAAAACAGAGGCATCATGATCATAAGAGGTCCTCTACGTATGCTAGTTGCCAAAGGGTAATGTGCAAGTTTTATCCTGTAAGCTGCAAAGTCAATGCGAATACTGCAAAATTGGTACCTCGATATATAGACTCTTTTCTTATAGTAAGAATTTATAAAGAAGTTCTCGCCCTATTGGAACCCCAATTAGGGACAAACGCGCCAAACACATATTTCCCAATTAAATCTCGTCTCCTGATCTCCTTTCCTTCAGTTATGTTCTCTTTTCTTGTATTGTTCGGTTGGTTGAGTTGCTTATGTCTGGTATCAATCGCTTACTTTGTTTCTAGGTCGTGCTTATGTTTATGTTCATTATTGTTTTGTTAGTATTCATTACATCATTTGTGTTTTGGCATGGCATATATATTCGCCGATTACCTGGTTGAGTGGTTTACGTTTAATTTATTGTTTGGTTGGTTTTTGGGTCAAGTTTATTTTTTGGAGCTCGAAATATAAATTTGAACTTTAGCTGACAGGTTGCCTACGTCCACGGCGCGACTCAGTCATTTCGTGTGTAAACTTCTTGTGTATGTCACTGGCCAGTGATTTGTTATGTATTGTCTATTGTGTGTCCCGTGCGCAGATTCTGTTTATGTTTTATGTTTAGCTTGTGTAATAATTATGTGGGCACTTATTTATATATACATATATATAAAATCCACATAATTATTACAAAATGAAATTGAATTATGACATGTAAGTTGTTACTGGTTGATTTTGTTTTTAAATTCAACACTATGGGAAGCTTCCCGTATAAAATTACAAAGGAGCGAAACCAGTTTGGTTGTTATTTGTTTGTGGACCATAAACTTAGTGGAAACATGGATTGCTAAATTTATTATTTCATGTTTGTTATCATATTAAATTATACACTCTGTATTTGTTGAGTTAAAAATTATGTATATGTTTTTTGTTGTTGGCATGTTAAACCCTTCTATTATGAACATATATATTGTATTTATGAATATTTATTGCATTGCTTTATTATGTACCTTTTGGGACACTTATAGTTGTCACATATATAAATTTTGTTATGGTTTGTAACAGTTATCTGAGATCGATGCTACACTTTCGGCTCTTCAGAAAGAGTTGCACATGTATAAGTGTTAGCTTCAGTTGTCTTGAGCTGGTGTCCCACGACACGTATAAGGCTAGAATACGTATTCTCTTTTCTTTTAGGGTCTATAAATTTGGGTTTGCTTTCTGTTGTGCTTGAGTTTTGTTTCACTATAAGTTCCCTATACCTATCTCTCTGCTCTTCTCGGTCGCAGTGGTGTTTGGCATTTTCGTCCCACCTGTTTGCATCGACGTGTATTACACTCATCTGCGGCAGTCTTATGGAGTATGCTTCAGTACTGTGCAATGGTTCCGTGGAGTTTACGTTTGTCAGCTGCTCCTGTATAACAACTACACCTACGTGTGCAGTTGGTAATGCACATACGAACTTATTTAATCTTCACACCAGCAAATTGTTTTTCATCGTTGGCTGCCAGCGGAACAGTTGGTTTGTGGTTACTTACATATTATGGAGACTAGAGCGCTGTCCATATTGCAGTGATTATCTTCGTAGAGAGGGTACGGAGTTAGCGAAAATGTTCAGTGCTGTGCAATCTACAAGAGTGTGTGGTGGAGTTGATATACTGCGCACTGCCATTGACATTATCAGGGTGATTGTCCTGGAGATTGCCTTAATATCCGCTTGGGAGGAGGGCCATTGCGCCATTTTCTTGTGAATTATCCGCTGAAACTCTTGGCCGACGTGTGGGCGCTTTAGCATTGGTTAGTTGCGCTTCCCAGCGCTGGTGTCACTTGCCCGTCCAGTTCGGTTACTCTGAGGAATTCAGAAGTAGTAGTAGTTAACCTGTCGGTCATATATTGAGGTGTTCTAATTGGGTGAGTTTATGGTGACCAGTTTACCGTCCTTAAGTTATATGGATTGAGTGGCCTACGGACCTTTTACTTACGCGCGCAAGGTGTGCTTCGTAACCAAATTTAAAGGTGGAATTTGTATTTCACTTTGGTTAAATCTATGAATTGATCTCTTTTTTCCTGCAGTAGAAGCACTAAAGACTTCAACTATCTAAAGTTATAATGGCATGGGCATTGCCAAAACAAAGGAAAGGATTTCAGCAGCCGTGTATTAACTTTATAAATTTAACCGCAAAACCATTCTGGTAGTCTGTCGTGGTGTTTTTAGCTGACTATTGGCTCGGTATTTACGTTAGTTTAAGTGCACAGAAGATTGCCAAAACTTAAACTGTGATAACATCAGTAGTGTATAATCGAGCACTAATTGTAATACATTTCTAAAGGGGAGATCTTTTGATCATGTGATTGACCTTTGTATTAAATCAGTTTTATCAGATTTTGTTGAAATATTTAAAGGGTTGGGCAATTATAACACTTTCCCATTAGTTCTGCAATAAAGGCCGTTCCGGTTCAGTTTCCTTGTTATTTTTGAGCGATAAAACTTAATTTCATTAAATGACTCAAGACACAGAGTGGCAAGCTTAACAAATGACCAGTGCAGTAGTGGTAGTGGTAGTGGTGGTGGCGGCGGCGGCGGAGCAGCAGCAGCAGCGGCAGTGGCAGCGGCGGCGGCGGCAGGGGCGGCGGCGGCGGCAGGGGTGGCGGCGGCGGCGGCGGCAGCGGCGGCACCGGCGGCACCGGCGGCGGCGGCACCAGCGGCGGCACCGGCAGCACCGGCAGCAGCAGGAGCAGGAGCAGGAGCAGCAGCAGCAGCAGCAGCAGCAGCAGGAGCAGGAGCAGGAGCAGGAGCAGGAGCAGGAGCAGCAGCAGCAGCAGCAGCAGCAGTAGCAGTAGCAGTAGCAGTAGCAGTAGCAGTAGCAGTAGCAGTAGCAGTAGTGTTGGTGGTGTTACCGTGGCGGATGTGGTTGCGGTTGCGGTGGTAGTGGTGTTGGCGATGGTGGTGATGGTAGGCTTTAGGGTGGCACCGCTAAGATTATTAGCGCCCACAGGATAGAAAAGAAACAGCTAAAATTAAAAATTGTGAAAAGGACAAAAACTAGATTGCGATCAATGGTGAGAAGTATGGGAACAGAAAAGAAAATGCAACCAGCACCAAACTGAAAACAGGATACTGGTGCCACAAAAATGGCAGTAGCGCCACACAAGGACACAATAAGACATTCAACGAAGTGAGGAAGGGAAAGGAGAACGTCCTAAGAGAAAATAAAACACAACTGCTAATACCAGAGCGGCGAAGAGTAGCATGAAGTGTCTCACAAGCACTCGGCGAGCATGACGGAGAGATCAGCAGCCAGACACAAGGATGTAATTAGCACAAGGAAAAAACGACACTCAAATAAAATATAGCGCACCGTCAAATGCGCATCACATGGGTGGGGGCATTGGGCAGTTGGTTCTTCATTAATATATCGTGATGGCTAAAATGGCAATAACCTATACGTGGCCTACTAAAATTTCTTCTTCATGAAACGCGAGGAAGCAGCCCAGGTGAAAGTAAGAGGCTTAACTTCCTGAAGCTTATTGACACACACCCCGGACCATTCCTCGTACCAACGTGAACAGATGGCATCCACAGCTTATCACGTGTCACCTGGAGGAACGGAGCAACGTAAAACAATACGAAATCAAATGCAGACGGAGCAGCAACATCAGCCTGGTCATTTTCTGACACACCCGCATGACCAGGAACCCAGACAAAGGATACGCTGATGCCAGTAGCAGCGAGTGAATGCTGTCGATCCTGAATACGCTGTATCAAATTATGGTGGCGGATATAACTTATGAAGGCTCTGTATGGCACTGGGAGGATCGGTATAGGTAAAAAAGTCCGTTGAAAAAAAAATGAAGAGCGTGCTCATTGCTCAGAATTTCTGCGGTAAAAATCGAACCTTGTCCCAAAAGCGGAAGACATAACCCCGCGAATTAATAATAAAAGCACATCCGCAGAGTCACCCATGTAAATAAAATAGTGGTCCCGAAACTGGGCTTACAACTCTTAATCCTTGGAGTGGAAGACCGAGAACGGGATCATCGCTTTCGGTATGGATGTCAGCTCAAAGTGATACGGGGTGGCGCAGCGTAACCAGGTAAGATGAAGATAATTCCAGTGACAACAAAGGTGGTAGCCGAACATTCAAAGGCCTAAGAGGCAAACGAAAACGAACCCCTGGGGAAAGCAAAGCCACGGGGCTGACTGCATAGTAACGTACACGATACTCGTCAAAGAAGAACTTGAAGGAAGCAAGGCAAGGAGTTGGCTAGCAAAACGGCACAGAAGGATGCCACGGCTATGGTTCAGCGGAGGTTCATCAGCTTCCACATAAACACTAGGCCAGTTGGAAAGGCATGCAGCGCTAGAAGTAACCCACCACGGCGAGGTGGCTGTAATAGACTTAAAACCAAGGCTTGTGCCGAGGAGTACTCCATGCGTTCATAATCATGTTTAGAGCGAACAAGAGAGCGGCATAAGTTTAAGAGCACGGCGCGATCGGCTTCAAGGATGAACCACATAATACACGTAGAACATTAAAAGAACGACCACACGTAGCAGTGAAAAAAGGGATATGGGACGACCAGCTACGCCTCCTATCAAACACCAGACCGAGAAACTTCGCCTTCTCTGCCAAATAAAGCGATTTCGAACCGAATTATACAATTTTCCCTATATTGCACTCTCCAATTTTGTTGCCTAAATAAACATTCCCTAAATAATAGACTTAAATACAAGATTAGGAATTAAAATACGGTAAAAATATATGTTATTTATTTCATTTCCTATATTACAGAACAAAAATGATTAGAGTTTATTATTATAATACTATCATGTGGTATCTCATTTCTCTTAAAATCGAATTAATTTGTAATTTTGTGAAACATTGAGAAGTGTGCTATAAGGTTCTATTCAGGCAAAATGTATACAAAGTGCAATATAGAAAAATAGTAGAATCCGGTTCAATTCCGAACAGTTGGAAACATTGGTACAAAAAAAAAGGAAAACTTGTATTTTGTTTCCATTCAGAGCAGTTCAGGATAACCGGTAGGATTTAGAATAAATTTCACAGAAAGTAATAATCGATGTGCTAAGTATATTAGGAATACAAATGTGGTCTATGTATGTGTGTATATATATATATATATATATATATAGAAAAATTTGCGTATCAAATATTTTATTTACTGTCATATACGAGCTTAGACACTAATGATAGGAACATATTAAGTGTTTTGGTATTTTCAGCAATATTGAAGCTATTTCGTTTTTCCAGAATAAGTACCGAACTAAAAACTCATACATAAGTTATAAAGAACGCTCAGCAGAAACATTAATCTACAGTTTAGATAATAACAAACACTTTGTGAAACAAAGCGTTGATATTGCAACAAAATGAGATAGGATTCCGCAATTTATATACGTAGCTTTTATCAGCGATCTACCAAACTTCTCGAGTTTTTCGCTATGCCCTTATTCGAACTTAGTCACTTGATTCCAGATACAGTCGAATTATTTCTGCCCATTTTGACTGATTTTTAAATCCGTTGTAGTAAAAGTGAGTTTTATTTTAATTATGATGATGATGATGATGATGATAATAATAATAATAATAATAATAATAATAATAATAATAATAATAATAATAATAATAATAATAATAATAAAAGACCGACGTAACAGTAAGTGTACGTTAAAGCAGGTTCAATTATAGTAGGCACTCCAGAAATTTGTTTGTTTACTAATCCGTGATACTTGGCCGTAAACTTGCACTCGTCTATTTTAATGTAGTAATCATCGTCGATGAAAATGTAGGTTTGTCCAGAATAATAATTTACTATCCAATTAAAGTTTAGTTAGCCGATATGCCCAAGTGAATAAACGATGTTGCAAAACCGTGCATCAGTCATGTGTATTTTGTGATCTGCAACCTCCATTCGGTTCTTTGATTATGAAAGGAATGGTTTCGAAAAAGTTTAAGCAGTTTCTAATTAACTGCAGTACGCAGTAATTTCCTCTTATAGATCGTATATCCAGAACATTGGCCCTGCAATTTGAGCATTGTTTTAGTTCAACATCTATGACGGTAGGAGGAGAAACAAGTGCAGTCTCAGACGTAAGACCTTAAATATATGGTTATCGTTGTATTGCACCTCGATAACACTGCTAATCTAACTGGGATACGTGACAGTACTTCTTTCTTTGGAATGCATCAAACCCAAAGAATGTCCGATTTTGTGAATCAACACCGAAAGTACGCTGGTCTTCTTGGATGGAGCTATTTTGTCCAGTTTAAAGTACCACTCTTCATGGACATCGACGGGAATCTCTACTGTTGAAATCATACAAAGCTTGGGCTGCCTTTTAAGCTTGGAACTTGGCCCTTCTATCATTAGACAGCTCTCTACATATTTTACTAACAGGGAATTTGTTTTTCTTAAAATTTTTGTTGCCCTCTGTTCCTTTGCTCTTGCTATCTCATTGTGAGTTCCGTTTATCCCCCTTTCTATTTATTCAGGTATTTCGTTCCTCTTTCTATTTTTAAACAATTTTACTCTTTTACTTCCTACCTCAGCCTTATGTACGAGGATCAGTCAATAAGTAATGCCTCCTATTTTTTTTTTTCCAGAACAAGGTAAGTTATGTGAACAATTTGAATTTATGCAATTCTTCAATCTTTCTTCTCCACTCCACTGCAACAGGAACTGCATACGACAACCGGTGGCAGCACTGCTTCCTATTGCAAAATGGCAATTAGACATTGCATTCCTGAATGCGGAAGGTGAAACGCCTCGGTACCTTTGCAGCGCTTCAATTTTGAGGGAGAGGATTGCTTGAGCAAAATTGTGACTGGAGACAAAACATGGGTTATTTTTTTTTTTAACCAGAATCAAAGAGACAGCCAATCGAATGGCATCGCACAACCTCCCTGAGGAATAAAACAGTACCATCTGCAGGGAAAGTCTTTTTGGACGCAGAGGGTGCGATTATGGTTGATTTTTTGGAGCAGGGATGTACAGTAAACTGTATGCAATAAATACGCCAGCACCCTCACAAAGCCGAAAGCACGTCTTCAGCGAGTTCGCATAACAAAAACCATGGCGAATGTTCTGCTTTTGCATGAAAATGCAAATCCATATACCAGTCGTAACACCAATGAAGAGATTGTAAAACTTGGATGGGAAGTTTTGCCTCATCCCCTTTACGGCCCTGACCATCAGACTTCTATCTGTTTAGACTGCTGAAGGAAGCTAATCGCGGGATTCATTTTCTACATGTGAAGGCCTGAAAAAAAAAAAGTTGGTTAATAGCTTCGGAAGCAAGACGTGCGTTTTACCACACAGGAATACATGCCCTCTTTAAAAGGTGGAATACAACTGTGGAAAATGATGGAGTTTCCATTGAAAAGTGACAATTTAATTCTCATTGCTTTTATGCTGTGTAATCAATGCTTAATTTTCTTACAAATTAAGAGAGAGAGAGAGAGAGAGAGAGAGAGAGAAATAGGGGGCATTAATTATTGTCTGACCCTCGTAAATCTTTCTTAGATTTTCACTTTTCTTGCCTCCAGTCGCGTACCTTTCGCCTTTTCGTTACCCTATTCGTGCTGCACCTACCTTAGTTAACCGCAGTTTAATTTTGTCTTTGTTCCTCCTTTTACGCTCTGTACTCTCCTATGTGTGGCTTTCTACCTTACGTTTTATCTGGTCACACGTTCTATTGGTGCTGATTCTGCACTGCTCTTCTTTTTCTCGTATTTAACATCCCCTTTCTCTCTATTTAAGCGCCACTTGCTCGATTCCTTGCCCTTTCACACTCGTACCTCATTTTACTTTCCGCTCACTCGTCTCTCGCCGCACTCTCTCCTTTCTTTCCTCTCAGCACCCCATATTGCGTGTTCCTTTATTCACCCATTTAAAAATTCCAGTCTTTATTTTCTTTTCTCGTCCTTTTTCAGTTGCTTTTGGTGCTCCAACTTTCCACTCTTTTCCCTACTAACCTCTTTTCACGTTCACTCGCTACAGTTGCCCCTGTTGTATCGTTTTCCTTCTCCCGTTCCCTTGTCATCGTCACCTTTTGCGCGTATGCGTTGGCTGTTCTTTCGCCTCCCGGGTCGATGATTTTACGTGTGCTCTTGTCATCATTTCTGTTGTTCCTTGCCTCATCGCTTCTTCTGTCGCTTTGCTATTAATTAATAAGTCCCTGGTGATGTCTATGTATAGTCATTCTTTTCACTTTTTAGGGGTGGTGGCTTATTGTACTATGTCTCTTAAGTTGGATACTTAACCATTTCACCATTTTCTTTTCCGTTTTTTCTTCACAAACCTAACGCATCATCTATTTCATAATTGGTCACTTTCATCCCTAGTCTTTTACCAAAAAGTTCTCTCGCCTCTACTCAAATCTCTCCCCTTTCTTTTTCTTTTATCCCCGATATTGTCATGTTGTATTCTCGGCTCGTATCTTGCATTCTTTCCACCTTTCTTCTGCTATTCCGTGCCTCCTCCATGATTTCTTCCAATTTCCTCTTACTTCTTCTGTATTATTCAAATCCCTTCCTATACTTTTCTCTAATATTTCCTCCAAATCTCTCAACTCCTTAATTGCTACTTTCATAATATCTTCTGTTGTCATGCTTCTTATTCCCTTCTTGTTCTTCTTCTGATCTCCGGGAGCCACCTCGACACGCAACTGCACTTTTCTTATGCTACGTTTGCACCTAATTTCCATTAAATAATTATCGGCTTCCAGTTGAAAAGCATAAGCAACTGTCCCACCTAGTCCATTCAGTTTAATTGTGTAGTATATACATTTATTTTGGAATTTACGATATAAACGATTATTGTTGGGGAGAAAATTAGGCTTCACGATCCCGTGCTCGGATGCTAAATAGCTGTGTTTTTCCCAGATTTTTAAAAGCATCATCGACAATATTTATGGGCATTACATTGTACCTGCATAGTGCCAGCTCATATTTTAGTGCGCTATTTGTACGACCAAGTTGCGAAATTGTAAAGATTGTCTACGTTATCTCATATTCTAAAGCTTATCAAACAGGATAAATCGATATCGATTCTATCGATCGTCCATTGGTAAAATGGAATTGCGTTTTATTAATGGACGCTCTTTAACTGCTGTGGTTCTCAGCGTTCCATTCCACACTGGGCCTGAAAGAGCGCTTAATTTTGCTCAGAGGCCTCTCAATCAGGCATGAAGTTCTTTTACGTGCCGTAAATCTACACGAGACCCAAGGCTTTAGTTCCCTTTCGAAGGAAGCCATGCTAAGGATTTTACGCCCGGAAAAATCCATTGTCCTCCGCCAAGTTCGAACCCGCGATCTTGGATATAGGAAGTTAGCATGGTAACCATTACACCATTGAGGGTGACAAAAAGATGGCTTCTATCAATATTTCATGATCTACTTAACCAATTTCTCGCCGCAGAGGGATATCTGTAAACTTGCAGATGACGGATGAATTCTAAAGCTTGATTAGGAAAAATAGGAGTACACAAGAACACCACTATGAGTATCAGTTATAACGGGTCATCAAGAACTTCCTCCGCACCACGCTGCTGGCTACCGCTCGATAAAAGGTTGACATCCCTAGGTTTATCGCATTCGATTTCGACGGGATGTTATGATTATTGGCGTTATCAGCGGCTGCGAGCGCATGAGTGTTTATGGTACTGGTTAGTATGGTCTACTATGCTGTGAGTTCTGACATGTGTCTGAAGCGAAATTAGATATTCTACAGAGGAACGTGTGCTTCTAGTGGAAAACGTTTTTAATGAACGTGGAAATTATATTGAGAAAGTGAAACAAAATTTCGTTGACAGGTTCCCTAACTCAAAACTACCGCACCGAGATACTGTGCGTGATTTAATTAATACATTTCAGGAGTCAGGTTCCATGCATGATGCTGTTAGATGTGAAAGCCCCAGTGTGTTAACAGAAGAAAAACTATTGGATAGAATGCTTAAAAGTCCACAGAAATCAATAAACAAATTGGCCCAACAATGTGATATTTCTTACGGTTCCGCATACAAAGCAACAAAAAAATAACTAGGTTTGTATCCACATAAGGTATCAGTCGTCCACGAATTAAAACCCACAGATCACGGGAAAAGAGCTAAGTATTGTGGATGGTTTCAGAGGTTCATTTTGCACCATGGAATTGACGTGTTGGCTAGGACATTTTTACTTATGCATTTTGGTTCCACTTATCAGGATGCGTAAATTCACAAAATACACGAGTATGGTCTACTGAAAATCCTAATGCAATTCAGGAAACCCCTCTACATTCAGAGAAAATAGGTGTATGGTGTGCGATCTCTCGCTCTGGAATTATTGGACCAAATATGTTTATAACTCAAGAGACTGCGCAGACACGCCGCTGCTAAGGCAGCTCCCGTCGCCTCTTCCTCGGCAGCCGCCGAGGAGGCAGATTCTCCGTTACCACCGGTCCCGGCAAGCCCTGCTTCGCCGCCGGCCGCCACCACACCCTCGCCGCAACTGCTGTCGCAGTTGCCGCCATCACCGCAACCGCCGCCGCCCAGCTCCACGTCACCGCCGCCCCGGTTCAGTGCCGTGGTACGGGGGGTCCCTAGGGACCTTTCCACCCGGCACCTCCTCGCCGCAGCGAAATCCAAGTGGCCTTCTTGTTTGAGGGCCACAAGGATAATTTGCAACCGGGGACCCACACCACTTGTGAGGCTGGAAATACAGGATCGTTCGGACCTCGACGCTGCCTTGGCGTCAGGGTTGCCCTTGTTAGGGCAACTCCTGGTCGTCGAGGCTAGCAAGACGGAACGTCACCGGCCCTGCCGTCGCTGTTGTGCCTTCGGGCATTCAGCCGACACCTGCTCCTCGTCGCCGCGGTGCCACTACTGTGGCTCCGCCAACACCACCGCAGAGTGCACTGAGCACAATCTTCGCCGTCGCCGCCGGTTCTGTGCCACCTGCCGTGGCACAGGACATTACACAGGGCAAGCGCAGTGCCCTCTCTACCCAAGGAGCAGCACTTCCTCACCACCTCCTGCGCGCCGCACCACTCCACCGCAGACTTCAACCACCGAGGCCTCACCACCTGCACTCTCAACAGACGCAGCGACGCGAGAAGCCATTCAGGACCTCCACGCGGAGATCCTGAACGTCGGCGCTCGAATAGCTGCTCTGGAAGAGACATGCAGCCTCCTCACACAGAAGCTTCAGGAACTGCAAGCTTCTAACGCCGCAGCAGCCACCAGCCAGCAGACTTCAGCCGCCGACCTGTCCACCAGGATCGACGCCCTCATGCACCCTCTGAGGCAGGTTCTCCTGCAGCAAGCTGCATACTCTGCTGAGCTCTTTCAATCCAAACGTCAGCATCCCAACACTGCTCCTCCTCCTGTACAGGCTGAGGGGCACGCACGGCTCGGGAATGCCCGACCACCAACGGAATGGAAGACTACTGGGAGCTTCGTGGAGCAATTCCGAAGCAGGTATAAGCCATAACGTCTACGTCCTATTCTCTCCTCAAATTTCCACCCTTTATTTCCTTTCCAATATCACCTCTACTCCCTAGGCTGCAGTCAGGTTCCATGGCTGTTAGCCTAGAAACAACCTTTGACCCGCTCCCGCACATAGTGCGGCAGCTTCCTATCTTTCGCCGACTAACGCGGGTGCATCAGCGGTACCGCGAAAAGCCACGAGATTCACAACAAGCTACTGTTATAACGTGGAGGGGTTTTTAGTGGGTATGCCGCATGAGGAAGCGGAGAGTCCCACATATCCTCCCAGCCATTGCACTTCGGCTGGGGGTTGAATGCGTAATGCATTTTTCCCCTCCACGGTAAAAAAAAAATAAAAAAAAAAAAAAAAAATAACTCAATTAATTTAGATGTTTATTGCTCGGATATTCTCTTTCCATTTATATCACAGCTAAATGAAGATCAAGTGAACGGTGCATTTTTTTCAACAAGATAACGCCACTGCTCATACATCACCTAATTCCATGCGACTGTTAATGGCATATTTGGGGGAAAGATTAATTTCTAAAAGTCTGTGGCCTCCGCGCTCTCCTGATCTTAACCCTCCAGATTATTTTCTTTGTGGAGCCGCTAAAGCTTCGGTCTATAAGGACAATCCAAAAACAATCGATGAGCTGAAAACGGCAATAGAAGATTACATAACATCTGTAACAAAGGAGACATTAATTACAGTGTTTCAAAATAAATTAAAACGGGTGAATTTGTGTCTTCAAGAAAATGGTAAACATTTTCTTTAAACAGGTTAGTTGCATATTATTTTTATACATTACCTTTCATGCATGAATATAGTAAACCTAGTAATGTTCTTAACCAGCGAAACGTTTTCACCATACGCTCGCACCAGCCAGTGCTGCCACAGAATTCCCGACTCTAGGGGAATCTTGGTTACACGGAAGGGGCGGAGCGACTTCTTGGTGACCCGTTAGTACTCCCCCGTTTCCAAGGATCTCATTTTAACGTAATTGCAGTGAGTTTTTTTGTTGTTGTTTTTATGTCCGACTAACACGGTGTAGCACATCGTGTTTTCTGGAACATCTCGATCTGTGTCCGCAACTCTATTCTAGCATTTACAAACATGACTTGTCTATATATCAAACTAGACATGTATATTGGCCTTTTCGGTCACGAAATCATTTAGCTCGTATGCCATCCGAGTACTTCAGTAAACGGTTCTTTTGCATGCAAAAAAAGTCCCTTACGATTTGTAATACTCGTGTTCCACGAAGTCTAGGTTCATCGGCTCCTTTGGTAAAATTTCGTCTCGAGCCTTTAGTAACATGTCTCTCCAGACTCTGAGAATGCCCCATGCACATCTCCAGTCTTGGGATTCTCAATCCGCAGTAACAAATTCATCGAGGAAGCAGATGCCTGTGAATACGAATTTGGATGTACCCTGTCGTAAGAGCAGGGCGGAGAAAAGAGTGTAGTGGCATACTTCAGTGGAGCACTGTCCAAGGCCAAACGAAACTACTGTATGGCAAGAGGAAACCTTTTGGGAATTGTATAGAGACTCTGAAGCACTTCCACAGGAACTAAAGTCGGTCAAACCCCGTGCCACTCTCACTCGTTGCTCGTGTCTACACCAATGCTCGAGAGTGTGCCAACGAAAAGTTCGTGTATCGAGAGCTAGTGCTCATGAGCGAGGTGACTTGAGTGTTCTCGTAGCTATAGGCGAAGTAGGTTGATATATGATCCGTGGCATAAACTGGTTACGTAATAACTAGGGCCAGATTCTTAAGTTTTAACTTATTTTTAACCTTGTAAGTTAAAAAGTTGCAATTATTGTTATGTCTCAAGCCGTTTGGGTGCAAATCTTATTCAACCTAAAAAAAGGCCAAATAGGATATTAAGGCCTAAAACTAAAATTAAGTTTTTTAAACCTCAGTAAAATTCAATTTTTGAATTACAATTTGTGTTTAACAACTCGTTTAGTTTTCTTTTGACTGAACATGTTGGGTTAGCCAGGGATAGAATTTATCACGATTTTTATCGTGGTATAGACATTGCGTGTTTGAAGTCTGCGTCAAAGGCTCAGTAAGAATGTTTTCCCCAGGTTTTGTAACCTCAGGAAACTTAGTTGTGGGAAGCACATTGTTTCGTAGTATCCATCTGTCCACAGAATCCGTAATAATTCTGGATGTGACAGTAAGATAATGTAGTTTCCGATAATTATCGGCCCAGAGGTCAGGTGTCATTGGACACTGATGCTGGCCAATGTATTGCTTTACTTTAGCTACTGTCTCACTTATTCGCCATTTCATGAATATGTCGATACGCGGTCCTAGGAGAAGGTAAAATCTCGTGTGCACTCACTTTGCCGTATTTAGCACATTTCTTGGGAGAGACTAACAAATTCATCACCTGCTACAATATTGAAGGACCGTAGATCCAAAGCACTTATTAGGACAAACTTGTCCCTGATTATAACTTTATCTTTCTTAGAAATAGTAGTAGATGTTGCAGATGTTTCATGCGAGGTCTCTTTGCACTTATGTCTTATGTCTGTGGTGCTATCCATACATGTAAGTAAAGCTCCGCATGCCGGTCTTTGGCATTGAGCATAGACTGCATAACTACCAGTTTCCCTTGTAGCCACTATCTGAAAATAACAATAACAATTATGGATATTTGATCTGCAAAATACTATTCTTCTCCAATTCGGTTTTAAAACAGTGAAGCAACAGAAATATTGCAAAAGTAGAGGGAAGGAAAGAAAGATAGGCATTATAACCATGAAATAAATGCTTTCAGCAAAATATTATCATTGTATGCAGTAAATTGGTATTTACAACATTCACATTCGAATTAAATAACAAGTACCTTGACGTTATCCTATCTGGAACTACCACGACTTGTGCCTGGTTTTTCCAATAGAATGACAGAGCCATCTGCTAATTTACGAAGCGTCTTCTCGCTTTGTCATCGTCATAATCATTCGATGCGCCTAATCTCACCATTCTAGTATCCACTATTTTGAACTGATTGTGCGAGTTTCCGCGCATCACACCGCAGTTTTTCTCTTAATGAGACTTATGAATCTTGTGAGTAATAGAGAATCTCGTACGCTCGTTGGTCAAGCTCTCTCCTGCTAGCTATGCGTTCAGTGCCACCTACTGACTGCGAGAGGCGCGCTTAGCGGCAGCAAGAAACGAACAAGAGTGAATGCTGACTTGACCGACTCTAACAGGTACCCTTACGAACAGGATTTCCATCTCCAAACGGACAATTTCACCGTAATTAGGCTGTTAGGTTTCGTAATCGGAAAGGTGAAAGGCCCACTAGGTCCAACGTCTGCAGCAACACAATTTTACCTTAGAGCATCAGCCACGCAGATCATCTTTCCCGAAGAACGTATAAGAAAAATATGATTACTTTGTGAACGTCTAAGGGAAGAAGAATATTTGCAACCCTACGCCCAGTATCGGTCCAAACCGTAAGTCGGTTGGGATACCAAGAGAGCTTGAGGGAGGGGCTAGAATATCTGAACAGGGGACTATCCTAATGGATCAAGAATCTAGCAAACGACCTGTGTAGAGGTTGCTTCAAGGAACCCAATTTATAAGAGGTGGGAATCCGCAGACGAAAAACCAAGGTCGAATAGCTGTTAGAATCAGAAGGTGTCTAAGGGTAAATATAATTTTAGGAAAGCCACGCCACCGTTTTTATTGGTTGCATCTTAGAAGCAACGTGGAGAGGAGAAGCTAGCAATGCACGTCGCGGGTCCCACACTCGCATTCGAGGCAAAAGTACACTGGTAAGCAGCATTGGGCATGGCCAACACTTGGATGGGTGACCACTAAGTCCATGAGAAACCAATGATGTCTCTGCTAAATGACAACGCCCTCTCTAGTTAGAGGGTTAAACACAACTAATAACTAATGACTTCGCCAGACAGGGCAGCAGTAGTTGTAAAATATAACTAGCTTAGAATTTATACCAAATTGAAATATCTAAATGACTATGTCCTTATGTTACAGGGCTGCAGACATACGAAATGTACCAACGACTTTTCCCGACAGGGCAGAAAATGCTATACTGACTACGTCCTTTTGTTACAGGGCTGCAGATATATGCACACACAATATGTACTCATTCCTCACCACAAATCTTCCAAGGGCGCAATCAGGGCTCCGGCCATGTTTGCGTCCTGGCCCTCACTCTCTCCTGGCTATGGCCTTTGGCTAGCCATAACACCCGCTCCTTGAATCCGCAGGTGCAACAAGCGGTACTGCAGCATTCCTACACCCGAATTCTCTCCGGTGGAGTGGTTTTTTAGTGGGTATTGCCAGTTTAGGGCGACCCCCACACTTGGCAGAGCTATCCCCTCTGTCGCCTGTAGATTGGGTTTTTCCACTCCACTCGAAAAAAAAAAAAAAAAAAAGAGCGGGAGGGAGAGAGCTTCGAGATGCCGAAGAGGAAGCAACAACGCAGACCAGCAGCTCCTACAGCAGCCACCGCTTCTCCGGCAACCGCCGGTAGGAAGCGCTCACAGGCATCTCCGCCACCTGCCGTTACGCCGGCAGTGAGCGCTGCACCTTTGCCGCGCTCACCATCACCACAACCGCCAACCGCCGCCGCTGCTTCACCGGCAGCCAAAACTACATCGCCACCACCGCTGAGCTCCACGCCGCCGGCTCCCCGGTACAGTGCCGTGGTTAGGGGGGTCCCTCGGGATCTCTCCACCCGACACCTCCTCGCCGCTGCTCAATCTAGATGGCCTTCATGTTCGAGGGCCACTAGAATTATCTGTGACCGGGGCCCGACACCACTAGTTAGGGTGGAGCTACAGGACCGATCAGACCTGGAGGCTGCCTTGGCGTCAGGATTGCCCTTATTAGGGCGGCTTCTGCACGTTGAGGCAAGCAGACAGGAAAGACACCGGCCCTGCCGTCGCTGCTGTGCCTACGGGCACAGCCAAGAAGACTGCTCTTCGCCGCCGAAGTGCCACTACTGTGGCACCAACGCATACACTTCGGAGTGCACTGGGCACGACCTCCGCCGCCGTCGCCGGTTCTGTGCCACCTGTGGTCGTACGGGACATTTCACCGGGCAAGCCCAGTGCCCCAGCTACCCAAAGAGCAGGCACTCATCGCCTAAACCTGCCCGGACACCATCATCTACACAACCATCTCCGCAGACTGAAAAACCAACACCAACCATCCTGCAGCAGGAAATCCAGGGCCTAGGTGAGGCCATTCAGGACCTCCACGCGGAGGTCCTGATTCTTACGGCTAAGCTGACGGCCTTGGAGGACAGGCTTCAGGAACAGGACAGCACCACTTCACACACAGATCTTCACCAAGCAATAGCAACAGCAGTCACCGATATCCGACTCATCTTCAGGGAGGAGGTGAGAGCTCTCCTGGAGAAGTCGGCACCTCAAACTTCCAAGTTCAACTTCCAGAGTAGACGCCAAGGGCTTAGGCTCGAAAACGTCCCAGGATACAACGACTGGCTCAACAGAGTCAACCAGCACTAACTCCAATCCTTCACCCTAAAATTCCTTCATTCCTCTCCCCGAATACTCCGCGGTGGCAGTCTGGGCCTCGGTCAAGTCTGTCTCCCGGTCCTCATTTCACCCCTCTGACTGCACCCTGCAGTCAATTACATTATCGCCTTGAATCCGCGGGTGCAATCATGCGGTACCGCCTCTCCTTTCCTCCTTCCGGTGGAGGGGTTTTTTAGTCGGTAGGCCCACGTGGGAGACCCCGACACTCCGGGCTTGCCCGGGTTAGTCCATAAGGTGGATTTTTCCCCTCCACTCGAAAATTAAAAAAAAAAAAAAAAAAAAGAAAAAAAGCGGGAGGTGCTTCCGGTTCCGACATTTGGCGCGGAACTGCGAGGCACCGCAAGTGTGCTCGCGCTGTGCGGGACAGCACCACAATAGGGAATGCACCAGCACAAGCCACAGATGCGCTCTGTGCAACTCAAATCAGCACGGGGCGCGGTGGAGGGGATGCCCCATGTACTACAAAACGGCCTTCCCCGCTACTCAACAAACGGCACGGCCAATACCAAACAGGTTTCAGGCACCTGTTTCATAGCACAGGGGATCCTATGCTCGTGTAGCCCACAACCCAAATTCAAGGCCGGGGACCCGCATGATACAAGAAAGGTACCATGAGGGAATCCCGGCACAAAAAGCAACGCTGGAAAACATACCAGAGCAGCATATACAAACAAACATAAACATGCATATAGACACCAAAGAGAGAGAAAAAAATGCATCAACACAGACAGATGCCCAAGAGCCTTGCATTGAGTTGAAAGATGCGCAGCAACAAATGACTGCCGAAGCGCAAAATGCTCAAGATGAGGAGACTGAGGAAGAAACAATTCAGAAATACCAACAAGAATACCCATTTCACTTTATCACCAACAGGGCCCAAAAAACATTTCTGAATATAAACTACGCCCTACAAGGCCCGCTAATAGAGTTAGGCGCAGGCAAAGTAATGAAAGGTTACTCCAAGATGGAGGAAATATTTGAATGCCTTCTTGGAAAATCAATCAATAAAAGAGATGCGCACACAAAGTTCCTTAACTTCTTAAATATCATGAAAGAAGCAGATAATGAACTCAAAGAGACAGAGGGAGGCTCACCGACACCAAAAACCCCAAGAAAAAGGCGCTAGATAAAAATCAGCATATATACATATATATATACATAAAACTAAGAAGAAGAAGAAGAAGAAAAAAGAAAAACAGCTTTACTATAAGGAATATGGTTCTTGAAACCAGCAACTCATCCCCACAGTACACAACCCATAAAATACTTTATTGGAACGCTCAAGGCATACGCAACAAATTACAGGAATTCAAACATTACTTATACAATAATAACATTACAATAGCACTGCTAAACGAAACTTTACTAACCCCTAAAACCAGATTCAGGGTACCAGGTTACAAAACTTACAGAAACCACAGACTAGACGGAAAACCGCATGGGGGGACAGCAATAGTGGTCCAAGAAACCCTTGCCCACGCTGACAACCATGGAAGTCACGGCCATCTCAATAACCGTACACAACACTCAGGTAACATTAGCTAGCGTTTACTCCCCACCCAGACAACTCAATGTGCAGGACGTGGAAACCGTCATGAACCTTGATGACGTAGTAGTAGCAGCGGGGGACCTTAACGCAAAACACCCAACTTGGGGCTGTAGGATAGCAGACACGGGGGGAAATGCACTGCACAGGCATATGCTCAATTATGAGTACATAATAGATCACCCGGGAGAACCCACATATATACCGTCACAAAGAAACCACGAAGCCCATACTTTAGATATTGCTCTTTTCAAAAACACAGACTTCGAATACCAAGTAAAGCTAGTGGAAGCCTTAGCATCAGATTATTTTGCAGTCCAAATACACGCCCGCCCATCTTACAACCGCCACCAAAGCGAAGAAACTACAACAGAGCAAACTGGGTTACCTTTGCTGTCACACTAGACAAAACCCTATCTGACGCGCCCACCCTAACGAGCCATATGGCAGTAGACCGGGCGGCAGGCGGGCTCGAAAGCGCAATACAGCAGGCAATAGAAACAGCGGTTCCCTTTAAACAGCCCCCAAAACATGAACTCACATACCCACCGGAAGTACTAGTATTAATACGAGAAAGGGACCACGAAAGACGAAGATGGCAGCGCACAAGATGCCTTGTGCACAGAGTCAACATGGCCACATTGAACAGTGCAATCAAAACGAGAGTAAATGCACAGTCACAGCAGCAGTGGGACCACACCCTGGAACAGTTACAACCAGGTCATAATAAAGTGTGGCACCTAGTCAAAGCCCTAAGAAAACAACCGATAAATATTCCACCACTCAAAATGCCATCTGCACACAACTCCTATGCGGAAACAAACGCAAATAAAGCAATCATTTTGGCGGAAACACTGCAGCAAACGTGCAAACCAAATCAAGGCCCTGTAGATCATGAGCTCTCTGAACAAATGGAGCAAGAAATGCAGGAAGCCTTAAGTAACGCAGCGCATGACAAATGTAGAAAAATGTGCACTAGCGAACTGCGCTGGATCATCCGATATCTTAAGGTAAACAAAGCACCAGGTTCAGATCAAATACCTAATTTGGTACTAAAGCACCTGATGCAAAAAGCACTGCAATACCTAGCCGATATCTGTAATTATTGTCTTCAAACAGGATACTATCCCAGCTGCTGGAAGCAGGCGAACGTATTAATGTTCCCGAAACCGGTAAAAGATAGAGCTGATCCCATAAACTACAGGCCCATTAGCCTACTAAAAACCTTCAGCAAAGTAGCGGAGAAGGTAATACAAAAACGCCTGAACGCCCATATAAAAAAACACAACATAATTATCAGCGAGCAATTTGGCTTTCGCGCCAGCCACTACACAACCCTCCAGCTAACTAGAAATGTGGAACACATTACACAAGGTTTCAATAAGAACATGTCAACCGGTGTAGTGTTCCTAGATGTCCAGCGAGCTTTTGATACGGTCTATCATGCGGGGCTGATACAAAAACTAAAGAATATGAATTTCTGTGACACAATGATAAAACTTATAGCGCACTACCTGACTAAACGAACTTTTTCCGTCACAATACAAGAAGAGTGCATTGCATAGTACAAGCTCGAAGCTGGAGTACCACAAGGTAGAATACTGGGACCCACATTGTTCACCCTTTACATAAATGACATCCCCAAAGCTCCAGGCACACATCTGTCCATCTATGCAGACAACACTGCAATCTCAGCACAGTCCTGGCAGCCGAAAGTGATCGGTAGAAACCTACAAAATGCACTAACAAACCTAGAACCGTGGCTAACTAGGTGGCGAATCAAGGTCAACACGGAAAAATCACCAAAAGAAACAAACATCGCGATAAAACCAGCCGACTAACATTATATGGCAACACGATAAATTGGACCAACAAGATCAAATACCTAGGAGTAACGCTAGACTCCAAGCTCACCTTTGAGGCACATACAAAAGAAATTAAACAGAAAGCAAATCAAGCACTTGGGGCAATCTACCCTATACTAAACCGCAAGAGTTCCCTAAGTCAGCAGATGGGGCTGACCCTATATAAAAGCCTAATTAGGCCTGTGCTGACGTACGCGGCCCCTTGTTGGGGCCACTGCGCTAAGACACACATCAAGAGCCTGCAAATTTTACAAAATAAAGCACTCAGAATTATCACTAAGGTCCCCAAAACAGTCCCATTGGATTTGCTACACGACGACACCAAGATGCATACTATAGAACAATTTGTCAAAAAACTAGCAAATAACATTTACAAACATGCCAGAAAAAGCTACAATCCAGCCATTCAACAACTAGGTCAATACGACACAACCACAGATAAGCACAAAAGACCACTATCGCTGTTCGACCGGACAATTCCAATAAACAGACATACTGCTGACGATGACGTAACCATACGAAACTATCTGAACAACCTTATACCACCATAAAATAATTGTAGCACAGGTGCCCAACAAGTCCCCGAATGGAAGACATCCCCTGCCGGGGCGGCTTGGGGTAAGGGGGCAGCCCCAAACTGAGGACGACAAAGCGCTCATTAGGAAATGACAGGCATGTACAGATATTAACCAGTCTATCTTTTTCAGCAAAAATAAATAAATAAATAAAAAAAAATAATTAAAATTGTATTTAAATAAGAGGATATCTAGGAAGAAAGTCATACTGTGTATTTATTTCCCCTCTTGTACATACCCATCCCCAACATGTTTTTTCAGTATGTTTTTCAGGACCATCAGCAACCAGCTGAGGAGCAGACAAGACGGCAACCCCCTCTCCGGTTCAAGCCACAATAAAAGGTAAGGTGCACCTCAATTACTTTCTCTGAGCATGATACCAAACCTCTCTCCTTTCACATGCACGAAATACCACCACTAACAATAGGTCCTGGTCTGGGCATCAGCAAAGGCCAGTACCTACTCCCCATTCACCAGCCGCACGCCGCGCCACCACAACCAGCCTCTCATCAGCCGCACGCAGCACCACCACAGCCAATCTCTCACCCGCCAGCGCCCATCATCACTTCCTCGCAGACAGAACAGCCACCGCAGACCTCCACACTCATCCAGCTCCAAAATGACCTTGCGACCAACACAGCCGAACTCCAAAATCTCCGTCTTGCAGTCAACACCATAACCGAACGAATCGCCACGTGGGAGGAAGCACTGACCCGCTCTCTGGTGGAGCTTCAGGCAACCGCCCGCAACCTTCAGTCTATACCTCAGGAAGTACACCGGGAGAACGCCGCCTTGCGAGAGCACTTCAATAGGAGCCTCGAGAAGGTGGTGGACTACATAAACAATTCCAGAATCTACAAGGTCCACAAGCAGCTCGATGAGCTGCTGCAGCAACAGACTCGTGGCCTGACCATCAGGTTGGAAGACATGACGCAGCAACTAACTTCAGCTATACACCATCGACCCAACATGTTAAGCTTTGGAGCTATGGCTACATCGCCCAGAACTCACCCGGGAAGAGCTCCATCGCCCCAATAACATGCCTCTCAGGTTAAATGATGCACCTCAATTTTTGTAGGTCGACGTCAGGGCATTGCGCCATGTCGTTTGCCCCTACACATTACGCTTCATAAATACAGTCACCCGCAATCACTCGGTTTGCCTCAGGCGGTACCGGGCTCCATGGCACCACATATGCCCCAATAAATAGTGACACCACAGTATAAAATTCTTTCTCTCCCCTTTCCTTATTTCGTTCCCAAATACCCTACATACCTGTTATCCTTTTAACCATTATTCCTGTTTCCCCCCCCCCCACCCAAAAAAACAACCACCGCACAAGAGCCCAGAAGAAGCTCACGGTAAGATGAGCGAAACGTCGGCATTCCCATTCAAGATAACGCGGCCTTCTCCGGACGCTAAGAAGACACATCAAGACACAGGTCGTGGAAGCCTACGCATACACACACACACACACACACACACACACACACACACACACACACACACACACACACACAGGTGTTCCAGAATTCATCCGCACAAATTGGAAGGACTTTAGAGGTATTCTAGATAAACAGTTTAAGATAGGGAGCCTATTGTCCCTTTTGCCAAATTTCAAAGTTATGGCATGTTTTCTTGACCGCACAACAATGGCCAAAAATTAAAAGAATGTGGACGTGTGAGTCTTATTTTCATTCAGAATACCATCATTTCCATTCCAGTAGTAGAAGCAATGCAGTATTGGTGCATAACAAATGCGATATTTAAAATTATTGAACTTGTAGCTTTGGCAAAAATGGCAGTTATTTGAGGATATGCACGCCTCTGGTTACAGCTCGGTTGATTTCGATCGTAGATAGAACTCTCCGGGAAAAGATACTGGTGGGTAAGTTGGTATAGCGTGGTCACCGAATTCACGATATAAAGATCGCACCGCTCTTGAAGTTTACATTTTTTAGTTATTTAATTTTCTTGTTTTCTCAGAGTACACCATTAGATGAGCATTAATACGCTTAGTTTACGTTTCTGAAGCCAAAATGATAAACCCTTCAGTAAAAATTACTTTAAAAGGACTGTGAATGATATCTACGCAGGGTTCATATTAAATGCAGTAATTGTCTAGGAACCTGCGCAGATTAATGCAATAACACAATTGTTTGTTGAAAACATTTGTCACGTTTGCTTTGAAACTTAGTGAATGAATTATGATTTTAGCGGTGGAAAAAAAAAAGTATCTGGGTTATTGCCAGGAATCAAACAGGGGGTCTGTGAACTTACCGGTATGTAGGTATTATGCCGTTTTAACCACTTAAGTTACTGTGGTCTTGCGATATTGTTTTTCTGGAAAACTTGTCTAATGCTTACACGTGACTACCGTGAGATCCATAGATTGCTAAGCATTGTATTCATATTATAAACGTATACAATGTATAAGAAAATAAATTCTTTCAACGAGGTGCGAAATAGAGAGCACACCAGACTAACATTCTAAGATAAACCAAGCTGCGAAATTCAGATCTCATGTGCTTTTTGCTGCCACGAGGTACCATTACGTATGATTAAAATCCTTGCTTACCAGATTTCCATTGATGAACAATTACTGACACGAACTTAAGCTTTTTATGGTGAGGTTCACAACAATTTCTGCAGGGATGTTGCAGATCCCCCCCCCATTCCCGGTAGTGTTTAACGCCCACTTTTACTACTTGTGGCACCACAGGCTATGACATTGGTGATACATGGAATGAAGCGCAGCCTGTTGCAGATGGTCACATCTAAAAGTTCTTCTGGTGACCTATGTATTTTGTGCTTCAGATATTGTATTATTTCTCGCAGTCGCTTTCTATTTGCCTTTCATGCAGAGATGAAAAGGTAAAATTCACCTTCCTGACTAGTACATAGTTCTTCATTACTTTTATGTAGGTATTTGTTTTACTAGGGATAGTTGCTTATTTTTATTTCATTTGAAGCTCATTTCACACAATAATAACATTGTTTCGTAAATTGCAAACTGTGCCTACACTTGTAATGCACATAACACGTGAATATGCGATACTCTGTATTTTAGTAAATCCTTCAAGGGATAGAGAGAACTGTGTCCTTTCAGGTGTTAAATGCAATGGAATTGCTATTGAAACGTTCTCCATTGCACCTACAGCAACGTAGTACCTACATGCTAGTCTACATTACATTTATTTTATTCAGAGCGAATAAACCATATTGCGATAAAATGCGAATAGCTTATTAAAAAATGCAAAAACGGAGACAACATAAAAATAAGTGTATGTACTGAGGCTTGAAACTTCAACTTCCTCGAGCTTTTAACCCGCTGCCCATACGCCAACTTAGTGCTAAATAATGCCATTATATCTAATCTCTCCGAAATCAAGGCACTGACGTCACCGTCCGCTGCGGTTTGATCAGTGGCGTGCTAATCCTTAATGCAGGCTCTGCTGTAGCAAAGAATTTAGAACTCATAGGTTCCCTAACTCAAACTGTTTATTTTAGACCCCTCTATAATCCTGTTAATTTATGCGCTCGAATTCTGGGACATTCTGTGTGTATGTGTAATATACACCCACCTTGTATACTCAGTGTAGAAGTGACTCATACTCCACACTAGGTATGCTACATTTGGTATTCCGGCGCCAGGTACTAATTCCATAGGCGCAAGAAGGGTGTAAATCCTGCCTACATTTGGCCAAGTCGCCGCGTAGTGTTCCCATAGGAGCAAGGAGGGCAGCGATCCCCTAATTTTGGCGGACGCAATGAGCGCTCCTGTAGGATGTAAGTGAGGGTTAAACACCCCCAAAATTTGCCAGTTTTTCCCCTGTCCTTTTGTTCAAAATACGCCACGTCCCCACCACCGCCTTTATGAGCACGATAATCATAAATAGGTATAGGTTAAGTGGGCTGTGATAAGGGTAGCTTAATCGCTTTTTTCCGCTGTTCACGAGAAATCGTACAAGTGTTCTAACGAAAAACGCCAGCACAGTTAATTAAGTTGGGCAAGATAGGCACAGCAGGAAATTCGGTTTTTATCATTAATGCACAAGTAGAAAAAATACTTCGGAATTCATGTTAGGCACGAGGTGCCAGTTAGCCATGTCCACTACAGCGATAGTAATAATTAAAACAAGTAGAACGCCCTTACATGTTTTAGAGGCCTACATAAATTAATGTATAACGTATTGCTTCTCCGTGTCAGAAAACTAGGAGAGAAAATCCTTCTCCCAATACGTAAATGTAGAAATGTGGTTGCTACTTTCGGCACACGTAGTTACACTTGCGAAAGCAAGAAATGTTGCGTAGTGGAATGTTTGATAGCATTGTAGTGTTAAAACGCTTAAAACAATTTTATAAGTAAAGTCAGAAATGTTTTAACAAATTACGGGATTTTATGCTTGTTATGGCAGACTACAGGTATTCATGCGGGTTACCAAAGTAACAAGCTGTGAGATCATTTTTAAACACCTCAAACTCTTATTAATACATCTAAATTTTCGTTTGAGATGGTTATATTGATTTTCGGGATTTTTTTTTTTGATAATTTTTTTAGCAACCGGAATAGAATTTTATCGTCCAAGATCAAATTACAGCAAGGTAATCCTATAAAATCATGTGTTTTTATATGTTACCATTCGCAAATATACAATTTGTTATCAGATGAGACGAAATTAATTCCACTCATAGTTGTATCTCATGTTTTTTTTTTTAATATATTATCCTTCGCAAAGTATATACTCATTTAATACGAGCTGAAGATAAAAGATAAATTCCAATGATATTTAGGTAACTAATTGCGAAATATATATTAGCACAAAGAGGGGAGTATGTCTCTTAATATCTACGTAAGCAGTTCTCATTTAGCGTTGAAAATCGCAACGTAGAATTCTATTCTAGGTCACAAACAGAAGTGTAAAATTGATTTTGTGAACGTAAACTCGCCTTCACTTGCAATTCGTAACACTGGCGTAAAGGAATTATGAGTTTAAAAGTCCGTCTTTGTGCAGTGGAAAAGAACGAACGCAAAATCCGCAATGTAAAAATGTTACTATAGGTACCATGTGTGCGTCCGATATATTATTAGACGTTTAAGATGAAATGATGGAAGATCTGTAAACGAAACATAAAACGATAATTATAAAAATAAATTTATGAAAATTAGTGTAGAATTTGAAAAAAATATTAGGGTAATCTTCCCAGAGGCTTTAGCATAATTAGCAACCTAAAATATAATACTTTTGTTACAGAGTGCAATTCATATTTAAACATATTAAACTTTGTTGTCAAGATAAATCAATAACGTATTACAATTGATATTACAGTGTGTTTCAAAGGCAAGCATCACAGATTTTGTAAATTCACTTACGTAAAAACTGCTCCTGCGGCAGGCAGGGTGGGTGTGTGGGTATGCATGCATGTTTGTATCATCATCATTATTATTATTATTATTATTATTATTATTATTATTACTATTAATGATGGTGGTGGCAGTGGCGGTACGGATGATGATGATGATGATGATGATAAAAGGAATGTATACTATTTTAACAAGAATCATATTTGCGGTTCATAGCATAGCACAGGACGTAATATCAATGCAAATAATTCAGAAAGTTTAAGAAAGGCTAACAATGCAGATGATTAAATGTGTGAATAATAGTTTGTATCTTTAACTTAATGATATTCTTTAACATCTCTTGGCTATTAGCATCCCATTCTATTTAGGACAGTAAAGCTCAGCAAAGTTCTGATTGGAGGCTTCTTATTTTTATTTTCGCGCTTGAAATATTTGTATTGTCTTAAATGCATCATATGGAACTTGACTACCCTTCTAAATAGTTCAAAACAAACCAACATGCTCAAAGTAATTCAGGAATAAGCAAGCATATGTTTTAATTACTTAAATGCATATCAGAATTATCTTATTAACAATAAGATGAAACATCAAACCAGATTGTTACCTTTGTGCAAAGACCTTGGAATTATATTACCTAGACTCACCGCTGGCGTTGGTGTGGTGTCGCTAATTGAAACCTCTCACGCAATACCTAGGCAAATGGCAAACATGCTTTTTGCCATATGTTCAGTACGCTTAAAAGGCTTTAAAAGTGAGGTGCCTTAAGATTATTAGGATTTAATAACTAACATGGAGCACTTCTATGCTGCATAGTGTATCAACCACCGGAAAAATGATTCCGAAATCAGTTTCCATCGGTAAGAATAAATTGTAACGTTTGTGTTCCAAATTCATTCCGATTTATTCTCATGGACTTTCTCGGTCACTAAGCGAATGATACTTCATTTTAGGTTGCTAATACATAAAATAGAATTATTGAGTAAGTCATCAGCTGCTCTGAGGCGTAACAAATTTGTGCCATCGAAATATCACAGGCTATACTTAGTGCATTTTGTGAAAAATTGCTTCCATGAGAATAAAAGCAAGATGATGCTAAACCCTTACACAGTTCCTTCAGTATTTATTTTCCCTTCTTATCTGACAAGGGTAACGAGAACGCTAGTTTCATTCTTATAACTATTTTGTATATGTTTTATTAGTATTAGAAGGCAGTGCTAAAATATTAGATTCAATATTATAATTTGTCCTAAATAAAAAAGAATACCTGAAATCTCGATTAAGTTAATTTCTTAAATCTGTAATTTCGAACTGAAACACAACCCCACAGGGTGCAAAAAGGAATTTTGCAAAAGTGTTGGAACATAAAGAGTATTAAGTAATAATCGATTCTAATTTTAGTTTTGTTTATACATTATTTCAGGAAGCACAGACCATAATCTCCTTTTGTGCACATATTAATATACCTATCTTATCTAACTCAAATATACCACAAATACTGATAGAAAATGTTTACTTAACCTCTTGAATAAAGTTTACTGAAGAGGAATACAGGTACCTAATTTCATGTTTATTTTATTTCTATACTGTACATACCATCTCTGAAAATCCAGTATCGCATATTTTTTTTCTGCTAAATCATTTCATTTATTTGTTTGTTTTTATTTATTTACTACTACCTTAGGTAATATTGTCGTATGACCACTCTGACCTTCTATAACGACTGCTTAAATTTGAGGTGTACATTAAAACTCTATTTCTCGATTAACTTAACACACATCCAGTATCGCATTCATATTTCCAGGCTCTTGAGGGTGGGGAATAAGAATAGCTTCATGAGCCTAGAATCGAACCCAGCATATTTTTCATTTTTAATTCAGCATTTTGACCCCTTTACTGCAGAGACACTCTTAACAAACCCTCTTTATAATTCTTGTTGAGGACTTTGTGCATTAAAGTAAAAAGGAGAAAGTATACATGGAATCTCTGAGAAGAAACAGAGAAAATGGAATTAAAGCTGAATTATGCTCTCTGTGATGCCTACATTGTGTTCGTAAAACACTTTAAATGTAGGTATGCAATATTCAAGTTCAATGATAATATTTACTTCTATTTTGTTCAGTTGTGGGATGAAATTCCATTTAGTCAGTGAAATGATTCTATTCAACTTCCAACAGACATACAAGGTCTAATTCCTGTGCATAGATGCTGACCATCATAAAGAACATGTTGTCGCAATTATTTCCTACTCAGGTATCATCATAACATTATAGTTGTTTTAAATTTCACTGTTTTCCCATTATAACCTAGGGAGTCTCTTGGCCTCTACCAGATTTCTTCATATTATGACACATTATCTGTTCTGCGCAGCTAGGCTTGTAGGGGCTTGCCTTTGTGACACTTTTATTACATTGATATTCTTACAAGGTGGCAGAGTGGCTAGGCCTTTCACCTAGGCAGCCCAGGTTCAATTCCAGGGGACTGTATGTGTAAGTTGTGGTAGACAAAGTGGCATCTGGGCACATTTTTTCCAGGTTCTCCAGTTTCCCCTGCCATTCATTTCACCAATTGCTCCAAAATGATCTTTCCTTTCATCCCTTTTACTGTCATCTCAAATCATCCACCTTCACTTTCAAACCAGACATCGGGCTGATGACCCATGTTGGCTCTCTCTCTCTCTAATCCAGAGCCTCTGCTCCTCAAAGGACATCTGACACCAGGCGCTGGCTTGTTTAAGTCCTGGAGGGCGTTAGTCATATATACAAGAAAAGTAAACACAGAAAGAAGAAGGTATTTTTACAAAATGAGGTAATATGCTTAATAACCTGTTTCTGTAATGGTATTAATATGTTTAGTAGGTAACCAGAAGTTGCTGAAAACATTTCACTCAATAGATTAAAATAATGTGTTCTCAATTGGCTAGTAGCTAGTGATGTAGATATTATGTTGTAATCTTTCTTAGAATGAGCAATTGTAATTTACATATAAATTCTAATACTTTTAAAAGATGTCTTTTCTGGATGTATATGCTGGTCTCAGACATATAATAATAATGATGATGATGATGATGATGATGATGATGATGATGATAACAACAACAATAACAACAACAACAACAACAACAATAATAATAATAATAATAACAATAATAACAACAACAACAATAACATAAATAACAACAATAATAATAATAAATAAATAATAAATAATAATTAATAATAATAATAATAATAATAATAATAATAATAATAATAATAATAATAATAATAATGATGCTGATGATGATGATAATAATAATGATGATACTGATGATAATAATAATAATAATAATAATAATAATAATAATAAGAAGAAGAAGAAGAAGAAGAAGAACAACAACAACAACAATAATAATAAGTGCTCTTTTTAAAAAATTGTTTGGGGGTACTCTTAATTCGATAAAATACAGCGACAATTACTAACGTTTTCAGTACAGCTAATAATTTATATTATTATTTTTAATAATCTTGGAATTAACAAGTATCAAATTATTTTGTAATTAGCATTACCTAGTACGAGGGGCATACTGAAAGTCATGAGCAACACTGTTTTACAATCTTGATATTTATTTTTAAGCCAAACGAAATACATCATCATAATCTATAGACTTTCTGTCACTTTTCGACATAGTCTCCATTGTTTTGCACACAATTTTCCCATCGTTCTACAAGTTTGAAAATGCCCCTGTGATAGAACTCTGTTCCAGCTGCCCGCTGACCCGCACGCACTGCTTTCCGAATATCCTCCAGTGTCTCGTAGCGTTGGCCACGCATCTGCTCCTTCACAGAACCGAAAAGATGGTAGTCGGAGGGTGCCAAGTCGGGACTGTAGGGAGGATGTGGAAGAGTTTCCCACCCTAATGCTCTGATCTTCTCCATAGTGGCACGGGCAGTATGCGGATGCGCATTATCCTGTTGAAGGATGATCCTCTTTCCAGGGCGTTTATCATGCAAAGCCCGACGGAGCTTCAGAAGTGTCTTGATGTAGCAGGCAGAATTTATGGTTTGCCCAGGTTCAAGAAAGTCAACCAGAATGCAGCCTTGTGCATCCCAAAAGACAGTTCGCATAACTTTTCCTACAGATTGCACTGTCTTCGCTTTCTTCTTCGATGGTGAGTTCAAGTGGTGCCATTCCATACTCTGACGTTTCATTTCTGGCTCATAGTGATGGAACCAGCTCTCATCTCCAGTCACAATACATGTCAAAAATTCATCACCTTCATTATGAAATCTCTGAAGAAGGTCTTGTGCAATGGTTCTTCTCTGAAGTTTGTGGTCTTCAGTCAATAAATGGGGGACCCAACAGGCACAGACCTTTCGATAACCCAAGCTGATCATTTCTTGCACTGCGCTATGTCATATTCCAAGTTGCGCAGCAATTTCATTCACAGTGAAACGCCTATCTCCTGTAATGAGCTCATCAGCTCTTTCCTTGTTGCGTTCTGTAGAGGCAGTTCGAGGACGCCCGCTACGAGGCGCATTTTGCAGACTCGTGTTTCCATCTTTGAAACGTTTCACCCATCTTCTAACACTGCTGGCACCCATTCAGACACCTCCATACGCACGTTGAAGTCTGAGATGAATTTCAGGAGCAGATTTTCCTTCTTTCACAAGGAATTCAATGACAGCACGCTGTCAAAACGAAACATCAATGTCAGCCATTTTTCAAACACCGTCGGTGGTCACGTGATAGAAGCTAATGACGTCACAATATGTCAGCATGTGGCTTAAAGTCTGTAGATTACGGTTCTGCAATTCGTTTCATTACATTGTTGAAATTTAAACTTTTATAATGGGTTGCTCATGACTTTCAGTATGCCCCTCGTATTATAACAATTTCCAAATTGACATCAATTCATGGCTGCTGTAGTCTTCATGCCTTCTTACTCTCTTGGTATCAGTTGCATGATGTCTGACTTTCAAAAACCACGAGTATACATAGTCCAAGGGTTGAAACAAGTTCAATGGAGGGTCAACCAATTTGATGAACATCAGATTGCTGATGGTAGAAAGATGAAATTAAGCTCTTGTAGGTGTGATAATGAGGTTCATTTGTGAAAACCCACGTTCACATTTACTAGTGTATGTGGGAACACATTTCAGTGCATTGAGAAGAGGACGGAGGGATGCTGGCATTTTCTTCTCCGTCAAATAATCCCAAAATCCTCTAAGTATTCCTCTCTCTGGAAGTCCAAAACGATAACATAGGGTCTTTATACTGGTTTCACCATACGTTATTCCAGGATTTTCAGGCCAATTTGATGAGCCCACATTTCCGCACATTAAGAGATAGCAATATCCTCCGACTGCAACAGGCAATTCTCCATTCACTGTTTTAGACAATTATAAAATCTGCTTGGCTCAAGATGTCTTCTTTTTATTTCATTTTCCAATGTAATTCCTTTGAAGTTTATCTCTTCTACTGCTTTGAGAGCTTCACAGTAGTGAGGACTATTGCTCAGTTTCCTTTCTTCGAACACAAACAGCTGATTTCTGATTTTCTGCTGGGCCGAAAAGTGTGACGTCTCATGACTGTAACTCAAGACTTAGTTCTGATAACCCTTGAAGGGCATCGCACATTAAAGCTAAGTCGAGAATGAAACCAGTTTTAATGACGTGCTTTAGTAAACCATCATACATGCCTCTGTCAGTTGACTCCCTACTTTCATTGTCTTTAGCAGCTGAGAAGTGTGCAACCAAAGCTTTAACTTTTTTCCACATAGCTGACTTGCTTCTGAAGCTCGATGCTACCCATCTGGTGCCCAAGATTCTGCCTATTTCCAAATTTTCAATTTCGAGGAGCTCTGCATCCTTTTTTAACTCCCAAGCATTCTTTGGTGACTGGTGGTACACTGTATGTAGTTTGTCTAAGAAAGATCTGAAGTGATTCACATGTGATGGGATGTCTCTTTTAATTATATCACCAACTGACAATTCAAGTCTGTGGTTAGCACAGTGCCAATCCAAAACTTGTGGGAAATTCTGTCTGAATAATGTCACAACTCCTTTTTTCTTTCGCATCATCACTGTTGCTCCATCTGTTGCAACTGGAATAAGGTTTTCTTTCAGAAACTCATTAGAAAATCCCATGGATGCCAAGCAATTCAACAATGTGTTACAGATACTTTCAGCAACTACATTATTTAGCTCAACTATATTAACGGAAATGTTAGTGGGCTCTCTCATGTCAGGGACCTTGGTACACAAATAAATTACTAGAGATGATAATTGGCTAACTGTTGTGCTCTCATCAATAATTAATGACATTTTTGATTTTGTTTCAATCACAATAAATCACAATCATCATCATCATCATCATCATTCTTATTCATTTGTCATATCACCTATTAAATTCAGACATAATATATCATTGCTTTAATTCATCAGCACACATTTTTATCTAAAAATATGTTATCAGTTAAATGCAAATTATTATTTAAGTTTACAATGTGTGGGTGACAAAATAGGAGAACACACTATCTATAGGCTATAGCAAGTATAGTGTACCTAATGATCAGTGTAGACACTTATAATGATGCTACCTTTTTAGTTCTACAGTTATACATATAAACTTTTACCTTAAATTTTCTTCCCTCTAATACACCTACTTCAATTTTCATTCTGCACTTTCATTTGAAAATATTGCTTTTGTTAATCACAAATTTATTATTTCATCTTACTATGTATGGATGGCAAGCATATACCAGTGTGCTACAGGCTATAGCAAGCATAGTGAAACTACTTTTGTGGGTTAAGCTGGAATGTGCAATTAGTATTGTAATAATTATAATGCTGCAGTTATGCATATAAACATTTTACTTTTTAAAATGTTCTTTCATCTAAGACATCTACTTTTAATTTATCACCTTGCATATCATCTGAATCTATTCTATATGCTTAGCCACAAGTTATTACTTCACTTTATTATGCATTGGAGGCAAACACAGGCCAACACGCTATAGCAAGTAGAATGACTCAGCAGTTAATCTTATGGTTTCCAAGTTTGGGTTACATGTGTATGATTCAATATTAACATAATTTGTTGTTTAATTTACCTCACTAGCATTTCAGAGTACCATATTTTATGGTTGTGCATATCAAAGTGTAACCTATTCATTTTCGTCTGCTGACAGCAACAGCTAAATCAAATTATGGTGTTGTTTAACCTAAGATGACAGATAAGAAGTTTAATAATCCAATGCTGATAATGGTGACAAATTAGATGTAATATAACAGCAGTTCATATTTCATCATGTCTCTTTATGGGAAAATATACATTACTTCTTACCAACTAGTTAAATAATGCTTCAGTTAATGGTATTATTTATAAGCTAATATGATAGATACCTATGTTCCTTTATGTATGGTATAATTGTATGATAATGATGGATATAAGAAATAGTTATGCATGGTTATTTCATACCAATTCCTGGTTTATTACTTAATAATAGTGTTTTGTCCTAGATGATACTTATTAAGGGACTTAAAAAATAATAACAAAGAAACTAACTTCTTCTTAGGCCTGGATGATCTATTGCAATTGTAAGTTGTGTTCCAGTGTTACTGTCATACAATGACCACTTCTATATCATGACATTAAAAGTGCTTTTTACAAAAAAGTATAAAATCAAAATTAAATGCAATAAACAAATGTGTGAAAAAACTTATCATTATACTATACTAAGGCGACCATTCATCCCCGATTTTTGGGCACAGCACCCAAAATAGGACTAACGTTCTGGGCTATATCTGTCCCAGATTTTGTCCCCAATTTCAGTAATACATAATTTCATATACCGATTTAATATTAACACAATAGTATGAACTGACTTTCTACATGTGCTGATATTCGCAAAGTTCATTTCCCTGAGGTTGGCATTTTATATTATTGTACAGTATTACCTAGTGCAGTGATAGCAATTATCGCCTGGCCGGTGTTCAACAATGGTCAATGAACACAACTTATTTGAAAATACTGATTAGCACTATTGTAGTCAGTGTGTCAGCCAGTTTAGAATGTTGCAGAATGTTTTCAAGAAAACGTAAGGTGACATTTCAATGATTCATTAAAAGCGGAATCTCCATATATTATCCAAGTTAATTCAGAATATGGAGCACTAGTGAAATGTACCATGTGTTGTTCAAGCTTTTGAATAGGTAGTGGTGGGAGGATATCAATAACTGATCATCTAAATGCAAAAAAAGCACACAAGACTGCGCTACTAAGTAAAGCTCAGTCGGGAAGTATATCAAAATACTTTTGTAAAATAGAACCGTAGAAATTTATACAACTTAGCTCTTTATGAAGAAACATAGGTACCTATATTACATGCACTTCACAACCATAGCTCTCGTAGTATGGATTGTACAACACTACTTCAGAAACAATTTGCAATGAAACAATTTAGGTGTGCAAGAAGAAAGTGTGAATCCATAATTACACATGTTTTTGCCCCATGGACTAGAAATTAACCAAAAAATGATCCTAAATATGTCAACCTTGTAACTGTGTCTTACAATACATCTTAATCATAAATTTGTAAAGCTGCTCCCTATTTTAGTGTGTTATTATCAAGGTTATGACTTATAAACCCCAATCAAGTACAATCTTCTTACTTTCATTGAAACCCCAGTCGAAACTTTTGATAATCTGCACAAGTATTGAAAGCAATTGACAATTTTGACTTAGTCAAAAAGGTGGTAGTACTATAGGCAGACAATACAAACTCTAACTTCAGAGTGTTGCTGAGGAAGGGTAAAGAGAATGTAGTAACTAAAATTAAGTATGAGTTGAATAGAAAATATACGCTTGGCTACAATATGCATATCATACATAGTTACACAAAAACAGCATTTGATTCCATGCCTTTAGATATCAAAGTCCTTGCTACGAAAATATTTGGGTATTTTCACATCTAAATGGCGTGTATCGAAAGTTTGAAAGACTTTTACGATTTCATTGGACAGGAGTTCAAGCAAGTACTTGGTTATGTTAATGTGAGGTGGTTATCATTACCTCCAGCTTTAGAAAGAATATTGAAACTGTATCTGTTACTGAAATCTTTCTTCATGTTAGAATTACAGGGCCCTAAAATAGTGAAATAGTTCTTCAAAAACAGTGAGACTGAGATATGGCTAGCTTTGCTCATTCTCAAGCTACACTCTTCCATGAATCAATTAAAGTGCATGAAGGTGATGACAAGTGTGCAGCAGAATCCGCAAAACCTCTTAATAAACTTGCAATGAGCTGTTTATTCTGCACATGGTAAAGAATTTGCCAACTAATCTAGTAGAAAATTGTGAAATGAAAATGAAACGTTATTTAAGAATATCTATAGAATTTTATGATACTGCTTTATCCTATTTTTGAGGATTTGTCACATTTAGGCCACCTTCTCTTGGATAATGTGTCCTTAAGGGAACATTTTGATAATGCTGTTGAATAGATATTATCGAACCATTGAGAAATTATAACCATCAATCGTGATGAACTATTTGATACATTTTGTTATTTGCGGAGTTATGTATCGAGAAAAGAATGCGAATGGTTTATAGACAAGTCACCTGGCAGAAAATGCAGTTAGGTGTTCATGCACTTGAAAAAAAATAATGTACACCATGACAGTTATTAAACTTTTAATGTGCTTACCTGGCAGTAATGCATCTGTAGAAAGGGTATTTTCAAATATGGATTACTTCTGGTAGGAAGAAAAATTGTGGCCGGAAAATCGACCCAAATGCCAATTGCCGGTCTCAACACAGCGGTACGTACTCTGGTTGATCCGTTTCATGTGGATAACACTCTTGGCAGTGCTTTTGCTCAAGTGTGTATCACAGATAATTATTCAACTGAGTTTCTGCTTCTCAAGGCTTAGGTGGAATATAAAGAGTTTCCCTTTTGTTCTGGAATAATTATAATCTTTTCAACATGGCAGAGCTGGACCATGCACTTTCATCTTAACCACGTCCAAATGTTGCACCATCTCTCTCTCCTGAAGGTAAGGCTTTCTTACTCCAGGTCTATAATCATGTCTACAACGATCAGCAGCTCTAATCGGTTTGAGGTCCTCGACCGAAATTCTCTATTGAAAGGGGAACTCCCCTGTGCAGGAGATGGACCAGAAGGATTCTGCCCTCGTTGACAGATGGTGATTGCGTTAGCGGGAAAATCATGCTCCTAAAGAAAGTGTTAGTCCAACGGCCAAGAAGAATAAACTAAGCCTGATTACGCAGAAACGCTTTTCTATTTAAATATTATCCCATACCAAAAACCATGGCTATCCTGCAATGGAACATATGCGGAATTAAACCACGTTGACCAGAACTTGACTTGTTGCTCTACCAGCATCAGCCTTTGGTAGTATGCTTGCAATAGACCAAGCCTCGTCCCCGAGACATTCTTACCGTCGGGTAGTACTCTTCTGTTCGGTGTGATGTATATCACCAGCGGATGGAGTTCCTGCACATGGGGGCACCATGATTCTTATCAGAGGTGATATCTTTGCTGAATCTGAACATCCTGACATACAGTCCACTGTTGTAAGAATTAAGCTACCCTGAATTAGCTTTACCATTTTCAGTATACATGTACCTCCTTCTGATGGCCCCTCGTGCATTGATTTAAAAGACCTAGTGTCCGAGTTCCACACATCTCTTGTGTTGGTAGGTGATGTGAAAGCCCACCACCCAATTTGGGGCTCCCCTCAGACTTATGCGAGAGGCAAAGTGATTGCCGATTTCTTTGATTGTGTTAATCCAACTCTCTTTAACACAGGAGAGCCTACATTTATTTCTGACGCCTTCAATAGTTCATGTCACCTGGATATAGCAGTCTGTTCTCCACATTTGAAAGTTTCCTTACAATGGAATATTTTCTCTGACTTACATTCTAGCGACCACTTTCCTATTTTTGTTTGTCTCTTAGCACAGGGTTTATGTTCCACTCGTTTACCTAGGTGACACGTAGAACCGGCTAACTGGATCCTTTATTCCCGATTGGCCATTTTTCGCTACAACGAGCACGACTTGGTGGATTTTTTAGACCAACATCTTTCCGAGACAATTATTTCTGCTGCGGAGCTTTCTATTCCGCGGTTGACTGAACATCCCCGTCGATTTCCTATCCCTTGGGGGACAGATGAATGCGGGAATGCCATTTTTACCCACTGACTTGCACTCAGAGTTTTTCAGCGTCATCCTATTCTGGATAATATGATTCAATACAAAAAGCTACGTGCCCATTCTAGACAAATTATCAAGGATAGCAGGAAAACATAATGGAACAAGTTTGTCGCATCTTTTAATCGACATACACCTTCATCTGTCGTATGGGATAAGGTAAGTCATGTAGCCGGAAATGCAACCCATATTCCGATCTCTAGTCTAAAAACAGTGGCAGGCGCTGTGGTTAATACGTTTGGTGTGGATAACGCTCTTGGCAGTGCTTTTGCTAAAGTGTCTAGCCCAGAAAATTATTCGCCTGAGTCAAGGTTTTGCCTTCCGCTCTGGAAACCTTGAAGACAACGATCGCCTTTTCACCATGGCGCAGCTGGAATATGCACTCTAAACTTCGTGCAATTCTGCGCTTGATCCAGATGATATCCACGTGGAAATGTTCCTTAAAGGTAAGGCTTTGCTATTCGAGGTCTATAATCGTCTCTAGATTGATACCACTTTTCCAACTCAGTGGTGGAATATCACCATAATAACTATTTTGAAACTTAGAAAGGACCGTTAACTTCCTTCCAGTTACCATCATATATCCCTCACCAATTGCGTATGAAAAGTAATGAAACGCATGCTTAATGGATAGTTGGTGTGGCGGCTGCAATCCCACAGTCTTCTGACTAACATCCAGTGTATTTTTCTACGACGCCGTTCAGCAACTGAGATCCTTGTGTCGCTATCAACTCAAATCATGGACGGGTTTCTTAAGAACAGCCACACGATCAGGGTAATTTTTGACCTCGAGAAGGCCTATGATACATTTTGGCGGGAGGGAATGTCACATTCTGTCCTCAACTGGAACATACGTGGACGCCTACCGTTGTTCATTCAGGTTATGTGGGACCGTGTTTTCCGGGTAAGGGTCGGCTTGATTTTTTTCTAACCGTTTTATTGAAGAGAAAGAAGTGCCGCAGGGCTCGGTCTAAGCGTCACGCTGTTTGTTATAGCGAATAATTCCATGTCGCATTGTGTTCCCTCAGGTGCCTCGACCTGTTTATTCGTGGACGAATTTGACATCTTCTGTACTTCACAGCGTACACCGTTTTTTAAAACGCCATATCCAACGGTGTTTGGACAATCCTTATGGTTAGAGCTCGAAAACCGCTTTCGTTTTTCACCAGATATCACATTCTGCGTGAATTTCTGGCACCGCAGGGGGCGAATGGCACCTATACTTCAATTCTGCAAGATTTACTTCCCTTCGCAGATGAGGTTAGATATCTGAGGCTGGTGTTCGAACGGAAACTATGCTGGTCACCACATAAAGCATAGCTTAAAGCGCGGTGTGACCGTTCTCTTAATATTTTACGGATACTAAGTGCAAATCTTGGGGAGCAAATCGGACAGTACTGTTGCGTTCTTATCGTGCACTGATCCGATCCAAGTCGGACTATAAATGTATTGTTTATTCTTCAGTACGGCCATATGTGCTGAGGAGATTAGGCACAGTCCATAATGAGGGCATCCGTGTGGCTATTGTGGCTCTTCCAAACAGCTCAGTTGTTAGCCTCTACGCCGAATCGGCAGAACGCTGTCGGCGTTATCTTCTGTTAGGCAATTATGGCCATGGACATAAATGCATTCCTTCGCATCCATCGTTTACCCATTTTTCTTCACCAAGTTGGACGGACGATGTCGGAACGCCTCACTTTGTCCAAGACCTACTGGTTTTCGTTTCCGAGAAGCCCCCCCCCCCAAAGGGCCTGCTACGGTAGGAACGGGTTTGGCACACTCGGGATCCCGAGCCAACCTTGACTCCCTCGCGTCGTCAACCTCTGAGGGGTGGGAGAGTCAGTACGTAAAATTTCCACCCAAGTGTAGGCCATGCGTGGAAACCCGTGTCTGCAGAAAGGAATATCCTGGTTGGTTTAGGGTTGCGTACCTGAACCTGGGTTTCTGTCCTTAAGTAACTGGAGAGGGTGCGCAACCTCATACACCGCTTTGGTTTCTGCTTCGCCTAAAACGGGAGGCTAGGGACTAACCAAGCCCATGTCATTGGCCAGGACTAGGTACTACAGCGAACTCCACGGTGGTTAGCCCTGTCACTCCAATGGGGTGACCCCTCGTTGTGCTGCTTGGTGGGTGGGGAGCACTGGGGAATGGATTTATACCATATTCTTATGGAAAAAATATACCTATATCTAATATATGTGGAAAAGAAGTAATCGAGACCAATGGTCCCCACTACTTAGTTATATCTAGGACACAGGAAGACAATTAATGTCTGTGAGCCCTTTCACCATTCCAAAAGGGATTTGATAACACAGCTGGCCCAGTCAATTCTTGTGTTAGAGCCCGAAATGATAACCTTCTGGTTGATGCAATTTCAGCATCCCAGGAAGCGAAGATGCTTCGAGGGAAAATGTTAGGCAGCTACCCGGTTAAGGTCGAAAAACACAAGACCTTGAACTCCTCAAGTGGGGTTATCACCACCCGCCCATTGGACGGTATGTCCAACGACGTGCTTCAAGATGACCTGGCAGAACAAGACGTCACATCCATCTATATGGTTCAACGGAAAGTCATGCCTACCTATACCCTGTTCCTTACCTTTGATAGGGTAGATCTCCCTCAAAGGATTTAGGCCGGTTACCAAGTCATATCCTAATCGAATCTCCTAAGCTATTACAATTGCCAGTGGTTTGGGCATAACAGCGTATTTGTGCTGTTCGGTCTGCGTGTTCTCTGTGGCAATGCTTCGTACAATGGGGATTGCAGTACCCGTCCATCTTGTTTGATGCTCCTGAAAAAAGTCCGGCGCCTAAAAAGAATAAATTAAACCGACCAGCACCGCCCAATACGCAGAAACGTCTTTTTATGTAGAACTTATCCCATAATAAAGACGATGGATATCCTACAGAGGAACATACGCGGCATTCGACCTCATCGAGTAGTGCTTGAACTCTTACTCAAGGCTCACCAACCTCTAGTCGTCCACCTACAAGAGACAAAGCTCCGTCCACAAGACAATGTTACACTCAGACACTAGTCTTCAGTACCGCTTGATTTACCACAGGCAGAAGATGTTCCAGCACAAGGGGGCACTATAATGCTCATCATAGGTGACATTTATGCAGAGTCCGTCTCCTTAGTGTCTGAGCTCCAGTCAGTCGCTGTAAGGATTACGCTGCCATTTGTCAGACTTACCATTTATAGTATCTATCTGCCTACCTCAAATGACCTCTCGTGCACCGAGTTAGAAGACCTCGTTTCCCAGCCACCAACACCAATTCTGTTGGTGGAGGACGTGAATGCGCACCACCCACTATGGGATCCACCTCGGACTTGTGCAAGAGGTAGCGCACTCTCTGATTCCTTTGCCACTAATAACTTCTCCCTCTTGAATACCGGAGAGCCCACATTTATTTCTGACTCCTTCAATAGTTTTGCATACCTGATTATAGCGGTTTGTTCTCCACAGTTGGCAGTTTCCTTACATGGGAATGTTATCTCTGATTTGCATTCTAGCGACCATTTTCCTAGTTTTATTAGTCTCTTAGCCCAAGATGTATGTTCCGCGCGTTTACCTCGATGGCGCTTCGGCAGAGCCAACTGGAACCTTTATTCCAGCCCGGCCGTTTTTAACTACAACGAGCACGACTCATTGACTTTTTAGTCGAACACCTCACAGATACCATTATCTCATCTCTCGAGCTTTCTATTATTGGTTCAACTGAACACCGTCTCTTTCCTGTCCCTAGGCGGACAGATGACTGCCAGAATGCTATTCGGGCTCGCAGACGTGCTCTGAGGGTCTTCCAACGTCGCTCTACACAAGCTAATCTAATACAATATAAAAACCTGCGAGCAATATCTAGACAAATTATTAAGGATAGCAAAATGACATCCTGAGGCAAGCTTGTAGAATCTTTTAATCGACAAACGCCTTCCTCTGTTGTACTGACCCAAATGCCAATCGTCGGTGTAAAAAACAACGGCAGGCGCTATTGTTGATCCCTTTGATTTGGCTAACAGTCTTGGCAGTGCTTTCACTCAATTAAGTGTCCAGAAAAGCATATGATACAATCCTAATTCTGACTGTCACATAGCGCAAAAATTATTAAGAATACAGATAAACGTTTAATAAAAACGTACGTGTTGGTATTACACGGTGTACTTATTATTAGGTGACCAAATAAACGTATTGGGTCTGGTAGTAAACATGCGCCAGGACTTTTAAAACTTTCCTGGGATGAAAACTAGGTCTTTCGTTTCATCTCCTTTTCTTTTTTTCTCATTGGATTAACATGTCTTTTAATCTGATTGATCATACCGGACGATGAATGAACTTGGTGAAATGAGCTCAAATGATCTTGGGGTCCATGGAGCTTAAAATTACTCGACATTCGTCTTCTTCTCAGGATAAGGGAAAACCCAGAAAAAAACCCTTATCCGGGTAACTTAACCCTAAGCGAGATTCGAACTCGCGACCTGTTGATGTGAGGCAGACACGCTTCCACCACACCACCCATGCGGGCCTCATCTCTTTTGTTTTGCTCCTTGTCATGCAAATAGAACACAATGCCAATTATTTCACATAGCGTTTCCCTTCTAATTGCAAGTAATAAGACCATTTCTGCTAATGCTAATCTTGTTTAACACGATGTGGATAAAATAATAATATGTTGTAAGAATAGTTTGCACAACAGACAGAGAAAGTCTTGTGAATAGAACACATTGATTGTTCCTATAGAATGGGACGCCGAGAACCACAGCAATTATACAGTGTACATTAATAAAGCTCAGTTTAACTTAATTTTATTTCCAAGGATACACAACGATTTTTAGAAATATCCTCACCTCATACTACCCTTCCCATTGATACTTTTTAGAAATGTTACATTTTCTAAAAACGACTGGACCGTTTTTGATTAAAACCCCGTGCATTAAATATGTTTACGTGGCAAATAAAATGTACGTAATTTTTAGAAATGTTACATTTTGTAAAAACGGCTGGTCCGATTTTGATTAAAATCCCGTGCATTAAATTTGTTTATGTGGCAAATAAAATTTACGTAATTTTTAGAAATATTACATCTTGTAAAAACGGCTGGACAGATTTTGATTAAAATCCCGTGCATTAAATATGTTTACGTGGCAAATAAAATGTACGTAATTTTTAGAAATGTTACATTTTCTAAAAACGGCTGGACCTATTTTGATTAAAATCCTGTGCATTAAATATGTGGCAAATAAAATGTAGATAATTTTTAGAAATTTTACATCTTTTAAAACGGCTGGACCGATTTTGATTAAAATTCCGTGGTTTGATTACGTACGTCGCGAGTGCACGTGTAGGGGCTATTCCTTTTCCCCCCACTTCTACCTCCTCCCACTCCTCAAACCACAACATAGACGGCTGGCTCGGCCGTGGGTACGTAACAGAGCTTAGAAATCGTGCGGAACCCGGTGGTCCTAGTCCTAGAAAATTAGCTATTGTGTACACTATGCATATAATTCTTAATGAAACAATGCTACTGTACACATGTATAAAGTTAGTGGAATAGTTATACCATTGTGATGTCCGAATAACAATGTAAATTGTTTTAAAGGATTAACAAAAGAGAGAAAGAAAAAAAAAAAAAAAAAAGAAGCAATATTTTTATCTAAACCATAACCACCGAGTTTGCCCCTTTTTCCTGGAGTGTATACTTGACACTCATTATGTAACTTACACTAAAACATACTGCATTGCAGACTCTTATGACTAATTTATTGTTTGCCTCAGCCATCTTGTAATTAAATGTGTGTTGGCATTTCAGTACAAGCTTGTATAAATTTACATTCAATCCACAGTATTTTTTACATTTACAATACTTTTCTTGCATTAAACAACCCAAATCATATTATGAAATGTTGATGAATGATATACAAACATATATTTCCACAGTTTTCTGTCACTTGTTTCAGGCTAGCCTAAATGCATTTGATAAAAATAATGTTTTTAAACAGTCTTTTGTCAATGATGCTATCAATTGCCAGTATACCAGTACCATCTGTGTACCAAAATTTCATCATGAGAGGTTCTTTTACATGCAGTAAATTTATAATATGAGGTTGCTTTTAAACACACTTAAAAACCATGAGTCTGGGCTGTTTCAATTTGGCTGCACACATTTTGGGTATCCATCTGTACACCTCAATGGTTCAGAAATGGTTATATGCTGTTAATTGAAGGAAATAGCATCACGAATAAAGAAAGACTGCTTTGTGTTGTTTGCTTTGCTTCAGCATACGTTATCTACACTGGAAAAACATTAATGTAGAATAAGTGAGGTGAATTGTTAAGGTATGATTACTTAATTTGTTTCCTTAATTTCTATTGGCAGATAACATTAATGAAACTGAGGGAAAAATGCATTCTATATTATTGGCGTATAGATATGCTAAGTGCGGTGGAATGTTGGTAAACTCACTTGAATTAATTATTTTTAATTTTTTTCATTTCAATAGCATTGCTTTGTTTTTACTGTAGTACAAGAATCAGTAAATAAATTTAGCTGTATCATGTCATAGGCACCATGTCTGCCCAATAATAATCTTGTTATCTAATTAATACCTTAGGGTGAGTTGCTTGGTTATGAATTTTTATGTTTGTAATAATGTGGCGAGCTAATTATTACTTTTGGGCGAGTCGCTTGTATATGAGTTTTTATGTTTGTAATAATGTGGCAAGCTAATTAATACCATGGGGCGAGCTAATTATTACTTTTGGGCGAGTAGCTTGGAAATGAATTGTTGCAAGGTTTGCTTTTATCAGTCGGTGACAAATGTTTGTAACAATCTGGCTAGCTAAATAGTACCTTGGGGTGAGTTGCTTGGAAATGATTTGTTACTAAGTTTGCTTAATCATGCAATGTCGCATGCTTTGTAACTTTTTTTTTATTTTTTTTGGACCTTCATCATGTCTAAATACCTCTGTAGCAATGATAAAGAATGTCACAGCCTTCGATTTATTCTCATAAAAATATTGCTGAAAATACATAAATTCTATTTCTTCCTATTTTGTGCTTTTATCATCATGCAACATACATGGCACAAATAGGAATGCATTAATATGGAACTTCAAAAATATTATGTGTTCTTTGGAACTGAAAAGGGAAAACTTATACATGTGTTAGTAAACTCACACAATAGTTAATAATATTAGATTTGCATATCCTTGTATTATTTTTATTATGTGTATTGTTACTTTCCTTTAAGTATTACAGTGTCAGCAGCATGTACAACCTAAAAGCAGAGTGTGACATCTTCCTTCTTAACATATATGTATATATAAACTTGATTCTTGTCATTTTTAAAAACAAAAGTCCAGGATGCATAGAATTTTTAGCCACCTTCAAAATAGCCAAACAAAATGCAAAATTTGCACAAACTAGGTTAAACTTATGCATCAATGGCATAAATATAACAATCTGAAATAAAATGCTTACAGATTCCTTTGGTATATCAATGAATATATCACAGTAAAATTAGTAATTGTCCTATGCAGAATGTCCGTGTGATTTAAGTTTGTAAACACTGCATAATTTTAAGTGATTGTTTAAAAATATAAAACAAGGAATTGTGGCTTTTACATTACAGCTATTATAGATGCAAATTAATTGGCAGTGTGGAACTAAACATTTTCATAATCAAGGTGTTTCTATTCCAGTTTTGCCCTCGTGTCATGAGCAGAAATTATTTTTTGAATAATTAATTTAACACAATCTTTTATATGTATTGTGAGATGAAACTGTACAAATTATACACACAGCTATTGTTGCATATGGCTTCCGAACATAATTGAAAATAAATGATTACAATGATGTCAGCTTAGTGCTTCAATAGCTAAGGTTTTTGTGACTCATTGTTATTACCTCAATGTTCAACTCCTGTATTATTGTGTAGAATGGGTATTTTTCTATTACTTGCAATTGCATTCATCCAATTCATATAAAGACAATACATATGAAGGGAAGATATTGGCATTGATATTAAAGTGTGGTTTGTTTGTACTCCTTTTCATTGTTTGCCATTCCTATTGAATAATAATAATAATACTAATAATAATCATCATCTTCAGTTTTGTAATGTTACAAACTATAAGGGTCATATCAGCTTTATTTTATGCCAGAATTTGTTCCACAGGAGTTGTGTTCATTGAAATGAAACTGTTGCAGTTAAAAATCCTTAAATGCAAATCCCTCACTCTTGGCAGTGCAGTATTCTCAATTTGTGTGTAATCGTTCCCTCAGTTGCTTATATGGCACACACTCAGTCGAGTCCTGCAGCCGTTGCTATGCAAAGAGCAGTAATGCCCACTTAGCTGAAGCAGAATATAGGGCATTGCTTAAACTGTTGCCAAAATAAATTGGGATATCTACTCAAAAAGATGCTTCACTTGACAGACAGAATATCAAGCATATGGAAATTTGTCATACAGCAAGACACATTGGTGTTTTAAATGTGTTACATGTTTTCTTTGTCAGTGATGATTAACATGCAGAATATTTGGTCTCAGAAACTGAAGAGTCCAATATTCCTTGTGTTGTAAAGACAAGTAGAATTTAAACAAATGGTGCATTTTACTACTTTCTTATTTTCATTGTGCAGTATATGTTATTCTAATTGTAATAATTTGCTTTTTCTGTACTTGTGAAAGATACATATTTTAACCAAAGTTATTACAAGAATGCACAAATAGTATGATTGATAAAATTTATGCCACTAATTGCTGACATCGTCTCATGTACAAATGTTAAAGGTGCTGCTAAAACATTAATACTATAGTAGAGAATTTCAAATTTGAGGTCCCTCTCTGAGGAACTTTTGTAATCTTATGCAAAAAATGTATATGTGTATAATTGTAATGCAGCTGCTGCTCCTGCTCAAAACTTTATTTATTAATACAAGCCTTAACATAACACTTTTGTTTTCTTCTTGAAACAGATAGTGCTGTTTTTTTGTACATAGTTATTATATCTTCATTTAGAATTTTTATGTGCGCATCTATGCTGTTTTCTACACTAGTTTTGTAATGGAATTTTTCAATATTATTATTAACTTGCTCTGTACAAAAAAATTGCATTACATTTAACCTTGTTGGCATCCCTTCCAGTTTCCCTCCACTTACAGAATGCATTAATTCAATGTGAAATTATAATTGCTGTGCTCATATAACAAACTGGATTTTAATTCTACTTAATGAAAGGATGAAACATGTATTTCTGCACAATCCCAATTTCATAAATACTGTGCTTCTCATCTGATTATTAAACGTTAAAAAAAAAAATAATAATTTGTTGTATACAGCAGAAAAAAGTTAAAGTTAAATGAGGATTTCTTGCCGATTATTTTCTTTTCAGGAATTAGCTACCGAACTTTTTTCTAAGTCACATTTCACGCATAATGAATAACTTACCTCACTTTTCAATTTTTCACACATTAACGTTAAATCAGCAATTTGGAAATGTTCGGTAAACTATTCATTGGTGCGCGAGATGGGATTTCAAAAGAACTTCGGTAGATAATTCCTGCGTTGAATACACATGGGAAGGGAGAGTGCCATATCGCATGCTCAGTCGATATAGAATTTGGTTATATTATCGACGCTAGTTAGTTCTAATAGCACCCGGGCTGGAAAAGCGTCCTATTCAACCCTTTACCCTCACCACAGAGTCGACAATTTAGCAATCTATGGTAGAAGGTGAGTCGCCTTCTAAGCAGTGACCCTGCCATCCTCTTCGTTTGTGTGCTGCCATTACCAGGTTTGGCATGTGTACCAGCGCCATCTTGTGAACTTCAACTTCACATTCTTTTCATGTGAGAATGTTCATATTTGAGTGTGTTTAAGTGAAAGTATAGTATGCGTGGGTAATGTAAAGGAGGTATAGGCATAGCCAAGCCCTGTATTTTAGAGTTTAGTTGTGTGACAGGCAGATTTTACTGCTGCTGTTTGGTGCCTCATTTTCGAGAGGCAGTAAAATGGGGCCATAGTCACGGGCGTTTGACCGAAGTCAGATTCGGGCCATGTTGGACGTTTTCAAACGGTAAAGGGCTGGCTTGCCTTATATTAAGGATTTTCTAAATTCAATTGCAATATATTTTGGCATTAATCTTAAGTGTGAATGAGTGGGGACCAGCACCCTTGTTTTCTTAATGAATATATTGCTGTTACAGTTTTATATATAGTTTATCATAGTTTTATGAGGGTTAAAATATTGTGAAGTTTTACCATGTGTTACAGCCATAGTCTGCCCGCTTGGCATGGTTCACTATTGGAAGATTAAAATCTCATTTTTCTTTTATAAAATATTTGTATTATATCTAATTTGTTAACAAAATATTTAATTGGGCTTTGCTATTATCTAGTCACATGAGTAGCTAATCTCAGATTTTGTAATGCAGTGAAGGATACTTGAGAATGTTGAGCTTTTGTGCTTTCTGACTTTATAGCATTTTCTTAATGTTTCCAGTAATGGAATAAAACAGGAAAGGTTAAGCCACTCTAGTAATTGATCAATAACTTCTCATATCATTTAATATATATAGACACACCTGCTTTTCTTTACAATGACCTTCCTCTGGTTCAACTGTTTCCCGATGCACGGTGAAGTGAGCCTCGTGTCACCATCCGAGGGCACCACTCCTAGCAACATGCTGCAAGGTAAAAGGAGCAACAATGAGGAATTGCAGGCAGCTGTCACATGTGGGCGCATAGTACCCCCAAAGAAGGTTTTGTGACACAATAATGAAGTTCCCACGAATGTGGCAGCGATATACTGATGGTGGTGGGGATGTACTCAGAGATCCCATGTACAATGTATCATGTTCATTAATGAATAAGGTACAAAAACTACTATTGTAAATCATTTCTGAACGTCCCTTGTATAAAGAAGCTACAAGAGTTAAAGTTATGTGTGGAATAGGAGAAAAAATAATTGTGAACACACATCAAGGTTTTCAATTGAATTGCGTTGGACATACATTATGACCCAAGCTATTATAGAAGATCACAAAATTCATACAAAATCTAAATTTAAGAATAAAGGATATAAATTAAATAAGCTTTGCTAATAGTACCAACATAAAGCTCCATATACAAACAAAACAGATTTGATATATCTGACCTTTAAAAACAATGGATAAGATCACTGTTTACAAACACTAGCCAATTCTATCTTCAGAAACTGAAGTCATTTTCATTGGCTAAACTCAAGCAATTAAATCCATACATTGTATCCAATTATTGTCAAAAAGCTTCATAATTTATGACATTTCGTTCTGTGGATTTTTACTGGAGCGAATGGTTTAGATAAGCAATCCCATACAATGATGAGTGACAGCTATGTCTGTGTAAATGAAGAATTTTTTGGCAGACGCTTATGTCAAAGACATGCTTTCTATACACAGATGCTACACAATGTTTGAGAAATTAAGAACTGCATTCAATCAGAATGAGAATAATGCATTTTAAAATATATTTTTAAAATTAAATGCAAATGCTGTGCAATAGAGATGCTGAAGTACACAGACATCTCAAATTTTTAGTATCTGTTCTTAGAATTCTATATTGAATTAACTGGATATGTGTGTTGAAATCATGTCAAAAATCAAAATGCACTTACATAAACATCTTAAAATAAACCTAACTGGAAAAGCAATAAGGGAAGCAATTCCTTCTGCTACAAAGCTGAATGGAGATTCAGGTCTTTTCTGATTTGTAGAAAACCACCATGATGACCAAAATTCCCTAGCAGTTCATACAAGGATGCAGAAATACACAACCACAAAAATAAGCCTTTCCAAATCAGAGTTTTATAAACATTACATGTTTGAATGTTGGGGAAAAAATAAATAATTATTATTGATTTTTCTATGCAAATGGAAAATATGTTGCAAGCAAATTTTTGCAAATACATTTTCTTATAGACCTGATTACAAGCTTTAGTTTCAACAGGAATTTAAGAACTCCAAAACTTTTAACAGTGTAAAACAGTAAATTTACTCTAGGGTTGTAATGTTTCTCCTTTGGAGTCGCCTTGTTTGTATTCCTCTTTTTCCTTATCCTGTATGGTAAAATTTTACTCTTGGTGACATTTTATTGTGTTGTTTCCTATACTGATGATATATGGAAGTCATAGCTAAATTTTCAATGCCTGATGGGTGCTTTCTTTGGAGAGATGGCTGTGTGCCTCTTTGCGAGAAGGTTGACGCAATTTGCCCTGGGGATTTTCTTTCATTACCTCCTTGACACAGCTGTAATGTATTTAATTGGTGATTCTTCATGATTTTGGAACAATTATGCTACTGTGCTCATCACTTCTCAGGCTGGCCTTCTGACCAGTTTTTCTTCTGTACCAGGGTTTATTGTAGTCACAAGTTTTCCTCACTCATCTGGGTCATGCAAATTTTGATCTCAGTTCTTGTGGTTGGGTTCTTTATTTTACAAAATTTCTTTCTACTTTTTGTTGGTCACATATCATTTTGGGGGTTGGGAGCACGTAAGCCGGGTTGTATATTTTGTTTCTCCTTTTTGTCAAGCCTTTTTTACTTGTTTCCTTTTATGCACTGTGTATTTCTTTGTTCTGCATGTTGTTCGATGGGGTGGGTTATCCATTTTATTTCCCCTTCCTACTCCTTCCCTTTCCAACTGTAAATCATATCCTTCCATATTGCAGCTGCTGATGTATAAAATTAATAAGTTTACTGGGCATATTTTTTTATATGTACCTTTTCCTGCTATTTGTGTTTTTTTTTTTAATTTATGTCCAGATTAGGGTTTTGTCACACCTAACCAGAAATTGATTTAGCTTGCAGTCATTTATATTTGTATTCATGCTCATTACGTCATCTGATTTGAATAATTCTTAAAGATTAAACTTAACTTACAATACACTAATTTTACATGGGAATCTGATTAACTTCCAGACATTTGCATTTTCACCCAAATTTGACATTCAATATAATCTTATGCAAGCTAAGATTTAATGTGATTATTCAAGCACATTGTGTGAATTCTGCTGGTATAAGGAATTCTTCAGCATAATGTAAACCCTCTTTAATTTGAGAGTTCTTTTTCTTCCAATAAAGCTGGCTTTCCAATGTCATTTTCCAAAGGTTATTTTTTTTAATTTACCTATACTCCAACATTGTGTGAAAGTTGTAAAAATCTGTGTAATATAATCATAAATTAGGTTAACTTCCAGGCATTAGTATTCACAGACAAACTGGCCACTCAACTTGACCTTCCTAAATTCAAAATTGAATGTGTTTATTTAAGCACTCTGCGTGCACTATTTTTAGCATAGAAGAATTTTCCAGCATCATTTGAACCTTTAAAATTTGAGTTCTTTTCTTTTCTCTTCCAGTTTCAATTTCATTTTCCAAAAGCCTTTTTTTTTTTCTTTTTTAACTACACTTCAACACTGTGTGAAAGTTGTTGTACAAGAACTGTGTTATATAAACTGGCCATTCAACTTAACCTTTCTAAATTCAAAATTTAATGTGATTATTTCAGCTCTCTGTGATAATGCTGTTGGCTTAGCAGAATCTTCCACCATAATTTAAACTCTGTTTAATTTGAGTTTTCTCCCCCTCTTCTAGTAAAACTAGCTTTACAGTTTCATTTTCCAAAAGCTTTATTTTCATTTAACTGTACTTCAACATTCTGTGTGAATGTTGTACAAGAACTGTTTCATATAATTATAAATTTGGTTAATTTCCAGTCATTAGTATTCACAGTCAGACTGGCCATTCAACTTAACCTTCCTAAATTCAAAATTGAATGCGATTACTTCAGCACTCTTGTGAGAATACTGTTAGCATAGAAGAATTTTCTAGTATAAGTTAGACTGTTCAATGTTTTTTTTTTATTTCCAGTAATACTAGATTTTCTATATCATTTTCCAAAAGCTTTATTTAATTTTACTATACTTCAACATTTTGTGAGAGAGTTGTTGTACAACAACTGAGGCTAGCTTCCAGTGCTTTAGTATTCACAGTCATTTTGGCCAATCAAATTCATTTTCCCAAAGGTCAATTTAAATTTTAAATACTTCAACATTCTGTGTGTATGCTGTTATTCTTAAAGTATCTTGTAGCATTATAATGGATTTGGTTAGCCATTTGACCTCTGTGACTTGGACACAAGCCGCACAGTTAAAGTAGAGTGGTATGGTAATGAACATCTGCAGAAAGTCATTGCCACATGGAGGTCACAGCACCCAGTCAAAGAGTGGGTAACTTCTTCTGATCATGAATGCCTCAGCACACAGCTGCCAGAACAACTGACTTCTTGGAGAAGGAAAATGTGCAAATTTTGCCACATTTGCCCTATTCACTTGACTTGGCCCCATGTGACTTTCCCAAAGACAAAAGAAAACATTTGTGGGCAGCGTTTTTCAACTGATGGAGAGGCCAATGCTGCATACAACAGCATTCTAAGTGATATCCCTAATTAAGTTTGAACTGAGACATTTTCTAAATGATTCAAAGGATGGAAAGAATGTATAGGTGCTCAAGGAGAGTGTAACCCTCATATGTTATTGTGAACTGTAAGTTCCTTTAATTAATTCTACACAACTCAAATATATGTGTTAATGAGAGAAAAATTACAATAGAGGAAATGTAAACTGCAAAGCTTATAAAGTAGAGTGCTGGATGGGAAAGTTAATGATCCACTGGTCTAGAAACCCATATCTGCTGAGTGAGGTGAAAAAGGAGCATTATCATTGAATCACTTTCCCTCTTATCATTACGGATGCTGTTGCATAAAAACCATCAAAAACTGACTCATTAATAGCAGTTGTGCATTAAATCTTATACCTCCTTGGCTGAAACAAGTTTTTTTTATTTATTTATGTATTTTTACTCAATTCCTTACAGGGATCATGATCTGGTTGGGACACAGTACTATAATGCTATGTGACTTGACTTGCTTTGCACCCAAATAGAAGCTAAGTCAAGTAGTTCTTATCCAGTGCATGCCTCATTTCAACATATAAAAAAACATTTTCTAAAGCTCATTTCAGGATAATAGTCTTCAAATAAATATATCACATTTACAGACTTAAGTGATGAAATGGTTAGCAGCAGTGGTGAATCTATGTTCTGAAGAGACCCTAGTGCAAAAGATCCAAATGGGGCTCCTAATTTCAACTTCCAAATGTGAATTTAGGAGTTTTAAATCTTATTTATATATTATTACCAAAATTAGATTTATCATACATGAACATTTATGTATGTGAAATACTTGTTTTATAAATATGCAGAACAATGTTATCAAAAATGAAATGTTAATTTTATGACTTTGCTCTGTAATTGTCCAAAAAGAACAGCACTTGTTTATCATTACAATAAGGGCAACAGGATCAGGTCAGGTGTTATTTTTGACTTAGATCTTACCAAACTAAAATAAACATATGCTTTTCAAATGAAAATAACTTGGGTCTTACATGGATAAATTAATTTAAGCTTTTATAAAATTAAAATATTATTCAACTATGTCACTTGTAAGGATTATTGAAGTAACTGTAAAACAATTTAAAATAATAAAATAGATTAAACCTGTCCTACACATGGGTTGTGTGGAAAAAACAATGAATTAATTCTGGTTGACATAATAGTTCAGACTACGCGCTGAAGAGCACCAAGCAGGTCACTCATGCATTAATGTATGCCAGCAGTATGTAATATGCATCAGATTTGAGGACAACCTATCTACAGCTAAATCAAGTGTTGGAATGCAAGTGCAAGCTTTGTGCTGTGACCTTCACGCAGTAATGTATTGGCTATCACCTTCCTCTCTAGCCATGCTCCCAGGTTTGTTGTTCAGTAAGCATGAATACTCCAGCTCAGATGAGCAGGGTTGGAACACCCTGTAATAGTGGTTTAAACTACGGAGTACTTAACAGTACTAAGAGCACTGTAAGTTCCATTAGTATATGATATCTCAAAATACAGTACCTGGCCATATTATTAGAGGCACTTTGATTTTTCACAATAATTCAAGATTAGGAGGCAAAAATGCAACTAATATTTTTTTTATTAATATACATTGAAACATTACATTTTCTTAAATAGTGATGAAGAATTTGAAGTATAATATGCATGCTTTACAATTTTGTAAAACTTTTAAGTACTTAGTTGAGCCACCTTTGGCAGCTATCAATGCTTTAATTCACCTTGGCATGCAATTTATACATACCTGAACTACCTCTTGTATATGTGGATGACGATTCCTGACCTCTATGATCTTTTCAATAAGCCTAATTTTTATAGTAGTCATTTCCTTTGTCACTTCTTTCTTCACTAGCTCAAACATTTTCAACCGGGTTCATATCTGGTGAATTCCCTGGCCATGGCAACAAAGGTATGTTTTGCTCTCAGAAAAGCTATCACTGACTTTGCAGTGTGACATCATGCCCCATTTTGCATAAGTATGAATGATTCTCCATTTGGGAACCAGTCTCTTATTTGAGGCAGCAGCCTACTCCTCAACACTTCTTTGTACCGATCCTGCCGCATTGCCCCTGGAACAGCATAGTGCCTTTACCACTAATGACTGACCATATCATGATGTCTTATAGTTTGCACAACACAACCTGGAAGATACATTTCACCAGGATGCCTTCGCACAAACTGAGCTTTGTTTGCAAGAATTTCGTAAGTGCCTTCATTAATAAAGCAAACCTAAAACAAAAGAAGTCAATGTGAATTGTTTTAAATGTGACCTTTAGTTCTGGATAATCCATTTGAAATGTAAAGTTTAAGAATTTTTACAATGAAGATATTCATATTTATCGATATCCAGAAGTTTAGGTCATTAATCCTTTGCCCAGCTGAGTCATTTAACAACCATAGCAGGAGTTAATTTTGATTCCTGGCAGGTCTACAGCCTTTTAATTTCATTTCTGAAAGTTTACACCTAATAGTTCTTTCAGATGAAGCAATTTCACTCTCTTCAAGCTTGAATTGAATTTCTTTTGCACTAGCAAACCTGTTTCTTTCACAGATGTTTTCAAGCAACAAACACCTGGTGTGAGAATCTGTTTTCACCCACATTTATTCCTCCATTGTGGGGCTGGACGAAATTCAATTTTCTTTTTAATTCGCCTCACAGATGATTTAGACACCCCCAAACTTGAAGAAATCTCTTGATTTGAAAACAAATCAGTTTTAAATAAGGTTTTTACCTCTGAAACTTTCTGAGGTGTCAGATCACAAGACTTGCCCATTACGTTGTGAACAGAAAACACAAAATCATAAAGTTCACCTTTCAAACCCTAAAAACTACCTTTCAAACCACAAATAAACTGACAAATTTAAGTATTAATTGCATAAGCTTATAATGCGCCTTCTCCTTTTGTTAGCACTACTGCAACTAAAGCTTGTGAAGCAACAATTTCGACTCTTACAACACAGAAACAGCATAACACATATTCATTGTAGACAACAATAGTCCCCTAACATTGTCCAGTGAGGCTCACAGTGATAGATGAGCATTGTTGCTATGCTAGTCCTCAGAATTCAGTGAACTGTGAAATAGCCTAGGTGCATTTAATAATATGGCCAGGTACTGTAATTCCATATTTCCTTTTGGTTTGCCGGGAAAAATGTGAGTAAGCTGGGGAATTTAATGTTGTGTCAGCATATTGCCATGGTAGGTCAGTAATTAGAGCAGCTGGAGAGAGACCAAGAGATCTGTGGTTCAAATTCTGGCTATGGCATTAAATTTTTCAGTCTGACTTTGCCTTTCCAAAACTGACTCAAGCTTGAAAGCTTAAATCAAAAATGTTCTTAATATCAAGAAATTAAAATTATTTACTGAACATTAAATACATGATTAAGCTTGAGATGTAAAGAAGTTCATTCTTAATTGCATTTCAGCAAAGAAATAAACAATTTTATTAGTATGTTAAATAACAAGTATTTTAGACAGTGGAGTGCCATTGTATTGAGTTTTGATACTGCTGAGTCACCCTTTTTGCACTTGGACTTCATTTCCCATTTGTTCGGGAAGACTGCTTTCAAGATACCTCTACCGTATCTTCAGTTCTGTGGTCAAGAGTTGGCTGTGTTATGCTGTCCTCTACCCTTCTTGTCAGTAGGATGACCGAGCTACACACAACTGTCAACCATGGAACTGAAGATATACCCTGAAACTGGTTTCCCAAATGAATGGGGAATGGAGTTAAAGTGTAACAAGGGGACTTAATTTTATCGAAATTCAACTTTATAACATTAATCAATTGCTCCCTTTCATTTTCTATTTAAAAAATGGTTAAAACATTTAGACATCTTTTAATCCCCTAAGGTAGTTTTTGATGTTTTGATTCAGAAATTTCTCTTTCGGCCATTGTAATAGAACCATTAAGTACCAATAACTAGCAGTATGTACATCATGAAGTTCAAGAACCACTGTTCAATTTGCAGTAGATTGGCAAGTGTTTCACACCAGTTGTGTGTTTTATCTTAAATCTGCAGGAACTCCTAATTGATATTTGTAATTGCAACAAAGGTGTAAAGCTGGAATAAAAGTTCCTACAAATTTAAAAATCTTTCAGCTTATTTTTCATTTGATTATCAGTGGAAACCAAAAAGAAGGTTCAATTACCCTATATGTGTCTACTACTAACCCTTTAACAGATTGTAAAGTCACGACCATATTGCCAATCGTGGAATAATATAAAGCCAGAAGAAAAAAAAAAAAAAAAAAATGTTGAGGAAGCATGTACAATATAGTCACATAAATTGCTCATGAGGCTACCAAGAATGTAAACATATTAATGATGTGAAGAACATGCTGTAAATCCTCCCTCGCTCCCTGCCAAGATATTATTTGATTTTTCAAAAAAATTTTCTCTCAGATGCAATTGCAGAAATAAGGAATAACCTTAATTGTTCATTACAATTTGTATAATTTGTTACAACATTTTTTATGAAGCTTCAAGTTCTTTTTGAAGAGGAACTTCATCTTCATTGAGAGTTGGTAGGGGTCCTTATTTGAGGCCCCAGTGCAGCATACCGATTACACTAGCCTAGCTATGTTGGTAGATTGGCAGGATATGTTAAAGGCACTGACAATTATTAAGGGCATCTGAAAGTAAAGTATGATAGTAAAAAATATACGGCTATATTTACACATTTCACGTTGGACAAGTCCATCATCTTAATGGGCTAGTCTGATCTACAGTTATTATACTTACGGATGCTGCATATACCAAGAACAAGAACATGGCTCACTCTTAACCAGGAAGTCAGCACTGTTTTTATAAAAAATAATATGAGTTGATTATAAACAAGTATTTTACCACTTGAGTCACAATTACTCAGAGAATATTTTGGAAATATGCTCACATTCTCTGCCAAAAAGTGACAGTTAAATCATGTAGGTGACAATATTTTAGTGCTCCTTCCTGGCGGAAACTTTGAGAATTGCCAATGAAGTCTCTTGGAGGGAGTTTAAAATTGGGTATTTTCTTCTTGTTCTTCCAAGTGGATACCTGTTCCCATGCTGTAAGACACTGGTACATATTCATGTGTTTCAGGAAAAAGCTCTTTTATTTTGAAGCTCTTAAGAAGGAAAATGGAAGAATAAAATAAATTATTTAAGTTTTAGAATTTTTAATGTTTTCTTGTAGAGTTGGCTGAAATGTTTTAAGCCCTGATTTACAGATTTGTTTTGTTCTATTTATAGCCTACCTTTAACTGCAGGGTCATATTGGCAGCATTTCCCCTTGAAACATATTGCCTATTAGCAATGGTTGTTAAATCTTATATTGTATCATTAGGTTTCTACTTTCTCTTTTATTTTATTTATTAGATGATATGCACATTCACATTCTCATTCATACACTTCCAGACTCTGGGGAGTTTGGGGAATGATCTGGGCTAGGGAGATTTCGAACTTCGGACCCCTCACACAGCAGGCAGGTGCTCTACCACCTCAACTATGGGGCCATTCAATTTCCAGATCTATTTTTGTCTTACTAACTTAATTATGTTCTCTAAACCTGTATGTAGAGTTGGATTACTTCCGTAAAAACCCTGGCATATTTCAATGCTTACCTTAGGAGCGACTCTCACTGCTGATGGGCATGGCTTAGGCATGAGGTGATTGGGGAAGCTCTTCAATGCCATCTAGTGTGTCATCTTCGAAAACATCCATTTTTATTTCCGATCTTCTGCCGCACTCGTAATCAGACGTTGCTGAAAAATCACTTTCTGAATCACTGTCACCATTAACAGTGAATGTAAGGTTTTCCACTTCTGTTTCTAGGAGACCTTCAGTTTTTATATACTGCTCTTCCACTTGGTGAACATGCCGGCATACTGGATCGCAATTTGCTTCTCCTATTTTACCAAATCGCTGCTCGCACAAATGCCACACATCTTCCATCTTGAAACTCATATTGCAAAGCGCAACCCATTGTTTTAAATTTGCCCAAATTTTTTCTATGGCGATGAGGTCGGTACAGTGGTAAGCGGAGAACTATGTGACCATCTTCTTCTAAAATTTTATCCAGAATACACTTCTTATGCTTTGGCTTATGCAGCTTTATAAGGTCGTGAAGTTCTGTTTTTAGCATGTTCACTTCTGAATGGAATTCTGATTTTAAGCAACCAGTTTTGCATTTCCTGCTTTCTTGTGTTCATTGTTGGTCACTTGTCCCTGGCCACATAGGAAGCATTGTCAATCAGAAGAACAGACTTTTCTGGAAGATTGCGCTTTAATTTTTCTTTAACCCATTTCATGTAATTTTTGCTGTTCATTTCCCAATGATAATCACCACTTTTGGTATTTGATTTAAAGATCATTTGTGCATTGGGAATGAAACCTTTTTCTGTTCCGCATTCACAATAATTAACCTTTGTCCCCTGGAGGTAGGTGCCATATAACCCTGTGTGCTATCGTCAGACCAAGCTTTCTTTTTCGTGTGCGAACTGTAAATATATGTCTCGTCGCTGTAGACAATAGCACGACCTTCCTGGTGATATTTTGTAACAGCATGTAGAAATGAAAGATGTGTACTTCTTATGGCATGCTTTTCAATAAGAATTCGCCTGTTCTGATGCATGCTTCACCAACGAAATCCCAGAAGCTTGAACACTTTCAGCAAACTTGTTTCTTGGTCTTTATAATAAATTGCTTCTCTTAATTTATGTAACACAGCTTTCAGTGTAGGAACTCTCTTTTCATGAATGTAGAATTCATTTATAGTCCTACGAACTACACACAAATCAAAATCATCCAGATCAGTGCAAGGTTTGGGCCTGTTTTTGTTTCGTTTTGGTGCACTGAACGAAGAAACTGAGCCACTTTTTACATCAAGCATCTCCTTCTTTACTTTTTTTAACTGTGGTTAATGAAATGCCCATTGCGACTGCAACATGCTTAATAAGCTTATTCACGGGGATTACAAAATTCTTTCTGTGGGCTTCCTGTTGCATAAATTTCAGCACATTAGCTTCTATTTCTCTAGCTTGGCCTTTTATAGTTCTGCAATAAACTTGAATGCCATTGTACTCCCATTTTAATGAACTGCAAAACTCACTTGCATCAGCAATAATATGTAATAGCTATAAGAATAGTTAGTATTACCACATAAAGCACGTGCTAAAGAAGTTCACTCCTCTAGATCAGGAAACACACTGACTTTTGCGCATGAAGGTTGACGCAGACGGCAGGGTGTGGGGAACTGACAAGCCAGTCAGACGGTTGAAACGAGGCTCGCCCACTGTCGAAAGCTAGCAACCAGGGTTTTTATGGAAATACGAATACCCCATAATGTAAATACATAGTGGATAGAAAAGTTGTTGTATTCCATCCAAAAAACTGATACAAAGATTTCACCAGAAATACATGTTTTGAAACCCCCTGAATAAAATAATTTAGAAACGTGTGTGTGTGTGTGTGTCTGTGTGTGTGTGGGGGGGGGCAAGCATAGCTGAAAAACAAAAAGTAGGTTAAATACCAAATTTTGTATTCAAGTTCAGCATTTTCTAAGGATGTGACACAAAGATTTTAAGAAAATCCCCATCCCCAACTGCCCTTTACATAGAACATTTTTTGAAAATTTTGATTTTCTTACAATTGGCTCTAACAATTTTGATTAAAATTTTGTACGTTGATATTTTCATGTCAAATGAAATGTTTAACTTCAACTTTCTGGGAATAACATCTGAGGACCTGTGTTCATTGTGGATGACTTTTGTATAGCTTTTATATAGCTGGTAAACCATAACATATAGACAAGAACCTACTACACAAGAAATGTAATCTCACTGAAACACACAATTTATGTCATACACATTTTTTTGTAGAGTTAGCTGTTTTCAAAATATTCTGAGTTATTGGTTTCTGTTTTAGGCACTTAAACTTTTCTCATACTGGAGACATCTTTCTATTTCCTCTCTCTCTTTTGTTTACTCCTAACAAGTACAGAAATGCAGCTCAATTGTTTCACTTAGCAACCAGCTTTTATAAGATTGAGTTAACCTACTGTACCCCATTATTTCCCCCTCTACTTACAAAAGAGCAAGTAATAAGACTAATTCTGGCAATGTTTATCTTGATTAGCATGATGTAGATAAAAGAATCTTTTGTAAGCAAAGTCTCTTTTGGAACAGCTAGAGAAAGTCATGTGAATGGAACACATCAGATGTTTTTTCCAACTATTGCCATTTAATTATTGAATGCTTCATTTTTTGTTTTATGGAATTCAGGATACATTTTTAATGAATACTCATTGATTAAGACTGTGGCCATGTTATGTTTCTTTGAAGATTCTGCTGAATCAGTCGGATGTATATGGGTGAAGACTATTTTCTAAATATTTTCTTTTACTACTGTATGTGTGATAGATGATCTCATAATCTATTTTCCCTTCTTAACTGTTCTACCTATTTTTGTCTATGAGGTTTGTTTGAATTCATTCGGTTTTACGATTTCAGTGCTGTTTTTGTACTTTATATTGTATTCTTCTATGAGTTGAGTGTGTTTGTGAGGTTGTGTGGTCTAGTGCTGTAACTACTAAATAACTAGTTATTTACAATTATTATTGCAATTGTTCAATCTAAAGATTGAAGCTGTCCATCCTGTTCTATTTCTACCATGAAATTTATGGTTTTCTACTGGAAGTTCATACATTTTACAGCATCATCTATTAAAATGCATGGTACAATTGCAAATCATCTATTAAAGTGCATGGTACAATTATACAGACATCTGTATGCATATCTCTGCTATGTTTTAAACACATCCATTGGAAACTTCTGTTTGAAATATATGTTCTTACAGCTCTACTCTATTTTGATTTAGCAATACAACCCAAGGCTATATTTGTACTAGTTCAAAGATGAAAGAAAAATGGATTACTAAAGTACTAATGCAAATAGATGGCAGAAAACACTGGAGAATGTTCTGTATAATTCAAAACAGAATAACAATACAGGAATGAGGGAAAAAAAAGAAGAAGAAAAAAAAACCCTCATGTTCTTTTGCTTTCTACATCACATAGTTGTCAATATTTAGTACAAAATAGTACAATAATTTTCTTTAAGTTCTTCACTTTCTTCTCTTTAAATGGCTTTGTTATACTACTATGCAAGTTAGGATATCCTTCTCATTTTAACCCAAGAGTATGCATTAATTTGTTTTCCTTGGCATAATGTTTTCCTTAGCCTTCCTGCAGTGAGAAATTACACTCTGCAAGTAATATCAGTGATTCTATGGACATATTTGTTGTATAAGTTTAATGACGTCATATTGAAACTACATGTAGCTCATTTATATAAGTCAGAGAATAAAGTTTGATTTTTCTTTGTGCTTTGGTTAAGTCTGCTGTTATATACTACACAGAAACCTCAACTCAAATTGAACATACATTTTACACAGCAGTTCACCCTTAAGCTACCTGCTGCAGCTAAAACCAGTAAAAGGAATAAGAAGAGTTGATGAAACCATAACAATGCTATAATGTTTGTTAAAAATTAACACAGTTGATATTTCCTTCCTTGCCTTCACATTACTTATCTACAATTCTTCCGAGCTACTCTTACATTACAAAGCTCTACTAAATCATATGTAATTGCATTGCATTAATGAATATAATAGGCTTTGATTATTTATACCAGAAATAATTAGTCAGACAACATATCTGAAATGACTGTAAATTGTGCCTCCAATATCAAAATAGTTATTAGCAGGTGCAGATTTCAATGAAATAACATTTTTCTCCTCACCAATTTCTAATAAAAGTGATGAAAACACATTTCTTAGCAGTCTGAGGCAAATAAAATTGTTTTTACTGGGCATATGTATATTATATTATATCATTATATCTTAAATGGTATGCAGCATATTTATGACAAATGTCAATGTCATATGTTAGTTATCTTTCATAAAATATGTTATAATACAATGAGCTATATTTAGTTTGAAATATTTTTCAGGATATTTTAAAAAAACTTATATTTTCTTAGAAATCATGCAGGAAAATATGAACAAAAATAGGCAGGCAGGTTGGAACATTTCCCCTTCAAAGCCTTTGATGATCAGTTATTGTATTTTCCTTTTCTGTGTATATTCAACATGCCTAAATAGAAGAGTCCAGTCCGTGAAAAATTGCAGTACAACATTTTTGAATTTGTAACAAGTAGTACAGATGGGTAGAGACCTGTACTTCTTACATTTGTGACAATGCAAGCTTTTATGTGAATTTGGTCATTTTTATGCAAAAAAGGCAAATTTCAGTGTTTTCATAAACTAACACAGATTTGTCTTTTTTGGTTTCCTTTTTAGACTGAAAACATTGTTTTGCACCATAACTTCACCGAATTCCACATAGTTGTACCATTTTACAAGCAGAAGATTTTATTGATGTGCTTAGATGACATAGGTGTCAGTAGTAGTAGTAGGTTCGAGAATCAACATTTCGAAGGTTAAATGTGATAGGCCAAAGACACTTGAGTTATAAAGTAATAATCAGTGATATCCCCACTAGGGGCATGCACAACTTGCAATTTCACTTGCAAATTTTTATGTTTTTCCATTAAAACCATGGTTTTTAAAATTTTATGCAGTCCTGAGGTTAGTATTAAATAACTGAATAATTTGATATATAAGTAACTGTTTTCTTTTCATATTGTGATACAGCTATGTGGCAAACTTATGTGGATGGCACAGACCAACTGGCCAATTGTAGGAGTAAATATAAATAAGGAGGAGCACTCTCCCTCAATGTAAATTCCAGAAGCACTATTGATAAGTCCAAATTTTCCTGCAAGCTTGTCCTGTTGCATTCCAAGAATTTTATCGAACCTATAGTGGCTGTATACCAACAAACATACTTACGATGGTGAGTGAATAGGTGAAACTGAGAGATTAGCAAGTCATCATCGATATGAAAAAGCTCTGGTTCTATGAGTAAAGTCATAATGACAGTATTTAGTGCTACTGCTGTGAGAGATTAGAGAGCTTTTGTGTTCAGTGTGCCAGCAAGTGAAGCAAAGGAAGAAGAGGCTGATTCACATGTGTTTCATGCTGCTACATTGCAAGGAAAAGTAAAGTGACAGTGAAAATTGAACTAGAGCACATTAGTAAAATGACAGTGAGAACTGAAGTCACTCTGGTTTCAGAAGTGAGATTTATGTTCTATGATCAATAAAATGCTTAAGAAATTATTTCCTGGAATAGAGAAAAAGAGAGAAATGAAATCTGGAATGGAGAAAATGGAGAGTGAAATGAAGAACTGTAAATTCTGGAATGGAGAAACTTGAGACAGAAATAAAATCTGGAATGGTGGAGAAATTTAAATGAAGAGTATCAAGGAAGATATGAATAACAAATCAAACTGAAATCTAATAACAGCGGATCCAAGCAGCTCTGTATGTGAGGGATTTTGCATCTTTGATCCCAGAGTGGTAACTGTGAGACATATGAACCTTGGTATACTTAAACTTCAAAGTTCCTGTTCTGCAGAGTGTAGGCACTAAGATTAACTTTCAGGATCTGATGAGTGGAAAGAAATTCTCGACAAGCAAATGTTGCAGACTACCACTGATATAGTGCAAACCCTTGCAGTGGTGAACCAACCACATCCACTGTTATAGAGAAGTATCTTAAAGCAATATGGAGGCCATGTTCAAATGCTGACTCTGAAATGTTTATTTCCTAGCAATGCTCTGACTGACAGGAGAGAAACCTTGAAAGAGGGAAATTTGGTTACAATGATCCAATGATTATTTTTCATTAGAAACTTAAAAAAACTAAGATTTGTGTAAATATTCATTTTTTTGGTGTTGATTTTATTACTGAAGCATGTAAATCAATGCTGTGCTCTGATCTAGAATTTTTACTTATGAGTTATATATAAATAACGTGTATCAATGATGTTCCCTGGTTTTTAGTGTTTTACTTTGTTTTTGGTATTACATTGTATATATGACTGATATAGACATGTTTCTTATGATAAATATGAAAATACTCTGTAATTATTTGGCATATTTGTATATTAATAATATAGGTTGCAAGAGCTTAATAAAGGCATGTCTTTCAAATTATTCTTTTATTCAATGATTATTTAAATTACACTAAAAGTGATACTAATTTTGCAGGGGGGGGGGGTTCACTTAGGGGAAAATAACACTTTTGACCAAATAATATACACACCTTTGCCATGTCCCAACAGATGCAATTATATTATTTTGCAAATTATGCAAGGTGAAAGTTGCACTGAGAAAAGTTTCACAGTGCAACACTGCAGATCATACAAACTGTTTAGACAAACAATACAGCTGAAAGAGGACAACATTACTATTTGAAAACACCTATGAGATGACTAGATCAGGCATGACTTATTTTCTTTTTACACCCCCCAAGAAAGCAACCTAGTTTATATTGAGTGGTTAAATATATGCTTCTCTCTCCCATATCTTTGTTCTTATTTCAGTTATAGATGTGCAACCAACCTGCAGATAATTAAAATCTACTGAGCCTCAAATTTTGAGATTGGCATATCCGGTTCAGAGATTCCATAGATTTTATAAGCAAATATTATTTCTATGATGCTGATGTCTAATATATTAACATTAAACCAATTTAATGTACTTATATAGCAAATGTATTGTACTTTGCAGTTTATTGGTAATGCATTTATGGATATTTTGGTCATAAATAAATGCATATTTCCTAATATTTAGATCATAGAAATCTGATTCTAGTTATTAAAACCAATGGTAGATATTAAAAGTAACCTAAAATATTACTACAAAAATTATTGCATCAATGAATTTGTACTAAACAAAAGACAAAGTCAAGGAGGGTACTGTATTGTTGAAGCAAAAGCCGAAAAATAATTTTATAAGTATTCAGGATATTCAATCTTTCTTACATTTAAGTTCAGCTATTGCCTGGTAAAAGCAAAACAAAAAAGAAGTGTTATACAGACATGCAATATTTTAAGTTTTTACTTCCAATAAAACCAGCAATCATAATAATAATAATAATAATAATAATAATAATAATAATAATAATAATAAAAAATCCCAATTTTAATGCTGTTTCATTTACACAAAAAAAAAAAACAAAAAAAAAAAAAAAAAAAAAAACAAGTTACCTTCTTAAAGCCCAGGAATGTATATAGCTATTACAAAAAACAGAAATTGAAATACTGCATCTGTTTTTGCTAATTTTCATTAACTATACTATAAAATTTAGTGTACAACAGTTACAGAAAATCAGTAAAGTATGTTATACTGAATAATAAGTAGTTATGCATTTGAAAATAAAAAACATGTATATGTGAAATGTTAGTTGTATTACTATTCTTAATTTAACTGTAAGATTATTATTATTATAAGTGAATTTTGTACATTTAACTCTGCCAACGGGCAGCACCCAATTGCAGAGAATAAATGCATACATACATGTTATATTCTGCTCGTCTATCATGATATAAAATAATTTTGCTGTTCACTTTTCATTATACCCATATTCAATGACACTAAGGTTTGGAATTCAGGTAATAATTTCACATGTTCTGATTCTTTCTAGCAAGGGAAAAAGTCAGAGCAGAGTAACCAGTAATTAAAAATTAAAGTACTAGAAATAATTGATACCTGAGCTGCTATTTTGCCTTATTATCATTTTACAAGTTATAAGGATTGAAACAGAATGTGTGACAATGCTATCTGCACATACGACCTTTCTCATGTTTGCTGTGATATGCAGCAGTGGAGCTAGAATGGGAGACATTGTATTTCAATGTTAAACAACAGAATTACACAACACAATCCTTTAACATGTGATACTTTGCGTAACATCATGACTCTTCTGTTTTTCAAGATGTTTCTCCAAGCTTTGATTTCTACTACGTTCAACAAGTTTCCAGAAAGTCTGTGATGTCATTTTCTTACAAAAACGAGGAAGAATTGTAGTGGGTTGTTGTGTTGTACCGAGTCATGAGTGACTGGAGTTTTAGCGCACTGGTGCATGACCCATGGATGGTGTGCTGCCATTAACAGTAAACTGTCTAACGTCAAGTGAATTATTTGAAGCTGTGACTTAAAGTCTTTATGTGTAACTAATTGAGTCAATAGACACATTTGTTACACCGGTGTTAGGAGTAGGATTATTATGCTGAGATGGAGAAAATGATGAAGTTTACTGGCTGAAATGAAGAAAATGGTATCCAGAATTGAATCTAGCATGGAAAAGATGGAAGAGAAACTGAAAGCCGGAATGGAAACTGCAGTGCAGAAGATGGAGGAGAAGATGGATTCTGGCATGGAGAAGATGAGAAATAAAATAACGACTGTGAATTATGCACTGGAGAACATGAAAACGGAATCAATGATCGACAAATAACTGACCAACATGGAGAAAAAAATAGTAAATCTCAGGGACAGGATGAAAGAATTTGACTAATGTATATAGACACTGGAGTGGGTCAAAGAATGCATTGACGATCTGCAAGACATCAGGGAACGCCTTAATGCCCTAGAAGGAAGTCTGTTGGCAGCACCAAGGGACTGGATGCCATGGTGCATAGGATGCTTGATGGGAGACTTAAGGATTTGAAGATTGAGATGACAGGACTTGAAGCAACATCTCCATGCATTAAGCTACTCAAGTATGATGGGACATCAACTTTGAAATCTTCTGCCAACAGTTCACTGCAGTCATGGCGAACTGTCTTATGGCACAACCAATGGTAAGCAGAGGAAGAAGCTGCACAGCTGATAGCAAGCCTTCAGGGGCAGGCCATCGAAGTACTGAATGCGATCCCAATGTTGGTGCAGTCCGGGGAAAAACTTACCAACTGATTCAGAACAACTAATGTGCCTATTAGAAATCACTTATAGCAGACGAGATGAGGAATTTAACTTAGATGAGATTTATAAGGATTTTATTTTATCCTATGGAAAGGTTGTGTATGACCCTAATCAGAGGTGGCCAAATTGCTATGTTTGTATTGGATACAACAGATTGGGTTTTGTTAGGAAAACTGAAAAGAAAACAGAAATACAACCAATTATAACCAATATTAATGCAACACCATTTAAACCAAAACAAGCTACTTATGATCTCAGTGTGACAAAAATACAAAACAACACAAAAAGGCGGACAATAATTTTAGCTTATTTTTACAGCAAGAAAACTTAAATGATAATGGGAAACAGAACATGTATAATAACAAAACCTATGCAGAGTAAGCATAAATAAATATTCCAACATCACGAAAGTAGAGCTCCAGGGAGGTGTCAGATAACTACAGAACAGTGTGATAACAAAGTAAATTGTTCTAAGTTCAGGAGAAATGGATATTTAAATGCTAACAATGGGAGATATATTTTTAACCATTGCGTAAACCAATGCCCAGCATAGTAGGTTAGTTATGCATAAAATAAAGAAACTTATTGAAGATTTGAGAATAGATATATGTATACAAGAACTATATACAATCGGTGGGATTTTAGCCTATGTATGGCTGAGATCTAGAACAATAGTATGTGGAGAGAGACCAATGGCTAGTAATAATAGTCAACAATCCAAACCTACAAATTGTGCAAATGATACAATTTAATGATAGCCATACTAATTGTATTGAGATAACATACAAGTCAGGGAAATTTGTACTGGTTAATCAATATTTTCAGTAGTCAGCCTATAGACCCATATTTAAACAAAATAAAAATAATTAATACATTATTTAAGGATCAAGAAATAACATATATTAGTGATTGTAATGCCAAATCACCCTGGTGGAATAGTAAAATATAGAATGAAAGGGAAGAAAAATTAGAAGAATTAATTGCCAAGTTACATTTGGTAAGAATGAAGACAATCCATGTACTTTTCAAAATAGAGCTGGAGTATTTGAAAACATTAACCTCACTTTATGTTCAATGCAAGCTGATAGCAAAATAACTGATTGGAAAGTTTCTCAAAATTTAACAACTAGTGATCATAATCTTATTTACTCTAACTACATATCATGTAAACCAAAGCAGCTGGCTATTAGAGGAGAGAAAATTTAAAAGTATTCAAAGGCCAAGTGGATTAAAATGAAAGAGGAATATAAAAATTTAAAAATAAATTACATGGGAACTTTGGTTGAAGAGGAGGCGGAGAAACTGATATCAGCCATCCAGACAGCAATAAACAGATCAGTACCATTATCCAGACCTAGAATATAATCTATATATACAATCTATCATCCATGTAGAGAGAGAAATTAACCTGGAAAGCTATACGAAGCCAAGAATAAGTATAAACACCTGTGAGAAGATACAAAGAAGGAACAGAGGAAGGAATTTGTAGAAGAAAAATTGGTTAATGACGCCTGGGGGATGCCGTGTATAATTGCCATGGATAAGATTAAAAAAACCTGAGGTATTAATGTTAGAAAAAAGGAAATGGAGAAATGACAGAGGATTGGAAAGATTCGGTGATTGTACTGCTGGAAATATTATTACCAGATGACAAAAAGTTGAGGGATAATGAACACATAATTAGTTGAATAAATATGTTAACGTCCAATAATAATTCAGGAGTAATTATCTATTTGATATGTCAGAGATGGAATTACCAATGAGATGGTGCTTAATGACTGTTTATGGGGAGGAAAATACCCTGATTGTTGGAAGCAAGCAAAAGTGGTAATTTTAAGAAAGGGTAATGATAAGGATTACTCACAACCTAAATCATACAGACCCATATGCCTTTTAAATACTACTGGTAAAATTTTTGAACAATTAATATGTAAAAGAATTACAGAATATAGGATTATGATTGGTATGAACATAAAACAATATGGTTTTCGTAAAAGTGTATCAACAGAAGATGCAATCAATGCGGTTATTGATAGTGAAAACTAGTCAAAAAGCATATGTAGTTGGAATATTAGCAGATATTCAAGAGTCTTTGACAATTTGTGGTGGCTGCATATTTTTGTGTGCCTAAAACAGCTAAATTACCCAAATTGTATATATAGAATTCTAAGGGATTACTGCTGAAATAGGCTAGTATAAGTTAAAGGTATTCAAGAGAATTTATTTAAAAGTATCACTAAAGGATGTCCTCAAGGCTCAGTCCTGGGGCCCTATTTTGGGATATTGTGCTAGAAATATTATTAAAGGAATTTGAAAACGATGGAAACATATTAAATATCATTGCATATGTGGATGATTTAATGCTAATAGTGGAAGGTCAAAGTCAGCAACAGTTGCAAAGTAAAGCAAATTTAGTACTTTTAAAGCTGCATGAATGGTGTATAAAATCAAAACTGAAAATTGCTTCAAGTAAATCATCCTATATGTTGTTTAAAGGCAATTTAAAGAGAGGTCCTAGTATGAAAATTAACCAGACAATTATGAGAGAAAAATGACAAGTATTTAGGAGTTATAGTAGATGAAAAATTGAATTTTAGGACACATACTGAATACGTTAGTACTAAAGCTGGGAAGATTATGATGATGCTGTCTACATTATTTCAGCAGAATTTTAAAATTTTCTTAAACACAACTACAATCTACCATAATATAATTTTTGCATCAATTACGTAATATGGTGCAATAAGGATGGAAAATGTGCAAATTAGGCGATTATTGAGAAGTGTGCAAAGGAAAATTTTACTAGATTTACAAGGGCAGTAAATACATTGCCAAAAATGGCATTATTGATAATTACAGCAAATTGGCCAATTGATTATATAATTAGAACAAAGAGAGCAAAATTTTGGCTAAAAAGAAGAAATTAAGATATGGTAGACCAATTTGTAGAACAGTGATGTATGCAGTATTCAGACAGAAAGTAGGCTATGAGAAGAAACTGGTAGCGAGAATGGGAGAATACAGAAGTAGTAAGAAGAGTTTTTAGCTTATTTGGGAACACTGAAGAAAGATTAAGACTAAATCATCACATACAACCAACTAAAGGATTGATCCATTATATTTCAGGACATGGTCCTTAAGGCAAGGCTGCAACAACTAGGTGAAACAATGCAGGAGTTAGCCCTAGCCATTGTTTGCCCAGTTAAATCCACCACCTAGCTACATGTTCCAGGAAGCTGCATACTCCTTCATCGCCAGGGTGCATGATGGCAAAATATGACAGCACCTAATGCTCTGTAACTATAAGACAGTCCAAGAAGTGCTAATGGCAGCACTCAGAATGGAGGCAGCCAAGACAACAGCTGCACCCAGCTTGAGGACCAGGAGTATTCCTATGACGAGGACAGAGATATAATCCAGAGACGACCACATTCAGATGGTGTGTGTTGGGGGTGTGTTGAGCCAGATCACCTAGTGAAGGACTGTTCACATCAAGATGACGAGCAGATGGAAAACAAGTAATGACCAGCTTGATGAGGGGCATGTCGGGCCTGTCTTCATCACCTCTTGGGCAGAAGATTGGGCGACAGGATACAAGGAAGGCTGTGCTGAATACTCATAGACACAGGTGCAGCCATGACTGTAATCTGACCTGACGTAGCAGAAGGCTTGTCGACACGAACACCCAGTTGGCCTTACCAACTAGTGACAGCATTGGGCAACATCCTGTGGAGGAGGTCCTTCTGGAGTTGACACTGGGGTGGAGCACTGTGAGTCTATGGGTGTTCGTTGCAAGGGTGAATGAGAATGTGAGGCGACGGTCGATGTCGGCCAGAGGGTCAGTCGAGATGAGGTGTTGCTTCGGTGCCCACATGAACATCAGGGATCATCTTGAAGGAAGACGTAGTTGTGCCTGCAGCTGGTGGTGAAGGTGCACCTGGAGGGCCAAAGGTCAAGAAACTTGGTGCTGGACCGGACATGGACATGGACACATGGCCCATGTGTTGCCTGAGCATTATTGCCTTACTAGGAGGAAGTACCCATGAGGCTACTGAACCCACTGGACACTGACTGGGACATATAAAACGGGGTTAGGGAAGTGAGAGTCAGCTGTCAGTGTAACGCTGTATGATGAATTGGAACAGCCAACACCATTAAAGGGCCTGGGACCCTGGTTTTAAAACTTGCTGAAGAGAGCGGCTGACCATCTGACTGCTTCACTACTGGAGAAGCTACTCAGTCAATGCCAGTCTGTCTTGAGTGAAGGTAAAGTGATTATGGTCACACAAACCGAGTATCCACAATATTGACACTGGAGACACATAACCTATCTGGCAACCACCAAAGCGGGTTACCCTGGCAAGGCAAGCAGAAATATGGGACATGTTGAAGGACATGAAGCCTAGGGGAATCATAGAAGAGTCCAACAGCCCTTGGTGCTCTCATGTAGTATTGGTGAAGAAGAACAGTGAGCTACGCTTGTGCATGGACTACAAGAAGCTGAATGCCATCACCCTTACCCAAGATTGATGACACCCTATACACAATTGCTGGTGCCCAGTGGTTCTCGACTTTGGATTTCAAATTGAGATACTGGCAAGGACTTAGATCCTAGAGATCAGGAGAATGTCGCATTTTTGAATAGCCATAGGCTTTGGTAATTTGCGGTTTTGCCCTTTGGCCTCTGCAATGCATCAGCAGCCTTTCAGCTTCTCATAGAATTAGTGATGAGAGGGTTGACCTATGATGTCAGCCTGTTCTATTTGGATGACATCATCGCGGGTAGTAACTTTGAGGAACATCTCTAAAACTTGACCAAGATACTGCAAAGGCTGCAGGAAGCTAACTTGAAGTTGAATGTGAAGAAGCACCAATTCTTCTGCAAGAAAGTGAACTACCTGGGCCACATAGTCTCAACTTCTGGAGTGGTCATGGACCTGGAGAAGACTCGGGCGGTGAGAGATTGGCATCACCCGAAAGACAAACGAAAGATGTGGACGTTCCTGAGCCTATGCAGCTACTACCACCGGTTTATCAGAGGTTCCTCTAACATTGCAAAACCTCTCAACCGTCTGATGGAAGAGCACCAGCAGCAGAGGGCTCGTTCCAGGTGTTAAAAGTCTGCACTCTGTTGTGCTTCTCGTTTGGGATTTCCACAACCTGGTGGCAACATTATCATGGACACCAATGCTAGCAACACTGGCATTGGTGGCATTCTATCACAGATCCAGAATGGCCAGGAGCGGGTAATTGCTTAATACAGCAAGACACTCTCCAAAGCAGTAAGGAACTACAGGGTAACCAGGAGCGAGCTCCTGGCAGTAGTGAAGGTACTGGAGCACTTCCACAAGTACCTGTATGGTCAGCCATTCCATCTGAGGACTGATCACTCTGCCCTCACCTGGCTGTTAAGCTTCAAGAACCTGGAGGGTCCAGAGGCTGCAAGAATACAACTTTACTTCAGAAAGTCAGATTGGAAGGAGCCACATTAATGCAACTGCCATGTCCAGAGGAGTGCGGTCACTGCACTAAGGTTGAAAAGAAAAAGTGAGCTGCAGCTATCCATGTTATTTCAGTAGTGATTGCAACTCAATGGGATCCACTCTTTAAAGAAATAGAGGCAGGGACTAGGCTGAGCTGGGAGGACATTGATGAGTAGTGGGTACAAGTCCTACTGGGCCAAATGGGACTCATTGAACATCAAATAGCTGTTCACATTATGAAATTCACCTAATGGGAAGACCCAGAGAGAGCAGCTGATTCTCTCTTGGAGTAAGATAATGGAAGCACTGGAAGCAGCACATGCGGGGACCATAGGAGGGCACTTGGGAGCCAACTGAACCATCAACAAACTCCGAACAACAGTACTACTGGTTGAGATTACTGGAAGATGCTGAAAGATGGTGCCACCAATGTCGTGTGTTCAGTAACTTGCGGCCCACAGACCAGGAGCAGGAGTCGCAAACAGCAGTATGGGATGACCGCCATCTTGTCCGCATGGCCATAAGGGACCATACAGCTTCAGCCACAGGGTTTGCTCAATGGTGGAACATTGCAACAGGTATGAATTTGTCTGCATCAAGGTTCGTCACTGTCTACTGCAGGTTGGACAGGTTGCAAACATGCAGTTATGTCAGCTTTCATTGTCCAGAAGCCACAAACTCCTCTGACTGTAATGGGCATATGAACACTGTCGATAGGATGCTCAGTGGCAACATGTAGTCTTTTCAGATGAGTCCTGCTTTAATGTGTCCTACAGTGATGGCTACATGTGTGTCCAGCGGTACTATGCTGAGTGTAACCTAGAGCCCTGCATTGTTGAGTGGCATAGAGGACAAACACCAGGTGTGATGTTTTGGGGTGCCATTGGTTACAACAACTGATCTCGCCGATTTGAACAGCAATCAGTACATTTAACAGTGGTTTAATAGCCGGACGTACTCCCCCTGCTTCAGGAGTCACCACATATCACATTTCAGCAGGACAATGCCCAGCCACATATTGTGAGGAATGTACAAGCCTTCTTTGAAGAGTGACGGGCACCATTGCTTCCCTGGCCTGCATATTCGCCTAACATTTCATCCATAAAAAATGTCTGGGATATGGTTGGTCTTAACCTGGTGCGTGATGGTCCTCCAGTAACCAGTGTCGGGATCAAATACAAACTGCGTGGAGGGAAATCCCTTAGGAACTTATTCAGAACCTTTTTGATCCAATGCCACAGTGTATAGCAGCTCTATATGCAGTGCATGGAGGCCATATCAAATACTGAATATGAGGGCTCAAAGGTCATGTGTACAGTTGAAAAGCTCATCATTACTTACTTGTCATGTATCTAATCTGTGGTATTAAATTCATTGCATTCATGAGTTTGCTTCTTGGTGTCCTAATTATCACAAACTGCAGTGTAACCTTTCATTAAAGATTTTAAATAATTTAAAACCTAAAAACTGTCAAAAAAATAAAAAGCACCTGAAAGCAGCCCTGAGAAATTCAAAACTATGTATATCATAAAATATTAAAAGGTAGTTAGTAAAATAAGCTTAGAAAAATTCTCTTTTGACGGAAGTATTCACAATGTGGCACACATATGGTTCAAAATGATCCATACAGTCCATGCGTATTCTTTTCAGCTAGGGCTTCTAGGAACGAGGAGGGTGCAGTATGTGGCAGGAACTGGTCTTTCTCCCTTTTTCCCCACCTCCTGGGGAGAAAGAGAATAGATAAACTTACAATTTTAAGAGTAAAACTTCATCTATTAAGATGCATTGGACTACTAGGTATTGATTTGAAAACACAAAGAGAGGGAGAGCGAGGGGGAGGGGAGGGAGAGAGTGAGACTTTGTGTTACTTCAGCAAAATACACTTTCTTCTCTTTTAAACATAGGAGCTAATTACTAAGAAATGTATAGAGCTAAATTAGGTTTTATAAGTTATAATTTGTAGGGGAATTTATAAATTACACATCAAATTATTGCTTTTATCATAAATACCAATTTAGCTCATTACTGTTTAATAATAATACCCCTTTTATGTTAATGTATAGCTATTTGTGAGGAAGGTTGTCTCTGTCCCAGGTCAAGCTTGTAGGTTGAAAGCACCTGTCTTTATATTTCCATTTGGAACATTGTTCTACATGAATGTAGTTGTCTTTAAATGTTCATCGATTCAGTCACTTTCCTTACCTGTTTGAGTTTTATAATTTCAAATGAGAATAAAAAACAAATGGTGAACTTTTCCTAATTATTATGGCTTGTTTTACGAAGTCAAATTCACATATTCTTTATAATAATATCTTTCCTAGATAAATATATATTGAAGGAGGTCAATGTTGTGTGTTTTATATTTTTCAAGTTTTCCCCAATGTTCCTCTACCTCTCCTGGGTCCAAGCTTCCTAAAAACAGAGAACCACTTGTATTCACTTAAGCAGGTTATTAGAGAAATTAGATAAATAATTCCTAATAATATTTCCCTGAGTTTGGGATTGTAGTGAATAAACTTCCTTGGGTCAGTGGAAGTGTAGCAGTGTTTGAAGGAAAGTGCATATTTTTATTAAACATGACAAAGTGTTAATGGTATGTTTGTGCTTATTTTGTTTGTATTATTTTGATAGAAGTATGTGATATTTCATCTCAAATTACAATACAAAAATTATTCTTTACTGTGATTGAATATGCACTGGATATTAATTTGCTACCTGATAGCTCAAGGCAACAGATTAGAATAGAAATAAATATGGCATAACCATTATAACTTCAAAGACTAGTATTTCAAGGCATAGAAGCTCAGTATTTTTCACGTCCCCCATGTACAAAGAAGAATATGAGTGTAAACTAATCAACATAATTAACATAGCTACAAAAAATGAATTCTGTTCAGGAACAGTAAACAAGAAAATAAACAGCCATAATAGGTAGATAGTAAAAGAGACCACACTAATTCCAAATGTAAAAAGAAAGAGCATTTTAAAGAAATTCACATACCACCCTACAGCTTTCTACAAATTCCAGGGGATCTTTAAACAACACATCATTTTGGCACCAAAAACATTTACCCCATCAAAAGCATATTAAATTCTAAATTATAAGATGACATCCTATAGTAAAACAAATTATGAATATATCAATTCAGCTGCAACAACTGTGATAAAAATTCTATATAGGAAAAACTAAAAGAAATTAAAAACAGATTAAAAGAAATTTTCAGAAGCATAAAACAAAAGCAGAAAAAAATGAGTAGCATATTGGCATTTTTAGAAAGACCCACAAATCATAAATGGAAGTTTAAAACTACTGAACAGCATGCCAGGAGAAAAAGAGCTTACATTTTGGGAGTTTATCAACATCTGGAAGAACAGGGACTGCATTTTCAATCTTTAAATCCCTCCAGGTGACCTACTAATGTATAGGGTTAATCCAACCAACACCAGAGGGATGATGATGGCAATCGACTATGAGCTGATGATTGGAGTGAATAGCTCCTGAAACATTTTTTCATTCCCTAATAACAGTAAATGGACGTAGTACAAATGACACAGCAACAAATGCCAGCGTTAGTAAATATCACTCTCATAAAGCCCACCATACTTGATTATTACTTTAAGTTAAATGTTGGTATGTTTAATATTTGCTGGAATCCTAAACCAACCCCATTCACATTATGACAAGCTGTACTTGCATAAGTTAATAATGGCATGATGAGCACAGCCCACAGGTGTACTTATCAAAAGAACGTATATGCAGGTACATTTTGACTACCAGGTGCCAGGATCTTCCCATCACTTTAGAAAACTAACAAAAGAAAAATTAATACTGTTTGTACCATGAGAACAATTAACAATTAAGGAGGATACTATATTACTGGTATCTCTCATAAATTGAAGTGAAAAGTGGCAAAGATGAATCATGGTCTACAATGCATGTGCTGTTTGTGAAGTGAAAGGTTAACAAAGATGTTTATTTTTAATTAATGAGCCATGAAGCTGCTGACACTACAACAATCTGGAGCTGAGAAGAATGATAGGTCATACACCCAGAGAGGAGCTAAAGAAACTGACCCTTAAGTATCAGAATCAAATGGGAGCTGTCTATTGTAAGATTAGTAGACAGCTTTGTTTCTCATAATGTGACACACAGCTATACAAATGCATATTCATCTGTTTCATTGCATTTTACAAATGACTGCTAAGATGAAGACCGTTATACAAATTTTAGAACTAAATTCCTTCATCAGCTGCTTCAAAATGTAATGCTAATAAAGATTAATATTACAGACAGACCTACAGCTGGGGATACCCCAATAAGACTGCAAGCTAAAACATGCACCCCTTTTTCCAATGCACACTCCACTCATAAGCAAGAAAGGGGGGGGGGGAGGAAATAAAAAAATAAATAAAACAAAATAAAATAAAAAAAATAAACAAAAAGGTGTACAATATAATATGGTATGGTAAAAAATTGCGAAAATGTTAGCAATGCAAAAATGTTATATCATTCTTCATTTAGACAACTGTTTTGAGATCTGTCACGCTCAACAATCATATTAAGCCATCAAAATCAATGAGTCAATGCTTCCAGTGTCCTGCATGCAACATTTTGGAGAAGGAATTATATTGATTTTACTCAATTAACTTCATAATATAGTCATGCAGCAATATGAGCATTTAAATAAGTCTTATAAGATGCCAATGGGTTAACTCAAACCCACCATTACCTTGACCAGAAATTTTAACGCCTGTGAGAATTTATGGTCTACCACTAAGAGGCAATGACCTGCTTCAATGTTCAGGTTGAACTCATCCATTTACTAATTTGCCTCACTGTATTAGATTCCTTTACAACATAATAAGGCATTTAATTGTTAAATGTATTTAACAACAATATCAGCTGCTAGGATCCTACCTCCTTAGCCAGATTTTTTTCTTTCTTGCAGTTCTTTCACATCTGCTTAAATAAGATTGTTGTATTCCTTTAGGCTAAGTGACACAATTTTGGGTTAGGACTCGCGCCATAATTTTAGGCACAAAAAGTCAGCACTGGGTAATATTTGGACAGCACACAGGAAACCATCATCCGTGTTTACTATTAGAGCCATTATTAATATTATTAATATATAATTTTATACATACAAAACTGTGCCAAAATTAGTTTTCAGCATTATTTATAAATATCAAATTATTAAATTAAGAATATCAAAAGATAACAAAACTTTTCATATTATTGGCTTCTATAATCACAAAGAAAGTAATACTAACCTATTTTTAGAAACCCTAGAACCCATTCTAGACACAAAACACAAAAATACCATCCTCATTGGAGACTCAAATATTAATATTCTTGAAAATAGCAAAAATAAACTGTTATATACTACAACACTACAGAGTTATAACTATGAGCTATGCAACAAAAAGCTACCAACTAGATTAACAGAAAATACTGCAACACTTATAGACCATGCCTACTTAAACATATCCAATTATAATTACAGAATTTTTAATACAATTAATGACCTTAGTGATCATAATTTGTTAGCGTTAGAAATCATACCCCAAAACATGAAAAAACTTGTAAAACAAAGGGCAGTAAAGTAGAATTATAAAACAAAAACAGATTTTGCACAACTAAATAATTTTTTCCACACAACCGATAAACCCACTTTAACAACAAATATAAATGATGCATACCAATCAATTAACAACTTTGTTAACTCAGGATTAAAAACTGCCAGCAAAACACATAGAAACATTTCAAAACCAAATGCTAAGTTAAATCCATGGATCTCAAATCAACTTCTGGAATTAATTAACCAAAAGAACAACTTATACAAAAAAAACCTAAAGTTTCTAATCCATCCCATGAAATAATACAGGAGTACAAAGCATGCAGCAAAGAAGTAAATAATTTAAAACAAATATTAAAGAAAGAATACTATTCAAAACAAATAGAAAAAGGCAAAAACAATAATATGTGGACTGTTGTAAAGGAAATTTTCACTGATTCTAAAACAACACTTCCTCCTATAGCAGAAATTGAATACGAAGGAAAAAAGTACACCAAAAATGATGAGATCTGTGATGAACTCAATAAATATTTTGTGCATGTAGTGGATAATGTGGTGAAGGATCTCCCTCCCCCCATATGTAATAGTCATACAAGTCCAATACAATCAGTATTCTTTAAACCAACAGATACAAAAGAAGAGAGTAAAATAATACAAAAACTTAAAAACAAAAACAACAAAATCACAAATAATCCAATTAATAATATAATTTTGAAGAATTGCCACTATCATCTAGCACCCATACTTTCTGATCTAATTAATCTTTCTCTAAATAGTGGTACAGTGCCTGACATGTGTAAGCTTGCTAGAATAGTACCAATACACAGAAAAGATGATAAATCTTCTCCGAACAACTACAGACCCGTAAGTATTGTATCCACTGTATCAAAAGTTCTGGAATCCGTTGTAAAAGACAGACTTGTAAACTTTCTAGAACAGATAAATTTTTTCTTTAAATTCCCATATGGATTCTTACCCCAACACAGCACAGAAGCAGTAGCACTTGATGTAGTAAACCTATTACAAAAAAACTTTAGATAACAAACAAATTGCAGGTGGACTTTTCATTGACCTAAATAAAGCGTTTGATACTGTCAATCATGAATGCCTCCTAAAAAAATTAGAACAGTCAGGAATAAGAGGAGTTGCCTTGAACTGGTTTAAAAGCTATCTCCTTAGATCGCAATATATCAGCCTAAACAATTATTCCAGCCCAATATTAACAGTAAAGCATGGAGTTCCACAAGGTACAGTATTAGGTCCAATTTTATTTCTTATCTTCATTAATGATATAGGAAATGTAGAACTAATAGGTAAAATATTTCTATTTGCAGATGATATTTTTCTATTTTATGAAAATAAATCTGAATCGCAGGTAATGAAATATATGCAAACTGACCTTACAACACCGCAGACATCGTTCACAAATAACAACTTAATCCTTAATGCCAAAAAATACTAAATATATGCTTTTCATAAACCCTCTAGACCAATTACAAGTAATATGTCAATTAAGATCAAAGATAATGTTATAGAAAGAGTAAACAAATTTACATACCTAGGGCTAACACTAGACTCATCTTTGACATGGACATACCATATTGAACACATTATCAGCAAAACAAACTCCATTATTCGCATATTGTACAGACTAAAAGATCTAGACTTAGATAACAGTTGTAAAAGAAGTCTTTATTTTGCACTCTTGCACCCCAATTTTCTGTATTTAAATGCAGTATGGTCTAATAACAATAAAGAACACCTAAACTGTTTAGAAATCCTACAAAAGAGAGCTATTAAAATACTTTATGGATTTAGTATTTTAAAACCTTCCGTAGAAGTATTTAAGGAAACAAATATACTGCCATTTTCCTTTCTCTGTAAATATAATGAATCTTCATTCATGTACCAAGCTGAAAATAACCTCCTATGTACCAACTCTGTAATCAAACACAAAAGAGATATTCACTCCTACAAAACTAGATCAGCCAATCACATATGTATAGAATCAGTTAACTCTACCAAATATGGAATAAAAAGTGTATTACATAGTGCCACCAAAACATACAACAGTCTCCCACTTAACATTAAACAATCATCTAATCATCTAACTTATCCCAATTTAAAAACAAACTCTTCAAATACCTACTTGATCAGTACTGTAATTCCTAAAAATTTGACAACAGAAAATCCCTATGGTGTTTCTTGAAATATTGCATTAAGTTTAATCACACACCCACACAAATTACAATAAAAAAATTGTATACTTATGTACTCTTTTTTATATGTGTTAATGTGTTTTATTCTTTGTATTTTGCTTACCGCCTCACTAAAGGGCAGTCCCTACCTAGAGCAATATGCTCATTGGGACATTCTATGTAAATAAATAAATAAATAAAATATCATTGGGCACAGTCTGCTATAAAACTCATCTGAAATATTAAGAATAAGCCTGTGAACAAGGATATGCTTTCAATATATGTGACTAATGAGCTGGAATATCACTTAAAAAAATTGAACATGTTTCAGACATTACCCTTCCTCAGAATAGTAAGTAAAATACTTGCTGAGGGTAAGAGTGCCTGAAACATGTTCACAGTATTTATATGATGTGATATTTAGTGTCTAAAATTTCCAGCTCATTAGTCATATACATTACTGCCTGGAATAATTTAAATTTGAGCATATCTCAATTTTTTATTACTGAAGAAACAGAAGTAGTTTTTTTTATTTTCAAGCAATGGGATGAAACAAAATATCTTGGATATTGTTTCTCACACAATCATTCAGTAGTTAGTCGCATGTCTCACAACTTTATGCATATTGCTCCAAGTTTTCATGAACCAAACTCCCAAAATTTGCCTCCAAATATTCTCTTGTTTTACTGCATTATCGATTTGAAACATGATGCAAAAGAAATGCTACATAATCTGGGACTACAGCATTACAGCTGAAAAATATTTCTAAACCAAACATCCTCACTTCTTTTCTTTCAGTTATTTACAATATTAGCCATACAAAGGTATAATACAAATTAAACACAACCTTGTTAAGCTCCCTGAGATAATGTTGTAACATTTTTCTAATCCCTGAATCAATATTCATATTTTTCATATATGTGCATTAAAATTACACTGCATGGAGCATCATCTGAATGTTTAAGTTATTTAAAGCAATTTTTTGTAATAAGTTTATATAAACTCTAAAAATTTTAAAACTGAATGAGGAAAGTACAGAAAGAAAGGAAGGAAAGGAAAGAAAAGAAAAAGATCTTTAATACCAAGATAGCACATACTTAATGCTCAAGATCCTATGCAAGCATCTTAAAGAGCTTTCTTATACTTAGGGGAAGTCTGGGCAAAGAGGATAGGTTAACTTTAAGACCTAGATACCACAAGACGCCAGCAGGTACAACTAAATCTTTTATGGAATACTTGTACAAACATGTTTGAATGTTCGAATGCACAGATAATTTTTCCATGTGTACATACTGAACAGTATATAGATTGGAAATTATAAAAATGTGTACTTTAGTCACTTTGGCTGGGTATCCCAGTCAAAGTGAATATTTGCTCCAGGCAAAGTGAATACATATTTTTAATCACTGCAATCATCACAAAAGTAGGAACCACTGTAGTTAGGCATGATTCATGACACCACAAAGTACACTGTATCCAATCTTCTTTCAGTATTTCCAGCATGTTTCTGCACACATCAGATAAAAATACTTATCTTTAGAAGATTTTTTCGAAAGTTTTTCCAGGTTTTTGACAACCGCTTTCAATTGTTTTTTTGTTTTTATCAAATTTATCTTGTTGGTGATTTCCAATTGGAATACACTTGAGTACTACAGCTTATTGACCTTTACTTTTCCATCCATTTGAGGAAGCACACTGAACAGTTGGGCAACTCGAATGTCATGTGGACTGTAGGAACTGGTGGATGGTTCGGGGTTGGGCAATTACTTTGACTTGGGAATTCAAGGGAAACTGGACTATCAGGAGAATTTCTGAGGTGCAAATAGGACTAGAACAATCTGTGAGAAAAGAGGGTGCGTAATCAGAATAAAGATTTGGATTGTAAGGCCCAATTTCAGAAGACCGGAAACTACTCATAGCAATTTGAGCATTTGCCACCCTAAAGTAAGCTATGGCAAACAACACTGCAACATTGAACTGATTGATTATTCTTCCTACATGGTTCCTTTGAAATTGCTTGTTCAAAACTAGTTTTCGGTGGTCCATTTATGGCCACGTTCAATGATTGCATTTTATGTGTCATGTGGGGAGCAAAGGAGAGATATACATTATTTTCTTAGCATAATCGAGAGCCTTTATGTATTTATGGGATCCACGATTGTTCAAGAGCAGGTTGACCTTTATAATTGAAGTTGGATGAACTCCTTCCACAAAGAAATTCAGACACTGCAACAATCTCTCCCCATTGATCCAGTCATTATCTGTTCATGTAACTTGACATCCAGGAGGACCTTTGTCAAGAAGCCGCTGCTGGATGCGCTTTTGTGCAAAAATAAGGAATGGAGGAATGAAGGGCCCAGAAGCATTACAACAACAAATTGCAGATGTTAATTGACCTCATTCTAGACCGGCGATCATTCTACTTGTTTCTTTCCTCCAGTAGAAAGAACTTTTGGTGGTTTTTTGGTTGAAGTTTGAATATCAGTCTCGTCCATGTAGCAACAGATGAGATGGTTCAATGTTCAATGGTTTTTCTATGAATTTCCATAGAAGTGTGAAACACCTATTATGTAGCAACAGATAAGATGGTTCGATGTTCAATGGTTTTTCTATGAGTTTCCATAGAAGTGTGAAACACCTATTTACTTGTGGATGAATAAATCCTCTAGCCCTAACAATTGACATGGACTCTGGTGCACGCAAACTTATATATTTATGTGTATCAATAAAGTACACTATCAGAAACAATGTTAATACACCTCCATTACTAAGGTTTGCATTAAAATTATTAAAATCATGTTTAACTTTAAATGAGGCAAGCTACTTTAAACATTCTACGTTTTTGACAAACCTGGGCAAAGCGAATAGTTATTCACTTTGCCCGGTGCGTAACCATTGGCTTCAAAGAGTCAAAATGAAACACACAGACAATTATTTTCATAGTATCAGAACAAGGAAAATATAACACCTAATGAGAAACATATACTTCCGGGAAATAAATGTACATCTCCAAATAAATGTATTTTTACTTACAATGACATATTTTAGTAAAACTCTGGAGATTACAAAATGTCTTCTTATTCAAAACACATTTGTCTCACAATAGAACAGGCACTTCCACTAGAAGTGTGACAGATGTTGCTACTAACCATGCTATTTACTTGGTAGTACCTAATGTAGTTTTTGCACACTAAGCATTTTTCACTTTGCCCAGGGTATCCGATTTGCCCTGACTTCCAAGGATAAAAACATAATGCATTCCTCTTTCCTCGTGATGTTTGGAAAGCAAATTAATTTTATTAAAATGTTGCTTGTAATCATTATAAGCAATTCTGTGATTTTATAACTTTTTTAATATTATCTATTCATAGCTGTTCATTTTTTTTGTATTTTTATACTATTTATTTCCTGCATTAACAATCCAAGTATCCCCTCTTTCAGTCACTTATAGTTACATTAGAAACATAAGTATAACAGTAAATCATTTTCACAATAAGAAATATTTATCTGTGTTTTAGCAAATGGAGATGTCTCTGATTCAGAGTAAATGGCAGGATTACAAAAGTCAGAGAAATTTCACATTTAGAAGTGAGACAGATTTTAGTTCAAATACATTCCTTTACATACATATACCCCTATTGTCAATTTTTCTTTATAAAAGCATTTGTTATTAATTTCCTTTTATAGTTTCATATGACTAAATACTGACTGTTTAATGAAATAGTAAATTAAACAAGTTTCATGAAACATTCAAATGGGTAATTTTATCAAAGCTGTTATTTATAACAATTTAGAATTAACTAAAATACTGGTGAATTAACATTCAGAATATTGTAATATTTTAAGAAACATTTATCAAGGTTACATGGCATACAGCTTACAAAAATTAAAACACGATATATAAAATCTAATGGCCATTAAATGACTAGAAAATTAGTGTGCAACTCAATTAAACACATACACCATGCTGATAAGGTCCAACACGAACACTATGCGCCCGTTCCACTTCTGCCCGTATGTCTTCAAGTGTCCTATATATGATGCGAAATCCAGGCCGGGCTGAAGGTTTGCGATTCCAACACAATTTCATTAGTTCATACACAGACTTAGGGGTGTTTTCTGGACACTGCAACACATTACCCTCTTTAATGTACTTCACTACTTCCTCATGTGTCATGCCATAGTATGGCTGCAATGCAAAAGAAAAAATTTCCCACAGGCATACTCCATATGCCCAAACATCTGACTCCACAGTGTATTTATTATAAAGAATGCTTTCCAGTGGCATCCAACGCACAGGAATGGCATCATGTTCGTCACCTTTATAATAGTCTTGTAAATAAATTTTTTGTGACAAGCCAAAATCAGCTATTTTGACAACCATGTCATCATCAATTAAACAATTGCGGGTAGCAAGGTCACGGTGCACAAATTTACGATCAGAAAGGTACAGCATACCTGCCGCCACTTGATGAGCTATGTTCACTAAATCCACATGCGTCAGTTGTACATCTTTGAACATCTCCCCATCCCCCTCTGAACTACGTACTATGTAGTTACTAGGAGAACATGATCGCAGAAATTCATTCAGATCACCACGACCCATGTATTCAAAAAGAAGACACATTGGTCGTCCAATAGCACAAACTCCTAGAAGTTTTACAATATTAGGATGATCAAATTCTGCAAGAAGACAAGCCTCTCTTTCAAAGTCTACCTGAAGGTCCTCTGAAGCTTCATCCTTTAACATCTTAACTGCCACTAGAGTGAATTCCTCGCCCTTTACAAGTCCTGGAGCTTTGGCCTGGAAGTAAACATTTTGATGTCAACCAGAGTTCAATTCATAAATGCTTTTACTTGTATATAGTGAGCATGATTTGTATTACAGAGCTCACACATTAATATTAACATGAAGGTTCTATGTTTAGAGGAGCCGGAATCTGAAGTGTCACATGCATTACCTCATATTTCCCTACAGATTTAGGTTTATGTTATGCAAGCTGGCCTAAATAGATGACTCACACACGTCCTACTTGCTATTAAAGGACTGTGAATACAAGCAAAATCAGTTATTGCTCAGAAGTGTGACATGATCAGTTATGCATTGGAAAAGTAGCTTCATCTTTCTCTCTTTTTTCTTTTTTTCCCCTTTCTTATATCTTTCATTTTATCAAAATAGTTATATGTATGCCACGATTTAATGTAAATATTTTTTATATACAAAAGATAAACACAGAGAAAATTCAAAATACAGTTTATGGTAAAAAAAAAAAAAAAAAGAAAAGAAGACAAGCATTTGATCTATGACAAAGCAGGGTAATACATTATATATATAATTAAAAAATAAAATATCAATTAAAATACCTAGACCTATAGTTTGGCATATTGTCTTTTATAGAAAAGCTTGGCAAACCCTGTTTTCAGAAAAGCAATAGTGTCTGTGAAAGTCACATAGTTAACTATGATGGCTAACAAGCAAACACGAAACATATGTCTGAGTCAACATTAATAGGAAATCTGGTCATTTGGATTGTACCATTTATAGTGGTACATTTGCCGTTTCTTGCTAGAATCCATGAAGTGTTGCATAATGAGCTACACAATAGCACATTCGTGCAACTGATGCTACTACATGTTTCCTAACCAATGGACTTCAAGCACTTACAACAAGAATTTTATGCAACCTACTACAAATAGGAAGCATAATATACCAGTTAAAACCATAAGGACTGTATTTCATCCCAAAGATGTCTCAAGGAGACAATATGAAATCAACCATGATAAAATGAGTACAGAGGCTAAATCTTTGTTATTCTCATTTCAGGAGCTACAGGAAATCATGACTTCTTCATAGTTGTCCTTAGTGTGTAGCATTGTCCCAGAGGAAATTCCTTCATGTGCGAGGTATGTCTAAAAAGATTTTTAGATCCAGAAATGGAAGTTGTTCAACCTTTTTGGTTTCTAGTGAGAATGTTCATTAAAAATGCACATAGGATAAAAGTAGGTATCTACAGAAAACCAATACAAACAAAGAATTACATAGAAGTGAATGGCTTCAACCCAAGATCTCATAAACAGGCAGTTTTCAAGAGTTTAACATACAGGCTTGTGAACATACCACTATCAAAACATGAATATGAAACAGAATATGAAAAAATAGTTGAAATTGCAGAAATAAATGGCTTCCAAAAGTTGTTAGTAGTCAAAAATGTAAATGCAGCAAAAAAGAAAAAAATTGTTATAGGAAACAACCACACTCAAAGGAGAGAAAAAGTGTTTCAAAAAATTTACATATCATCCACATATATTTTACAAATTCAAAAAGATTTTTAAAGAATACCACATACAATTGGCACCAGTTAATAAGTACTGCATAAAAATGTACTTGGATTCATCACTTAAGACAGCATGCCATCATATAAAAAATTTGGAATTTACCAAACAGAATGCAACAGTTGCAACAAGGTACATTGGGAAAACCAAGAGACACCTGGAAACAAGAACAAGGAACACTTGAGATGCATAAAACACAAACATCTAGAGAAATCAGCAGTTGCTATCTATTTTTGGACAGAAAGCCATGACATAAAGCCAGAGCCGAAACCATTGAAACATGTAACCAGAAAGCAGGAATTGGCAACTTGGGGACAAAAATAGGGCAACTCATTGTACAAGTTCATAGACCACCACCAGAGCAATCGACGGATAGATCAGTTTCACCACCATCAGTCGATTTTCGGTTGACAATGGAAGAAGCTAACCTCTGAAACATGTTCCGGTAAATTTAAATATGAGTTTTGTTTAGTGTCATTAATCAACTCAATGTTTACTTTTAACTTATTACTTGTTTATTATGTCCAATAGAGGTGGCTTAACACCAGAAATCGGAACCTCTGTTAGTACCACTTTTTGATGCTTTAAACCAACCACATCTAGCCCGCCTATGCCGATAGGCTGTTATTTATATGCTTAAGCCAGGGGCTTTTTATTGCAAAACTGCTGGTGCTACTGGCCAACACCACCTACTAGTTATACCAGAGTCTCTGAAACACCTGTACTGTCTGTTTATCACACCGACCTTTTGTCTGGACACATGGGTTTCACACGGACATTCCATAAAATCCATTCATGCTATTAGAAGAAGTATTTAAAACTTGCCCAAGTTGTCAGTCTCAAAAAGGTCCCAAAAATGTCAAGCCAATGGGCTTACTTCAACCCATCAAAGTTACACAAGTGTGTTCTACCTGGTCCATCGACCTTGTCGGATTGATCCACAAGTCTTAATTGGGAAACATGATGACTGTGGTCGCAGTTGATTATGGGTCTAAATACTGCTAAGCTGCTACACTACTCAATTGATCATATAGCTAAGTTCATCTTAGAAAACATAATTTGCCACCATGGAGTGCCTGCTAGATTACTACTAGATAGAGGATCTGTGTTTAATAGCAATATCACATGACAATTATTGAAGCTCCTGGGTATTAAATATATGTTCATAATGGCATACAACCCAGCATGTAACGGCTTGGTGGAATGTGCAAATCAAACAATTATTAACATACTTTCTCATTATACATCTACAAATCAGGATGATTGGAACAATGCCCTTCCTCAAGTGGTGTTTTCTTACATCAGTTGCCATGACCCGGCTAGGGAAACACCATTTTTCTTAAAGTACCGACGTCACTCTACATTGCCAGCAAAGGTGCAATTGACAGGCACTTCATATAATTTATTTGTTCAACAGACATTGAACAACATACAGCAGGCCCGTCATTTAACAATTGACAACATCACGAGACAGCAAGCTCAGCAAAAACAGTATTTTGACCATAAAAGTTGCACCCTTTCATTTTGGGTTGGCCAGTTAGTGAAACTTTATACTTCAGTCCATAAGCAAGGAAAAATCACAAAATTACTCAGCAATTATCACAGTTCCTATGAGATATTAGGGGAGCTCTCCCCAGTGAACTATCATATCAGACAAATGATTGGAAATAAACGCAAGGAAATGGTAGTTCATATTAAACTTATCTATCCTTATTACACAGAATTTTTTTTTTTTAAAAAATGGTTCTAACCCTATACTAAAGATTTGAATGCAGAGAAAGATGAGATATATTGGTGAAGTATAAGAATTTTATAGCAGAATCAGAGAAAAATATGTTTAAAGATTATCACACTGAAAGTATTTTATCTCAAAAACCAGAAAGGTATGATTTGTTTTATAATGGTCTTGCTATTCAACTGCATAATCAGCAACAATCCTCAGTAGAATTGTTATCCTGTAACAGGATGTGGTCACTGACTTTCTGCTAATGCTCTGCAAATGTGAGGTATGCTATTTAATCTAACTAGTTTTAGCATTAACTTTCTTTCTTAACCTAAACTGAGAATTAAATTCATTTTTGTTGTCATTATTAATAAGTTATGTTAAAGAACATGTTCCTTATTATTTTTGTTTGTTACATTCACAGGTGAAATAGAGTGACCCAAAGTCTTTATAATGGTTACGTAAATGATCTTTCTGTGTCTGAAATTGAACACAGTCCGGTCATGACTTTTTTTTTTCATTGCCAGTCAGGATATATTACGGTAAATTGAGGAAGTTGGTTCTTACTTTGTGTAGTATAGAAAATTCTTCTTTGAGCACAGTTGGTCTCTAAAAGTACAGGGTTCTTTTTTTAAACCTTAACAGAACACATAGCGTTTTCTCTCTCCCGAGACCTTGCTGGATTCTCCCCACTATCAGCTGCCTTTGTGCGTGCAGGCTAGCAGTGTGCACTCTGCATCAACAGTATTGTACTGGCCACTAACATGAACAGGCAATGTATTTTTGTGTGTAAAAGTTATTATGAATGGAAATCACCAAGCCGTGTTCGCACAAAGTATACTCAAAAGTTAAAATTCAAGAGATTGTACAGAAATTTGAAGACACTGGTTCTGTGGTAAACAAAACATGAAAGCGTAAATGCACAGTTTTAACAGAAAAAAAGCTAGACGACATAGGCGCAAGTCTTGAATGATCAATAAAATCCATACCAAAATTAGCACAACAGGTGGGAATTTCAGAGTCTTCTGCACATAGAGAAACTAAATTATTAAAATTAAAACCTTATAAGTGTACAAGTGTCTATTCTTTAGAACAAGGTGATCCAGTATCACAAATGCATTATCGTGCACAATTTCTTTCATCAGTGCATGACGGTTTAATTAATTCACAGCTTCTGTTCTTTTCAGACGAGGCATGGTTCCACCTAAATGGTCATGTCAACATTCATAATAGTTGGTACTGGACCTCTGAAAATCCACATCTCATTCAAGAAATCCCTCATTTGATCAGAAAGTTGGAGTTTGGTGTGTTGTTAGCACTAGATGCAAAATCAGTCCAATATTTTACAAGCAGACTGTAAATGCAGAGGTACAGAAATGACATTTTGACCCCATTTTATCATGAACTGATAGAAAAGAAATCATATGGGTGATTTCAACAAGATTTTGCTACTGCTCATACAGCAGAGGAGTCCATAAATAAAATTAGGGAAGTGTTTGAAGATAGAGTGATTAGTGCTGGTGTATGGCCCTCTCACTCCCCTGATCTAACAGTGTGTGATTTTTACTTGTGGGGTAACCTGAAAGACAAAGTTTATGAGACAAATCCTCATACATTGGAAGAACTAAAACAAAATATTTGAAATGAAATCAGAAACATTACAGTGGCCCAACTAAATTGTGTGAATCAGAATGTTTTCTCCCAATATAATGCTTGTTTAGCCAAGGTTGGACGACATTTTCATCATCTTTTATATGGTAAGAGCATTATACATGCTTTATGCACAGAATTTATGTAAGAGCAAAGCCAGCTGTGGCAAACCAATCACGCATAGGCAAAATGCTGTGCACCGTTAGGCTTTAAATGAAGAACCCTGTATATACTTGAGCATTTTTGTGTGTTACAGATGGGGAAAGCAAAAAAAAAAAGATTTGCACTTTTCTTGCTGTTGGAACAGTGGATCCCTAAGTCCAGTCCCTTAGAATTTTAAGTATTGGTAATATTAGATATTACATAGTATTATATGGAAACGTTTGCTTGCTTAGATTAATTCTTTAGAGTCATTTTTGGGATGTAGTACACTAGCCCAGTGGACCACGGCCTACAATCCCGGTTTAGTAATGTTGATTGTTTTGATATACAAGTACACAGCTCTACAGGTTAGCCTTATGGTTCTGTAGATTTGCTATGACCAGGTAAATTCAGTGGTAAGTGTTTTTCTAAACATATATTGATTTCTTTTGGGATACGTCTGATGACAGCTTAGAGTTAACTTACAAATTTATGAAACATAAATGGATCAAATTGAGTGCGAATACACACATTTAAAGTAAACAATGAAATGCTTTGCCATTGCTTTTATAATTATGTTATGAACATAGAAATAAATGCATACTTTAAGTCAAGGTTACGATTAAACATTTAGTATGCCCTAGTTTTGCACCTTTTGGGAGCATACAGGATCGATTTTATGCAGGGGGAGTTAGTAATTGAGGAATGTAACCCAAAAACCTGCTGAGTGTCAACAAGTTGTTTAGGAAATGTAGTGAAAAAGCATATCACAGGAGTTTTCATTTTAAATTTTACTATTTAATGTAGTGTACATTAAATAGAAGGACAACTGTAACTAGATTGTTATGTATAATTAATATTATTGCATGTCACATAAATAGAATAACATTTTTTTCTTCTTTTTTGTGGTAGCTTAATATCCTTTAACCTGCTTGGTCATATCAGACGAATGAAATTGGTGAAATGATGCTCAAATGATCTTGGGGTCCATGGAGCTTAAAGTTACTCAACATTCATCTTCTCAGGATACGGGAAAACTCCGAAAAAAACCTACCTGGGTAACTCACCCTAAGCGAGATTTGAACTCGTGATCTATAGAATGTGAGGTAGACATGCTACCACCACACTGTTAAAGTCAGATATACCAAACACAGATAAGTGCCCATGCTCCTTTAATAAAAACTCAGCTAATTGCCAAGGTAGTTTGAGTCTTGTATCAATAGACTATTGGGAGGAAACTCAGGTCACATTAGAATGACACAAGTTCTCCTAGAATGATCTGTATTTTACATACAAATATGGTATCATTGATAATAGGTCACTTTTTTTTTTTTTTTTTTTTTGGCATTGCTAAGCACTCTTTGCCCTTCGATTCCGTGGAGTACTGCATTTCTGACATTAGAAACCTTCACTCCCTTTTTTTTAGAATATTAACATTGTTCCAAGTTTCCAATTACCTAAAGGTTTACTTCACTCCTATGACTCCAGGATTCCTTAACGTGAAGTATAACACTGATACCTTTGAGATCTGCAAATGTTTCCTTGTCATCAAGGAATCAGCAGCAGACTGAATATTGAACATATTCTGTTCAGTTACAGCAACATCTTCAAATTTAATAGCATATGCAACAGATCTAACAATATCATGCAGGTCTTCAGGTACAAATGCCTTGCACAGCCTATGCCTCTTCTCAATCTGGGTGAAGTCCCTATCGCACAGTAAGTAGCTGTGGCCAGATTCTAGGAACTTTTGTTTAATGATGTCAAAAAGTCCAAGTGACACAAGATAAACAAAACATATCATCATCCTTATTAAGCTCCTGAACTGTTTCCCTACATGTCTGAAATCAGCTACTGGTACTTAGCAGACTTCTGGGTAAACAAGTGAGCAACATAGCAGAGCTTCCATCTTGTGATGAATGTATGAACTAAAGTAACCACTGTGGCACATAGCCATGTCTTGGGTGCAATGGCACATAGATGGGTTGTATTGCAAAAACTAATTGTTTTCAAAAATGGCACTTAGCACGTATTTGGGTTACACTCTTCAATTAACTATTTAACAAATAGTGCTTAATGTCTAAGTATAAATTAAGTAACAGTAATTAAAGTACACATATGCTCATTCAAGGAACAAAGTAGGTGATAATGGATAAAACAGACAATGCATGTTAACGTTTACATTGTTGACAATAAATAAATAATAAAACGTAACAAATTTAATTCTGAAATTTGGCAGGTATAGCACTATTTTAGGTATCAGTTAGAAAAAAGAGTAGAAAAAATGCTAATCATAAGCACATAAAACATAGTTCCGATTTCACTTCTTTTGATATAATTTTTCCCTATTTTTCTATGAACTCATTTGTCTCAATTCTTAGTCAACCTCCTTGTATTTTACGTGACCCAGATTTCTGCTATATTCAGTCATAATTGAAGTGCTGAGATCAAAAACGGAACTAGTCATCAGGTATATGAGTTATTACTGTAATTCTTATCTTTATTTAATTCTGCATCTGTTGATGCTAAAATGGAAGTCGTCAAATAACTGTTTCTCTGTTTCAATTTGCATTGAAATTTGTGTCTTGCAAAAACAGGACTTGTCCCAGACAATATAGTATAGTTTGTAGTGGTAGATTTACCAACGTTTGTCACATGTAACTAACTGTGAGCATTTCTACAATGTTTGTGATACGGATTTTACAATTTTGGAATTACACAAAAAGGAACCATGTACACAGTGTACACTCCCAATCAGTGGCTCACAATACTACAAATGGCAAGGAAACACATGCACGTTGAACTATGCACATACTGGACTACCAGCAACATGTAGATGCATTTTTTAAGAAATATAACATGGGCTGTTAAAAAAGTACAACATATTTGAATTCAATCTCAGTCAAAATGCATCTCTGTGTCACCTAGTAGCAGTGTAATGGTAAAGTATGAATTTCCTCTGGTTTATATTGGGATAGTGTCCCATTTTCATAACATGCTGAGGGCATACATGGATGTCATTTTTCTGAAACGTGCAATAGTGCAAGATGTCTCACGCAAGATTGATGTTATCCCATTGACACTGTACTAAGGAAATGTGCCATTCATGAAATGACTGGTGAAGAGCAAAACAATAAGTCTGACAGCGAACTTTGCAGCGATCAAGAGTGAATTCTGGCTTCCAACCCAAATATGAACATAGTTTTCTAACCAAATACCAGATTTCTAACCAAATATCAGTTTTCTAACCAAATGCCTATAGGTTATTGGTTTGTCTTTCCATTACAGAAGCGATTTTGATATTTATTGTTATACCTATGTATCTTTTGTTATATGATGCATTTTTATACACCTGCAATATTTGGAATTTGCATTAATAAACTATGTTTAAATGATTAAAAACACATTTTGCTCTAAAACTTACAAATTTTTGAGTTACACTTTAGTTTTGAAAAAAAAAAAAAAAAAACAAACAAAAAAAAACAAAACAAGGGTTGTTCAAATCAAAAACAGGACATGTCAACCATTAATCCTCCTAATGAGAATTATGGGTTAAACATAACTTGCAGAAATGTTATTATTCCGAAATATGTAAAAAAAATTGATATATCTCAAAACTACCATTCAGTGACACATCCCTTTTTTGATCTCAAAGCCTCAATTATCTTACAGAGAGGAAGATATTTTAATGGGTACAACCAACTGGAATGGTAACTTTGTTATTGCTTATTAAAGAAAATAAATAAACTACTACCTCTCATATGTCAGGATTATGGGTATATAAATTCGCAAAATAAGTACAGTTTTGGTACAAAATTGTAACAAAATTTCAAAGAGAAGCAAGACAGATTACTGTTGTATTCTGAGTTGGTTGATTGATAAACATGTTGTAATTACTTTTTTTGCTGTGGATTATAGTTTTCATATTATTAACATTAAGCCAATTGATATAGTCAAGCCTTAGAAGAATTTTGAGTCAGTGGGATTAAAGTTATAAATTTATGAGAAAATTTAACACTTTCAAATCATGATGATGTATACACTCATTCAATAATATTAATATTTGTTGTAATGTATTAATTGTGTTTTACATATGCAACACTATTTTATTTTTTTTCTTCATATATTTATATAATTTTTGTGCCTGTGTGTATGGTACATTTCAACTTTTGCTTTATTTTTTTATATATGTAACATAATCCAAAAACATGTTCAAAGTGTAATCGTTTACAGCAAGTACTTTCTTAGAAGTTTAATAATTTGTTAGTATGATATTGTTTTATATATACCAGTACAGGACAATTTATTTTTCATTATAATTTTTGTTACATTATTTCTGAGTTATTAATTTTGGATGCATTTCACTTTTTATTGATTGGATTCGTATGAATCATCACTATTGTGAGTGCCAACTTATGGAAGTGGAAACTCACCACTGTGTGTGCTACAAACATTGACTATATTCTTGGAACTGTATGTACCTGAAAATGATTTTGCCTAGGTGAATAGCCCTACAAATATCCATTGGTGTGCTTAAAGGCTATGGTTGTTTGTTTCAATTCACGCATGTGAATCAACTTAACATGTGGCAAACACTAAAAACGAAGCTGATATTCGACAGTCATCGCACCAATTTCACTTACAGCCACAAAGACTATAGGAACATCTTTGTTTAACAGTGCTATGGACTTGTAGCCCAGCTCTTCAAGCAGCACAATGAAACACTGCTACAGCTGATTGAATGCATTTCTGGCCACTGTATGAAATGGATTGGTTATTTCTTTTGCTAAGACTCCCAGCTCTGCTGTCATTCCTCATTATCACTAGCCATATGCTATGACTTGATAGCTCCTGAAAAATTGACAGAGATGCTTATTTTTCCACTTCCTTTTGATCAGCTATTCAATTCCTACCATCTGCTATATTACATGCAGCAACAAAGATAATATTCCTCAATCCTATGATTCAGTCCATCAGCAAAGCTTTTCACATACTCACAGGTAAATAAGTATGTCTTTCTTCAACATAATATCTATGGTGCAGGGGTAATATGTCTGATTCATATTCAAGGGGTTCTGAGTTGAGTTACCCATATAAAGTATTTTCCAGCATTTTCCTGTATCCTCAGAAAACAGGTTCTAAGCTGAAAGAATCCCTGGATGAAATGTATATGTTTTCACCCTCCAGTGTGTATTATAATTTACACAATTAAAAAAATTTAAGTTAAAAATCTGTGTTACACTCACATGACTTTCTCTAGCTGATCGATAACAAACTTCTTACAAAAGATAATTCTTCTTTCTACACATTGCTAAGAGAGATAAACATTAGCAGAATTTTCTTATTACTTAATTCCTTGTAGGTAGAAGGGAACTAAGGGAATGCACTAGGCTTAATTGATGGTCAAATGTTTTAAAAGCTGTCGTTATGGACTGTCACTGCAAATCTCTTCTTTCTTGTACAGGAATTGTCACTGCAAATCTCTTCTTTGCTTGTACAGGAATAGAACAAAAGAAACTTCCTATTTGAGAAAAGTATAAATACTTTGAACTGGAACCAATAACAAGGAATATCTCAGAAACGGTTACCTCCACAACAAAAACATAAAGGACATAGGTTGTGTGCCTTGACGAGATCTACATTTTTTGTGCAGTAAGTTTTAATCTATCTCTTATGGTTTAGCAGTTAATCAAAATTTGGCAAAATTCATCCAGAATAAAGATGTCTTCAGAGGCTATTCCCAGAAAATTCAAGATATACATTTTATTTGTGATGTAAATATCTCTAATATAAGGGATTTTAATAAAAATGTTTGAAAAGTTTCTCATGTAAAGGGTAGTTTGTGGTGGGAGGATTTTCTTGAAAACCTTTGTATCATACCCATGGAAGATACCAAGTTTGGTATTTAACAGCCTTTTAGTTATGTTGTCCACCGACTGACAAACGGACACACAGACGTTTCTCTAAAAATGCATTTTTCGGACTCAGGGGACCCCAAAACATATGTTTCAAATGAAATCTCGGCATTGGATTTTTGCATGGAATACAATACCTTCTCTATCCACTATGTACATTGTACATGCAGGATAGAAAAAATAAAATAGGAACAAAATAAAGAAAGAAAAGAAAGGGGGGAAAAAATGGTTTTATCTTTGTCACAGTCTAACAAAAAAAAAAAAAAAAAAAAAAAACAACTCCTTTGTTTCTTAAGAAATGCAGTTTCAAGGCTTAAAAGTTCAATTTTGATATGTTCAGCGCTCTTTTTAAAAGTTTTGTTATAACCCACCATGAGTTGAACGTCTCTCTTAGAACATTAGAACATTTATGCTAATTGAACAATATGTGCTAATATTTTCTGGCATCCTCTTCTGCTTTTGTTTCTACTTTTTTGCTTTTGAATATTTTTAAATTCACTGAAAAGTTCCAATCCCTAACAATAGGTAGACATAATAAGAATTATCAACCATAAGATGTTAGTTATGATAAAACTGTTATGAAAATTGTTATTTTTGCAGAAGTGTCAGAAGTTTTATTCCAGATATAAGGTATAGTATATTTGTTTTCATAATACTTCAAATAGCAAAGATCCTGTGACCCTTTTAGGTGCAATGTCTTCTTTATTTCAGTATTAAAACTGTTCTTAATTTATCTGGAACTATCTTAAGTTACCTGGAAAACACGACCAAAAGCACCTTGGCCAAGGTCCCGAATATATATGATATCATTCCGTGGAAACTCCAATTTCTCCAGTTTTGGGTTTAGCTGTGCTCCAGTTCTATGGTATGCCACATTACTAGGGAGCTTGTCCAAGTCTATGTTCACTTCCTGTTGCAATAAAAAAAGTTCATTTATAATAGAATACTTCAACACTACAAAATCTAATGCAATATTTTATATTAATCAAAATTTAAGCTAATAACCACTTGTATCAAAGTAAATGCATAAGAGTAATGAGCACTATGTATACACAAGTTGAAAATAAACCTTAAAACATGAGTAATTCACTTTCACTATAGTGACCTTGAAACCTTTATGTACTATACTAGCAGTGAATGAACTTATTGTGTCAGTTTCCGCAGGTTCAAGGTATAAAGCTTAAAGTTCGCTCTCTGTTCATCTCAAAAGTGAAAGTTTAAGATATCTGTGTGGTATGAATTACATTGGATTATTCTTAATTGCCAATTACAAAATTCAGCTTTCTCTCTCTCTCTCTCTCTCTCTCTCTCTCTCTCTCTCTCTCCCTCTCCCTTTGTCTCTCTGTGTGAGAGAGATTTTTTGTCATATGTACTTTTTCCCCTACTAAGAACTTTTGGAAACCATTCATTTCTGCAACTTCAACCATTTTTTTTTTCTTCTTCCCTCTTTCTTATTCATGTGCTTAGAGTGGATGTTCACAAGCCTGTGTGCTAAACTGCCTGAAACTGTCTGTATAGGTTTTCTGTAGATGTCAAAGTGTATTGTGTTTGATTTTTTTTATGGTTTTTAGATGTACAATCAGTAGTGGCTCATCCTTTTGGTGTTTTTTTATTGTGAATGTTTAACAGTTTTAGTGGATCCTCTTTGCACTTATTGCAACTATTGTGAAAATATAATCTATGCATCATTCCAGACTTTAAAATCTAAGGGCATATAAGGGAAAGGATTCTAGTTACTAAGGAGCTCATGAAAACATATGCAAGTAACGGGGAAAGAGAATTGCCCATTTTTAGACCTGAGGTTTGACAGTAAGATTTCAATTGAAATTGGACAAAGTCCAGCTCTATGCATAATTTTGTTGGTTAAATGTATTTGAAAATTCATCTTATAGATATTCCTATTGATTGAAGCAATTTTGGATTAATGGTGGCAGTTTTTCCAATGGTATGTTTGGTAAAAGAGATTTTATGTTCAACAACACTAGCATGTTATCTTTTAACTGGAAATCTATATATTTTCTACGAGTTCAAGAAAGTTACTGATGCTGAGACTATTGAATTTTGGAAATGAATTAAATTTCTTGGTTATTCAATTTGCCAGATTATAGGTTGGTGAGTAATACTACCGAGTATGGGTCTCATGGTTAGGTTTGGTAAATGGAGAAGAAAAAAAAAATGCTCAGAAAAAAAAGAAAGAAGTGTTTCAGCTGTATCAGCCATTGAATTTTTAGGATTTGTAGTCTGAGCCCACCACATATTTACAGTAGGAATAAATATTGATAGAAAATTCACATATCAACCACAGATGTTCAACAAATTCTCAAAAGCTTTCAGAGAACAGAGCATTCAATTGGCACAGTTAACAAATACACCATAAAAATGTACTTGCCTGTACTACTAAGGATAGCATCCCACCAAATAAAAAATCTGAAATTTACCAAACAGAATGCAACAGTTGCAACCAAGTTTACATTGGAAAAGCCATGAGAAGTATGGAAACAAGAGCCAAGGAACATTTCTAATGCATAAAACACAAAACATCTAGAAAAATCAGCAGTGGTCACCAATTTTTGGCAAAACAACCTTGACATAAACCCAGAACCATAACTAATAAAACACAATCAAGGCACGATTGATCAAGTTGGCAACAGATTTTGATCTGAAAGAACGAGAACAATCTTCAACTTCAATATTCCCCAGAGTGAGCAAATGGACAAGTTTCTAGAACTATCACCACCCCCACCACCACAGCAGTCTATGGCTGCATCGGCTCCACCACCAATGATGAGTCAATGTCTGGTTGACAATGGAGGAAACTAGCCTCTGTAACATGTTCCAAGAAATTTAAAAAGTGGGTGTTGTTTTGTGTCATTAATTGACTCAGTGTTTTACTATTAATAAATTTCATCAACACTGTCATCAACTTCCAGTATTTCAAGATAAAGAATTACAACCTCATCATGTTACTAAAAATTCTTCTGCTTCATAATTCTCTTCTGTTGATTTCTCTTAACTTTCTTCCCACAATCTTTTAACAACCCCCTTTCTCCATCTGTAATAACACTGTCTCATTCTCCAAACTGCTATTTTCATCCTCTCTTCTGAGGCACTACTCCATAGACTTTGCTTTTACATCTAATTGTACAACTCTAAATCCTATATATCTACCTCTCTCCTAGTTTAAATTCTTACACGGTACTTCACTATGCTGTGATAGCCACCTTAAATCTTCCGTGATTTTCTTATGGACTAAAATATCACTTATACCATCATCTTTTTCACCTTTCATTTTGTAATTCTGCTAATTAAAGGAAAATGAATGCTCAATATGTATTCAAAACTGTAAACTCTGTATCATCATTATCCAAATTCCTTGAGCACAACAAGTAATCCATCACACTTGGGATCATTTTGGCTGATGCAAGTACATTCCCCACACCTAACCTGAACATCTTAACCCATTACACTTATTAGACTCCTAACTTAAAAAATCCATGATTTTATGCCTTCTCTTTTGTTTGGTTTGTTCTTACTATCCCTTTGCATACATTATTTTCCACATATTAAGTGAAAATGTAAGTAATGATCCCTTGCTCACTATTGCATTAAAATCCCCCAATGCCATGAAAGCTACCAAACTGTACTTTTAGTATAGACAATATCTTTAATTACTTTCTATACAACTTTGGATCATGACAATTTGATGTCATCCCTGGCTGGTTGTGTACCACTTCTGTAACTAATTTTTGGGCACCTTGTCATATTATTTGATACTATGCATTATCCTAATTTTATTAACAATCCTTCCATGTTCAACACACTCGCACAGTTCTATCTATTCTAAACTGCTGCAACATAGTTCTATACATTTCTCCTTCTAATGTTGCAGACCTTGTATGATCTTCTAACTGTAAAATACTTCCTGTCAGCAATGACACCAATTTCCCTTCTATATAATCTTCCACCTCTTTCCGGACTCCTTTCCTTCCATTTGTTCCTTTACACTGAAAATTACAAAGTCATATTCTTATTTGTTAGTTACCGCTAATCTCTCCAGTCTTACTAATCTGTTACCACATTCTGCCAGTAACTACTTGACGACGCTTGACCTATTGACCATTCTGTTCTCCCTACACTTAATTTTGTTTATATTTTTTAAGCTGACTTAAAAATTGTAATCTCTTCTTCTATTATTGGGTGTGGAATCAGTTCCATGCCACCAATTATTAACAGCATCAACTTCTATTCTTTCAAAAAATATTTGCATTTTATAGCTTGGAACTTATTCATCTAATATTGCAAAGAATGGTTGGTTATGTAATTCTGAGGAATATGTGGAGTTCTTGTAGGATTCTGCATTATTAAGTGTTCACCATGTACATCCTGTTGATAACACGCATGTCATTAATTTGTCCACGATAACACCAGCATTCAACCTTTGGCAGTAACCAGGAGTAGAATGAAACAGCATTCTGAAATATCCCCTCCATTATGACACATTAGATGGGATTTTCAGAGCAGATAGAATTACAGAAAGCCTAAAGAACCAAGTTCAAGTAGCTGTAGGAGCAAATGCTGAAATGACCTCACATATATGAGGCTAAATGCAGCTCTTGTAGTAAATGGTAGACATTAAATATGGGACTGAAAAACTTTACTTTCTACCTTGAAACAAAACTTTTAACTTATTCAATCTCAAAGCCCGCTCTGTTATTGATATCTTTTTCCCCCAGTCATTCTAGTGTCAAATAAAATGACACTGTTTATAAATTCTGGTGGTTATTTTTGATTTATCTACTAATTACCAATACTAAGTGACGGTAATATTGGAGTCCACCCAAGAATTGGATACAAGAGAGAGGGAGAAGGAGGGGGAGAGAAGAGGAAAGGGAAAGAAGAGGGAGGAAGGGAAGGTAAGAGGGAGGAGAGGTAGGGAAGAGAGATATGGGGAGAGAGATGAAGAGATAGAGAGAGATAGCTATAGAGACATTTTCTAATACTGTCTCCTAATGCTTTTGATAAAATAACATATGTTTAAAATATTTGCATGACAACATTTTCTACGATGACCCTAAGAAGTCCTTTCCATTCTGACTAATGTTGTATAATTGGTACACTGTAAGGGATACACAAAACAATTACTTTACAAATCTTTCACCTTGGTAAGGCATATAATTTATATCAATTAATATGTTTTGTGGCAGTAATCACTTCTGAGTTATTTTTTGTTGGTTTGAATTTTCAAATAATTGTACTCTTTTCCAGTGGTGAGTCACTTTTCGTTGTTTACTTTCTCTACTACTTACCTACAGTAAGCATAGGAAGGCCTGTATTCCAACCAAATATTTGACACCAAGTTTTCTCTGGAAATAGAAGTTTTTAGGCTTGGCTTCTTCTAAGGTTGTAACACAAAAATTTAAAATAAAAAAATAAAACAATCTGCCATGCTAAACTACCATTTATATGGAAAAATTGTCATAATTTTTTCTCAAAAAGAGCTATAACAAAGAGCTGACACACAAAAAGTATATAATAAAATTAATGAGAAAAGCTTGTCATGTACTTTTCAATTTGAATGACTTTTGTATAATAAGTAAGCCACAAGAAATAAGCAAGTTTTTAATAAAATTTAAATCTCATTAAAGCACACATTATGTCAAATCAAATTTTTATGGAGTTATGTATATTTTGAGATACCATTTACTATTGGTTTGAATTTGCAAAAACTAATTTTTTCAAGTGGTAGGTCCCTATTCATTTTTTCTTGTGGTCATGCAGGGAATGTAGCATTTCAAATTCATTATACAATTGCACAATTAAAAATCTGACTACTGCTTTAGTAATCATGACCTAGGGGGAGGATTCTGGATTTTCATAAAGGGCTGAACTTTTTAAGTATAGGTACTTCATAAATAGGGATAGTGCTACAGTTTTTATTAAACTCATGACTAAAATGATGACCTATTCTTTGTAAAAAAATAAAACTGACCAATATTGATACCATCTATGAAATTACCATGAGGGATTAAGAAATGGTTTATGCATATTTGCAGATCATTGCAAAATAATTGAAATTGACACATTTAATTTTATGTTTGGTTTATGTAATAAAATATCTGCCTATATATGCACAGAATATAATAACAAAGAATTTGTATGAATGAGCTTCACCATATCACAGTGTAGTCCAGTCTTCTATTTTGAGTAGTAAATTTGTTTATGAGATTGTCATAAAACGAGGCAGTCATTTCAGTTTCAAAAGCAGTTCTTTTTCAATGGATAGTGTTCCAAGGGAACTCAATCTTTCTTGTGACTGGGTTGCCCTGACATAATTATGTATTCTTCTTAATGCTGAAAATGATCTCTCTAAAGATGTAGTAGTGGCCAGTATAGACAGAATTAAAGAACCTAATGTTTAAGTTTCACTCAAAACTGTATGAGTATTATTGGTATTCATACGTATAAGATACCAGTTCATGGATAGGCTTATTTTCAAATTCAGGGGCAAAATAAAGAGGATCAGCTCATTTCTTAGCTTAACTAAGTCAAATAGCTTATTATATGGGCTAGTATTGAAAATGAAATGAAGTTTTATTTATGGACACTCATGAACTGCTGTGGTTCTCAGCATCCCATTGCATATTGGGTGTGAAAGACCCCTTAATTTTGCTCAGAGGCCTCTTTATCAGGCTTGAGGTTCTTTTACGTGCCATAATTCTATGACACAGTACCAACAGTTTTACTTGCCTTTCAAAGGAAGCCATGCTAAGGATTTTTTCGCCCCAAAAAAATCCATTGTCCTCTGCCGGGTTTGAATCTGCGACCTTTGGTGTATAAGGCTAGCATGGTAACCATTACAACACAGAAGGTGATGGCTAGTATTGAGTTTATTTAAAAGGGTGTCAAGAAAATTAGACTTGTAAGAGGAAAATTTTTCTTCATTCAGAAGAGCCATAAATTCCAGCTCAGTAATAGTACTAAACCACTCAGCTATTTGATATTTTAACAAGTGTTAAAAATCGCTTACAAATAAATTCTTAAATTCACTGGAGAAAATAATGCACTCAAAATTTTGACGTGTACACAGTTTATGGCTGCAAGACATCCAAGGCTCGCACACCATAGCATTCTAAAACTCCAGTCACTCATGACTCAGTACAATTCACAACACTGCACTGCAATCCTGCCTCCTTTTATAGCAAGAAAATAGAATTACAGAAGTTCCTAGAAGCTTCTGGAAGCCAAAGCATGCATAAACACCTCCAAAATGGAGAAGAATCATGACATCTTGCATTATGAAGGTTCCATATACATCGTGCTGTTCTTCCTGTTGTTATGCATCCAATTGTGATGATTCACATATCAAAGCGAACGTGAGAATCACTGCTAAAGAGGACAGCACTGTCACTCTGGCTGTGCTGTGACTAAGTGGTTGGAACACTTGCCTCTCACCAAGGCATGTGGGATTTGTGGTGGACAAAGAGGTGCAGGGGTGGGTTTTCTCCGGGTTCTCAGCTTCCCCTGGTGCTCCATCTTCATTCCATGTATCATCAGTGTCATTGACTGCAGGGCCACAGTAGTAACAGTGGACATTAAACTGTCACACTCATCAGGGCTGGTCAACCCGACCAGTACCATTGTAGCAGACCATATGATCCAAATGTACTACCCGCTTCTTTCTGTTAGGTGTGGTCTCCTACTTCATTGACTCTCTCCAACACATTAAGTAGTCCTGCCCATGGTTGCTGTAACCTAGAGCTACATTCTTTGGACCAGGTTCAATGAGACCACCACACTGAATTTCCTGTTGGAACCATCCCTGTTGGCTTGTCATTCGAAATGGGCCTCCACATTCTTGCTTGCACCTTGGGTGTGTTGGGTGGTTCACAAGGTCCTTCGACAGCCATTCTACCAGACATACCCCAGGCGCCACCACACCCTCCTTCAGGGTCACCCTGCAGACTCCAGGATGCCTGTAGGAACTCTGGAACACTGCCTTGTCTTCACCGAGCCATAAGACACTGCTGCTGATGTTGACCATCGCATTGTGGCTCCTGAGGGCTTCCAGTCCTAATATCACCATTTCAGCCACCTTCAGACAAACTCCCATAGACTTACGGTGCTCTGTCCCAGGGTCAGCTCCAGCAAGACTACCTCCTCCATTGGCAATATTTCACCTGATTCTGTCATTACCTTATAGGGCAGAATTGGTTTCATTGACAAGCCCCTCAAACATATCTGTTTTTGTTTCTTATGGTAGTGTTTAACGCCTGCTTTAACTACTTATGGCACAGTAGGTGGATCCATATCAGGTTGGATTATGGTCATGGCTGTACCAGTGTCCACTAGTTTCCATCACAGCTTGTCTTGTAGCCAGCCATCTGCAATGAGTCTGTCTTCCACTCCTCTGTCTATGGCACACAGCATCAAGTGGAGAGATGTTCACGATGACTCAAGTGTGCCCCTCGCCATGTCGGGTATTATGTGTGTCCCATCTGACAGTCAACTAGATTGCACCTAAGACCTTCACCAGGTACCCGAGTTGACCACATCACCAGCACATACCACTTGAAGGTTGTTGCCATCGTCCATGTGCTGATCCACCTTCTATGTAGTACTGAGTACTGCTTCTCACTTACTCTCGACAGGGGCCGGCTGCCCCCTCTTCAGACCGTTTTCCTGCCTAAGCGCAGGCATTGACCAATCAACATTTTGGTTTGGACTGTACTTCCCTAGGTGATTTGGCTCACGACACCCACAGCACACATCACCTGAAGGTTGTCATCCCTGGGTTACTTCTCTTTCCATGTCATGGCAAATACTCCTGATCCTTGAGGTGGCCACAGCTGCCCCCATTGTAAGTGCTGCCATTAACGCCCATAGATAGTCTTATAGGCACTGTCATATCTCGGCGAAAGCATTGCATCGATGAAGGAATAGGCAGCTTACTGGGAAACATTTCACCAGAGCTTAGTTTGCAAGCTGTTTTATAACTAGCGTGAATTCCTGCATTGTCTTATCTGGCATTTGCAGCCTCGCCTTAAGCTATCATAGGCTGCAGCCAAGCGATGGTTCATTAAGTGGTTTTTCAGGGACTGTCAGATCTCCATGGACTTTGCTGATGTCAGGATTGCATTCAGTACTACTGCCGCCCATCCCTGGAGACTTGCCATCAGCTGTGTGGCTGCTTCTTCTTCTTCTGCTGATTGGCTGTGGGTAACAATGGTGGCAAACTGTCGGCTGAAGACTTTGAAAGTTAACCTATCATCATACTTGGCTGTTCTGACATGCACAGTTGTTATGTCGCATCTGGGCATCTCAAAATTTTTCAGTCTTCTTTGAAGCATCTTTTCCATCATGCATTTAGTTCCTTGGCACTGCAATCGACCTTTCCCTGCATGGCATTTAGTCAATCCCTGATGGTTTCCAAGCATTAGTCATGGTCTTTCACCATTTGACTATGCTCTTCCACCTTTTCCCCAATTCTTTATTTTTTCTTCTTTACACTGGCCAGTTGCTCATCAATTCTGGTAGAAAAATCCATCGCTGATTCCATTTTCTCTTCCATCTTCCTTATTCTAGATCTCATTTATTCCATTGCAGTTTCCGTTTTCTCCACACATGATTTCATTTGTTCCATTTTCTCCATTTCTGTCTTCATTTCCTTAATATCGGCAAACAAACTTTTCATAATCTTCTCTATCTTGGCATAAATATCCTGCTCCTGACACCAGTATATCAAACATCTTTATTGACTCAAAATCATTTACAAATAAAGTCTTAAATTCACTGCTGCAAATAATTCATATGAATGTTTTGAAGCATATATAGTTTATGGCTGCATGCCATCCATGGCTCACACACCATAGTGCACTAGCACTGCAGTCACTCAGAACAAATCACAACACTGCACTGCAACCCTTCCTCCTTTTATAGCTAGAAAATAATGTCACAGAACTTCCCAGAAGCCAAAGCTTGGAGAAACATTTCGAAAATCAAGAAGAATTACATATCAGGTTCCAAAAGTTCCTGATACATCTTCCTGTTATTTACACAACCAACTTCAATGACTTACATACCAAGGCAAATGTGAGAATCATTGCTAAAGAAGATGGCACTGTCACAATACATTATCTATGATTTCATAGTATAACTGCCTATTTAATTTTTGTCACCAGACAACCTATATGCAGGAAGTTCATCTGCTCCCTGTGAGTTACATATTTTCCATACTTTTGAAATAATTTCTTTGTAATGAAAGCTGTTCTTGAAATCTTACAAAATTCAATACCAAGGGTTTTCTTTTGAAGTATATTGAAAAATATATTCAATGGCAAAATATTCTTGAGAAAACCTACACAAGAAAATGAATGGCTCTTGACATTTGACAAAAAATGAGAAAATCCATGCGCTTGTGATATACACAAAGAATCCCAATCTTCAAAATTAGTAGTGAATGCATAGGAATAATGACTAATTCATTATTATTATTATTAATTGATAATGACATTGCATACTAGAGTGCAACATATGTAGAATGAAGTTATGTACTTTTGACAATATACAACAATGAATGAAAACTTGCTCGTTACAATGAGAGATATGAAAGAAATATATGCATAGTATATTTAAGTGCTTTTCATTTACTGGTTTAAAATTATAAATATTCTGTTCCATCTAAATCTTCGTTGTCATTATCTCAGAAGCATAATCATTGTCGCCATCACGTTTCACTCCCTTGTTAATAACACTTGTGTTTAGTCAAAGAGTTGCTGCAGTTCACTGAACAGTTTTATCAGCAGGAATAGAGGGATGTCCATTAACCTATATATACTCCTCTATATATACTCCTCTTGTTTGAAGAATTCACGGGACCTTCGTAATAATTTCTATGCCTGGCTATTAAGTGGCACACCTTTACACAAAGCATTTTCACTTTGTGAACTATCACTCAGTGACCAGCATCATTTTTTTAGGCCCTTGGTCACACTTCAATTGTTGCAAAAATAATTTGTATGAAAAAAAAAATAAATAAATAAATAAAAAAAAAATGTAATATGGGTAATTAAATGTAGACAAATGTGCATAAATAAACACCAACATTATCAACAATAACCAATATAAATAATGAATATTATGTAGTTTGCAATGAACTACTTGAGCACATGTTGGAGATCGCAAACTGGGGCACGTAACTGGAAATAGCAAGATCTGGCAACATAGCTGCTTAGAGTTCCATTTCCACTTTTCGAAATGCATGGCCAAAATGCTGCCTTGTGATTGGTTCTGTAGGTCTAACAGATAAACTTTTCATCTGTTTTTATGAGTGTACCAACTTGATTGCAAACTGTCAAGTACAAAGATTCAGTAGCGAGTATATAATAATGTAGAGTTAGATATACAGTAGAACCTGTTTTATATGTAACCCATTTTAAGTAATTCACATTTATATGTAAATTGTTGTAGGTCAAGGCAAAATGTAATTTAGAAACCGGTTAACAGAACCTTATTTATACGTAATGCATTTATATGTAATTCGCTGTTATACATATTAAATTTCAGTGAAATATAACTGAGTTTTACCTAATTATAATGAGTATACAGCATACACTATCTTAAAAGAAACTTGAGGGTATTTTCCTTATCTCTGCTGACAAAAATGCGAGCTGAGCAGGCGGCTTTCAGCCTTGGAAAAAAAAAGACCATAATATGTTTGCTGGTAGAGCGTGACAATGCAGCAACAAACGAGAAGTAAAGATAAAAATGTTCGGTATCTGGTGTCTATTGTTAAACAGCAGTTTGTCTTTCAGTTCTCAGTTGCTTTTAATCAGCCATGGAGAACAGAAAAAGAATATGCTATACGCTAGATTAGAAAATGAAATTCATACGAGAGGTGGAGCATAATCCACACGTAACCAAAACCAAAATTGCTTCAGACTTAGGAATTGCTTACTCCATTCTATGTGCAGTCATCAGTAACAAAAATGTTATTTCGGATGAGTTTTAAAAATTGGGTGCCAAATCAACAAAATGCAGCCATCAGCAGGAAGGGAGATATGCCGATTTGGAAATGGCACTTTTCACATGGTCCCAGTAGAAATGGGCCGCAGCTCTATCAATCATTGGTGATATGCTGAAAGCAAAAGCAATAGATTTAACTCAAATAATGAACATCATGGCTGATTTCAAGGCTTCATCAGGATGGTTGCAAGGATTTAAAGATCATCATGGAATCACAGGGAAAACAATTTGCGGCGAGTCGAATGCTGTGGATGACTTCACCGTTCAAAACGGGAAGAAAGAGGTTCTACCAGAAATCGTAAGGGAAAAACATCTACAACCGTGATAAGACTGGCATATTCTAAAATCTCTTTCCCAGTAAGACATTAGCTGAAAAGGGTGACTCATGCCATGGAGGGAAGAAAAGTAAAATTCTTCTTGTCACCAATGCAGATGGATCAGACAAATTTCCCCCACTTGTGATAGGAAAATCCAAGATGTTTTAAGGGTGTGAAAACAAAACCTATGGAATATGAATCCAATAGGAAGTCTGGGATGACTATGATTTTAATGGAACTGTGGTTAAAGAAACTGGACATTAAAATGAAAAAGAAACAGAAGATCCTTCTTTTTATGGATCGATGTACAGCACATCCATCTCAAATAATTTTGGAAAATTTTTGAGTGGAATTTTTCCCTCCTAACTGTACTAGTCGTCTACAGCCATTTGATTTGGGCATCAATGCAAATTTCAAAGTTCAATATAAAAAAATGCTGGTTCAACATTTAATAATACTGACTGATGCAGGAAATGAAAATCTCGCCATTAACTTACTACAATCTATGGAATTTCTTTTGGCTGCCTGGAAGCAGGTGTCATCCTCCACAATCAAACACTGCTTCATTAAATCTGGTGTCTTGCAGGAAGAGGCTGTCTCTGATGATGGTGATGACATTGATAGTGATGAGCCTATAAATGAGCAAGCTCTACCGGAGGGTGAAAATTTCAATTTCTTTGTGCATTTTGATGACAATCTAGCTGTGTGAGGGGAACTACAGGATGAGGAGATTGCTGATGTGTACCAAAAACATGGTGGTGATCAAGAAAGTGGATTGGCTTCAAGTGACACTGACAGTAATGTGGATGACAACTCACATATCGAAATACCTTAGGTGAGTGAAGTGTTAAGTGCAATAAATGTGTGTAGGTGTTTCATTGGTGCTAAAAGTGGTAGTGAAAAAGCTCTAAATTCATTAATAAGTCTACAAAATGTGGTTTATGCACTTAGTGCAAGAAAAGTGAAATAAGCTAAATTAACTGATTTCTTTAAAGCAGGATCAAGTTCAAAATAATGTTTTCTTCATACGCATCTTTGTTGTTTGTAAAATTTTGCACATGCAGGCCCACTGTATTGCCATTTTTTTTTATAATATGTATGATGCAATGTCAAAATATCAGTTGTAAGTAATTCTGAGTTACGAGTAATCTTCCCTCGTTCCCTTGATATATGCATAAATCAAGTTCAACTGTAGTTGTTAATGTATGGCTGGTTACCAGTAAATAAAATAGGTATAGTTAGAAATGAGTATAGAGGAAGAAAGTTAGAGAGAAAAAAATTAAGTTAAATAAGAAAACAGATATATGTAGATAAATATAAATTTATATGTATAAATAGATCAATATAAATAATAAAATAATAAATATGAATTGATAAAGGAGTAAATAATAATATTTATATTTAAAAACTGAATATATATGAAAATTGTTGACCTGTATAATAGAATAAATATATATTATAAATAATAATGCAAATAAAATATGTAATAAAATTGTTAGTAAATACAAATATATCAGTGAATGGAAAAATTATAAATAGATTATTATTTTATAAATAATTTGCTGCAGGGTAATTATAGTAATTTTAAGAATTATGAGAATTGTAGGTTAAATAAAATCGGTACTGTAGGTATTGAGTGTTTGTTTAGCTTATAAGTTAAATAATTGTTTTTAAATTATAAATTTATTATGTTTTATTTATTTTTTTTGTTTTTTATTGTTTTATTTATGTAGCCTCCTTTAACATCTAAGGTCATATTGGGGGCTTTGCACTTGAAATAACTCGTCTGTAGGTTCTTTTACATTTGGTTTAAATAATTTTCTTTTTCTCAAACACACACATATTCACTCTCATATGCATACTTCCAGACTCTGTGGGGGATAAGGAATAATTCTGGCTAAAGAAAAATTCCCCGCCCCAGCTAGGAATCGCACCCCCAAGTGCGAAGTCAGCTCGCTGGCCACTCGACCACGGAGGCATTCACATTACGTTTTATTGTTTTATTTTAAGTTTGGCTTTAGTTAATAGTTATAGTTTGTTATCTTTAGATTAATTGTATAAAAATTGTACATAAAATAAAATTGACAATAGGAAGAACCGGTATATTGAACCTGGTATAGGAAATTAGGTACCAAAGTATAAATTTCAGATTTTATTTTGTCCCATACTTTGAATTAAAAATTATATAAAACACCTCTATAGTGTGGGAGCAGCATGTCTGCCTTGCATTCAAGAGGTCCCGTGTTTGAATCTTAGTTAGGTTGAGATATCCAGATAAGGTTTTTTCTGGGATTTTCCCCTTCCTGAGGAGACGAATGTCAAGTAGTTTTAAACTCCATGGACCTCAGGCTTATTTGAGCATCATTTTCGTTCATTGTCTGCTATGACCTAGCCAGTTAAAAAATGTTAGGAACACATTACATACATTCATAACATACATACATTCAGAAGAAAAAAAAAACACACACACGCACACACACACAGACATAACATTGCAATCTGTAGATCCTATTATGAGCTTAGATTCAAAGCCCAAACTCTAAGATGTAGATCATCATGTACATTTATTCATACCTTATTAATACATTTATTTATAAATAATAACTCTGACAATGAATTTTCAGAGGTGTTAGTTTTGCATAATTTTCAATTACATGTCCGTTTCTAAAAGCCTACTCATACACATGCATTCTTAGAATATTCATGTCTATTATATTTACAATGTTACATTATTATCAGTGTTTTTTGATTGAATGAAATCCTTCTCTGTATAGGTGTGAGTAATATGGTATCTTTTTAATTCTGATCTAAACTTGTTTTTGTTCATTTGTAATTCTTTTATAGAAGAGGGAAGCGAATTAAATAAAACTATTCCTTTGTAGTAAACCCCTTTTTGGAATAACTGCAAATTATTTTTTGGTCCATGTAAGTCCTGCCTATATCTGGTCTTTTTGTTATGAATATCTGTATTTTTTTGTAAACTTTTCTGGGTTATTTATTGCAAATGACAATATGGCTACAATATATTCACAGGCTAATGGTAAAATTCCAAACATTTTGAAAAGTGATTTGCAGTGAGTTGATCGTCTTTCCCATGCCATTATTCTTATTATCTTTTTTTGCTTAATGAATACTTTTTTAGCAGTTACTGAATTTCCCCAAAATATTATTCCATAGGTCATAAATGAATGAAAATATGCATAAGCTGTTTCAGTATTATCCTGATATATGATGGACTTTGAGACAGTGATGTGTTTTAACAATTAAAATTTAGTTGAGTCGATTTTGTAACACTACATCACTTACTTTTTTATTTCGGAAAACATGTTTCAGAAGCCATGTGCTTCCATTGTCAATTCCTTTGGTCGACTACCAAAGTCGACCAAAGGAATTGACAATGGAAGCACATGGCTTCTGAAACATGTTTTCCGAAATAAAAAAGTAAGTGATGTAGTGTTACAAAATCGACTCAACTAAATTTTAACTGTTTCAGTATGCTGTTATTATAAGCTGATTAAAGATCGGATTGCAAAGCATGCAGAGCTCAGTTTGGGTAAGATATAATCAATATGGTGTTTCAAATTCATGTTACGATCAATCATAAGACCTAGGAATTTTGTATTACAGGCTTCTGCAATATGATTATTTTCACATTCTGTCCTTAGGTCTGTGATGTTTTTATGCTTTGTGCAAAACTTAATGTAGTTAGTTTGTTCAAACTTTATGTGTATTTTGTAACTTTCAAACCAATTATTTAGTGTGTTGAAGATTTTTATTAGATGAATTTGGGAGCTGACTGACATTGTGTTTTTTAATTATAATACTTGTGTCATCTGCAAAAAGAACTAGATAGGCATTGTTGTTTATTACTGCAGGTAGATCATTTATATATACTAAAAATAATAGGGGACCCAGAATAGAACATTGTGGGACACCATGCTTTATTTCAGACTATTCAGAATATGCACTGCTATTATTTGAAGTATTTATTATAACTTTTGCTTTCTTTTCGATAAGTGAGGTGTAATCTGCTTGCACCTAATACTATTGTGTAATAATTTTGCTAGAAGTATTTCATGGTTAACGCAGTCATATGCCTTTGATAGATCACAGAATATTCCTAGTGTGTTAAGTTTTCCATCCAATGACTTGAGAACTTCATTAGTTAACTTGAAAATGGCATCACTAGTTGATATGCTCTTCCTGAATCCAAACTACTCTTTTGCTAAAATATTATACTTATCTAGATGGTGATAAATTCTTTTAAAAATAATTTTTTCTAAAATTTTTGAAAAAGCTGTAAGTAAAGATACTGGTCTGTAGTTTGATATTTCCGAGAATTGCCCTTTCTTGTATAATGGCTTAACTACTGAATATTTTAATCTGTCTGGGAATGTCCCTGTTAAGACGGATATGCTACATATATGACTTAAAGGTTTGCAAATAATGTCAGCACATATGTTTAATGTTTTTGTGCTTATTTCATTGTATTCTGATGAATTCTTGCTTTTGAGGGATTGTATTGCTTTTTTTATTTTGGTTGTGAGGTTAAGCTTGTCAAGTTCATCATTAAAAACTTTCTCAACAAGGTTTATTTTATGGGTCCAGAGCTGGTGGTGATTTAGCTCTTCCATTAAAACTATTCAGGGTATTACCCACAAAGTCATATAATGTGGAGAATCTATTATTACTACCGTGACACAAACATTTTTAATTCTGTATGACTACAGGTTGTCCTGATATTTGAACGGTTTGATCCACTGGCCATATCCAATAGCCGACAAAAATGGAAGTGTCCATTCTCATACTGGTAGTGCAGGACAAAGCAACACATTAAATACACAAACTAACGTTTTATCTGTTGTTTCATTGCATAATATGAACATGTCTTCGCTTTTCATGTCCTCTTTTATTTTCTCTTGCTTTTTCTGTATCTACCTTGGAATTATTTCTGTCATATAGATGGTAAATACCCTACACCACCTTGAATGCAACTAGTTATCAATTCTGAATTGCAGGAGGATCAAGCTTCTCGACTGGTATACTTGCACTTACACTTTGGTAGTGTCTAAAATAAATCTCTCTGTTATATTTATTTATTTATAATATTATTTTGATAACAAAATAAGTGACAATAACACCACAAAATTAATTACAAAATAAATCATAGCAGAACATAAAAAACACAACATAGACAAGGAAAAAAAAGTTGGTAACATTGATTCACATATACACCAAATCTATCAATCTACTGTTGGTAATAAATAATCACAGGATATAGCAAAACTGTTAATATCCACATGAAACATATCAATGTTTAAAGAATGTAGTTTATTGTATAGTGATTGCATTCCAAGTATAGGCAAACACTATGTGAATCATTATTAGCCCTCTGAAGGAAAAAGAAAAAAATATTGCAAAATTTATTTAGTACAATATTTGGAACATAAAAACTTATTGTCTTAGATTAGGATCATCAATTATATTATGTAGCAGTCTGTAAAGGAAAAGTAACAGATGGTATCTATGTGATAGACATTTAAACTCAAATAAGTGAAGCTCATACAATATACACTTAGAAAAATAGTGAAAATGTTTGAGAAACTCATACCTCAGAAATTTACTTATCTCACAAATGAGTTATATAGTATAAACAGAAGTCTTATGTTGTTGAAGTGAGAATGAGTTGCAAATGATAAATCCCAGATTTCTATGCGCTACACTAACTACTGTGTTACTATGTTTCATGAACGATAGGTCTTTATTAAAGTTAACTCCTAGATCATTTTTTGTTTCTACAGTTTGTAAATTAATTTTGTCTAGTTTGTAATTAAGAATAACATTATGTTTAAGTTTAGAGAAGGTCATAACTTGGCACTCAGATCATTTTGTAGTTTAACACAATCGGAAAGAGACTTTACGGAACTATTTTTTTTTAAATCATCCACAAAAAGTAATATATTAGAGTATTTAATGACAGATGAAACACCATTAATAAACAAGAGAAATAATAGTGGACCTAAACTAGAACCCTGAGGATCTCCACAGTGAACTTCAAAACTGTAGGATGTACTGTTTTTATATTTAATAACTTGAAATCTTGACTTTAAATAGGATATCATTAGAATACCATGGATCCAGAAAAGTCATATAGCAGCAATTTATTTATCAATTTTTCTTGATCAACTTTGTCAAAAGCTTTTTGAAAATTTGTATATATGTCAACTTGTGACCTTTTATCTAATTCACCAGATACATAGCGAACAAAGTTACATAGATTAGTTACAGCAGATCTATTAAGCATAAATCCATGCTGCTAATACTGTGTTTAACTTGACAAAATACATACTTATAAAGTATACTCTCAAATATTTAGGCTGGAATTGATAGAATAGCTACTGGTCTGTAATTCTTAATATTAACAAAATCTCCAAATTTAAAAATTGGAGTTACTTTTATTAATTTCCACTTATCATGGAACATATTTTCTTTAATAATGAGATTATAAATCTGGTACAAAGGACGAATCAAAGTCTCTCAACAACCTTTAAAAACATAGGGGGGGGGGGGGGAATACCCTCAGGTCCAGATAAATTTTTAGGTTTTAATATCTTTAAAGCTGTTGTAATATCGCTGTTGTGTGATTTATTCTATAGAAAAAGTATTGAGAATTTTCGAAGGAAATAAATTGCTTGATTCAGCACTGTACTTTGGGGCTATTGGCAAATATACTGCCCTAAACTAATCTGCAAAACAGTTTGCAATATTCTGTGACATACAAACAGTAACCTTATTATAAACCATTTCAGCAGATTTTGTTTTCTTTTTGCCTTCATGAACTTCCAAAAGTTCTTGCTGTTACTAATTAAATCAGCTTCAATTGATATTACGTAATGAGCAAATGCTTCTACCTTTTCACCGTATCCCTATATTCTTTAAATTTTTGTAATCAATATTCAGAAAGATGTTTTTTTCTTTTGAAGTTTTTCTTTCAATTTAATATCTTGATTTATTTTACCATTAAACCAAATGGGGTACTTTTGTTTATATCATTTCACTTTTGGGACATAATTATCAATCACTGCAAATAACTTATTGTAAAAGTGATCAACCATAACAATTATGTTCTTGGAATTACTTAACTCTTCCCAATCACACTTTTTCAATGCAGAGTTTTAAGAAATCCACCTTATTTTAATTTGAATATGAGGAAAAGCTATCTTTTATGAATGTGTTATAAGAAAGGACCAAAATGTTCAATGCTGGATGATGAAAATCTTTAGTAACAATGCCTCAACTTCATCAATCTGAATATGGTTACTTTCAGCATTAGAAAGAATTAAGTCTAAAGTCCTATCATTAATGCTTTTTACATTATTGAACATCCTAAGATTAAATAAACTTACACATCTCTGTAACTCTTGATCTTCTCTTCTCGTTAATATTCTGCCATTATTCTCCCAAATATTTAATGTTCAATCAATTTCTTTACTTCTCTTGCTTTGGCAAATGCTTCTTTCTTTCAAAACACAAACTTTCATTTAAATTGGACTGTTGAAAGTATAGCTCAAATCTAAGGTATTTACATTTCTTTAAACTCTTCTTTTACACAAGATCTCTTCTTTAAAGCATCTCCTGGTAAAGTTGACTACCAAAGGAGGAATTTGTACTTCTGAGTGCAATGATAGTTTTTTATTTCCACTTGTAATATGTGAGCAATTTCTTTAATTACTAATGTTGCATTCTTGGATGATTTGGTAGGAACTTCATGTATTTAAATCCTATTTATTCTTGAATACTGCTCCAAATTGACTATTCTAGTCTGCAACTCAGAGTTATTTTTTCTCAGATTACTATTCTCTGTTTTCAATCCATTAATTACATTCATACAACTATTGATAACCTGTTCTTGCTTCAACAATATTCCTTCATTTTCATTCAGCTTTTCATGTGCTAAATTAAGAGAGTTACCAAGTTCTTTTATTTCTTAAGTCAATGCCTTGTTAAGTTCATATACTCCTTCAATTGAAAGCTTACCACTTCTTTCTTTTTCCCTGTACAAACGGCTTCTTCTTTGAGTAATAGAGGCATTACATTTCAAGATTTATTTTCTGAATTAAGGTATTCAACATTCTCCTCGGTTAGAATAACACAATTACTATGAAACTAGTTAAAACAAATAGCACACAGCAATTTAGCATTGATATCCTGTCTAGACATATTCTTTTTACACTGAAAACAAATACTCATTTTGGGCGAAGGTTCCTTCCTTATCTTTTACTTGACTTGACAAGCTTGGCAATATTTTTGGCATTACATGTGTTTGTCTGATATCTTGTGCTTGTCCAGTACATCTTTATGCTGAATATGAAGTCGACTTCACAATATTTACATAACAGCACATCACAAGATACAATGTAATCTTCAGATATGAACTCCATAGAACATTCTTATAATGCTACTTTTACCTTCAGCATGCTGTATTCAAATCCACTGTAATCTGTTGTCCACAATAATGCAGTAATAACATACACTTCTAAGATTCCAGCAATATGATGACTCCTGGTCCCTATGTAGATGCTCATGATGTCATCACTAGCTAATTTCTACTGTGTGAGCCAATCAGAATCATTGATTAACAAAACCACAACTGTACACTGATGGTCCAGAACTGAGAATGGGACCATAAATCAAAGTTTTTATAACACCTAATTTAGTTGTTAACCAAATATTTACTTCCAAAACTTGAAAATATTGCATGAATTTATTGAACCCCAGGAAATATTGCTATTTTGTAAATTTTTTGAAATTCATCATTATTTACAAAATATTCGCTTTCTCACAATTTAAATTCATGCTTTTAACTTCCTGAAAATGATTTTGCTAACATGATAACTTAAAAATACAAAACACAAAAATGCTTTTATCATTAATTAACAAAAATCAACTTAGAGTTATTACTCTATATTATGATTCCCATCCTGAATTCCAGAAATACTTCCATAACCTGATCTACTCTAAAATTTCATAGGAAATCACAAAATTTACCTGCAATACCTGGCAAAAGCTCATGTTTTTTAAACCTGATACCCATTTCATTTTAAGATATGGGGTATATTAGTATTTATTTTCAGTATATAAAATTGGGACTTTTCTTTAAATAGAATATTCTGCCAATTGAAGCAATAATATGTCCAACATTAGACCACATTCAACATGAGAATTTGCAATCATAAGTAAGTCCAATATATTGTAGTTCAAATATCCATTTCTATTTCAAATGGAATATACATTGTTTACTATTGATAAAGATGTATAAGCCTAACTTATTTTGTAAAGTCTATTCTGTGAACCACCACAACCCTATTATTATTTATTAATTATTATTATTATTGTTATTATTATTATTATTATTATTTATGTGAACTTTCTATGCTTTCTCTATAAAATATTCTTGTCGATGCTTATTCTTCAATCTACTACTTGTTAATAGACATAAGCTTTCATTGCACATTCTATTTTAGGTATAAGAGGTTGTAGGCTACAGAGATAGTCAGAAATTTATGTGGTGGCTTTGAAATTCTATGCTTGTTCCATGACCACAAGAAAAATGTGATGTATTGTATTAAAACAACTTTCACTTCTCACTATTCTATACATCACTTTTTTTTAAAATGTATATTTCTACCTTTTTTTTTTTTAAAAAAAAATTTCCTTATGAATTGATGCACTTCATTTTAGATAAGATATAGGTCATGATAGTAGGCCATGTGTTTGGAAATAGCACTCATTGAGTACAGGGAACATTTCCTCTCTATTACCCTTTTACAACGCTTCCTTACTCAAATCGTTAGCTTTCACTTTATGTTTGTGAACAGTACTTTAAAACCAGATATCACAAACTAGTGGAAAATAGGAGATGTATAATCATGCAGAAAGCAAGTGAAAAGTTTCTCAAATACCAAGGTATATTTTTATTTATAAGGTCTTACGTGAGAAGGTTCATTAAAGGTTTTCAATTACGTTTTCTTTACTAAAATACTATATTAACTTTTTTAGTGCTACGTCACTGATGCAGCCTATGGTTGTGCAGAAGTAAGGTGGTTGTATGCTGCCTTTGTGTTCTGAAGATACAAGAAAGTGGAATGATCAGTAGTGCGTTCTTCTTGATTGCTTAAATTTTTCTTCCACCGTTGGAGTATAACTATAATATTATGTTAATTATAATAGTAATGGTCTAGGACAAATGGGTCCTAATGGCACAAATTCTGTCCCTGCAACTGTATTTTCACCACATTCACTGTATACTGTGACCATTTCCACCTGTGTATGCTGTAAGAATCTACACTTGTGGTGACACTGGAAACCAGCTATCAGTGCATTCCCCCTCTGCTCTAGACCCATGGAATGATCTCAAGCTGCATGCAGTAGGGTTATAGTTACACGACTGTGCTGAACTGAAAGTGCTGAAATTTCTCTTTAATGTTTGCAGTTTTGTTTTCTTCGTCTTAATTTGTTATTTGTCATTGAGCATTAGTGTCATTGTATGATTTGAAATATTAAGCCTAAATACAAACATGTTAAAAAATGATAAAGAAAGCATTATTGGAGACCTGATTAAGAAACCATTTAGCTTTAAACCATTCTCAGAATAACAAGATATAGTTGGAAATGGGTCAACCTTGCCCTTCTTGGACTAGTTTATCCAGTAAACATAGGGATAAGAAGTAGGAGTATGTAAGACATTTTCCAGCTTCACAATATAATAAAACCAGCATGTTAGCAGGTTACAAACTTGAACAGAAGTTACATTTTGGCCCTGTCTATTATTTAGAACAAATAAATGGACAACATGACATTAGCAATTTGAATATATTATCAATTTCTATTGCAAGGCATGAAAAATCCTTGCACATATTAGAGCCAACATTTGGATGAACAAGAATAGTTCTGCGATTAAATCGGGAAACAAAAATATCTATTCAATCTCATAATCTGGCTGTCAAAAAACAAACAAATTTAAAAAAAAAATTGATAGATTGTGTGCTTTTTGGCCATACAAGAGCTCCCTTTTAGGGGCCACAATGAATCTGTTTAGTAGGAAAAATTGCATAGAAGATTCAAACTTTCAGCACAGTTTTTTTTTGGTGAAACATCACCTATAGTTCAAAATGATCTACTAAACTGTATTTCAAAAGTGATTGAGATCTATCAATCAGACAGCAATGATAAAGCAGAAATAATCAAGACTGCAGATCATTGCAGTGAATCTGAACTATCATGTGATCTTGGGAATGAAGTGAAAGAAACACCAGGTGATGACTGTAATTTTTATATTGGTAAGGACCAGGAAACTTTATGGATAAACTATCTGTTAGTGGTGCCAGGGAAAACAAGGTGTAAGAATATAATCAAGGTCCTGCCTGGCCCAAAATGCAATGCTAGAGTAACTTTAACTGAAATTGAAAATTTACTTAATTTTTTGATTCTGATATCATAGATTCTGTTGTTGCCAACCTGAAGAGATACATAAATAACAAGAGATAATCTGTGAATTACACAAGGGATAGACACTGCAGAAATCTCAGGTCACTGAGGTTTGACAAGACTTCAACGACTTGCAATTGGCCAACTTACCGCCATCCATGACCTCTGTACTTTTTAACTACAGCCCAGGTGAGTTCACAACCATAGATGAAATGCCCAATAAGCCTGCCAAGGACAGTTTGAAGTTATATGCACTGTGCGATAGCAATATTTGTGATTTTGAAGTATACTGTGGCAGACACAATCCTGGACCATATCTTGTATCTAACAAGCCCATGGATGTTGTGCAGAGATTAATTGAACCAATCAAGGGCACAGGAATGTAACTATGGACAGCTATTATAACAGTTATGCTTTAGCACAGTATCTTCTAGAAAATAAGCTAACCTTCTTAAGGGACACTGAAAAAGAAGAAGGAAAATCCTCCAGAATATATTTGCCAAATAGGTCATGAGAAACTGGAAATAGTATTTTCAGATTTCAAGATGTCTGTTGTCTTGTTTCATGTCAAACAAAAGGAAACAATGCTGCACTCTTCCTGTCATCAATGCACGAATCTAATGAAATAGACACCACTACAGACAAGTAAGATGCAAATTTGGACAGCAATGCAACAAATGGTGCAGAAGATACTGGCGACAGGGGCGGTGCGTCCTGTGTGTTCAGCGGTTCAGTGAACCCCCGGAAAAAAATTTGCATTTTAAAATACATAAATTTATAATTTACATATTTATCATTGATATCGAGGAAGACTGGAAGATGATACCAAAGGAAGATGGTGTAACTTTTGAAGAATATGCAGTCTGTGATGATGCCATCTTGACCTCAGCATCACAGATGGCTATTGCAGAGCTGTGTAACCAGAGAGAAAGTATTGTGATCATGGAAAAAGAACAAGAAGAGGAGGAGCCAATACAGCCATCTTTTGCTGCTGCAGTGGAGGGGTTGGATGTGGTCAGAAGGCACTTCACATCTTTCAATGTGGACGAGAACTTAATTAACAGGCTTAACCAGATTGAACAAAAGCTATTTTGAAGTGAGACAATTGAGAAAGAAGAAACAAACTACTATCTTAGAATATTTCAGGGAATAAAATTTGAATGTAATTAAGTGTGCCAATAAATTGGTTTAAAATGAATATGTATACAGTGTTATAATCTGCACTAAACAAGAAGGAATATGAGGGAATCCAACAGCAGGTGCCTTTGTCATGCAAGTGTAAGGCAACATTTCAGAGAATTTATACAGTTGAGAGATATAAACATGATCCTGATTCATGTGTTGATCTATTCCTTCTAGTTTATTGCTGATCATCTCTTATTTTTTCTTATAATATACCATCAATTTCTCATGAACCCCCTTCTAAGGACAACCCCCATTTATGGTAAAAATACGAAATCCCCTTCAAAGTCATTAAAAAGGGGTTCTACTGTAATTTATTTATACATTTTTAATATGTAAATTGTAAATATTGTGAAACAGGCCCAGGTGCTTAACAATGTGGAAGATAACAACTGTCACCATAACCAGCAAAGTTACAGAACACTAAATACCACTAAAGTTGTTTATGGCTCATTGTTAGCCTTATGAATAATAGTAACATCATCTGAAACAGAAATTTTCAGAGTAGCCCTGAATATATTTCATGTTAATATTTCTTCATGTTGCTCTATGTTTTATGCTGTCCTTTTTTCCATATTTGTGTTTGGCCGCAATATATAAACAATGAAAATCATATCCATTTTGCCACATTTTGGGCATTTTTTTAAATGTTATGCAGTCATTCCCTACACACTTTAAAATTTAAATGTTTGCCATTCATTAAACCTTCTAAATTCCTAACCCCAGATCCTTATTCACTTATCTTATAATTAACTTTGGTTTGTGTGTATGTGTGCGTATTCAGATACCTAAATATTCTTATTTATTTCTATAGTTACACTTTAATATATTAAACACCATAGTTACACTTTTTAAGGGACTGTGGCCTAAATGCATAATAAACAGGATAATGTTATACATGGAAAATGCAATTGTGACACAATTTATTAAAATACACAACTATAAATGTTATTTCTGAATATTCAGGTACAATACAGTGTATAATGAACAAGAGTTCATTTCTAATGGAGAAAATCTTCGACAGTTGAGTGTTGAGTACTCATGCTGTTAATTATTACAATTATGCTTTGCCATTTTGTGTATTGTTTGAGAACTAACTATATACTGCTAAGAATTCAAAGACAGTCTAAAAGGATAACACACATTGACATGGAGCCTTTTGAGAGTTTTGCCTGAAAGTGCCGATTGAGCATTTGAAGGCTCGATCGTAGAGTCAAATACACTATTTTCTCATCATACATTTAAAAGGTAAACGATTTTGCAAATACTATTCAATGTTGTTATTCATTTCAACCCAAAACGGTGCAAATAGCAGTATTTGGAAGCGTTAAAGGGGGTGAAATCATGCAGCATTAATAAGCATTTTCCAGGGACTTTAAAAGTATACAGCATAATGAACAGGATAGCATTATAACTGGGGGTGTAATCCCAGGGTTTTACTGCACTTCCCATTTTATCATATACTTTAAAGCATTTATACCCACCTCACGAGTGGCTGTTGGATTATAACCTTGGTGGTGTTTGTGCAGACGGTGGCAGAGCAAAAGTAATAGTAAAATTACTACAATTCCTGCTAATCCAACAGCAGCCAGAATCAACATAAACGTTGGTGTGAAGAAGGATTCCATAGCCATTTCTTCATCACCAATGCTTTCATCCTCCGCCAGTTGCGTATCATTGTCTAGAACATAAATAGTAGTAATTTATGTGCTGATACCATTGTAATTATAATCTACTCAAAATTCTGAAGCATTTCTTAAACATGTTTGTAATTTTTAATAACATACTACATACAACACACATCGCTGGACATTGATACAGCATGAGGTGATAATTAGGAAAGGAAATTTGCAAAGGAAACTTATGAACGTTGTTTAGGATACTCAGTAATGACTGAAGGAAACCTGGAGAAAACTTGTGAGGGAAGATTTTAACCATGGACTTCCTGTTTATAAATCCATGCACTTCAATGGCTTGTTTCAATGTATTGTCCAACAAAAGTAACTTTGATAAAAGCAGAGAAACCTCGAAAATTCTAGCACTGACTGTCCTCATTTTCTAAAATAACCACAATACATTTTTTAGTAAAAGTTGTAACCAGTTTAATTTCATCTTGGAATAAATAATAGTATAACTTTCTCAAAAGTTTTAGTTTCTTATAAACTTGCACAGATGTGTGTGTGTGTGTGTGTGTGTGTGTGTGTGTGTGTGTGTGTGTGTGCGCATGCGTGCGTCTCTCTCCCTCTCTCTCTCTCTCTCTCCAGAATATAGATACTTTTTTTTTTTTAAATGGAGATAAAACATTTTAAAGTTTTAGAAGTTAACACTGTAAAACAACTCAATGCACCTAAAATTGATTATACACACTTTTGCTGCATTATTCAACTTTTTCATGAATTACAAGCAATGATTTTTTACAAAATCTGTAGAATCTGCAAAATAATTTAAAAGAAAAAAAAGTGCATGCACGCACCCCCCTCCCCCACACACACACACCCTCCCTCGTTTACACTTTTAGAACTCCATAAGGATACTGTATATCAGGGGAAAAGTGTCCATTGTGAGAAAAAAACTTACACTGTCATAAATTACCACGCACATGCATGTTATTAATATTAAAGAATATTTCAATTTTAATTCTAATACGTAGACTAGTAAAGGTCCCTTATTGATATTATGCTGCCTTTGTGCTTGTGCTCATCCAATGATCAAAAAGGTAGTTAAAATAGTGCAAAGTGTTCCCTTTTAATTTGATTAATTTTATATTATAGGTGTGGGATTATTTACAATACAATAAAGTTTGTTTCTCTTTCTGGGTTGTAATAACTATCATGCCTTCATTTTAAACCAAGGTCTAAACCACCTTATATGCACATTAGCTGAGATGGCAGTGACCTGTTTTATGCCACTGTACAGAAGCACCACAGGACGTGTCAAGTATGTTTACCAACTTTGAGCTCTCTTAGTCATTGCTTTGTCATCAGGTTGTGAAGTGTTTTGACAATATGCATGTTGTGTTTGATTTCCTCAAGAATGTTATTCTCTTATTATTCCACAGAAATGTCAGCCAGCAAATTCATGCATGAACAACCCTTTTTTATGTATAATTCATGTGGGAAAACTGAATCATGTAGACAGGTGCATAGACAATATCAGCAGCAATTTCCTGATAATCCAGTTCTGGTTAGAGACACTGTAGGACGTTTTGGTCAATAAATTTAGAACATGGGGTAACAGAAGTCACATGTGTCAATCATAACTTCACCTGACAATGTCAAGATTGTCTTTTGAGCAGATGGACATCACTTTCAATACTCAGAATAAATACAACCTCAGGAACATCTTAAACCACCCATTAAAATACACAAAACCAAACAAATCAAAACTTGACATTTACCAAATAAACTGTGAAGACTGCCCCAAAATTTATATTACACAGACTAACAGAAACCTTCAAACAAGATTAAAAGAACACTTGAACACAAAGCTCAAACAAACATTCAAATCTGCTCTATCACAACACTTCTGGACATCAACATTACTAAATACATGAAAATTAAAGCAGAATTAGCAATTTGGGAAAGGATGCACATTAGGAAAAATGCACACATAGTTATGAATTTTAAAGTACTACCGGCATACATCATCTTACATTTACCCACAAGTAAACCAGATGGCAGCATAGATGAAATTACAACACAAACTTCCTTTTCTGGAGCCAGTCAACACCTGCTGACAATGAAAATGAACATCTTTGAAATGCATCCGGGAAAGAAAACTAAGTGAAAATAAAATGTCCATATTTGACTCAAATTACTTATATAATAACTTATAATGAGGTTTAGTATTCATTACATATATGTTACTAACACTTGTGAGTAAGTGATGTAGGAGTTATGGAATGGAAAACACAATGGTGCAGTAGATTGTGTGCAGAGCACACATTTGCATGTTCTGTGGTCTTGACTTATAGAACAAAGGCACCGTACAACTGTATAACATAACTCATAAAAACATTAATTCCAGATGGAAAATGATATAAGCAGTGTTCCGCTAGTGAAATTAGTTCATCAAAATTACTTTTAGCACCCTCTACAGATGAGAGATATTTATACAACACTTCCACTGTCGCATTTGCCTCAGCACGGGTAGGCATTACCTTACTTTGTTCATAACCATCTCTGGTAGATTTGGCTGCTGCATTGTCAACCTTCCATATCCCAAGGTGGGTACAATTGTACCCGAGCTGTCATTTTCAAGTTCTTCCTTGTAATTAGCAAATGCTAAATATTTGAGCTACTGTTACATTGCCCCTAAGTGTCATGTTATAGTCAGAAAAAAAAAAAAGGATAAAAGAAGTAAGTGTTACTTAATTAAGCTTATGAGAAACATGTTGGGTATGCTTGTACTCAGCTTGGTAATGTGTGTCACTATTTTAAAAAGTTTATTTTTAGCATTTTCTTCATATCACTGATGTTCTTTCATTATTGACAGTCGGTGGTTTTGTCAATGGAATGTGCATGTCTTATTTTTCTATTTCAACAATATATTATTACATTTTTACAATTCACATTGTATAGCTTAGTTTCAACGGGAACCTTACTTGTATTTCCTATGTACCTAAAAAAAAAAAAAGGGCAGTTATTCTTCTAAGCACTGAACACCATGATGATAACTGTGCTGGTGAGAAAAATGGGTATAAGCCAGATATTATACTCCATTGCAATAGTACTAAAGGAGCAATTGGCACATTAAATAAATTGGCTGGTGAATATTCCTGCAACAGAGCTACCAACAGGTGGCCATTCATGAACAATATAGACGTGGCAGGAATTAATGCATTTGTGATATGGAAAATGAAGAATCCTGATCGGAATGCTAAATCACCGGATAGCAAAGAAAATTTCTTCTTGAGTTGGGGCAAGAGCTTATCAAGCCATACACGAAGACCACACTGATGAAAACAACTGACTTACCACTACAATCTGTCACTGCAATGAAGAAACTTCTGGGAGATGAACATATTGCACAGCCAATAAAAAGAAGTTCTGGAATTGGATGGTGTAAATTATGCATAAAAAAAGGACAGGAAATCAATAAAAAGATGTTTGTGTTACATGTACAAGGAACATTCTGACAGCTAAACTGTGACAATGTGTAAGTCTTCTGGAAAAAAAAAAAGAAAGAAAAGAAAGACAATGACTGATTTGATCACTCCTGAGAGCCTCTGATATCAATATATTGACCTGTGTTTAATTAAACTTCAGCTGGAGTTAGAGAAATAAAAATATTTGTTTGGGTACATTTGTACCCAGCTTGATAATTTGCGTATATTCTACAGTTTGGTATTCAGAAGGTTAACAAACTTTTAGTAATTAGTATTCTGCCTTTTGGTGGGTCCTCAAACATGGCATGCAAATTTAGTTCTCCATAGCTTCCTATCCTCTGTTTCCTCCTTCAGCATCCCATATTTACTCTTTTCCCTAAATTGTTTAGTAGCTGAATTCTTCTTCCATATTTAATTGTTCCTTCTACCTTTGCTTCTGTGACTTCATGTAGCAGTTTCAGGAATCTATAAATTCGGTTTCTACTAGATAAAATCTCACTTGGATTAGCAGTTCCAAATTGATTGTATCTATTCACTGCAACTGTTTCAAACTGGAATATTAAGTGCAAGGTCATTTCCCAATCTCTACACCATACATTTTGCATATTGAATCTTCTGAGAGATCCACTGTTTAAAATTCACATGAGCCTCATATGTTTCCTACTTATTGATTTCAGAGCTTCTTAGAGGTCATGCCTGCTGTACCATTAGCTTCCAAAGTCTTTCTTTGAAGTATTGTTTTCCAACATTTTATCAAACATTTCAGTTCCAAACAAATACAATGCTTTAATGACCATTTTTAAGCTGGAGTAATTGAAACTGATCATAATTTGCAAATAGTTAATGATATTTTGGAGTAACCTGTAACAGCCAGAGTGAAGAATTCAGCTGTATTTATAGCACACTCATTTATGGTGGGAATAGATGAAGTGTGGCAAGGTGAGAGAAGCAGAATGTGCAAGATGAGGGTGAGGAAGAAGGGGAAGAGGATTCAACAGCCAAAGCAGTGCTATTGCCAAAACTTTAAAGAGTATAAGAAACTACAGGGTTTTATCTATTGCGCATGACAATGACAGAAGCAAGCAAGAGAATGTGAAGTAGAAATTAATGTTTAACTGGCATGAGGGGGGGGGGCAGCAAAAGAAAAAAAAAAAACTTTAAGCAAATTTCAATCAGTACTTTTTAAAAGAGAGTGACAAACATATAAAAGCTGTACCATGTGAAACTGACACAAAATGCTTATATAAGGGCTTGAGACATGTTTCTATGTAGGGAATAAAACTTAAAGAACTCATGTTAGTAGCCCATGAGTTTCAAGATTTCTATTAGGCGTGGGGGCAGTATGAGTAGAGCAGATGAGCAATTCAGTTCTTGCACCTCTATAAGGTATGCTGGTAAAACTGGGGCTATACCCAAATGAACGATGAAACAAATAGTGTTGCCAAATCTAGGCACTGTTTTTGAATGCTTATTCTTCACATTCTAGTTCTTCAGCTCTATGAGTACCTGCAACACCACATTCAGCACAACATGAAAGGACAACAATGTAGTGCATTTTTTCATTTCCACTTGCTTTTATAGTTAAGTTTTAGCACCTTTCATAGCAGCAGTTCTGTTACTTGGTACACTAATTGTCAGAAGAGCCTCATTCATATTCACTATTTGGCTTAGTTCCACAATAATTTCTCTTTCAATGTTGAATATTAAAGCACTGGAAATAGATTTTCTCTTCATACTCTATTGGTATTTTCTGGAATACTTTAGTTTTGGTTCACATGTTAAATCCACACTTCATAAAAACTGTAGCACCAACCTATTCCATCCTTAAAGTCTGTTAAGTTATATTTACTGCTAGCTTGCAAGAGTATATGCAAAACATTTTTGTATTAATTCCAATTCTATTTTCAGTGTGCATTAATCCATTTCAGTACATCATCTTCTATAGCCCGTCCCAGCCTTAAAAGACAGTATGGAGTTAAATGGGATATCTCTATCTCTACCTAGTCCATACATATTGCCATTAGCTTCATCCTTTACTACTCTCACGCTGTTGCCAAGTTGCAAATAATATGGTGTGAATTATTCATTTGTTATAATTTTCAGCTTTGAACACTTGTAGAATTTTTTTCTATAACTGATTATACCATTTTTAGATCCTTTTAGATTTCTGAGAGTCCAAATTTATTAAGAAAATGGTTTTTCATAAAAGTCCAATATTTGCTGCTTCTATATTTATAAAAGTAACTAATAAACTGAATGTCAGAATGCAATAATACAAGGGCTGTAAAGCAAGTAGTGGCAACATGGTCTCCACATTCACAGGAGAGCGGGTATGAGCCAATAGGATATGGTGGGAGCGATCAGGTGACTAGTGGCGATGTGTGGTGTGCATTGGTCGGGCTGCCAATTGAGAGTGTGTTGTTGCTGTGTAGCGTTGAAGTGAACAGTGCCAAGTGCACCGCTCTAAAGCATGTTTACCAAAGGCGATCAGCGTTCGTGGATTAAAATTGAGGTTGCCCATGGAAAAAATGCATCAGCATGTTATCGAGGATTACATGAAGCCTGTGGTGGGAATGCATTGCTGTACAGGATGGTAGCACGATGGGTCAAGGCGTTTCGTGCAGGTCGGACTGAGACTGCGGATGCACACGTCAGCCGTCCATTCCGCAAGATCAGATTGGCATCGTGAGTGGTCTCGTTGCCATGGACCTTCAATGGACTGTCTGGGAGTTATCCGTAGAGGTTGGTCTCGGTCATCAAACTGTGTGGCATATCCTGGCGAAATGTCTTCACCTGGGAAAAATTGCGTCCTGTTGGGTTCCACATCGACTCACTGAGGTACAGAAATGGCACTGGTATTTACTGGCTGGCATCCACCTGGACAGATACTGCAATGAAGGAGATGCATTTCTGCAGTGTATTGTCACCATTGATGAGACATGGGCATGAGCCTATGAGCCGGAATTGGAAGCATCAGTCGAATGAATGGCATCACCCACTGGTATTTACTGGCTGGCATCCACCTGGACAGATACTGCAATGAAGGAGATGCATTTCTGCAGTGTATTGTCACCATTGATGAGACATGGGCATGAGCCTATGAGCCGGAATTGGAAGCATCAGTCGAATGAATGGCATCACCCAGGTTCACCACTCCACAAAGTTCGACAGGAATCCAGTCAGGTGAAGTTAATGCTGATTGTGGCATACGACTATGAAGGGGTTATTCTTACGCATGCTGTGCCTGAGGGACAAACTGCCAACAGTGACTACTATTACCGATTTCTGGAGCAACATCTTCGCCCAGCTATGCGGCGTACAAGTTCACGTTTATTGCAAGACGATCACCCCAAAGTGTTGCATGACAGTGCATGTTGTCATGTCGTAAACAATGTCCACTCTTATTGCAACGGTGGCATTGGGAGGTTTTGGAACATCCTCTGTACTCACCAGACATGAGTCCTTGTGACTTCCATCTTTTTCCGAAGTTGAAGGAACCCCTCCGAGGCCATCGATTTCCTGACGTGACATCTGTAGTCTGCGCAGTAGGGCGCTTCATTGCAGTCATCAACAGAGATCACCTTGCAAATGGTCCCCAACGGCTGCCCTATATTTGGCAAAAGGTCAGGGACTTCGTGGGTGACTACATTGAAGGAATGTAATACAATTGTACTTGCGAGTTCAATAAATATTGTGTTCTATCAATGTTGCCACTACTTTATTTACAGTCCTCGTATTTGTTTCTTAGCTAGACTAAACTAGAATGCTGATACAATGCCTAGTTTGAATTCTCTATCTTTAATAAGATGAGCATTATTGATTTCTAGATCAAAGATTTATGGAAAATTCTATACCAATGCAGTAGAAAAGTCAGGTAATGAGACTTTTTTTGTTACTGGATTTACAAAAGGGACCAAGCAAGAGAAAATGTTAACAAGGTTTGGAGAAAGTTTCTAGAACAAGACATAATCCTGTAACTTCTAGCACTCATTGTCTAAATCAATAATCATTTATCCATTCAGATCATAGTTACCAGGCGGCAACAGATAGCAGTAATAGTTAACGTTTGTAAGGAGGGTTTATAGCATGTGGAACATTGTGTAGGTTATTTATTTTGTATTTTACCTAAGTATTTATAGTTATTGAAGGAGAAGCTTGGAAGAGACAAAATATTTATATACCAGAAGCACAAAATAGTAATGAATGCATTAGATTATCTAAGAAAAATGAGTGTTAGTAAGGAATAAATAAAATACATAAAACTACCAGATATACCGAAATAGTAGTATTGGATAAAAAAAAGTAATGAATGAAAGGGGAACATGATTAAATAGAAAGCAAAACAGGTGAGGGAAACAAAAACATGCTAGCTCAAAGCAAATATCTTATTACAATGGAATAGTGCTGCATAGTATAGCACATAATTTATTCTTTGCTGTTTTAAAATATTCCATACACCTGAATGTAATTTTATTAAGTGTAAACAATGATAATCAAAAAAATTGAAATCTTTATCATATTATATTCCCATATTTGATATTTTGATGCCTATAAAAATGTCTTTTGAAGTACTAGAACTATAAAAAGAAGAGATAGAATGCAGGTAAAAAATAAATGTCTCATAATAGCCTTAAATAAATAAATGTCTCATAATAGCCTTAAATAGCAGTGCAGATATTCACTATTTGGCAAGATATAATTCACAAGATGATACTGATTTGGTGGACCCGTCGCAGCTGAGTGCCAAAGTTCTAGTATACGTGGCAACAATATGCTCCATTTAACCTAAACTGTTTTCTAGGGTTGAGACATACTTTAGTTTTAGCAATCTTGCATTCAGTCCTCTATTTGCACATTTTATTTTCCTCATTTATTTCAGTTCTTCTTTACTAGAATAAACCACAAATGTTTTTTCTGCTGACTGTTGGCTGAAATGCCACTCAGCTGCTCTATTTCCATGTTCTTCTGCATTGCTATTATTACCTTCAGTTTATAGCTCACATCAATGAAACTAGCTAGTGCCACAAATAATGTACTGTTGATAACACAAATCACTTATTCAAATTCACTGGCACTAATACTACAATGATGCATTGTAGACTAGACAGTGTAAATGGTTTGTGGAGGCAGGGTGGAAGGGACACTGAGATACCATTGTTGTGAATCCTTGCAGCTCTGTTCGTTGCATCAGTGTGTTGCTGTTGCCAGCTGAATCCAATGTTTCCAGGTAGTGCTAAGGTTACCATGGCATTGAATATACCGCCCCTTTTAAGACTGGTGGAAATTTTAAATCAAACACTGGATCAGAGGTTGAAAAAGAAAACAGCCCTCCTACTTTGAACATACCACTGCTATCTCCTCATACTGTTATCCAGTATGTAATGGAGTGACTGAAAAGTATACTGTTCTCAGAGAGCTTATATTTACACTGTGTTTTTAGGAGATATTTGGAAACAAATTCTGCTTTACTTCTTAATTTAAGTTTCAGTATGAATATTCCACTTTAGGTTTATTGTCTATCCAAACTCCTAAATGTCTGTATTTTCTACCTATTTTATTTATAGTAATCTAATTTACATTTTGGGAAATTAATCATTTTGTTCATTTTATGATGGGATCCCAACGTCTGATTCCTGTCCTTATTAAGAACTCACCTATTATGTTGAAACCAAGCAGATATTTGTTTCAGATTATTTATGGTATTGGCTCATCTTCTTTTGGAACTGAGATCAAAATGTTTATATATAAACAATATATTGTTTATATATAAAATAAACAATAATGGATCTAAAACTGAGTCTAGATGTACCCACATTCTATAGCAATACTCGTGGCTTTTTATTTCATGGTGTTTATTTTGTTTGTATTTTTAGCAAGATAATCTACTTCTATTATTTGCCTTTGCAGTTTTAAAAAAAGACATCCCACTATAAGAAACTCCCCTAATTCCATAATGTGATAATTTATTTAGTAGTACTCTATGAACCACTACATCAGAAGCCTTAGACAGGTCAAGAAATATACCAACCCATTTTTCTGAGCCATCAAGCTCTAATATACCCCAATGTATACACTGTTTTAATGCAGTATTAGTGGACTTTCCTTTTTGGAAGCCATGTTGAAAACCAAATATTATTTTAACCCTTAGCAGGCAAAATTTATTAAATTACATGCTGCACCTGACCACTCAGGGTGGCATTTAATATATTAAATGGTAGTTTGTTGTGTGTGTCAAATTCTGCACTAGATGTTGTATAAGGGCAGGTTGAGGCCTTCTTTTGATTTGTAGTAGGAAAATGTGGCTTTCCATGATTTGTGTAGACAGTTATTCTATGAATTTCATAGTTTGGTGCATGGTCCCACTTCTCTGTGTGTGTTTCTGGCATTTTATTCAGTTTTCATGAAAATGACAGGAAAACAAGGATTAACCGATGAAGAGATTGTTCAGTTGCTTCAGGAATTGTATGAAAGTTAAAATGATGTGAGTTATGTAGCAGAGGAGCAGAAATATGTGACTCATGTGATTCCGAGTGCAAAAGTGACACAAGTGCTGAAAATGATGAATGATGACAGTCTGGCTTGTGATAACTGGGTTGATGTAAGTAAATACCTAGGCATTCTTCGATTCCTCCTGCAAACTTTAAACAAGGTCCTGTTTTGCCACCTAGTTTCATTTGTGAAGTAGAACCCATAAAGTATTTCTCATTATTTGACAACAATCTGCTTCAACTGATAGTTGAAGAAAAACACACCACCTTCCAAATGACTAACTGGAGTCCTCCTCCTCTCAATATAGAGGAATTTCTGGGAATAATTATAAATACGGGTTTGCATTCCTTATTTGACATAAAAGAGTACTTTTCCAGAAATTGATTGGATAAAATGCCTTTCTTTGAGTATGTATTTTCTAAGAGATAATTTCATCTCATTTTTTGGAATTTACATTCTGCTCATGCTGATAATGGCCAACAAGTTAAAAAGCGGGGTTTAATAAAAAAAATGTTGAGATGATAAGGCATAAATGCCAGCTGATCTATTCCCCAGGGAAAAATATTTTCATAGATGAGAGCACTGTCAGTTTCAAGGGTAGAGTGACCTCTAGGGTTTATAATCCCAATAAACCAACAAAGTATGGGCTTAAGATACTAGCTCTGTTTGATAGCACCAAAGGCTGTATGTATATCTTTGAACCATACTGCAAATTCAGCTCTCCTGAAAACAACAGAGGTTGTAATTAATTTGTGTTCAACTCTCATTAAGAATACGGCCAATGCCCCCTCTGGTCACCCTATTTTTTACAGACAGGTATTATACCATACTGCAGCTGACACTTTCTTGAATATGAAGAAGATAACAGCAGCAGTTATGCTTACCAAAAGGGACATGTCAAGCAATGAAGGGTGAAGCAGCAAAGAGAATGAAAAAAAGGTGGTGATGTTAGCTGCGGGAAAGGTGCACTAATGGCTCTTTCACGGAAGCACTTAAGAGTGGTAACCCTTCTCAGCACTTATCACAGTGGGGACAAAATGAAAGTGACTGATGTTCCTTCCAAGTTTCCAAATCAAATGCCAGTGTCCAAGCCTAATGTGATTCTAAATTATATGAAAAATAAGGAAGGGTAGATAGAATTGACCATTTTATTGCATCATACCAGCTTCTGAGCAGAACTGCAAAATGGTAGGGAAAGTGTTCTTTTGGCTGCTGCAAGTTTCAATCATTAATGCGTATACCTTGGCTCAAAGCAAAGCTTGCAAGAAGCCAATCAACCACAAAAGGTTTGGGTGACTTCACATAATGTTGGCTATGTTGTGGTTCTGGCTTTGCCAGAGTTACTAATAAACAACAATAACTAATTATGAACCTTTCTATAGTGTCAAAGTCGCACATAAACATTATACATAGTAGTGACTTCCAATGAATAAAACTAATTTGTTATTATTGCTAGTTGAATATAACACACATGCATAATATACTGCAATGCATGTAGAACGAATTGCCTTCTTTGAACAATGAAGAACAGATTAATGTGGACTTGCTTGTTACAAGAAGAGAAATGAAACATATATAGGCATTGTATAACAAAATGCTTTAAAACTGTAAAGCCTCAATTCTATCCAAATGTCTGTCATCCCCCTTGAAAGAATAATGATAACAGCAATGATAATGATGATGATGATAATAATAATAATAATAATAATAATAATAATAATAATAATAATAATAATAATAATAATAATAATAATAATAATAATAATAATAATAATAATAATAAGCAACAGCAGGTGGCATCATCACTGCTGCTATCATCATCATCATCATCATCATCATCATCATCTCTTGCTCATAATTAACAGTTCCTGCAGTTTGCTGTAAGGTATTATCAGCAGGAATAAAGGGATGCAAATTAACTTTCACTCACCCCTCTTCCTGTTCAAAAAATTCCCGGGTCCTTCTCAAAGCCTGGCACACCTTTATGCAAAGGATTTTCGTTTTACAAGTTACTTGGTAATTGGGTTTGTTTTAGAGACACTGTTACACTTCAAATCTTGTATAAATAATATGTAATGTAATATCATGAAATATATAAATACACAGGCAATTAAATATATACATATATAAATACCAACAACAATATCAACAATAACAAATACAAGTAGCAACAAATAATAAGTTGTCTTCAAAGAACTTGACATGGGTGGAAATAACCAGATCTGGCAACAGAGGTGCTTCCAGTTCCATTTTCAGTTTATGACCGACACACCAGAATTTTGCCTTCTGATTGGTTCAGGAAGTCTAATGGGTAAACTTCTCGTCTCTTTGTTTATGAGTGTACCAACTTAACTGCTAGCTGTCAAGTACAAAGATTCAACACAGGAGTACAAAAAATATCTTGTTTCCCTGGTGCAAGAATGGATGCAAAATCACACAATGAAACTATCCTATGGAATACCATTAGTGGAACCCTCACAGGGTAGATTATCAACTGTGCAGCACTTTATGGATAGAAGAAATGCAGGAACTGGCACTTTTCCTTGAGCAGTATACAAGGCAAAATCTCAATGGAAATGCACCATATACTTCTGTAAAAAATGCACCAGCTAGTCCTGCATCTAGACAAATGTTTCAAAGAGCATCATATCTTAGGAGTATCCTTGCATTGCCTTTCAATGTATGTGGAACTTAAATTTTACGTGTATAAAACGGTTTCTGCTATAAGTTTTTTTTTTTTTTTTAAATAACATTATGCTTCAATTAAGAAGAAATCGTCAAACCGTATAACACAGGTCAGTTACTTAAAATGTTAACTAACTATGCAATATAAAATATGAACACACTAAAAAAAAAAATTAATGCCATTTTTCTGCAAATCACATCACAAAACAAATTTTTAATCTTCTTTTTTTAACATCCAGAGAGCAAATTTGCTACAACAACAGGTAAGAGATTATATTAAAGCCTGAATACATTTCAACTATTCAGAATATTACTACATGTTTTTATTTCAATGTATTTTCCCTGTCCAGAGCTATAAACCAAAATTGCTTATGAAGGGTCATGAATTCACACAGAAGAAACTGATAACAAAGAAATAGGGTATAATTTTAAACCTCTAATTTTATTCCTTTTTATACAGGGATGTTATTTTTGCCTTCTTTAGGACATGTGGAAACATTCCTTCACTCAATGATAAGTTTTTCAAGTGCATTAATGGTTTAACCATATGTGCGGGACATTCTTTAAATAATACATTTGAAAATCATCTAAATCAGATGACCTGTTATTCTTCATATTTTTTATTACAACAAGTAATTCATGTCATGTTGTAGGTGCTAGAAATATAGTTGGGCATATTATATTACTTATTATTTTACTTTCTGTTTAAGAATCCCTTGCTAGTATTTTTGCTACACCTGTGTAGTAATGAATAAAAGCTCCTACCGCGGTAAATTCAGAGAATGCATACCCGGGCGGGTGACTTTGTAACAGTAGCCAACCCTTGTTGACTACCCCATCTTCTTAACACATCCACCCTAACATCTTAGGCAAGAAGAAAGACATATGAAGGGCAAGATGAGCATTGTGGCCAGAATTTAAAATTGCATTCAGAAGAAAAATTTACAACTGATTTCCACTCTACAAAATGCGGTCATGCTTATCTTGATTGCCTTATATATATATATATATATATATATATATAAAAAAAAACTGAAGTAAATACCTATGTACTGCACAATAATTATGTGTGTTACAGATACTTTAGAATACAACTAAAGAAGAGTTAAAAACTAACATATTATGCTATAAGAATGGAAATGTATGCCAATATATCCGAGGAAACTTAGAAACATGCCCTGCACAAAGTAGAAATATACTGAAAAGAATTAAAATACATTAATACAACTCTATTTTACAAAGTACAATTATGACAAATGAAAGTATGATCTTTGGTGATTATGCCATATATCATTAAAGTTAATTGTTATAAATAAAGATTGTATGCTTGTAGTTCCATATAATGTAATTGTGCAAGGGGCAATTGCAAATCTTTTTCAGTTTTAGTTTGTCTGGAAACCAAAGAATGGAACAAAATCAAGTTCCATAAATGTAAATAAAATGTCAACATTTAAAAAAGGAAAAAACAAGTGAAGAAGTAAGGCAAACACAATGTTTATGTAACCCTTAGGAAATAATAGACTTTTGGTAGTTTTGAATATATAATAAACTTGCTTTATAACAATGTTTTTTTGTAACATAAAGCTAATAAATGACACAATTAAGTTTTGTTTAAGATGTAGGAGGTTTATTAGCTAACTTTGTAACGTCTGTTTATTGTAAACATATGGAGGAAGAAAATTAGAAAGAAACCTAACGTGTTGCATTCCCATGACTGTCTCTACTCCTTTTTCTACAAACTACTCCTACAAAGGCCTCCACATCTTTATTAAACTACACCAGTACTAAATGCTAATAACTATTAAACATTGATAAACTTACAAAATTACAAATAAAAACTATATAAATTCAATTAAGATAAATATATGTTTATGAGACAAGAAAAACCTATGCACAAATACAGTCAAAGCTGCTAAAAAATACCAAATTCTTGAAGAAACCTAATAAAGACATTGCAACAGAATCTGACTTTTGGAGACAAGTAGTGACATGACCACACCTATGGTTAGGACTTGGGAGACCCTGCTAAGTTTGTGGTCAAATTTCAAAGTGTTCCATTTAGCTTTGATGCTGGCTGAGTAGACATAGAGCACACCCATTATACTAACCTGGGTTCATCTATAATTCTCGCATCTATAATTGGAGTATCCTCACACTCAAGTGTGAAACTAGAAACAACAGATGTGTTGATGAGTTCCATAATGGCCTGTGAAGTTCAAAGTGAATTCCAAAGTCTGTGGCCTAGTTGTTGCGATGGTAGAACAAAAGAATGATTTTGTAAAGAAAAATGACTGGTTGTATTTTCATGATGGCAAGTTAGGTTGCTCACTGTGCAAAAATGTTGGAAGTTTAGGTGTACATAAGAATGTGGGTATGAGCCTACCAAAAGAATGGATAAACTGTGAAATTATGTCTTACGGAGAAAATCGTAAACAGAAGTTAACATCTCTCAGGAAAAAGATTTTGACCATAAAGAAAGTGCTGAAGAAGGGAAAAAAGAAAAACTTGAGACAGTATGTCTTAAGTCATTAGAGAGAAAGAAATTACTTGTAAAGTATTTCGTACTGCTTATAAGGTAGCAAAAAAGACCCAATCTTTTTGCAATTTTGAACATTAGAGAAAAGGAAATTGAGTTACAAGGATTGAACAGGATTGAGATGGGGAGAATTTTGCATTCAAGTAATGCCAGCATAAATATAGTACACCACATAGGCAGGAAATGAGAACAAGATTGATAAAAAATGTACTTGATTCAAAGAGCAAGTTCTCTCTTTTTCATGATGAATCAACTACTATAAGACAAAAGTCTGTTTTGATAGTATATGTTCGCACCTACATTGAAGAAATAAAAATGGCAGAACCGGTCAACCTTTTCATTGATTTATTCAAGTTGGATGACGTAACAGCAAATGGAATTTACAAAAGCTTGATGTCTTCTATAGCAACACTAGGGTCTCAGAAGATTTTTAAAGGAAAATTTAGTTTCACTGATGTGTGATAGTGCTGCAATAATGTTAGGAGTACATGGAGGAGTTTCAAAACTTTTTAGACAGATTTCCTGTCATTGTTTTGTGGCATTGTGCTAGCCATAGACTGGAATTATCAGTACATGATGTTGTGCAAGAGGTTTCTGGCATCAATAGATTTAAGAGTTATATGGACAAGTTATATGTTATGCATCATGCCTCTCCAAAGAATGCAAGGCAGCTCCAGTTATGTGCAGATGCAGATTTTAAAAATTGGGAGAATTCTGTCCACAAGGTGGGTTGCATCCAGCTATAGAACTATTTTGGCTGTTTGGCAGGATTTTGAAGCACTGGTACTTCATTTTGAAAGAGGTAAATCAGAAATTTGTTGTGGCAGGAAGGAAAAATGCACTTATGAAGGTCTTCACAGGAAAATAACATCTGTGGAATTTATTTTGGATCTGGGATTAATTTGCAATGGTTTGCAAGAACTGTCTGAACTAAGCTTAGATCTGCAGAAGAGAAATACTGATCTTTACAAAGCCCACAGCAATGTCAATATTTGTGAGGAGAGAAGGTCTGTCCCAGGGACTTACTATCAGAAAGCTCTTGAGGCAGCTGCAAATATACAATTTAAGGGTGTTCCATCGCATAAGAAAAACAGAATGATCCATCAATGCTTTCTATGAGCAACTTAAAACTTCTCTACAGAAAAGATTACTTTCCGAAGAAGACACGGAACTGTCAAGTACAAGATTCTAGATTCTAAGAATTAGCCAGTTAACTCAAGAGAAAATATACTGTATGGAGAAGCAGAAATGATGGCACGAAGAACCCAACTGAATGAAAGAAGCTATTTGAGCCTTCATAGATCATCTAAAATTCAGAAAAGAAATACCCAGGAACTTTCGCAGGTTCGGAGGACTTTCAACACAATAGCTATATCTTTAATTGAGTGGGAAAGGGGATTTTCTCAGATGAACTTGATTGTGACTCCAGAAAGATCATCCTTGTCAGTGAAAACCATTACCTCATTACTATTTATAAGAATTGTTGGACATTCTTTGACAGCATTTGATCCAATGAAGTTGGATTGCTGCAAGGTCATTCAGCCATGGAAACAAAACGCAAGACCAGAAAACGAACTGAGAAGGATGATGACATGTCAAAAATATGGAAATTGTTTTGAATTCAGTGTAAGTAGGTATCAATGAAAATTACACACTTTCTTAAATGTTTGCTAAATTCCATGTCTTCTTTCTTAATTTCCCTCCTGCGAGTTTCAGCACCTCCTTTTCCAGAAAGAAAAAAAGCCCTGCATGTTGTCCATCTGTATCTAAACATGCAATTTCAAAAAATATATTTCAAATCCCATATATCACCTTTTCTTTTTCCGGCACATCATATATATACTCATTCTATGTATGAGTCACTAACACCTCTTTTTTACAACATCCCATTCACAAAACTCTCGCTGTTGGAAACTGCAACTGTATTAATGAAAAGAATTTGAGCCGTTTTTTTGTAACACAAAACATGACATAGTAATTACTTATTGGGACTGGTTTCAGGAATAGTAGTTCCCATTTTCAACTTCTAATTCTGACTGAATCAATGCAAGTGTTGATGCAGGTAAGGTAGGGTTAAAACCTATTTAAAACTTGAGGAAAAAAGAAAAAAATACTTCAACGGACATCTGTTTCCTGAACCTTTGGTCATTCAAGATTTCGACAGAAGGTATGTCAAATACAACAATAACAGCAAGTATCGAAGAATCACAGATAAAACAGCAATAGAAACAAAGGAACAAACGCTATGCAAAATTACATAGTCTAGATCTACAACTTTATTGTTACTGCAAAAACTTGGCCATGCACTTTGGGAGAATCTACGCTCAAATTCTTGTCAATCTTGATTGGAAAAATGAGTAGAAAGACACTAAACCTAAAGATAAAAACTACATAATCTCTATGCTAAACAGAATAAAAATAAATCAATCCGAAAAAAGACACCACTCGAAAACCACGTAGTAAACGTATTCAAAGTAACATTCAGCAAATCACAGTTAACCATAGTGAACAAAGGCCTAAAAATGTGTATAAATTATTGCAGGAAAACAGAAAACATAGTAGCAAATACAGAAATAGCCACAAGCCACCTAAAGGGAATATATCAAAAAGCAATGTGAACCAATTTTGGAACAAGTATGTTCATAAATACAAACAAAAAATCCCCACCAGAAAATCATAAAATTCTTAATTTCAAAACCAGTGGCATACACTAAATTCCATTAAGGCATAGTGGTTCTAGAATAAGAAGGGTATTACCATTGGCTAGAAACCTTGCTAAGCAACCTGAAATATGAAGAAATAGCCAATCCACTGAATAAATGTATAGGTATAAATGCAGTACATGAAACTTTTACCAGACTGTAAGACAATAACAGGAAATCCAAATTAAAGCCAGATCTACCAACCTTACCCAGATTGTATGTCCTACTTAAGGTACAGAAATTCAGTAACAAAATGAGACCCATAGTAGGCAATATCAATGCAACCACATTTCAACTCTCCAAATAGCTCACACAGAAAAAACAGAATTCAACTCGTTCCCAAAGTCCATTAGCAAAAATTTCTTTCGACATCACAGCTATGATTGTTAAACAGAGAGGCACCTGTTCTGCTGGAAGGTTCTTTGATGTTGAAGCCCACATCGTTATACCTGAACTTGTTTGTGATATCTGTAGTGGTTTTACATGTGTGACTGTTCCACACATGATTGATATGTATAAAAAGGGACAAGACGTCCTGCCCAGAGTTCAGTTTTCACTGGGAATACACTGTGTGCAACAGTTGAATGGGTTTCAACGGGATATTCATAGCGAGCAGTAATTGACACTACAGCGAATGTCGTAAAGAAAATACACAGCAGAATTGTTACAAATTCATTGAAGAAAACCAGTTATTTGTGAGCATATTCTGATTGTAATCAGTTTGTGGATGAAATAAAGAGTTGTTTGTTGGACGGAAAAGAGAGTTTTTGTTACATTATGAATTTTTATTCCCATTACATATTTTTATAGACTTTCTTTAATTGTTCATGATACTCTATTTATGGTATCTTCCATTGATACTCCCTTCTTGAATTATATTGTTTATTATTCATTCCTATCATACTTACAATAAAAATTATTTTGTAAATTATTTGTTCACATATTTTCCACATTTCCACATTAAGTTGGCATATAGTCTGTAGGATTTGGGTGATTTTGGGTCCTTATCTGTTCTTTTATAAGAATCACAACTTTTGCTACCTTCAATGAAAATCTTCCTTGCCATGAGAACCTATATAAAGTTTATGTGAAAGTGATATAACATCACTCTTAGGTTTATTAACACTTCATTCATAATTCTATCTTGCAGGTTTATTTCTTTCTTAGTTTAAAATTAAATTAATCTCAGTTTCATCCAATGGACAAATAATCCTATCATTATTATATGATGTAACCATTTCAATCTTGCTGCTTATGTATATTTCTCCCTCTACACTCCAACTGACATCTCGAAACAATGTTTATAATAATAATGAAATTTAATCCCAATTATTGGTCATTTTACCGTCTTTTTTTTCCAGGGTTGTAATTACTTCTAGTTTTTTAATCTAATCCATAATTATGTTGTAAAGTAGGTCCCGTTTGTCCTGATTTATTTTATCTTCTAAAAGGTTTTTCATGGTTTTTTGTTTCTTCTAAATAAGCTTTTATTTTTCTTTGGCTTCCCTAAATTTTTGCAAATTACTTTCTCTCTCTTTATTAATAATAGGTTTTTGATACTCTCCTTTTAATCTCTAGGTTGCAGGTCTAACTTTCTGTAATTTTTCCCTCTACAATTTCTTCAAGTAACTTTTAATTTAATTCAAGATCTTCTCGGGCTTCTAGCCAGGTAAAAACTTGGCTAGAAGCCCGAGAAGATCTTGAATTAACACGTCGCCAGGAAAGCTATAGTTCTTATTTTAACTTTTAATTTTTTTAATTTTTTTTTTTTTACCATCATCTGAATGATGCTGTTTATAGTTTAATTCTCTGCATCTTGATCAACTGAAAATCCTACATATTTCAAATTTATTAATATAAATACTTTTTACTTTTATCCCAGCAAGCTAGTTGAAAATTATACAACAAATCTCCTCTATCCTTTTATTCCATTTTTGGTATAGGAATGTTGTAGGTGAAATAAATTATGATCAGTGGAAGTTAGTCCTTGATCTATTCACCAATTGTATATTTTTGGGTAGAGGACTGTTATTTTGTTTAATATTACTAAATCCAATTTGGCTATCATTTTTGTCCTTTCTTAACTGTTTAATATACTATTACTATTACTTGGTTATGACATTAGTTTCATAAATGCACCACTTCAGTCTATTTAAATGTGGAGCATTTTCTTTTTAAATTTAGATAAATATGGCCGGATTGATTAGCAGTAATGGAAATAATAATTTGCCAAAATAAACTTTCTATTTTTATCTATAATTTCTATGCAATTTATGCGTTTCCAAAAATGGGCGATATTAAACACCTATATATTTGAATTTAATGTTACCACTGCTGCCAGTGTATCATTTCCACAAATAATTTGTCTTCATAAAATGGGCATATTTAGCCCTATAGTATACACTAGTGTGCAATCCCAAGGACAAAAGTAACATTTGCATACTGTGCCACTGCCAAGAAACATAGCTTGATGAAACTTGAATCATACATAGAGAACTGCTACAGTAGGTATGCTACATTAGACAACTACACAAAACATGCAATGAGACAAACAGAAATGACACTTTTATTCACAGAAATTAAGCTACACTAAAGTCACTAACATAAGAAGCTGGTCCTCTAGATTTGCAAAAATGCAGACATAGTACTTAAAAGTGTATGATCACCACAGAAGCAATGCATGCTCTGCATTGTGCTCCTATGCTGGCCACAAGATTGGTAAGGAGTTCTTGTGGCAGTTTGTTCCACTCCTCCACCAGCACTGTTGACAACTGTTGGATGGTCGTTGGGGCATTTGAATGTGCTGCAATGCATCTCCCCAAAGCATGCCATGTGAATTCAATGGGATTTAAATTGGGGGAAGAGAGATCTTTCCATCTATGCTCTTCAATGCAGTCACACATTTTCATCAATAAAAATTTGATGTGTTACACTCACATGACTTTCTCTAGCTGCTCTGCAAACTTCTTACAAAAGATTCTTCTTCTTTTAACACAATGCTAATCAAGATAAACATTAGCAGAATGCTCTTATTACTTAGTTCCTTATAAGTAGAAGGACACTAAAGGAATGTGCTATATTAAAGTGATAGTTAAATGTTTTAACCTATTGTTATGCGATTGTCAATGCAAATCACTTCTATTCTTGGCCAGGAGTAGAAGAAAAGAAAAATGGACACTTCCTGTCTGAGAAAAGTATAAATACTTTACAATTGAAACCAATAACATGGAACATCTCGGAAACTGTTACCTCCACAGAAATGAAAAGTACATAAATTGTGTGTTTTGACAAGCTCTACATTTTTTGTGTAGTATGTTTTTCTCAATGTCTTATGGTTTAGCAGTTAAGCAAAATTCATCCAGAATAAAGAGGTCTTCAGAGGCTATTCCCAGAAAGTTCAAGATATAGATTTAATATACAGGATTTTAATCAAAATTGTTACAAAACATTTTTGAGAAAATCAACATTTTCGAAAAATTTTCCATTTAAAGGGTAGTTTGTGGTGGGGGGATTTTCTTGAAAATCTTTATGTCACATCCTTGGAAAATACCAAACCTAAATACCAAGTTTGGTATTTAACGGTCTTTTCGTTTTTGGGCCCCACCACATGTGCCGCGCGTGCGCACGCACACACACACACACACACACACACACACACACATGGTGCACAGGTGTCAATAGAACACAACATACTGGCCGTTGGACAAAGAGACCATCTCTATGCAGTTGCTGTGCCACTGAATGAGATTGCATGCCTAGTAGTCCTGTTAAATGTGGTTGCAATTTGATGTGTATATCTTCTTGTCTGTTGCACAATGTAGCAGTCATCTTCTGCTGTAATTGACCATTAGTTGACCACCTCCTCTCCTTGGCACAGCAGTGCTGTGGTTTGGAAGGCTTCCCATGTGAAAGAATGCTGTGAGCAATGCCATATTCCTGGGCAACACTCATCACAAGGGCTAGGATATGTAATAACTTTTTTTTTTTTTGTTTGGTTAAAACATATGAATAATGTTAAATGTACACGAAACAATGTTTCCTGAGTTCGAAAATGTAAATTTTATTGTACATGTTTTTGCATATTTTCGATTTTTTCATAATTCCATAATATTTGGAGAATGTCATTACAATTATACATATTTTCGATTTTTCACAGGAAAATGTTTAAAAGAATGTCACTGATTGCACATTTAAAAAAAAGAAAAGAAAATAAAGCCTGAGACAGTAAAACGGCGAGCGGTAAGTGTCACATTTTCAAAGAGTTTCCGATTGTTAACATGGCGAATGTTATATCAAAGAACTGCCGATGTAAACTTACTCAGTAGAATAATAATACAGATGCAGTTTCGTTTTGTTTGTGCATGTAGAGTGATTGCTTTAACCTGCAGTGTTCTTTAGTTATAGCAGATATAAGTTATAGCAGTGATCCTATTAAGGGTAATCTAATCTGGGTTTGCAGGGATGAAACTTTAGATGCGTGTAAATGATCTATATGTAATATAATTGTCGGTACGCTCGGTGAAAATGGACTGTCAAAGGCTTATCTTCTAAAATAGCAATGACAAATCATTCAACAATTGTGAAAATATTCAATATTCAATAATGCAATGTTGTTGTTATGGCCAGAGGGAATTAGGTATAAAAATGTAGTTTTGTTTTTATCTGATGCAGCCCAATATATGGTTAAGGCAGGAGGGGGGATAAAACTGCTTTATAGTAGACAGATTCATGTAACATGCTTGGCACATGCAATGCATCGTCCGAGTTAAACTGTGTGCTTAAATTTTCCTTCTGTTAATAGTTTAATATTAAGCGTAAAAAAGGTTTTCCTTAAACCTCCAGGTAGAATCAGTTTATTTAAACAGTTGGCTCCAGGAATTCCACTTCCTCCTGAACCAATCATTACGAGATGGGGGACCTGATTATAGGCTGCCATATATTATTCTAACAATTTTGACATTATCAAGAATATACTTCAAGAACTAAATGAAAACGAAGCAGAAAGCAATGTTGAAGCAAAGGGTGCTATATGTAGACATGGGATAAAGAAGGAATTAATTTATATTGTCACAATTTAACTGTATTTCTACAGCCATCACAACGCTCGAACGAAATGACTTAACTTACACAAACTTAACTTTAAAGGGAAGTGTCTCACTAAAGCTATATATATATATATATATATATATATAAAAAAAATTGAATATGCACTACAAAAAAATCCAAGGTACCATACATTACAACAGATTGCAAATATCATCTCTGGTAAAATGGAGAGCAAATTGTTGGACATTGAAGAAACATTATTTCTGGAAGAAATTTTAAAGTTGAAATATGGACCTATAACGTCTGTTGTTACTGAACTTTTTTTTTTCAGTACAAATCAATTCTCAGAAGCAAGAGAATTGTTTCTGTTTTCAAACCTTAAAATGGTTACTGTTATACAATGCAATCGGAAGAATTAAGTTTACTTCAGCAGCAGCTGTTTCAGTCCACAAATTCGGTGAGCTTTACATTAATTTATTATTTTGGTGGATTATAATGATAACTTGTATTTTCCAATATAATGAATATAAAATGAACTCACAATGTCGACTTTTAAAAATTATTATTTCACTATTTTTATGAGATTTTGGATAGCACACATTTTCTAGGTTGTTAATGCATATATCACTGTTTTAAACTGCATAATCACATACATATTTTACATCTTTTAATGCATAACTATCCGAGTCCTACTCATTACACACTGTCCTTCTTCCAGTCTCCTGATGATTCTTCCCTATGTGAAGTCATCTAAATGTTGTCTATGGGCTATGTTGTAAAGAAGAACACCACTAGAGTGAACCATAACAGCTGATTGCCACACATTGTTTTGTCCTGTTTCTTCAACTGCCCTGTGTTGCAGGACCAGACCCATTTGTCGCTATGATCTTGCTACACTCATGCCATGTGACATCCAGTTTTCTGTGTTCCCACACTTACATTCATTCCTACCAAGTAGCTCATATGTTATATTAGTTTATCCATCTCATCCTAGGTTTTGCATGCCAGTGTATGTGGTTCCTGGATATAGATAATGTCTACACCCAGGCCCTCAAAAATTTTCTTTAGTGCATACATTACCCATTTACACTTTATCTGTTTAATTGTACAATTTTCAAAACTTCTGACATTATTTCCCAAAAATAGATTTTAAGGAAAACACTTCTTTTCCAGTTTTTATGAAATTTTCTCTACTTTTCTGGCACACTATCATCATTTCTCCATCACATTTAGTGACCTTCCTCTATTTGTTATACATTAAATTCAACTGATTGCTACTTTTTGGTATAAAATTCTTGGTAACTGTATTTAAGTGTTGCACACAACAACTAATTGCATTATCTGATGAATCTATTATATATTTAAATGTTGTACAAAACAACTAATTGCATTATCTGATGAATCTTAATCATTTTACTGTTATTAAGTATTTATTTTATATTAATTCAAAATCTTCTCGGGCTTCTAGCCAGGTAAAAACTCAGTTCACCCTGAAGACGAGGAAGATGTACTTCTTCGAAACGTTGGTGTCAAGCCAAGTTTTTACCTGGCTAGAAGCCCGAGAAGATTTTGAATTAACACGTCGCCAGGAAAGCTTTAGTTCTTATTTTATTTTATATTGTGTTTAGATTTAAATGGTGCACAATTTGCATTAATTAAAATTAATGCATTCTTTTTTTTTTTTTTCTTTTTTTTTTTTATATTAGATTTCCTAATATCTGTTAAGAGGTCACATGACCTGCACATAACAATGTGGGCAGCTCTGATTAGTGTCAAAAACTATTTTACTTTAACTCAAAACAATCTTCAAACACACATGTTCATCTTCAACTCTTCCATCAAACCATGGATTTCATATTATAGATACTTCTTCTGGATCAGTTGGTAAATCTTTGGAGTTTAGTTCAATTACATGAATTTCATCTGGTGCTGGGAATAAAATTGTATAAAATTGTGGCTTTTTTCTAATTAAATGCCACAGGGCAACAAGCAATGCTCATGTTTCCTCAAAACATCTCAATTGCAGTGCTAGCTCACAAATGCTATACATTTCCTCTATGTTAGGAGCAAACAGAGTTGTCAAACTACAATGACCAACATAAACTGTACTTTCATTATTCCCAGCTGATGCCTCATTAATTTCAGTTTAACTGTAACTCATAACTTGCTTTATCTTTACTTCTTCATATTTCTTAATGTCAATTTTATCTTTTTCACATTTTCCTTCTAGACGTTTTCCCTCTCCCTCCATAATGTTTCCAAAAGATCTTCTTACACAGATCCTTTACTTTTCTAAATGTTACATGTTTATATTTATTCATGCACCTTCCTCTAAACTTATGTCATCTTCAATAATTGCATCATAATCTATGGTGCCCAACCTCTGCACATATGAGCTAGTGACATCACCTGGTCGCGTTACCCTGCCTTCTTTGTTTGTGCATGGCCAGCCGGAAGCATTTCCCCTTCATTCATTCAGTGGCGTTTAACTAGGTTCAACTCCCGACACGATGACAGGTTTCGAGCGAACCAAACATATCATGTTGCAGAAAGAATGGGAGGAACAATATTTTTTTGTTAAAGACGTGAAATGTCTTATTGGTAAGTAAAACTTATTTTAAGGTTCCTATTATAGTACTAAATGACACTTTGAAAAAACCACCATACTGATTGTGGCAAATAAGTTTTATCAGCGATGCAATCAGTAACAGCATTTGAATTTGAATATATCAGCTTACTTGTGAATTTACTACATATTTAAACCATTTCACTTGCAGCTGAAGCAAGAATACAGAAATTAAAATATTTTAAAACACCAACTTCGGGAGACTTTCGTCCTGACAATATTGGTACAATGTCTTATAGAATTGCTGAACACATTGCAAAGAGAATGAAATATTTTAATTAAGGGGGATTCATTACATATTGTTTAATTTTAGCCGCTGAGGAAGTGTGTCCCAATGTAATAGATATTTTTAAATCAGGGAGTCTATTTTGACATACTGTGACAATGTGCGTGGAAGAATTGCAGTATATAATATACAGAAACAGCTAAAGCAAAAATATCATTTTTAATTTATTTTTCTCTGGCATTGGATGACAATACAGACATAACTGATCAAGCTCAACTGACTGTATTTTTTATATGTTGAAACTGAATTCAATGTCACTGAAGAGCTTCTAAACATAGTTTCTTTTAAGATACATACCTGTGGTGAAGATATTTTTAATGCTGTGCTAGATGTTTGTAGATGGAGCTCCATCAATGGTAGGGGGTAAAAAGTGTTTTATTGACAGATTAAGTACATATTTAAGGAATATGGATGTGCGCTCTGAAATCTTGTGTATACACTGCATAATTCATAGGAAGGCTTTGAGTGCAAAATCAGTTGCATTATAAAGTGTTTTGTTGGCAGTTGTGAACTATGTAAAGTTTAACAAAAGAAGCTCCCTTCTTCATAGGAATTTAAAGTATTTCTAGAGGAGCTGGGATCTCATTATGACAATCTCCATATTATTCTGTCAGATGGCTCAGTTGGGGTGCCTTTTTGAGGCCCTTCTTCCAGTCTCTGTGAGATAAATAGCTTCATGAACAAAGAAGTATGCAAATGTTAATTACTCGTATTTAGTATCATAATCATTTGTATAAAAACTTGTCTTTCCTAATTCATAATATGTATTATTTGGAGGACCATCACATTGCAGAACTAACTGATGAAGAATGGCTGTGTGACCTTGCTTTTTGACTGATCTGTTCCATCTTGATATCCTAAATAAGAGCTTACAGGGGAAAGAAAAAAACATAATTACGTTAGCTGACACTGTAAATACCTCAATAGCACAATTATAGTAAGGCCAATTGGAAATTGGCGACTTATATAATTTTCCATCCTTGCAATAAATTTGTATTACAATAAATGTCACCCTATTAGAGAAATATACAACACTTTTGAAGGAAGTGTATGACACCTTCGAGTCCAATTTCTGAGACTTGAAAACAATAGTGGAAAACCTTGGTTTTTTCACAATCCTTTTAACTTTGCTTGCAAAGATGCTCCTCACGATCTTCAAATGGAACTAGTTGAATTGCAGAATTCAACAGCCAAGAAATATTCTCAGGAAAAACACTAGAATTTATTTTCATCTTTTCCCAATGAAAAAATTCCCAAATACCAAATTTTGCACAGTTAATACTATTGTTTGGTTCTACATATACTTGTGAACAGGTGTTCTCAAAAATGAACCAAATAAAAAGCAAATATCGTAGTAGGGTAAGGTAGGATTTTTTGGTCTGTCTTTTATAAGACTCTGTTGTTCATCCCTGTTGGCAAACATTGATGTACTGGTTAAAAGTAAACAGTGCCAACCAAGTCACTAACATGAATGGCATTCAGGAAGACACCATCCTATGTAACATTAATGTTATTGAAGCCACTGCCACTGATAGAAAGCCACATCATAGAAACAGAGGTTTTGGCCTGCCGCTAGCAAACAAATGGTTGGAGATATAAATCTACCCTCCCCTCTCACGTTGTGGATTGGGCACCACTACTCATAATCAACATGTATATTTTTATTATTATTTGCATTTGTTTCTTTATTTTGTTGACTCTTAATATACATGATATATCAGGATTATCTGGATCCTTTGAACTGCCTTTTCTAATTTATTTTAATATCCTCTTGGTGTTTTACTGCCTTAACTTTTATTTTGAACGCATTAACTTGCCTGTTTATGTCACTATGTGATGTTTTATTGGTTTTCTTGATTTAAAATTTGTTTTCATAATTTATTTACAATAACTCTTTGAAGACTCCTTCTAATCTTGCTTGGTGTTTTCCTCTTCTCTTTTAATTTCCAATTCAATTGCATAAATTATAAAGTCCACAATCGGTTAGGGTTAAAAGTCCCTCTATTATTAAATGATATTAGGTTGTCTCATAGGTAATGTCTGTTTTTTTTAATTGGATTTATATTGTACATATATATGCTTTTACTTCTTCCTGAATACTATTTGTAGGGTACTATGCTTATTGTTCCATACTGGTAATTTATTGGCAGCCAGTAATTGATATTACAAGATTTTTAAATAGAGGCAATAAAGTTTGAGGTTATATTCCTTCTGAAGCAATAAGATTATAAAGCTGTTGCCACAGCTCGAAGAATAACCAAAGTCGAAGGTGAAGGTGTCTTTAGTGACTGAGTAACAGAATGGTGGCTCCAGTGTTTCAATAATGGAGAAGAAAACATAAAAGATTTAGAACATTATGGAATAATGAGAATATGTGCAGAATTTTGAAAGAAAATCCACAGACAAGCACTTGTAGAGGCTGTCAGAAGAGCTTGGTGATTCAAAACATACCATAAATCACCATATTAACATGCTTAAAAATCAAGAAGCTGTAAATTTGAATCACATGAATTGACACCTGACCAAGCTCAATGTAAAGTGGTTAGCTGTCGTCAGCTTATCACTTATCGCTAATCCCTGGGATTTATCAAGAGAATTGTCACATTTGATGCACAGTGGGTGTGTAAACACAACCCTGACACCTCTAAACAGTGGCTCAATATCCATCAGCTTGCAAATATTGTCCTTTAAAAGAAGTCAGTTCAGCCCCAAAATAATGTGCATAAGGTGGAATTCTGTATGTGTGACTCACTGGGAATTTGATCCAAATGGACATGCAGTCAATGCAAATTTTTATCCTCAACAAATGGAATGAGTTTATCAAGTTTTGAGGCAGAGGTACCCTGCATTAGTTAACAGAAACAGAGTTTTTGTGCAGCAGGACAATGCAAGATCTCATACAGCTCAAAGAATAATGGAGGGATTGGAAGGAATTGAACTGCTACCACATCCAGCATATAGCCCTGATGTTGCACCATCGATTACCTCCTGTTTAGATTCAAGGCCCATTTCCAACATGGAAGAAATTTTAAAAACTTTGAAGCAGTTGAAATCGGTAACAATGAATTCTTCCCGTCAAAAAACCAGAAACTGATATCTTAGAAGATAGCAAACCTCACTGAAAGGTAGGCTATAGAGCCTAATAATCTTTACTTTGATGATTAAAATCACTTCCTGCAACTACATAAAAATTTCCTTAAAACCACCGTTACTTATGAGACAATATTTATATGTAGGGCAATCCTTTTTACTTCCACTTTTTTTTTTCTATTACATGGAATATGAATGGCCAGCTAGTGCTTTTAGTGACAATCCTCCTTATCATCTTTATCTCCACAATGTACACAGATGGATTTTTGTATTTTGCAATACTAATACCTAATACATTTAGAAACAGACAAAACCTTTAGCAGATACAGCTTGAAAGCTCTTGGCAACATGGTGTATGGTGGCTTTATTTCTTGATCCTGTCTTAAAACAAAATTTAGAACTTTCTTCAAATACCTTTTTGCCACACCTTTTGTTTTGTCATTTAATTTCTAAAATTGTAAAATTCATTATTGAAGCCTGATGGTCCCAGTCTTCTGACCTGCAATGTTTTCTCCTAGGAGCAGACACTTCATCACTCAGTAGTGCTTGACCCTTGCACGAATGATCCATTCGCAAAGGAAGCAGTTGAATTTTGTAAAACCTTATTATAGTCCAGTTACCAAATCCATGGCTTTAATGTGAACACATATTCACTTAAGGTATTCATAGTTTATTTTCTCTTTCATAATTTACTTTCTCTAACATATTATGAAGGTTTGCATAGGCTTCCTTCATGTGAATTGCATGTGTAAGAGTGCTGAAGGCAACTTGTTCCCAGTATGAAATAAAAACGCCTTCAAACTAGTCTCCACTCTTCAGTTACATACTTGTTATTAACCCATATCCATTACTGTCATAGACCAGATTACTATCTAGCAAAAAGTAGTTTGACTTTTCTTCTGGCTTCCCCTATGAAAGAAAATACTACTAACACCCTTCTCTATCATGTTCCGTTGCTATGTAAGCAGCTGATCCTTGGTTTTGGAGAGTTCCGAGTCTAGGACTGGGTTGTTCATTTCAGTCTAAGTGCAGACTTGAAATGCATAAATAATTCTTGGTCTTGCTGGAAACTTTGACCTGCTTCTAGTGATAAAAGACTTTTCTGGTTCTGAGTCTTAAGTAAATTCTTCTGGTGGTTCTGGTCATGGCATGAACTCATCATAAGAAGTAGTTCTTAGGACAGAAGGTATTATTTGGGTATTGTATTTTATGCTTATTTTTCCCTGAGAAATCAGAGACAGTAGTGAGGCTGTCACACAAGTGTTTGCAAGATTCATAGCACATCAATTACGCATAGCTCTCAACAAATCAGTTAATGTCCTCCAACATGAGTTGCAGGAAATCTTTGATATCCAAGGTTTATTTTTGAAAACATGAATAAAGTTTGTGAGCTTTGCAAACAAGGACTGAAAGTAGCTTTCTCTGTTCTTTTAATATCACATTTTCACATATATTGCACTTCTAAAACAAACACTACCACAGCTATTTTTGAGATAATTACATTCAGAAATTTTGATTGGTAATACAAACAGAATATTCAGAATTGTAACACCAACATATCCCACATAGCTTCTTACTGAAGCCAGTACAATTATGGCAGCTTTTGATGTTTGATAGACAACTATTCCATTAGCAAGGAATTGGATGTAACTCAAAACAGCTGATTTTTTAGTTGTGGCAGTATTGTTCTAGAAGTGCAATATAATGGCAAGAGTCGGGACCAGTTCTCGCACATATGCCATACTTCACTCATTTTATAAAACAAACCAATGGTTGCAAAAGTTTTTTTTTTCTTATACAGATAACAGATTTAATTTATTGGAATTAATTTTAAATTAAAAAGCATATACAGGAATATAGTTGCATCCCATGGACTAGAATTCTGGCATTCCCTCCCCATATTTGTTACTTAGTCATCTATAACATCATATTAAATAAGATCTATAGAGATAATGGATCCAGTGAGTTAGACTAGACTAGCAGATCACAGAGCAGGCCTCTCTAAGCTACCAGTAAATGCAAATTATAACAACTTTCTTAGAGAGCTACTAAATTGTCATAATGAATGCTTTCCTAAAATCACAGGAACACAACTCATGAAAAAGTATTCATTAGATTGGTGTACAAAGGGAATTTGAATATCCTGTAAGAGATTACTGCTAAAAATATACAACATTGCAACTCATATAAACTTCATGCAGTATTACAAAACCTATTGCCAAATTTATAAGCATATAAAAAAAAAAAAAAAAAAACACATAATGGTAAATGAAAAATTCATTAAAAATGTAGATAATAAAAGCAAAGCAACCTGGAGGATAGTAAAAAGTGAATTGGAACTATACAGCTCAATCAGTAGAGACGTTCAGATAATGCAGATGCAAAAACAGTAGAATTATTAAATAACTATTCCACAAATGTTGGGAATAAAATCTGAGAAATTACCCCCATCTGTAAACACCTCTTTAAAAGAACTGTATGATAATAACTGTCTTATGTTAACTCCTTTGTTTGAATTCTCAACTGTTGCTCCTGAAAAAATTACAGAAATAATATCAAAACTCAAATCAAAATCATCATGGATGGGATGAACTGCCTCCACTTCTCATTAAGAAAACAGTTCATGAAATTAGTAAGCCAATTAGTCAACTAATTATTCATTTCCTAGCAATTGGTATTTTTCCAGAGGGTTTAAAATATGCTATACTGAAACCTATACAGAGAGTGAAAACTGAATTTAACAGTTATTGACCTCTCTCTATTCTACCTACCATCTCCATCATATTTGAAAAGTTCGTCCATTCTCATCTCCTATTTAGATTACTACATGCAAACAGCTCCTAAAATGGATTCTGAGAAAATCACTCAACAATATCTGCTCTAATAAAATTGGTAAAGGATTCTTCTAAAACAATTGATGAAAAACAACAGATGTACATACTAATTTATACTTTAAAGGAATACTGAATTAAGTTGGTTTGAAAATTATTTCAAAGATAGGAAACAACAGAAAATTATAAATAAGCAAAATGGGTACTGTCCAATCAAACTGGAAATACATAAAAAGCAAGAATTCCACAAGGTAGATTCTTGAGGCCCTACTGCACATAATATACACTAATGACCTTAACTGCATAAAAATGAATACAATCATGTATGCAGATTAGATTAGAAAGTATTCTATAGGTTCGTTTAGGCCAGAAAGCCACTGAACATAGAACTTGTCAAGGCATATACATGTATACATATGTTTATGTACTATATACTATGAAAAAAAAAATATATATAAAGCTCTAGTGCTAAAAGCATAGGTTAAAAAACAACAGAATACTATTTTTTTTTTTTTTTTTTGCATGCACATAAAAACAAAGAGTATCAAAATATAGTGTTAAAATGTATAAATAAATATAATTTCATTATATGTAAAACTAATGTTATGTCAGATGATAGTTTTCAAATTATTGATGTAATAGTTACTAGTAGTAATTATATAAACTAAAACATGATTATTGTATTATGTACTCTTCATAAATGTCAACAAATTACAATATATATTTACAAATATGTTATAGAATTTCCAATGAAAAGATTTACAATGATGTACTAGAGTGTAAAATATCAAAACATAAGGCTTTACAGACCTTGTGCCATTGCTAAATAAGAAGAAGAAAAAAAAAAAAAAAAAAAAAAATGAATATAAAACACACACACACACACACTATTATACACAAAATGCAATACATTGTAATATTTATAAATACAATGATTATTAACGGTATTGTCAGACAGATTTGTCACTTAAATATTCATCTACAGAGTAAAATGATTTATTGCAAAGGTACTCCTTAAGATAGGCCTTAAAAGCCCTGAAATTCCCAACATTTTCTTTGAGATTACTGGGGAGAGCATTAAATATCTTGATTGTTTCATAATATACACCTTTCTGAAAGCACAAAGATTGGCATTGGGACGATGAATCAATCCCTTTTGTCTAGTATTAATGTTATGAATTTCCATGTTTGTTATAAAACTATGTCGATTAACTGCATAGAATTTTAAAATGGATAATGTATAAACACAAGGTAAGGTGAGGATGCCCAATTTTTAAAATAGTTCTTTGCATGACTGTCTGTTATAAGCATTACAGATTATTCGTATAGCTTTCTTCTGCATCCGGAATATGCATTTACTATCTACTGAATTACCCCAGAATATTATTCCATACTCGATGATGGAGTTAAAGTAGGCAAAATACACCAACTTAAGTGTATCGATTGAGTGAAATTTAACCAGTGCACGGAGAGCATAACATGCTGAGCTAAGTTTAGGTGTGATGTAGCTAATGTGTGACTTCCAGTCCAAATGCTTATCTACCTGAAGGCCAAGAAATTTGACTTCATTTAGCTGTTCTAACAATGTATCATTAATTCCTATTTCTATGTGCGTTTGTGGTGAGCGAGTAGTTATAAATTTAATTGTTTTTGTTTTTTCATGGTTTACTGAGAGTTTGTTTGCTTTGAACCAATTTGACATACAATTTAGAACATAGTTTAATTTAACTACACATTCATTGAAATCTTTACTTGTTACTAGAACACTAGTGTCATCTGCAAATAAATAAATACTTGCAAAACTGTTAATGTATAATGGGAGGTCATTTATGTAAACCAAGAACAAAAGAGGCCCTAAGATTGATCCCTGGGGAGCACCATGTTTTACTGATTTCCATTCTGAGGCACTATTTTGATACCCATTGGAGTTATTAATTTCGACCCTTTGTTTTCTCTTCTCTAGGTATGAAATGAACCAATCTAATATGTTATTCTTTATTCCATAGAAATTTAGTTTAGCTATCGGAATCTCATGATTCACACAGTCAAAAGCCTTCGCTAGGTCACAAAAGATTCCACCGACATGTTCCTTTTCATTTAACGCTGTTAACATTTTATGTGTGAGCTTGTAGGTTGCATTATCTGTCGCTACTCCTTTTCTAAAGCCAAACTGTTCTTTGGCAAATAAGTTGCTCTTTTCCAAGTAATTATAGAGCCTATTGAACATTACTTTCTCAAATACTTTTGAGCAAACAGACGAGAGATATATAGGTCTATAATTTGATATATTATCTTGTTTTCCTTTTTTAAAAAGCGGTTTGACAATAGAGTACTTCATTCTGTCAGGAAATATTCCACTCTTTAGTGATTCATTACATAAATAGCTAAGGGGAATGCATATTATGTCAGAATATGCTTTTAGGATTTTACTTGATATTTCATCATATCCAGAGGAATTTTTGGTCTTGAGCAACTTTATTATATTTTTTATTTCAAATGGTGTAGTCATTTTTACTTTAAATTTAGGGACTTTGTTTACAAAAGAAGTTTTCAAAAAATTTATTGCTGATTCTTTACATCCATAGTTTATTTTTAATTTGTCTGTTACATTCAAAAAGAAATTGCTGAAAATATCTGCGACCTTTTGAGGATCATCAATTTTTTGATTACCGGAATTCAGTGCAATTGAGGGGCTTTCTTGAGAGCTCTTACCTGTTTCCCTTTTTATTATATTCCAGATAGTTTTTATTTTATTATCAGAATTGGATATCTCTTTATTATAATGCAATATTTTAGCAGCTTTTATTGTTTCTTTTAGAATTTTACAGTACTTTTGGTAGTGACATTCTAAGTGTGGGGTCTTATTATGTTTCAATTCTTGGTATAATTTTTGCTTATGTTTGCAAGAAGTTTTAATGCCTGTTGTAATCCAGGTGTTATTTTCCTTCTGATTATATATTTTACAATATTTGACTGGAAAGGATGCTACAAAATGAGAGTTAAAATGTTGTAGGAAATGATTGAACTTGTTATTTACTCCGTTTATTTCATAGATTTCAGTCCATGATTCTTGTTGAAGGGCATACTTAAACAATGTGAGGGAGCTTTCATCTACTTTTCGTGTTCTACAATATTTATAGATTGGTTTTAACTTTAAGTTTATCTCTTTAATGAGAAGTATTTGTGCCTCATGATCTGAAAGGCCATTTGCAAATGGTAAGGTTATTGAAGTTTTAATTCTATCTATATTGATGAATATGTTATCTATTGCTGAAGAGGAGCTCCCCTGAATTCTTGTAGGAAAATGTACTGTGTGTGACATGTTGTATGTAAAAAACATAGAATTGAGTTGGTCCTTTCGGAGACTAGGTATAAGATAATCAATATTTATGTCACCACAAATTATCATTTCTCGTTTCGGTTTCAATATAAACTTTAAGGAATCATCTAATTGTTTTTTGAATAACTCATAGTTACCTAGTGGGGACCGATATAGAGCTATTATTGCAAAATTTACTTGATTTATGTTTAGCTGAACTGCGCACATCTCTATGTCTAGCTCAAAGCAAAACTTGTTTAGATTAATGACTTAATAGGGTACATCGTGTCTTACAAATATGCACACCCCTCCTTTTTTTAAATTTTTCCTGGAATATGCTGCTCCTAAAGAGTACTCATGCAGTGAAATTGGCATGAATTCCTGTTCTGTTAAGTGATGTTCAGATAAGCATAAAACGTGAGGCTGTAATTTTTCAGAAGCAAGACTAAGAGAAAGTACATCAACTTTGTTTCTTAAACCCCTAATATTTTGGTGAAATATACATAACGACCAACTGCTATTATTTATCTTAATAGAATTACTGATATTTTCTGTATTCCTAAAATTCTTAGTTGGTGAACTTCTATTTATTTCAATTGACTTTAGAGTTCTTTCATGACTATTTTGGGGGATTTCCTTTAACCTAAAAAGGCCCTATCAGATATCATAACAGGAATTTTACCTATAATTCTGTCGGCAATTAGCTGCGAAAGCTGCCTTTTGCCTCTAGAATTGAGGTGTAGACCATGAGATGTGTAACCATCTCGGCCTATACCACTAACATGTATCATATCAATGTGAGAGGCAGCAGGGCTCAACAAGGCACGCTCAAGTTGCAGATTCATCTCAGTCACCCTCCTATGAAGCTGCTGCTTGTCGTGCCTATCGAAAAGCCCCACAAACTTCACACTGGTATGGCTACTGGATTCCCTTACGTCACACAGATCTTTTTCAAATGAATAATTACTATCTTTATCCAGGTTATTTCCTGGTCCACCCACTATAACTACATGATCCCTCTTAGTAAAACCAGAAGTCAGTTTTACCAGATCTTCAGTGACATGAGAGAGCCCAGCACTAGGTTTAACTATGCCTACTACATCATAACTGCTTCCCAAATCCTCCTTTAGCAGGGATGCTATGCCCCTACCATGGCTACTCCCAAGCAACAAAACCTTGCTTTTAGTGCAGTTATCATCTAAAACCTGCACAGGAGGATTTGGGGACTGATCAACAGTTTCAAGAACACTTAATCTGTTGCTCAGTTTGACATCGTGCCGGTCATCGGCAGAGAAACGCCGTTTCCTCCTCAGATTTTGTCTGGATGGCACCTTAAAATCAGGTGATTTACAATCCAAATTTTCTAAAGGAGCAAGTTTGCGTCCTGTAAAGTCCTTTTTGAAAAAATCCAGTTCTTTTCTGAGGTTAGAAATGGTTTCCTTGTGCTTTTTGACCAATTCTTTAAGCCTACAACATTCACAGAACCATTCACTACAATCTCTCACATCATCACTAACAGTGTTACTGCACGCCCAATGAAACCAAAACTTGCAACCTTCACAAAAGACACCTTGACTAACCTTACGACAGCATGCACCACAAATTCCACTAAGATCACACGCTTCTCCACTCATTGCACAGCACTTTGCACAAACACTACACTTAAATTCACAAAAACAGGTACGGCTTAACCGGTTAGAACAGGTTTGTCACAAGAGTTAAACGTATGAAATAGGATACAACACAGCACTAGCTTGCCGAAGATTTATATTCACACTATAGAAGTAATTTATTCACCAAACACTAACGAAAAGTCAAACACAAAACAAACTGTATGACCAAAAACAGGAGATACAGCTGCTATAAACAAAACACTTCAATTCCAATATGGCGGATTTCACAGCTGATTTACGGACAACAGAAATATCACAAAATCTACACTTTAACAAATAGTATCCACTAAGTTATTTCACAACTGATTAATGTCCCACTTATCAAGCTTTTGCCTTCTTTACAATCAAATTTTTACAAAAAATGAACAAAAATATGGGAGCTTTCACACTAACACTTAACCTCACAAGCCACCTAGCGGCAGATCTCCGCAGATGACATGTTCATCTTGTAACCTAGAAAAGTTACTAAATAATACAAGAGAGAGTATCACTCAGTTAAAGATTTGGTTTATGAGCAATGGCTTAAAACTAAATACTTCCAAAACATCCACTATGAAGCTCAGCACTCAAGAAAAAAAATTGTGAGAACATTATGGCCAATTAGGTAAATCATAAAGAAAGTGCTAAAATCCTCAGTATCTTTTTAAACAAAACAATTAAACTGGGACAATCATATCTGTAATTTGTCCAAAAAACTAAACAGGGCATGTTTTAATATGAGCTGCATTGCTAAGATAACCACAAAACAAGAAAGATTGTCTATGTTTCTTTCATTCAATAATTTTTTTTTTGGTAGTGTTTAACGTCTGCTTTTACTGCTCTGGCACCGCAGGCTCTCCATCAGCAGTACTAACTTCATTTTGTCCACTATGTTCCACAAGAGTTGGAAAAACTGCAATATTCTCTTTATTAATGCAATCAATCCAAAACCCCTTTGTTTTCTCATGAGCTTTAAAAATGTTTCTGTCAAAACCTTGGAATTGAAGATTATGCTCGTTAACCCTTAACAGGAAAGGCTACTTTTAATCACTTACTGCAAATGTGTGTCTGTGGAACATGGATAGGCAATAACTCACATATTCATAAAAATATACATTCTATTGGGTAACAAGCAATATATAACTTGTCAAAATAAAGTAATATGTTATAGAATGTTACATATGAGTATAGTTAAGTCAAATAATACAAATTTTTGCTATGGGTGTAAAATCTCAAAAGCTCTTAGTTTTTAAGTGAAACGCAGAAGTCTCATTATTCTAAGTATTTTACACACACTTTCTTTGAACACTCTAAACATATTGGCTTCTCACACATCACAAATTTGTATCCTGTATTCCTGTTTTTTTGATAAGGACAAATACTGCATTTCCTCTTCCCATCAAGTTTATCATTTAGAGCATTAGATACATTGCTCCTTGTCTTCTTCCCTTCCAAAATTTCTTGGATTGTTGTTTTTAATTCTGTATGCAAACTTGCCACACTAATTAATCTCTGAAGATGAGGTTTTATTAATTCTAAAGCCAAATCTTTTATGATATTGTATCTTGATAACTCAGAGGTGATCTTGTAACATAGATAAAGAATGCAACTGTTGACCATGCTGATGTTCACCAAAGCAAAAAATATAGCCAGAGGCCACCTTTCAGATCTTCTGTTGCAAGAATAAATTTTGTGTTTTTGGTCAAGGGTATCAACACCTCCCTTGGTGCTGTTGTAGAAAGATACTATTTCTGGCTTCCCAGTAATTTCATCGTCACTCTTAGAATGATGCATGTCTGATACCAAAAGCAACATTTATTTTTCTTTGGGGTATATGATAGAAGAGTTTTATTATCTTGGAATCCATAAATGGCAGAATCAAGATAGAAACTCATTGGGTATTTCTGTTTTATTTTGTCGCAATATTCCTACATATGTCAGATTTCTCTTTTGTAGTTCATTTACAAGTTGGATGGATGAAAGCCAATTATCGACAGTAATGTTCCTAGTTGTATTTGATATTGACTGTGTCAGTCTCAAGACTGATTGTATAGGAATACTAAGCTTTCTTTCTTCAGAGCCAAGTCCTAAACCATCGGATTCTTTCCCACAGTATAGATAGCCATCATAGAAATAAAAGGTTCATGCATCTGTGAGACACATAACTTTAAGACCATAGTTTGCTGGCTTCTTTGGCATATAAGCTTTAAAAGTGCATATACCTCAAAATGGTACCAGCATTTCATCTACACATGTATACCTACTCGCTTAAGGAATATGATCCTTGACAATTTTGTACAAATTTAAGAAACATACCTGAAATTACAGCTGCTTTGTCTTCTTTCTTTCTTATTTCCATGGTATGTGGATTGTCAAAACAAAGACAGAGGATAAGCCCCAAGAAACATTTCACAGACATAGTAGCTCTGAATAAATGTCGTTTTTTGTTTGCTTTTGGTAGTGTTTAACGCCCGCTTTAACTACTTATGACACCGCAGGCGGTGACACTGATGATACATGAATGATGATGGAGCACCGGTGGAATGCGATGGCGGGGGAAACCGGAGTACCCGGAGAAAACCCGTCTCAGCGCCGCTTAGTCCATCACTAACCTCACGTGCGGTCGCTTGGGATCGAACCCCGGCCGTCTAGGTGAGAGGCAAGTGATCTAACCACTTGGCCACGGCGTGGCCATAAGGGGCATCCTAAACTATCTCTTAATAAAAGTGAGTACACATCTTCATGGCCAGATTTAGAAATAGAACACGCTATCAGAAGAGCAACGAAAGCTTTCATTTCACAGATGTCTGAAGCATTGTAATTGTATTTTTGTTCTGTATGGACTCTGCTTCTCGCTTCTTCTAATTTCATATTTGCCCCATAGTAATCTCTCCAATTGACTCATCATCAAATAATGTAGACCAAACATAAGCTTTATTATGATTTTCTCGTCAAGCTGGGCTTCCCTCTATTATGTTATGGTGAAGAACATGTCAATTTCTAGGTGTTTCTTTTGAATTCCAAACACAACCATTTTTTTCCTGAGTAAGTAAGAGACTGAGCAAAATCTGAAGAGAGATGATCATTTACATTCACATTTTCAGCCTCATCTGAACTCATCTCTTCATCAATATCAGATCCATAAAGTATCATTAGATGAATCCTCTTGAATAGGATGAAAAGAAGGATCAGGATCAGCATCAGAATCATCAGAAGAAAATAAGCTGAAGTCCTCCACTGCTTGCCCTTCTTCCCACCTTCTTGCTATCTTTGCTTCAAAATTAGCATTGGCTGCACTTACATGCTCCACCATACGATTTTGTAGTCCTCATGTACTAGGCTTATCCATTACTTCAATTATTCTAGAAAGAGAAACCCTAATAAATACAATAAACTGAATGTAAATATTCCCTGCAAAATCAGTAACTGAACATGAGAAAAATACACTTACCTATATAAAATAACATTCCTGGAAATGCGCGCCTGTAATACACTAGCACAATACCGGCAATGTGTGTTGTCAGACACCGTAGGTTTTCAGAAAATTGTTATAAATGATCATAAATAAGAGACCACAAACAATGAACCGCACCATCACATAGCAAATGAAATAATAATAAATTACTGATACGTTTAGGTCGTTACTGGAATCAGTATTGCCAACACAATATAATGAAATAAAATACGTGTCTGACATGCATTTCCTGTTAAGGGTTAAATTTGTTGAATATATCCCTCAGATAAGCTAACTGGCAAATTCATTCTTCATCTTCAAAATTCTTCACCAGATCGGATTTCAATTTTGTAAGGAAACATTTTACCTCATTTTTCAGTTCAAAAAGATGAGTCAATATGCGTTGTGATAACCATTGAGTGTGCGTAGCTCCCATCTCCTCACACATTTTTCTGAACACTTGGGAGTTCAGTGCACATGACTTTATTAAATTGACTACTTTTATAGCAGTGTTCAATGTTTCATGTAAATCAGGAGTTATTCTTTTACTACCAAATTTTCTCTTTGTATAATGCAATGGTGCCAAATTATTTTAGGATTAATTTTGCAAATAAAAGCAGTAAGACCACTTTTTTTTACCTGTTAAGGAAGCAGCACCATCTGTGGACGAACTTACACACCACTCTCATGACAAATTTAATTTTAATCTTATAAAATTCTCAAGAATTTTAAAAACATCCCCCCCCCCCGGTATTCGTTTACATCCTAGAATTTCATCAGCAATAGCACCCTTTTTAACATCAAAATACCCAACATATACAAGTAGCTCAGCATCATCAGACACCTACCGATTCATCAATTTGAATGGCAAATCTTTTGTCTATTTGAATACTTTCTACTATTTGGTCAACGATATCTTGTGCCATATCATGAATTCTATGCCCTACACTTTGTCAGAATTCAGAATTGTTTTGATTACTTAAGCGTAATATTTGTGTAACATTTTATCTGCTACAATCAAAGAACCAGGAACAATAAGAGATTCAACTGTGGCAACTAGCAATGGTAACACATACGATGTCTCCAGTTGATTTTGTAAAACTGTGTATCACATTTGAACTTTTATTCAAATTTTCTGCTTTGAACCAGAAAAATTCAACAGACTTGTCTTTATAGTCGCCGTGATTGGTTACAAATAATGCAGAGGGGAGAGGTGGATCACACATATTTCACACGAATCCATATTTAATGTAAGGTTCACTGTAATATCTGTATTTTACATTTCTCTGGTTTTTCGTCTTGCTCGTAGATGGTTCAACTTCAACACTATTCTCACCAGTCCCATGGTGGAACAAGCATTGTCGCACTTTTCACTTGCAGTGGTTCAACATTATTGACACTATCACTTGTTTCACTGAGTATGTTTTCCTCTTATAACAAATTTATCCATCATACAACAAAAGTTAAAATAGTGGACTATTACAATAAAGACATTCAACATTTCATAAATATAAAGAATCAGATGTGAAACTTTGAGTAAAGAAAATGAACCTGCACCTAATAGTTACAAAAATATACTGAGTACTGGACTATTGGTAGATCAACAGTTAACTAATTTGAGCCAAATTTGGACACTACAGTTTCACTTCTTAGTTTTTTCTCGGATGCATTTCAAAGATGTTCATCTTCATTGTTGGCAGGTGTTTGACTGGCTTCAGAAGGGAAGATTCCATTTTTAATTTCCTCTGTGCTGCCATCTGGTTTTCTTAGAGGTAATCTTAAAGTGTTTCCTGCTGATGGTATTTCAAAATCCATATCCCTGTGTACATTTCCCTTCCCAAATTGTTAGTTCAGTTGTGGTTTTTACATGTTTAATAAGTTTGATATCCGGTTTGATGTTGTGTTGTGATGTCCAGAAGTGATGTGATACTGCAGATTTGTCTGCTTGCTTGAGTTTCATGTTCCTGAGGTGTTCTTTCAATCTTGTTTGAAGGTTTCTCTTAATCTGTCCAAAGTAAATTTTGGGGCAATCTTTGCATTTTATTTGGTAAATGCCAGATTTTGATTTGTTTGGCATGGTGTTTTTTAATGGGTTAATAGATTCCTGAGGTTGTATTTGCTTTGAGGTGTTAGCTCTATATTATGATCCTGGAACAGCTTTTTGAATTTATTGTGCAACTGTGGGTGGAACATGAATTTATTGTGCTTTTGGTTGGGTTGACTCCTGTGCTTAGTGTGGTGATATCTTTAATCATTTTTGGTTTCTTTGTATTAGTTTGTCCACTCTCTTTCGAAACCATTTTCCGTAGCAACTTTCTTTATGTGCTGGTGTTCCCGTTCATATTCTCCTTTTTCCAGTGGAGTGTTTACTAACCTATGCGTCTGGCTGTGAAAAATTGCATGTTGGTGTGTTTTTGGGTTGAAGTTGTTTTTCTTGATGTAACTGTCTAGGTGTGTGGGTTTTCTGTAAATACCAAATTCTATTTTGTTCTTCTGTCTTATGATTTTTAGATCCAAAAATGATAGCCAACCTTCTTTTTCTATTTCTATAGTGAATTTTATTGCATTGTTCTGTAAGTTTAATAGCTTTAAAGTGTCATCTGCAAGTTTTGTTGAGAAAATGGCAAATATATTGTCCACATATCTCAACCAAGCTTTAAATATATTTGGGAAGGCTCTTGTTACTCTTATTTCTAGGTCACCCATTAATACATCAGCCAATAGTGGTGATTATGGGTTTCCCATAGCAAGTCCTGTGGTTTGCTTGTAGAATTTGCTGTTGAAGCAGAAGTAAGTTTGTTTTGTACATATGTACGTCGATTGGGTCAATTCTTCCACTTGTGTTTCCTGTGTTTCTGCTGATTTTAGACAGTTTTTTTTAGTAATTTTGTTATTTCCTCTGTTGGGATGCTGGTGAATAAGGATGATACATCAAATGAAACCAGTACTTCATCTGGTTTTATCTGTAATCTTTACTGTTTTTAACTAATTGGGCTCAATTCTTGATGTTAAGGCTGTCATACTTTTTAATGGAGGTTAGTTTGTTTACTAATCATCTGGCTAATCAATAGGTTGGTGTGTCAATGTTATTTATTATTGGTCGCATGCTGCCATCTTGTTTGAGTATTTTTGGAAGGCAATACATTCTGTGTGGTATGGGATTGCTTGGTGTCAGATTTTGTTTGTGGGTATCTGGAATTATTGTTGACTTTGTGATGGCTTTTCTTATTTCCTTTATGCACGAGTTTAGTGGATTGTGTGGAACTACTTCATACTCCCCTTGCTGGATAAGTTTGTTTACCCTGTTTGTGTAATCATTCTTATGCAGTACTACAATGCTGTTACCTTTGTCCTTGTTTAAATATACAAATGGTTTTTCATTGAGATCTTTTATTAATTTGTGTGAGTATGTACTTTCTTTCTCAGTGTTTCTGTCTTTTCCCATCTCTGCCAATAATTGGCTGCATTTACTTTTTATTACAGTTTTTTCGGCTTCAGGTACTTTCCATGTTGCTAATTCTATTTCTGCTATGTACTCATTTGGATTTCTGGAATAGTTGATTTATGTTTTAAAAGCATTGTTTAGCATGTTCTTTTCGGATGTTGTGAATGTATGTTTAATAGTTTTGCCACATTATTGACTTTTGTTTGTTTGGTCTTTTTGAATGCTACAATTTTGTTCCTGGCATATTATTTCAGTTTTATTTATGAGTTTTTTAGTATTGTTTACCATTGTGCGATTTAATTTATCGAGTTTTTGAGTTTTGTTTACCATTGTGCGACTTAGTTTATCATGTAAGTCTATTTCCATGTTGTTTCACACATCGAAATCTAACCTCTCTGCAAGTTTCATATGCAATTTGCAAAAGGATACACATTAGAAAAAAATGCGCACAGAGATTTGAATTTTGAAATACCACCTTAAGATTACCTAAAAAAAAAAAAAACCAGATGGCAACACAGAGGAAATTACGAATGGAATCTCCCCATCTGAAGCCAGTCAAATACCCACCGACGATGAAGATGAATATCTTTGAAATGTCTCCGGAAAAAAAACTAAGTAAGTGAAACTATAGTGTCCATATTTGACTCAAATTAGTTATGTAATAAATTAAAAGTTTCACTATATAAATCACATCATTTCATACCTTGTTGACTATTATTCTGTTATTATTGTTGGTGTTTGAAACAAACAATCTAAATTATTAGCGAGCTGTATGTTATCGTTGTTAGGTATACTGGTAGGGCAGTTCAAATCTCTCTAGCTGAAGTATTTTTTGTTACTTTGTGATTATTCAGGAAACATATTATATGTACCCTAAGAAGTCTTTGCGTACCCCAGGTTAAATATGTCTGCTCTAAAGCATCCTCCACAAATTCCACAAAACCCTCTTCTCTTTGTTCTTTCGCTGTAAGTTTGCTAGAAATGTTAATCCCAGTCAACACAGGTGTTCAGAAAACTTAAATTAATTTGACATTCCCTACGATATGAAGAACATGCCTGAATGTGATTGCTTCTGGACTTCTACAAGGACCATCCAGAAAGAGACAAGATGATTTGGCATAACTAAACAATAATGAAAGTTATCTACAGAAAACTTTATTTACAAAGTTACAGTACCTTACTCTATTTTTCAATGTAATTGTCATTACTATAAATGTATTTGTTGTCATGTGGTACCAGTTTTTGAATGCATATGTAAACTCTTCCAACGCTAAAGATATGAGCCAAGATGTCACTGTCACTTTGAGGTCTTTATCGGTTGCTGATCTTTTCCACCCAAAAAGTCATGCTCAGAGTCCAAAGTGAAACACCGGTTCTTCTTAATTCTGTAACTAACATTTGCTTTCAACTCCTCCACAACGATTGATGAACTTTCACTCCCATCTTTATCATACACCTTGATTACTCGTAAATTATGTGCCATTTCCTCACTGAAGATTTGTTTCTTGCATTATCTCCATTCACTTGCATTATTTGCGTATGAAATTTGATTGGCTGAACATTTTGTGCATTAAAAAAAAAACATAAGTTCTTTGGCGGTACAAAAGTATAACATCGGCATTGAAAAACTGTTATCAAGTGACAATAAATGTCTTGGCAGTATGGGGATTACATTGAGAAATAAGAGTAAGGTAGTGTAATTTCGTAAACAAAGTTTTGTGTTGATATCTTTTCTTATTTAGTTATGCCAAATTGTATGTCACTTTCCAGATGGTCCTTGTATATGTATTGTATACATGGAAATAATGATTTCAAAGAACTATCAAACCTCGCATAGATAGTGGCATTATTACTCCATAGCAATGCTTCTTGTCAGCTACTTTAAAGTGGGTTTATTAAAAACTAAAATTTGGATTAGACTTCACTAGATAAAATAAATGGGCTTATTCTGTCATACCAGTTTATAAGAATGTGAAGGGTTTTCAAACTTCCAAGCACTGAGATAACTAGTCAAATTAAAAACACTCCATTATTGCCACCTTATATGACTGCTTGTGTGCAAAGCAGTGTATAAGGAAAAGAATTTGCCCGCTCAAACCATGTTCCTTTGCACACAGACTTTGTGAGTTTTTCATGTCCAGTTCTTAAAAAAAAAAGAAAAAAATGTTACTTACTAAATATTATTAATAGCTAAGTCAGAAGTGTACAGCTCTATTTCAACATTCTCAGACCTGCAGCAAAACTCTGGATATGTATGTGCCCATCTTTTAATAGGGCGCAGGACCACATTGCATTCAGAACACAACATTGTTTTTCTCAGCAGACCTTCATCAAATAATAATTTGAATTATTGAGGTAAACCGACAGATCTGCCTTGTTAATTGGACGAGCCATTTCTAAAACTATTAGAATCTGTAAAGATATTGCCAGTTGAATACAACCTTCCCTTCTTGCTCTACAATAAATTCTGCGCAATCACATTCCAGTGATTGTAAAACAATAAAATCTGAGAGAAAGTATGTTCTGGGCTTTTCAAAAAATGTCTGATTGTTAAACACTTCCAGATGGTGCTACACAGTTTTTTGTGCAGATGTCTGTAGATTATTTACAGAGGTAGGTTAGGAATGTTAGAAATGATGTGCAGGTTGGTAGCTATGCAAGACGCAATGCAGTCGCAGTCTTTGTTTGGTTCTGTTTGCTTGCACATATGCATTGGTGAACCTTTGGACTTAGAAAAAATGTGTCAAATGTTGTAAAATATCCCCAGTAATTTATTAAGGCAATGATTAGAATATGAAGAAAAGAACCTTAAGAACTCATTATGGGCAAACAGTCTCTGAAATTATTTGGAGATAAATGGGTTTTTGGAGGAGAGAAAATAGTTATAATGGCTTTTGGAAAACAGCAAGGTGAAGGTTTGAAGTTATAGAAATTCAAAACTTTGTACTGCAATAACTGCAGAAATGTTTAATATTTTACATTCCGATAAAGAACCTTGGGGAAAACAAGGTGTGACAAAAATTACATGTTTTTTTTAACTTTTTGGGCTTTATACATCCAATTCTCAAATTTTTTTTTATTTTGTTGATATATATGTTTTTCTGATGTATGTTTGCATTTTCAGCAGTTTGAATATTTGGTTTATTGTTTCCAAGTTACATGTGTTTTTGAGTGCCCTGCAAATTTTTACTTCTGAAAAAGAGGGATCAAAGAATTTGCTTCAAATGTTGCTTGAAAAATGGAATAAAGTACAGCGGCACATTCAAAATGTTGATTGTGGCTTTTGGTGAATCTATTATATGCAAGACAAGAGTTTATGAGTGGTATAAATGTTTCAAAGAGGGTTGACAAGACGTTGCTCTGGATGACCTAGCATATCAATTGAAGAGTGGAAATGTCGAACATTCCCAGTGCCATTTTATAAACTTTTCAGAAGCAAAAACTCATCTATATATTGGTAAAATATAACATATCTGGGCTTGTAGGCCGTGGTTGAATATTAAAATTATTAAAATAATTAAAACTTAACTTTTTGTCCTCAGCTGTGGAGGACATCTTCAGAATGAGGCTAGGCAGGAACGGCTAGCGACTGCAGATTCATGGAGCAGTGGATGGCAATATATACGATTGGAGTAGTGGGAGGGGTGTAATTGGACTGCTGTGTTCGATTGGCTGTTGTGCTGACCGGTGTGAAAACGCTGTAAGGCAGGAATCCAGGTCTAGTTTAGCTTGAATCCTATTGAAATTATTGGGATGTTTGTATATTTCTATGGATTCTCTGACCATTCTGGGGTACTAATGTTTCGTGGTTACGAGGACTTCTGCTTTTTCAAATAATATGTCATGTTTGTCTAGGATGAGGGCATGATCTGCAATGGCAGATTTGTCTGTATGGCCGAGGCTACATCTTTTGTGTTCGGCGATGTGGGTTTTTATGCTACGTTTCGTTGTGCCTATATAGGATTGGCTGCATGTACAAGGTATTTTGTAAACCCCGGCGGTAGAGAGTGGGTCCAGTGGGTCTTTGGCAGATTTGTGAATTTGTTTTAATTTTTGTGTTGTTTTAATTTTCTGTTTATTTAATAGTTTGCCTATTCTGTCAGTGACACCTTTTATGTATGGCAGAAAGACTTTAGCTCTATTTGAATTTGATTTTGTGTTTTCCCTTTGAAATTTTTTAGGATGAATGGCACGTATAAATTCTTTTTTAGAATAACCATTATGGGCGAAAAATTGTTCTAGTTGTTTAAGCTCATTATCTAAATACTGCGGCTCACAAATATTTTTGGCACGTTCAACCAAGGTTTTAATCACACCTCGTTTCTGTTGTGGATAATGGTTGGAGTCTTTGTGCAAGTATTGATTGCAACTAACTGGTTTTTTGTAAACAGAGTGGCCAAGTCTGCCATTTGCTTCATTTGTGACCTAAACATCTAAAAATGGGAGTTTGTTGTCATGTACTGTCTCAATTGTAAATTGGATTTTGGGTTTATATGGTTTAAATGCAACAAAAAAGACTGGAGTTCAGCATTCCCATGGGGCCATTTGGCAAAAACATTGTTGATATATCGATACCAGCAAGTCAGCTTTTTCCTAGCAGTTTCTAGAGCAGTAGTTTCAAAATGTTCCATAAAATAATTAGCTACTACAGGCCCTTGCGGATTACCCATAGCAACTCCGTCAAGTTGTTCGAAATATTCACTGTTCCACTGGATGATCATGAGGCAATGTTTAAACAGAACCACTATATCTTTCAGGAAAATATCTTTAATGTAATTTAAAACTTCAGGAATGGGCACCATTTTAAACAAAGAAGTGACATTGAAATTGACTAGAATGTCTGTTTGTTCGTAGTTCAGGTGTTTGAGTTTGTTTACAAAATGCATGGAATTATTAATGTAGCTGCTTATACTTCCAATATAAGGCTTTAACTGCGAAACAAGGTATTTGGAAACAAAATACGTTGGAGACAGAATAGCACTGACGATTGGTCTTAATGGAACATTATCTTTGTAGATTTTGGGCAGTCCGTATAACCTGGGTGACCTTGCCTCTGAAAGTACAAGGTGGCTTTTCTTTTCAGCCAGGATGGACGGAGAATCTTTTATTAGCTTGTTGGTAGTCCTTAGGACTCTGGCAGTAGGATCACGAGGTAGTTTTCTGTAAATAGTAGGATCTAGAATGTCACTGATCTTACGTTGGTAGTCATTTATGTTCATAACAACAGTAGCGGATCCTTTGTCAGCCGGTAAAATGAGAATGCTGTTATCTGTGTTGAGGTTTTTTAAAGCTTGTCGTTCTTTCATTGAAATATTTGTTTTAGGAGTACGCGCTTTGCATAAAATCCTAGTTGTCTCCATGCGTATTGGCACAACAGCCAATAAGAACACAGCAGTCCAATTACATCCCTCCTTCTACTCCAACCGTATATATTGCTGTCCACTACTCCACGAATCTGCAGTCGCTAGCCGTTCCTGCCTAGTCTCATTCTGAAGATGTCCTCCACAGCTGAGGATGAAACGTCAAGTTTTAATTATTTTAATAATTTTAATATTCGACCACAGCCTACAATCCCGGATATGTCATATTTTACCAATAATAACACCACCAGCCTTGAAAGCCTACAACCATCTATATATGTTTGTATATAACATATTACGCCTAAAATCAGTATGAGAGCAGTTTTGTACTACAAAATTATTTTGTATACAAATGTTATACCAAAAATATAATGGTGAAGGAGAAAAAGGGTAGTGATAACAAGAACGTTCTATGTGCCATATAATGGAAAAGTCAGTTACAAGTGCCAATCTAACTGTTGTTACACTTTATTTAAGGATTTTGAGAGAATAATACAAAAAATTATTTGCAATAACATGTAACAATTTCCTAAGTCCTATGTATCCATTAAGGAGAAAAGTACAAAAGTACAAGTAATATTGTTTAACAATGCAGTATTCATGTTTTTTTACCTCAAAAGACCTAAAGGAAGAGTGGTTGAGTTGTTTACCTCTTGCTCTGAGATTGAAATCAATGTCTTATAAAACTCTCTATGTTCTTCAGGAAGGAATGGCAGCATGATTGAGATCTTTCTTTTTCTCAACCAACAAATGCAGTTGATCTTTCAGCTGAAGTAGAGTCTGCTTTATAACAACTGATGATTTTCCTCTCTTTAAAACATTTAACTACCTTTGACTGTGCTACATAAGTAAGTGATTTTCATAGAATCACCAAGAGAGGTTGCTGATAATGTTGTTGCATATCTGTCTCATGCCAAGCATTATTTTGGAGGGGGGGCATGAATCATATGGCAGCAAAGTTTGTTCAAAATTGTTGAATTTTGACAAAAAATGATGTCGCACAGATACCACTACTGAATGAAGTCGGTAAGCTTTAGCAGAGCTTCTAAAGAAACAGGTGATGAAATGTCGATATATGGGTACGACATCAAAACCAAGACCCAATGGAAATTGCCTGAAGAGCCAAGACCGAAATATATTTGACAAGTCTTATCACAGTGAAGGTTCTTCTCACTGTCCTTAATTACAATCGGATAGTGCATCATGAGTTCCTGCCTTACGCAGTAAATAAGGAATACTACCTGTAGGTTATGCACCTTTAAGTGAAGCAATACAAAGAAAATGACCAGAATTGTGGCAAAACCCCTCATGATAATGCACTTATAATGCAACCATTCACATCCCAAAGCTTGTTCACGACCTTTTTGGCAAAAAACAAAAACTGTTATGTTGCCTCAGCCATTGTATTCACCCTTGCAACTTCTTTCTATTCCGGCCCAAATGACCTAGTTGTCGACGGGCCCTTAAACACTACTCACTCACTCTTTCTATTCTGTACACTGAAGAGAGCAATGAAAGGATATTTTGCCACCATTGACAAGATAAAAACAGAATTGCTGAAGGAGCTGAACATCATAACAAAAAGTGATTTCCAGAAGTGCTTCCAAGATTAGAAAAAGTGCTGGCACAAGTGTGTTACGTCTGAGGGGGATTATTTTGAAGATGCCAAAGTTGATACTGATGATTAAATACTCTTTAAGAAAAACAAAAATTTCTGTTATTTTTTTATCACACCTCATATATTGGCTAACCAACTAATGAATGAAGGGAAGCAGGGAATGTTATGGTTAAGAGCAGGCATATGAAGACTAAAAGGATTAAGAAAACTTAAATCCATGTTTCCATTCATGAACATGATACAAAAAGGAACGAGGAGGAAATTGGTATTAAGATGTTGCAGATATTTCATGTAATAGCATCTGTAATGTTTGAGAATGTATAAATGGCATATGCCTGTATAAATATGATGATAATATTAATCATCATCATCATCATACCAGGTGTGATCAAAAAGTTTCAGGAATGGCTTCACAACAATGCTGATGCTGAGATGTGTTTAATATATTTAATTCTTCCTTCCCAATAAAAATGAGAGTTCCCATGACTCTGTGACCTTGTAGTGCAGAGGTATAAGCTCTGAAGTGAAAAATGTTTTATGTACTGTGATTTTACTGTATAACAAAAATATCAGATTACGAAGAACAAAGAAGAACATCAAATTTTGCTTTAAACCTGGTAAAACTGCAACAGAAGCCAATGAAATGTTAAGAACAGCTTATGGGGAGGAAGTAATGGGCAAAACTCAAGCATTTCAGTGGTATTCAAAATTTAAAAGTGGTGTGACATCAGTTAAATGAAGATATCAATCAGGAGAAAGAAATGGTCTTAAATGATAGGGGCATTATAGTATGAGAGCTTTCTGACTCATTCCTTTGGAAGTGTTCAAAGCATTTTGAAAGACGGTTTGGACATGAGAAGAATTGCTGCCAAGTTCGTGCCCCACCTGCTTTCAATGACCAAAAGGAGAGCCGTGAGATTGCCTGCACAGGTCTTAAAGAACAGCTTCAAAATAACCCACAATTTATGGAAAAAATTATTACTGGTGATGAAACATGAGTTATGGGTATAATCCAGAAATGAAACAACAATCTTCACAATGTAAGAGCCCTTTACCTCCACACCCCATAAGGCCAGACAAGTGCGATCCAATGTGAAGCTAATGATGATTTTTTTTTTTACATTAAAAGTATTGTACATATATATATATAATGAGTTTGTGCCACAGGGTCAAACAGTGAACTAAGTGTTCTACAAACAAGTGCTGCAAAGATTAAGGGAGAATGTGCGAAGCAAATGGCCACAGAAATGGAGAAGTGATGACAGGTTCCTGCAACATGACAATGCACCCGATCACAAAGCTCTTTCTGTTCACCAATTTTTGGATAAAAATAGGATGAATAGTATGCCCCATCCAGCCTAATTTCCAGATTTGGCTCCAGCAGACTTGTTTCTTTATCTGTGACTTAAAATGCGGCTCTGAGGAAACCATTTTGAGGATTGATGTCATCCAAGGCTCTGAACACGTTTAAATAAGATGACTTCCAGAGGTGCTCCCAGCAGTGGCAGAAGCACTGGTACAAGTGTATCAACTACCAAGGAAACTACTTTGAGGGTGACAGTGCAGAATAGACAAATCCAACTGAGGTGTAGTGTTTATGACCTCATTCCAGAAACTTTTTGATCACACCTCATAAAAGAACCTGCACACAAATCATACTATTAATATTACTACTTTCAGATTTAGACACACCAAGGTGCTGAAGCATTTTTACTTCTTACTTCAAGTTCAGGTACACAAGCAAAGCAAACAAAAATGCAAAGCTCACATCTTACATGCAAAACTATGCAATTTAGTATACAAGTAAGCAAAGAGACATAATCCTTGAGAACATAATCATTAACTGGACTGGTATATGTTTCATCAGTCTTCAAACAAATTAAGAAAATTCTTTATGCTACTAATGAAATAGGTAATCTCTTTTCACTGCACACTAACTTACACTTTCATATGTGAAAGCAAATCCAAAATGGATCATAAGTGCACAGAAGTGTACAAAAAAATACTTCTTACGGATAAGAAAATGAGAAGTACGTGGATATTTTTGTGATCAATCTTTCATTACTATTTTTCATTAGTCCCACATAGAATCAAAAAAAGCATTATAAAATGACAAACTGACAAAGGAAGTTCAATTGAAGCTTGCTTATACGTTATTCACTTCAATATTTTTTGCACATATATGCTAAAATTTTAGGGACCAGTCGTTCTCCATTAAAATTTTGCTCAATTATACGTTTTTTGGTTATACCTTTTCTCGGTATTGCATCATTTTTTCTGATCCCCATTAACAAATTGTACCCATTTATATATTTTTAAAAAAAATGTATGTTTTTATGCTTGCTGTGTATAGCCTTGGAATTGCCTGGTTTGCGATTTTCATTGACGCTTATTGTTTCATTGTCGTCATATTATCCAACAATCTATTAACTTTAGTTCCAAGAGTCACTTCTCTGCTTTAAGTCGAGTACTTCCAGTGTGCTGTTTTCATTGTCATCATATCATTCCAACAGTCACTTATCTATTTTATGTGGATTTTCGAGATACAAACAGGAGAAGAAACAAGAAAATAAGAAAATCCTCAACTCTTGGTGAAAAATTAAAAATTCTGGACGAGGTTAAAAACAGTCCTAAAGAAAAGATGAAGAATATTGCTGAGCATTTGGGCCTACCTTACTCTAGACACTGACAACCACAATAAAAAATTAAGAGGATATACGGAACATATCAAAGTCTGGATGCAGCTATCACAATGTAAAGAGAATACAAACAGGGCATTTTGCTGATTTAGAAAAATGTTTTACAGTCTGGTTCAATCAACATCGTGAGGAAAACATTCCTATTGATGGAAAAATGTTACAAGAGAAGGCACTATATTTTACATAGCAGCTTAACATGATGGATGACTTTAGAGCTTCTTTTGGCTGGCTCCAAAAGTTTAATAAGAGATATGACATAAGTGGCCAGAGAATGTCTGGAGAGGCCAATAGTGTCGATGAGGAAGTCGTGCATCACTGGAAAGACGAAGTTCCTAAAATTGTGGAAAATTTCAACATTTCCGACATCTACAATTGAGATGAGATGGGACTATTCTTTAACCTCCTACTGGAGAGAACTCTTGCAGTAAAGGGTGATACTTGCCATGGGGGCAAAAGAAGCAAAGAGTGATTAACTGTATTGCTTACAACAAATGCAGATGGGACAGATAAGCTTACTCCATTGGTCATTGGGAAATCAGCAAAACCTCGCTGTTTGAAAGGTATCAAATCACTTGCAATCCAATATGAGGTTAATAAAAAAGGCCTAGATGACCGGCACCATTTTCACTACTTCCCTTGAAAAACTGAATGCTCAAATACATTGTGAAAAACGAAAAATACTGATGTTTTTGGACAACTGCCCTACACATCCCAGCTCGTTTAGCTTTAGTAATATAAAACTTGCCTTTCTACCACCAAAGTGCACCAGTCGCATGCAGCCATGAAGGTCCAGTATAGGAAGTTGCTGGTATATGTGGTTGCTGATATTGATGCAAGGAAGGGTGTGCCGAAGATAAATGTACTCCATGTTTATACTGTCTTTTCTGTCCATAAACTATGGAATGCAGTCTTAAATTAAATTTAACTTCTATTTTTCACATGTACATCTACAGTATGATTTATTGTGCTTTTGTTTATTTGTAGGCAATGCATTTCATTTGGTGCACCTGGGATAAGATGAAATCTGAATCCATCCACAAGTATTTCATTAAAGCTGGCATACTAACGAGAACAACAGAGGAGACAGGCTAAGAAGAAGATAAAGAGGGGGGAGTGGAAGAGGAAACCACTTTACCAGGCCCCTCAGGATGGAGTCCTTTGGAAAGTGATGTGGATTTTGAAGAATATGTGTTCTGTGATCAAGATCTCTTCACCTGTGCTATCCAAAGTGACAGAGAGATTGTTTCAGAAATTGCTCCTCGAGATTCATCTGATGATTCTGATGATGGTGATCAAGAAGAATATTGTGAAAAAGTTCCTAGCCTAGGCAATTCAAGCCCTAGAAATAATACAATGATTTCTGACTTCACAAAGCCTTAATGATGAAGATGTTAAAGTGACTAGTGCTTATAATCAGCTAGTGTATGACTGCTCGGAAAAAAACAAAAAGCACACAAAATTGAAGGTTTTTTTAAAGCCATGTAAAGTGCACAGTGAATACACTAATTTTATTTTGTGAGTAATTAAAATATCCACACCAGAAGAAAAACTCAGTCTCATTTATACAGTAGTTTAGTAGTCTCCCTTGAAAAATGTATAAGTGAGGTTCCACTGTATATAAATTGAAAAGCCAGATTCCTTTCTAAATCAATAGTTAAATATTTGGAAAAAAAATATGGCTAAAGTCATTCTGTTAGCCTTTTCGCCTGTCACAACATATAATGATTTGAAACTTGCATTTGAGGAGCATCGTTTCAAAACATATCAAGTGTACTCCGGTGAAAGGAAAGTTTGATATGATTTCCCCCTATTTTATGTGCATTCTTTAATACTATCAACTCAGAATAGAACATTTCGTGTTATATCCCTTATTATTTTACTGTCTAAAAAGATGCATCGGACCAAATCATATTATGTGCATATGAATGAATTTGTCAGTTCATTGTGATCATCATGGAGGTGAATGAGCCTATCGGAGAATGATCAAAAGGAAGTAGAAAGAGAGTCAAAAATAGAAAAACCAAATGCCAGTGTGAAGTAGGTAAGTATAATGAATTTATTTTATTTGATAACGTTTATTCAATACCATAGCATTCTTTTTCCATTACATTTTAATATGCTCGTTTTGAGTTGAAACTAATGGGAAATATTGTTATAGATAAATACCAATAAATTACATAGTATAGCGCTTATTGTTAAAGGAATTTGATATTAATTAATGCATACAGTAATAATTTATAACAAACAATGAATACATTGTATGCTTATGTACTCAAACTGTAATCCAGATCTACGAGACTTTGAACCTCCATGCTCTCACAAAGACAGGAAATTTAGATGTTGCAGCATTCCTGTATACTTTCTAGCAAAATAGAAAAATTTAGTGTACTCAACACCTAATAAGCTTCATCAATATCGTTGATTAAGCCATATGCTAAAGGTTAAGCCTCCTAAGCCCCAGGGAACATCTAAACATTATGAAGGCAATCAGAGTCATTCTTCAATCATATCTTATGAGGTAAGTTCTAGAATTAATGCATTCTATGGTTTTTGTGCAGCTTGAGTATAAAGTTTGCATGAAAAGTTGATCCATGTAGAGGCATGTTGACATTTCATGCTTGCCTGCTAGTTGTTAGTTGATACTCAAACGCTTATAAGGATAAATAATGCAACACCTTTGTGCAGAGTACAGCCTATTCTAAAATAACTTGTGTATATGTAGCTTACTCATGATATTTCTTGCAATGTTTTGCTTCAAATATGTATTATTGTGCAGCTGACCCTATTTTTTATTTATTTTATATTATATCTTAAAAGATCAAGAATGTTTTGTTAATCTGATTATCTCCTTCTAGATGAAAACAAATGGCCAAACGCAATCAGTATACCTAAAATTTTTGAACATTTATTTGGAATAGGACAAACCAGAATTATTAGTACAGCCAAGGCTAAGGCTGTCAAGGGAGGCCAGGACTTTAAAGAGAGGAGAGAAGAGGAGGAGATAGGAAAAAGGCTTTGTTTACTGCCAAGAAAAGAAGTGTGTGTGAGTTTATCTCGAAACTAAGGGCAACAGAATCACATTACAGTAGAAAGAAAAGTTAAAGGCTTTATTTATCAGCTGACTTAAGCATGTGAGTGTTTCTGCTCAGCTTATGGTCAAAAAGTGGTTTTTCCAGAATATTTTCCGCACACAATTTAACATTGGCTTTGGGTCACCTGCCACTGATGCATGCAGTTAATGTGCTCGCATGGTATTTCAAATTACATGTGATGCAGATATTCAAAGAAAGAATCACTTACTGGCTAATCTGGGAGCACACAAACTTTGATCCAAAACATTCCGCAAATTAATGGCAGAGTGTCTTTCCAGTACAAGAAGTTTTTGCTTTGATTTGCAACAGGTACAAAATTATCAATTGGTGAAGCCTACTACTCTCATCAGATATCATTTTATTCACTGTATTTCACTGACATTAGTAATAAGGATGCAAGTTTCTTTACCTGGAATGAGACAGAAGGTGTCAGAGGGGCAAATGAGGTGGCATCAGGTGTAATTTCTTATTTGGATGAAGCCCATTTTGAGGATACAGTCACCACTATTAGGCTTTTCGCTGATGGCTGCGGAGGCCAAAATAAAGGCATGCACATAATTCATTCTCTTGTTTATTGGCTCCAAAAGAGAGCACCAATCCATCTAAGAATTATTACTGTAATTTTTCCTGTGAAAGGTCATTCTTATTTGCCTGCAGATCGCTTGTTTGGGGCTGTAGAGAAGGCTCTCCAAAAATGTTCTGATATCCTCATCCTGCAGAATACAGAGAATTTTACAAGTCTATGAGAAAAGCAAGATCATTTGAAAACAATTGGATCATCAGAGATTACAGAATACTCTCAACACATTTAGGAAATTGGATGGAATAAAATATATGAGTAGGGTAATTTTGAAGAATAATACGGTGAATGGGAAACCTCTCATCAGAGTAAAGATGGAGACATATAGGTGTGATGACCCATCGAAAAATTTTATAACATTACTGAAACAAAGGGCGAACATAGATCAGGTGTTTGAATCTCCTATGGTTGATACAATTAGAGCTTCATCAGATGAAAAGAAGACAGATATAGACGATCTTCTGAAAGCAAAATATGGTGATAACTGGAGAGAGGTTGATAGTCTGCAGATGTATAACGTAGCACTGAATTTTGATACAGCACCTGAGAATTGTAACCCTGAGGATTGTGACTGTTTGCATGAGTGAACAGCACTTGAAATACTTTAATATGTTGTTCTAGCTCTGCTGTTAGATTAAAGTTTTTGCTTCTATGTAAACAGCAGAATTTGTAACCTCAAAATGAGTACACTTATTATGTTGTGATATTATCAGTTATCGATATTAATGTTTCTGCTTACTCTGTTCTGCAAGTATATTATTATGAATTAGAAATATAAATTGAAAAAAATCTGATGAAACATTTCTTTACAATGATATTTATGTTTGATCTCTGCTTAGTTTGTACAGACTAAACATTCAAAACGTATTATGTTCAGTTAAGTGAAAATTTTAAATTAAAATAAATTTCTAGCCAATAAAAAACCAATTTCGGTTTTTGAGAATTCTCAAACATTACCTTGGTATCTGAAATTTCATGTCACAATTTTGAATAAAGAATTTCTTGTTTGGAAGTAAAATGTTTTTCTTGATTTCTGAAAAATATTCTGCCATGTGGTTAATACATTCTGAAATGATGCTCCTCAATTAATCTGATATCATGCTAACATGTAAAACATACAAAAGAGGCACGGGTCATTTGATGTTATTAATAAAACACATTCCTTCTATCCAATTCTTGAAAAGGACAGAAAAATGCCACCTTTAATAATGAAGAAATAACAAGGGTATTAAACAACAAGAACTGTAACTCAAATCATTCCTCCAAAACATTTGTACAATCCACAGACATATATTTTTTTCCTAGATGGCATAAAACTGTAATCCCAAAACTGAAAGAACTGTTCAAAAAAAAAAAAAGATATTAGCCATGGAAGTAACATAAAAGCTATATAAGGCTTTTGTAATAAAACATTATTTCTTTTGTGTACCACCACTTCGATTCACCTATCTCTTAAAATATATACTTATACAGGCAGAGGAAATATATGGATACATTACTAAAAAATAGGAAAAACATTTTTGAAATTCCTTCCATGCAGTTCTGTGTTATTGTGTTAGTGTATGTGTGGAGAAGATGATGTGAAAATGCAGCAGTTATGATCTGTTTGTACTGTTCAAGGGTGTTGTGAACACACTGCTTTGTTTCAAATCCACATTATCACAGATTACAGCAGTGATAAAGATTGTCCTAACTGTATAACATCCATTCATAAAGGTTAAAAAAAAAGATATAACTTGTTATGATAGTATGAATGTCCAGTATGTAAAATAGACAGAGTCAAAGTGGAAAACAAGGTGGCATGTGTGAATTCAAATTTTGTTCATATCTTGTGACAGGATAAAAGCAAGTGCAGTAACTTTTACTATGCTTTTATTGACCAAAATATCTACCTACATAACAATTTAGAAAGAAATCAGGCCTCACCAATTTGGTGTTTTCCTTAAGTGAAACAGGGTTTTTAAAATGACGATTGCATACTTCTATTTTAATATAAATGAAACTGTAAATGAAATATTTTTACATAACAATAGGACCTTAATCCACCATTCCCGAAACAACCATTTTCCTGCATTTCATTCCAATTATGTAGTTCCACAATAGTTCCATTACAGTACATGCTAATAAAACCTGTTCATCATTCCTTCTAGTAATTAATATCCTATGCTCATAGTTTTTTTTGTTTCCATTATTTTTACACGTTCATCTAAAAATATGAAATAATGTTTTAACTATAAAATGGACACAATTTTAACTTGTAAACTAAGCAGATGTTAGTTCCAAGAAAATATTGTGCATCAAAGAACATGACTGCATATAGTGTGAATACAGAACACCTCACAGTTTGCATATAAATGCTATACATACAGTTCTATGACCTTATTGGTAGCTGATTTAGTCCTCTGGCCCTCCCTTGATAGACAGTTTTTTTTTGCACACCCAGGCCACTGCTTTTGCAGACATTTAAACTTAAAGACGTGCAAATTTTCAGACATGGGCCTGAAATGAAATGCAAAAATAGTATATTTACAAAGAAAGGGTATATGTTTTACAGAGCCGTGATTAAATGATAACACATTTTAAGTCTAAAATACTAAAAGATCATAGTTACATTTTTAAAATTAAGCACCTGTTTTGATGTTCCTTGATGAATACATATATTTTAGTAGCCATATTTGGCAAAGATGATATTGATATTAATTTGAGGCCATCTTTACTACAGGGAAAGTATCTAGTAAAATGCAGCAAGAATGTATATCAACTTTTTACACTATTTACACTGTCAACAAAAATAATACATATTTATCTATATATCCAGTACTTTCATCCTCTTTCTTGGTGAAAGTGAAGAAAGCACCCCATTCTGCATGAAGGGAGATCACATTGTTGACACTTTATTGTGTTAATGCTGCACCCAGACTAGATTCTGTGCTTTTTGCCGAACATTCTAAGCAAGCTACCACTTGACCTGAATCTTTATAGCCTTATGATGTGATGTTGGGGATATTACCGCATTAGGTAGACTCCTTTGCCACCATGTACGTTTGTGTGATGTGAAGTTGCTGATCAGATGATTTACAAGATTTTTTTCTGTAGTGCAACAGGCAGTTTCCATGTGCTGCCCTAGCAGGTCTATTGCTCACGAAATAAACAATAAGGTGTTTACAATTTATACATTTACAACAAAGTTAAACAGATATTTCCAACATTGTTTCATGCCATCCCACTACATAGCATTCCCTTCATGGATCTGCAAAGTCAACATCTTCCATGAAGGTAATTTAAGTTGGTGTCATGGCAGTTTGGCATACACAGAAAACCTACACACTCTTGACAACTACCATAAAATGCAACAGCTACAACCCTATGTCCCATCAACAGCAGTAATCAACTCATTGTGCACAGATTAATCAGTATACTAATGAATAATGGGTGAGTATGATAGTGAATTGAAACAGCCAAAGCAAACAGATTTAACAAACAACTTTTTCACATAATAAATAAATAAAAAAAAATTAAAATCCAGAGCAAAAAAACAAAAAACAAAAAAAAAACTCAAAAACACCAGCACCCTCACTACAAACAAGAACAACCAAAATCACATTTAGGAAGTTCACATATCACCCTTTGGTATTCAAAAAGTTTTAAAACATCTTCAGAGGTCAAAATATTACCCTAGCACCCACAAATAATTTTTCTTAAAAATTTCTTAATTTCTAAGAATTTCAACAGAAAGTAGAGCAGAAAAGTAGTGGATAAATTGCCCAGACTATGAAACATTTTACATATGGAAAACAAAAATAAATTTGGCAACTATGAATAATATCTTGGAACATAAAATTAAATGAAATGATAAATCAGCAGTGATAACATTTTTGGAGAGAACATCAATTTTATTAAAAGGCACTGAAAATATTTGGGAGTTGGAAATCTAGATGGATATCCACTTCTGGAAGAAGGAAAAAAACAAAAAAACAAAAAACAACTGATGAATTTTGAAATCCTGCCTAGACATCCTTTTCCAGAACTTCCTAAATCCATCACCATATAATCACGATATTGGCAGTCGAAAAGCTGATAATGGAGGGGAAAAAAAAAACAATGCAAGTGATGAATTATGTTACAATCAGCTCAAATTAACACTTAATTCACCATTTTTCTTTTCTGTAAATCTATTTTACTGTTTTTTGTACATGTTAATACATTACAAGCTGATAATCCCTACCCTTCTAGACCTGTTATTATAGAATAGTAACACTCACCACAAATAGAAATATCACAGCGCTGCCATCGTACTTTGGGATCCATAGTGTAGCACCAAGGAGAAGGTTCTTCACCTCCAGCATTGCGACAATAATTTTCTGCATTGTGCATTTCAGGGAACACATCGGGTGGACGGTTGTGTGTGTGAGGTTCCTGTGAATCCCAGCGCTGACATGGGAGCCCATGTTTTGTCACATTTACAGTTCCTTTATAGAAACGTCCTCTTCCCTTTATACAGCCATCTGGAATTGAATTATTGTTCGTTAAAGTAATTGGAAGTAAAGCAATTTTAAGAAGAACAAATACCTTAATAAAAATAGAACATGTAAGTTCCCATCAGTGGTTTGATTTCTAAAATCAACTTTGTTCTCAGTTTTTATGATTCACAGTTTCAAACACAGAATTCCCTGTAAGCACCCTGAAGACAAATATCTTGGAAATCTGTTTTATCTGCAAAATTCAGTAAAAACATATATATTTAAAAATAGTGGTTTACTACTCCTTTAAGGGTGCATGTCCACAATGAAATTCTATTGAACCTCTGTGTCCAGTGCAGTCATTAACATAACAGAGTAAAGACGAATCTCCACTGCCTCAACAATCAACAATACATGTTTTGGAGGTTAACAAGTGTCTCCACTGATCAACAATTCCTGTAAAACATGTTGATTCAACAAACTCGACTAAATAAAATTGCTTTTCACTGGAGTGAAAAACATGACAAGTATGGCTAATTTCACCCAGACCCAACTATAATATTTTCATTTTTGCTAGTCCACTCAAGGTCATTTTCCCGCTTGAAACCATCACCCCACTCCACTCAGTTCTATTCTTACAATTGCAGTAGTATTGTTGTGGCAGTAGAGTCTTGTTGTAACTCTGGTTTCAAGCTATGAGGGCTGGTAGAAAGGGATATCATGAGAGTGGGGATTGCTCTGTATAACCTTGACTGGGCTGGTTAGAGTGAAACCACTGTAACTTCAACCAGACGTGATACATAAGACTAGGCCATGCATATTAATCATTTACCTGCAAAAAAAAAAATAGAGTGGACAACATAGTTAATAAGATCAATGGATGTCTGTCATTACGGATATATCCCTTACAAAAGTATAAAAATAAAATAAAGAAAATGGAATGATAACATGTGATTGCCCATATTTTTTAATGTATAAGGACATAAAAATAGGTTATGTCTATCCTAAATTCAACTTTTATGGCTTTTGTGAAATTTGTCTCCTGTTTTGCAACTGTTGCTGAAATAAACTCAGCAACTAACTGAAATCCTAGCAGAATTTTGAAGCTGAATCTTTTCTCAACTTTCAGTTCTGATAAGATGCCTGATTACATTTTCTACTGGTTAGAAAAAGGAACACCCACAACCTCCTTTATTCTTGCTTCTCTCCCACTAAGCACACTTTTGGATAAAAAAGGTTAAATCTTCATAATCAGAATACATGTGTTTGTTGATATTAACAAATGCAATGTGGTTATGCTTTGTCTCACTTGCTATAAATAAAGAAAACATAGTGTGTGTTAAAGTCAAACTGTCTGAGGAATCGTGGGAAAAAATGTATAAACTAAATAACGTAAATGACAAGTTTAACTCCTTCTTAAACAATTTCATAAGAATCCACAGCTCCAGTTTTCCACTCCACGTGAAGAAATTAATAACAATTCTAAAAATGAGTGGCTAACATGAGGTATAAAAATATCATGTAGACACAAAAGAGAACTTTATTTAGCATCTACAGAAAGTGTGGTAGATATAAACAATACTATAAAATGTACTGCAGAATTCTAAAAGGGGTTATAAATGCAAGTAAAAAACATTGTTATGAAAATAACAACAAATTATGAAAAAAAAAATAAGTCACTCACAATAAGTCTAACTATGGAACATTATTAAAAAAGAGACTGGTAAATGCCACTCGAAAAATGATAAGTAAACCAAGTGACCACAAATGATTCCCAGCAGATAGCAAATGTATTTAATGAATATTTCATTCAGGTGGTAGAAAATTTGTGGACAAAGAAACAGCCTAAGAGAGATCCAATTTTGAGCCTTCGTGAGTCCTGCATGCTCAGACAGCACCCACAAGTACAACCAAAATAAAAAAGTACTACAATCCCTCAAAAGCAAAAATTCATCAGAATACAATGAAATAAGCACAAAAACATTATAGGTAAGTGCTGACATTATTTGGAAAACTTTAAGTCATATATGTAACATATCATTCTTAACAGGGACATTCCCCGCCAGATTAAAATATTCAGTCATTAAGCCATTATACAAAAAAGGGCAAATCTCAGAAATGTCAAACTATGGACTATTATCTTTACCTACAGCTTTTTCGAAAATCTTTGAAAAAATTGTTTAAAAGAATTTATAACTATGATACTTTAGCAAAAGAGCAGTTTGGATTCAGAAAGAGCATATCAACCAGTGATGCCATTTTCTAGTTAACTAATGAAGTTCTAAAGTCATTGGATGGCAAACTTAATACACTAGGAATATTTTATGTAACTAATTTGAGTCAAATGTGGACACTATAGAGAGTCAAACACTCACAAACAATGAAGAGGAACATCTTTGAAATGCATCCAGGAAAAAACTAAGTAAGTGAAACTATGGAGTCCACATTTGACTCAAATTAGTTACGTAATAAATTTAAAGTTTCCCAGCATACGTTGTTGACACTAGGAATATTCTGTTATCTATCAAAGGCATTTGACTGTGTTAAACATGAAATGCTTATATCAAAATTATAACACTATGGTATTAGGGACAAGGGGTATCAATGAATTACATTTTACGTATTGAAAAGAAAGTAAAAGGTTATAATAAATACTTCAAATAATAGCAATGCATATTCTGAATGGTCTGAAATAAGGCATGGTGTCCCACAGGGTTCTATTTTGGGTACCTTATTATTTTCAGTGTATATAAATGATCTACCTGCACTAATAAACAACAATGCCTATCCAAAAATAATCAGATTGCAGAAGTCTGTAATACAAAATTCCTAGGTCTTATAGTCGCCCTCCGTGGTGTAATGGTTACCATGCTGACTTCATATACCCAAGGTCGCGGGTTCATACCCCGCGGAGGACGATGGATTTTTTCGGGCGTAAAAATCCTTAGCATGGCTTCCTTCGGAAGGGAAGTAAAGCTGTGGGTCCCGTGTCGTAGATTTACGGCACGTAAAAGAACCTCAAGCCTGATAAGAGAGGCCTCTGAGCAAAATTAAGCGATCTTTCACGCCCAATATAGAATGGGACGCTGAGAACCAAAGCAGTTAAAGAGCGTCCATAAATAACAGGCCATTTGCATTTCCTAGGTCTTATGATCGGTCGTAAAGTGAATTGGAAACACCATATTGATTACATCTTACCCAAACTGAGTACTGCATATTTTGCAATCTGATCTTTAGTTTAGCTTATAAATAAAGGCATACTAAAAGCAGCTTATTATGCATATTTTCATTTAGGAATGACCTGTGGAATAATATATTGGAGAAATTCAGTAAATGCTAAAAAAGTGTTGTTATGCAAAAAAAGTAATAAGAATAATGGTGGGGAAAAGACAATCAACTTGCTGCAAACAACTTTTCAAAATGTTTGGAATTTTACCATTAGCCTTTGAATATATTCTAGCCATATTGTTATTTGTAATAACTAACCCAGAAAAGTTTATAAAAAATGAAGCTATTTTTAACAGAGACCAGACATAGGTAGGACTTACATAGACCAACAAATAATTTGCAGTTATTCCAAAAAGGGGTTTACTAAATAGTTTTGTCTAATTCATTTCCCTTTTCTATAAAAGAATTGCAAATGAACAAAAACAAGTTTAGATCAGTATTAAAAAGATACCTTATTGCTCACACCTTCTATATTTCATTCAATCAAAAAATACTGGTAATAATGTAACATTATAAACATAGTAAAATGAATATTCTAAGAATGCAAGTGTACGAGTAGGCTTTTGGAAACGACATGTAATTGAAAATTATGCAAAACTGACAGCTCTGATAATTCAATGTCAGAGTTATTATTTGGAAATAAATGTATTAATAAGTATGAATAAATGTAATTCTCAACCTGATCTACATCCTAGAGTTTGGGCTTCAAGTCTAATCTCATAATAGGTCTCCAGATTGCAAGGTGGGTGGGTAGGTAGGGAGGTGTGTGATTAAAAGTCTTTACTTTTTGATTAAAAGTCTTACCCCTATTTTTTCGCCCGAATGACGAATGTAAAACAAAAATCAACATATATGTATGTTCAAAATACTGGACTTTACATGGGCCGGTCCTCATAGTGTTTCCAGCTGCTGTCACTGCATTTAAAATGGTTGGTGTGCTTAACATGTCCATGGCTTACAAGCAACAAAGTGTGATCCGTTTTCTATGGAGTAAGGGACAAACGCCCATCGAGATCCACAGGGAAACTCAGCCAACATATGGGGAAAGGTGTCTTGCTTTGAGGTGTGAGATGGTGGTGTTCTGAGCTCGAAAATGGCCGTGAAAACCCGCATGACAATGAGCATGCAGGGAGACCATGTGTATCGGTGACTGATGACAATACTGCCTGCGTGGATGCAATGGTGAAAGCAGAACAGTGCATGCACATCAAAGACATTGCTCAGGAGCTTGAAATTTCTTTTGGGAGTGCTTTCGACATCATTCACGAGTGCTTAGGGTACAAGAAGGTTTCATGTCGAAGGGTTCCTAAGCAGTTGGAAGACGTGATGAAAGGCAAATGAACGATTGCTTCTTTGAATCATCTCCAGCGATATGCCGAGGAGGCTGACAATTTCCTGGATTGCATTGTTACTGGCGATAAAACGTGTGTACTACATTACATGCCAAAATCAAAACAACAGAGTATGGTGTGGAAACATCTGCAGTCTCCTGTGAAAAAGAAATTCTGTACTGTGCCATCTGTTTACAAAGTGATGTTAACGACATTCTGGGATTGCTGTGGACTGCTCATGCTAAACTTCATGCAACGAGGTGCCAACATCAATGCCGACAGATATTGTTCCACACTGTCACTTCTGCAGGCTGCGATCAGAAAGAAGTGCTGCGGGGTTCTCAATGTTGACATGATCATCCTCCACGACAATGCAAGACCACATGTGACAAACAAGTCCGTCGGCAAGCTAAGGAAACTTCACTGGGAGTTTCTAGAGCATTCACCATACAGTCCGGATCTTGCCCCTAGTGATTTCCAACCTTTCAGTGTGCTGAAGAAGTTCCTCGCAGGACAATGATTAACTTATGTTAACAAAGTCAGTGTCAGTGGTTCCATAGTCAGACCCCTGACTTCTATCGTAGCGGCATTGCAAAATTAGTCCTGCAATGGGACAAATGTCTGAACTGGCATGGGGACTATGTGGCAAAATAGTGAAAGGTACAAGGAATAATATCTACATGTTTAGTTGGCTGTATGTATCTTATTTTACCAGAAAAAATAGGGACAAAGACTTTTTGATTTGCACTTGTAGGTGGGTGGCTAAGTATTCCAACTATATGTATGGCTCAACATGTTTTTCAAGTTATGTTTAACCTTGAGTGTTGTGTGTTGATTATTGAGCCCCCCCCCCCCCTGAAGGGTCAATGTTGAGCATTTCTTGTAAACACACTTCGACTAAATTTTAATTTTATCTACAGATTTGTTCAGCTGACTGGGAATCAAACTTAGCTGGCATTGTTTTATTGTTATTTGCAAAACGTACACCACAGAATCTTCCCACCATTACCAACTAAAGACAGCATCCAGATATTGTGACAATATAGGAGATGCAATGTATGTCTCGTACTGTAACAAATTATGGTTCCAAGGTGGCACCAGAGGTCATTTGGCATGCATGTCTTGAGTTTGATCCCAGGCTGGGAGTTCGTAGTTTTAATCTGTGTGTGTGTGTGCATGCATGTGTTCACCCAAAAATGGACAGAAATGAAATAAAACAGTGTATAAGTTAGCCTGGTTGTAAAGGTAAAAGGCTTCCAATATGACCATTGCAGTTAATGGTAAGGAGTATTTAACATAAAGGTCAGCCAATGACTGGGACAGAATTGAGGACAGACAACCCGACCTCAGTGTTCAGGCAATGGATGATGCTGTAGTTGTGTTGAGGTTTCCCTTCTGCAGGTTGACGATAAAGGCAACAATAAATAGAGAAAAGAAAGAAATAAAATTTATGGCCCAGTACTCTCTCCAGTAGTTTGGCATATCTTTTCATGATCTTAGCTTTGCAGGGTGTAAATAGAAGAAAGAAACAAACAAAAATTTACAGACTAATCCTCTCTTCAGTAATTTGACATACCTCTTCATGAACCTAACTAATATCTACCAGACAAGTGGGGTACACATTCCATTGGGTACTGTGTCTTTAAAATGTTGAGACCAGATAAACAATCCAGATGTCATTACCAAATGCTGCAAAATACACAACTTGGTTGGATTCTTTCAGAAAATTTGTAGACTCAGTACCACATCAGAAGAAAGCTGATTGTCAGCTTGGATACTCAGATGGAAAGCTTCAGATGGAGGAACACCTAAAGCTAGGGTATTTAAAACCAATCAATCTCTCTGATGAGCATAAATCAGGCTAATTCCTGCCTCATCAGAGGATAGTAGAGGACATGAGCAGCACCACAAATATTAGGGTAGTTTTCCATGCTTTGACCAAGACTACTTCACACATTTCATTAAATGATCTGATGATGACAGGACCTATTATTCATCAGGAATTAATTTCCATTATACTTCATTTTTGTACCCACAAGTACACAATGATTGAAGACATTCAGAAACTGATCAACAGATTCACATGTACAAAGATAACAGGGAAATTCAAAGAATTTTATGCAGCCAATACTGGCTGATCTACTGTTTAACCACAGCTGACTTAAGGTACTATATCAACTCCATTTCTATCCAAGTCACATTGGATGTTTGTCATGCATATCCTATAGTGGTAGATATTACTGAACATGATTTATATATAGAAGACTGGTAGCTGCCATACATGACACTTTGGGACTATTGAGTCCATTAATTGTACAGTGCAAATTATTCTTGTAATGCCTATGACAACAACAAATTGAATGGGATGCAGCATTCTCTCACAGCTCAGAGGGACAGTATTCATTGCCATTTTACTACAACAGATGATGCAAACTCCTCTGTTGAGCTTGGTGTGTTTGCACATGCTTGAGAAAGAGCTTATTTGTGCCTGTTTTTATTCATATTCTTCAGGTTCTGGTGGAATCATCACCATACAATTAACCAGGGGCAGCCAGTCCTTATGTGCTAATATGCTGCACATAAGAGCTCATAACGAAAATAGAAAACATACCAACAATGTTTTAGACCTTTCTATGCTTGGCAGCATTAATATAGTAACAAAATTAAGCAGAGTTTATCAGGATAGCATTGGTAAGCACAATCAACAAGTAGAAAAAAATAGGCACATACTAGGCAGAATAACTGACTGTATAAAGTTTTGCGGTGCATTCATCTGATAATCCTGGTGTATTTTTAGGACTTGCAGATTTTGTTAGTAGCATTGATACAGCTGTAAAAGAGCATGTGGACTCCAGTAAGGTTTTCAGAGGGACTTCAAGAATGATTCAAAATGAGCTCTTAGACTGTATGCTCAAAGTCTGCTGTGAAGAAATATTAGCAGAAATAAAAAAAGCAGATTATGTAGCAGTAATGTCGGATGAGGCAACATGTGTCAGAACACACACACAGTTGGTATTAGTGTTCAGGTATGAAATTAATGGATACCTACAAGAACCATTCTGGGGATTTTCTAATCTCTCAGAGGACAAAATACTGATGTAATTTCTGACTGTATAATGAAAGAGCTGGGTTCTGGACGTGAATGACAAACATAAATTGATTGCACGGATGTACGATGGAACAGCTGTCATGAGCGGAGAGAGAGAGGCAGCATCCAAGCTAAAATCAGGCAACAATATCCTTATGTTCACTATGTGCATTGTTACGTGCACCAGCTAAATTTAGTAATGGAAGGTGCTGTGTCACAAAATCGAGCTGCTAGAATATTTTTAGTACTATTTTAGTATTTTGAACCTATTTCAGTAGATCCCCACAAAAAGTTGCTGCTTTCAAAGCAATTGTTGCTAAAAAAAATTCCCCAGTGATTCACCAACTAGATGGAATTTTAAATCTCAAAATGTGCATGTCATTCATGAACACAAAGATGCACTTATTGAATGCCTTTTGGAGTGAGAAGAAACCCTTTTATCAAGTACCGGAATTCAAGCTGCTCGAGGACTTAGATTAAATCTAGAAGATTTTTAATTCTGCTACATGCTTTTGTTTTTCCACCGAGTAATGCCGCATGTGGATGTTTTCTACAATCAGTTACATGCTAGAAATGTTGATGTAGTCAAGGTAAAAAGTAATGAAGCAATAAACACTATAAGGAATTCTCTGGAAACTATTGACAATGACATATGGAGGGAACCCTCTACAAGCATCAAAGAAATTCTTGCACAGTGAATGATGCGAAGGAAATATGCGATCGCATCACAGAGGTGGCTCATAGTCATTTTCAATCTTTAGACCATTTAAACTGTGAAAAACATTTTGTTGAATTTTCACAAGAATTCCCAGGATTTCATCTTGGTGAAGTGATACAAACTTATCCCATATTTGATAAGAAAAGACTAAAAACTGAGCTAAGTATCTTGTATTCTTGGCCTGACTTCAGAAATATCAGAAGCACTGCTCCATTGTTGCAAATAATTATAAAACAAAATTTAGCATAATCCGCATTCTGCCAGTTGACCAAACATGGTAATACTACCAGTGACTACTTCTGAACCTGAGTGATGCTTCTCTACCATGAAATGGTATGAGGAATTCCAGGACTTGACTGTCCTGGCCATGCCGTTCATAGAGAAACGTCTAGTGCTACAAATGAAAGAGTTCAACACAAAGGTGATTGAAAAGTTCACCAGCAGGAAGGAAAGGAGAATGGAATTCAGTTTCTCTTCATTACAGTAAGTTAATTGGCATTAATATTTATGTTTATTTTTATAGTTTTAATTTTTGTTATTACTCTTGTTGTTGCTATTTAATAATGATGTAGCACACTGACTGAAAAATTCACGAGCTGCCACTGCAATTAATCATATGACACCTAAGGCTGCACCTCTAAAATGAATCTCTTTACCAAGATTGGAGATGTGTGGTGCTATCCTTTAAAGGCAGCTGATGGACAAGAATTGAAGCCCTCAGTATGCATATAAATGCATACTGTTTTGAGGTAGATTCTACTGTAGTTCTTGTCTGAATGGTTACAAGTTTGTCATCCTGGAAAACTTAACACATCCTACAGAATTGCAGAGATCTAGAGATAACTCCATAATAAGCATGGAGAAATGTTCCATCCTAGGACAATCCAGTGGATCATATTTCTTAAGTTATGGAAGCACAACAGTTTTAAATTAATTCTTTGGGTGCCAAGATTTGATGTGAAACCATGCAATCTGTGTGTGGAAATTGCCAAGAACCAATCTGATAAGCAGAGGTTGAATTTTCTGTTCAAATAATTTACAATTCATAAAGCATATGGTGTATAAAATAAAATAAACCAAATTCTGTAATACGTAGTCCTGGTATCTGGTTTCCTAATGCAGGATATATATTCCAAAATGTTATATTTATTAAATATTGTGTGATAGCCATTTTTTAATATCAACATTAGGTCTTGGACTATTTATTCACATTTTTAGAGCAAACACTTGGATGAGTTTTACAGCTCCAGTTATTCGAAGAATTTGGTTTTGCAGTTTATGAACCTTACTATATTTGCAGTTATTAATTAATACCTCTTCACAACATTTGAAATCTGGTTTAATATACATCTTGTACAAAGTGTTCAAAGTTATGTAGTGCTTCTTTTTCTTAATAGTCTTTTTAATAATAGCAATTGATAATTTTTTTGCATACATTATCAATTAATTTTTTGGATGTTAATTTTGTATAAAAATACAATACCTAAATATTTGGCTTCCCATGTTTCTGTATGTGTTTTCCCTTCTAATTGTAGTGAAATATTTATTTATTTATTTGATGTTTGGTGTGTTGATCCCTTTCTTTTGAATCTCCACATTTCTTTCTCCCCCCTTTGTCCATTTTCTTCTCTACAACTATTAAAACAAAAGTTTTTTGTTTATAATTATCTTCTTCATTTCTGTCTTTTCATAATTGTTCTTTCTTCTCAAGCTCTTTGATTTTATTTAAATTTTCTGATTTTTTGGATATTATTTCTAATTCTTGGACGTTATTTTTAAGCATAGGAAGAGTAGAAATCTAATACTTTGATCATTACTTTTCCTCTTCCTCTTTGCTGGATAAGTTGTTGTAATAGGGGCATTGTATTTTTCTTTTTTTCCCATAATTTTTTGTGCTATTTATTTTGGCAGTAAACTTGGTTTCTCTTCTTCTGCTTCTCCTTTTGTATCACACAAATTTGTTGTTCACAGTTAATTTCTATTGGATATTTCTTCTAGTACTCTAATTTCAGTCTCTGCAGCAATTTCTTTTAATTCTATTGTTTTAATAATCCGGATTTGTGATGATTCGCTTTTTTTAGATTTCATCTAATTCTGCAGGGTGTATTCCTCTTTTTTGGTTTTGTCCTACTATTCAAGTTTATAGGGGCTGGCACAGTTAGTAGCACACCGGCCTGCTGGGCAAGGGTCCTGGGCTCGTTTCCCAGCTGGGGATGGGAATTTTTCTCTAGTGCAGATTCCCTATCCTCCCCAGAGTCTGGAAGTAAGAATGTGAGCAAGAATGTGAGTATGATCTAAAGATTACAATTAAAGATGGATAAAAACCTAATGGCTATGTACATGAGCTAACACCATTGCCAAAAGACAATATATTCCACAGGGAAACCTGCTGATAAGACCATACAGTTAAAGGCAGGATACCAATGGAATAAAAGAAAAAAAAAAATTTAGGTGCTCTAATCATAATTCTTTTTGAAGGTAACCCTTCCTACATACTTTGGTATGTAGGACAATCTTCCCTTCTTTCACATTTCTTTTTTTTCCTATTGCAAGCTATGCAAATTGTGGACTGATCCTTTATTTCACTATGCTTTCTTTCATGATTCTGCTTACTACAGTGATCGCAACCTATTTTGTTCTTATTACAATATTTCGCCTCATGCACAAGGTAAAAACATTTAAGGCAATTAGCAATAAATATAAAGTTCTTAACGGCACCAAATTGAAATCCTATATCTAATCTTGCATTCTGCATTACTAATCTTCTTACTCTAGCTGAAACCACCACAAGGTGGATAGTGGCTCTATTCTTTGGTCTTGTCCTTAAGTGAGACATTAACTGTTTTTCAATGTTTTCTTTATTAATGTAGAGATCAAAATGTAGTTCAAAGATATTCTTTTAAGTCTTCTTCCTTGCTAGTTGCAAGTACTTTGTACATTATGACCAGAGAACGGATAGTTAGGTAAATACATATTTCATGAATACTGAATATGATGTCACTATGACATACACAAAAGTTTTATTTCATATTAAAATACATAATTTTAGAATAAAAATATATAATTAAATATTTTGTATAATTCAGTTATTAGTACATATGTTATGCATTTTACCAATATACTATACTGAGCTTTTTTTCGTCTTTTATTGTGTGTGGCAAACAACATAATTTGGTATGTGAGAAGAGAAGCTGTGCAACCTTCTGCACCTGTAACCTAGGTTACGTGTTGTCAATAGATTACTGAAATACAAACATATACATGTAACGTGTACCTCTAAAACCTCCATTATGAAGCTCAGCACTCAAGAAAAAAAATTGTGAGAACCTCAGGACTAATTCAGTAAATCATACAGAAAGTGCTTAAATCCTCAGTGTCTTTTTAAACAAGCAATTAAAATGGGACAATCATATCCATTGTTTGTTAAAAAAACTAAATAGTGTATTCAAAACTTGCAAATATGCATAGAAGCTTCTGATAGTGATGTGATTAAATGAAAAATAAAAGAATTTGAGTCGATTTTTGTAACACAAACATCACTTATTTTTACTTACTGGAGACCGGTTTCGGGTAACAGTTGTTCCCATTTTCAACCCTTAATTCCGGCTAAATCTTTCTTCATTGGCGACAACAATGGGGGTGGTGGTGTATTACTTGTGGAGGCATCTGTTGCTGGATCTACGAACTTCCAGAGGTTGCTGTAAGGTGGCAAATCAAAATTCATGATATGGCTCTTTTTCTTCATGATGTAGATCTTCTCCCAGACATCTAATTCTGTGGGCTTATAAGCTGGTTTTAATAGTTTTATATTTGGTGTGATTTCGTGGCCTGATGTCCAAAAATAATAGGCAACTGCTGATTTTTCTATTTGTTTGTATTTTAGGTTTCTCATGTGTTCCTTTAATCTGGTCTCAAAACTTCTCTTTGTCCTTCCGATATACACCAGGCTACAGTTGAGCATTTAATTTCATAAATTCCCAGTTTTTTGCCTGCAGGAATAGGATCTTTTAAATTTCTGCACAGCAGTTTCTGAATGCTGTAGTTGTTTTTTGGAGCTAAGGTGATGTTATAATTCCTGAATATTTTCTGAAGTTTGTTGTGTGCCCAAGGATGATAGGTGAATTTTCTGAATTGAGGTTGGTCACTGGGGTTCTGTAGGGTGGTTGTGTGTGTCATGCGATTCAGTTTTTTGTATTTATGTATTCTCATGGCTACTGCACTTTTTTGGAAACCGTTGTTGGTAGCTGTTTGGAGTATCTGTTGGTATTCTTTTTGGTATTCATTCTTCTCCATGGGAATGTGTACTAGTCTATATGTTAAACTGTTTAGGACTGCATATTTGTGTGTTGTAGGGTTGTAGCTATCAAACTTTATGTGGTTAAGAACAAAAGAACATAGCCTGACATTTGGAATATATAGAAAATCCACCAATACTGGTAACCACCATTGCCACCATTGTTAATTGCTGGGGCACTTAGCTTTCAGCCGTACTGTACTAAGCAGGATATTTTGATAGCTTTGAATTGATTGTGGAGGAACTGGACAAAAATGATGTTTCATCAATAGAAATTGTTCAAAATCTGCTAAGTGACAATTGTTTAAGAAATGACATGGTGTACATTGCTGCTAATGTGTTTCTTGTGTGATTCCATTAAAAATAACTACAAGCAACAACTAGTCTCTTGACATGTGTTAAAGAAATCGTTAATATAAAAAGTATACAAACTCAACTCAAAGTTTAAAAATTCAAACTTTAAAAAACAAATTCAAATCAGTGTTTGAAAAAAAAAATACAGGGTTTCAGGTTATGAGACAAGTTGCCCAAGTTCTAGAAGACCATCAAGTAGATATTTAGAGTACAAGTGCTAGTGACGTGGCTCTTATGAAATATGCAAGAGTGACATCATGTGATGTAGAATGACCATTCTGCCAATAAAAGGCAGTGCTCCTAAAAATTAGCAGAGATTTCTATTGGACAGTTTAGACATGGCATGTGTTGTGTACTGCAACTTCAAATAATTTCCAACAAATTGACATGTCATGAGTTATTAAAGCATTTTTTTTTACTGCAATTTTTTTCTATTATGGAAAATGAAAGGAAATATTTTTGTCTTTCAGTAAATATTTTGAACTTTGTACCAAATATTTTCTTGATTTTTAACAAACAGTACAAACTTAACTTTTTAGCACCTAAATCTGTTAGTCCAACTCACTACTTCTAATGATATACACATCATTGTTATAACCTTCTACCTAATAATATTATTATTTTGACCAACTAGTCAGCTAGAAGGATTTTCCAACGTGGATCACCATGTGGAACATCAATACAAAATGGCAGACATGGAGGTAAGACCAGCAATTAAAGGACTCAATTTAAATTTAGATGGAGCTAGGACCGATGTAAAATGCTTCCTGAAATTAGAAAAAAAAAAAAAAAGAAAAAAAAAAAAGAAGGAAAACCTGCGCCGATAAAAGATTCCTGGATTTATGTTTATTCCATAGAGTTACATCACAATTCATAGGGAGGATAATGAAGTACAGAAATGATAACACAGCCCAAATCTCGGCAGACAAAACAGTTATTCAAATAGAAAAGGATAAACATTATAATCTCTAGATCTAGAAGCATACATGCTAAATTTGAAATTAACGCATCATCTTGGATACATGCTTTGGCAAAACATGCAAACAAATTTCTTACAAATTCTCAAAAGAAAATGAAAACAAAAATGCTACGATTAAAAGGGAAATTACAAAACTTATGTAACAAATGTAAAAAAGAAGTTACACATAGCCCCAAATTGTCAATCTCCACTACCTCTCACATTATGAATCTATCCTCCAAAACATTCACCAAAAAAAGAACTTTACTTTCTAAACAAAGGACTAAAAACATGTGTAGGATACAACAATAACATAGAGGAAATAATAGCAGACATAGAAATAGCCCCTACTAACCTAAAGGAAGACAAAAATCGCCATATGCAAAGAATCTGAAGATATAACAATTGATATACAGAAAGATACCAGAAACAACAGTCTCTATAAACAAGTAATGAATTCCCTTAAATCAAAACCAGTATTATACACAAAGGGAGATAAAGGCAATCAAATTGCAATCTTAAGTAAAACAGACTATATATCCAGAGTAGAAAATATCTTACAAAGCAATGAATTCTCAGAAATCAAAAAGGACTCACTTAAATCTTGCATGAAAGCCTACAAAAATAAGCTATATAAGGAGTACATACATTATCAGAAACACAAAAATCCAAAATTAAACTTCATCACCCAATATTCAAATCAAATCTTTATTGTCCTTTATAACATGTTACAATTAAAAAAAAAATTGGAACATTGTTTACAAGCATTGTCAACATTTGAATACCTGCTGGCAAAAACGTTGTAACCCTCAAAATGCAAATTTTTCAGGAGAGAATAAAAACAAATAAATTTCTGCATCTGAGCGAACTGTGGCAAAATTAAAACAAAAGATAAAAGGTGCGTAATGTTCATGTTCGCCAACATAACTTCACACATGCCTGACTCTTTCCAATTACAATGTTTATATGAAAAAATCCAGCATTCTATAAAAGTGAAGGTTACAACGTTTTTGCCGGCAGGTATTCATTTATACTGTAATGTAAGTATAACAAGTAAATAAACAAGTACAACACACAGATAAGCAACCACAGAGGGCTTGTGCACTATTAACCACATATGTGCAGGTGAGGAGATGCCGAGAAAAAAAGTGAATTAATTAAAATACTATTTTGTCATTTAGGAACTCATTAATGCTGTAACATACTTTGTTTATAAGAAATCTTGTTAATACGTAATTAAACTTGGAGAATGGTGTAATACTACGCAAGTTTAATGGTAGTTTGTTGAATAATTTACTACCTATGTAGTGAGTCTGTTTTTTCATAGAGTCTTAATCTGTGTTTGGATTATCAGGTCCTGTTTTCCTCGTGTTGTAAGAATTTTGTGGGAGTAACCTGCTACTTATGTACAAAATTGATTTTAATATAAAGATGCTGGGAATAGTAAGTAATGTAAGAGTTTTAAAAGATTCCCTACACGAGCTATTCATTAGACTATATGCCCTACTGAAAATACATGACCTGGAAACAAAATGAGACCCATAATCAACAACATAGATGCACCCACCTACAAGTTAGCAAAACATCTAGTACAGATATTTAAATCATTACCACAGTTTAATAGTTTAGCCAACAAAAACTTATTACAACTAGATGGCAATATTTCCAAGTTTCACTTAAACGCAGACTAAGAATTAGTATCGTTTGACATAACTTCACTTCTCCCAAGCATTTCTCACTCTGAAGAAATGGCTAGGTAATACCAACATCCCTACAGATGAACTTATAAAACTTACACAGCTGTGCATAAATCAAAAATTCTTCACAACCCAGACAGACATTACATTAAAAATGACAGTTACAATCCTACACCACATAAACATGTATTAAACAGTTTATCATGCAGACTGGTTAATATCCTCTCAAGTAAATTAGAGTAAAAAAAGGAATATGACCTCATAATCAAAACAGTCACAAATAACTGATTCAGCAAACAAGTAATAGACAAGAAAATTTGCAAATTCAAAAGACAAAAAAACAAACGAGAACGCAAAACTGATACAACAGAAAGATTAAACACAGTTTAGAAAATTCACATATCATCTCACATCTCACCAGAAATTTGCCAACATTTTCAAGAAATTTAACATTACCTAAGCCCCAAAAAACAGTATAGGTGTCCAAAACTTACTGTGCAACAATTTAAGAGACTCCATGGCAGGCTTGGTTTTTCATGTGTTTGCAGTGATTTCTTATGGTTTTTGCTTACTCTACACAAAATTGCATACTGGAACAAGAAGTTATTGATGTAGGAGGAACCTGAGGCAGCATTGCTGGAAAGCGTTAGTTATAGTGACATTTCCTTTATTGATAAGACAATGGTAACATATCAAAATTAATAATTTAATTGTTTGAGTATATCAGGATTGAAGTAGAATCCTTAGAAGCACGTGGAAATGTAAAACACGTCATGAAGCAATGCAAAAGATCACAACTTTAAGAGCTTCAAAACTGGCAGATGAAAAACCTTAATGTCAAATTAAAATTTTAATTACAGGAAGTGGTACATTGTGAAGCTAGCAATTAGTTTTAATATTGGAATCGAGTACACACCATGTGCCTCACAAAAAAGGCGAAAGCAGTAGACAATGCATGTAACACACATGCGAAACTAGTTCTGTGTAAGTAAGCTTTTGTGAAGCATATGTGTGTATACTCGACTCCAATATTAAAACTAATTAAAACTTTGTCAAGGTTTACATTTCACATTACTCAGGGTTAGCAGTTTAAGCTGTAACATAACATTTTAGCTTGGTAGCAAAAGGTTTAATCAGTAATAGCAAGTGTGGCCTTCCTGGTTTTGCACAGAACCCACTGTTTGGCCTAGTGAACAGCAATGCATCTACACACCAATACACAAGAAGTGAAGCCTGCTTTGTCAAAACTTGTGACCCAGGAGGCATATACAAAAATTTCTCAACTCCAGCAAGTCTTAGCATATTTATTTTGAGGTACATTTAAAATTCCCAACAGAAGAGAGAATCAGGATGCATGGACTACTGACAACTGAAATTCATAATTCTCAAACTATCATATTTTGCAATGTGTAGCAATCACATTACAGTCATTTCAACAAATTTCAACTAAAGATACCTGTGCAATCTCACAGCAAGCTGTTAACATTAAACATATTCCTACATCAACACAAACTACTAAGGGTAGGCAATAGGCCTGGGAATACTAGGCATCCTTTTCACTGAAAGATTCTTTATACTGCTATCTAAGCTGCTCATCTGAAATAAGCATATATGCTTATATGAATGCTCTGTTGTTGGGCAAGAAATTCAAAAATGCCTAACACGCTTCAGTTTAAAGGCCAAAGCTTCAATCAGCCCAATGGGCAATTACCTGTGACCAGAGTAACAACAACCAAACCCTTCTCCCATTGCAGCTTGGACTATGGTGGTTGTGTGTATACTAAACACAAAAACATATGAAGCAGAATGTGAATAATCATAGTTGGTAACCTCACTTTGCTAACTTCTTTATTGTTTTTTTAAATCCCATTTGCTAGTGTCTGTTTTGAAATCATGACTATAAAAGTCACGTGGCTTGATAAGTCTTATGAATATTTTAGCCTTTGTGTTCAACCATTTCAGGTTTTCGCTGTGGGCACTTAGTATAATAAGTTATCTTTTATATGCAAATTGAATCTATAATTAGTACCTACCCACTACTATACCCTATGATCTTACGTTGTACGTGATTGTCTTGAATAAGTTATGTACACAGTTTATTAAGTTTCAGGTACTACTTGTGCCACTACTGTCAGCTTAAATGCTGTTCAAACTACTATCTGTTATGAAGTGGCATAGTTTATGCATTACTTGCTACACATGTGAGAGGAGTGGCCATGTTGCTGGTTGTTGTAACACACTTTCATTTTTACCTCATGAGGTCGCCACTGTTTCAGGTCAGGTCTTATCAATTACATGGTTTGATTAATAACAATGATATTCTTATTCTGCTGGTCAGCTTGAAGTCAATGTTCTTAATCCTGTGCATATTAATGATTTTATAAATTACAGCCTTTTACCATGCTATTGTGATCTGCTAACAACAAATTGTTAAGTTTTTTTTTTTTTTTTGTTTTTTTTTTCAGCTCTGAATTTGGTAATTCATGACTATTCTTTAAAGGAATGATTATTTTGTGGACAAATACTTTTTATTTATGATTATGTATGATGTACTATTGTCTTTAAATGAGTTGATTCTATTATGATGCCATGATGATTTTTCATACAATTGTAGTACAATTTTTTTTTTTAAAGAGATGATGATGATGATGCCTTGGTGGGAGTGTGATAGGGTACCCCTAAGGTAGATGATGATTTGAATAGATTTTGAGTTAGTGGTGTTCCCGAAGTGCAGTAGTAGTAATATGGCTTTAGGGTGCACAACTACATTGGTTATTAGCGTCCTAGGGTAAATAAAAGAGCTAAAAGTTAAAAGACATCACACAAGGGTTAAAACCAAAGAGCATAAAAAGGCTACCAAAGCCAAGGTACTTAAAGTACAAGTCAGTAAAATGTAAAACCCGAGATAAAATTAAACCCTACTGTACATCCCACAGCGGCAGAGAAAATTAAAAAAGTCCCTCGCAAGAAACAGGGTTGTCGTCCAGAAGGGTGGGGATGTCAGGAGGCAGACACAGAGACGCACGCAGCACAGTATAAAGGTGGCACTCCAATAAAAGATGACGCACCATCAATGGCTCGTTACACGAAGCACATTGAGGTGCGGGTTCCCCACATAAAAGATGGTGGCTAAAACGGCAGTGCCCTATACGCAGTCGCGCTAAAATCACTTCATCGCGGCGACAGGCTCGCGAAGAAGTAGGCCAGGGGACAGGAAGAGACTTAACTTCTCTCAGCTTGTTGCCACGCACGCCGGACCATTCCGCGAACCAGCAAGAAAGAACGGCCCGGCGCAGGTGAACACCAACATCACCCGGAGGTACAGTGGAGCTAAAAACATTAGTCAATAAAATCGCAGACTTGGCAGCTTCGTCCGTCTGTTCGTTACCGCTCACACCCACATGGACAGGAACCCAAGCATACGACACGCTGACGCCAGCGTCAGCGAGGGAGTGCAGAAGGTCCTGAATACGCTGCATCAAAGGGTGATAGGGATACAGCTCACGAAGGCCCTTCAGTGCACTGAGGGAATCGCTACATATAACAAACCGCCTAAAATCCTGTCCCCGGATAAAAAGAAGAGCTTGATAGATACTAAAAAGTTCTGCGGTAAAAACCGAACACTGCCTCTAAAGATGAAATGTATAACTCCGCGAAATAAAAACAAAAGCACATCCCACACCACGGTCTTCCTTGGAACCATCCGTTTAAAAAAACATTGGTTAGGAAACTGCAAAGCTAAAAATGCGGAGCGGAAGACCGAAGATGGAGTCAGTGACTTCGGCATGGAGGCCAACCCAAGGTGGAACAGGGTGTCGCAACGTAACCAAGGGGGGAATGAACAAAGCTGCAAAGAAGCACCTCACGCCTTTAGCACAGTGGAGGTTCAGCAGCCCCCGCACACAAACTAATAACCGGGCTAGTTGGAAAAGCACAAACGGCCAGACGAATCCCGCGATGGTGAACTGGGTTTAAACGACGTAAAAACGAAGGACATGCCGAAGAGTACACAATGCACCCGTAATCAAGTTTAGAGCGGACAAGGAAACGGTAGAGCTGTAACAACACTGTACGATCTGCTCCCCAGGATGTGCCACATAAAACACGTAAAATATTTAGTGAACGATCACATCTAGCCTTCAGCGAAGAGATATGGCATGACCAGCTAAGCTTTATGTCGAACACCAAGCCGAGAAATTTCACCGTTTCGGCGAAGGGCAGGGGTTCCGGCCCAAGGTGTAGGGAAGGCGGATCGTAACGTTTCCGAAGCCAGAAGTTTACACAAACTGTCTTCTCGGAAGAAAAACGAAAACCATTTTCAACACTCCAAGCGTGTACACGATCAAGACATGCCTGCAGGCGACGCTCCAAAAGGCAAGTGCGCCGAGAGCTGCAATAAATTGCAAAATCGTCCACGTATGAGGAAATACCTGCAGGAACACATTCGACAATGGGATTGATGGCGACAGCAAAGAGAGTGACGCTGAGTACCGACCCTTGAGGTACTCCGTTCTCCTGTCTAAAAACACGAGAGCAAACAGAACCCACACGCACACGAAACACCCCTTTTCATCCTGAACTCCCGGAGGAACACTGGAAGGCGGCAACGGCAGCCCCACTTGTGCAAGGTTCGCAATAAACCAGTCCTCCAGCAAATGTCATAAGCTTCCTCGAGATCGAAAAATATGGTCACAGTTTGACACTTGCACAGAAATTCATTTACGATGTGAGTCGAGAGGGAGACTAGGTGGTTAGTCGAGGAGCGGTATCGGCGAAAGCCGCACTGGATAATGCAGAGCAGTTTCTCAGACTCGAGCCACCATCGTAACCGCCCATTGATCATGCGCTCGATCACTTTACAAACAGCACTGATGAGGGAGATAGGGCGGTAACTGGAAGTCTACGATCCTTTCCCGGTTTTAAAATGGGAACAACTGTGGCTTCACGCCAAGCCGTAGGAAACACACCCCCTTGCCAAACGCGGTTTTATAGGTTCAGGAGATAGAGTTTACCACCAGAAGAGAGGTGCTGCAGCATTGCGATGTGGATACCATCAGGCCCTGGAGCGGAATGCCGAGAAGATGCTGAGGCATCCAGCTCTCGCATGCTAAAAAATATGTTATAGCACTCGGTGTCAGAGGACCGGAAAGAGAGACTCTGACACTCCACCTCCGTCTTAATGGCACGGAACGCCGGGTGATAATTGGCGGAACTAGACACATTTGCGAATGTGCTACCAAGGACGTCTGCCACAGCAACCGGATCAACTACGGTTTCGGTGCCCACGAGTAGCCCCGGTATGGAGGTACCAGTCTGCTTACCGGCAACACGGCGGAGGTTCTCCCACACAACGGATGGTGTTGTGCGATTAAAGAGAGACACAAACGAATTCCATGAAGACCTTTTGCTATCCTAAATAATTCGGCGTGCCCGTGCGCGGGTTGTTTAAAAATGATCAAATGCTCCAGCGTAGGGTGATGGCGAAATACGCTTAGAGCCCTCCTACGAGCACGAATGGCATCGCGGCACTCGGCAGTCCACCAAGGGACCGGTAACGTTTAGGGTAGGAAGATGTCCGGGGTATGGTTTGCTCGGCGGCGGAGATTATAACGTAGTTAAAGTGCTCGACCATATGGTCAACCGTGTGGAATTGACGGTCGCCAAGCACAGCCAGAGCGGAAAAGAGAGCCCAGTCCGACTTATACAGCTGCCAAGTACTCGCATGCGATGAGGGAATGTGGTGTGAAAGCAAGGTGAGGACATATGGACAATGATCGCTGGAATGAGTGTCAGATACTATGTTCCATTGGAAGCGGTGAGCAAGCTGTGCCGAACAAACAGAAAGGTCCAGGTGGGAAAGCGTAGCAGAAGAATCGGAAATGAAAGTAGGTTCACCGGTGTTCAAAACAGCGAGACTATATTGATCCAAAAGGTTAGCAAGAATAGTCCCCCGCGTACAGGCCCTAGAGGAACCCCAAAGGGGATGGTGGGCATTGAAATCACCCAGCAGAAGAAAATGTGCCGGGAGCTGAGACATAAGATGGACCACATCAGCGGTGCAGAGGATAGACGAAGGCGGAACATAAACATTACATACAGTGAAGGAGAAACCAGGAAGATCCTCTACGGCTCCTAGAATGAGAACGGGACTTAGAGGGTTTATCAGCGGCCTTGTGTTTTTTACGACTGCGCTCCTGAGAGACAGCCACAGACGGTGTCGGCCTAAGGGCTTGCGAACAGGCTCTGGTGAAAGATTAACTGAGGGAGTGGAAGCTATTGGTGTTGAACGCTGCAAGGTGGTTTTGATCGGGAACTGGTCGGTTTGTGTATATGCGTCGGCAACAAGCACGGTTTGTAGTGCCACTGAGGAAACAGGAGTATGGCGGAGAGCTGATGCGTAACCTGAGATGGCCGCAGGCTGCAATTGTTGGAAGCGACGCCGGGCTTCAGGAAAAGTTAGGCGTTCCTTAACTCGCAACTCCTGGATGGCCTTTTCCTCGAGAAACCGCGGACATTGCCGGGAGCTGAATGAATGGTTCCCTTTACAATGGACGCAACAAGGGTCTCGAGCACAAGCAGCGTCTCCGTGAACAGGTTGGCCGCAACGCTCACACGTAGCGTCGAAGGAGCACCGGCTTTGGGTGTGACCAAACTTCTGACAGCGGAAGCAACGCATAGGATTCGGTATATACGGCCTCACAGCAGCACGTTCATATCCACAGTAGAGTTCCTCCGGTAAGGTGGTGCCTTTGAACGTAAGGAATACCGTGCGCAGCGCAACCGACTGACCATCACGTTTACCTAGAAGGCGGTATGCCTGACATACACCCTGTTCGGAGAGATTGGAAACAATATTAGCATCTGACAGACCGTCTAAGCAGCTGGTGGTCACTACGCCTCTACTAGTATTCAAAGCTTTATGTGGGGCTACCGTTATTGGGTAAGAACCCAATAAGCCGGCTTTCAGGAGTTTCTTAGACTGATCTTCGGTCTTGGTTTCTACCAACAGCGTACCGTCTCTAGTCCTGGTTGCGTTGCTTACTTTGCCACAGATTCTGTCAATTTCCCGTTGGATATAAAATGGGTTAATATCTCTCATAGTTCTTGATTCACTAGCCAAAGTCACTACCAAAAAGCGGTCAAATGGAAGAGTTTTGCGCGGAGGGATCATAATGATATATCCCCCCTACCGGTACTATCGGCGTCAGCCTGCCATCCGGGGGAAAGAGAAAAAAGACAACAAAAATACTTTCCGGTCTGTGCCGCCTGGGAGACCCCTCCCAGACCGATCTCACGGAGTACTTAGGAGGAGTTACCCTCCAGCCTCCACTGTTGGTCCACATGGGTAAGCCCTCCACCATGCACAACCCGGCTTTATGCCCCTACCACAGGTGTAACCGCCTGTGGCCCCCCACTTTAGGCCATGGTGTGTAATGACACATCCATGGAATCAGGGAACTTGTGGTTAATTATACCGGGTTTCCGTTAGCGGTAACACGTCCGGCTCGTGATTCTAACCCGACGAACGCAGGTCGTCGGGAGATCAGCACGGGCCGGGCCCCCAGAGAAGCTACGTGGGTGTACATATCGGTATGGACGAGCTCTGCACCTAGGGCTTACACATAGGGGCAGTGTGAAGTGTCCACTCAACCGTCACGCCTGAGACCTCCGAAGAGCATACAAGTTGGAAGCCGCGCTGGAACCGTGGGACAGGAACCACGGAGATAGAAGAAAGATCCCTGCTGGTGAGGCAGGAGTTAATAAACCTAAAGCCTTAAAACTAAATATATAGAGGAAGAAGATGAGAGTAAACTCGCACCCACAATAACATACACAAACAAAAGCGCAGACACATGCAGACACGAACACAAAACGTGGCCCAGTGGATGGCGATGGGGAGGATGATATGGCGTCGAGTGGTTCGGGAACCCCCGGGTGCGCCAAATCCGTACCTACTGTAGTAGGCCGGGGGGGGGGGGCGAAGTGTGCCCATTAATTCTGTCTGTGTGTGAGCGGTGATTTTAGTGTTTGTTTTGATGTAATGGTGTTTCCGAAGAGTACCTGCTGAATCGGTGTCGAGTTTTAGTTATGATGAGTCTGCAGTGATGCTATGATGTTCCTGAGGAAGTGTTTTAGCTAGTGGTTTTGCCAAAGTGTATTCGTTAATTGAATGTGTAATGAGTTAATTTGTGAGAAAATGTGACGATATTCAGGATTTTGAGGTCCATAGCAACAGCTGATGTTTGTGTTATGATTTTCTTTACAGCTTCAAATTGATTGGAAGTGTTAGTGCTGGAGCAATAGTGCATCATTATGATTTTTTTTCTTTTTCTTTTCTGATATGCTAATATGTTTTTCTTGAAAAGTTTGCTTGGAAGTTTAACCACATATGTTTACATGTTTCTACTGTCTTATGCATTTTTCCTCAGCTTCTAAGGGGGATTTAGTTTTGTTCACACACAGGATTGATGATAATTACTGACCAATAGCACAAGCAATTGGTTTTGTACAGCATGCTGATTCAGTAATCATTGCATGAGTAGTAAATTTGATGTAGTTGGAGATAACGTCTCCAATTTTTTTTCATATAGAAAACATGTTTATTGTCAATGAATGTTACATTGATGTAAAGGCGAAACTTTCAGCTATTTTTCAACGTAATCACCATTGCAATCGATGCACTGTTGCATTTTTTGTATACCCTTGTCATAGCACTCTCCTGCCAAGTTGCGCAGGTAGCGCTTGACCTCGTTTTTCAAGTCATCGTTGGTCTGGAAATGTGTGCCACCCAGGTGTGACAAATTCAGGGAAAAGATGATAATAACTAGGTGCTAAGTCTGGACTGAGGGGGGGGGGAGGGAATGGATGAGGATGTCCCATCTGAACTGGGTCAGGAGATTAGGCGTTGCATGGGCAGTATGGGGACGAGCGTTGTCATGATGAAAAATCACTCCCTTTGTCAGCATTCCCCTCCAATTTTGAATGGCATGACGCAGTTTTTTTAAAGTCTTACAGTAGCTAGCAGCATTTATTATTGTGCTGGTAGGCATAAATTGCTCAATAATACACCTTTTCTGTCCCAGAACACACTGGCCATCACTTTGCCAGCAGAAAATGTTGGTTTGAACTTTTGCGGCTTCAGTGAATTTGAATGTCGCCACTGACAAGAACGTTCCTTAGCTTCTGATGTTGTGTAGTGCACCCAGGTTTCACCGTCAGTGACAACTGGATCTAAAAATTCCTCGCCTTGTTCTGCATAGTACTCCAGGAATCCGATGGCTGCTTCAACACGTTGGGGACTCACCTCGCACACACCTTGTGATAATGCAAATGTTCTATCAAAATCTTGTCTATTGTAGTCTTACCGACTTCAGTGATAAAAAAAATAATAAAAAAAAAAGCCCCCTAGCCTGTGCTTACCTAGGGGGCTCCTATATCTTTTTAATCTGGATCCTTTTCTCATACTCCAGACTTTGTTCTCATCTTTATTGATTTATTTACAATCTCTATTTTAGAGTGTTTTGTTTATAAGGAGAAGCTTGACTCTTACTAGCTATGCTCTACGCTTCTATACATTTATTTCCATTTACATGCTCTCATGTCTTAACTTATACTACGTTATATGAGTTTATACACTTACTATTGCTTGGTTTAATACAAAATGCATTATTAATTACTAGCTATATACATTAATATCCTAACTAAGTCTAATTATTGTTCATCTTGAAGTTTCACGGCAGTCTCGGTTGTGCCTGCTCCCTTCTGAATTCCTTTGCTGTTCTTATAGATATGGTGTTAACTGATTTACCCATCCAAATCCAGAGTTTTCTTAGTCTGAAGATAGAGTAGATACTTCTGTCTTGGATGTATGAGAGGGCTGGCATTCTCTCCCTTTCATAGAGTGGGCATTCCCACACGGCGTGCTCTGGTGTCTATGTCCCCGCATCAGCAGCTATCCGTCTCTCTTGGATTAAACCTTTGTATATGTTCCATAAGGGCCATATCCTGTTACATAATGTATGAAACCTTTAGAGGGTTTCAAATATCGCATCCGCATTTTCTCATTGACATTTGGAAATATTTCATAGGTTCTTTATTCTGTTCTATTGGCGTTCCAATCTCTTTGCCACTCCCATAGCAGAGCTTCCTTTATCTGTAGCTCATCTTCCACAGGTCCCCCTGCAATCTGTGCTGCTCATTCTGGAAATTCCTTTCTCAGCCAGTAACAGGCTGCTTGCTTCCTGATCTCTAGGTCCAGGGGGAATAGTCAAAGTGTCACTAAAAGTGCATCTTTCGGCATGGTTGAAAATTCTCCTGTAAGATTTAGTAGAATCTTCCATTGTAGGCTTCTTACTTTCCTCTTGGCTGTAATAAGGTGCAGCCTATTTGCCCATACGCTTACTGCGTGTCCCATAACTGAGGCCAGGTTAACATTGTTGTACAGTCTAGTAGTCCGCTTATGGGCTAGTACCGAAATTTCATACTAGACGACCAAGTTTGCCCATCATAGCTAGTGCTTTGTTCGCTGTTTCAGTTATGTGTTTCCTGAAGAGAAGACCTTCTTCTAGTATCACACCTAAATGTCAAACTCCCTTAGCTCATTAAACCCTTTGGCCACTTAGTGTAATTGCCAGGTCTCTCCTAAGCATCCCCTTGTGTAAAATATATTTTGTTTTCCATTCCGGGATTTTGAGCTTTATGCGAGTAAATTCATTATCCATAACCTATAAGGCATCCTTTGCTCGTCGTTCAATTTGCACTTTCGAGTTTCTGGTGATAAGAATGGCAATGTCATCTGCATATGCTGTATGGCTATTAATGGCTTTGTAATGGTCAAGGAGACTTAACACTGCTTCCAATCTGATGTCCTAAAGAACTGGGCCCCATGACTTCAGGGATAAGTTCGCAGAGCTCGCAAATTGTTCATGCCATCTTTAAGCATTTCTTGCTCCACTTTTGCAGCTGTTTTGACTAAAACTGAAGGCCAACGAGAACGCTGTTCATCATACACATCTCCGCCTGCGGTGTCATTAGTAGTTAAAGCGGGCGTTAAACAATACCAAAAAAAAAAAATCATACACATCTGTACGTCCATCCTTGAACTCTCTGACCTACTTTCCACATTTTTGGCATCTATACACTGTGGCCCATAGACTTTGCATAACTGACAATGAGTTCCCTGGGGGTAGTGCTCTTGACACTCACTGCACGCAACTCGCACTTGGCGTCAGAAGCGAGAGGAAGCTCCATCGCGAACGGCTGCCCAGCCAAGACTAATGGTTGCAACAGGTGGGATGGGAATTTGAAGGGGTGAAACCAAGTTACATGCCAGTGGTGCTGGTTCTTGCGTAAAAGTGTTCCTCATGGCTCTAGTGCGTTGGAGACCTTATTTTACAGACATGCCTTATACAATATTGTTGAATATGTCTTGCATCATGTGCATGTTAAATAAATTGTTTTTCTATAGGTGCACCTTAAATCATATTCTTTACACTTCTATAATTAAATACCAACTGGTTAGGTTAAGTTTCAGGATCCTGATTATATTACTTTCTTTGTAATTACAGTGTTTGTATCTTGCTAATTCTGTGCACAGATATCTTATTTAGCACTTTTGATTATGTTCAGTAACTATGATATACGAGGGTTGGCTGATAAGTCCCGGGCCTCGCACAGATATGGCGCCACTAGGCCAGTTAGACTGTATCATTGTATAGCTTAACTCTACACTAGTTTTTATCCATAGTTACAGGTCAACAGTTTGTTTAGTTTTTGAATGACAGCATTTGAAACAAGACAACTTTAGAATTTTCACGAAAATGGAGGATTTGGAAAAACGAGCCGTGATTAAATACTTCCATTTGAAAAGCTTACTGCCTAAAGAAATCACGGAGGAAATGGACATTACAGTGAAAGACTGCCTCTTCATATTCAATAATTAAAAGATGGGTTGCAGAGTTTAAAATGGGACGTATGAGCACTAGTGATTAGCCTTGCTCTGGACGCCCTGTAGAAGTGACAACTCCAGAGATCATTGAAAAAAATTCATCATTTAGCACTGGAGACTGCAGATTAAAGTTGTTTGAGATAGTAGAGGCTGTAAACATATCAAAAGAACAAGCAGGTAACATTTTAAGTGATGTTTTAAGCTTTCACAAGGTCTGTGAAAGATGGGTGCCGCGTTGACACCTGATCAAAAGTTTATTTCTGTTAAGAATGTTCAACTCTACTGTAAAAATCCCAGTGAAATTTTGAGATGGCTTATTACTATGGATGAAACTTGGATACATCACTACACTCCAGAACGTAAATCACAGTCAGAACAGTGGATTGTGCCAGGTGAACAAGGTTATGGCGAGTGTTTTCTGGGATGCATAGGGAATTACTTTTATTGATTACTTGGAAAAGAGTAAAAGTATAACTGGTGACTACTATACAAGCCTACTGCTATGTTTGAGTGATGAGGTGAAAAGAAAAAGACCTCATTTGGCAAAAATCTTTTTATCATGACAATGCTCTAGCCCATGTTCAGTCATTGCAATCAGAAAAATGTGCAAATTAAAGTTCAAATTGCTTGAACATCCACCCTATTCGCCAGATCTAGCACCCAGTGACTACTACCTGTTCCCAAACCACAAAAAATTTCTTGAAGGATGAAGATTTTACAGCAACGAGGTCATTGATGCATTAAACAGCTATTTTGAGAACCATGATAAATCACACTACAGGGATGGTTTAATTAAATTAGAATACTGATATCACAAATGTATTAGCCTTTCTGGAGATTATGTTAAGAATTAAAGCAAAAAAATTCTTTTAAGTGCTGTTTTCATTGAGAGGTCTGGGACTTATCAGCCAACCCTCGTATTTGCTTTTATAAATGTAATTGTCCAGAATTCAAATGCTTTTTGTAAAATTGATTATTGTATCTATGCCACATTACTGTTTATTAGATGTATTAATGCAGAATGGTAGTACATATTTTTCTTTCATGCTTGTAATCTTGTATGGAATGATTGGCTTGTTTGCTTATACCGTAATGAAACCATGTTGTAGCATATACTTGCTGTTTTGGGGAGCTTAAGTGCCTGTTGAGTGGGGAGCCACAATGTTTGCCATGCACCACTGTTTTCACTTCATCATTCTTCAGCAGACTGCACTTTAGTGGTTGTCACCAGGACACAGCTGTGGCATAGGTCCACTTGATGAGGAGATATTCCAAGACAGCAGATGCTCCTTTATACTCTACACAGTTAAGAACTTCCTCCATCAGGGGAGGAGGGAAAAAAAAAAAAAAGCAGATACCCTGAAGAATTTGTTTGTCTTGTGAACAGTGATTAAAAGTTTAATTCAAGGAGAGGTTAAGTACAGTAACTTTTCTGCTCCTCAGAATAGGTGCAGTGACAAGTTGAATTTATGGGCCTGTGCATGGCTTAACCCCCTTTTTATAGTACCTTAAATTTTTTATTTGAACAGGACACTCACTCCTCAATTTTGCATTATGTAGGTTCATTTTTCTTACTGATGTATGTCAACAACGGACTTTTGAACAGCCAATATCCTAAACAATAAAATATTTTCTTTTTGTAAAACTTTGTATCATTTAAGTATTTTTTTCTTTGCAGTGGTCATCAAACTGGTGACCTGGGGGAGATGACATATCTTGGTGACATTGCCAACTTTATGTTCATAAAAACAGGCTCCCTTTTCCTCTTTTGACTGCAATATAGTGATATTGTTAAGACATATGCCAGGAGCATAGCTCAAATAGGTCATCATGGAGACATCTCTGCATCATGTATAAGGTAAAATAACTATTGTTAGTAAGAAGTGTTTGTACTCCTGTATTGGTAGACTAGTTAGCCCCATTCACCTTTAATTATAATTATGTAGAATATTTCCCTTGTAGTCTCTGATAAAACAGAGTTGCAACCTCATAAGCATGCCTGGCTGTAGTGAACAGTACATTTCCCCCGGCTAATCCCTCTGTAGCCAAGCGAGTTTCTTGCATTCATAACAGCAGGCGTGACAATATGCGCATCACATGTATATACCCATTTTATTTTCTCATATATACAGACTGTAGTAAATGTAATTTTAGTTAATAAACTTTTGATAGCATGGTATGATGGAATTAGTATTGATGCATAATAGTGGTAGTTTCATTTTATAGCTGGTACCAATAGATGTGAATACAAATAAAAAGGGTTACAATGTTGGGTCATAGTACGACTGAACATTTTATCACAGCAACAGCAGATAGTGTATGGATAATGTTGCAATCTATGATTTATTGTGTACATGGACATTATTTTTCTCCCAGTCTCTAGCTCAGTGGTTAGAGCAACTGGCTAGAGACTGGGAGTTCCCTGGTTCAGATTTCCGCTATGGCATCAAATTTTTCAATTTGACTCTACCTGTCCAACTCCTGTCCTACTCACGGCTTATGTGAAAAAACAATTAAATTATTTTTCTGTTATATTAAATATAGTTTTGTGGATATCTGTATTTTATATTTTGTATGAATGCAGATATATTATGTATGTAATAATTTTGTTTGGTATCATATTTTGACTGTTTTGACAAAAGAAAAAATAGTTTTAAATCCTCATTCTCTTGTAATTTATTTTCTAACATGCTGTTGCACTTCATATGTAGGAATTTTATTTTAAGTTAATATTCATTGCATGTTTGTTTAATGTGTTGTAGTGTAAAATTGGCGAATCAGATCAAAGCAGTTCTGCCCACACAGCGGACAGTCTCTGACCAGCAACAGTTTTGGTTCCTGAGTTGGCACCTCTCCTACATTGAGAAGGAACTCAAAGGAACCTGCCCTTACTACACGTTTGTCAGCTCTTGAGGGAGGGCCTCTCTCTTGAGCTCACTCATTCTCGAATGGAGTGGCGAGTTAAGGCCACTCCCAGTCCTAACGCAGTGGAGATGCAAAGAAGGCACTTCTCCACAGATAAAAGAAGAAGAAACAGCAGGTATTTTAGTAAAACAAAAGTGAGTTCTGGATTTATTGTTCAGTCAGTTGCTAGGCAGTGAGAGTTAGCGGAGAAGGTGGTAGATGTTTAATGTCAAGAATTGTCATGCGTGTGTGGGGGACAGAAACGTGTAATAGTGTGCTCTTGGTGAAAAATATCAAAGAAGACACTTACAAAATAATTATGTAGAAGCATTATACAACACACAATATTTGTGTAATATATTTAATGTTAAATTTGGAATGGATAAAAATTTAGGCAACACAATGTTAGGACAAAAATAATATTATATTTGAAAAATCAAAATTAAATTTTGGCAAACAGCAAAAAAGGATTCTTGCAAACAGCTGCTGCAAATTGGTAATTTTTAAAATTCTTTAACAGTTTCATTTTTTTTATTTGATCTTCTTTGTATGTAATTGTAACTGTAATTGGCAATCCAGTGGCCATGTGGGTGATGGGGGATTAGTGTAAATATATTTATTATTTGGGGAGATTAAAAGATAAACATTGTTTTCGTACAAAAGTTTGTTAATGAAAGTTGGGAAAATTTCAATTTCGTTAATGACAGCTAATATTTAATAAATGGTCAATTGAAACATTACACACTAGATTAAGCATTCAATTATTGGCCTGATTTAACTTCTTCCAGCACCACGCAGGTACACAAGGTGGGTGGGGTGATGGTAGAAACTAGTAAAGTCAGTGTGGAGGAAAATCAATCTTTGGGAGTCTCTGCTAGGAAGCGCATGGTGAAAGTCAGGCAAGGTGAAAAGTGCTACATGAACATCGACCATCAGCATAGGATGCTTGGTAAGGTTAATAAAATTATGTTATTTTAGTTTATAACGTTGTAACTTTCATGTGTACCAGTCCTCCCTTTTAGTGAAGTATTCCTGACATCAGTGAAATCTTGGCGCGCCCGCGCCCCCCCCCACCTGTCCCCACCCCCACACTCACTCACACACACACACACACACACACACATGTAGTGGGGTGGCGATAATATCCAGCAATCTACGAAAAGCATGTGGATATTATTACTATAACCAAAGTAAACTTAACCCATTTGCACTCTCTAGCTGCACACCCTGTCAAATGATTTATGTTTTCTGTATTAATTGGGTTTTCCCATAATAATTTTCATAACTTCATTATGCAAGCTGCATTAAGACTAGTAATGCATGTTTTAACATCTTAAACATGTCTGACCAATGATATCATAGCTGCCCTTTAGATTGAATTTGTACAGGCCAAAAATATCTCAGTAAAGTAATTGCTTCTAAGGGTGTCATCATGGAAGGAATGTCTTTATTGTCGACTGTACAAGATACAGTAAAATGACTGATCCAAAGGGGAATGTGCAAGGCTCTTGCACTATTATTTGGTCAAAGGTGATGTGGGTTCAGAAAATAATACCTATGCTTACTGATGACTGTCTCATTTTGAAGATATGATCAGGAGAAAGAGTTAAATAGCAGTGCCCCTATATTGACAAGGCGTGCAGTTTGCTATGACAACCAACAAATTCAAGAAAAGTGAAAATGGTATAAAGTATATAATGTTGAATTTGTACAGGCCAAAAATATCTCAGTAAAGTAATTGCTTCTAAGGGTGTCATCATGGAAGGAATGTCTTTATTGTCGACTGTACAAGATACAGTAAAATGACTGATCCAAAGGGGAATGTGCAAGGCTCTTGCACTATTATTTGGTCAAAGGTGATGTGGGTTCAGAAAATAATACCTATGCTTACTGATGACTGTCTCATTTTGAAGATATGATCAGGAGAAAGAGTTAAATAGCAGTGCCCCTATATTGACAAGGCGTGCAGTTTGCTATGACAACCAACAAATTCAAGAAAAGTGAAAATGGTATAAAGTATATAATGTTCTATCACAAGCATACTGTTTATCTATTGGTAAATAAATGAAACAGCTAGGCCCTCCGAGTCTGATGATGTGGGCAAATACTTAATAGTGGAACCTTAAGAGACTGTTGCAGCTAACTTTGTTTGCAATGCTAATGACAAACTAAGAAGAGAGAGACCTGTTATAAGTCACTGCACAAATTGAAGAAAATTTGCATTCTGGGAGAGAAAATTAGCATTGACAACAGTTTGATGAAGTTCAGAGCATGCTTGTTATTTGAGGCTGTCAAGTGCAAAATTCACCTTATCCAGGTAAAACAAATTTTCAGAAAATACGAAAAACTAAAATTAGGAAAACAGCAGAACATTTGAAAATTCTCTTAATGTTATCATGTCTCGACTAGACCCTTAAAGATTTCTGCATTCTCTATAAAATCATTCTCAAATAATGTGGCGGTAAATCAAAATGTAAATTTGGATAAGGTGAGTTTTGCACACAACAGTAGTGGTAGTTTTGGTGGAAACACAATATGAAATTACAATTAAGTGCAAACATTTTCACATTTACTTCTTAATATTTGGTTTGACTATGTTAATAATTGACTTCTTGCAATATTTGTTTAATTATAAGAATTTCTGGCTTCATACTGATTAAAAAACATTTTCACAATTTTGACTCCCTTTTCACATAAGGGTAAATGAATCATTCCTTTCATATTTTTGTACTACTTGACCAGTTTTCATATGACATAGTATATGCCTTGTAAAATTTATATATTATGCCTATGAAGGGCAATACTAATAATTCATATTCAAAAAGCAAACATGTCAAATTCTAAGTTGTACATCCTCGCTATCCAAGAAGCTTTCACAAACGGCATCTACTTCTTCATTGACATTGGCAGTATTGTTTTTAGATATTAAATTATTGTAAAATAAAAGGCTTTCATTTTCCTCCCAGTTTTCGCCAAAATGTTTTTTTTAATAAATTTCTGATATGTTGAGCCTTTTCCTCCTTTACTAACACACTTACATCTAAATTCTTTGCAATAAGCATTTCTAAGGCTTTGCCTACACACAAATCTGACCAATAATTTGTCTCGCCTCGTGCGAGAACTTTTCCTGATCTAGAGCGTTGTAAAATAATATGTTTAGAAGCCTTTAATTTAAAATGCCAGGATCCTGTTAACTTCAATGTTTCCTTTGCAGCATACTTCCAATCTTGCACAGGTACATCTGTCCCTAGCCTGATTACCTACTGTTTCATGAGTTTTATAGATTTCAAAATATTCTTCAGGCCTACTAATAGTGTTTCTCATTCTTACTTCTTTCTCCATTAGCCCAAAAACACGATCGGGAAAGGCCAGGAATAGGAAAGATCATTTCTATCACCTTCATGTTCTACGGTGTTTGAATAGCTAGTTATTTATTACACACGCCTATCATAGTAGTGTTTTTATTTTGTCCACAGCAGCCATCTGTAACTAGCCTAACTTTCTTAATTCCAGAAAAGTCAGATTGCACAAATAACTGTATGCTGCTGACACAATTTCGTTTGAACCTTTAGGATTCATTTTCTGTCCAAACAAAATTAGAAACATTCTGTTTTGTCAGTGTTGACTTGGATGAACCCTACATAATGGTGAAGCTATACATGTATCACTGCCTACTGTAGTATGCTGCTTGATCCTGTACTTTTCGCAGTACCATATATGTTGCAACTTTATCATCTTCTTCCTTCAAGAGATCAAAATAAGCCTTAGCTCTAATTTTGTGTATTCATATAGCTATCAGCAAATCAGAATGTTTATTTTTATCTGTTTCTTATTTTATTCTCTCATCCTAAGAAAGACAAACAGCATACATCAGAAACAGGGCTTTTGAAGCCTTATTAAATTCTGTATTAAAAATATTGCGAAAAAAACTCTTATGAGACTTTTACTGAATTAGGTACTTCTGCATTATACATACGTCTCATCTTATTAATGCTCAATTCGCCTGTTAAGTATTGCCATGTTGAGGTTTTGCTCCTGCAATAAATTTCTGTATGAATTTAATTACAGATTCCCTCTTATTACTATTTTTTTGTGACACACTGTCTCCTCCTCTCAATTCCTTTGGTGTCACTCCAGTTTCAAGATGTCTTTTACAGATGTGCTGCACTCTGTGTTTTGATATTTGCAAAATGTCTAGAAAAGCTTTCTGACACACCTGAACAAGCGAACCTTATACACGTTTCATGTGATACTTTGTTGTAAAACCCTTCAGATAACCACCTTTAACTGCACACTGCCATTTAAGTATGTCAGTAGAACAGGAAGTCAGAATAATGTAGTCTTGTTTAATTTTGGAACTGCAGCTGTAGAAGGCTTTGTGGAATTCCTTACATCCCGTGTCAAGTTACTGCATTGGAATGACTTGCTGTTGTGATTGCAGGTACGCATGCTTGGGCCGAGGCTTGCTGAATGCCTTTAACAATAGAGATGGCATTGTATAACATATCTGTTTACTCCTTATTGACTCATATTTGTGAACAAAGAAGAATACTTTCAATTGAAATTTGATCATACATACCTTTACCTCTTCTTTCATGTTTTGATTCACGGGACGCTTATTTCCTAGTTCTACTACCGCTTTCCACCAATTTTGAGATATCAGTGGACTCCATAACACGTCTGCACCTTAGACCAGTCAAAGCTTACCTAAAAACAATTTCAATTACGCAGGACTGACAATGTAGGAAAATATAGAAGCGAAACTGCTATATTTCTTATAGTGTTGGATAAGGCGAGTTTTGCTGTCCACACAGCACAATTGTAGTGACACAAGTATTGCATAAGGCAAGTTTTGCTGTCAATTGTAAGATGGATTAGACAAGTTCTGCATCAACCACTGCGATGGATTTGAAGAACAGCAGTTTTCTGGGCTCTCTTGAAGGCATATTAGATTAGTTTTGTTGAAACCTTAAGTCCCCAGTTCATTGAGAACTGCAATAAGTATTGAATCCCATGTCTAACTCAAATTTTTTAATTTTTGGATAAGACGAGTTTTGCACATTTGTCCAGTACAAATCTTAAAAGCTTTGGTATAAAGTTCTATACGGATTGTTCCTCTGAAAATGGGTAGTGTTGGAACTTCAAAATATATATTGGCAAAGATGAGACAGAAATGGTTCACCTCTTACTAAGAAGTTGTCAGCAACAGAAAAAGTAGTGTTAAAGGTATCACCAGATCTTTTGAATTCATGGCATATAATTTGCATTGACAACTAGCATTCTTCCCCACAGTTGTGCAACAAATTTCTGCAAATGCAGAGAAATACCATAGATATTGGAATGAGACCACACTTTCAAAGAAACGGGAAATGACATTTACTTAAAATTTTATCATAACAATGCAGTAGGTCAACAAAATAATTTCTAAATTCTATACTAGTCAAAATAGCAGTGACTTTGTTGAAGAGAGAAAGAAAAATAGCCATACAATTCTGAAGTCCAATTGTATAATGGAATACAATCACGCCATGAGAGGAGTGATGCTCATGATCAACAACATGCCTTATATTCACTGATGGGACAAAATATGAAAGGATACAAGAAAATATAGTTTTACCTTCTCGACATGATTCTGTTAAACTGAGGGTTACCTTAAACTTTTGAGTCCAGTGAGGAAGAGATTGAAGTACACATTCCTCATAATAAATGTTACAGAAAAACTTCTAGAGTGTGTTACTTTGCCAAAATATCTTAGAAAAAAATGACTGCCAAATTTTTAATTTGAGCTTAGTACATAAATATACAGAAATTGTTGTGCAGGCATTCCTTATTTTAATTAGTTCAAGAGATGGACATTTTTTGTTCACATGTTATTGAATGTTTTAACTTTTTTCAATTTGAGTTATGAGAAATAACTAATTTTGGCTGGACATTCTTTCACTAGTACACAACAATTTTAAACCTATTCTTCCCGAATCTCTCCTGAAAATTTGAAGCTTATAAACATTAAACTGTGGTCCACGGACTGATTTAATGCTGAAAAAAACAGAGAAAAATTTAGTTTTAAATTCAGTGCAGCATTTACTTAAATGGTACAGCAGCATATTAAAGAACTATTTGTGACTTTAGATTTTTTGATATTAAAAAACTGATTATGTGAAATGAAAGTATAAGATAAGTGTAATAAACAAAGAATAAACAAATTTTATCATTTTTTACCAAATTTCACTGATGCCTTAAATTGCATAGAAGTGTTCCAAGCTTTTGAGGTATGCAATATATTATGCAGAAAATACAGCCCTAAAGTCGGGAAGATCCATAGTGATCCCTGACAGCCAAGCGCACTGTCTTAGCTGATAAGAGGTGTGTCTACCTCTCTGCCAATAGATTCATGCTACGTAAGCAGCTACTGAACTATTTCAACTCCAACAACTTAGGATGTAATACAAGTAAGACTAAAATATTAAATTTTGCAATTTCCCAAAGACAAAGTGAGCAGTTAAAAACCAAAGTAGGTAACGAACATATTGTTGAAAGCGATCAGACCTCTTTTCTGGGCATAATATTCGACAAACATCTAACATGGGACAGACATATTGAACACGTCTGTAATAAAATTAGTAAAGGAGGATATTTGTTAAGATATTTTTCTAGACAAAAAATCCCAAGTATATTACGCACAATTTATTATGGTGTAATATATCCTCATTTACTGTATGGTATAGAACTCTGGGGTGGTGCTGCAGCAGTGCATATGAATAGGGTGTTGACACTGCAAAAAAAGTGTATAAGGATAATTTCAAATGTAAGACCTGACCACCCATGCAGAGAGTTATTTATAAAAAATGAAATTCACACTGTTGTATCACTGTATGTATATCGTGTACTACTCCTAATACATGGATCTAAAGACATCACAAGACATTGTGAGGTGCACAAGCACAGTACAAAAAGTCAAAGTAATGTATATAGATCTGTACATACAAAAAAGTTTTCTGACAAAGATCCAATGAATATAGGAGCAACTTTGTATAATAAACTCCCAATAGAATTTAAAACTCTACAAATTAAATCTTTTAAAGCTAAGCTAAAGAAATACCTTGTTAACAAACCTCTGTACAGACTCGATGAACTCTGATCTGAGGTGTGTGTGTGAGTGAGTGAGCAAGCGAGTGCGCATGGCAAATGATTACATGTGTGAGTGTGAGAGAGAAAGTGTGTTTGTATGAAATAGCTTTGTAACTAATAATTATACTGTAATACTTATAATGTAATACTGACTGACCATGCGTATAACTTGTATCCTCAAGTATACAGGCAATAAAGAATTATTATTATTATGTCACCCTTGTTGCAAGATGTAACAAACATTCAATGCAATTTCAGTTGGCACAAGTACCTGCTTGTACTGCACTATTTTGCTTTACTACAGACTTTTTCTATGTGTTGTAATATGCTGTGTACTAGTGTGTCAATGTTTTAGTTTGTTTGAAAATGGCTTATTGCCTGCTGCAGCCATGGATGGGACTAAGTGGCAACAGTGTGACAGAGCAGCCACGAGGTTAGGCAACTATCGGGGATCACTAAGGATCTCTCTGATTTTAGAAGCATGCCTGAATCAATAAAAATCTGAATCAGCATTCCCTTTTGAGACCTACTTTGTTCTCAAAGGGTCAAATGATATAGGAATACAATTTCTTATACAGCTGCTCCAATAATAGTGTATGTTAGGCTATATATTATTTAGCAATAATAAATTAATAGCATATAACTGTCCATCATCTACTTATTTTGTTTTTCCTGCATATACATCTGTTGTAAACATTTAAATCTAGTTTTTCATTACTCATGTATCTTTAATTTTCTGATTGCCATAAGCGACTAATTACTTTTGTGTACATGTGTAAATTGAGAGTAGCAAGATCCACGGTATAGTGTTGAAACTAGTGAGGGAAAACCATTATCATAACTGAGGCACTTATATTACTCATGCAAAATACCCTTACATCGACACCAATGAGTTATATTTTGTACATTTTAATTACACATAACATAGTTTTAAAAGTATGTCTGTACTAGATAGTTTAAAACTGAATATAGTTTTATTGTGCTAAATGTTTTTCCTGTTATTTTGATAGAAAAGTGGGATATTTTGTCTCAAATTACAATACAAAATTCTTTGTTGCTATGATTGAATATACGCTGCATATTAATTTGCTACCCAATAATTCTTCTAGACAGCAGATTATTGAACAGAAATTAATATGGCAAAATCCAGTTTTAAATGATCATTCTACCTTTAAAATTACATTAGTTATGATTTGTTTTCTAATAGCTGTATTTCAAGGCATAGAAGCCCAGCATTTTTCACCTCTACTGCAATTTTATACCTGGTATTTAAAACCCAGGCAAGCATTGTTGATCTGCTGCTCACCTGGCAGCAAGAGTGTTAAGATTACACATAACCTTTTCAAAATGTGTAATAGGTGCATAAGTGTGGTTTGTAAAACTGGATGACTATTTAAAACTATATAAACCTAAAAGCATAGCATGGGGAGGGGGGGACATCTAAAACCTTACATTCTCACAAATAAGATGCATTTTTGGATACCAATGATATCAGACATTATCTCCTCATACTTCAGAACAATAAATGCATATCTCAGGTAAGTGTATCACCGTTAATTATGATGTTCCATATGGCTATAATTCTGCAATGTGTTCTATTTAATATTTCATACCTTATTATTCTTTCTCCCTTTCATTAACCATTTACTTAAGTGTGTTGCTTTTAAAGTGTTACTTTTTAACTTGAATTAACTGCACATATTCTGACATAATATATTGCACACACTAAAATAATTTGATGGTCCAGACAGACAATTTGACAGATTCCATAACAATAAAAAAAGGACTACTCAACTTACATGTTACCTCATCTGGGTTGATTTCCGTAAGTTTTGCGTGAGAACATGGTAGAGGATTAGACCCATGAAAGCTAGGAAGGGACTCACAATCTGGAAGTGTAAAATGCCCTCGAGATTTAAAGTAGATGCCACGTTGCTTGTTATCCTCAATGAGTGCCCAATCATTATAGCAGAACAATTGACGGACGGCAATGCAGTCTTCAGCACAGATAGGCAATCCCACAAGAGATTCATTCTTCCATTGGCATTGTGGAAATGCATATGTGCACAGCAGCTTCTATTTTAGGACAAAGCATTCACAAGATAAGCAAATGAGGGTCTGCATGTAATCTGGCTTATGTGTATATCAACAAAACTTTTTCAAAAAAGAATATTCAATACACTGGAGTTTTAGTGCAAAATTCCCATTACCATTACCAGTAACCACTCTAGACTCCATTTATTCTGCTTAACCTTGACATTAGTATAATATAAATAATGACACTTCTAAACCCACTGCCATAACAAACATTGACATACAATAGCCTTACACCAACCCCCAAAAGATTAGTTCCAATAAATTATTCTCAAAGAAATAATTTGCTTTTAGTAAACATTGTTTTAAGGTTTAAAAATATTGATGCATAGGCTTTGTACATAAAATTATATAATTATACATGACTAGCCAAAAACAATCTGTTATCTTAAAAGCAGAACATGGTGAATTTACATCTAATTGATGCTAACTCATGGAGTGCCACAAGCAGCTAATTTAGGACCCTCATTATTCATTGTTTATATGCATAATTAATAGGGCCCAAGTTTTATTGAAAGTGCATATGCAAACGCACATTTAAAGGGTTTTAAAGTGTTGCTGCATATTCTAAGCATAACAGCTTATTTTAGCATAAATGATACAATTCCAAGAATTTCTAAGAAAAACGTTTTGTGCAACACTTTAAATTCCAAGAATTTCTAACAAATAGGTTTTGTGCATCTCTTTAGTTGTAACAGCATCTTACTTTCAGAGCCTACAACAGAAGCAGGAACTTAACTTAATGGGGAGGGAGTGGGGTTTTCCTACATATCTTTTACTACCACATGCAGCACAATAATCAAAAGAAATGCATTTTAATTCATTAACTTTTGTGTTGATAAGAGTACAACTAGGTTTTCGTTTGTGAAAATACCTAAAGAAAAGAGCAGCAAATGAGATTTACTAAATCAGTGGTTATTGGGTAATTGTGACTACTCAACTGATGGAGCAATAGTGTATCGCCAAGTTTGCTTGAAGGAAATAGTGTGAGAAGAAATTTCAACTTGAAGAACATGCAAAAACCGCTGCACAGATTTCAGTAAAGGGGAGGAAGTACAGCACATCACAGCTTCTTCTTACGCAGGTAAAACCCAAGTCTTCTGTTAACACATTTTCAGCCAAACTTTGTAAGGCTTTAGTATGCAGCAACATTCCATGGAATAAATTAAATAATCCAACTCTTTGATCATTTCTGGAAAAATATTGTGTAAATCAAAATATGCCAGACAAATCAACTCTTAGAAAAAAATATCTACCTCCACTAAATGAATCTAATCCTGCAATCCATCCATTTTGATATTGAAGGGATTTCTGTTTGGATCTCCGTGGATGAGAGAACTGATTCACATGATCGCTAACATAGCAAATCTCATGGTTGGTAAGCTATGTCCAGATGAACCTGGCAAATCTCATCTTCTTGCATGCAAAGAACTAGAGAAAACGACCCATAGCTCAATAGTAAGTTTTGTTAATGATTCTCTGCAGCTACTGTGGCCATCTGAAATTGAGAGCAATTGCAGCAAGGTGCTTGTATTGCTAACAGATGCAGCTTTATATATGTTGAAAGCAGCAAAGGCCCTCCATATGTTTTATCAAATCTAATGCATATAAGCTGCTAAGCACACATGGACTACACCAAGTTGCAGAAGAAATACAGGCACAGTTTCCAGCTGTTAATGATTTAATTACAAGTGGGAAAAAATATTTATGAAAGCACCAACTGGTATACAGTTCTACAAATATTGCCTGCCTAAGTTCCTCTGCCTTCTGCACCTGTCCTAAACTACTCGGATTATTTGGCTTTATGGTCAGATTGATTGGAATATTTATTTTAGTTGAATATTTATTATAGTTTTTTATGTGTTGTGTTATGTTTTTAACAAACGTTTCATCAAGAAGTCTGCAACCAACAGCAGTGCTTACTGTGGAAGAAAGATTAAATATTCAAATGAATTAATGCAGCTCAGAATCAGACATAGAATCATTACGATAAGTGTAAGGAAACATGCTGTGAAGTGGCTAAACAAAAGTATTATTTACATAGAAAATGTTAAAGATGGAAGGTTAGACAATTCGTCTCTCACCAAGACAGCCCGGGTTTGATCCCAAGCAACCGCATGTGAAATTTGTGGTGGACAAAGCGGCGCAAGGGCAGGTTTTCTCTGGGTTCTCCAGTTTCCTCTGCCATCACATTCCACCAGTGCTCCATCTTCATTCCCTGTATCACCAGTGGCATCGCCTGCAGTGCCATTGTAGTAAAAGTGGGCATTCAACACTAAATATATATTAACAAAAAACACACACACACGAAAGGTTGAAGACAGGAAATTGATGGAACATATTGGTATGAAAGAAAATTCTAGCAACAAACGTAAAACTGTATGGTTTTTGATAAAAAGATTTTAAAAAAAAGTATAATAACAAACCTAAAATCCTAATTTCAGCTGATACCTTGAATGAATATTTTATAAACTCAATTGAACATACTAAATCTAAAATCAATAAACCAAAAACCTCCTATTCTGAATTTTTAAGTCATTGTATATCTTCAAATGCAAATTTGCATTGGAAAAAGGTTTCCACCAAACAAGTATCAAAAATAGTCTCAAATTTTAAAAGCTCCACCAATACAGATATTTATGACATGTCAAACAATTTTTTTTGAAAAATTGATGTAATTTTTACCATCTTACATACTGTTTTAACTTTTGTTTACAAGAAGGAGTTTTTCTGAACTGCTTGAAAATTATGAAAGTAATTCCTATACACAAGTAAATATATATGAGCCTTGTAATTATCAGCCAATATCCCTTATTTCTGTCATATGGAAACTTTTGGGATGTATAATTTTTCATAAATTATTTGTTTTTTAAGACATTTTGATGTGTTTACTAAAGAACAATATAGCTTTTTTTTTGGAAGGAAAAAGTAATGTAGGAGCTTTTAAAAATTTGGTGGATTTCATTGTTTTGAAAATGGTGAATATGCTCTAGCAAATTTTTATGATTTAAGTAAAGCTTTTGAATCTATAGATTATAATGTTTTACTGGGTAAACTTACTTATTATGGTATTATAAAGGATCTTATTAAACTTTTGAAATCTTATTTATTAAAAAGGAAACAGCTGGCTTATGTGAATGGCATGTTCTCTTCAATTCATGACATCAATAGTGGTGTTCCACAGGGTTCAGTTTTGGGTCCACTTTTATTTTTAATTGTAGTAAATGACTTACCCAGTAATATTCTAACTCATACCATAATGCTTGCTGATGATACAACTTTTGTTACTAGTGGAAAGGATCTAAATAGATTGAACAAACAATGTGAGACAATTATGATAAAAGCATCTGAATGGTTCAGAGCTAACAATATGCTCTTAAAAAAAGATAAAAATGTCATTGTTCCTTTTACTTTGAGACATCTAGAGATTGATTCAGTTAATTTCTATCAGACTAACGTTAAATTTCTAGGAGTTTATACTGATAGCCAACTAACCTGGACTTCTCATATATAATATATGAAAAAGAGACTGTCTAGTATAATAGTTTTAATAAGAATCCTGAGAGAGTGTACTCCTCCCGAATATGTCAGAATATTATTTTTCATTTTTTGAGTCAATTATAAGATATGATTTAATCCTTTGGAGAGGCATTCAACAAATCCATGAAATGTTCCTTTTGCAAAAGAAAATTAAAAAATGTTGCTATACAACTCCATTTAGACATCTCTTTATTGAGTTAAGATATTTTAGCTATTTACAATCTTTATATTTTAGATGTTTTAGTTTACGCACACCCATTTTCTGAAAGCCAAACATTAAGAAGTGTTACACATAATTATAATACAAGGATAAAATCAAATGTAAATATTCCTTATTTTAAATTATCAAAAACTCAAAATAGATGTATTTAGGTATCAAACTATACAATAAGCTGCCAGCACATATTAAATGCATAGATAAGAAAAGTCCAGAATATATTCATGGCTGGTTGCAAATTCTTTTTATTCCATACAAGAATTTTTATATTTTAAAATCTGTAAATTAAATATGTACTTTGTCAATTAAATATGAAATTTTAATTGACAAAAATGTAATCATAGAATTTTTATATCAAACGATGTTGAATGCCTGTACAGTGCTTTAAGACAAAAGGAAATAAATACTACATACTAAGTGGGGGACATGGTCATCTACAGCTTCGTTTTACCAGGAGCATTTCTATGAAGTAAGAGAAGTGGTTGCAAAACTGCATGTCCGTGATGCAAAAGTTGTGTTTAAAAGTGATACGATTTATCAAGATGTGAATTTCATCCATGTGCATTTTTAACTTACAAAAACCATTGAGAGCCTAAAATGGTAAGATACATCCCTCCAAGAATCGCTCAAAATAAGTTTGTTCACGGAATTCCACTCCAGGCAAACTTAGGGAGAACATTAAATGAACGTTAAAACGTGTGTTTGAACTCTAACCCTGGACTACAGAAGATTCAATCAATTATTCAGTACTTGTGTGGAATTAAGGTTTCTTTGAAAGGTGAATGCTCTGAAGCTTCGGCACCAGTGTATAAATACTGTCCAATCACACAATTGATGTAGAAAGATCATTCTCCGCATATTAATTCATTTTGACAGATAATAGTAAAAATTTCTCTTCAGAAAACATCTAACGCTTACTAGTTGCCTATTGTGATGCTATTTTTTGTAATATTTGATTGGTTGTATATAGGGAGTGAATAAAATTCCATGATTTTATGTTTATTTTCTTGTAATTTAGGCAATTTTGTACATTTTTAGTGCATATAAGCCCGGACCCTAATAATTAATATCATACCTATAAATGCCCAAAAATTTCACAAGGGGCCATTGTCACAATGTTTCATGTCGAATTAGGAGTTTTTAGTGAATAAATGTATCCACCTCTTGGGTTTCTCTTCCATAAACCCGAATTTGCAAAACAAACTTTATTTAAAAAAATAAAGCAGAATGATTCACTAAAAATATTTAATTCCTTGCATATATCAGTGCTTGAAAAATATTAAACCAAAGAACTTAAAAAATATAAAGTTATTATTTCTTCAGTTTTTTCTTGGAGACACCCATAACTGAGCCTGATTTTCTTTGTGCCATATAAAATCATGGTTGTTAGTTATCTTTAGTGCAGTCTTGTGCACAAATACTTGCAGCCTTGGTGCAGGTGAAGTTTGTTATCAGCACCTGACATAACTAAGCCTGATTTTCTCTGTGCTATACAAAATCTTGGATGTAAATTATATTTAATGTTACATTATGCACAAATACTTGCAGTCTCAGTGTGGGTAACATTTCTCATCAGTGCCTGACATGTTGTCCTCTGTGGTGTAATAGTAATTTCATATACCCAAGGTTGCGGGTTCAAACCCGGCGGACGATGGATTTTTTCGGGTGTAAAAATCCTTAGTATGGCTTCATTCTGAAGGGAAGTAAAGCTGTTGGTCCCATGTCGTAGATTTATGGCTCGCAAAAGAACCTCAAGCCTGATAGAGAGCCCTCTGAGAACCACAGTAGTTAAAGAGCGTCCATAAATAACACGCCATTTGCATTTTTAGTACCTGACATAACTGAGCCCAGTTCTACCTGTGCTATTTGACATCTTGGTTGTAAGCTATCTTTAATGTGGTCTTATGTACAGATACTTCTAGCCTCAGTGTGGATAAAGTATGTTATCAGTGCCTGGCCTAGTACAAGGCAGCTGACCATAGGCAGAAGATATCCCTAAAGTCAGCTGCTACAACTACAGGGGCGGCACGTCCTATGTGTTCAGTGGTTCAGTGAACCTCCAGAAAAAAGTTGCATTTCAAAGAACATAAATTTATAATTTACATAATTATTCTTTCTCATATTATTAATTTTATTTGCATTTCCAAACTACTTTATTGTATAAAAAGCCTCCAAGTCTTTGAAACAGCCGCATACGTTCCAACGTGCTGCCCAGGTTCAATCTCTCTTTTGAACCTCCAAGTGGGTGCTTCTTCGGCAGAGAGGGGTAAAGGGAAACGTGGATTTGAGCTCGAGTGATGACCAGCTCTGCTGCGAGTCGGCTCTGGCAGAAAAGCTACAGGACTGCAACAAATAGCACATGTGTTTTCATTGTAATAGAGTGATAATTGTTTACTAAATAATATACATATGTAACAGTGTATTCGGTTATATACTTGTAATTTGGTGTTCATATGCATATTCATCTGTTCGAGTTTGTTTTCAGAGAAGAATGAACAGCGTTCAATACCTTTTAAAACAAACTTCACAGCTTTAAGCTTGGAAGAGAAGTGTTAAGTTAAGAAGCTTGGCAGGCCAATACCTCAGCTCGAATTAAAATAAGCACAAACCAGCCAAGATAAGGCATTTTGCAGGTCTTTCAATGTAAATATAAGCAAAAGAAATAGTTGGATTTGCGGTTGCATTACTGCAAATAAGCTATTTTGTTTTCTGTGCTTACTGTTTGCTAAGGGTAAAGATACAAACTGGACATGCCATGGCGTGCCAGATATAAGTCATCAAACACAGAAAATTAAAAAGCACAAGGAATCTATTGCACATAAGAATGCTTATTTAGATTTATCAGACCTTGCAAAAACGGAAATTAGGCGGCAACTTAGCTCAGCTTTCAGACAGAACATAGAAAGCCACAATGACAACGTAAGGAAAAATCACTATGTTCTTTCCAAAATAATTGATTGTATTAAGTAAGCTTGAACTTGCCTTACATGGATATGATGAAACAGCAGAATCTAACAATCCTGAAATATTCAGAGGGCTAATAAATTTTACTTCAGCTATAGGTGCAGTTGTAATAGAGCACATGAGCAATGCTACAGTCTTTAAGGGTATACAAAATGATTTACTAGAATGTATGTTATATGTTTGTCGTAAAGAAATTAATGCTGAAATAGCCAAGGCAGATTTCGTGTCTGTCATAGCAGATGCAACATCTGATGTATCTTCTAAATTTCAACTGGTTATAGTATTTCATTATCTGTTATATACTGGAGAGCCTGTTGAAAGATTTTGGACATTTTAAATCCACCTGGTAATGACGCTTCCTCCTAAGCAGCTTGCATTAAAAGTGTCCTCGCCGATGTTGTACAAGAACAGAAAGAAAAAGTAATATCTCAAAGTTATGATGGTGCTAGTATCATGCGCGGCCCACATGCAGGGGTGCAAACAATCGTGAGAGAAGAGTATCATTTCTTGTATTATGTGCATTGTTATGCTCACCAATTGAACTGAATTCTTGCCCAAGCTACCAGTCAAAATAAACATGTAAAACTGTTTTTCAATACTACTGCAGAAGTGCCAATATTCTTCTCTCATTCACCTCAAAGAGTGACTGTTCTAGATGCAATTGTGAAGCGAAGTGTCCCTCAGGGATCAGCCAGAAGATGGAACTTTAAATCCAGAACAGTTCTTACAATTCATGAAAATAAAGAGGACATTCTGGAATGTCTCCAACAAACTGAAGACACCAGCAACAAAACGAAGGTTGAAACTACAACAGCCAACATTTTCATTTTGGTTAGAGGTATTTTATAAAATAATGCCCCAAGTGGATATCCTGTAAAACCAATTACAAAAGTGCACCACTGATCCTGTAACAATAAAGCAAGCAATAGCAGCATTTGAATATAACATTTTGAAAATTAGAGACAATGTTGGTTATATCATAATCAAGGAAGAATCAAACGTGGCAAAAAGAAGATGCAAGGACGTGTACATAACAAGGAATGTAGCAGCAAAAGAAGTATGTGACATAATAATTCAGCAGAGCAAACAAAGGTTTGAATTCTCCAGCCACTTACTGGCCTCTAATTTACTTGACCAGCACTTCTTCCCTTCACTGAAGAATAAATTTCCTGAAAAAATGCTTTCTGCTGTTGTGCAGTCTTATCCATTTTTAAATAAACCTAAGTTAAAACAGAACTAAGGTCATTTATTCTCGAGATGATTTTCAGGAAATGAAAAGTTTAATAACACTTCTGAAGTTTTTAATTGAAAATAGCCTTCAACAACCTTTTGGAGATGTTATGAAATTGCTGGAATTGGTAGCTACTGTCCCAATGACGTGTGAAGCAGAGAGGTGTTTCTCCACTTTGAAGCGGATCAAAACGTTTCTTAGCAGCACCATGGATGAAGATAGGTTTTCTGCTCTTGCCATTTTATCCATTGAAAAGGAAATGATCCATAAGCTTCCACATTTCAACGAGAGAGTCATAGCTAGATTCGCCACGAAAAAGGAAAAGAGGATGGACTTTCTCTAAAAACATACCTCTACAGGAGATTCAAATCCATCAACGTCTTCAAGATCATTTTAAGGTAATTTTAGAACTATAGATATAGTTTAAATAATTTAGAAAGTCAAATTATTTGGAAAAGTAAACTTCATTAAGCAGTAAAAATGGTGAACCCCTGTCATTTAAGTCACTAACCGCCACTGTACAACTAAACCTATATAATTTTTCTCCAGCAGAAAAGGGACCTACACATGTGAGAGAAAGATAAGGCAAAAGTTATTTTTGTTTCCAGTTATATTTTTGGTATAAAACATCCAGCTGAATTTGTAACGTCAATGTGAAAATGTAACCTCTTGTCAGTATGCAGATAATTCTACAACCATTGGTTATCACAAAGATATCACTATTCTAGAGACAACCTTGAATGACACTACAAATATATTGTTCCAATACTTCAGAGACTTGAATATGTTTTTAAACCCTCCAAAAAGAGAATTACAGTGTTTAGAACTAAGCACACCAGCTTCTAGTTTAAGTTGTTTATTGGTAACAGCCAATGTAAATATTGACTAATGAAAAATTATTAGGAGTTGCTTTCGCCAAATCACTCATATTCACAAACACTGATAACTTAGGAAACCGTATTAGTAAAAACCTATTTGCTCTCAGATATTTAATGAAATAATATGTAATTCAAGCAACTGCCAAAATGATTTATTACTCTTAACCCATTTGCATCTTTCATTTGGAATTGAAGCATGAGGAAATATAAGAATAGCCAACTTTAATTTCAACACATTTTTAGTTTCTCTAGCCCCTTATGTACAATATACATAGGGATTGAGAAGTATTGTATTCCACCCAAAAATTTGATACCGAGATTTAACAGGAAATACATGTTTTAGGACCCCCTGTATCCAAAAAAAGTATTAGGGGGGCAGAGAGAGAGAGAGAGAGAGAGAGAGAGAGAGAGTGTGTGTGTGTGTGTGTGTGTGTGTGTGTGTGTGTGTGTGTGGGTGGGTGGGTGGGTGTGGGTGTGTGTGTGTGTGTGTGTGTGTGTGCGTGCTTGCGTGTGTGTGTGTGCGTGTCCGTGAACACGATAACTCAAAAACGAAAAGTAGCTAAAATACCAAACTTGGTATTTAAGTTTAGTATCTTTCAGAGATGCGACACGAAGATTTCGAGAAAAATCCCCCACCCCATACTACCCTTTACATGGAACTTTTTTCGAAAATTTTGATTTTCTTAAAAATGGCTCTAACGATTTTGATTAAAATATCATATATTAAAGATATTTACCTAACAAATAAAATGTATATCTTGAATTTTCTGGGAATAGCTTCTGTAGACCTGTTTATTCTGAATGAATATTGCTTAATTTGGCATAACTAGTAAACCGTAGGAGATACACAAAAACTTACTATACAAAAAAATTAGGTCTTGTTAAAATACATAAGTTATGTCATACACATTTTTCTCATGGAGCTTACCGTTTTCGAGGTATTCATTGCTATTAGTTTCAGTTGTGAAGTACTTACACTTTTCTCAGACGGGAGTGTCCGTTTTTCTTTTGTTCTACTCACATCCAAGAAAAGAAGCGATTTGTAATGATTATCGCATAACAACAGCTTTTAAAACATTTGACTATTGATTTAGCCTAGTGTATTCCCTTATTTTCTTCCTACTTATACGGAACTAAATAATAAGAACATTGTGCTAATGAGTACCACGATTAGCAAGGTGCAGATAGGAGAAGAATCTTATGTATGAAGTTTGTAGAACAGCTAGAGAAAATCATGTGAGTGTAACACATCAGATTTTTACTTTCTCTAGCCCCATATGTACAACGTACATAGGGATAGAAAAGTATTGTATTCCACCCAAAAATTTGATACCGAGATTTAACCAGAAATACATGTTTTAGGACCCCCTGTATCTAAAAAAAAGCATTTTCAGAAGAGAGAAGAGAGAGAGAGAGAGAGAGAGAGAGAGAGAGAGTGTGTGTGTGTGTGTGTGTGCGTGCGTGGGTGTGTGCGTGGGTGTGTGTGTGTCCGTGTCTGTGAACACAATAACTCAAAAACGAAAAGCAGCTAAAATACCAAACTTGGTATTTAAGTTTAGTATCTTCCAGGAATGCGAGGAAAAGATTTTGAGAAAAATCCCCCCACCCCTAACTACCCTTTACATGGAACTTTTTTCGAAAATTTTGATTTTCTTAAAAAATAGCTGTAACGATTTTGATTAAAATATCACATATTAAAGATATTTACCTAACAAATAAAATGTGTATCTTGAATTTTCTGGGAATAGCTTCTAAAGACTTGTTTATTCTGGATGAATTTCGCTTAATTTGGCATAACTAGTAAACCATAAGAGATAGACAAAAACTTACTTTAAAAAAAATTTAGGACTTGTTAAAATACACAAGTTATGTCATATACATTTTTCTTGTGGAGCTTACCGTTTTCGAGGTATTCATTGTTATTAGTTTCAGTTGTGAAGTACTTATACTTTTCTCAGACGGGAGTGTCCATTTTTCTTTTGTTCTACTCCTGGCCAAGAAAAGAAGTGATTTGTAATGACAATCGCATAATGACAGCTTTTAAAACATTTGCCTATTGGTTTAGCCTAGTGTATTCCTTTATTTTCTTCCTACTTATACGGAACTAAATAATAAGATCATTGTGCTAATGAGTACTACGATTAGCAAAGTGCAGAAAGAAGAAAAATCTTATGTATGAAGTTTGTAGAATAGCTAGAGAAAGTCATGTGAGTGTAACACATCAGATTTTTTGTATTATAGACAAAAACCTACATCAGCAATTAAAGTATTTTTAAAATATTGGAACTATAGAAACTGGTCAGTGACCAGGTACAGTATTTTCATCTCCCTTTTTAATAAGTACTTTAAACAACTCCCTTTGATATAAGTCATGAATCTTCTAGAACATTTGGGAAAATTTCAGCAAAGGCTCTGGTCATGAGTATGTAGAGCCAAAACGAAGGTCATAAATTTTCCAAATGCTAGAAAATCTCTTCTAAGTGAACCATAAATACATTTGAATATGTTGGAGTCATTCTGGTGCTCATAGCTGTGCTGCTAGTTCTTAAGTAATGCTGGTTCTGAAATTTAAAGCATTGCAGGGGGGTACAAATTCCCAAGCTGACCGGTAAAATTGGTTGAGAAATTGTGAGGTGGTGAATAGCTGATAAAATTCAATATCTGCAAAGGCCTCACAGTATATAAGGAAATGATATCAATGGTGGCCAGAAGTAATCTGTCATACGAAGAGAGATTCTCTTTCTTTAGTATTTCTAAGAAGTAAAAGGAATTTCTTATATAAAAACATTGAGACAACCAAAAGCAAAAAAAAAAGCTATTAATACTGAAATATGTTCTGGGACAAATTATAACTGCCAAATACCATTGATGAATCAGTCTTTGAATAACTTTTGCACTCATGACTTTTTTTTTTTTTTTTATTTATTTATTAATAGTGGGAGTACAAAGTTTGCTAGTTCTCACCTTCCCCTTTCAAACACCATTATACACTGGACACAGAAACACCTGAGAACTCCGAAGTTAATCTTACCAGTCTTCTATCGCGAGAGAAGATACTCATCACAGAATTTGAAAACACATTTAGCACAATTGTCTTCTCTCCACTTTTTAATGGTTTTCTGCATTTATGTTTCTCCACAATGGCCAGGATTTTTCTGAGCCATAACAAAATTGAAAGTAATATTTTCACAACACACTTAACCATCTGACAAAGAGTAAACTGACTGTTTGAACGGAAACCAGAAATGAACTACAGCACTTGTGCATAGCATTATAAAACCCTCTGCTGTAATGGTTCAATTACTTACAGGTGATTCTGAACAAATACATTTTATAATATAAATTGATGTGTTATAATGTTTTGTTTTATAATTATTTTTTTTAAATTTCTGTGCACAATAACCACAAAAATTATGATATGAACTATTTTATGTACAGAAAGAGATGTCAGCTTAAGCGGGAAAATTGTAATTTGCTTACCAGCCAATGAGATACTCCCTTGTCACAAGGTTTTGTTTACAGCTCCTTTGAACTTAAAAGTGAAATGATAATAGGTAGATACTGGAAAATTAATACATACTTAAATGAACTGGTTCAAGCTCAACTAACAACTTACAAAATGTAAATAATTGATATGTACTTGAAAGAGCTAAATGTTACCAAGTTATTAAAAAAATAAGTTGCATTGATATCGACATTGGAATACAATAGGTAGATACAGGCAGAACAAAAGTAAACAAACAAATTTGGAGCAGGCACAGGTTTTAAAGGAACAGCTCAAAATGGTGACATCAACAAAGGCGACAATAACACAGAGATAATTCCTGAACCCTGTTGAACATTCCTTGTGAGTTGCGAATCTCATCCCTGGCTGCAATAATGCAGACAACCGTCTCTTTAGAATCAATTGGTGATGTGGTTGAGATCTGGCAAATGAGGTAGCCAAGGCACGGTAGGACTGCCTCTTCCAATCCAGTAATTTGGGAAGACTCAATTTAGACGTTCCCATACATTTATTGTATAATGCACAGGAGCTGTATTGTATTGGGAATGAAGTCAAGGCTGAGCATCAAGCGGCACTTGTTCCAGCAGGGTTGGCAGTACATACTTTAGAAATGTTTTATAAATGACACCATGCAGTCGAGGAGAAAGAAGGTATGACCCAATGATGTCAGAAATAATCCCAACCCATTTGTTCACCATTAACTGTCGTTGGTGGCTCTTCTGAACAGTGAAATTGAGGTTTTTGTACGTCCATGTGTGACTATTCTTGTAATTAAGAACTGGTCCATCCCTGGTAAACTGGCCTCATCGGTGAAAACCACCAATGAAAACAATTTTGGTGGCTGCCTTAAGGCCCTTTTGCAAAACTGTAGGGCACAAATTACAATCTTCCGGAGTGAAGGCTTGCACCTTTTGCACATGTAAGGGTTAAAGTTGCTCCTCATGCAAGACTTACAATACGCTTGTGTGGTTGGTGCCCATCACACATGCAATAGCATGGGTGCTAGTTGAAAGTTCCTCTTCCAGTCTATGTAATACGTTTTCTTTAAACTCTGAAGTGTGATGGGTTTATCTTGCACTGAAATCTGCTTTATTTGGCACCACAAAACCACATTTTTGCAAATGCTGATCTACAGATTCGAAAGTAGTCCAATGGGGCTGCGATCTATTGGGGTACCTTTAGCTGTTTGCACTGCTTTGCCTTACACAAGGTGCATATCAGCGAGTTCAGCAAAAGTGTAAATTTGCTCCATGTTCTCTGAGTACCTATTTAACTGTTTCAATGTAATGCTGGTGCATAGATGGCAAATAAGAAATGAGATGTTGGAGACTTGATTACTGCACACTTAAGTAAGAAACAATTACTGTATGAAGGTATTAGTGTCTGCCAGGTGTATCAACGTCATCTATTGGCATTTGTCTCACTACCACCTAGGTACTCAGCACCTCTTTTGGGGACTCGTAGCACTTTGTGCTATTACTTATTGTCAGCCGACAACTTCAGGGCAATGTCAATAGACAACTCTCCAGCCTTAGCCATCAGATATGAGAGGAAGCAACAGTAATACAGTAATACCCTGTGCACTGTAAATGATGGTGGTAAACATAACTCCAAGGCACGACAGTCCACAAGAGACCATGACCTAACATCCGGCTGCTCATTAGGCCTGAAGGCATCATGAATGGGGTGCAGTGCTGGAGGGTGAGACAGATCAATATCTCGAGTCCCTCTTGGCCAGTTAATGTGGTCTTCTCAATCTGGAGCCGCTACTTCTCAATCAAGGAGCTCCTCAAGTGTACACCAAGGACCTTACGAGATTGAGTGCATTCTGGAAATTCCCCATGCCGGTACTGGGTATCAAACCCAGGTCTCCTGCTTGGCAAGCAGCTGCACTACCACCATGCTAAGGAGACTATCAAATGATGGTGGTAGTTTGCGATTTTAAGGTATAAACATAATATTGCTCACAAGATGAATAAAAGTTTCCCATATCCAGGTTTGAACTTGATTCCTCATGTTTATTCAGGTTCACAGTCAATCCACCTAACTGTGCAGCTTAAGTATAGCTACTAGAATCTTTCTACCTTCTTTAGCCATTTGCCTCAACCTGTTATCCATTGCAGTGGCATGCAGCCCCTTAGTAGGTCTGCAATTTAAGTCATTTTGGTGATGTTAAATTTAGAAATGCTTCTTCAGAGAGGTAAAAGATAGTTTTCTAAGTGCATAATAAGCTCTACTTTCGTTTCAAATGCAGACTATTTACGCATTACTTTCCGATTATGATTTATTGATTCCAATTTCTAACTATTTTGAACACACATAACTTCGTAACTTGACCTAAGAGACCACTGGTTTCTAGTCTCAAATTGATCAACTAGGAACCAAGTAAAATTTGTGTAGTGTTAATCATTTACACCCTGTATAGATAAGTGTTATAGCATTGAGATTCTATGCATCACCTTTCCTGGTAAGCATGTCTCACATAGACACTTCATAACCTCTATATGTTACAGTGATGGAGAAAAGCAGTGCAGAGATATACTTTGCTTATTAGAGAAATATTACTACACTTTATTTTTAGAATCTTTTAAATGATTCTAAATAAATGCAGCTAAATCTTGTTTTCTAGGGACCAAAGACTTTGAACATCATAAATAGGAAAATTGATTAAGAGAAAACATTACATAGATAGTCTTATACCACTAGATTCTATGCATAATTTTAACATCTACTTATTAAGTTATATTGTTAGCAGAGGCATTAGGTTATTATTTACAATAGCAACTACTGTAAAATGATTTTGCTTTTTTAAATTCAGCATCACTACACATTCTGCAAATCATGCAAATACTGATTACTGCACAGTACAGTTTGATATAAAACTCATATACTTCATTATCATTGTTAGCCTCCATTGTAGGCAAATGATGTAAGATGTTATTAGCTCTCCTTATTGCATTCTAGAGGACTTCATAACTGCCTCATATATATTTATTCCCAATAAGTTTTCCTTACTCATCTGAAAGAGTAATAATATGAAACTTATGAATTGAAAATCAAGGACTTCCTTGAAATAAGTGACTCTGAATTCAACCTTTAGAACAAAAAATTGTTTAACTTATAATGCCAAGTACAACTCAAACTTGGGTTCCAATGTGTTAATACTGACCTAGTAATAATTTTGGCTAACTGCCTTTAAAACCACATGTGTTTCTAAGTAAACTTTAGTAGCACTTTTGTAAGCTGTTACCTCTGCTGCACTTCGGCATGGCTCCTTTAGCCCAATCACCATTTCCTCCCAGAGGCCTGCTGTGATTTGCTCATTGATCCAACCACCTACATTATCTTGGGATACGTTGAACCAAACAAACCCAGTCCTGTTAAGATAGTTTTTACAGACCTTGCCATTGTAAGGAGCACAGTAGCCAGTTGGTGCCATTGGTGCTGCCTCACCTGCAAATACAAACAAATATTTCACTACTTTCTGTCAAGTACTTAATGACCATTTAACTTCCCGAAAATTGCTTTCTATGACTTAAAACAAGGCAAGAAATAAATCATAATGCTATAGATGACTCTGAAATCTAATAATATCTAATGTTACCTATACAGAGTGAATGAAAACACTTCTAACTCTCAAGTTCAACCATGGGCTATTTTGAAAAATTCTAAAAATTAAGATAAAATGAAGATTGGCTCTTCTGAAATGGATATTTGTCATCCAAGTATCCACTGATACAAATACATTTCAATAAAGTTCTAAAGCAGATGGCAAATCCCAGGTTTGCAAAGCACTCCTAAGTTTTATCATTTAATGCAAATACAAGGGCCGCCACCTAAGTTTTGAGAACTGGCAATATGACTGATCCATTTAAATGACCTATTATAGCATATACCCCATTCTTTCTCATTAAACTAGTATCAGCTAGTGACACTTTTCCTACTACTACTACAACAAAAGAGAAAACAACCCTGGTTGTAACTTCAATCATCTGCTGCAATGAAGCCAGAAAGAGAACACATGAGTGATTTTTCAATTATTTTGAAGTGCACTTTCCTGCCTGGAAAAAAGGACTGTTAACTGTATTATGACTATACCCTGCAGCCATAATCATAGAACGCGCTTGCATGTGCATGTGTGAATGGCTTGCTTCGTAAGTCATAAAGGATTGTTGGCACCCATTGTTACATGTGCGTTACTGGACACCTGTGCCAGCAGGTGCCTTTGACATCCTAGCTGTGGTTATTACACCTGTGCAGGTGAACTCATGTAGCATTGGAAGGTTCCTTGACCTTGAGCTCACATTGTTACATCTGAGTGAGTTTGCATTTGCAACTGCTTCTGGAAGTTTCCAGTCATGTGATCAGAGGTACAAAAAGGGCAATGAAGCTTTGTCAAGCATTCAATTTTCACTGGGAATGCATGGCGTGCAGGCGTTGAGTGAGTTTCAATGGGAAATTCATAGTGAGCTGTAATGATCGCTACAGCAAACGTTAAAAAAGAAGCTATATGACAGAAATGTTACAAAAGCATTAAGGAAAGTTAATTGTTACCAGATTCTGATTGTAATCAGTTTGTAGAAAAAATAGGGTTGTTGGAGAAAAAAAATGTGTGTTTGTGCAGTGGTGATTTAATGTTATGATGGAGGTCATGAAGAGAACTTTACTCTAAGAAATGAAGAACATGAAAACTGGAATGGACAAAATGTAACTAGGATTGGAGACAGTGCAAGTGTTCAAGTGTTGAACAGCTGGTGAACAAAGCCTTAGTGAACCTATCACCAAGTTATGTGTCCCAGGAAGTACCTACCCCTTTGTTGATATGGGAATGTTGGCAAGATGAGACAGTGCCTTAGGCTCAGTGACCACAAAACAATCCGTGACGCATCAATGACAGCACTAAGGATGGAGGCTGCGAAGACAATAGCTGCACTGATCTTGAAAACAAGGAGTATTCGCTACAACAGAGACAGATAGACAACCCAGAGATGATGAATTTCAATAGTGTGTGCTGGGGGTGTGAGGAGCTGGGTCACCTAGTGAAGGACTGTGCACACCAAACTGACCATCAGGCGAAAAATGAGTAAAGACCAGCATTCTGAGGGACATGTCAAGGATGCCTTCACTATGCCCTGATGCTACATGCCATGGGCAGAAGAGTAGATAACAGCCTCATCACACAGATGGCTGGGTATAAGGGAAGCTGTGCTGGATGCTGGTACATATAGGTAACTCCAATCAGACCTGATGTGTCAAAAAGCTTGCCAACATTAAAACCCAGTCAGGGCAATGTCTTACCTGTGGAGGTCCTGCTGGAGTTGATATTGGGACAGAGCACTGTGAGTCCAAAGGTATTTGTTGCCAGGGTAGCTGAGGATAAGATACACAGACTGGATGCTCTCAGAAACCATGAAGCAACAATCTACACAAGCTGGAATATCTTGTGATTTGGCCAAGATAAGTCATTGCTTTGGACACCTCACCATCTGGGGATCAGCAGGGTGATTTGGAGATATAATTTAGTTCTGCCTGCAAGAAGTAATGTGATGGTGAAGGTGCACCCAGAGGGTCAATGATGCTCCTGCGTGCAATATATGTTTACATGGGCATTGTTGCCTTGTTGAGAAGAAGTGCCCATGAGGCTACTGAACCCATTTGACACTGACCATGACATCCATGCTGAGATGAGTTAAGTTTGACTTGCACACTTGAATATACCACTGTAAGACGAATCCAACCAGCCAACACTTTTGCAGGACTTTGCGACAGTACATTAGTATGATGCGTATATTACTAGTACAATCATTAGTTTTGTACATATTTAATATAAGAAATAACTGCTTCAGTAGAACGCAGAACCTTAAGGTGTATAAGCTCGCATTGTATTCTTCAAGGCTACTTGCCTTGTTAAAAATAACAAGAATTTTAGAGCATCAGGGACACAAGTAACAACCCCTAGTTGGAAGGAAGGTCTTTTCCCTTATAATCTGGATAGAGGGACTTTGTCATTGTAGAGAAGGGTCATGTGGCTGGAAAATAAAGAAAAATCCCAGAGTCATGTGACAATGCTACTTTACGCGCCTCTTTCCAGCCAATCAAAAAGGAGGGCAATGTTAGAATCTTTTGGTATATAGTGATGCACATTTAAGAAATTGCACGCAGTGTAAGAAATACTCAATGTAAGAAGTGTGACGACACATAATGTAAGAAATACTCAATGTAAAAAACGTGATGACACACATAGTAAGAAATCGCACGGTGCCCAGTGTAAGGAATCTGATGGTGATGAATAGTAAGAAATACGCATTAATTATGAGCGTGAAGCATTATGGTAAAAGTTAATTTGATGGGCAACTATTAGCGTAAATGTTATATGGACTGTGAAACTTAAGATTATGGTGACGGTTGTAAAACTATAAGAACTCAGTAAGAATGAAACTAGCACTTATAAAGATTATGTCATCAAGTTCGCAATCGTTTATGTCAGGAGTCGCTCGCAGGGTTAGTGCCTCAAACCAGCAACAGTTAATCAATAAAAGAAGTTAGTGAAATTAAGTGAAATTTCTCTTTTATTTGAGTCTACCAAGTGTTACACACCTTGGTCATTCTTTCCCCCCTGAGCAAGAGACAACTCATGGTCTACAAGAATGAGCTTAGCCAGAGCAACAAAGAGAATCAAAGGTATGTTAATGTAGAGAATTTCATGAGCATTAACCCTCGACCAACTCCAAGTAGACTCACATGATAGTGCCATATTGGTGCACAAGGTAACCGCGACAACTTGGCTGAAAGAGTTGCTGAAGAGAGCAGCATCTCACCGCTCCACAACTGCAAAAGCTCCGATGTCTGCTTGGCCAATACCAGTTTGTCTTCAGGGAAGGGAATGGTGATGATGGCAACACTGACCAAACACACCATAATATCAGCACTGCAGATACCCAAGCTATCCGACAACCACCAAGATAATTTCTTCTGGCAAAACAGTCAGAGGTATGAGACATAGGGGAGGAGATGAGGTCTAAGTAAATCATTGAAGAGTCCCACAGCTATTGGTGCTCCCCTGTAGCCTTGGTGAAGAATGGTGAGTTACACTTCTGTGTGGACTACAGGAAGTTGAGTGCCATCACCATAAAAGACTGCTTCCCCATATTCCAGATTGACAACATCCTGGTCACACTTTCTAGTACTCAGTAGTTCTCGACTTTGGACTTGAAATCAGGGTACTGGCCCTAGATCCTAAAGATAAGGAAAAGACTGCATTCTCGACTGGCCAAGCATCTTGGAAATTTATGGTTATACCTTTGACCTTGTAATGTGCCAGCCATCTTCCAGCACCTCATGGAGCCAGTGATGAGAGGGTTGACTTATAACACCTGCCTGCTATATCTGGATGAAATCATCCTTGTAGGTCACAATTTCGATGACCATCTCGAGATCCTGACCAAGATAATGCAAAGGCTGCAGACAGCTAACCTTAAGTTGAATGCAAAGAAGTACCAACTTTTCTGAAAAGAGGTGAACTATTTTGACCCCATAGTCTCATCATCTTGGTGGCCACAGACCCGGAGAAGGCTTGAGCAGTGAGAGATTGGCCTCGCTTGAAAGACAAACAAGAGCAGCAAAATTTCCTGAGCTATGCAGCTACTACTACCACCGGTTTGTCAGAGGTTTCTCCAACATCGTGAAACCCCTCACCCATCTGATGGAAGAGCACCAGCCTTTCTCATGTTCAGAAGAGGCAGAGAACACATTCTAACAGCTTCAGGATGGCAAAGAGCGTGTTATAGCCTACTACAGCAAGAAGCTCTCCAAGGCAGAAAAGAACTTCTGCATTACCCAGCGAGAGCTCTGCCAGCCACAAGTACCTGTATGGTCAGCCATTTCATCTAAGGACTGACCACTCCGCTCTCACCTGGCTGTTGAACTTCAAGAACCTGGAGGGCCAGGAGGCTCCAAGAGTAAAACTTCACATCACATCAGAAAGCAAGCCACAACAAGGCAGATGCCATGTGCAGATGACCTTGTATAGAAAAGTTCATCCACTGCACCAAAGTTAGGGGAAAGATCACACTGTAGCTGTGCGTGTCATTTAGGCAGTGCCTGCAGCTGGATAGGATAGAGCAGGACTGAAGAGGGGGCAGCTGGCAGACACTGACTTCCGGCCACTCCTGAGAAAAGTGGAGGTAGGGACTAGATTGAGCTGAGAAGACATTGTACCCAGGAATAGTGTGTACCAGTCCATGAAGACCATGGAAGGAGTGTTGTACTGGTAATGGGAGTCACCTGATGGGAAGACCCAGAGAGCAGCTGATCCTCCCATTGAGTAAGGTCACGGAAGTCCTGCAGGCAGTACATGCGGGTACTTCAGGAGGACATTTGGGAGCCAATGGAATCATTGACAAGCTCCATCAACAGCACTATTGGCTGAGTTATGGACATATGCTGAGAGGTAATGCCTCCAATGTCATGTGTGCATTACAAGTTGCATCACACAGACCAGGAGCAGAAGCAGAAGGGTTACGGCTAGAGGGGGGGGGGGCGGGGGCGGCGCGGCGGCGGTGGTAATTGGGCTTTAGCGCGCACAACTACATTGGTTATTAGCGCGCTAGGGTAAATAAAAGAGCTAAAAGTTAAAAGGCATAAATACCACTAAAATAGAAGCACTACACAAGGGTTAAAACCAGAGAGCATAAAAAGGCTACCAAAGCCAGACTAAAACTTAAGAGACTTAAAGCACAAGTCGGTAAAATGTAAAAACCCGAGAAAAAATCAAACTCTACTGTACATCCCGTAGCGGCGGAGAAAATTGAAAAGTCTCTCGCAAGAAACAGAGTTGTCGCCCAGAAGGGTGAGGATGTCAGCAGGCAGACACAGAGACGCACGCAGCACAGTATGAAGGTGACACACTAATAAAAGATGACGCACCGTCAATGGCTCGTTACACGAAGCACATTGAGGTGCGGGTTCCCCACGTAAAATATGCTGGTGGCTAAAACGGCAATGCCTGATACGCAGTCGCGCTAAAACCACCTCATCGCGGCGACATGCACGCGAGGAAATAGGCCAGGGGACAGGAAGGGACTTGACCGCTCTCAGTTTGTTGTCACGCACCCCGGCCCATTCCGCGAACCAGCGCGAAAGAATGGCCCGGCGCAGGTGAATACGAACATCACCTGGAGGAACGGTGGTACTAAAAACTTTAGGCAATAAAACTGCAGACTTGGCAGATGTGTCCGCTTGTTCGTTTCCACTCACACCTACGTGACCAGGAACCCAAACAAACGACACGCTGACGCCAGCGTCAGCGACGAATTGCAGGCGACCCTGTATACGCTGTTATCAACGGATGGCATGGATACAGCTCACGCAGGCCTTGTAGTGCACTGAGGGAATCACTACAAATAACAAACTGCCTTAAATCCTGTCCCCGGATAAAAAGAAGAGCCTGATAGATACTAAAAAGTTCGGCGGTAAAAATCGAACATTGCCTCAAAAGATGAAATGTGTAACTCCGCGAATTAAAAACGAAAGCACATCCCACACCACGGTCTTCCTTGGAACCATCCGTATAAATAAAACAATGGTTGGGAAACATGGCTTACAGCTCTAAAAATGCGGAGCGGAAGACTGAAGATGGAGTCGTTGATTTCGGAATGGATGCCAACCCAAGGTGGAACTGGGTGTCGCAACGTAACCAAGGGGGGAATCAACATCCCCCCTTTGGAAACACATGCGGTAGGCGAATATCCAAGAGCCGAAGAAGCAGACGAAAACGAACTCCTGCGGAAGCAAGGCAAACGCACTGACAGCATATTGACGGTCAAGAGACTCGTCAAAGAATAACGTGAAAAACGGGTGATCTGGCAAGGTAAAGAGGCGGATAGCATAGCTGCAAAGAAGCAGATCACGCCTATGAGACAGCGGAGGTTCGGTAGCTTCCGCAGACAAACTAATAACTGGGCTAGTCGGAAACGCACCCAGCGCCAGACGAATCCCTCGATGGTGGACTGGGTTTAAACGTCGTAAAACCGAAGGACAAGCCGAAGAGTATACAATGCACCCGTAATCAAGTTTAAAGCGAACAAGCGAACGGTAAATCTGTAATAGCACGGTGCGATCTGCTCCCCAGGATGTGGCACATAAAACACGTAAAATATTAAGTGCACGATCACATCTAGCCTTCAGAGAAGAGACATGGGACAACCAGCTAAGCTTCCTCGAATACCAGGCCAAGAAACTTCACAGTTTCGGCGAAGGGCAGCGGTTCGGTACCGAGATGTAGAGAAGGCGGTTCGTATGGTTTCCGACGCCAGAAGTTGCCACACACTGTCTTCTCGGAAGAAAAACGGAAGCCATTTGTCCAAGCATGTAGACGGTCAAGAGATACCTGTAGGCGACGCTCCAAAAGGCACGTGCGCCGAGAACTGCAATAAATTGCAAAATCGTCCACAAATGAGGAGGAGATACCAGCAGGAGCACATTCGACAATGGGATTGATGGTAATAGCGAAGAGAGTGACGCTGAGTACCGAACCTCGAGGCACTCCGTTCTCCTGACTAAAAACACGAGAGCAAACGGAGCCCATACGCACACGAAACATCCGGTCCTTCATGAACTCCTGGAGGAACACTGGAAGGTGTCCACGGCAGCCCCAACTATGCAAGGTACGCAGTAAGCCAGCCCTCCAGCAAGTGTCATAAGCTTTCTCCAGATCGAATAATATGGCCACAGTTTGACACTTCCGAAAAAAAAAACATTCAGGATGTGAGTCGAGAGGGAGACAAGGTAGTTAGTCGTGGAGCGGTATCGGCGAAAGCCGCACTGTATGCTGCACAGAAGTTTCTCGGACTCGAGCCACCATCGTAACCCTCCATTGATCATACGCTACATCACCTTACAAACCGCACTGGTGAGGGAAATAGGACGGTAACTGGGAGGAATACTACGGTCCTTCCCCGGTTTTAAGATGGGAACAACGGTGACCTCGCGCCAAGCTGTATGAAACACACCCTCGCGCCAAACGAGGTTGTACAGGTTCAGGAGATATTGCTTACTGTCAGAAGAGAGGTTCTGTAGCATGGCGATGTGTAGACCATCGGGTCCTGGAGCTGAGTGTCGAGAGGATGCTAAACAGGCATCCAGCTCTCGCATGCTAAAATCCGAGTTATAGCACTCGGAATCCAAGGACCGGAAACAGAGACTCTGAGACTCCACGTCTGCCTTGATGGCACGAAACGCTGGGTGATAATTGGCGGAGCTGGATGCAGTTGCGAACGTGCTACCCAGGGCGTCTGCAATAGCAACCGGATCAACGACGGTGTCAGTTCCCACGAGAAGCCCCGGTATGGAAGTACCAGTCTGCTTACCGGCAACACGGCGGAGCTTCTCCCACACAACAGATGAAGGTGTTGTGCGACTGAATGTTTCAACAAACGAAGCCCAGGAAGCCCGTTTGCTGTCTTGAATAATGCGCCGTGCCCGGGCGCGTGTTTGTTTAAAATGGATCAAATGCTCCAGCGTAGGGTAATGGCGAAATACCCAAAGAGCCCTCCTACAAACACGAATGGCAACGCGGCACTCGGCAGTCCACCAAGGGACCGGTAATCGTCTAGGGTAGGCAGACGACCGCGGTATTGACTGTTTGGCAGCGGAGATCACGACAGAGTTGAAATGCTCAACCATCTGGTCAACGTAGTCGAACTGGCGGTCGCTGAAAGCAGCCAGAGCGGAAAATAGAGCCCAATTCGACTTAGACAGCTGTCAAGAACTCCCACGCGAGGAGGAAATGTGGTGTGACATAAGGGCAATGATCACTGGAATGAGTCTCTGATACTACGTTCCACTCAAAACGGTGAGCAAGCTGTTCAGAGAAAACGGAAAGGTCCAGGTGGGATAGCGTGGCAGAAGAATCGGAAATGAAAGTAGGTTCGCCGGTATTCAGAACAGAGAGACTATATTGATCGAAAAGTTCAGCAAGAACGGTCTCCCCCGCGTAAGCCCTAGGGGAACCCTATAGGGGATGGTGGGCATTAAAATCAGCCAACAGAAGAAAAGGTGCTGGGAGCTGTGACAAGAGATGGAGCATGTCAGCAGCGCAGAGGATAGATGAAGGCGGAACGTTGACATTACATACAGTAAAGCAGAAACCAGGAAAGGTAAGTCGGGTAGCAACAGCTTGCAAGGTAGTAGTAAGCGAGACTGGCTGACCGCTGATGTCATTGCGCGTGAGGATCATTACACACCCATGAGCAGGAGAGCCCTCCTCCGGTGTAACATCAAACCGCATGGGAAGGTATTGGTGCAGGGCAAACGTATCGTGGGGGCGAAGCTTTGTCTCATGCAAACACAGAACCAGAGGGCTATAGAACCGTAGTAACAGCTGCAATTCGGCTCCATGGGTACGTACACCGCGGATATTCCACGTCAGGAGAGCCATTGAGCACAGTTAGAGGCGTGAAAGATTACCGATTAATCATAATATGATTTTGCAGGTAGGATGCAAACGAATGGTGGAAACGAAGTAGTTGAAGTTAAGGTGGGCGTTTCTTGTTCTTTACACTCTTTGGACCCACAAGAATATAGCCACTTTCGTCGCCGCTATCCGCTGATGTTCGGGATGCGGAAGATCCCCTACGGCTCGTAGAACGAAAACGGGACTTGGACGGTTTAACGGTGGCCTTGAGTTTTTTACGACTGCGCTCATGAGGAGCAGCGACAGATGGTGTCGGTCTAACTAGCGGCTTACGAACAGGTTCTGGAGAAATAGAACTTGAGGCAGTGGGTGCTGTGGATGTTGAAGACTGCAAGATTGTTATGCTCGGCGCCTTCTCTGTTTGCGTACACGCGTCGGCTACGGGCACGGTTTGTAGAGCCACTGAGGAAACGAGTGCGGCGGAGCGCAGATGCATAGCCTGAGATGGTCGTAGGCTGCAGTTGTTGGAAGCGACGCCGGGCTTCAGGAAAAGTTAGTGTTCCTTAAACCGCAACTCCTGGATGGCTTTTTCCTCGAGAAAACGCGGACACTGCCGGGAGCTGGATGAATGGTTTCCTTTACAATGGACGCAGCAAGGGTCTCGAGCACAAGCAGATTCACTGTGAGCTGGTTGGCCGCAACGTTCACCTGTAGCGTCGAAGGTGCACCGACCTTGGGTATGGCCAAATATCTGACACCGAAAACAACGCATGGGATTTGGTACATACGGTTTCACAGCAGCGCGTTCGTAACCACAATAGTGTGTCTCAGGTAGGGTGGTGTCTTTGAACGTTAGGAATACCGTTCTCAACGCAACCGACTGACCATCACGTTTACCTAGAAGACGGTACGCCTGATATACACCCTGGTCGGAGAGATGGGAAACAATGTCTGCATCTGAAAGACCGTCTAAGCAGGTGGTGGTCACTACGCCTCTACAAGTATTCAGAGATTTATGTGGGACTACCGTTATTGGGTAGGAACCCAACAAGCCGGCTTTCAGGAGCTTCTTAGACTGGTCTTCGGTCTTGGTTTCCACTAACAGTGTACCTTCTCTAGTCCTGGTTGCGTTGCTTACTTTACCACAGATCCTGTCAATTTCCCGTTGAATATAAAATGGGTTAATGTCTCGCATAGTTTTAGATTCGCATGCCAAAGTCACTACCAAAAAGCGGTCAAATGGAAGAGTTTTGCGCAGAGGGATCATGATGAAATAGCCCCCTTCCGGTACTGTCGGCGTCAGCCTGCCATCCGGGGGAAAGAGAAAAAAAGACACCAAAAATACTTTCCGGGCTGTGCCGCCTGGGAGACCTCTCCCAGACCGATTTCACGGAGTACTTAGGAGGAGTTACCCTCCAGCCTCCACTGCTGGTCCTTACGGGTAAGCCCTCCACCATGCACAACCCGGCTTAATGCCCCTACCACAGGTATAACCACCTGTGGCCCCCCATTTTAGGCCATGGTGTGTAATGACACATCCATGGATTCAGGGGACTTGTGGTTGATTACACCGGGTTTCCGATAGCGGTAACACGTCCGGCCCGTGATTCTAACCCGACGACCTGCGTTCGTCGAGAGATTAGCACGGGCCGGGCTCCCAGAGAAGCTACGTTGGTGTACATATCGGTATGGACGAGCACCACACCTAAGGCTTACACATAGGGGCAGTGTGAAGGGTCCACTCAACCGTCACGCCTGAGACCTCCGAAGAGCACACACGTTGGAAGCCGCGCTGGAACCGTGGGACAGGAACCACGGAGAAAGAGGAAAGATCCCTGTTGGTGAGGCAGGAGTTTCCCTGTTGGTGAGGCAGGAGTTAATAAACCTAAAGCCTTAAAACTAAGTATATAGGGAATAAGCCTAGAAGAGGAAGATGAGGCGAGTAGACTCGCACCCACAAGTACACAAAGAAATGCGCAGACACACGCAGACAGAAACACAAAACGTGGCCCAATGGATGGGGAGGATGACATGGTGGTGAGTGACTCGGGAACCCCCGGGTGCGCCAAACCCGTACCTACCGTATTAGGCCCCTGGGGGGACCTGGAGCCAGGGTCATATGTAGCAGTATAATGTGGGGTCACCTTTCAAAAACATATCATTAATGTAACTGGGCCATTCCCTGTGTTAGACAGGGGCAACAAGTATCTGTTGGTTGCCATGGATTACTTCACTAAGTGGTCAGAGGTGTAGGCCAAAACCATCGCAAAATGTCTGATAGAAGAATTGTTTTGTTGCTATGGAGTACTGCTGGAATTGCACAGTGGTTAGGGCACCAAATTTGATTCTAACCTGATGAGACCCTGGAGCGACTTGGAGTGCACAAGATGCACACAATACTTCTAGTCATATGGCATCGTTGAGTGGTAAATCAAGATTCGAGAAGAACATCTGAGGTAGATTGTGGCAAATCTCCAGAGACATTGGGATGTGAGAATGCCACTTTCTTGCTAGCCTACTACTCTTCAACCCATGACACCACCAGGTTGACACCACCCATTGTGGTATTTGGCAAGGATTTACCATGCAATTAAATGTATGAAAGTCCTCCAGGGGCAGAACAGCCAGCAGCAACTATTTGGAGAATCTCATAGACCAGCTTCACAGCGTAACATGAGATGGCACATCTACACATCCAGATAATGGATGAATGCTTATTACAACCAGCAGACCAAAAGCAGTTTTCAAGCAGGGTGATTTGGTGTGGCTATATCACCCTACCCAGACCAAGGGACACTGCCTTGTATTGCAGAGAATGAATGATGTCATCTACCGCATACAGAGGCTGCCCCATGGCAAAATGTTACTAGTACACCTGGATCATCTAGCCCATTACAGTGCAAGTCAGGATGACCAGCCTTGAGGAGTGAACAGTCAGACTACACCCTGTTGCTGTAATCACCAAATGTCTATGTGGCTTGCTTCATAAAACAAAGCTGACTGCTGGCATCCATTGTTACATGTGTATTAGTGGTCACCTGTGTCGGCAGCAAGTATTTTTGACATTGCAGCTGTGGTTGATACATCAGTGCGGGTGGGCATGTGTGGTGTCACAATGTTCTTTGGCATCGAGCCCACACTGTTAACCTGAGTGAGCTCGGGACAGTTTGCATATGCAACATTTCTGGAGGTTTACAGTTACATGACCAAGAGATATAAAAAGGGCAACAGTCTTGCTGAGGTTTCAATTTTCACTGCAGCAAATGTAAGAAATGAGTGATGAGGCAGTTTGCCCCACTTTATGAGGCAGTTCCGGGATGGTGCTGCGATATCCTCTGCTTCTGTACCAGGCAGATGCCTTGAACTTCTGGATTCCCTGTTGTTAGTGTTTAGCACCAATTAACGGTTCCAACCCCACATCCCAGACTAGCTATCATTAAGTTCATCATGGCTCTTACAGTTTTGGGCATTTAAAGCTATATGATCTTGGGGTTGAGAGAGAAAGAGTGATTCCGGCAGTTGTGGAGGTGTCATGTATAAATACTAAATAAAATACAGCACAACTGAGTTATAGTTTTATTACTACTTCAGTAACATGAGGATGAATTCTTGGTTGCCACGTTAAATCTTTCACTGGCTATTGTTGATGATATCTCCAGGCCATGTACCCATAATGCAACATGGAATAAACTAATGCAAAATAAGAACTGAACTCCTAATTCCCCACTGCACATGCGGCTGCTCGCATGAGCTTAGCGCCAACTTCTTTAAACACTTCTAGCCACGTCGCTGTCCTAAATCAGAGTGAACGAGCTTATTCCAGCAATTACCAACTGAACCTCTATCAACCCCCAATACTTGGTCACAAGACTGCATGACATAGAAGTGGCCCATTAGTCATAAACGCGTTAGCCATGCCTAGCTTTTCGCCAATTGCCTGAACGAAAGGCCTACGTGATCTGCGTATTAACTCCCACTCCTGCATTTCCCTTCACTAAAAGTCTAAATAGCGTGGTTTTACTGAAATTTAACCACGTGAATGTCTGTAATGGACACAAAGCTTCTTCCAATGGTCAAACCAGTTTAAACATGCATTTACAATATATGAAATAAAATTGAATATTTTCCATAATAGTTACAATGGTTATCATTTCCCTTTGCCAAATTCAATGCACATTTTACTATCTAAGAATCTGACAATGATATTAAAATGAGTAATATACATCATAATAAAAACATTAACTAATATTATTAGCAAATAATTAATATTGAGAAAATTTCATAGATATGGATTTTCAGTCTCAGTGAGCTTTGACAGGAAATTTGTAGTGAGCTTTAATCATTACAACGAACATCAAAAAGGATCTACATGACAGAATTATTACAAAAGCATTTTGGAAAGTTATTTTTGAGTGGATTGTGATTGTAATTCAGTTTGCTGAAGAAATAAAGGGTTGTTGGAGAAAAAAAGTGTTTTTGTTGCATAACTGAAACTTTACTTTTCAACACCTTTGAAAACCTTGTGGTAATTTATAGTTTACAATGTTTTTTTTACCTTTTTTCTCTAACAGCTGAATAACTAAAAGGGTAAACTTTCAAGAGTCCTTCGCACGGAAATTGTTGAAAGTATTAACCTGAGCAATGAACATCCATAGGGAAAGTGTTCCTGTTATAGATACGGATCACTCTGAGTAGCTGTGGTCCAGTGACTCCTCCCCCCCACCTGTCCTAATTGACACTTTTTAAGAAAATTTTCAGCAAATTGTCAACTTCATGTAAGAAAATAGTGAAGAAAATACATACATTCTTTATCCCTCCTTTTCTATTTTTCTTTTCTCTTTCATTTTTTCTTTTATTCTGTTGCTTTTTTGCTATATATGTTCTACTATTTCATTCTTTCTTTATTCCCTCATTTGTTTTGTTTTATTTTCACACTTTTCTTTATTTTTCAGCTTTCAGACCTTAATTTTTTTGTGATATGAATAAGGTGGACTAAGATGATAATGAAGTAGATTTATTACACATTATTTAAATAATTGTTTAAATTGAGAAAGAAATCAACCTGAATTGTTTTTCTGAAGAATAAAAGTGATTATTTCTATATAAATGAGAGAAGTGTTCTCTTTGTGTCTTTGATATATAATTAAATATTGTGCCCGTGTAAGGAAATGCATTTGGTTATTTACCCTGTAGTAATGCAATTTGCTTACTAGTGATTAATTTATTATTTCTTAAAATAATAATGAAGAATTAATTATGCAGCTTCTGCATACATCGGACCCTCAATATTTATAATGTTTGTTTTCAGTAATTCTCCATAATTGGATATTTAAGTGAGATTATCAGTATGACACAAGTGATACTTAGAAACAAACTGTGAGGCATTGTGGTTCTTTTTTTTTTTTTTTTTTTTGGCATTGTGCTAAATACTGCCAGGATGAATTATTTTGATTTTGTGGAGTACAATATACCCATTTTATAGTAATTTAATTTTCCCAGAGTTTTGTTTTTCTTAGACAAGGAAAAGAAAAGAAAACAAAAAAAAAAATCAATGTAGTTGGCTTTTTATTTGAATTTTTCCAAATTTACATGGTAAGATGCTTTCGAGCCACAAGCGTAATCAAAGCTCAAACTGAGTATGCCGGTATAATTTGAGGGTGCACCTTCAGCTAGTGATGCAAGTGAGTCTATTTTGCCTATAATTGCATTTCAACTTAAGGCCATGCTTGGTAATATCATTAAGCAATCTGTTGTAAGCAAACCTAAGATAGAACCAACTTATTTTGTAGATCCTGTCATTAATGTTAATGACTTTGTGTGTTAATTTAATGACTTTACCAGGAACTTTCATATGATAGCAAAGGCTACTCTTGGAATGAACAGCACATGTTTATGTTTTTCGGTGTTATCTTAAAGATACGGCTGCTTTTTGGTATTAAGTATTTGGGTTTGGAGTCCCAGTATGTAAAAGTGTGTTGCCTGTAAATCCACAAACCATGGACGAATTATCTTACATCATAAAATGATTTGACAGGGCAGACTTTTATGTTAACCAGCAACACCGGCTTTTGCCTAGTCACAAAGTTCTTTAAGTGTACCTTTGTTAGTCTTTCCTCCTTCACCTGTGCCAACAGCAAGTTATATCATCACATTCACATTCAGATATGCATGATCTAGTAACATGACCCACACAATAGGTTAAATATTTAGGCAATCACGTGTCTCAATCATAGTTAACGCTACCATTAATTTTAAGCCAAGAATAATGTACAGAACATAAGAAGTACCAATTCACATAGAGTAACACAACACGAAGTTAATTTGGATGTTATAATTGCAACAAGAGAGGACATATATACATAGCTCATGCAAGTTGGGTGCAACAGTCACAGTTAAAAAACGACCAGCGGCAAGCATCCAATCATGTGACAGAAGTACAAAAAAGCACAAGCTATTGAACAATGTTCTCACGTTTTTGCATAACATTTTTCAGATCACCAGATTTCAATTTTACTGAGGAAGCGCAGTTAGTATTGTCATCACTCATTACATTTAAGATTATGTGATATTCCAGCCTACTGATGAGCTTCTCAAGGCTGCATAAAATAAATTGCCGAATGTCTCATATAACAATATGCTTAATTTTGGTGTTCATGTTACATTTCGATCATCTCCTTAGTGCAGTGGTACCGCAGCTGCTTACCAAGCGGGAGACCTGGGTTTGATCCCCAGTAACGGCGTGGGGATTTTTCCCCCACTGGGAGACCTGGTCCGGGGTGCACTCAGCCTCGTAAGGCCCCTTGGGGGCCAATTGAGGAGCTACTTGATGGAGAAGCAGCGGCTCCAGGTCATGAGGACCTCATTAACTGGCCGGGGGGGGGGGGGGGTTTCGAGGCGCTGACCATGTCTCACCCTCCAATATTGCACCCCATCCAAGACGTCTGTAGTGGACCGAGATGGGGGACGCAGCGGCCAGGCTGTAGGCCAAGGTTCCCCATGAGCTGTTGTGCCACGGAGTTATGTTAATGTTACATTTCACCAAGATGTATTTAATTGTATAAGATATTTAGCACATGACTTAATGTTAAGAAAGAAATTATTTCTTGATGTCTCATGGGTTCAGTAACTTTTCTCAAAACGTAATTGTGATCCACACAATGGTGATGGTATTATTTACCAATTGCTGTAAAAACCTAAAATGTTTGGTGCTGATATGACTTTTAATCCAAAGAATGGTGATGGTGATGATATGCTATCAAGTAATAATGTTGCTGTGGTGCAACAAATAAAAATCTCACCACTGTCTGTGTTTTTTGATAGCTTCTGCTGAACTTAGTAATGACAGTTTTAGCCATCAATGAGTATCATGCCTAAAAAGCACATTTTTATGTTTCCAATCATATATCAAGCTTCTAAAGAGTATGGGCCGAATTCATAGTCATGGCTTTTTTTTAAGCCCAGTCTTAAGCATTGTCTTATGCAGATTTTCATTCCAAAGTTAAGTCCTAAGCCTTTGCTTAAGACTACGTATTTGTGGGCTTAAGCATTGACTTATAGCTCATCAGATAACATGGCAGACGATTTTGCAGAATATGTGGAGTTTCACGGTGCAAATATTATGCGAATACCCAAAAGGTACATCAGGGATGTTTCTAATCCATTGGAAATGAGTGATTACCAGTTCAAATGACGATTTCGCTTTAGAAAATGCACGGTACTGAATTTGCTTGTTCCGTTGTTGGAGGAAAACATAACCAATAGAGGCTTGCCGATTCTTCCACTGATGAAAATACTTATAGCACTACGATTTTACGCCACCTCTTCATTTCAGGTATGTACCTATTTTACGGAGTTGACAATGTTTTAGATTTATAATACATATATCACGGCAACATAACCTAAGAGTTCCACTGCCGTTTCCCAACGGTGTTGGTAGCATCTATTTCTGTTGTTAATATTATTGTGTGTCTAATAAATCATTGCAACCATTTTAAATTGTGAAAGAACTGACTTCGAGATGCAACCGAGCATAGACTGATAACTGGTAATTACGAAATAGCAATTCAATAATATTATCAATACTTACCTTGTACAATAGCGTCGTTATAATGTTCACATTTGCCCTAATTTAAGGAAAAAAGTTTGTAGGTACACTAGTAGTTTCTCATAAAGACATTTGAAACAGCTTAAACATAATTTTGTATAAAAAAATCCTCGACTCTGTATTATGTACCTTAAGTATCTACCACTTGATCTTTAAATCCTTTATAATCCCATTGCAATGCATCTAACAATTAAATAAACATTGCAATTATAATACTGGTATCAAACTGTTTGCATAATCTTATAAGTCACACACAGTCAAATCCATGCCAAATTAAATTCAGAATCAATACAATTTTATTTCAATGTATACAGTTCCTCATATGGCTTGTTGTCACACGTTTAATAGCCACATGTATTAGAAAATAAAAACTTCTTGCACATTAGCAGTAAAGTAAATACATTACATAATAATTTGCCAGCCTCTTGCCCAGGCAAATGCGAAAGTTAACCAAGCAGAGCATTTAATACCAGCTTTATTGGTTCACATTTATAACTCTTCCTCTTGTATTATTTTGCATGCACTTTTGATTTGTCTTAAAAATTCTATAGAAACCTAAAAATAGCAACGTTCTCTTGTCAAACTTGAAATTAATATCACACATTCAACTATAAAACAGCAGATAGAATTTGTTAAGATTTGTTACTTGGTTTTTGGCAGACCTATTTACTTCATTCCTAAAATAATTAATAATAATAATAATAATAATAATAATAATAATAATAATAATAATAATATTAATAAGTACATTAATCCTTTTTAATTTTGGAGATCAATTTAATGAATTTCCAACATAAAAATAGAAAGATAATTGAAATGCACAAGATGAACATGTTTATTTAGTTGGATTCAACCAAGATTTTCAAAAGTTTTCTTTTCTCAATCTTGACCATTTTGTTTGATAGAATATTTAGTTAAAATTGTGAAAGAGCATTAATTACTATGCAGGTTTTTGTTCATTATTGTATTCACATGCATAATTTGAATTAGTACACGAGAGCAGATTTTAATTTTGAGTGTGAAGTAGCTATGGAAAAGATTAATAAAATTGAGCATGAATCATCCAATATTTGTATATAATAAAGTAGTTTAACTCCTAAATATCATAACTTACCTGAACATCTCAAAGCACGATAGTGAAAAAGAAACAGTTGGGGTATTCTCTGAGGTTTACATTGTTTTATAACTATTTAAATGGCCATTTGCAGCTTGTTAATAATTGCTCATAAAAAGAAAAAAAAAAAAAAAAAAAAAATAGTATTGTACGCTGAATCTTTTCCACATACAATATTAGAAATGCACAGACCATGTTAATTTTTTTTATTGCAATGCAGCTTAATTTCTGATGTTTCATTCTAGCATATAAAATAATTAATATGACATGTTAAGCTAATATTTTATTTTTTGCAGTTGGTCTGTGCAGATTTGTACAGAGTCAGCCAGTCAACAGTATGCAGAGTCATTTCAGAGGTGTCGCACACTCTAGCAATTCAAATTCGAAGGTACATACACTTTCCTGCAGATCTCAAACAAACGAAGTTGCAGTTTTACCAAAAAGGTGGGTTTCCAGGAGACATCGGTATCATTGATGGAACCCATATACCAATCAAAAGTCCCGGAGGTAACAACGCAGAGGTGTTTCGAAACAGAAGAACATACTTCTCCTTGAATGTCCAGATAGTGGCAGGACCCAGGGATAAAATTCTGGACATTGTTGTAAGATGGCCCGGTTTTGCTCATGGCAGCAGAATTTTTTAAAACAGTGGTGTCAGAGTACAACTTAGTGAGGGCCAATTAAATGGTATCTTACTTGGTGATAGTGGTTATCTGCAACGCCACTACATTTACACTCCTGTACCACAACCACCTAACCAAGCTGAAACCAATTATAACACAACCCATAAAAAAACTAGAAGTGCAGTTGAACACACAATTGGGAGATGGAAGAGAAGGTTTCCACATCTGTACTATGAGCTTCAAAATAAGCTGCACAACATCACAAGAATTATAACTGCTTGTGCTGTTTTGCATAATATTGGAATCGAAGTTGCAGATGATTGGGAAATGGAAGAGCTGGAAGGGGGTAGGAAAATTATTGATGTACCTTTGGCACCTGCAGCAGAAAATGTGAGGGGAAGAGCAATAAGGCAAGAATTTATTGAAAGGCATTTTCTGTAGTTTTATTCATTCATTTATTATTTTTTTTTTTAACAATTCCAACTCGAATATTTGTTTCTGCTCTAGGAACACTGCTTCCCTGCGAGCATTCTGGAGTTTCACCCTCAGAATTTCACAGTTTAATTCCAGCTCAGTCTTCCTTTTCTCACCAATTTCTTGCTCTATATCTAAAAGGTATTATGCCGTTTTTATTCTTAAGTTTGCCTCCTTGTTGAAGGCAAAACCTTATGTGTATTTGCGAAAACCTGAAAATAAACATAATTTAAACTAGGGACAGAATTCTTTAATAGCTGTTACATAAGAGTTACTTTAGTTCAGTGTTACTTTGTTTGTACAGTATAAAACTTACAATTCTCCATTATTATGAACTATCTAAGGAAGATATAGAGAATTAATTTATGAATTTCTTTTAGAATTTAGTAAAAAAAATATTTCTTTGTTTACTTTTTTGGTTTTAAACTTATCTAGATTTAAATAATAATTGGCAGTGACAGTCAAATCTTTGTTCACCTGAAAAAGGCCTGTTTATCATCAAATATTTATAAAAATTCCCACATATTTGTTTCTTACTGGTTATGATTGGATTGCATTTACTGACATATTTTACCTTTTACTTTAATTAAATGATAAAGCAGCCAAATTTAACTTTTTGTTGTGTATCTTAACTCTCTATGAGGTTATGGTGTCCAAATTAACAAACTGATATGTTCATAATGGAATGCTACACGTAAATCACGGAAAAAACAATTGTAATTTGAAGTTTGCTTCGCTATTTACATTCAAAGTTGTATTATTCTACCTCATAGTCACACACATTCATATATACTTTATTATATAGAATGTAAACTGCACTTTAATGGCATATTTTACAACCTTTTACCATAATTAAATAATAAAGCAGCCAAATTTAACTTTTTTTTTTTGGGTAACTTAACTCTCTATGAGGTTATGGTGTCCAAATTAACAAACTGATATGTTCATAATGGAATGTATATGTAATCAAGGAAAAAAATTATTGTAATTTGAATTTTGCTTTGCTATTTACATTCTAAGTTGTATTATTCTACCTCATAGTCGCACACATTCATATATACTTTGCTATACAGAATGTAATCTGCATTTTATAAAGCTTTACACAAATAGCGCTCTTTCAGATTTTACATTTTGTGTGTGCATGTGTGTGCAGTCATGGATATCAGGGTAGTGAATTAAAAACTATGCTCCTGCCATAAAGTTGTGTTTGCTGGACATGTGCTGGAATATTAATCCTCTTTATAAGGATCAACATTGTAGATTATAAAGTTAATTTAAGAGGTAAAGAATATACATAGTGATGGATGCAGTAATTTATCTTTTTTGATAGATTCTGCATGGGATTCTGCAACATTTTCATGAATACTGGGTCAATTTTAGAACATCCCTTCTGCAGTACTTTTTGGGGGTTTTCCAGCCTATTTTTGAAGACTGGCTTTCTGTAATTGCACCTCCTGTAATATTTAATAAGATAGAAACCATTTTTAATAAAGTAAAAACACATTTGATGTGAATAAAATCATGTTGTAATAATTTAATAATTTATGTAATTTACCATTCCCTCAGCAGTATTTTGTGGGGTGGAGTCAACTTTTGTGACCTGGTCCTCAGACACAGCACCTTCTGAAAGGAAGATAAGAACAGTGGTTAAAAAATAAAATATATTTTCAAATGTTTATGCTTAATTATTTGATAATAACAATCACCTCCATTTCCTTCAGCTTCTTCCTGTCCTCCTCCTATACTGTATGACAGCATGTGTTCTGGAAAGGGAGAAAACAGAAATATTGAGCATTAGCCATACTTTGTGTATAACCACCATAAAATAATAATGGATTTATGCAAGAGTTAAGTAGCAAGATAATAGAGTTGATTAGTATAACAGCCATTTATAGTAACTCCAGGCTGAAACCCTATTTATCAAAGCTCTAGTCATTACGGTTTGTTATGTGCTCTTACTGGCTAAACATAGTCAAATTATGCAGAGTAATTATGTTTTTCTGATTACATTTCTGCTAGGTAGAACTCAGGGCACTGATTCATTTTCCAAGGATAGCATGTACACAGTGATCTTAGCAAAATCACCATCTAATTATTTATAGTAAAATAGTATATAATACAGGGTGTACATAAATGAATATCGGGGTTTTAACTCTTTATAATATTTATTCTATTCAACTTACAGTTATAAATGATATGTCAAATGAAAAAGCAACTCAAACAGTTTTGTTTGTTGGCACAAGAGCACATGTGCATGCAATGTTTCTGCCGCAATCCGCTAGACAGCGGTAGTAGCAAAGATGGCGACTAGTAAACAGAAAGCGTTTTGTGTTTTGCAGTTTGCAAAGACCGAATCTGTAGTTACTGTGCAATGTGCGTTCCGTAGTAAGTTCGGTTGTGATCCTCCTAGTGATAAAAACATTCATAGATGGTATAATCAGTTTGAAGATACCGGCTGCCTTTCTAAAGGGAAGAGCACGGGACGACCAGGAGTAAGTGAATAGACTGTTGAGTGAGTGAGAGAGTCATTCACTCGTAGCCCAAAGAAATCAGTCCGGAAGGCTAGTCGTGAATTACAAGTTCCTGTGTCGACTGTTTGGAAAGTTGTAAGAAAACGCTTACAGCTACGTCTTTACTGTTTACAGTTATTACAGGCTCTAAAGCTGACAGACCACGGATTACATGCCAAATTTGCAAACGACATGTTTCATGACAATTTTGTGGATCGCGTTGTCTTCAGTGATGAATCGACCTTTCAGCTTAGTGGACATGTTAACACTCATAATGTGCGCATCTGGGGCTCAGAAAATTCTCACGAGATTGTACAAATGTGACGAGATTCCCCTAAAGTGAATTTTTTGTGCTGTATTCCGGCGAAAAGTTTATGGGCCTTTCGTTTTTGGTGAACCTACTGTAACTGGCACTTCTTACCTTTATACACTAGAGCTATGGCTCTTCCCTCAGTTGGAAGAAAATGAGCCAGAGAACTTCATTTTCCAGCAGGATGGTGCACCACCTCACTGGCATAACAAAGTACGCGATTGTTTGAACGTCACTGTACCCGAGCACTGGATAGGCCGCAAGGGCCCCAATGACAGGGCTTGCTATGCATGGCCTCCACGTTCTCCTGACCTAATGCCATGCGATTTTTACCTTTGGGGCTTCATCAAGGATCGTGTGTATGTGCCTCCGCTACCAGCTGACCTCCCTGAATTAAGAAACCGGATTGAAGCAGCTGTTGCTACAATTACTGAATACACACTTATCAACATTTGGGAAGAACTCGGCTATAGACTGTGATAAAGGGTAGTCACATTGAACATTTATAAGCTTCTTGGTAAAACTGTTTGAGCTGCTTTTTCATTTGACATATCATTCATAACTGTAAGTTGAATGCAATAAATATTATTAAGAGTTAAAACCCCGATATTCATTTAATACACCCTGTATAATATTTCTGCATGTAGTATTTCAAAATGTGTTATAATTAATTTTATTTACATTTGGGAGAATGAAATGCAAAGTGATTGACCGTACTATGATAATTGCATGGTGACAATATTCCACTATTAATAAGAGTGATTTAAGAATTGTGAAATCAGTTTACTTTTAAGGATCTTCTTGTACATACTCTTGAAACAAAATCTGTCATTGATAAAAGAAATTCTGTTCTTTGTTGCATTATGCCATTAACGTTTCACCATTGCTCATGAGCAGTAAAAAAAATTAACCCGCAGTTGTGTGCAAATGACTATCAGAATCAATTACATATTTTGCTACAACAAACGTTTATATGTTGTATTTAACAATTGCAAGCATACTTGACTGATAAGTTTACTTCAATAATCAAAAGGAATTCAAATTTCGGACAAAGTGCACATGTTTAATAATTGCTTCCAAGGTATGTGTTTTGAAATTAGCACATAGGAATTGGCAGCAAAGTTTAGAGTTGCTGGAATGTTTAAGGCAATTCAAGAAACATATACCTACATAATATACTTTATTTACATACCAAAATTTTGCTGCGAAACATCCTTATCCACAACCATATAGGCCTGCGGTTGAAGCAGCAGCATGTCGCTATCAATTTTGTCCTGCAGCTCTATATTAACATTGCTGCAGGCATCCAACTCAGGATTAACTGTGGTTATGGTTGCAGGAGGGGGACCACCACCAGTCTTCAGCAAGCTTCTTTTCTCTGCTGCCAGTTCAGCCTTCCTTTTAAATTTCAAATTTTGCCATAACTTTTTCAGTTGTTCTGCATCCCTCTAAAAACAATACAAAAGAGCCATACTGTATCCAAATATGTAGTAATCATAGTACATGTTTCCACTACAAAAAGGTGCCTTCAGAAAAAACAGCGCTTATGATTCCAGAATTAATTGGAAATTGCCACATGATAACTTCAGTAAGGGAGTGTATATAGAAATTTTGAGGTTGAATTTGTGCCATCATATACAATTTATTAGCAATAACCAAAAATGGCTACATTAATTGTTATTTTGATTACTTAAATCTGTACTTGATTATATTGCATTTAATTGAGATAAGTTTATGGATCAATTCTTCACCTATACCATTTTAGAACTTCTTAGGAAACCATTAAATACAACTCATGACATGATAATGCAAATCCTTGTTTGTAAGTATTTATTATGTTATGTTTGTACTATGTTTTAATTGTTTCTATCTTAAACTATAAATAAGTTCACTTAGGTACTTCAAATTCAGCTTCATAAATTAAATGCAAGAAATCTTGGGAGTTTTGTCGCTCATATGATCGGGGTTTTAGATGGGCCGATCCCATGGCATCATTCCACATTTATAGCCTTTGGCCGCAAATTCTACACTCCTCTTCTTCCAAAAGAACATTCCCGTTTAGCCTTGCAGCTTAGGGCTCTCAACATTGCGTTATGTTTAAATCGTAACAAATACAGCATTTTACCGGAAATCTTATTTATATTTCAGTTTATGTGGTTAGGTTAGCTACTTTACCCAATCTAAAAACTAAGAAGACCACGCAAATTACAAACGATACTGGTTTATTTTTATTTGGGAGGGGGGTTCTCAACTACAAACCCAGTCTGCTCTCTTGCTTAAAAGTTGAATATGCACCGGAAGAACTAATCAGCTCCGTTATGTGTTAAATGTGTTGCAAAAAACTTAAACAAAATAGCTATAGTATAACACAAATTTCCTAGAAGTAAGTAACACATATTCGCTTCTCTTCGGTTTTCAGCTACATACTACATATTACTTGAATTTGGAAATAAAGCTACTTCAAATTTCCTTATGAATCAGTACTATTGATTTCATAGAACAATTGAATTGTTGAATGGAAATAAAATCCAAGGAAATCTTACCTGGTTGCTTTCTCCATGTGCGTTGAATTCTGCAGCAATGTTGTCCCATGCTTCTTTTTTCTTCTGCAGAGAAACACAGTCGGACTGCTAACTTTCCACCACTTTATGAAGGAGCACAAGATTTTGCAAGTGCTCCCTTTCAAAATTGCTAAAGCTTTTACCTTTGGGCATTGCATTGCCTTTTAATCAAGACACACTCACGGGAATCAGAAGTCCAAGTTAATAATTCTAAAGACGCTAACCAAAGTGCGCTCTCGTTGCCGGCATCCCAGTAAGCAATAGGACGTTACAGAGATGGTGACATCATGGATCTCTGCATGTTGCCATATGTACTCGTTTATAAGTAACAACTCCCTGAAGCATGTATAAGACGGGTTTATGAAACGCAAATGTCTATAAGCATATGCTTTTTCAAAATGTTGTCTTATAGCTTAAGACAGTGTAATGATTGCTTAAGCATCTGCTTTCCGTATAAGTCACGACTATGAATTCGGCCCTATGTTATGCTTATACATAACAACACAGCAGTACCAAAGACCTTGTTTGCAAAGACTATACATGATGTAGCATTACTACGGAGCATTGAAGTTTCATTAAGAACTGGTACAAATACAATCTCATAATTTTGAGTTCAATGTTAAGTTCTACATTGAGGCATAGAATTCTCAATTGTATGATCTACATATACACTTATTTGCAACATCACTAAAAGATTCACAGATGGGCACAGTTTGAAATAAAGGTACTGACTCCACATCTATTAAGCAAAGACCCTATATAGTACCTTATAAACAAAATTAATAATGACCAATCAAGCAAAAAACTGAAAGCAACTGATGTCATCAGACACTCACACTCCCCTTAGGATAGTTGAGTTGTTCTTGTGAGGAAAAAAAAAAAAAAAATGTATCTATTAGATTCTGTGTAGATTATCAAACTGAATGTGGTTACACTGAATTCTTCATTCCCAATACCATTGATTATGATCTTTTGAGCTATCTGGATGAAGTTAAATAGTTCATTTCCTTAGATTTGATGTCAGCTTATATTAAAGTACCTATTTCAGAAGAAAGCAATTTACTTCCTTTGTCACTCATAATGACATATCAATTTTAAAGGCTCTTGCTTGGTTTAGCAAATGCACCTAGATTCTCTGTCTATATTGCAGATAAATTTCTGGGTAATTTAAAATTCATAAAAAGGCCTTCGAAAGTCTACACAATACTTCCATCTTTGCTAAGTCATTCCCAGATCTTTTAGAAAATTTAGAAGCTATGTTCCAACACTTGCACGAGAATAATTTTAAGTTTAAACCAAACATGCGTTTCTTTATGATTTAGAAAATTTAAATACTTCACTTTATAATTTCAATAAAATGGTATTTTTCCTGATTCAGATGAAGCAGACATCATTCAGCTGCTCCCTGTACCAAAGAATGTTAGAGATCTAAGGAAACTGTTAGGTTTCATCAGCAAGATGCATTTCATAATTTAAAACATTTAAATAACTCAGCTTCTGTATTAGTTCATTTTCTCCCAGGTGCATGTGGAATTGTGTTGTGAGCTGGTGATGCTTTGTGGGTGCATTCACTTTAGAAACGTTGTGTTCAGATATAAAGTGCATCTGGTTTCTACCATCACTCTGTAGGCTATCAGCATAATTGTAAAGATCTGAAGATCGACTCCCTTGCTGGAGTGAAACTCCAAGAGTTTGATTATATTATTTCCTATAAGTCTGGGAAAAAGTATACTGATGCTGACACTTCATTGTGATTTTCAATATTGCATCCTTAAGGGATCAAGTGGAACAGTTAGATGAGGTAATAACCTGTTTACTTTCACCAGTTCAGATAGCTGATAAACACAGGGCAGATCCTATTCTTATACTAATTATTGATGCTCTCAATAAACCTCAGATAGCACGGCCTAACACTTAAGAGACTGGCAGCAACTTAAGCTGGGTCTCAACTACCTCAATAATCAACACTCAGCCCTAAACATATACAACTTGAAAAATATATAATACAAATCATGTTGAGTCATATGTGTAGCTGGAGCACCTATCAACATTCCATCTCACTGCATTTGTTAACATCAGTATCACATGGATTCAGATAATCAAGTGTCAGTCTTTGTGGTAACAATGTGTGCTTTGTGAAAGACCTGCAAGAATAAAAGAAAAAAATCTAGTGTCTACATTCATATGACATTCTCTGCCCTCTATCATTATAGTGCCCTATACAATCTATTCAGTCAAAAGCTTATTTTCTCATTTACTTCATTTCAATTTAAAGAAACTTTTACAGAAACAGCTACATTACACATTTCATTATAAATACAAAGAGAATAGCAAGTCTAATGTTTAAGAACTGGATACTGTAGGCTGGCCTTAAAATTTCATTCTCTTTCCATGTCTTCATGAGAAACAATTGAAATTGACAGGACCTTAAAATAATCACAAAAATATTGAACAGTTCAAACTGTTAATAATGAATATCTTGGAAAAGTTCTTTCAAAATAAGGATATTTGGAATAAATTGTATATTTTAAAGATCTCTACATTTTTTGTGTAGTACTTTACAGCTTAACCTGCCAGTTACACCTACAAGATTTTACAAAATTTCTTCTGAATGAAGTGGTTTTCTCAGGCTACTCTCAGAAATTTCAAGAAGTACATTTTACTTATCTTAATATCGTTAATATATTTGAATAAAAACAATCAGAGACATTTTTGGATAAATAATTTCACCAACAATTGTAAAAGAGGAGAAGATTTTCAGATCAGCTATTTTTGTATTAGCTGAATTAAGGTTAAGCTCTCTCCCTCTCTGTTATACTTGTGTTGAAATTAGTGGTCCAACTCAATGAGATGTTCCTGGCATTCCTTGTCATCACAAGGTTGTAATACATGAAGTAAAGTCTCTCTGTAGGGTTTCAGTTTTAAAACTTTAGCAGCTATATGAACATTTTTTTTGAAACATTCATTTGTTGTATAACAAAACATTTCTTGCACAGCATTTGAATAATACACCAATTTTTCTTTTTCTGCTCCTCCCCCCCTCTCTCTCTTTCTTTCTGTTCTTGAATGTAAATTAAAAAATGAGCAAGTTCACATACACCTGAATTTTTTTTCATTTTATTTCTATGTTTTCTAGATATATATTAAATGTTATATTTATTACAAAAAATTGAAGTGTATGTGTGAGGTGTTGGGGCAGAGTTCAGGTGAGGGTATTGCACAAATCTCATTACCAGCTGCATTGTCTATTCCTTTGTGACTCCACTCCATTTCCCTGCCAGTAGTCAAAGAGTTAAGCATTAACCAGGTATCTAAATGTTGGGCTAAAGCTAGTTGGATCCACATTAAATTCACTGAATATAGAGCATACTCTACATATTTTCAAGTGCAGATGGAAAACAATTCCGTTTAGCAGGACATGCTGAATCAATGTGTTTTACAAGACTTGTTGGTCAGCAGACACACTCGCTAACTGCTGACATGTTGTGCTCATCATGTTGGTTGGTTGTTGAGGCAGTGGAGACCTGACTTTACATTTTGAAATCAGATGTTTCGTGTAGAAACAAAGCCAATTTTACAGGTCCCATACATCTACTAGTAATTTGAGTCTCTTAAATATGAAATATTGTTGAGCTGTCACAACAATCCTCTTTCTGGACATTTAGGTTTTTCTACAATTTTCAATAAAATCAATTAAAGATACTACTGAATAGATATAAAAAAGCATACACGTCATATTTTGCATATGTGTCCAAATTGTCAATTTTGGCAAGTTCACTCAGAAACCTGCAAGACTTCAATCAATGCCTGTTTAAATGCCTCTGCTGGGGCAGAGTTATCTTATGGCTTTTACCAAAGTCATCTGCAGGGAGTAGCCATATTATTGTAGCCACCAAATATAATTCTCACTGGGTGGAACAATTCCACTTTCTGCTGCAACAATTCCACAGATTGCAAAATTCATCCTACATTGTATAATTTGTAAACAAGGGTGCTCTGGCTTCTCTTTTATCATATAGAGGTTCTGTCTTAATGTTATGCAAGAATTATTGAAATCATTACTGGTCTCACCAAATTTCACTAGTTCATACCATCCAGCTTTTAACAGCCTAATTGAGTGCTTTAAACTTTGGTGACCAAGCTCAGTACTTCCATAGGAAATCAAAGAAATGGGGTATTCTGCTCCCTTTGAAATTAATTTCTCTACCAGTACAGTACACTTGTACATAGTAGGTAGAGAAGGTATTGTATTCCACCCAAAAGTTTTATATCATAAAGTCACCAGAAATACATATTTTGAGGACCCATGAGTAAAAAAAAAAAGCCTTTTTAGAAAAAAGGTCGGAGGTGTGTGTGCAAGCGCAGTATAACTAAAAAATTATAAGATGGTTAAATAATAAACTTAGTATTTATCTTCCAGGGATGCGACACCAAGATTTCCAGGAAAACCTCCTCATTCCAAACTACTCTTTACATGGAAATTTTTTTTTGAAAAATTTAATTTTTCCAAAATTTCTCCAAATTTTCCCTATTTTAATCAAAATAGAGCCATAATAAATGAAATTTCCTGGGAATAGCCTCTGAAGACCTCTTCACTCTGAATGACTTTTGCATAACTGGTAAACCGTAACAGATAACAAAATCTTAATACACAAAAGCATAGCTACATATAATTCATGACATATACCTTTTTTGAGGATTTTACTACTTCCCAGATACTCCTTGTAATTGTTTTCAATTTTAAAATACTTAAAAATTTTCAAAGCTGGAATTTGTCATTACTGTTTCTTTTATTTTACTCCTGGCCATGCAAACAGAACCAAATTTCAATCACATAGCAACAGCTTTTAAAATATTTGACTATTGCTTTAGCCTAGTGTATTCCCTTATTTCCTTTCCACTTATAAGGAGCTAAATAATAAGACAATTTTTTAAAATGTTTATTTTCATTAGCACTAAGATAAAATTCAGCTTTTAAAAGAATAGTTTATTTACAGAATAGGTAGAGAAAGTGATATGCCTGAATCACATCATTTTTATTTTCTCTACTTAGTGCATTGGTAGAGAAGGTATTGCATTACACCCATCAATTTGATACTGAGGTTTTCTTGGAAATACACATTTTAAGGTCTCCTGTATCCATAGCAATTTTAGAAAAAGAGTGTGAGTGAGAGAGAGTGTGTGTGGGGTGGGGGGGTGCGTGTGAGTGAGAGAGAGAGAGAGAGAGAACACAATGACTCAAAACAAAAAGTCTGTTAAATACCAAACTTTATATATGTTGGGCATCTTCCAATGATGTGGTATGAAGATTTTGAACAAAAACCAACCACCCCAAACCTTTAATGGAAAAATTTTCCAAAATTTTGACTTTCTTAAAAATGGCTCTAATGATTTTGATTATAAAGTTGTATATAAAATAACAAATAAAATGTATATCTTGAATTTTCTGGGAATACCTGAAGTCCTCTTCTTTCGGAACTGTGATTGCATAACTGGTAAACCATAAGAGTTAGACAAAAAGTTACTGCACAAAAAATGTAGAGCATGTTAAAACACACAATTTATGCCATATACAATTTTATTTTATTAATTAGTTGTTTTTTTTTTTTTTTTTAAGAGTTAACCATTTCCGAGATATTCCTAGCCAAAGAACTAAGTAGTTGGGTCTTTCTGTTAATGTTTATATCAATTACCCTAAGTAGATAGAAGAATGAGTTTCTTTAGGATAATCTGTTAGAGATATATAAAAAGTCAAGTGAATAGAACATATCAGATTCTTTTTCTTACAACTCTAACCTTTAAGTAACTATAAAAGTTGTTCTTTCTAATATGTGGTAGAGAATCAGCATTGCCATATCAAATTCAATTACAGTCAATGTCCAATAATTTGTTTGTGAAGCAGACTTTGGAAGATATTCAAAAGGCATATCAAGTTGCTTTGAATAATATTAATAAGCAACAAGTTAAACTGAAACATTTCTTTTTGGTAAACATAGACATGTAAAGTTTGAAGTAGGGCATGTAAAAGTCTTCATTCCTATCAAGTAAAAGAGTAAAACATACCTTGTTTAATTTGAGCTCTTACAGCCACAGTGCTAAACCACCTACACTGTTTGACTTTTGTCAAAATGATGCTAGGCATAGGAAATAAAAATTATAGGTTCCATATCATATCTTCCACCCTCCCAACTGTATTGTCAAACTTGCATCTGATAACAGAAACCATTCTTTTAATGGAGGATGGGTAACGTCGCGGGATCAATTCCCAACATTTTCCCCATTTTTTCATTAGAATATTTCCATGTCTTATGAGAGTTTGGAGGCATGCATGAGGGTGTGAAAGTATGTTTCTAGTTAGAACTGATTAAAACCCAACATTAAAGAACCTACACGAGGGCTATAAGAGAAGAGGAGCTCATATATATTGTTACTTGTTAATTTCATATTGGTACTTTTACCTAAAACTGGAAGCGCCAATGCATCTCATGCCAAAATTATTCACAGTAGTTTTAATGACAAAAAGCAGGTAAATTATGCTCTTGTTCTCTCAATAAAACATTGTGAAAGCATTATTAACAGAAATAGTAATATATTCATTACCAAGTTGCTTTCATCCATTTAACGAGGTTTCATTTAGAATTAGGAAGATTTGCATTAGCACAATGTCCCAATTTAAATGTGCTTAATAACACTAAATAGACTGAACCTATTAAGCAGTTTTTAAGATAACAGATAACAACGAAAGGTAGGTGTATGCTTTGGATATTTTTAGCCTAGACTAGCACTAAAAATTTTGCTATATTCTGTAAAATAAATATCATATTAGTCCTGTTTTTAGAGTCAACTTGCTACCTATAGATTCAAAGCTGAAATTTGCCCAAGGTAAAGCAAACTAGCCAAAGGCATCAGATAAATTGTCATGGGTTAGTTTAATTTCCAATGCCAAGAGTTCTGTCAAATAATTAATTACTGTTAGTATCTCTGGATATCCAAAGTGTGTTTCAGTGAATTTTAGTTGCAATTATATTTACCTTTAGCATAGGCACTCTGAAATCCAAGATGTTTTCAAATGTTAGTAGGTAAATGTAAACTTTTTTCTTTTCTTTAGGTGCCTGCAATAGTTGAGAAATATGGGCAGGATCTATACATTATTAGATGAACCATTAAGAACTTCTCTATTACTTTTGAAAGCTTTTATGGATGATATAAAATATTAAGTGCACTAGAAGACACTCTATGTTAACAAAAATAAACCTCCTGAGCCATACCTTGATTTGAATTTGCTTGTAAAAAGTATGTAAATTAATATTGTGCCTACAACTGTAGCCAACCTGTGCAATCCATTTTGATGCTACTATAATTAGCTTCATTACTCAGCATTACATCTAAAATTAATAAGAAATAACTGAGTAAGTCCACTTTTAGTCGAGCAAGTCCGCTTTTGGCTCCAATGGCTTTTCTAAGTAAAACCAGGCAAGTCATATGCACAATGCTGGCTGTGCTGTAACTGTAAAATGTAATGAAATAAATCATTTTGTGCTCCTGGTTCCAAATTAGTTGACTTACATCAGTTCATTCCACTTTAGGAAAAGTGGGCAGCTGAAAATGCATTGTTTAACAGGTATGAATTTGTAGTTTGCAGTCAGGAAAAACTGAGCAAATCCACTTCCTCTGGGTTGTTTACTATACGGAGCATTAACTTACTTCAGTTCAGCAAATTTCTGAATCAACATAATGACAACACTTAGTACTGCAATGATGGAGACATAGTTTTCATCAAATGTAGTAAAACCTTGATAACACAATGAATGAAAATATTATCGTAATCTGATAAAAGCAGATCAAATAATAGCACATTCAAAAGTGTGCAGCTTGGCACAATATGAGTATATTTTCTCTGTATTCATTGATTTGATCAAGTACTAAGAAAAACCAGTGCAGCCATTGCATTAAACACAATGTGCAATGTGATGAATTCTATCTAAGGTGCCATTCTTAGAATAAAGTGCTGTTAGTAACAAGAATAAACTCTGTTCTGCCAGTTTAGCATAAATAGTGTTTATGGTCACATCTGAAGTATAGCTGTTCATTCACAACAATGTAGACAGCACACTTCACAATGTCTAGTCATGCTAGGTTTATGCTAAAATTATCACTTCAAGCAAATAAAAATGAAGATTGTAATCCCCAAACTGCTAGGAAGGAAGCAAAACCAACTTGTGAGATTAATACTGAACTGGATAATAGTAAGTATATTTGTATAAAATAATACATTTGGTAATAACATAAAATAATGGTTATCAGTAATGCTTTCTAAGCAGCATACAAAATGATAATCATAATCATCATTATCACCCAGCTAAGCAGCAAGATAAAGAAACAGGTCTAAGAGGTGAATCTAAAGCCATATTTGCTTTTGCTATAAAGAAGTGATCACCAACACCATACTTAACATCACAGCCCCTTTACAAAAGACAACAGTGGACTTTCAATATGACAATTCAATTTAAAAACTAATGAATGCGAAAACCTGCTGCATTTAGTATGAAACTGTTCAGGTTGAGGAGGTAACAAATTAATAGCCTCCTATCTGTATGCATTCATTTATAACTTACCAACTCACATAAAATCTGTTGCAATGTATTCACATTGTTGTGGTGGGCAAAATAGAAACAGCATTGTGGCATCCCTGTTCTTTTATGTTGTAGAAAATAGTACTCACTATCAAGAAATTCACAAGTTCCTGGCCAGTGGACACACACCTAGAATGTGATGCAAATGATGCATTTATTGAAAGGGAGAAGGAGCATACCAGAATAAAAATAAACCATTCAAATGGTTGGTACTGCAGACACAAGCAACTATTCTGAGTTTCTGTCATGCAGGGGGAAAATTTCTTTGATTTTGGATACTTGAATAGGTCAGAATGTAGTACATATCAAATCAAAAAGCCTGATTCAAAAGGAAAAAAATATATTATGAAATGACATACACTGCCTGAATACACTAAAGATTGTGAAAATATTTTCTTTAAGAACACCCTAGCCATTGAAAAACCTTTCTCCGAAATGCCAATCAGAAGATGGGGTAGAAAATTGCTACCCATACCACTGTCATTGTTACATGATTGATCAGTGCCAACAAGTAAGAAAGAAAAGAAAAGAAAAGAAAGAGACATCTTCCATGATTTCCACAGAAGACTAAAATTGAACAAAATACCCTACAGAGATCTGTAATGGACACAGCTGAAGAGAGAAACTAACATGAGTCAGTGCAAAACATACTTAAGTTTCAAAATGTCTTATAGGGGCTGGCAATATAATATGAACCAAAAAATTATGCATGTATTTAAATTTGACATTCTCAAGTAAAAGTGGTTATTACTATTGCAACTTATAAAATATTTTATGTAACATAAAAGTCCCGAAGAAAATAACATTTATAAATAGCAAAAATATGCAAGTTTCCCATTACCATATGTGATCAGAAAAAATCAGCTAATTCACCATCTTGGATTAATTTTGGATAGAATTTTGGTAATTTTTAAGTTCATAATTATCACATTTCAATGCTGTTTTTCTCTGGTTTAATAATATAGAAGCTGTCAAACTCCATTTTCAATAGTTTGGTTTTGGCTACAGTAAAAAGTCCTTTATTTGCCTCTCCTATAAAGTTGTCTTTTGATTATTTATCTGGTTTTTCCTAGATCATGTAGATACATTCAAAATTTCTCTACTACCTACTTACCTATAAGTGAACAGAGGAAGGACTCCATTCCACCCACAAATTTGATACTAAAATTGCACCAAAAATACAAGTTTTGAATTTCCCTCAACATAAAAAGGTGGTTTTTAGAAAAATATTGTGTGTGCATGTGTGTCTGAACACCCTAACTCAGAAACGAAGAGCCTATTAATTATCAAACTTCGTATTCAATTTTTGTTAAGAATCATTTGTAGAAGAGTGAAAAGAGGAAATATGTGAGTGTATGAGTGTAATATACAATTTTTTTTTTTTTTTTTCCTTCTTCTTCATTTCAGAGAACCAAGAGGTTGAGCAGCTAGTCTCTTCATTTAAAGTAGCCAATTCAAAATAATTTGCAAAACAATGGTGTCGACTGTCCAACAAAGGAAGTGCAAACCTACTCAAGGAAAAGATTCTGTGCAAATGAGTGTACCAGTCACGAAAATAAAACATTAAAACTTATTCTTCTGCTAGTGCTTTTCTTATATTTTTATGTAAGGCAATATATCCATAAAATATGGCGAAAAAGGTCGAAAATTTCGATTTTCACTTTCTTTTGTTTATTATTATGCTTATACCTTGTACTTTAAGAGCACACTTTTGTTTTCCCAAAATTGGCCATTTTTAAAGCTCCAGGAGGGTATTTAAATGTCCCCATGAGGGTGGGTGTTGCCTCTTTTAAATCTTTGGCGCTGCTGCATCATTCCATTCGAATGTTCATTTTCACTGTTTTTGAATTTTGCCGGTATTTCTCTTGCAGAAAATTTTAGTGCAGTGAAGGCATGTATTGGCTAAAGTGAGTGTATTCAATATATTGCCGTGAATTTGTCATGAGTTTGCATAAACAAAGAGCATTTAGTGGTGTGATTTTTAATTATTTGCCGGGCTATTGTGCTGTTCCAGGTATTTCTAGGCATTATTTAGACATTTAAGGCCTTAGTGTATTAATTATTCTGTAGTTTAGCAGGAATTAGTGATAGTTTATGGGTTAGGTTCAGAAATCAGTAGGAGCAAACAGATAGAGGTTAGCTGAGAACAATACATTTCTGTAAAACTGAACAACAGGAAGGTGACAAGAAAGTATTCTTAGAAAGAGACAACCAAGTAAACTTACAAATAAAATGCACAATATAGCACAAAGTAAAACATATAATCCAAAGTGTAAATTTGGACAGGTCTCTGTGCCTGAAGTAAATATTTTGCATCCCACAGCTTCTTCTTCTGGACCAGTGTCCACCAGCAGCAAGAAATTATCCCTGTTCAATGATATACTAAAAGACCAAGCTCAAGAGAGACAGTGAACACATTTCATATATGTTAGTAAATGTTAGTGTTTGGAAAGAAATCTTCAAGGGTTGTGTACATGCAGAATGTGGAGCAACTTCAATACAGATCAACATAAAAAATCAAATGGCTTTGCACACAAGCTTGTGAGTATGTGTAGTACTATAAGTAATACAGCTTTAAATGAAATATATACAAGTCCTAGAGCACAATCTCCAGAATCATCTATGCCACCATATAAGGTGAATAGGAAAGCAGTAAGTACATTTATGGAAATTGGTCGGGGCTTTCATCAATTGAACAATTTTCAATGGTTAAGGGTTTACCAGGATTAAGTTCATCGTATAGTCTTCATGTAAAGTATTTAGCAGAAGAAAATAACAAAATTAAAGCAGAAATGATGAAGCTGTCACATGCAGCCATTTGTGAAGCCCACGCTCAATTAAATCCAGATTTTTGTAAAGGCCATGTCATAAATATTTCTGTCTCCTATGATGGGACGTAGCACATACATGGCTATACTTCACATTATGGTATGGGTATTATCATTGATGTGCTAACAGGGCTTGCTGTGGATTATCACATTCTTTCAAGATATTGCTGTACCTGTGATCAAAATAAAAAGAAATTAGGGGACAAAACCAAAGAATACAGATAATGGCAAGAAAAGTGTTGTGCAAGTGAGGAGTACAGGCTCCTCAAATTCAAAGAAGAGGGCTGCAGCTGAAGTCTTGTGGAAACGTTCCACGACAGAACATATATTCAGGTACATTTCAATGTTATCAGATGGAGATGCCAAGACTCATAACTACCGTCAGAAGCTTTAAGTTTATGCTTCTGATGTTACAATTGAAAAAGAAGAATGTCTGAATCATATCTCCAAGAGACTGAAGACTGATTTGAAGAATGTTGTTATTGAATGGAAAATTAAAGGTGTGATATTGGGTGGTAGAAAACCAGGAAATTTGAAAGAAGAGACATTTGTGAAATTGGGCAATTATTACAGAGGTGCCATAAAATATAATGCACCCAATGTTCAGGAGATGAAATCAGTTGCTTTTGCTACTCTGTACCACTGAGTGTCAACAGATGAAAGACCATAACATATCAAATGCTCATTTAGAGAAGATTCTTGGTGTTTTTATAACAGAGCCCTCGTTGCAGGAAAAGAACCACCACAACGTGATGGAACAACAATGAAAACAACATTGTCCCAAGAGCTGTTGGGTAAAATAATGCCCATGTATCAGAAGCTGGATCTGATGAAATACTGAGGTGCTGCAATATTGGAAAACACAAAATGCAAATGAGTGTTTATATAGTGTCATTTGGGCTAAATGCTCAAAGGACATTTTTGTTTAAAAAAAAAAAAAAAACTTGAAATTGCTCTGACTTTCAGGAATAGCAGAATTTAATATGGGATGATAAGCAAGCCAAAAAGTTAAAGCTGTTGTTACTTGTGCAAAACTGAGTGCTATAGAAATAAAAATTTGTGCAAAAAAGAGACAAACGTGGATTTGACAACAATGAGTTTTCAAGACAGCAACTACCCAAAACTGCCAGGAGAAGACTGACACTTTCAAAAACTGTTGCAGAGGCCAGGAAGAAGGTAGCACAGGGTCCCTCTTATGGTGCTGGGGAGTTTTAAGCTGTTTGGAATTATGTAAAGTACAGAAATGCAATCTTAAACTTTAAAATCCATTTTTCTCAAAACTTTTTTTCCAGCATTTTTCACTATTCATAATGCTCCTTGGACCCTAGTTTTTAACTTATTGGCATGAAATTATCAGGAAAGCTTCAAGGATTAAGAGTTAAAATTTGTTGTGCACAAATTAGAAAATAACAAAAACTGAGCAGAAATTAAATATTTCCTGTAACTTATACTTAAAAAACTGAAAAACATACTGCCACACAAACTTTTTTTTTTTCTTTCTCTCTTAAACTAATTAAAATTAAGGAATATGTGAGCAACAATTTTGTTATATTTATGTACTAAGCTCAAATTGAAAATTTGAGAGAGACACTTTACGTTCTATGGTCCAAGGTGTATTTTATATAGGCATATCAAAAAGTGGTTAATTATGAATAAAACAATTAATATCCTAAAACTGTTTGACATAGAACATTGAAAATGTGTGTGCTTTCTTTGTTCCATGTCCTTAGTGTGTGATAAAATATTCAAAACAATTGGAGAAAAGTGTGGATTTTCAATTTTCATAGATACCCCAAACTACAGTAACCCCAAACTAAAAGCATTTAATGTAAAAACAGTGCACTGTGTTGAGTGCTTGCTTTAGCATTTTTCAGAGATCTTTAAGGTATTTTTAATTTCAGTGATCCAGCAGATTTATGTTGAACAGACAATATCTCTACTTCTAACAGCAACACCATTTCTAGCAAGATATGTAGAGTCAACACCAGAGAAGCCACAAAATGACTCCAGGAAATGGTTATGTACAAATGAACGTCACATCTATGAAGGTAAAATATTTACTTATTTTATGCATACAAAGTAGGTGTTAAAGAAAAATACCAAATTTGAATTTTTCATCTTAAACGTTTTCCAAAATACAGCTATGTAAAGTTTCCAAAAGTTGCTCAAAATTGCATGATGGCCAACTTTTTAAACAATTATAGAGATCCCCTACTAATTGAGCTAGAATCATGGCAGAGGTGCCATTTTGTAGCATTTTAAAACCCCTTCAATATGATATGTGACACACTATAGGTTGTGAAGATTTTTTTTTTTTTACAAATTCAAAAATAAAAATTTAAATCCAAATTTTGAAATACAAAAGCATTCTCAAGGATTTTCAAGAAAAACTTAGGTAAATCATGTACTAAGTTTTATGGTGGGACTACGATGGGTTCATTGTAAAATTAATTATAAGATAAAGGTGGTTGGAACAAATTTTTATAATGGAAAAAAAACTACATGACTGAACAAAGTTAATGTTATACATTTTATAAATTGCTCAAAACAAATCCCAGTCATCAATAACATGTAAGTCATGTAATATTGAAATGATTTACGTGAAAGTTTAAAACATTTATTAAAGTGCAAATATTTTAGAATTTTTTTACTTTTTTGAGTAAAAGTGACTGTGAACAGAACTGATAAAAGTTTGTTATTACAACTGACATCTGAAACAGATATTAGTTCAAATAGACAAGCAAGCACGTCCACCTTGTTCAAAAAATTCACTGGAAGCCCTTCAACAGTCTTTCGTTACTTCGCAAAGTTTCATTTTCGGTTAGAACATAAATGTTTCCTGTTGAGTTGTTGGGCTTACAATATATGGGACATTGGTAAAAGGTATCCACAATACATCAGGGCTTCTTGGTTAGCTAAATGATGGTGAAGGCCCTTAAGGATGAAAGAACATAACTTCTATTTGATCATATTCATTTTTTTCCAGTACATACACAAGCCACCAGTTTGAGCCATAAAAAAAAAGTTAATATGCAATCTGTTAATTTCAGTTGGTCTGTTGACTTTGATGATGATGATGATGATGATGATGATGATGATGATTGGTGTTTAAGGGTGTCAACTGCTAAGGTCATTAGCACCCGGTGAAATGAAAAACTATGCTTAAAAACTAGAAATAAAAAACATGACAATAAAACTGATAAAACCCTGGCCAAAAGAGAGAAATAAAACACCAATAAAATCAAGGGAAGAACAAAATATCCAAGTGACAGATAAAACCCTGGAAAAGAGAAGCATTAAAAGCGGAAACCAGAGTTTAAGATTTAAAAAAAAATGGAGGGAAATGTTAGTGTAAAAATAAACCCACAGCCACCGGGCAGGGTGCCGGTGACAAAAAATAAAAATATAGTTAAAAGTAAAAACTGGACTTACCGCTCCATTGTCAGCAGTCAAAGAAAATAAGAGCCATTAGCACTATATTGGTAATGCAATTGTCACTTGGGATGAAAATCTAAAAACCTTCTCCACTGCTCCGGGATTTTCAGCCAAGACCCCCGAAAGCCTGGCCGGCAGTTGCAGAGTGGCTCGTAGAGGTGCTAGACGAGCACACACAACCAAGACATGTCTGACGGTAAAAATGTTACCACAGAGCAGGCAGACAGGTGGAGGTTACCTCTTAAAAACATGGCTATGACTAAAAATACAGTGGCTGATATGTAATTTTGCTAAAATAACTTCCTCATGATGAGATAGACGTGAGGAAGCCACCCAGTGCATAGGGAGCAACTAGTCACCCCCCTAAGTTTGTTGCCACGAAGAGCAGACCACTCTCCATGCCAGCACGATATTACCGCTTTCCGCACAAGTCTAAAATCTTCAGTGGCAACTAAGTTTGTACTAACACTGGGCGCAGAGGATGCCTTCTTTGCCACCAAATCCATCAGTTCATTCCCCGGCACGCCAACACATGTCCAGAAACCCAGGCCTACATTTACACCCGAAGCAAGCAAAATGTGGAGGTCCTGAATGCGCTGTAATAGAGGATGGTAAATGTACAGCTCACGAAGGCTCTGAAGTGCACTAAGGGAATCACTCACTGTAAGGCAGGCACCCAAGTTTTGACGGCGAATATATAAAACGGCACAGTAAATAGCATACAGCTCTGCAGAATAAATTGATGTGCTACTCGGCAAACCGAAAGTAAATGGTTCGGTTCCAGTGACAAAGGCACATGCAACTCCATCAGCGCACTTACTGCCATCTGTATAAATAAAACTGCGGCCACTGTATTTTGATACAAATTCTAAAAAAACAAGAACAGATACTAAACATAGGCATAGATGATTTCGCTTAAGCCGTCATCCCGAGATCTACGTGGGAGGAAGCACGTAACCAAGGTGGGTGCACCCTCTCCCCCTTTGGAAACATGTCAGGCATTTCAAGACCATGTGTTCGAAGCAGCTCCCGGAAGCGAAATCCTGCAGGTGTTGGACTACATAAGAGGTTTCCGTAACGGTTGTCCAATCCAGAATCAAAAAATGGAGGAAACGATGGGTGCGTAGGCATGCACTTAAGGTTACAGACATAGTTATGTAAAAAGAACATCGGCGTAGAGGCTCACAACTGGGCTAGTTGGAAATGCTCCAACAGCCACACAGATGCCCCGATTTTGGACAGTATCTAACTTTCTCAGCACCGATGGGCGTGCTGAAGAATATACAATGCATCCATAGTCTAGCTTTGATCGGATCAGTGCACGATAAAGACGCAGCAGTAACGTCCGATCTGCTCCCCAAGATTTGCCACTGAGTATCAGTAAAATATTCAGAGAACGGCCACATCACGCTTTAAGCTGTGCTACATGTGGAGACCAGCATAGTTTCCGATCGAATATCAACCCCAGGAATCTCACCTCATCTGCGAAGGGAAGTATACGTGGCCCGAGATGAAGAGAAGGTGACATTCGCCACCTTCGGCACCAGAAATTAACGCAGACTGTCTTCTCAGGGGAGAAACGAAAGCCACTTCTCGAGCTCCAATCATATAGATCGTCCAAAAACCGCTGGAGACGGCGTTCCAAAAATGGCGTACGCTGAGAAGTGCAGAAGATGGCAAAGTTGTCAACGAATAAACAAGAAGAGACACCTGGGGGAACACAGTGCGAGATGGAATTTATCGCTATAGCAAACAGCATCACGCTGAGTGCCGAGCCCTGCTGCACTCCGTTCTCTTGAATAAAATAGAAACAACTGAGCCGACCCTTACTCGGAAAACGCGGTCCCACATAAACTCCTGAATGAACAGTGGTAGGCGTCCACGTATATTCCAGCTGTGGAGGGAGCGTAAAATCCCTGCCCGCCAAAACGTATCATAAGCCTTCTCGAGTTTAAAAAAGATCCCAACTGTTGGGCTGTTCTTCAGAAACCCGTCCAAGATCTGAGTTGACACCGAGACAAGGTAGTCAGTTGCTAAACGTCGTCTAAAACCACACTGGATGTTGGTCAGAAGGTTGTGGGATTCCAGCCACCACACCAAACGTCCATTGATCATGCGTTCCATCACCTTGCATACGCAACTGGTGAGGGAAATAGAACGGTAACTGGAAGGAAGATGGCGGTCCTTTACAGGTTTAGGAATGGGTATGATGGTGGCCTCCTTGTCTGGAAAAGTGGCGTCAACCCAGACACGATTATAGACCTCGAGTAGGAAAACTTTAGCATTAGGAGAGAGATGTTGCAGCATTTGGACGTGGATACCATCTGGTCCTGGTGCAGAGTGTCGCGAAGATGAAACTGCATTGTCTAGCTCTGCCATGGTGAAAAGGCGATTATAATCAAGGTGTCCAGAACGAAAGGAGAATCCTTGAGATTCCACCTGAGTCTTAACTGTAAGAAAGTCAGGGGAGTAATTGTCTGAGCTAGACACTTGAGCGAATGCACTGCCTAAGGTGTTCGCCACGTCAAACGTATCAACATCTCCGACAAGTGTTTCGAGACCGGCGATGGGCATTTGAGTCCATTTTCCGGCCACACGCCGTAGCTTATCCCATACGACAGAGGAAGGCGTATGTCGGTTAAAAGATGCTACAAATTTACTCCAGGATGTCTTCTTGCTATCCGTAATAATGTGTCTATATTTGGCATGCAGCTTTTTATATTGTATTAGATTATCTAGTGTAGGGCGACGTTGGAAGTCTCTGAGAGCACGAATAGCATACCGGCAGTCATCAGTCCACCAAGGTACTTGAAAGCGGCGGGTTTTACCAGTCGAACGGGGAATGGATTGCTCATCAGCGGAAAGAATCGTCTTTGTGAGATGGTCGACCAAATATTTCACAGAGTCGTGCTCATCGGAGTTGAATTTAGCCAAGCGGGAATACAGGTCCCAGTTGGCGTGATCTAAGCGAAATCTAGGTATGCGAGTGGAACCTGAAGCGAGTGTCAAGAGACTAATAAGACATGGAAAGTGGTCACTAGTGTGCAAATCAGAGATAATATTCCAGGATAACGAGACCGCTGTGGTGAACAAATCGCTATATCAAGATGTGAAAAACTGTGAAAGGAGTCAGAAAAAAGGTTGGATCTCCGGTGTTCAGGAGAGCAAGATTCTTACTGTCCAAGAAGTCTGCTATTAGCTGAACTCTCGCACAAGCCCGAGGAGAGCCCCAAAGTGGATGGTGGGCATTTACGGCCCCAACCAACACAAATGGTGTTGGTAACTGGGAAACGAGGTATTCTAACTCGGTGCGCGAGAGGTCATTAGAGGGAGGCAGATAGATACTACAAATTGTAACTGGCAGATGGCAGTGTGATCCTTACAACTGACTGGAGGTCAGACTGTAAGGAGACGGAATCAGCATAAATATCATCCCTGATGAGCATCATAGTGCCCCCGTGTGCGGGAATACCTTCTGTCGGACTGAAATCAAACCATACAGAAGAATAGTCCCTGAATGTAACAGTGTCTTGTGGACGGAGCTTTGTCTCATGTAGGCAGACGACTGGAGATTGATACGCGTGGAGTAACAGTTCAAGCTCTGCTCGATGTGGTCGAATGCCGTGTATGTTCCACTCTAGGATAGTCATGGTCTATGTTATGGGTTAAGTTCTAAATAGACGTTTCTGCATATTGGGCGGTGCTGGTCGGTTTAGTTTACTCTTTTTTTGCCGTCGGACTAACACTTTTTTCAGGAGCTCGATCCTGCCGCTTACGGACTGTCCGTTTGGCAGTCGAGGCAGAATCCTCCTGTTCCATTTGCTCCACAGGGGAGGAGCCCTTACCAATAGAGAACCTCGGTTCGAGGATCTCGAACCTATTTAAGGTACTGATCGGCGAAGATGGACGTCGCCGATCGGAGCTCCTCCCAGAAGATTCCTCTGAAGAGGATCTGCGGGAGTAGTGACGTGGGGGTTTACCACCCTTGGATGTTTTGGGTGCAGGCGAAACACGCTCTTTAAGGAAGTCAGTCCTAACATAGCTGGTCTTGAAAGCTTTCTGTTGTGCAGAATTCTCTACGGTTTTACCGGTCTTATTGAGGTCGACGGTTGGGATGACAATTTTGCTGGAGTGCTCTACGTTGGCGGATTTGGCAGATGGTGATACCGACATTGACGCTGTTGTTGAGGTCTTCGTAATAGTTCTGGCAACGATAAATTTTTCGGCAATAGAGGCCCCGTTGATATCGCAGGTCTGTGTTGCGATCTCCCACCTCGGCACCGGTTTAGCTATAACAGAGCTATAAGAACCGGACCGCAGGACAGAGGGTTGTCGGATACGCAGGAGCTTACGGGCTTCGGAGAAGGGAACCTTCTCTTTCACCCGTATCTCCTGGATCGCTCTCTCTCTCTTCAGCAAAGGGGCAATCTCGGGAACTAGATGGGTGGTCCCCGCTGCAGTTCACACAAGATGGAGAGGTGCTGCAGTCTCCATCATGCGAAACGTCGCCACAAATAGAACACGTAGACCGACCAGTACAAAATTCATTGGTATGCCCAAACCACTGGCACTTGTAACAGCGTAAGGGGTTCGGAATAGAGGCCCTAACCTCGATGGCTTCGTACCCTGCCTTAATCCTTTGAGGGAGATCTACCCGATCAAAGGTAAGGAACAGAGTACGGGTAGACACGAATTCGCCATGTACTTTCCGTTGAACCCTATAGACGGATGTTACGCCTTGGTCTGCCAGATCTTCTTGAAGCTCCTCATTAGACATACCGTCCAATGCGCGGGTGGTGATAACGTTACGCGAGGAATTCAAGGTCTTATGCTGTTCGACCTTAACCGGGTAGTTGCCTAACATTTTCGCTCGAAGGATCTTCGCTGCCTGGGATGCTGAAATTGCCTCAACCAGGAGGGTACCATTTCGGGCTCTAACACAAGAATTAACCGGGCCAGCTATGTTATCTAATCCCTTTTGAATGGCAACAGGGCTCACAGATGTAAATTTTCTACCTTCCTCTGTCCGAGATATCACTAAGTAGCGAGGACCATGAGACTCAACTACTTTTCCACTTACAAATTTATGTTTTGGTTTGTTTGCCATGAAAATGGTTATAAATTTCATCCTCCAGTGCTCCTCACCCACCACGGAGCCCAACATGGGGCCATCCCACTGGGGTGACAGAGCTACACAGGGGATATAGCAGGCTTGCCGTCCCACTCACCCTGGAGTTCGGTATAATACCTAGTCCTGGTCGATTGACTAGGGGTGGGTTACTCCCCAGCCTCCCGTTTAGGTGAAGCAGAAACCAAAGAGGTGTATTAGGCTGTGCACCCTCCCCAATTACTGAAAGTCAGAAGCCCATGCTCAGGTACACGCCCCTCAACCAACCAGGATTGTCCTTTCCACCAACACGGGTTCCCACACAAGGCCTACACATGGGTGGGCATTTTAACCTATTGACTCCCTCACCACTTAGAGGTTGCCCACAGAGGGAGTCAAGGTGGCTTGGGACCCCAGGTGCCCTAACCTGTACCTACCGTAATAGGCCCCTGGGGGGGGGGGTTGACTTTGAAACAGATACTTGAAAACAGTTTGTTGCATCTGAAAAGAACTTGATTAACAGTTTATTTTTGGCTTGAGGCTAGTGGTATGAATGCATGATACTGTTGGGTTCCTTTAATTGTGTGTGCTTCACTAAAACAATCTGTCAGAAATATCTCTGACAGCTCATGTTCTTCCTAGTACTAAAATCAAAACTTATTGCTTTAATATTCTTCACAGACCACTCGTACAACTCGCATGGGGTTAAGATTTGGTTTTCTAAAGGTTGTTGCAAGCTAGTCTTTGCAGTTAATCTCTTGAGTGTACCACCGACTCCATCACATGGTCTTTTACCATGGTCAGTAGCAGAAAAGTGTCATTCAGCTGCAATGCCAAAGTCTTGTTTATTGTGGGCATAGATTCATAAACATTTTTGTTTTATAGTGAGCAGCAAACCCATCAGGAAAATAAACAATTTTTCTAGAAACTTCTTCAAACTTTGCCATCAAAAAATGGAAAGTATACACAGCCACTGTGTTATGTTCAAGACAATCTGAAATAACTATTTAACTCAAGTGTTTGACTTTTTCTTCCTCTTTTTAATAAATTACAGGAAGGGTGAACTGTAGCCTAATCACTAGCCCAGTTATAACTTTGGGCTTCATCTTGTACAACCATGCTGTACTTTTCTGCAGTCAAGCGTTACGGCATATTCAGATTCAGTCAGTTTTTCCTTTATCTGATTCATGTGTGCGGTTTGTTGCTTTGCGATAAAATCATGGCAGATTAAGATTGTTAACTTATTGCAGATCCGATCAATAAACTCTGTTGATGGTTTTTGTAATGTTTCCAAAATACATCGATCAACTGATATCCACTGCTAAAAGTGATTTTTTCAATGAGCTTTTACTGAAATGATCCAAGGTTATTCTAATTTCTTTATCTCCTGGACATGATTTACAATCACTCACTAAACAGTCAAACAGATGAAGGACTACATAAAATTTTTGCCATGAAATATCTAAGTTTTTAAATCATTGTTTGTAATTGTTCCCAATTTTGCATTTTCTATCATTAATTTCACATTTTGATGTGTTGTACAAACACACACTGCATGGGTTTCAGTCTTAAGATTTTGAAAACAAAATCAATTAAATCTTTCTGGTCATCTTCTGAATCTGAATCTTGTGCAATTGATACAAACAGTTTTCTTTTCATAGCTGAGTCTATATTTTTTACTTTCCTGGCAGCATAGTTTTTTGATTTGATATTTTTATAATCAATTGATGACTCACCTAGCTCTTGTAGAGATGTGTTTAATGTCTCAACCATGTGTGTTTCTGTTTGGAAATGGGATCATCATCAGAGTCTGGCGCTTTTTCTTCATTTTGACACATAATGGAAGAAGCATTTCCATGCTTTAAAGCTGATATTTCTTTCCTACAGCTATCACAAATCCTTGCATTCTTTGAAATTTCAGGATACAGTTTGCAAATCCGGTCTGTGATATTTCTTTTTATCCCTGACATTATGATTAGTTTTTTAAGAGGATTACAACACTGCACATTCACAAATTTGCATTGGTTTGACATCTTCAGCTTAACTAACACTTAAAAACTTATTTCATTCTATCAGCAATAAAGGCTTGAAATAAGTATCTGAACTAATTAAAATATTCTCCACTATAAAAAAAAATAATCTGAATCTACAAAACACTTGTATTAACACTAGACACCACTGACTTAAACTGTAGACGGAACAGTATCTGAAACATTAGCTTGAAAGGAGGAAGTGAGCCTGTCCCAACTTGCAAAAAAAAAAAAAAAAAAAAAAAAAAAAAAAAAAAAAAAAAAAAAAAAAAAAAAAAAAAAAAAAAAAAATATGCGCAGACATGAACAGTAGGCAAAAAAATTAGGGATTGTACAAACTAGCAGGAGTGCAGGGAGGGATGAGCCTGTTGGAACTTGATGTAAAGAATACAGCACAGACATGATGAACAATAAGAAGTAATGTATGTAGATGACATTATTGTAAATGCTATTAATTTTACTGTCTATATTATTTATTACTTATGATTTTTAGTAAATGATTTAAGTTAAATTGTTTTTCATTCCTTTTATGCTTTATAAATTTTCACTAAAACTATTCTAACTATAACTTATAGTAGTATTATGTTAAAAAAATTTATATGCGTAATAATATCAATTTGAAATTCTTTAAATTCTATTTACAACCTTAAACTTGTAAAATCCAGTTAAAACCATATTTCATTGAAATTATATTTGTAATGAACCCAACATAGTCCCACTGTCAAAGTTGGTCCATGATTTAACAATAGCATAGCCTATTTCCTAACTTTTTTAAAATATTTCAGAATGCATTTTTTTTTCTCAAAATTTGGATTTGAATTTTTATTTTTGAATTTGTAAAAAAGAGAAAAAAAAAAAAAATCACAACCTATAGTGTGTTGTATATCATATTGAAGGTATTTTAAAATACTAAAAATGACACCTCTCTCATAACTCTAGCATAATTAGTAGAGGATCTATAATCGTTTAAAAAGTTGGCCGTCATGCAATTTTGAGTGATTTTTGGAAACTTTACATAGCTATATTTTGGAAACCGTTTAAGTTAGAAAAATTGAAATTTGGCATTTTCTTAGTTTTAAATCCTACTTTGTGGGTATAAAATTACATCATAATCTGAGATGTTGAGTTAAAATTTTTATTTAAAGTGTGTTGATTTAACATTGAATGACATGGAAGTGTTCTATTCCATTCAAATATTCAATTTCCTGATTTTACTAGATACATGTTTTGAGGTCACCAGAATTTAAGTTAAAAAGAATTAGAAAAAGAACTGTGTCTGGGTCAACAGCATAACTCAAAAAACAAAATGCCCAATTTTTTTGGAGGGGAGGTAGTGTTTAACGCCAGCTTTTACTAATTGTGGTACTACAGGAATGACAATGGTGATACATGCAATGAAGATGGAACACCAGTGGAAACTGGAGAAAACCCCCCCTGCACTACTTTGTCCACCACAAATCTCACATGCAGTTGCCAAAATGCCCGATGTATACCAAACCTGATATTTAAGTTCAGTATGTTCCCAAGATAGGTATGAATATTTTCAGAAAAAAGCCTGCATTCCAAACAGAACCTTGTCATGAAAAATATGTAGAACATTTAGATTTTCTAAAAACTCGCTAAAATTTGATTAAAATGCACATGTTTATACTTACATGACAAAATGTATATCTTGAATTTTCTAAACATAACATCGATGCCCTTTTCATTTAGTGAGAATTTTGTTTAATTTTGTATTACAGGTCAACCATAAAATATAGAAAAAAGATTACATGATTTGAAACTCAATTTATTAAACAGCTTTTTCTGTGCAATCAGCCATATTCAAGATACCTGTTCTTATTGGTTTGAATGTTTTAGTACTTCAGTAGTTTTTTAAAATGCCACAGCTATTCAGTTACTATTGTCAGAAAAGACTATGAAAATCCAAAGACAGCCTATAGAGAGATATATATGACTGTAAATTCTGCTTTCTGTATCCCCCTTCTACCTAGAACCAAATGAATAATGAAAATATTTCTGCAAAGGTTTATTTCAATAAATATACAGTAACTTGTACCTAAACGTGTTATACTTTATATTCAAAGTAGAAGTAAACAAACTTAGATATCACTCTGTTGAGTACCATGTGGACACACGGAACTAGGTAGCTACCTGTATGACATATTCTGAAGATGGGCATTATCTAACGTTTTTGACCATCAATTATATTATTATATTAAAAAGTGACTATTGAATAAAATAACCGGTTCTTTCATTCAGTTTCTAAAGTTGTTTATTGATGACAATTGCATGAAGCAATGGGAGCAGAGATCACTTATTTACTTTTCAATCAGATTTAAAAGTATGTTACAATAGTCATTCTAACCCCAAGGTAAAATAAATGGGGCTTTAATGCACATTGTATTATAATATTAAAGCACAAAATTGCTTGCATTCTCTAGTAATCAGAGTGAAACTTAATTCCATTAATATTGGATTGTGAAAGCGTAACTTTATTCAAATAGACACCACATAACTCTGAAATGGAAGTCTATTTTTTAAATAAGGGTAAATAAAGAAGTATGTTTCCCAGTTTCAAATTATCTCTGTTGGAGAACATTGTGCAGTTATGGTTCAACAGCCATTCGAGGTTAAGTTATATCAAATTTACTATTTTGTATCCATTTATTTTGAAGTTAAAATGAATGAGCCAAGTTTATTCTCTCTCAATATGGGGAGGACTTGATTTAGTAATTAGTTCTGATTCTGTATGTATGATATGCTGTCCTAAATTTGGGTACATTTTATTTTGGGTTGAATTAAACATAAGGAATAGCTAACATGGTATCTACATATTAATATAACAATAATTTGCAACAAACCTTCACTTATCTTTATGCAAATTATTTTTATATTAATATTTGTGTTGTTTCACTGTTATTAGCTTCAGTTTTTACATATTATATGACAACTACATTCTAAGCTTATGTGCTTCTCAATTTTAAACAACCAGGTGGAGAGCAATAACAGTTTTACTACTGTAACTAGCTAAGAACATAAATGAGCAACATTAGTACAACTTTGACTTCTATTATCAAAAAAGAGGTTGCATTTAGGTTTGGAATTAACTATTTGGATTTTATTTACAAGGACTATAATAGTGACCTCCTCTTTTATGCTTAAAAATGGCAACCTATCCTTCAATATTATCAATTTTAATATACACTTTTAGAAAAGCTCTATGCTCTGGTGGGCCAATTATATATTATTATTTCTTGCTTGAACTGCGGTAAGTAGCATGCTTTAATGTACGTTTAAAACTAATTACCAACTGTGTTAAATTAGGAAAACAGAACAGTAGATACTCTCTGAAATGAGGTTGATATTGGTTGATTGATGAAAGCAACTTGAAAAGTGATTGGGGATTATTGAGCACCTAGGCAACTGATGAAATGTAACATACACAACACCAAAAGAAATCTTTAAAACTGAATGAAAAGCCAAACACTTGAGCAGCATAGAAGCGAATGATAGTTCATCAACTTTCAAATAATTTAATAGTTTTCATTTCATAGCGACCATCGCAATCTTATTACATTGTACTTTTAAGACAGAATACTAAAAAGAGACAAATAAAATAAAAAAGTGGTTTGGCAGCTTTATTTATCTACTATTCCTCAAGTGCTTAAACATACTAAATTGAACTGCTCTTAACCCAGATATGGCAGAATTATTTTTGTTTGAATTTTAGTGAAAACTTTAATTAATCGATTATAACAAAAGTTATATATACAAAATAGTCTTACACTTTTTATTTCCATAGTTTCCTTCTGGAAGGACTTCAGGTGTACATGCATGCACTTAACACAATGTCACTATTTAAACATCAAATCAGTCAATACAGCCTCTTTTTGTATGGAACAGTAAGAAGCAACAAACATGAAGTGGTACACTACATTTAATGCACTGTGTTGTACATTTTTTCTGACAGTGAAGTTGTTTCTTCTTTCCCAGAATAGGATCTAGAGACAACTCTATGACATAATATTCCAGTCTGTCATAACTAGAATCAATTTTTGCAATTTTAGATAGTCTTCCTCTTTGCATAGCAACAAGACAGTTTAATTCCAGAACTGCAGTTAGTATTCTTCAATGAAATGTTATATGTCCAATTTATCACCATCCTCCCTGTAGAGCTGCTATGAGTTATGCTCGGCTACATCGACAAAATGTGCAATAATGGGGAAGTACCATTTCTTACCCATGATAGATACTCTATAGAGTGAAATATTTTAGTCAGCTCTATCATTTCCATCCATAAGCTTGCTGTAGTAGTAAATGACTTTGGTTGTTGAATTGCTATGGATGATATCACCATGCTGTTGTCATTCCATAAAGCCACTAATATATTGGCTGAACTATCAGATCTGAAGTCAAATGTCTCTCTAGGTTTCTTTTTCAGTTCATATTACAATCTTTACCAATTCTGTTGGCTCTCATTGTACTTGTGGCCTGAATATTTCATTTATTAAATGCAAATCACACAGAAGGTCAAATGAGGTATCAAAGTATAATCTATATGGCAGCTGTTCTAGCTGGTCGACATAGTCATGACTACTCCTTAAACAAGACCATTGTCAACATATTTTTCTGGCAAGGTACCAGGACCCTGGTATGGTTCAAGACATATCAAATATTCATTACTTGGCCTTCCACACCAGAATTTAAACCCACATCTTATACATTTGCCTCGAAAATGCTGCTTTGCTCGATGCCACCCAAAATAAGGAACCATACTTTCATCCATTGAATGGTCTTGCTTGTGAGGCTTATGTTCTCTGCATTTACCATGCTTATAAGGGGATGAACCTTAGAAAATCTCTCAATACCATCAAGTTCATCATTCTTGTAAACATGGATATTTAACATAATGAACTTGAAGTGGCCCCTGGATATGCGTTAGAAACTAACGCCTGTCAGCATCTCCCAAAATATGTCTTTTCTTAGCAGGACTACATAATGAAATAGCAAAGAAACACTTTATTTCCTCTTCAGAGCAATCTCTAAGTCTGTTTCTCTTTGCAGCATACTGGTTGATGTATTTCACCATCATACCTATAACATCACTGTCAAAACACAATTCAAAATATTTAATGGTGCCCTCAAGGAGTGTTTTGCAGAATTCATTTATGCCCACACTGCAGTTGTAGTTGGAAGTTGCTGTTTTACCCAGTTTTGAGATGGTTTAGTTGATTTTCTTTGTTTTGGTGCAGCGGTTTTTCTTGGTGTAGCATAGGATACTGCAGCAGTAGATGTGGAAGGCAGGAAAGCTCTACTTATTGAACAGTCAGTACCTGCATCATTTGTCAAAAGTGATGTATTTGGACATTTTACATTGTTAGACAAATCTTTATTGCAAATTATGGCTGGAGCTTTTAACTGACTTGCTGGAACATTATCAATATTTGGAGCTTCTTCATTACCAGAGTCTTCATCTGACAAATCACAGGAGCATTGCTGGATGGCAACAAAGCAACCAAACCATTTTCAAGTTCATCTAATTTTCCCATTCTATATTTCCTGTTTCCTGCAAATAATTGTCCAGAATATGTAAGTTTTTATTTATATCAGCATTAATTTTCAAAGTTATTTACTTATTACTACTGAATTTTATTTTCTTATACCGAAACAAGACTAATCCTATTGAAAAAGTATAGTTTAGAAAGCTTAAGTTCCAAAATAGGATTTTTATATGGGTATTTATGAAACAAGCGTAACATGAATAAGTATTTTCAATTCTGATATAACAATGAAAATTCATACATCTTAAATAATGATAAATATGACTGAGAATATCATATACATTTTAGTGACTTATTACTGTATCTAGAAAGTTCCAGGAATTTACCAATAAAACACAAAAATGAATTATTCATCCAATTTTATTTTACCGCCTCCAAAGTAGGCCCCTTCTGAAATTATAGATTTATGCCAATGAATAATCCAATCATCAAAACATTTTTTGTAGGCACTTTTAGAAATTGATGTCAATTGTCACCGCGAATTTTCCTTTATGTCTTCTATCGACTAAAAACGGGTGCCTCGAAGTGGTAACTTGAATTTTGGAAAGAGAAAGAAATTAGCTGGAGCCAGATTAGGTGAATATGGTGGTTGTTCGATGAAATTTGTTGAGCTTTTGGCCAGAAATTCGTTCACAATAATAGCCTTGTGAGCTGGTGCATTATCGTGGTACAGAATCCATGAGTTCCACAAATCTGGCCTTTTTCGCCATATTTGTTCTCTCAAATGACACATTATGCTCAGATAATAGTCTTATTTACCATCTGACCTTCTGGCAAGAACTCTGAGTGCATGACACCGCGATAATCGAAAAAAACTGTCAACATGACCTTCAGTTTGATCGAGTTTGACGTGCCCGTTTAGGTTTCAGTTCAGTTGGAAGGCACCATTCGGAAGCTTGTTGACTGGTTTGAGAGTCAAACTTGTAAACCCACTTCTCATCACCAGCTACAATGAGTTTCATGAATGTGGGGTCGGAACTGGCTTGTTCTAGCAGGTCTTCAGCAATCCTTACGCGATTGAGTTTTTGTAGAAAATTCAAGTCTTTCGGAACTAACCGAGCTGCAATGCGTGTCATGCCCAAACAATCGTTGAAAATGGTATGAATCAATTCGTGAGACACAGAAAGCTCAGCAGCAACCTCTCTCAGACCTAAATGATGATTTTCAGACACCTTTTTCTTCACTTTAGCGATGTTCAGTTCAGTTGAAACCGTTGATGGCTGACCAGAGCGAGGCAAATCTTCCACCACATCTCGACCACTTTTGAATGCACTGTACCACTCATATGCACGTGTTTTTGATAAAGCTGTTTCACTGTAACCTCTCTGTAACATTTTCAGCGATTCAGCACATGAAATACCATTTGCAATGCAAAATTTGAGACAGATTCTTTGTTTAATATTTGTATCCAACGTAAAATTGCAAATTACCTTTGAGATGAACTAACAAAATGCTGTACTGTAAACAAACTAGATGACAGATGATCAAAATCCACGTGAGTATAGAGGAAAGTTGTACCAACTTAGCGACAACAATAATTTTGAATCCCCTTTTAAACAGGATTTTTAAAAGATCAATTCCTGGTACTTTCTTGACAGAATATACACTGCTTGCATGCATTTTTAAAATAATATAATTGCTAAAATATGGTCTAAGCACACATGTACTTAATTTACAGCAAAAGAATAATGGCAGAAAACAATGAATCTGATTTTTGTATGTTTAAAGCTAATGTCCCTCTAGAAGGATGTGCTTAAAAAGACAGTCACTGACGCTATATCGGGCATGCAAATACCCATATTATCCTTTGGTATATTAATATGATATTCTCAGAGAATATGTGAACATTTACCTCTCTAATACATATGTGTACAGAGAGGTTATACTTAACCATCAATGCAGATGCTCCATTTTCTGCAAACCAAGTCTTCTCATGCATACAAAATAATGCTGATTCAATAATGAAAGCTACATGTTGTTTTAAACAATGGCAGTTGGATGAAGCATATATTAATGTTATCTGCCGGAAGACAGAGTGAAGTGGTAGTATAAGAAGTTTTAAGCTCCTCTGCAAAAATCCTTCCACAAGGACAACAGCAGTATCTGGATTATCTTGAGGCTTTAGAAATCATTTATTTAATACGTAATTATCAGTATATACTTTCACTTTAGATTTATAGATGAACATGGTTAAGAGATTTACAATTCCCTGTATAATTGTATCTCAAGAACAGCATGTTTATTTTAAATCAGTTCTCTCATGTATGTAGGCAAGTTATTTTTCAATGAAATCATATATTTCCTATCATAATTCTTGAATTTTCATTTGCATGGTGTTTCAAATATTGCATAGCTGTAATAAAATCTTAATGTCATTACATTTTATTGTCCCACCTCAAAAGTTGATAAGTATGCTCATGGCTATCAATAAAGTATTTCTGATTTTTGCAAAGGGACTGAATATACACAAAAGTAAGCAATAAATGCAAAATCCTTCCATTTCCCCAAATCTGAAAAGAAGTGTTTTTCTCTCATACTCCTACGATAGTGTTGCTTTTAAAAATATGTTTATTCTATTAAAAGCAAAAGAATTTAAGTTGGTTTTTGTAACATAAACATCACTTAGTAATTACTTACTGTGTTACAAAAGCCGACTCAAATTCTTTTGTTTTTAATTTAATCACTGTCATAACTTTCTTTGTATATTTGAAAGATTTCAATTTCAGCATTTATTCCAGTCTATATTTTATGACAATCCAGACTTGGGCAGAGTTAGTATTTGTCTGTCTATAACTATTGTACTGCAACAGTGTACAGAAGGAGAAGTGTGTGCGCTTCCGAAGTTTCCATGTTGTACAGCTTGCAATGGAACAAAAGTATGCATTTGCTGCTATAGAACATCAAAAATTTATGTTTCTTAGGCTTGAGGGTTTCAGAGAATATTATGCTGCCTTAGGCACAGAGATCTCCTTCCTCATTTTTCTAGTTTGTAAGAAAATTCTGCATTTCATGTACTGAAAAGCAAGTTTAGTCAGAAGACACAAATTGTTCTACACAGCTACCTAACTATGATCACTTCACTTGAATCACAACTAAGCCATCCAGGCATTCCAAAAATACACCATTCCTATAAGCTGTTTGCATAAAACAACTATCCAGAGACGATCTTTTCTAAACATAATAGAACCTTCATAACGCAAAGTTAGGTATGAATGGCCCTTGCTTGAATCATATCCTTTAATTCATATTGGGTGAAGTGTTTACTGTTGATTTGGCATGAAGAAGGATGGAACATAGCTTACATGTTTTCATTTTTTGTTATACATGTACGTATCCTGCTAAATAATAAAGCTAAATAATTCAGCCCTAGTTTCAGTTATGTTATACACATTCTGGAATATTAATTTAGCTGCTAAAATTCTTAATACTATCTTCCATTTGTATCCTCAATATAGTTTTTATTTTTACTTAATTTAGTAAGAGAACGTATTTTGTCCACAAAAGAAGTGATTATACTGGACAGTGAATGAAATCTGTGAAATGAGGTTCTAACAAGCTTAAAGTTACTTGACATTCATTGTTCCATGTTATGGGAAAATCCCGAAAATTACCTTATCTAGGTAACTCATCCGAAACTCAAGATTCAAACTCAGTACCTTTCAAATGGAAATTCAGATTTTCACCTTCAGATAAACCAAGCTTTGAAAGTATGTTGATATAAAATGAAGTGTGTATAGGTGCAGAAACTCAATAGTTTACGGGTATTATTACAGGTGTATTGGGTTAAACTACATATTGTTTTCCCTAGTTTACCTTCATTGAAAATTAGTACGATAAAACTTTCATTCTGTTCCATGTAGGAAAAAAAAAATTGCATTTGCATCACAGTATTTTTTCCATTAGGACATATAAGACCCATAACTAATTTACTTAACTCCAGAGGATTATGGAAGAAAGTCATAGCTTATACAGTGTTTGGAACCTTAGATTTTATTTTCAAATGCAGATAATCCAAGAGAAATTTATTTATTTTTTTATTATTTTTAATATTCAATTTCTTAATAATGTGTCTACAACAACTTCCTGGTTTTTGTGTAAGAAATGCTAAACCATCTTTAATGTGTTAAAGCAGCATTTAATTTTGCATTTGCAATGTTATCTGTTGAAGATTTACTTACTGAGTGGGTGGACTCAGAAGTAATGTCTGTGGCTCACATTCAGGAGGTCCTGAGTTCAAATCCCATGGCCACCAATCTGGCATTTTCAATTATTTTTTTTTTTTTTTTCCATTCTTTTCCTTTCTAAATCCTCAGTTGCCAAGGTAGATACTGATTAGATGTTTAATACCATGATCCAAAGTTCCACCTTCAGTACAAAACAATAAAAAAAATTGAAATAGATGCTAATTGCATTTGCACTGTCATCTCCAGATAGTATAAACGTACACCAGATGGCACCCTAACCTCATCTACTTCTCCTGAAGCGAAGTGCTAGGTATGGTGTGAGATGAGACTAAGAGGCTAGCTAGACTAGCATCTGTATTCAGATGACAAAGTGCAGCTGGACTAGATAGCCCTCTAACACTATCTGCTTGGTGCGAAGCAAAGGTTTGGGGATGAGACCTTAAAAGTCTACTGTCCTCTACATGCTAAAGTTCCACTATTCTATGACCAAATTGTTAAAATGACGTAAAATAGAGTGTAATTTAAAAAAAAATGATTTCAAATACCTATAGCTATTTCAAATTTATATTGTGTCCTAATCAAATGTATTTTTAACTATCAAGTTTGATAAACCATTACAAGCGAAGTCATTTGTGATGTTGACTGCATTATTTAGAGCATACTGTTATGCATAATTTTATCTGCTACCAATACTTGTCTTTTCATGTGAAACTTGAATTTCTCAATTTTCTTTAAAAAAACCTGGGCAGATTTGGAAATAATTTGGAATTCCATTTGGCTTTATTTTGTAGCTTTGTCTTGGAATAATTTCTACTGTTTCTCTGCCAAACCACCCGACAACTGAGTGAATGAATGTCAAAGCAATGAGAAATAACATTGTTCACCAGTTATTAAAGCAAGCATCTTGTTATGATACAATGAATTTCTTACGATTTGTCGTGTTTTCATTTTCATTTTTTAGCAGGATCTGTAAATTTTCTGATCCATATGTGTGTAAATAATACCATGAATTTCTAAGCTGTTTGTTACAATTACATTTACATAGTTTTTCAAATACTGCACTATTGTAAAATATTGATTAATATAACATTGATTACAAGGTGTGTTCAGTAAGTCCTTAGAAAAAGATAGAAAAACAAATTATTTTTTTGTAAATTTTTTTTATTTTTCAACATAATCTCCTTTTAGTTTGATGCACTTTTCCCAGCATTTCTCCAACTATTTTAAGCCTTCCAAAAATTAGGATTTTGGAAGGACCTCAAAATAGGCATCTGTTTGGGAGATGTTATCTTTATGAGACATGAATCGTTTTCCACCGACACACTTTTTCAAGTTTGAAAATATAAAAAACAGTCACTGGGAGCCAAATCTGGTGAACGCAATGGATGTTGCAGTAATCTGAACTTCAATTCTACAATTTTTGCCATTGAAACTGTGCAGGTGTACACCCTTATATTGTCTTGATGGAAGAGAATCTTTTTCTTTGCCAGATGAGAGCATTGTTTCTTGAATTCTCCATTCAACCGGTGCCTTAACAATGCACAATATTATCCATTTATCATTCTTCCTTTCTGCATGTAATCAATGTAGATGATTCCATGTGCATCCCAAAAAATTGAGACCATCATTATGTCTGCAGATTTCACCAGATTTCAGATTTCTTTGGAGCTGGTTCACCTTTAAAACCCCACTTTTTTGACTGTACTTTTGTCTCTTGAAAGTTGTAGTGTATCCATGTTTCCATTCACAGTTATATATATATATATATCAATGCAGAAACTTGTTGGGATTGCGATGGAAAAGTGCCAAATCAGCTACCGAATTGATCACACAGTTGCGTTTATTCTCACTGTGGGCAAACATGGCACCCTTCATGCCGAGAACTTTGACAGACATAATTTTGGTGCAAAATTGAGAACACTGTACCTTAAGATATGCCTGTGACCTCTCTCTTTCGTGAACCTTGACTTGTCAATCACTCAAAACCATATCCTGGATTTTGTCAAGGTATGAGGGGTGTGCAATAACTCCTTAGAATATCAGGACTTAATTTTAAGCTTACTTCAATAGTTTCAAAATAAAATTATGATGACCCATGTGGGTAAATAACATGTATTTCCTATGTCACTTGTTTATTACTTTCTCTAACATATGCAATGTACATAAGTAGAGAAGCTATTGTACTAAACCCAAAAACTGCATTGTTATATTATGCTATGAAAAGAAATGTCTCTTTATGTGAATATTAGGGTAACGGTATGTATGCAGTTAAGCAAGGTCTGATTTGTTCCATAACCCATAGAAAGCTATTTAAAATAAAATAAAATTATTCACAGTAAACATCAAGGGTTCTTTAATTTTTTCCTGAAACTATCCCAATGTAATCCTTATTAATTTGCATTCTCTGAAAAAATGGGGAACTATTAGTGTCACAACTTTGCTGAAAAAAAATGGAGGACCATTATTTTTATTTTATTCAATTCGTAGCAAAGAAAGGGGGGGGGGGAATTCAGAAAGTACAATATTTTATTGTATTTACAGATTCTAAGTCTTGTTACTTCTGCTATTTCCATTTATTATTCTATTAATTATTAGAAGAACTGATGAAATACAGGCTGGGACAGGATGAGTGATGTGTATATTATTTGCAATAGTAAAATAAAGTAAATAGGGATGATATAATTAAAATAGAAGACGTAAAGATTATGTAATTTTGGGCTATGAATTCATTAATATAATTATAATCCCAATTGCACCATATTCATTTTTAACTTTAATTGTAGTTAAAATGTAGTTATAATGTAATCTTCTATATGGACCACAAAACTTGTATAATAAGTCTTTGCAAATTATTGCAACAAAAGATATCATTCAATGCAAATAGTAATGCCAACACACCATTGTAGGGAAGAGGAAGCTTGCATGGGACATGATTTCACATTTACCCAAAATGACGCACTCTCTCTCGCTCACTCTCTTGCTCCCTCCCTCCCTCTCTTTCTCTCTCATAGCTGTATTGGATAATAAGTCTCACAAGTTCAGTGTTGCCAACATACGATCTGATTTCCAATCATACCAACACCCAAAAATGTTCCAAAATCAATCAAAATGAGGGAAAAAAATCTGCAATTTCATTATAAAATAAAAATAAAATTATTTTAAATATGGCACTAGTTCTTTGGTTACACTCAGCTCAACAAAATAGAAATAATAGAAACAACTTTGTATTTTCAATATTAACAAAGCGAGATTATGTGCACACAAACAGAAAGAGAATTCAAAAACAGTGTTTCATAAACAAGCATACAGCCAACTTAAGCTTATCAGGAGGGCCAATACTGTATGTTAGGCAATTGTTCTAAGGGAAACAGACCTGAGGAATCTCTCATTGTGGATGTTTAATCCCACATTATTGTATATGGGTATAAACATTATTCAGTACATTCATTGAATGCATCCTTGACAAGCATCTAAGAAACTTTCTAAATTTCAGTGAAAATCAGAGGCTTCACAAACAATCCAGAGACATTAACACAACCATCTTAGACTCCATTCTCTCTTCAGTTAAAAATCAGAAGAATGACGTAAACGTGGTATTCTTGGATATAAATAAAGCATTTAACAATATTGGACACACACATCACAAAAAAAGTCATTGCTATCTTCCAGTTTACCCAAGAGGTTATCGAAACGTATCACCAAGCTGCAAAATGAAAACGTCACTCAAATCGAAACCAGAAAGGGTAAAACGAAGCATATGATAATAAAAAGAGGAATAATGCAGGGTTTTTCTTTATCTCCTGTATACACCCTTTGTACTGACCATATATTGCAAGAGCTTTCTTCTGATTACAACCTCGATGAAGATGGATACATAGTCCTTCAAGATACACCTAGTGTCACATATATGGGCTTCGCCAATGACACCATTATAATAGCCAAGAACACACTTTCAGCACAGATACTGACTAATTTAGTTATCAAACGGCTTGAAGAGAACAGTTTGAAAATCAACATCCAAAAATCCAAATGTCTATGTATCATCAAAGGAACCCTTAGATGTAACCCACTTATTTTAGCCTCTGTAGAAGACATTCATCTATCACTGAATGCAAATTAATAAAATCCCTGGGAGTCACATATCATGACATAGCCATATTTGATATCAAAGATTTTATGAGTAAACTAAAAATCAATTTCAACAGTCTAACTTCCTCACCTCTGCTACAACCCCATCAGAAATTCAACATCTTGTCCACTTGCATTTGTCCCAATTTCCAGCAGATACTCCAGATAGCATGTTTTACACTGACCAGAAATATAAAGGTCTTAGACTTTTCAAATGTGGCTGGGAAACTTATCTGCAGCACATTAATGCCTGTTTAAACCTAAAAAATACACATAACATTCTGGTTAATATCACTCGCAATCTTGACAGTGAAATAGAAATATGCCTACTTAAATTAAACTTGTCTGACGAAACTCAACAAGACACTGTCAGAAAATTGAGACAAAAGCTCTGGGAAAAAGAATTTAATTCATGGTGTGTTTTACCACAAAAAGGTAAGGGAGTTTTACTATATAAAGAATTCACCCCTGCAAATTGATGGGTGAGAAAACCATATGAACTCGCTAGCAGAGAATGGAGATCTGCGTAAAAACGACAGCTAATGTATGCCATCTGCGTGCATTACCAGGAAGATCCCAAGACAGCAACCACTGTCGACATTGTCACAATGAGATTGAAACAATTGGCAAAGTCTTGGGCATTTGTCCTCACAGCAAAATGCTAAGAGATACAAGACCCCACACCAATTGCTCATTAATTGCCGAAGCTTTGAAAAAGAAACGATAACAAATACATGAAGAAGTCTATGGAATTGCCTGAGACGACTTCTGCAGAAGGACAGACATGATTGCTATACCACCAGGCTGATCTTCTAGATTTATTATCAATCCATCAGGACTGAATCACATAATAAATAACCAGAAGCAGTTCATCTCGAAAAATGCAGCATTTGCATGCCTACAATACAAAAATTTAGAAAAATACCAACTGAGCAGTATAAATATTTATGGGTTCACGATTGGTGGCAGAGGTACCAATCCTTCATTTTTGGTTAAATTTTGTAGGTAGCTCAGCTTAAATAATCATTTTGTATACAACATTGCTATTGCAGCTTTAAAAGGTACCCTAAGTATTTTGAAATATTCAATATACTACTGATTGTTATAAATAATTTTTAACCTTTAAGTCTTGTACAACTGCTATTTTATTAATTCAATTCCTGATGATTATTCACTGTTCACTTTTATACTTGAACTTTTATGTTACACATTATTCATAGCTTTTTTGTTTTGTTAATTTGTTTGGTATGCTTTGTCCTTGTGGCAACCTCCTCAATGGAGGAAGCCAAAAACTACGCCTTTCAAAATAAATAAATAGCAAGCATATGGCAAATAAGTAGAGTCATTAAGTTTATCTATGATAATATGTACCATAGGCAGCATGATGAAACACTCTGATGCATAACCAAAAGTATCATATACTTGTGATGCAAAACATGAAATTCAGACATATCTTAGCCCATGCAGACATGCTATTACTTGTAAGCATGCGCTAAAAAAATACAACAGTTTTAAATATAAAAACCAGCAAAATCATTCCAAAAAAAGTTCATTCATAATAGTTTCTACCTAAAAATCTTATATCAGTCAGACATGCTTTTTACTTATCGTATAATTTAAAAATCCATTAATCATGACAGTAAGTCCATCAAATTGGCAACCCTGATCGCTAAAGTTCCCAATATGACCATACAGGATAAAGAGACTATACAAATAGAAGGGAGGGAGGGAGGAAGGGAGGGAGGGAGGAAGGGAGGAAGGGAGGAAGGGAGGAAGGGAGGAAGGGAGGAAGGGAGGGAGGGAGGAAGGAAGGAAGGAAGGAAGAGGAATGGCAAAAATATACCCTAGCATATCCATCATATTTAAGGTCTTATTAACCAAAATTTTTTGCAGATATTGAGGGTTAACCGTTCATTTTTACTGTGTTTTATCTTCTCTGTCTAAGAAATAATCCTTCTCTCACTAGGAACCCAAGAGCATTCAATTCCGGACCTCTACACAATAATATATATGGATATAGCACCTAATGTTTCTCCCTTAACATGATCTGGTGTGCAACATAGGACATCAATAAGATGAGCGATTGATTTAAGATCAGCTGAGAGCACTAATTCATCAGTTTTGAACAAATGGATGACACTAAATACAGTAGTAGGTTGAACAAGAAGCTCAGAACTATTACAAGAGTAAGGATATTAAATCTTGAAAGAAATGAATGAAAGATAAAGTGAAACAATTAACTCCTTATACCTGAAACAATCTTCTATGGGCACTGATTACTGAATTAGTTCACTGTCAATTACTGATCTACCATTCCTCTCTTAAATTGGAAACAATCATTCATTCATAACTACAATAATCACATTTATAACTTAAAAGTAAACTAGTGAACCTTTTCAACTGTTATACAAGTTTCTTTTGAGCTTACCTGACTGTGCAAAGATGTGATCCGAAAATATTTGGTTCCAAAGGAGGAAAAACAAAACCAACTTCATGACTATGCTCCCCTTGCTTCTTATGTTTACTTTTCATTTCAAGACTCAAATACTGTTTTGATGATTTTCAGCAACCCACTTTTGTGGTTTTGCCGCTTCTGAACTAATCCTTCCAAGCATAACCACTGACTGCAAAACAAAAACATCAGTAATAGTCTCTATCTCTAAGTGAAGCTGAGTAACATATTAGAAAAGCTGCTGCTTAGTAATTATACAGCAACTATAACATTTTGTTAAACTCCAGGAGTACTGTATCTGTATTTAGAATGGGTAACATGTTTTATACAATATATTTCCTGGGAATGGAATTCATTCCATGAACTTTACTAAACCATTGTAATGAAAACATCTGCTGCCTTTCAGCAGTTTTCTGAAAAGCAGCCAATTTGTATTGCAACCACAGCTGCCACGATAGTGGCAGGCTTTAAACACATATCCATCTAAAATATGCATAGCTAATGTTGCACTTGCCTTGCCGATAGGCTAAGATTAATGCTAGTCGCTTTTAAAAAAAAGAAGTTATGCTCAAAGCTTTGTCATACAAGACATTCCCCTCCCACCAAAACTATCCCTGATGATAAACTGTAAGAGAACTCAAATTTCTCATACTTCAAGAAAGACTTCTCCAAATCTGTATTTTACAAGGAAACCAAACACTTCTAATGGCAGCTGCAGCATGCTCCTTGTGCAATAACTTCAGTCCATTTAGGATTGATATCCCATTTACTTCAACACAGGCTTTACTTTTGAATTCCTTCTTAATTGCATCCAGGAAAATAAAATTGTTTGGTCCTTTAAAAATTGCTGTGGCTGTACCTTCTTTAGGAATTGCACACCTTTTAGTATAATGATCAACTATGCCACAGAGGTACTTTTTGCATCATTATGAACATCAAAAGAATTGCTTCCACAATGCTTTTAATTACAGATCCAACAATCTTCCAGGCTGGATCTAGGAATTCATATTTTCTTAATTTCACCAAAGCTGCTGTCTGACTTGTTGCAGTAGAAGTCATCTTGAAAAAGTTGACTGCAACATAGCCATTATCAAATGACATGAAAAATGACATATGTCTTATGTTTTGAAAGGTAACAAACAGAACTGGAACAGATATTTTATCATGTGTACACTGCCATGGAGAATAGAGTCAATTCGTAGGTTGGAACAATGTTTGAGGTGTTGTGTGGGCACAGACTTCTCACAAAACACCACAAGCCCAACATCTGAGGTTCCCGGCAGAGAACATGCTATATTGAGTTCTTTAAGCATTTTAACACAAGAACCAATACTGCACAAAGTTGGAGTCCTTTGCCTCCTTTTTTTTTTGTCTCTGTTTAAGCTGTCACCATTAGGTGAAATGTGTGTTTTTTTTTGTTTTTTTTTTACACTCTTGTCCCAGAAACTGGAACAGTTGAACAGTATTGTAATTCCCTTCTGTGGTTACTATCCAAGCAATGTTCTATCATGTCAAGTAATTCATGCTGCATTAATCTTGTTGGTGTTCTGTTATTACAAATGGGAGTGGTTTGTCCTATTTTTCCAAAGTAGATCCACTGAGACATTTGAAGGGCAGATTATTTTTCAACTTTTATTAAATTTCTGATTTTTACTGGTGGCTTATGTAAGATCTTTAACCTGTGCTTTGAAAGTAATTATTAACACTGTTAGTATAAGGAATACTACCTACGGTGGCTGGATTTTTTTTTTCTTCTTTTTTCCCCTCTCATAATGTGCACTTGCTACGTTTAAATGTTGCTGAGATGTCATGGGTGGAATAACCATTTTATCAGAATAGTTTTACGAGATCAAGTTGAGACTGGTGATACTGGTATTTGAAATGGAGATTGTCTGTGTGCTGAAGTATTGAAAACACACAGGTGTTGTGACTAATGATGGGCATTCTAACTTAGGTTGGTATCTGTTGACTTTTGGTAGATGGTGTGGTGACTTTTTTTTTTTTTTTTCTAAAAGGAGGACGTAAAAGAAAGGTAGTGAATGGTTCTTTTTCTCCTCCAAGGTGAACTGTATTTGAGGAACTGTTCAGATAGGTGAGGAAGTCTGGCAGTGGTCTGCACCATGTGGACAAATGACAAAAGGCATGCTGACATACTGGAAGAAGCATTAAGGTTGCAGCTGGAGCAAGAATCTCATATTCCAGGTGTTCCATGTAGAAATTAGCTAAGGTTGGTAAGAGTAGAGAGCCCATAGCTACTCCATCAATTTGTTCATATTATAAAGAAAATATTTAATGCCAATGTGTGTCAGAATAGTTCTGTGATGTCAGGCAGGAAATTGGTGAGAATTTGAATTGTCTCAAAACCCCACATCAATGCTAACAAATTGGATGAGGTTGCAATTATATCATTTCGGATGTGGACAGATTTTTTATATACATTGATAGCTCTAGGGATTCCAACTTGATACAGAAAGGGCTCTAGTGCTAAAATTCCTGAAAGAACTGAACAAAGCATAATCCTTGAGATAATGGGACTGTAGTATCTTCTAACAGAGACCTGTTATTGTCCAACAACATTCAATATCTTGCTAGAATAATGGAGGTACTTACATGGTACTCCAGCATTCCTCACCCTTAAATCCCTACCAATTTCCCAGGTGAAATTTATCTCCCCCTCTCCATTCCTAGCTGCATCTTTCTTTCCAGTAAAATACCCAACTATTATTCTATATAACATTATAATTTTTTGAAAAAAAGCTGTAAGAGGAGAATGTCCATACATAACATCCTACCTCAGATATAGCATCCCAGCTCCAACCTACGAGCAGAGCATGTCAGTTAACCTTGAAAACTGGAATGATGAATGTACCCAACACCAATATAACAGCATATCTTCACCTTGCTGGAAACCCAAGAAAATTTGGACTTGTCATTTTACCAGGATAACTTCAGCTCATAGTTCAAACTAAATTGACAGTTATTGCTATTCTGTAACATTTTATTGAGACTTAATAATTTATTAAAGTCTATAATGAACTGCTATTCACTATTCAATGTTCTCAATGTTTTAACCTCAAACTCTTGTTGAGACTTGAAATGGTTGTTAATGCTAACAAGCCCTGAGACACTGTGGTTAATGTGACTTAACAATAGACAGAAACGGGTTCTATGGCATTAGAAAAGAAAGAGCATTGCAGATGTTATATAATTTTTAAGCACCTGCTGATTTATGGATTGCAACATGTAATAGAAATGTTATATGTAACCACATTCCATCAGGTAACACAATTGATCAACCAAATCATCAGTGTCACAAACAATCTGTAATGATTGTAAAAGAAAGTTTTTTAATGTCTGTATTAATAGGTATTATAAAATAATACTTTATTTTTTAAGCAAAATGTGTCACATCAAAATAGCATTTATCACACATGATATAGTGATATTTTCTTTTTCTTCCTCCCTCCCTCTCTCTCACCCCTTCCCATACACCCACACAATCTGAATTGACAGTTTTTACACAGACTCTAGGTATTCATTTAATGAATTAAAATAACTCCCCTTTAATAATACGTGCAATTTTCTTTTAAATTTATCAGTCACTAGAACAGATTTTGCTGATATCTTATGGCAATTTATTATATAATTTAATACCACTAATCACAGAGCTTTCTTCATTAGTGAGGTCCTATGATAGTTGTTGCTTACATGCTTTTTTTGTGTCATAGCTATGTTTACTCTGATTTAATAAATAGGTACAAATGTTTTTAACAATTTTAGTATAAACACACATGGAAATGGTAAAACATTTAATGAATGGAACAATGTTAATTAAAAATTAAACAACTCAGAAGTTTGAGACAAATGAAGTAGTTCAAGTGTAAAAGTCCAAGTATGTGTCTTGAAAATTTCATTTTAAGTGAGGTGAGTGTCACTATTCCAACTCATTTTTAACAACTATAATGAAACAAGGTTTACACAATTCTTTTCTACTTTTAAATAGAATAGTTGCAATTACTTTTGAATTTTGAAAATACCTCCCTTCTTCCCCCAAAATATCCCATACTTCAATATACTATGGAAACAGGCAAAGTACAAGCTTCTCAAAACTTCAAGATTGACTTAGTGTAAAACAAGTCTAGCTCCATTTTGCTGCTGGTTTTTCCACTTGTACTTCTCAACCTAAAGTTTATCTTCAATTCTAAATGAGATTTATAACGATGTTTGTTTTGAGTGTCTAAATGAGATTGTATGTGTCTTGTCTTTATTTATTACAAGATTATTCTGTGAGAACCAACTTGTTATGCTCTCATTATAACCAATACTAACTTAAATTTGGCTTTACTAAGGGATTTGCCACCACTAAACGATATATCGTATCACCTGCAGATAAGGTAATATGTCCTACTGAGATGTTATTTAGTAATTAATCATTAATGTATAAAAAAGGAACAAAATTGGACCTAGAGTAGCCTTGAGGAACTTGTGTGCTAATAAACTGTATACTATAATTAAATATTCATTTGGAGATGTTATTTCATTTCCACTTGCAATCTCCACAAACTGCCTATGATTCCAGCTATATCTGTAATCCCTCCAATGATACCAGCTAATTCAGCTGTCCCTATTTTTTCCAGTTTTATGAATCTGCTTTCTATACCCCAACATGAAAACATTGGCCCCTATGCTAGATTTTACTGAAAGTACTGAACATGGATGTCTTTGGTTACATACTCCACAAAATGAGTAGTAATATAGATACTATAGCATCGTCTTTTAATACATTCATAATTAGACATTTGCACAACCGAAAATCTACACTGGGATCAGTGAAGACTATATGTTAAACTGAATGTTTATCTCTCAAGTTACTAGGTACCTCAGATGGAATGAGCATGCGATTCATAAGTAATCTGTCTGCAGTAAAGGTGGTTTGAATCTCCTGCATGTACTACTTTTTACTTTCTCCATACACACTATGTACATAGTGTATAGAGAAAGTATTGCATTCCACCAAAAAATTTGATACCGAGATTTCACCGGAAATATATGTTTTAGGGTCCCCAATATCAAAAAAAAGCATTTTCACAAAAAGGTCTGTGTGTGTGTGTGTGTGTGTGTGTGTGTGTGTGTGTGTGTGTGTGTGAACACGATAACTCAAAAACGAAAAGTCGGTAAAATACCAAACTTGGTATTTAAGTTTAGTATCTTCCAGGGATGCGACACGAAGATTTTGAGAAAAATACCCCCACCCCCAACTACCTTTTACATGGAACTTTTTTCGAAAATTTTGATTTTCTCAAAAATGGCTTGAACGATTTTGATTAAAATTTTGGATATTAAACATATTTACCTGACAAATAAAATGTATATCTTGAATTTTCTGGGAATAGCCTCTGAAGAGTAGTTTATTCTGGATGAATTTTACTAAATTTTGAATAACTGCTAAACCGTAAGAGATGGACAAAAACTTACTACACAAAAAATGTAGAGCACATTAAAACACACAATTTATGTTGTATACATTTTTTCGTGGAGTTCGTCGTTTTTGTGACATTCCTTATTTTTGGTTTCTGCTATGAAAAACGTATACTTTTCTCATACAGGAACTTGTCAACTCCTATCCATATAGACAAAGGAACTTCATTGACATAGCAACCAGCTTTTGACTATCAGTTTAACCTACAGTTGTCCCTTATTTCGCTTCTACTGATAAGGAAGCGAGTAATTAGACTATTTCTGCTATTTTTTTCTGATTAGCATAAAGTAAATAGAAGTATAAGCTTTTTAAGAATTATTTGTTGCAGGGATATGGAGAAAGTCACGTGAATGGTACACATCAGATTTTTGACCTTGTAATATAACATTGGTTGAACTATATTATGTTTAAAGATGTTATCATTGTAATTGGTAATTGATTTATTTCCATTTTATGTTGTTGTTGTTCCTTTGTTGATTAACTATAGGTAGGTTTAAACATAGCTATAGGTGCATTTGCAATAAGGATTATTTATACACATTTGATCTAAGGAAACAAGGTAAATATATTATCATAGTTTAATATGGAAATTGTAATACTTTCACAATTTTGCAGCACATAGAAATAGGTATATCTATTTCATTATTCATAATACCATCTTGTGTTCTATGTTTTTATGGCCCTGAAATGACCCTTGTTCTAATCCTGGAACATGACTCTTCTAACGAAGCAAGTGCTTAAATTGGTGCACACCTGAGCATGATGTTCAATACAACTTCTGACTCTGTAGCATGGTGGGTGCAACAGATCTACTGGCAAAAACTTTCTGGATTGTCTAGCACCTCTGCATAAATGCATCCTTTAAATAACCCCAGAAGAAAAAGTCAACAGCCGTCAGATCAGCATTTAAATAATTGCAGACAATCATCCACCTATGTGAAAGAGCACTTCTGTTGAAAACAGAAATACAGATATTTTTGTACCTGCAGTGGCACTTTCTCTAGTAATAAGGGGAGCTCATCATGGAGAATTTACAGGAACCAGGCTTCTGTTAGATACGCCTCAAAGAATGACCCTTAAGGTGATCACCCAAGATTCCACACCAGACATTCACTCCTCTCTGCCCCTGGGATGCTGCTTCTCTTACCCAATGACGATTATCAACACTCAAATAATGCATAGTGAGGTGATTTAAGGTTTCATTGTTGTGGAATCTTGATTTGTCAGAAAATAGGATTTTGGATACAAATTCCAAATCATTTGCTACTAACTTCCAACAACCATTCACAAAAGGTCGCTCAAGCTTCAAAATCTCTCCTGTGAAGTGCTTGGTATAGGTGTAAATGATAAGGATGAAACTTATTAGCATTCAATATTTGCACTACAGAAGCTTGGCTACTATTCAACTCTTGAGCAACTACCTGTGTACCTAATAGTATGTGCATTATTCTATATGGCACTTAAAGCTACTTCTTTGTTGCTGGTGAGTGTCTAACGGAGGCATCAAGCGGCATGGCTGTATGCAGACGCCTTTCAACATTCTGAAAGGTTTTTGCTGTTGGTTGTCTATTAAGATCTCTCTCCTGCTGAGCTGCTTGTGCAATGACTCTTGTTTCTCTGTAAATCAGAGCATATCACCTTACTCGTCTGTCAAATACATCATGAAGGCACAAAATAACATGCAACAGCACACATGTGAAGAATGAGGGGAGTCTGCATTCATAATAACACACTGCATAGGTATAATGCCAGTCCATTTGGACAGAAGTCATTATACCTATTCGATTTCATAATGCGCACAACCAAAGATGATTTAAATTATAATGCCTTAAAGACTCAGGGACTTTAAGTAGTAAATTTGGTTTCCAGATTTTATTAATTTAAAAAATAAAAAATTGTACAATGCCAAGACACGAACCAGTATCCTGGAGTTAGCACATATTCATAATCCCATTGAGCCTTTGGAGGCCTAACTGAAAGCATATTCTGAGTTCAACCATACACTTGTATGCCAGGTGCCATGCCACTGACACTCCACAACTTTTTGTGTATATTTTACCCTTTTAGGACAGCTTTAATTCTTTGCTGAACGGTGTAATATTATTACTTAAATGCTATTATGCATATTATTTGAGACATATGAGGTGTAGTTTATGCCAAAACTTAAACCATTATTTAATGTGTGCACTTGACTGTACAGTTCCATGGAAGCTGTAGGCATGCTTCTAATTTGTTGCAGTTACTCCAGCTCTAATTACAAGATTCTGCCATTTTATTTTTAGCTGATGTTCTGTACTCATATGAGGCATTTTAGGGGCATTTACTGAATTGCATTCCTATACACACCCTAATCTAAAAGTTTATAAAATCGGTTGGATACTTGGAATTCACTAACAGTAAATGAGTTGTATGTTTCTGAGGTGTACTTTCGTGTAGAGTGGTTGCTGTCCCTTAAACCACTGATCCTCTGAATGTTTTGCATTCATCAATAAATGTCCAGCGATATGTTAGTAATCAAAGAAAATGAACTTCAGCTGCAAATGCATATTGATGGGTAGCCTAGCTTCAAAAAAGTAAGGGGCAGCTGAATCACCTGATATATTTTTATAAAACTATACATAGCTATTTCTGTATATTTTTCCATGTTGAGTTATGTTCAGAATTTTGTGCTTTTAAAGAAATGCCTACAATCTATTACATTATCATCCTTTCTAGTATTTTTGACAGGGAATACATCAATGATACAGGTCTACAATTTTTCATTTTGTTTGTTCCCCCCTTCTTGCCAATAGGTTTCATTTTTTCAGTCTTTAAAGATTCAGGAAAAAATCCATAATTTATTGAAATGTTATTCAAACATATTACAGAATTTACAATATGACACGCACATTTTTTTCCAAAATACACCAGGAATATCATGAATATGAATATTTGTTGTTCTATTAGTTAATATTTTTACCATTTCCTCATAGTCCACAGGAGAAAAGAATATTGTATTCACCAAAGTAGTTAATTCTTCTCCTCCTGAATCTTTCGTAGTTTATTAGCACTTTTCACAAAATAGTTATTGAATGAATGGGCTACCTTCTTTGCATCTGTAGACAACTCCTCATATTGCTGTTATTGTTTTGCTGTGCCCAACTCTTTGTTGCTATCAGCCATGTTGCTTTCTTCTTGTTATTGCATCAATGACTATTAGCATTATAGTGCTTCTTAGCAGCATTTAAAACAAGTTTTTATTTTTTTATATATATATTTGTTATTGTATTTACTGTAATATGATTTGAGGCTACTGCAGAATTTGTGAAGTTTATTTACAAACCTCAATGTTTCAGAGCACTTTTTAATGCCTTATGTTACCCGCAATTTATCCTTATAACATTTTATTTGTGTTTTTGGTATGGTTAACTTCATTGTTTTTATAAACTGTTCAAAAACAGAATTTACATTATCCTATACAAGATTTTCCCAACTTTAATATTTAAAAGCCAAATAAATTTGCCAATGTTTTAGTATTGAATCTGTACCCTATCCTGTATTCTTTTTGAGTTCTATTCTATTTTGGATATGTCAAGTCAGAATGAAAAAGTCAATGCCATAGCCGAGATTTGAATCACAGATCTGTCAGTCTCTGGCTGGTTGCTCCACCATTGAGCTACCATGGCAACATGCCAGGATAGTATTAAATTTCTCAATTGACTGGCATGTTTCCCAGTAAACCACAAGGTGATCTCAAATTATTTTGAGATGACATACCCCAATGGCAAATGATAATGATGTAAGTACTGTAAGTCCCTGGCTTCATAGTATAGCCACTATTGTGGTCAATTAGTGTTAACTTAATTGTTTTCTCACATAAGTTGTGTGTAGCACGTATAAGTAGAGTCAGACTGAAAAATGCAATACCATAGCTGGGATTTGAACCTTGGATCTCCCAGTCTCTAGTCAGTTGCTCTACCACTGTGCTACCATGGCAACATTTTTCAGTCTGACTCTACTTATCCAACTCCTGTCCTACATATAGCTTGTGTGAAGAAAACAACTAAATTAACACTAATTGACCATAATAGTTGGCTATACTGTGAAGCCCGGACTTAAAAGTAGTTATGACATTGGGGTATGTCATCTTACAATAATTTGAGATCACCCTGTGGTTTACTGGGAAACATGCAAGTCAGTTGAGGAATTTAATGTTATGCTGGCATTTTACCATGGTAGCTCAGTGGTAGAACAACTGGCTAGAGACCGGCAGATCTGTAGTTCAAATCCTGGTTATGGCATTGGATTTTTCAGTCTGACTCTACTTATCCAACTCCTGTCCTATATATGGCTTGTGTGAAAAAGCAATTAAATTAACCCTAATTGACCATAATAGTTGACTATACTATGAAGCCCAAGTCTTAAAATATTTACAACATTGTAAGTCATCATTGGAGTATGTCATATCAAAATAATTTGAAATCACCTTGTGGTTTACCAGGAAACATGTGAGTCAGTTCAGGGGTTTAATTCTATGCTGGCATGTTGCCATGGTAGCTCAGTGGTAGAGCAACCAGCTAGAGACCAGGAGATCCATGGTTCAAATCCCAGCTATGACATTGAATTTTTCAGTCTGACTCTACTTATCCAACTCCTATCCTACACACAGCTTGCGCGAAAAAATAAATTGTATTCTGTTTTGTCGTCGCATTCTTAACTTTATCCCCACAACGGCGACAGTTAACTTCTGTCCAAAATCAGAACCCAGAATCCAATACCCTTGCATAAGTTACTATTTGGTACCTTCTCTTATCCTTATTTGATCCAAAATTGTTTTGGAAGTTGATGCTACTCTACTATTCACTAATTAATGTTACAAGGTGTTGGACTAAGATTAAGTCCTGCATTTCATTATTTAACTTTCCCTGTGAAAAATTTATACTCCAGTCTCCTAATATTATGGTGTCTAGTATTGTATGTAATGTATTAATATATTCACAGTAGCCAATGGGTTCTATATAAAAAAATAATTATAGCACTTATACCTTTTATGTCTATCATACATTATTCAAACTGAACATCACAGATGATTTGATTATACTTATAACAATTTAGTTTCCCTACCATCCTAATGAATATGTAATTTCCCTCAGTGCTTCTTTATAGTTCTACAATAAGATGCTGCTAATTTATATTTGGGAAAGTTTATTGCTTTTAATTCATTTTCATTTAACCAGCTTTAGTAAAGCATAATATATCCAGTTCTTTTTTCCTGTGGGATGCTTGCCATATTAAACAGCTTATTCCTAATATGCTGGACATTATGGTCAACTATTTTGTTCTCCTTGTCTTGAGACCAGTATTGTTACCTCTATTTCTCATTTATTATTTGATTTTACCTTGGAGTCCCCTAGGCTGTTACAAAAAGCATGCAGCTAACATACCTTAGAAGCTGTGTAATTTTCCATCACCTTGCCTACAAGTCAGTTTGCCTGAGCATTCATAGATATTTTTATTGCGTGAACATCAATTTGCCTAACCTGTGAGCATCTTTGTAATTTAAATGTCTTTTCCTATGCAACTCTCATCTAAATGGGAATATGCATCACAAAATATTGTTTATAGAGTATTAGACATCTTATTCTATCACTTTTGTTTCTGACATAATTTATACGTATATCTGTTCATTCACAATATACTGTTCACTACTACATGTGCATTTGTAGACACCATGGTATTATACATTTCACCCATGAAGTCTTCAGAAGAGGTTGAACAATAATGTCATTAGTGTCAACATGCAGCATGACAACTTTGGGATTTTCGGAATTGTTTCCCTGTAAATCATTCACCCTTCTGCTTAATTGCTCTGAACTGATCCCTCTAAATACTTAAATTTTTACATTCAGTATATCTATATATATAATAATTGAGTCCCCTATGATGAGTATTTCTTTGTGGTTGTATGGTTTTTCTTTCTTTAGGTTAGGATCCACCAAACAGAATCTCTCTTTGTTTTTCCTCTGTATGAGTTTTAAAGTAATGATGGTCGCATTAATATAGACAGTGGCTTATGTTTTGCTTCACTTGCATTTTCAGGTTCAGGTAGCATGGCTTCAAGGAACCAAACACACTTTCACTCCCAAATACAACCTTAATGTGATGCTCAGACTGCCAAAGGAGGAAATCTGCCCTTGAGTGTAGCAGTAGGGACACAGTTATAAGCTGCACCCTAAGTTAGCTACTGCTAAAATTAAACTGCCAGTCTTTCAGCATATAATGAAGGCTGTACTATAATTACCAAGTGTTAATGTATATCTAGTAAAATAACAATGCTGGTGAGCCAACAATACCATAACTGAGAAGCAAAAGGGTGTATGTCCAATTTTGTCAATTTCAAGTATTCATACTTTTGTGATAAGCATGAATGAATGCACAATATGGAAAAAATGGTGGACTTCTTCCACATACTCCATTTTGTGATTTTGTCATATTATTGTGGCTGATGTTATAAAACATTTTGAAGAAAACAGGAACCTCCAATTTACAATTACTTTTTGTGACCTACAGAGTGTATGTGTGACATCTGCCTTTTTTCATCTCAATTCTAGAGTAAGTCATTGCACTTTCCTGAGCAAATGTGAAGCCTCAGTATTTCTCCCTCCAATATTAATTGAGTTCAACAATGGGTATATACAAAACTGCAGGCTTATTATTGCACTGTTTTCTTGTTTAATGCATTGGTTCACACCACCGAATCAAATCAGGTGTTATTGAAGCTTTATTGGTGAGGAAGTAAATTGCATCATACAAGAATTACATTGAGTTTTTAAGAGGAAAGCTCATGGTGCACCTTGCTCAACAAGGTTCTTATACAAAAGGCAATTAAAATCAGCATATTGTATATTCTATTTTATACACAAACTTTGCTGTATAAATCTAATAATATATTCCGCGGCGGCTGCTATGTAGAAGCACAAGAGCACATGAACCTCCAAAATTTCTTAGTGGATCTCCTCCTTCTCTTTCAGTAAACATTTAATAAAATACACTATCTGGGGCAACTTGTTTAAATGTAACGCTCTGCTCTTCAGATTGAACACAGCCAAGAACTTGAGTATGTGACAACAACGTTGTAGCACAGGCCTCTTGTGCTAGTGTGACCGTGCACTTTCATTCTCATTACCACCACTAGGGTTCTGTTTATCACTGGGAGGTGCTGCTATCTTTGAGATTTAGCTGAAACTATCCAGAAGTGCAACTGCAGTCTTGAGACATGCTATTTTTCTTACTAACTTGCATTTTATGCGAGAGTTAAGCCTAAGACTTACGTGTACTGTCGTTTTTCTAAGTTATTTCTGATATAATGTGATTAACTTACTGTGACAATACTTAAGTGATTAACAGGTGAGACTAGTGTGGATTTAAGCCATAATAAACTTGCATATGAGGGCAAATAGAAATAAAATAACTGTGACATCTGCAGCCCGATTTGGTAACTGAGCATATGACTCAAAAGTGGGACTACAGACATAAATTTAATAACAATGTATATGCAACATGCAAATGGCTTTGCAGTTGCAGCATCAGAAACTCGCCATTTTGCTTTCCTCATTTTATGCTTAACTCCAATGCGACGAGTAACTGGACAAGACTAGGATGTGCCAACCTGGTGCATCTCGGTAAAAAGATAAAAATATATGAGAATTCACATGCACATAAGATCGTATGTATTCAATTTGCCATGCTTGGTCATGTGAATATCAGCACTCAACTGGACAATGCTTACAGGCAAAAGAGAAACAATGAGCAAGTCGACAAAAATAGGTACATTTTCCCTAGGCTAATTGACAGTGTAAAATTTTGAACTAGCTCTACGTGGTCATGATGAGTGGGAGAATTCTGAAAACCCCAGGGTATTTCGTGGGCTTTTTAATTTTGTAAACTCTATTGATAATAACAATATAAAAAAAAAAAATGCAACTGTGTTCAAAGATACTTCAAAGACGGTACAGAATGACATCCTTGACTGCATGCTTGCAGTGTGCAGGTAAATTATATCTTAGCAGTCATGGCCAATGAAACGATGGATATGTCTACCAGTAACAACTCGCTATTGTGTATGGATACAAGGTGTAAGGGTCGGCTGATGAGCGTTTCTGGTTGTTTTTTTTTTCAATCCTCTTACCCAACATCTGGGGTAATAAACACAGCAAGTGGAGAACAGAAACATAAATTAATAGGTTCATGTTATGATGGTGCTGCTGTTATGATTGGCAGTAAAAGTGGAGTTCAGGTGAGAATAAGAGCTGTGTACCCTCACGCATATTATATAAACTGTTATGCCCATCAATACAATTCAGTTCTCCAGAAGGCTGCTGCCATAAACAGTGCATTAGAATTTCCTTATCAACACTATCAGGATTTCCTGCATTTTTTTCAAGATCTTGTCTAAGAACCAAAATACTTGACAAAATTGTGCAAAACAGAGTTCCGAGGCTAACAGCTACACACATTTGTAACATTCTTTCAGTGAATGTTGTGTCGAAAATAAAGAATGTCTCATCCAGTGTCTAGAGGAAATAAGTCTGCTTGATAATATTGATGACAAAAAAAGACATGAGTTAAGTGGCTTCTTAGCAGCTTTGGAGCATTCTACATGCACCTCTGGTTGGAATTCTTTCATAAAATGTCTCATGCGGAGCACTTATTTAAACTACTGCAACACAGACATATCGATGCTGTAAAAGCAAAACACTTCTTATATCGGTTCTCATCTGCTGTGCAGGAAATCACACACACTACACTTAACAGGTGTGAAGTTTCCAAAAATCAATGGTAGAAGTAAAGAAGTGTGCAACACGATACTTAGTCATGTAAATGACAGATTTTCATTTACCGATCATTTAGTGGCTTCGAGGCTAGTTGATGTCACTTCTTTCCAGACATTCTCCGAAGAGTTTCCAGAAAAAGATCTCATCACTGCTGTTGAAAGCTACCCATGGCTGCACAAGTCACAGCTTAAATCAGAACTTCAAGTACTGTACAACTGGCATGATATGATGGACAGTGAAGGAGCTTCAACTATGTTGCAGTTCATAACAGAGAACAACCTCAACGAAGAAACTTTTCCACAATTAACCGACCTACTGAAGATTGTTATCACTACGACCATGACATCAGAACCAGAAAGATGCTTTTCCACAATGAAAAGAATTAAAACCTTTACTAGGAATACAATGGCTGAAGACCGACTTTCAGCACTGGCAATGCTTGCTATTGAGAAAAAACTGTCAACAGCATAAAAGGCTTTAATCACCAAGTGATAGAAAAGATTGCACATTTGAAAAACCAGTGCGTGGAATTCCTGTACAAATAAATTTGGTGTTAATTGCATAATTCAAACAATGTAAACACTACTCACTGTAAATACCATTCTTCACAAGAACTGCATCAAAGGACTTCACACCTTCATCCCCATCTGAGAACCTCATATTGCTGTTAACTCTCGGATACTAAGAAATTCAACATATTTACAATACTGGGCAAGCAACAATTTGAGAAACAATTTTATAATTTCTTGTTATTAGGCACTATCATTCTTTCTAATAATACTGCATTTGATGTTCCGGCTTCGAGGAGGAGTGGTGATTATGGTCATGGCGGCAGCATCAGTAGTAGTTAGTAGTAGTAAAGTGCTGATTTAGTGAACACCTTAATTTTTATTCAAGTCGCCACTGAATATATTTCTTTTACCAAATATAATGTATCCTTTTAAGAAACCTTTTAACAAAAAGAAGTTACCTGAAAGTTACTCATACCAATTATCCATAAATTGTATATGTATTGTGAGAATATTTAATATTTTCAGAATTTTCCCAATTCACCTTGTTTAGGTCAATTTGTAAAAAAATGTATGCCAGGCCAAAGCTCTTATACCCAGTAAGAAGTGGTTTTAGAAGATGCCCACAATTTGTGACAAGTTATTACGGCAAAAGCGAGCAACTTGGTCACTTCTGTAACATCTATAACAGGTAAGTGGAGATTCACGCCATTGCCTCCCATTTGAAGTTGAAGACTGTGGTTGAGTACAAGATGGAGGCACAGATGGTGACTGAAACTGAGTAAACCATGCACGTAACTGTTCAACATGATTAACTGTACTATTGGGTCAGGAGGAGTCATGTATGCCACGGACACAGGAGTATTAACTGGCAAAGTACCCACTTGTGTCTGTGCAGTTACTAAGTTCTGTCTATGTTGCACATAAAATTGTGCCCTTATCTACAGCACCTGTTCAACAGTTTCTGGATTAAGGGGTACCAAAGCTTGAACATAAAAAGGTTTAAGATCTTTTAGCAAATGTTTAATTTGTTCTGCTTGAGACATACTAGGTTTAACCTGATTACATAAAGAAAGAACATCATAGACAATCTGTAACAGCTTCTGTATCAAATTGTACTCATCACAGTTTCATTTCAAGTAGATCACTCTGATTTGCAATTTGAAAAGCATTGAGAAAACTGGTATTTAAAAATATCCAATCATGACAAGGGTGTCTATGGCGACAAGTTTGGAACCATAGTAATGCTGTTGACTTAAGATAACATGGAAAAAAGTTCAATTTTATATCATCATTCCAGGAATTTGCAGAAGCCACCATTTCAAAATGTTGCAAAAAACAAAAGCTGACAAGGAACCTGTATTATCAAAATATGATGGTTTAATTGTAGTTCAAGGTATAGTGGGCTGCATAGTGCTAATAGGAGCCATTTGTAAGGGGTTACAGGCAACAATTGTGCATTAGGGGACCCACTAACACTAGAAGTTGCTTCTTGCTCAATTTGTTCAAGAGATTCAACAGGAACATCAGTACTTTGTCTAGTACTTTTCTTAGGCATGATGGCAACTCTGATATTACTAAAAGACTAATCAATACCATGGAAGTACCTCAAAGGTTATACAAACATACAACTTACAAAAACAACTCAGTACAATGCACAATAAGAAAAAATGGCATTAAACTTATTACACTAAGCGCCCACGGCAAAAATTTGAAAGAATTGAGCAAAATGGCTTCATGTTCACAAGACTTGTCAAGCCATGTGACTTTTATAGCACAATTTCTAAACAGACACTAGCAAATGGGATTAAAAAATCAATAAAAACATTTAGCAAAATGAGGTTAACAACTATGAGTGTTCAAATAGACGTAACAGACACTAAGTGACACCTGCTGTCATTATACTCACTACGATCCTCACAAAAACACAGTAAGCATGTAAATTGAAAATACTAGCTTTCAACACACTGAATTTACAGCAACATATAGCACTGAAACTTGACTATTTCATATAGAAGATTCTTCATGACAAAATTGTATACCTCCAAACAAGTGCTATGCTGAAAATACAATTTCAATGCTTACACAAAGTAAAATCACAACGATCGTCCACAAAACACAATTTACCATGTAAATGCCAGATGGAACTTCAATGGTAAAATTAGTGATAAGTATGAAAGAATTAGAATAAATTTTGCTAGAAGACCAAAGGCAATGCAAATGCATGATTATAACAGCTTCTCACAAATTTTACACAATTAATACAGCATTAAGGTCAGAAAATGTTAAGAATTTTGAAAATCACAATATGAAATAAGAAAGTGTCACATAATTATAACCACTACAATATAGAAATTAAACTTAATCAAATCCTGATTTTTTTCAACATGTGGAACAATTTACCAGAAAAGACACTTATAACACGCAATTTATAACTGTAGCGCCATTTGAGTAAATACTACACAAAAATGTATTAGCAACACAAACCAGACAAAAAAAAACTAGTGCAAATGCAACGCTATGTAACTGTTTGGAGTTGTGTAAAATGAACATCAATACAAATAGAGGAATTTAGTATTAATAGTCTAATAGTACATCCAAACTTAGAAAAAATAAGACACAATAGTCAAACTTTTTAAGATGAAATTTGAAAACCGAACACCACCACATGCTACTATAATGAATGTTACGACTACTGAAGTCAAATAAAGTAAATTATAAAAAAATATGTTATTCACTGGCAAATAAACATTTAGCAATTACTAGAAGACCCTAATTTGGAAGAATTTAAACCATCCCAGTCACAAAATATCGCCAAATAAGCAAATGAGATCACAGGATGCCACAAAGAAAACTCCCCACATGTTACATTTTAAAGCAAATTATACTGGAAAAATAGGAATTTTAGACCAAAATAGAAAGACTAGATCACCTTTTACAAATAACTTATAGGAGAATCGAGAAACCAAAAATTTCAAAGCCTAAGACCAAAAACCGTTAGACCACGTGGCGACAAATTTTACAAAGGACCAAAATGAGAAAAAAAATTCTACAATATTTATACCATTCTTCACCAAATTTCTGACACCTCCACCAGATATGTCACACCTACTGTTATTAATTCAAGAAGGGTTAAGGAAAATGTACTTTTCACTAGTTAGGCATGCATATGGGAACGCAGCTCTATTCCAGATTTCAACACAGGGAAAATAGCCTACATAATCCAGTAAAGGGATGTGGATGGATTAACTAATCTACTAATTTAAAGACTAACACTTCTGAATAGAAACAGTTATATTGTTACCTTTTAAATGATTTCTCAATATCACCATCTTGGAGTGGGCGCCAACCTTGCCATCCTGCTTCTCCTAAATACACATTGAAAAAGAGAGCAAAACTACAGGCTGTTTTTATGAAGAGCAAAGTTTGCAATGTCACCAACATATGAAACATTAATTATTTTCAGTGTTACCACATCCTGTGCACGCAGCCAGGATGTGACAATATGTGGAAGAAATGAAGATAAGGAACATATATTATTTAAATGTAAAGGGACTGAAGTTTGGAGAAAAGAGTGTATTAATGAGAAATGGTTTAAGATAGAAATGTAGCAGTAGTTGAAATGTTTCAAAGAGACAGTAAGAAGATTGGACAATTCTTATGTTAAGTGAAAAATGAATGGATATGGACAGTAAATGGAGACAAAAGTGGTGTAATAAGCTAGAAACTGTTGTAAATATAAATATGACTGGTAAAGAGCCAGGGATGAATACCTGTCATATTCACCTGTATAAAATAAATAAATAAAAAATGTATAATATCCATATATATATATACACCCACGTGTGTTCAGTTTTTGGTTGGATGCTTAAATATATATATTTTTTTCACATTAAACACTTTAGGAGTTATTTCCATTACGATTAAATTAATGATTTTCTCCATTCCCCAAAAAATCAGGAGAGAAGGCTTATTACCAGAGCCCGGATTTGTATGCAAAAACAAATGCCAAAATATGCATGCAAGTATGCACTAAAAACTCGTAAAATATGCATAATCAATGTGCAAAATAAAAATGGTATGCTTGGTAACTTTTCTCATAAGTTCACCATTTAACTATAGTTTAATGTATTAATAGTAATTAATTTATAATAACTGTTAGTTATTACATTTCATTATTATTACTTATTTGTATTACGTTGTTTCAATTTTAATAAAAGAATGAAAGAATGTGTTATATTAGCAACCCATCCTATTGTCCAATACTGCTGTTGCAAGAGACGAGAAATGTCATCCTGAGGTTCTTTGCAGTGAAACTTCTTCGTTTGTCACGAAAGAAGGTTTTGTAGAATGAAAAAGATCTCTCTACATCACAAGATGTCACCGGTGCATGAGAGAAACTCCAAATCTCTTCTTTAGCGAGTTCTTCTTGAACTTCATATGTTTCCCCGGCCAGCTGTTTTGCAATTTCACAAATTGTTTTATAACCTGTATTTTTACCAAGAATTGCATTCAAGTTATTAAAAGCAATTTTTGCAACTCCATGTGTTTCGAAGGACAGTGCTTCATATACCTGATTCACTAGGGATAATGAGTGCAGTAATTAATTATACTTAGCTTGCAGTTCTTTTTGATTTCTGATAGCACTGAAAAGCGGCTACATATGTACTTCAATTTATTTTCTATATCAACTGAATTGAAGCACTCTTGAGCTATCGTTATAGAAGTTGCAACTTCCGGATCTAAACTATCTACTATTCTTTTCACATCATTGAAATATTTAGCATAGTAACAAGCAGCCTCCAACCACGAACCCCAAAATGTTAAAACAAGCTGTGGAGGTAATGCTAATTTTGGAGCCAATTCCCTGAAAATTGAAACTCTAGCAGGTGCTTTAATGAACATTTTCTTGACATTGGAAACAAGACTATCAACCTCTGGATACTTGGATCTAACTGTCTCTGCTACGCGGTGTAGCCCATGGGCTAAACATGTCAAATGTACTAGTTTGGGATAGACAACTTTTAATGCATTTGCTGCGTTTACAATGTATGGAGCGGCATTGTAAGAAATAACAGTTCACTGTCGTATTTTACACCATCTGGCCACAAAAAGGCTAGGGAATCATTGAAAAAGTTTGCAGTTGTAGAATGGTTTACCCTTTCTAATATCTGAACATTTAACAGGTAAGTTTTACTTCCCCATTTCATTGCACTCACTACTGCACTACACACACTGTGGCCTGCAGCGTTTGTGGTCTCGTCCACCAAAATCCAAATATTTTAATGTTTTAACGCTTCCCGAATTTCTCGAATAACTTCGTTGAAACACTCGGTCCCACAGGTTTTGCGAAGGGTAGATTCGTCAGGCACTATTTTATTAGTGTGTTGTTCTAAAAAAAGTTTTAATATGGATATTATTTATTTTCCAAAGTAGAATGTTTCCACTTATAAATGCTGAACACAATTCCTTGGCAAATGAGTCACATGAACCTCTGAGTACGTTGACCTGCTCACTAAATGACGTACTTACAAATTTTTGACATAAAGCAGATTTTCTAGCTGTAATTTTTTTGTGCTTCACGGTGTTAACATGGAACTTTTTGTCACAATACATGACAAACAAAATAATACTTGTCCATTCTCACTAAAATTATCACTCCTGAACTCTGTAACATATTTACGTAACACAGATGAACGTGGCAATTTTACCGGTGACATAATGAAGCAAAGTGTTTTTCGCCCTTTACTATTAGTTCCGAACTGTGATTGCAACTACAAGTAAACTTGACCAAACACATCTGGCAGATATGACGTTACAGCATACCTCAGATCACATCACGCTACGAAGGAGAACGCTAGCCTCTGTTGCAACACGAGTAAACAATTAGTTGATACAACAAAATTGCATACCTACAGTCACTAGTCCTCATTTCAAGAAAATAAACAAAACTATTGTATGTGTGAACCAAATAGAGTTTTTATACAGGCTAGAAGAAAAAATATGCCATTACCTGTTAAATTTTAAGAAATGTGCATGCAAAATCAGTTTTTGCGAAAATATGCAATTATATGCATTTTAAAACTGCACTAGTGATCTCTTAAAGGTGAGAATGGTAAAGAATACTGCTACTGCATACATTTAGACTATTCAAAAACTCTGTGCATTTTTGCATACAAATCCGGGCTCTGCTTATTACCTTCACCTAGAACTACTGTATGGTCAAGAGGTTTAATGGAACTTAGCCAGATGGCTGTGAAATGCAAAGCTTCAGTGCAAGGTGAACCCTTACAAACCTGGCAAAAGTTTGTTAGTTGATGCAATACAGGACATATTAAGTGAAATGGCTTTATGCAGGTACTTTAATTCTGTTCCCCAAAAAGTATTTATGATTCAAAGTCCATTCAGTTTCTGCAAGTGCAGCTTCCTCAATTTAAACCCTTGTGATTTTTATCTCTGGGGGGGGGGGGGGGGGAGTATAAGGGAAAGTTTATAAACCAAAACCAGACACTTTAAAGGAACCTAAAAATAACATTTGTCAAAAATTTGCTGTAATTTCTTGGAGGGAACTGCAACGTGTAATAGGCAATTCCTTAAGCAGATGCCAGAAATCCTTGAACAATTAAGGGAGGCACTTTCAATTGATATGTATGGTAGTATTTTTGTTTTTAAGTGTTTAGTTTTTGTTAGAAATAGCTTATGTGACAAACTATAATGTAATTTCTGTAGATGTGCCGTCACCCGCTCAACATGTATAGCAAGCACACCTTGACCATCTAAGAGCCACAAAACATGTTCTGCTCTATGCTAGTAACCCAGTAGCAGCAAATGCTGGAATAACCAATAATTAATTTATTTAAGATCAGTTAATTGAATATTTATGCTGAAACTCACCAATTAGCCTTGACTTTTGGTGGTCCTTTTTAAGGGGAGTAGAAATGCCCTATTTGCCAATGTTAAAATTTGACCCATTATTTCAGCAACTATTTAAGATAATGAGCTAAATTTTGTCAAGTATATTCAGCAATACATTTACTCTTGATTGATGAAAAATAGAATACTTTGGTTGGAAGGAAACGTATGATTTTTTTAAATAAGGATCTTAAAATTTTACTAAAAAACAATGATTTTTAAATTTAAAAAAAATAACTAATCCATAAACATAAAAACTTTTTCATTAAAATAAAGGCTATTTAAGCATAAATGTGTGGTAAAAATTTCAGACCTAAATGTCAATTAGTTTCTGAGATAATGGGGCACTTGTATAGACAATCTCACTTCTTCAGAAATTGCTTTCAAACGTAACAAAAACCTTCGCAGCATTTCGAAACTCTCACATGAAGGAAATAGGAGTGGGATTCCAATGCTGCGAATAGCTAAAGCAAAACTTTCCGATCAAAATAAAACAAACATATCTTCTCTAACACTAATATTTACAAACCTATTGATGTCTTACCAAGATGTACCAGAATGTTCTAAAAAAAATACAACGCAGGACTATTTTCAACAATATTTTTAAGTTATTTACAAATAATGTACCTCTATGAAAGTTACACAAAAATGAGTGGGAGATTTGAAATATTTGTATGCAATTAAAACATGAAAATGGAAAAAAATTATGAAAATCTCATTTCAAATCCCCTTAAGTGTGTTTCATACAAAGTATAAAATTGTTCATTACAAAACCTAATAGCCTTCTGTAGCAACATGTAACCTTGTACTATTTATGTTTATTACATTATTAGAATGCCCAAATATATAATACACATATTATATTAGCCTGGACCCAAAAACTGTGTAAAGGGACAGTTGTGTCCCTTTACAACATAAGTGTAACTCTTGTTACCTAAGCATTGGAGCTTACACTCCGTAGGCAGTGAATGTAGAAGTGTTTATCCAAGCAATGCCATCATAACTTCAACTTCATTTTAAAAGTTATTTATTTATAATATTCTGAATTTTCAGAGTTTACCAGTTTCAAATATATGGAGTTTATATTGATGAAATGAAAAATAGGGAATAAAAGTGTTCACAACATTTTAAATGTATGTCATGAATAAAAGGATAGGTATGAAAAATCAGTCATATTGTGCAGCTTAGTATTCTGTACCTGAGAAGGAAATGGGCTTATGTACATTTTCATAATTTTTTCAGAAGCAAAAAACTATTTTATGCTGCAATAATGGCACATTCCTCATGAGAGGCAAATATTACTTAAGAGGTGTGATTTTTAATTATATTATTTGGACACTCAGTAGGATTGGTTTGTTGACTTATACAACATGTTATTTGATAGTGGCTTGAAAAAGTTACTGTTTTTTTCAAAATAACACAAGATACTCCTCTTTTCCACAAAAAGGTTCAGTGTTCAAACTTTGGTATGGCCTCTTGTGTGCAATAATAGGAGTTATCTGAATCTTCTAACTGTTCTATGTATGCATTTATTTCAACCAGTATATATAATACATTTTGTAATAACATTGATTGCACAAAATAATTTTGTTCAAGAAAAGGTTCATATTATGTAAAATAATATGCAACTTAACTGCAATAACAACAAGGTTATGTCTCTTTAAATCTCTGCAATAACAATAAATTACTCATCTGGGAGACAATCCCTTTGGTTTTTGTCATGTGGAGTCTGTATAAGGCAGCTCTGGACTCTGGTATCTATTTAGTTAATATCTGGAGATCTGCATAATTTAAGGACCTGATGGGTTTAATTCCAGTCCGAATCAGTGGTATCTCATCTGGCAACTATAAAGGAGTCCTGCATTGATGTACAAGATCCTCTTGAAATGCAGTATAGGAGAAGGCTGTCTTATGAAAAATAATTCCAGGCTTTTTAACGCAGACTTCAAGCCAAGCTGCTTTTGAAATGTGAAACATCTTATCAGTTATAGATCTTTTGCATTGGACGAATGGAGCTGAAGAGTTTGAGGATAGAGAAGTGTTTGAAATCTTGAGTTTACATTTCATCGATCACTAAGGGTTGCTTTACTTGACATACATGGATGAATTGGGCCTAGTCACAAGGTACAGAAATTTGGAAGCTTTAATCTTCTTTGTTCTATAGTGGAATGAATGTTGTGGACTTATGTATGCATAAGGCCTTTTAAAAGATACTTGTGGTTAATCTCCTAAAAATTTGGAAGCAGTGAAAAAGCCAAGTATACTTTAATGCTAATTACATATTTTGATTTTGTCCAGCACAGTTGTCTGACCAAATGGCTAACATCTCCGTTTGTTCATTCAAATGTGTTAAGAGCCCATTTCAGCAACATTCCCTCCTCCTCCACCAATGGTTTCGTCCCATACAATACCCCTCATTAGATGCTCCATCGTGGATGTTACATTCACAGTCCACAGCTTTCATAAGCAAAATGATTGGCAGTTACTCAGACTAGGAGTTGGAATGCATTTTTATGGGTTCAGTCAGTACTTCCTTATGATGTTCATCAAGCTTTTCTTTGGCTTCAGTCCTTGCTTCGTCATTACTGGGATCATGAAGTAATTAATGGAGGTAATCAGAATCATCACAAATATCTTTGAGAGGGAGTTTAAAAGAAATATTAAAAGAAAATTTTCCTGTATAACCATTCCCTTGCTATGTTCCTCCCAGGAATTTTGATTTCTTTACATTTTATTCCATATGCTCAGTGCATGATGAAAGGTTGAGGTCACGTCCAAGGTACGAGGGCTGTTCAATAAAGAATGATCATAATTTTATTATGGTCATAATTTTTCGCACTAAATTTCAAACTTATTATATTCTGTTAGCTTACTGTGAAACAAACAGGCTGTAGTAGTTTCATTGTTGGTACTCCTGGTTCCCGCGTGTGAGAATCAGGCAAGTTCAGACATGTTCAGTATCGCCTACCGCTACAATGAAGGTAACATGCAAGGAACAATATGCAGCTTTGAAATTCTGCTTTCATCTCAACATATCTTCAGTATGTTACAGTAGGCCTATGGAGAGTCTGTTCTTCCCTACAGCACAGCTCGAAGGTGGTTTAAAATGTTTAAAGAGGGGAGACAATCAATTTCAAAGGAAGGTGGATCCGGTGTTCCAGTTACTGCTCTTACGGAAGAAATCATCAACATTGCTGCTGCCATTGTGAGAGAGGATCGACGAATCACCTTAAGATCACTTTCTGAAATACTGAACATTTCATTGGGTGCCACCCACACGTTGGTGACAGAAACATTAAACATGAGACGTGTTTGTGTGCAATGGATTCCAAGACGGTTGATTCCCGAACAAAACGACATTTGCATGCAGGTCTGCATGCAGTTAAAGTTGATGTTAGAGGAAGATCCGGAGTTTCTTACAAACGTAATCACTGCTGATGAAACTTGGCTAAATCATTTTGATCCTGAGAGCAAACAGCAAAGCTCAGTGTGGAAATCTCTTTCATCACCAACCCCCAAAAAAGCGAAAGTGGTTGCTTCTGCTGGGAAAGTTATGGTCATCTCATTCTTTGATACTCATGGATTGGTTTATCAGCATGTTGTACCTGCACACACATCAGTAACTGGACAATACTACAGGGATGTCCTGAAAAAATTGCAAGTCCATATCAGGCACAAAAGACCACATTTCTGTGAAGCAGGCTGGATGCTGCACCACGATAATGCGCGGCCGCATATTGCCAATGTTGTTGTTGCTGAATATCTTGCAAAAATCAATGTGAAGTGCATCCCTCACCCTCCCTATAGTCCGGATTTAGCCCCATGTGACTTTTTTCTATTCCCTAACTTGAAGAAACGCCTTCATGGGAGGCATTATCCATCATCAGAAGCAGAGGTGAAGGCTGCGGAGGCAATTTTGAAGGATCTCTCAAAAAATGGTTTCCAGCATGTCTTTGAAGACTGGCAGAAACGCTGGAACAAGTGCATCACATTCATGGGAGACTATTTTGAGAAGGACCATAAAAATTATGAGGATGAGTAAAGGTACGTTGTCAAAAAAAAATTGTGATCATTCTTTATTGAACAGCCCTCGTACTTTCTCTCGGTTTTTGTTCTGGAATAATGACTCATAATTTTGGAACCTTGAAATATGTTCCCTAACAGATTCCGTTATATCTTCTAGTGTTTTATTACTGGGTTCTGACTTGTCTCTTTTGTCAGATGATACTGTTCAAATTTGTTTTCTGCAACAGAAATTCTAACAAATTTATCTGTTATAGACAACATACTCAAAAACTTTTTTAACACTGGGATTACTTTTTCACCCAAATTATGTGTATCAAGTTTTGATGTGTTCCTTCTTTCAGAATTGTCATTTCCTTGAGACCTAGACCTTTTTAGGTGCTTCATTTACAAGACTGACCACAATCTGGTGCTTTTGCTCCCAAGAAAAGGAGTTGTTCTAAAATCAATTAAAAATTAAAATTCTTTGGTATTCAAATAGATTTTTTGTTTATATTTTAAAAGCGGTAACCTTTTTTTTTTTGCAAAGGAGGTTTGAGTGTATGGGCTGCTACATCTTTTGCGGTCTTTGAAGATTTATAGGGCAGGCCTTGCATTCTTAGAGATGCTTCTTTTCCAAGTCGAGCGTTACAAAATTCTCTTTCTTGTTTCTTTATTTTAACATTGCTATTTTCAGTGGTGCTGACTGACTTGGGAATATTAATTGGTGTGTTGTTTTGGCATTCTGAAATAGATTGTACTGATATTAATATTTTTGCTATTATTATTGTTGTTGTCATTTTATAAATGTTCCGGACTAATATACAATATCACATGAGAAGCTTATAGTAAAAAACAAACAAAAAAAGAATGTGGAAACATATCATCTTCGGGACTCATGCTGTTCTCAGATTCATAATTAAGAGTCCCCATTAGAGAAGAACGTGCAGTATTAGATCTGCTATACCACATTTTGACAGATGCCTCATTTGTTGGATATGGAGCAATATTAATTCAGATTTGGGAAGACGGTAACAAGCGTATTACCTCCACAGCATCCCAAACATTAACTAAAACTGAAGCAAATGCATGTATCACACAGCAAGAAATTGCAGCCGTGTATTTTGCTATACCAAAGTTTAAGCAATTTATATACAATTGTAAAGTAATTGTGCATACAGATCACATAAGCTTATCATTTATTAAGAAATGCAAGCTAACCAGCTCCATGATATCAAGGTTTGTACACGAGATAACATCATATGATTTGGAAATCCGACACATTTCTGGCAAAGATAACATATTCACTGACACTTTATCTAGGCTAAAACCTAACTGTAACTTACCAGAAACAATATATAGTCCACATCATGAAATAAAAATTCTTAACCTCAATCTCAAGGCAAACAGCAAAATTACCCAGGACATAAAGAACTTAAGAAATTTACAATTAAAGGACCCAGAGTTAGCTAAACTCGTGGAAACAGCATCGGAAATAAATCCCAACCTTACAAGAACCATAGGGAAACAAGATGGTATCCTATACAAACTCCATGGAAACCCTGTAAGAAAATGGAAAGCACCCAGTCTGAAAAGGGACATAATATTATTATTCCACAATGCATTAGTTCGCTCTGGAACTGAGAAAACAATTTTATCAATTAGTGAATCTTTTTACATTAAACATGTAAATAGGAAAGTAAGGAAATATATTTCAACTTGTGAATTGTGCCAGAAAGCAAAATCTGTAAATGTGAAATATGACATTGAACCAGCAGCCATCATAAGGGACAGAAAAAATGCATTAGTAGCAATAGATGCACATCATGAGCTCCCAACGGGCAAATATCATTTAAAGTATATGTTTGTCATGTATGACATCTACGAAGATATATGCTGTTAGAAATATTACTAGCAAGACTTGCTTAAAATAATTTTAGAAGATTATATTCCAAAGTATGGGAAAATAGAAGCTATACTTCGGACAATGCCACTGCTCCCACATGCAAGATCTTCACCAAAACACTAAAGGAGCAAGGAATTAAGTTGTATAAATCTTCTGCCTATTACCCCCAAGGGAACCCTTGTGAATGATGCATGCGAGATATTTCTGTTTACACTAGACTTTTGTGTCATAGGTATCATCCAAGTTGGGTAAATCACTGTCAGACCATTGAAGATATAATTAATTATACCATTAACCCCACTACATCATTTACTCCTGCAGAACTCATGCTAGGTTTTAAACCAAACAAATATTCAGAAATTTACCTACAGCTATACCATACAATGCAGATTTGTCAGAAATTGACAACTGTAGAATTGATTTTGACAGGATACAGAAGAAAGCTGAATACAGGAAGCAAAAAGAAGAAATGGGAACCAGAGGTCAGAGATAAGGTACTCATCAGGAAAAGACACCTCTCGGATGCAACTAAGAAGAGAACTCTCAAAATGGAGCTACTGTATTCAGGACCGTATATTATTGTGAAGAAATTTAGAAACCATACCTTCGAGATAACACATGAACAGCAAAAATCCTTGGGAAGACATCACAAGCAAAATCTTAAGACCTTTCAAGGAGCTTTCTCAAGAAGAAACACACACAACTCCTGACACCACCAGAAACAAAAAATTAAATAATGTAATAATTTCACAGAGATGAGTTCCCTTACTAAAATGTCATATTGGTTAAGATATAAAATTTGTCAAAAGTAAGGTTATGTAATAAATGTTACCAACCTAAGCAGTAAAGACTCATAACAAAATGTAAGCAAAACAATGTATACTTAGTGGGAGATGTTCATTCCCTCACATTTTGATTATAATCATTTATTGTCAATGCTATTGTATTACTAAATGTATAAGTCATGTATTGTAGCTATACTGTTAAAATATGTATTGATGTTCATAAAAATGTGATGAAATGAGAGGGCATTTGACACAGGATTTAATGTTAATAAATCAAGTCAAGAGAAAATGAAACAATACCGCACTAAAATAATGTTATAAAATAATAAAACATATTGTTTGCAATGTAAGTCAAAGAATTGTATGTATAAAAATGGTAGCGTGACTTCATCGCCTCACGATAATCATGAAAATAGCCTAAAATGGTGTGCTTTTACGAAAATAACATAGCCAAGGTTTTGTAACAAATACAACGCATTATAATGTATAGCTAAGAATTGATGTTTAGAAAAGCATATCAATAATGAAACATAATTAAAGTAGCAATATGAGAGAAGAAGGAGAATAATAAAGGCGAAGAGATACCGGATGCTGCAATTTGTCTATACAGGTAACAGAGCCTAAGAACAGAGTTAAACAAATAACTGATTTAGAAATGTATGCTATGTATAAAATCATTTTCATGTAAATTACATAAATGTATTATGAATGTATAAAACTGCATTGTAAATACGTATTTCACGAAATGTGGAATAAGGAAATCTGTCGTTCCCATGGTGACAGACAGATTACAATGTTATAAAACAATGATCTTCAACTTTTAGATAGATGTGAAAATTTTAAAAGCTTCCAGGATGTAGTCAACAAGATAGAAGACAGGGATACAGACGCAAAGAGCTAATCTCGCAAATGGAGACCTCTAATACACCAACTTAGTGTGAAATATTGTATTTTACTGATTATCAACAAGAGATTTATTGTAAGTACAGATTACAAAGTATATATTTGGCACAGTTTTCTCAAAAAGAGATCAGTTTAAGTAGAGTGCTTTAATTCACTACATTGTTTCAACGATTTACGAAATAAAATTTAATAATTAACAAGAAATCTTTTAAATTAATTCTCTACTGTATTAAATCCTACCATCCAAGCAAGGGAGTTAAGATTCTTTTACTCAGTGACTGAAGCTAGCAAACATATAATGGAAAATGTGGTTGAGCTGTGTATAAATAAGTTAATTTACCTCCGACAATAATCTTGCAACTGCCCAACAATCAAGTCTGGCGCAAATAGTTAATTGGAGTTTTGCCAACAGCAAGAGTTACCAGCTTACAGCGGCAAATTTAAACTCGTACAGCAGCCGTACAGCAGCCCAAAGACACACTCCACACCACAGACCACAATCCGCCCCAAAACTGTGACAAAAGATAATTCTAAAGTTTTATTTATAAAACCAATCAAAAAATACAAAAAACAAATCATGAAACACAGAAGTTCAACAATTACCTCAATGTGCCAATAAGGAAGAACTCATGGAAGAGGAGCTGGTGAAAGATCTCCAAAGAGCCAATGGTTGGCAAAAGGAGAAACCACAGAAGGAAATGTCTCCAGATAGAGAAATCTTTTCAAAAGCTTCAACTGAAACACCAGAAAATAAAACTGGGATTTTAAACTAAGTTCCTAATTCCACTCTCAAACAATGCTGGTTGATTCTTGCCTGTGATGCAGAAGCCACTGCTATATAGCTTTACTGAATCATATGAGAGCTAAAGCCATGGGAGAGTGGTAACTTAAAAGTTGTGGAGAACAATATAATTTTTCACACTATGGTCTTGGTTGGTTACTTCCATAATAGCCTGAAGGACAAGTACAGATAAAATTCTTCACTTCATTACAACACACAATGAAGAACTTAGGCTAAGAGAATGGGCATAAAATAACTATTGAGGGGAATATCATCTAGTTCACCTTCTACATAGACCACCTCTCTGCTGAAAAGCTAAAAAGAAAGCTTTGAGGATAAGTTTCAAACCAAGCCAAATACAGCTTGGAACAAAAGGAAAACTACTGAAAGTCCACAGATGTCTCAACTAAGGGTACTTCTTGAAAGAGACAAATTGAAAAACCTTTAGAGGGCCTTTCTGGTACTTCCATACCAAAGGCTCTGCCATCAATAGAGGAATTGCCCAAGTCAGACAGCCCAGAGCAAGTAGGAAAGGCTGAAACAGAGGCCATTGCAGAAAAGCTTCCTGCAAGTAAAGTCACAACTCAAAAGACCTAAGGCCTACAGAGAGGAAAAAAGAGAAGACAAATAATTGGCAGAAAGCATAAAGGGGGTAACTGATGCTTACCTTGATAAACCAACAAGCAATTATAGGAATTATTAGGTGTATCCAGGTACTCTCTAATATTCTAAATCAATCTCTTAGGTGCATAGCTGGCAATTAGTCTAGAAACACCTAAACATAGCCTTTATACAAGAGTTCCCAACAACCACATGTAAGCTATTATACAGAACTCATAGTGAAATTCCTAATGCCACTCTTTCTTTTAGTTAAAGTATTAAATTTCTCCTTGTACCAGAATATATCTCCAGAGACAGCCTCAGCAGAGATACAAGCATCACCATGTGAGAGTAATCAACAGGTAATTATTGCCTCAGACTACTTCCTGGCTGATTTGGACTGTGTACTTCCACCTTTAGTCACAGAGCTCATAAAACACTGGATTGCTAAACCAGCAGAAGAAGAGGAAGGTTCATGTGTCAAACTCCTGGAATTTAGTGGGAAAGATATAAGCAACCATGGGAGTGGACTCTTTGACCATCTGTTCATCTCTTTTCTTCTAGCACCCTTGCTTCTTATGTCTTTTGTGACATATCCCCCTGGATTATTCTTTGATTTGGCGATAAATCTCTGTTAATAAAAAAGCTGGTACCTCTCAGCTTGTTTGCTCTTTTGAGCACATGATACACTAGCTGCAGTATAGCTAGCCTCAGTAAAATAACCATCTTGTCTGTATGCCTCATAACATGGTACACTTCAACAAGTTCCCATCCCTGTATCACCATCTCCAGTCTCTCCATTATTTCTGTAATTTCTTCCACTGGCCAAACATCCCTGTAGCACCATCTCTAGTCTCTCAATTATTTCTGTAATTTCTTCATTTGGCCAAACATCCCTGCTGTCTAGAACTCCTATGAAGATGAGATTAAATCATTCAATTCCTACTCTCTATTCTCTCCATTCTTTCTTCCATAGTCTCTACTTCATGTATATGCCAGCTTACTAGTTCTTCAAAACAGACAAAATTTCTCAGCAGCAAAAGTAATTGAACTCAAGAGCAGGTGAGTCTTAGAACAATTTAGGAACAGAACAGGTATGGGAAAAAAAGGAGACTGGGGTCCTGGAACTGTGAAGGGATAAAGAACAAAATATACCTAAAGCAGTTTGTGATGAAGTTATGTCTATCAGTAGCAGAAACATGGCTAAGAAATGAAAAGATAGAAGTAAATAACCTTATGTGGGAATAAAGGAAGAAGTGATAGTGAGAAAGGGAAGATTGTCAGGAGGTATAGGATTCTTTGCCAGGAAATATTTTAGTAGAGGAATTAAAGAAACCTGGTCTATATGGGTTCTAATTTTAAACAAGGGACTGGTCAGACATATAATCTGCACAGGAACAATTTACAACCCCCTCCCTAGTACATTGTGGGTCCTTAACCCACACATATTCAAGCTCCTGAACAAACATATTGTTAGACTACAACAAAGATGCAAATGCAAAGGTGATGATAGTTGGGATTTTAACATGAGAATAGAAGAAAGTGATGTGGTTTGAGTGATTGGCTGAGTAATGAAATTGTATTAGAAAAACAAGAGTTCTGGCATAGTAAAGATAAACTCACTGATAGAGAATGTGAAAAACTAATTGAATCTGAGAACAGAATTCGCTAGACATTTTAACAGGAAATAAGGAGGAGCAGGAGTAGTAGTAGTATGGTTTTAGGGCCTACAACTGCCAAGGTTATTAGCGCCCTGGGGTGAACAAAAGAACTTAAAGTTAAAAGGCATAAAAACTACTAAACCAGGAATACCGCACAAGTGTTAAAACCAGGGAGACAGCATAAAAAGGTTTCCAAAGTCAAACTAAAAGTTAGGGACTGGAAGGACATAGAAAATGCCACTAAAAGAAAGAAAGAAAAAGTAATCTGATTGACGAGTTGGTAAAAAGATGCAACCTCAAGATAAAATTAAACCCAACTGTACCACCTGCAGCAGCACAAAAATTTAAAGTCCTTCACAAGCACAAGAGTTGTCACCTAGAAGGGTGGGGAAATCAGTGGGCACACAGGGAGGAATGCATGCAGCACAGTAAAAAGGTGCCACTGGAATAAAAGATTATGAACCGTCAAAGGTTCATTACAGGTAACACATTGAGGAGCAGGTTCCCCACATAAAAGATATTGATAGCTGAAACAGCAATGGCCTATATGCAGTCGTGCTAAAATAACTTCATCGGGGCGACATGCACATGAGGAAGTAGTCCAGAGGACAGGAAGGGGCTTGATATCTCAAAGTTTATTCCAACCCACCCCAAACAATTCCGCGAACCAGCATGTAAAAATGGCCTGACGCAGGTGAATCGAACATCATTCGGATCTAAAACCAGTAGGCAATAAAATGGCAAACTTGGCAGCAGCATCTGCTTGCTCATTTCCGTTCACACCCACATGGACAGGAACCCAAACAATCGACATGCTGACACCATCGTCAGCGAGGGAATGCAATCGATCCTGAATTCGCTGTTTGGGTACAGCTCACGAAGGCCCTGTAGTGCACTGACAGAATCCTTACTTATAACAAACTGCCTGAAGCCCTGTCACCAGATAAAAGAGCTTGATAGATACTAAAAAATTCGGCGGTAATAATAGAACACTGCCGCAAAAGATGTAATGCACTACTCCACGAATTAACAAAAGCACATTCCACACCACAGCCATCCTAGGAATCATCTGTGTAAATAAAGCCATGGTTTTGAAACACTGCCTGCAACTCTAAAAATGGCCGAGGGCGGAGTCATTGATTTCGGCAGGGATGTCAACTCAAGGTGGAACGGAGTGTCGCAGCGCAACCAAGGGGGGAAGGAACATTCCCCCGTGGCAACAGAGGCGGTAGGTGAACATCCAAGAGTCAAAGAAGCGAACGAAAACGGAAACCTGCGGACAGCAAGGTCAGCTGGCTAACAGTGTAATGACGATCAAGAGACTCGTCAAAGAAGAACCTCAAGACGGGTGACCTGGCAAGGCAGAGAGTCGAATTGCATATTTGCAGAGAAGTACGTCATGTCTATGGCACAGCGGAGGTTCACCAGTTTCTGCATACAAACTAACAATTAGGCCAGTCGGAAAATACGAATCCCGCGATGGTGAACTGGGTTCAAACGACGTAAAACCGAAGGACGAGCCGAAAAGTACACAATGCGCCCGTAAACAAGTTCAGAGCGGACAAGCTAACGGTAAAGCTGCAATAGCAAGGTGATATCTGCTCCCCAGGATGTACCACATGAAACACGAAACATTAAGCGATCGATCAAATCTAGCTTTCAAGGAAGAGATATGGGACGACCAGCTTAGCTTCCTGTCGAGCACCAATCCGAGAAACTTCACAATTTCGTCGAAGAGCAGCGGTTCCACCCCGAGGTGTAGAAAAGGCGGTTCGTATGGTTTCCGACGCCAGAGTCACCCTGCGTGGTGTAATTGTTACCATGCTAACTTCATATACCCAAGGTCGCGGGTTCAAACCCGGCGGAGGACGATGGATTCTTTCGGGCGTAAAAATCGTTAGCATGGCTTCCTTCGGAAGGGACGTAAAGCCGTGAGTCCCGTGCCATAGATTTACGGCACGCAAAAGAACCATAAGCCTGATATAGAGGCATCTGAGCAAAATTAAGCGGTTTTTCACGCCTAGTTTAGAACGGGACGCTGAGAACCACAGCAGTTAAAGAGCGTCCATAAATAAAACGCCCTTTCATTTCATTTCCGACGCCAGAAGTTGACACAAACTGTCTTCTCGGCAGGAAACTGGAAACCCCTTTTCAACGCTCCAACCGTGGAGACGATCTAGACAAACTTGAAGGCGTCGCTCCAAAAGGCAAGAGCACCGAGAACCGCAATACATTGCAAAGTCGTCCACAAATACGGAGGAAATATCAGCAGGAAAACACACGATAGGGTTGGTGGCGACAACGAAGAGAGTGACACTGAGTACCGACCCTTGAGGCTCTCCGTTCTCCTGACTAAAAACACGGGAGCAAACAGAGCCCACACGCAAACGAAACACTCGGTTCGTCATGAACTCCTGGAGGAACACTGGAAGGCGGCCACGGCAGTCTAGCCTGTGCTAGGAACGCAATAAGCCAGCCCTCCAGTTAGTGTTATAAGCTTTCTCGAGATCGAAAAATAAGACCACATTTTGACACTGTGGTAGAAATACATGTCGACAGGGAGACGAGGTGGTCGGTCAAGGAGCAGTATCGGCTACAGCCGCATTAATTGTTGCACAGAAGTTTCTCAGACTCGAGCCAACATTGTAAGCGCCATTGATCATGCGCTCCATCACCTTACACACCGCACTGGTGAGTGAGATAGGACGGCAACTGCAAGGAAGTCTACAGTCCTTTCCCGGTTTTAAGATGGGAACAACGGTGGCTACGCGCCAAGCTGTAGGAAACACGCCCTCGTATCAAATGCGGTTATAGTTGCTCAGGAGCAATGCCGTAGCATTGTGATGTGGATACCATTGGGTCCTGGAGCACAGAAGAGAAGATGCTATTAAGGCATCCAGTTCCAGCATGCTGAAATACGAGTTATCCCAGAACCAGAGACTCCACCTCCGCCTTAATGGCACGAAACGCCGGATGATAATTGGCGGAACTGGGCACAGTTGCGAACGTGCTACTAAGGGCGTCTGCAACAGCGATCGGATCAAGGACACTTTCAGAACCCACGAAAAGCTCCGGTGTTGAAGAACGAGGCTGCATACCGGCAACACGGTGGAGCTTCTCCCACTCAACAGATGGTGTTGTGCGATTAAAGGTAACAACAAACGAAGACCAGGAAGCCCGCTTACTATGCTGAATAATTCGACGTGCCCGGGCACGTGTTTGTTTAAAGGTGATCAAATGCTTCAGCGATGATGGCGAAATACCCGAAGAGCCCTCATGCGACCACGAACAGCATCGCGGCCCTCAGTAGTCCATCAAGGTACCAGTAATCGTCTAGGGTAAGAGGAATACAACCTGGGTATTGATTGCTCGGCAGCTGAGATTACAACACAATTAAGGTGCTCGACCATATGGTCAACTGAGTCGAACTGACAGACGCCGAAAACTGCCAGATCGAAAAAGAGAACCCAGTCCAACATAGAGAGCTGTCAAGTGCTCGCACGCGAAGAAGAAATGTGGTGTTGACCAAGGGGAATGATCACTGGAATGAGTGCCAGAATCTACTTTCCATTGGAAGCGGTGAGCAAGCTGTGCAGAACAAAGAGAAAGGTTCAGGTAGGAGAGTGTGTCAGAAGAATTGGAAATGAAAGTAGATTCAACAGTGTTCAAAACAGCGAGACTATATTGATCGCAAAGGTCAGCAACAACAGTCCCCCGCGCATATGCCCTAGGGGAAACCAAAAGGGAATGGTGGGCATTGAAATCAGCCAGCAGAAGGAAAGGTGTCGGGAGCTGACACAAAAGATGGATCATGTCCAAGCGCAGAGGATAGACGAAGACGGAACGTAGACATTGCAAACAATAAAGCAGAAACCAGGAATGGCAAGTCGGATAGCAACAGCTTGTAAGGTAATGGTAAGCCAGAGCGGCTGACCACAGATGTCATCGCGCATTAGTGTCATGATGATACCAACACTCCGGTGTAAGATCAAAACGTTCTGGAAGGTTTTGGTGCAGAGCAAAAGCATCGTGGGGGCGAAGCTTCGCCTTCTGCAAACTCAGAACCAGATGATTATAGAACCGCAGTAACAGCTGCAGTTCGGCCCTATGTGTACGAATACCGCAGATATTCCACGTCAGAACCACGGAGTAAGGGTAACAACGTGAGATGTTATCGGTAAATCAGAGTGGCCTGAGGTTGCAGCTGGGATGTAAACAATTGGCGGCAAACGAAGATAGATGAGGCTCAGGTGGACGTTTTTTGTTCTCTGTGCACTTAGGGCCCACAACAGTATAGCCCGGGTCACCGCCGATGTTCTGGATCCCAAAGATCTCCTACGGCTCGTAGAATAGGAGGCTTATCAGCAGCCTTGTGTTTTAACGACTGCGCTCGTGAGAGGCAGTGACAGATGGTGGCGGTCTAACTAAGAACTTATGAACAGGTTCGGGTGAAATGGCAACTGAGGGAGTGGAAGCTATGGATGTTGAAGACTGCAAGGTCGTTGTGATAGGGGACTGGTCGGCTTGCGTACACGCGTCGGCAACTGGCACGGTTTGTAGTGTACTGAGGTAACAGGAGTTCGGCGGAGCATTCAGGCGTAGCTGCAGCTGTTGGAAGCGACGCCTGGATTCCGGTAAAGACAGGCGTTTCTTAACTCGCAACTCCTGAATGGCCTTTTTCTTGAGAAAGGGCGGACACTGCCGAGAGCTAGTTGGATGATTACCTTTACGATGGACGCAACAAGAGTCTCGAGCACAAACATTTTCTCCATGAGCAGGTGGGCCGCAACGTTCATATGTAGCGTCGAAGGTGCACCGACTTTGGGTATGACCAAACTTCTGACACCGAAAACAAGGCATAGGGTTCATTACATACGGCCTCACAGCAGCGCGTTCATATCCACAGTAAAGTGCCTCAGGTAAGCTGGTACCTTTGAACGTTAGGAATACCATAACACAACCCACTGACCATTACGTTTATCAAGCAGACGGTTGGAAACAATTTCAGCATCTGAAACATCATCTAAGAAGGAGGTTGTCACTGCGCCTCTACAGGTGTTCAAAGTTTTGTGTGGGGCAATCGTTATTGCGTAGGAACCCAATAAGCTGGCTTTCAGGAGCTTCTTGTACTGGTCTTCGGTCTTGGTTTCCACAAAAAGCGTACCGTCTCTAGTCCGTGTTGCATTGGTCACTTTGCCACAGATCCTGTCGATTTCTCGTTAAATATAAAATGGGTTGATGCATCGCAAGGTCTTTGATGTCCAAGCCCAGATCACTCCAAAAAGCTGTCAAATGTAGAAGTTCTGCATGGAGAAATCATGATGAAAAGACCCCCTTCCGGTACCGTCGGCGTCAGCCTGTCATCCAGGTAGAGAGAGAGAGAGAAAAAAAAAAAAAAAAAGACACCAAAAATACTTCCTGGTCTATGCCGACTGGGAGACCACTCCCAGATCGATCTCACGGAGTACTTAAGAAGAGTTACTTTCCGGCCTCCACACCATACAAAATCCGGCTTTATACCCTACCACAGGTATAACCGCCTGTGGCCCCCAACTTTAGGCCATAGTGTGTAGGACACATCCATGGATTCAGGGTTATCGGTAACACGTCCGGCCTGTGATTCTAGCCCGACGACCTGCATTCGTCGGAATATTGCACAGGCCGGGCTCCCAGAGAAGCTACGTGGGTATACATATCGGTATGGACGGGCTCCGCACCTAAGGCTTACACACAGGGGCAGTGTGAAGGGTCCACTCAACTGAGACTCCGGAAAGCACACACGTTGGAAGCCGCGCTGGAAACCGTGGGCCAGAAACCATGGAGATAGAAAAAGGCTCCCTGTTGGTGAGGCAGGAGTTAATAAAGCTAAGACCTTAAAACTATAATATAAATAAGCCTAGAAGAAGGAAGATAATGTGTAGAACATTACACACATACACACGTGAGGAATGGTAATAGGGGTAATGAGATGAGGGTGTATTGGCTCGAGTCCCTGGGTACGCCAAACCCGTACCTACCGTAGTAGGCCCCTGGTGAGGGGTGAGGAAATATGGAGACGATGAGTGAGGAGAATTTACACATATGTAAGTAATAGCAGACAAGGCAAAATTGATTACATTCTGTAGCCAACCAATATGACATGTATGTTGAGTAATTTTAGGGTATTTAATGTAAGCAGCAGCAGTGGCTATTTTTCACTGTTTGTGGAAATTAAAGTACATACGGAAGGGCAGACAAGAAATCCAGAAAGTACAGAGTGCTGCCAAAAATATAGTAGTTTTAAATAAAAGGAGGAATAATGCAGTAATTCAGACATCTAATTTCAAATTATGGTCAAATCTGTAAAACGGATAAGTAAAATGGCAAAGGAATGTGAAATTGAAAGGGCAAGGGAAATGTTAATATTCTTAATGCATAGTGTCGGAAGCAGAATGCAAAGCTGAAAAGATTGGTTAGACGTAGAATGTAGCAGGGAAAAAACAGTAGTGAAAGAATTGCTGATTAAATGAAGAGAAGCAGGTGGAAAGGAATCAGAGTTAGAGCACTTGCAAGGAAGTCACCATAATTTACTACTTAACAAAATGAAGCACAATGGAGGAAGGAAGATGAAAGTAATCCGGTTAGGATTTTAGTAAATGAAAATGATGGTAGTAAGGTGTGGAGTGTCTTAAAATCAACTTCTAAAAAGTATGTGGCTCAACCAAATATTGGGCAAGGTGAAATGATGGAATATTTTAATTCTTTATATAGAGGGGATATGATATAATATCCAAGGTTGAAAATAAAATATAAACATACAGAAATATTAGATGATGAAATAAGAAATGTGATAAAAGAGGTTATGCCAACAAAGAAAGAGCAATAGCGGTAGTGGTTTACCAGCAGAATTCCTCAAAGAATGGTGTTCAAATGGGTAAAGAGTTAAGGTTATAACAGGTGTTTTTAATGCAATAGAAGTCAAAGGCTATGAGCCAAGTAACTGAGAGAAAGCTATTACTTGCCCAAAATATAAAGGTAAGGGACATGTTGATAAATCAAATAGCTACTATGGTACATATTATTAAACAGAATAAAAATCTTCACAGCAACCTTGGTAAGAAGTACACAATTTTTGGTTGAAAAGTATAACATTCTTCCACAGTTTCAAATGGGTTTCCGAAAGGGGAAAAGAACAGTTGACTATATATTCATTATAAAACATTACTTGGCAAATATCTAAAAGACAAAAGAGGTAAGCTGTATATGGCTTTCGTTGACTTAGAGAAAGCTTATGAGACTGGAACTGGAACAAAGTAAGGTTTTGAGTAGCTGTATGGTAAATACACCTACAGCCTGTACTAGAGGCAGAAAAAACCTGTACCACTTTCGCTCATTACTCATAAGCATACTTCTCGAATGTGGCAACAAGAATCTTGTGTATCGAGAACTAGTGCTCACGAGCAAGGCAACTCAAGTATTCTCATAACTACAGGCAAAGTAGGTTGACATATGATATGTTGTATAAACTGGCTTCGTAATAACATGGGCTTGAGTTTTTAGTTTTAACCTATTTTTCCCTTATAAGTTAGAAAGCTTCAAAGTACTCTCATGTTAATGTTTCAAGCCGTTTAGATGCTAATCTGTGAATTAATTTTATTAAAAAAAAAAAAAAAAAAAAAAAGAAGCTAAATGGGACCAGTGTTGCCAAAAGTATTTCATAAAATCTCACCCAAATCATTAAAAAAATCGCAAAGTTTCAGTTGAACTCGCCCAACATTTGTATTAACATATATATTAATTTACTTTACAATTACACCCACATACGCTCGCACACTTGGAATATTTTCAAAAGATTCTTATAACCAGTAACTCTGTAAGTATAGCACAATCATATGAATGGCACAATATTGAAATACTAGTGTGAGCTGTGCTGATACAAATTCAGGAAAGAATATAAAAAATCAAGATGTGTGCGCCGATAATTATATTGAAGTATTAACTAGAGTATTTATTTTATTATTTCCCTCAGTTGAGGACTGCCTTATAGACAATGTATAACCATGCAATTTTAATAACGACAAATGTTGCATTTTAGGAGCTGATTCTGCTGTGTGTTGCTATGGGGACGTAATTTTTTATTTGTATGGTTTTACTTTGTGCACTAACACTTTTTTTCATGATTAAATGTAATTGTTAAAATAATGATGTAACCAAACCGACAATTTTAATATATAACAAAACATTAACTTCCAGCACGGAAATTTCCTTTGCTTTCATAGAAACTACATTGGTGAGAATGCCAATCATGATCCACCCATAGCAACGATATTAATAAGTACCACAAATTAACTGTCACGCAAAAAAAGAGAAAAAAGAAGCAATTATTGGCAGGCTGAAAATAACAGTGTATAAATAAGTTTTACTCACATTAAAACAGGAGTGCTAGAAGAATATCTTCGTCCTGTCCAATTTCCTCTCGTTGACAAATTTCCGAATTGAAATTCAGCATTGCAGGAGAAGGTACAAATATGTGACAGCACTGGCGATTCTCTTATAGTTATTTTTATTCTAAGAATGGAACTTAGAAGATTCAGGCCCATTTGATTTCTTAACTTTGTTTTCGTTGAAGTCACTCGCGAACTGTGGCATTACTTATCAGCAGACTGAGAGCATTTAAGGCAAATAAAGAAAGTTCTTTTAAAACATAATCTCCAGTTGAGATTTAAAGCCTAATGGCTTCGTGCCAGAAACTCAAGCCATCATTAGGAATCTTGTCATTGAAAATAGTTTTCCACATGAAAATCAGAAGCATCTGCCACTGATGTACAAGTTCTGCAATACTAGATTTGTCCTTAAGTAATTCCAAAGGAAGTTCAGAGAATTTTGGACTTGTATGGCTTAAACAAATGTTGGGAGAAAAAAGCTGCATCTTTCACAGTACGGATAAATTTCCAGGAATGCATATTTGAAGCTCCTTGTATGCCCTTCTAAGAAATGTATGACACCTCTGCCTAATAGTTTGAGCCTGTTTGACATTTATGTTTCCATTTTGAATCATTCATTTTAGTAAAACTGAAAACCAAAAGCAACTGACCCAATAAGGAGGTAAACTCCAAGTTAACATCAAGTTTGACAAATTGCTCATGTAATATTTGCCTTAGAAACAAAAGAGTGAATTCTTCTAGCTCAATTATGATTTTAGTATGATCAGCTTCGTCTCTTTGGAAAAGCAAGTTTACTCTCTCAAAATCATTTATTACCGACCTCAGAAAGGTAAGAAAAATGTTGTTAGCTACGTCACTGTACATGGAATGTAATTCCATAGAAACGTACCTGTCAATGCTATTAGCAGCTAACTGAAAATGCAGTTTCAAACATTCAAATTGATCTAAAATTCTTTTTATACACCTGCTTCTAACCAGCCAACGAGTTCCTGACAAAGGTATTAATTGCAATGGTTTTTCACAATCACAAATTAATTTATAAAGTTCATTATATGACTTTCCTAAGGGCTGATCTTTGAAACCAATTGTGTGTTTCTCTAAGCACATAGTCAAGATTTGATAGCATTTCTTCGCTTGCATGTGAGCACACAAGTGCAGAGAATAACAAATGCATTTGACAAGAATTAGATTTGGGTAACTTTCTTTCATCAACGTTTATTTTTTCCACAAAGATTAGATGCCCCATCTGTTGCAAGAGCGAAGCATTTATTTAAATCGAGACCTTAAGTTCCAGAGTTGTCATTTATATGCCTAAAAAAACTCCTCTGCAGTTGTACTTGTCACCGGAAGTACCAAAAACTGCAACTATTTTATTCTTCTTTTCATTATAATATTTGCAGCATAGGCAAAGATGTTTGATATATACAACATCTGTAGATTCATCTACTATGAGTGAATATGAAGAACCGGCAATATCCTGAACTAAATCCTGAATCAAGCATGGTGATATAACTCTAGTGATTAACGCAATGCATTTTGGCCTGTGTAGATGGATATCTGGTTTTTTTAAATGAAGTACCATGACTGCTTTTATTAATTAGTTCTCCTAAGTGATCTACAGATTGTATAACGCTTTGACAGCAACCAAGGTGGCTAACTGCAGTTCAAATTGTGTAACAGATGTTGCTGGGGCTAATACGCTCGCAAGTTTTGGCTGAGAAACAATTGCTGAGAAATTTTGTTTGCCTCTCTTTGAATCAGCATGTTTTAAGGTCAGCGCGTTGGGCCCCAAGTTTCACTTTGCAATATTTACAAAAAGCACTTGAGTTGTCATTTGGAATTTCTTGAATCCATTTCAGTAACTTCAGATCACTAAGTCAGCTTTCATTGAAATGTTTTTCATATTTTCCCCACTTTCCCATAGTTGAGCTAAAAATAACTTCCTTTAAAACTCTTAAGCACCACTAAAATTAAAAGTAAGAATGTACTGCCGTTATCGCACTGCAATAGCATGGAGCACACAGAGAAAAGAATGTACTTTCTTTGAGAGTGAAAAACTACAATGATTAACGCTTGTCAACTGAAGTTATTTTTTTTTTTTTTGCAGCTAAGATGTAAGCAATATGAGTCAATTGCGTGGTTGTTGCAAAATGAGAGTGGAATATCACTACTCAGCTATTTTGAAACATGTAATAGAAGGATGTGATCTCATTACCTACTGCAAGAGCAGTATGGTTATGATGCAATAAGCAACAAACTCCTAACATTGTATCGCCATTCAGATATTACTTATCATGGTGCAATAAGAAGCGTCAGAGACGATTTAGTATTTGTCTTGCATGATTTTATATTAGAGCTTTCTTCCCCATCAAACAGCACATAAAGTTAAAAACAGGCATTAATAGAATTTGCAGAAATATTTTAGTAGCCCAAAAATTCACAAATCGCCTTCATCAAAATTTTGTTATAAAGAGCAGATTTTAGTAGCCCAAACAGTGACTTTTCGCCCAATCTGGCAACACTGAATGGGACTAAGATCTAAAACTCGCCACGGTTTTTTCTTTATTTTTATTTTTTTTTTACCTCAGTAAAAAATGTATCAATTTTTTCTCCAATTCATTTCAATTATAATTTTTGTTTAACGATTTGTTTAATTTTGTTTTGAGTGTGCAAGTGAGGTTAGCCATGAAAATAATTTACCACAATATTTATCTTGGTATAGATTTTGTGTGTATGAAATATATGCCAATGACATCTTGTGGTGTTGAAAAATCTTTTTTCTGCCTATAGGAATATATTGAAATACAACAGAAAAATTGGAAATGTGGATGGTTGTATGGCGTAACAGTGTGAAATGTTAAGTTTGTTTTATGTCAGCACTATTTCTCAAAACAATTTTCCTGCCTATTTAAGAAAGTAAACGACAAGCACCTTTTATAACATAATACATATAAAAATATGAAAACTATTTTACTTCACGGAAGCATGCTAATAATATACACTGTAATTTAAAGCAATTTGTTAACCAATATACTTGTGCTATATATATTAAAAATACATGCTGAATTTTTTAGTTAAAATGTTCTGTACTTTGTGTTGCTATAAATCAATATGTTCAGATTACAACCGAAAACAGAGTTACTTCTGCAACATAAATGTCTTAGGAGTAATAAAATACATGCACACATATTTGTAATAAAAAGAAGTCCACATACACATATCTGCAGACTCTGTGATACATTTCATATATAATCCTTTCCCTAGCATGGGTTATCCTTGTAGGCTATTTAAATCTTACAGATGAAATAATATAAATTACAGGACTGATTATGTGATTTTCTGGCATCACATAACAGTTCTGCTATTAACAAGACTCATGAATCTTGCGAATAATCAAAACTCTTGTATGCTCGTTGGTCAAGCTTTCTCATGCCAGCTATATGTTCAGCTGCATCTACTGGCTGCGAGAGGTGCGCTTAGCGGCAGCGAGAAACGAGCGAGATTGAAAACTGAATTGACCACCTCTAGCCTGCACAAAGAGAATACTTTTTGTAGAAAATTAGAGGAAGGAATAGTGACTAAACAAATAAGCCAAATCAAAGGTCTATGGCAAGGTTGTAAATTAAGTCCAGTTTTATTTAACCTGTGCATTGATGATCTACTAGCAGAGATAGAAAAACACCAATAATCAGCAATCTACAGAATTCCAGGTTACTATTTGCTGATGAATTAGTGGGAAGCTTGATACAACCAAGCGTTTAAAACTATGCAAACAATAGATAAATATTGTGAAAAATGGAAATTAAAAGTTAACCAAGCTAAGATTTAGACTGTGGTGTTTAAGAAAGGGGGAAAATTAAGCAAATATGAAAAATGGAAGAAAGATGGTGTAAAGCTTAAGGTAATACGAGTGTGTATATTTTGGAATTCAAAATTGATGGAGGAGGTTCATGGAAGTGACAAAAGAAATTAGCATTAGCAAAATGGAAACCAGCTATCATAGCCATTAAAGCAGGCACCATCTGGTACACTACTTCAGAGCAGTGGGCAGTAGACAGCGCCAAGTGCTTGTTTGCCGAGTAGCAATCAGTCATGTCACAGCAGTGGATAGCTGTAGGGGTTCAACGTTTGGCACAGCAGTACATGTATATGCGTTCTTGGTGAGGACATGGCTGCAGTACAAAGTGATCCTGCACTCCTCTGAAGCCTGAGTCGAGGATTTGCCTTTTCCTGCTAAAGAAGGAGGCACAAAGTGTTTGATATACAGCAAAACAATAAATCAACTGAAGAGGCTTAGTTGCAGTTTAATTTTCTTGTACTTTATAATTTATGTTACTTATTCATAAATTATCACAGACCTTTAACTGTTCTAATTGATTATCTGTCTTGGGTTTTTATATTATGAAATATAGTTTAGTTCCTATAATGTTTAAAGTTCATCAGTGAAAAGTAGAAGAACTGTTTCTACTTTATTTTTTTGACTAAGTCGCTGTACACATAGGTATAAAATAAATTCATAAAGCAGATAAACAGAGTGAAAGTATTCTGCTGCAAGTGTAATACAGAACTATGTATCATAAATTGTCTCACCAATTGGAATAAGTATGCCTGCAATTACATACACACTCTTTGTAATGCTACAAATGCAGAATATTGAATAGTGATTCAAAGAACATCAGATTAATTTGACCTGCTGTATGGTTAGTTGTGTCATTAATAAAGCATGCGACTGACACAACCTGAGAGCCTCACTGAGGCTCTAAGGTAGCAGCAAGCCAGAGCAGAGCTTGATCGGGCAAACCTGCCAGTGCCTGCATTAGAGGACGCAAAAGTAGAATACCAGACAGTGGCTAAAGAGAATTTATGCAATGGTGGTAGAGGCCAAAATGCTAAAGGGATAGAAGTGTGAGGGTTGGATGGAGGGTGGAAGCCTATAGATGCTGTCCATAGGGTGCTCTGGAGGGAAATACTAGGAATACCCTGTGCAAATGTAAGGGAGGCAAAAAAAGGAGTAGCGATGGAAAGAGCAATGAAACACTGGTACAAAATTCTTAATTTAGACAAAAACAATTCTCTTAATTCAATGTTTGGAACGTCAACAGAAAAGTTTAAGAGCTAATGGATAGGTAAACAGTCTTCGAATGGGTTAAGAGAGGTATGAGGAGAAGAGAAAATACTGTTCAGCAAAAATAAGTCAGTTTTTAAATAAGGTGAACAGGAAGTGGAATTGGACAGTAAAAAGAGAGAACAGAAATAGCACATACAGAACAATCAGAAAATTGTACAGTCACAATGCATAAAGGATATGACTGGCAAAGAGCCTGGCTGAAATGCCATGTTGTATTCAAACATAATTTGTATAGTAAGAAATAAGTAAATATGAAACACAGCAAAAGAAGATCACAATGTCTCATTATCTGCTGTGATGGTAATGCTCACCACACAGTGTGGGGAAGAAGAAATATTAATACCAGAGGTGAGTCTCTCTCAAAATATTTGCTAAATAACAATACTGGCAATATTAATAGAATTGACATACCTATCTTGGTAAAACTAGATGTTAAGGGGTTTCAGATTTAACCTTGGCTAATTCTTGCTAGTGATACAATAAAAAGATATGATGTGCTCCATTCACATGACTTTCTCTAATCTGTGCACTAAATTATTGTTAAAAAGCTATTCTTCTATTTACTTCATGCTAATCAAGAACAAATTAGCAGAAATGGTCTTATTACTTGCTTCCTTGTCAGTAGAAGAGAAATAAGGGAGCACCATAGGCTAAAGCGACAGTCAAATGTTTTAAAAGCTGGCTGCCATGTGACTGAAGTTCATTTGTATGGCCAGGTGACAAATTCCTGTATGAGAAAAGTATCAGTATTTTAAAATTGAAACGAATAACAAGGAATATCTCAAAAACAGTAAACTCCACGAAAAAAATGTGTATAATATAAATTGTGTGGTTTAGTGAGCTCTACATTTTTTATAACGTAAGTTTTGTCTCTCTCTTATGGTTTACCAGTTATGCAAAACTCCGTAAAATTCATCCAGAATAAAGTATGCTTTCAGAGGCCATTCCCAGAAAATTCAAGATATACATTTTATTTTTCGTGTAAATGTCTTTACTATACAATATTTTAATCAAAAGTATTAAAGCAATTTTTGAGAAAATCAGTAGTAGTATTTAGTATTTGATAGACTTTTTTGAGTTATGCTGCCCAAAGACACACACACACACACACTAACAGACAGAAACACACATGGACATTTTTCTGAGAATGCTTTTTTTTTATGGGTTCAGGGGTCTCAAAACATATATTTCCTGGGAAATTTTGGTATCAAATTCTTGGGTGCAATACAATACTTTCTCTATACACTATGTACAGTCAAGCTCAGAAAAATCGAGTGGCACTGATGTCAAATGTTTAGATATGCCATATGCCTACCACAGAGACACCTCAGGGGCACCTTATGAACTAGCAGGAACATACTTCGGTAGCTCAATTTTCATAGCAAAAGTGTCGCTAGATGCCAGCACAAACCAAATATAATAAACATGATGGCAAGTGGTCCAAATCAATGATATCACCATGTAGCACACTGATTTGTATTCTGCGCACCTTCAGTTCTTGCTTGGCACACTTGTAAATTTTCCTCACACATAAGAGGAAAGTTCTTTTCCCAATTGGAGCAGGACTGTCAACAATGTCTATGCTAAATCCTAAAGATACCTTCTCAGTTAAAGGTGTTAAGGTAATGCAATCCATAATCTCCTATCAGTTTCCCAACTCCTACCGCCTTCAGCAGTGATTTAATGCATAAAGGTTATAAAACAAAATTGATGTTCAAATTGAAAAACGGAAGAGAAAAACTAGATTTTCACATTTCATTAACAACAATCATATTCCCACTCATATTTGCATTGTTAAGGCCAACACTGCATACGGGTGAATATGACACCTTGCATACGAGCGCGAGAGACTGGACTGTGATAGATATGGAACCTTGTCTTTTCACATTTATTTTTTGATTTCATACCAATTATTTTAAAAATTCATCCCACTCATCTGGCTGCAGTACTGTAATTTTATGATGCCAGAAATTCTCCAAACTGTTTCTGTGCTACGGAGATGGGATGGAAAACAACACTGCAGAGCAAAAGTTCCGCATCGGAATTAACAATGCAACTAACTGAATTTCATTTTATTCCATTCAGAACTGCATTTGTTTTACTTAGTATATTCTGAAACCAACGCCTGAATTTAGGTTAGTTACATTGAAAATGTTTCTATTACACACTGCACTAAAGTTAGGTTAGTTATACATATTTTTAATAGACATACAATGGTGCTTGCTATTATATACAGCATTATGGCATGACCATTTTGGTGCAATTAATTATACCTGGCAATCATAGGGGATCTTCCACATTTGATTTTTCATAAATTTAGCAAATATTATGGTTCCCTTCAACTCACATGTTCACATTTTTCACAAAAGTAAATATCCTTATTCTGTTTGGAGCATGCAAAGGACGTTCTTGCATAGAGGGTATGAGAATATCATATGTCATACTATGCTCCTTTTCTGTTCAGAGCTAATGGCATCCATCTGCCCACCTCAGCAACCATTGTAAACTAATGGGCAAATAATATAAATGTGATTATTTCAATAAATCTGTAGAAATAGAGCTGGTATTGTATTTCGGTTAAGTAGTGTAGCAGAAATAAGAATGATTCCAGTGTTGAGTACTCTACTTACAAACATAACCTTAATTAGCAACGATGCATACATCTGATTAGGATAGCTCAAGTTGTCGAAACGCGACACTAGTAAATAACAAAGGAGTCGAAAAGTGGCTCGAATCGCTTTGAGTACCAATTTTTTTTCTTCTTTTTAACGGAACTGAATTATTTATATAACTAATGCAAAATATAACATTTCACAGTTTAATGGAACCTCTTTCTGATAAGAATATAAAAGTTTATAGTAGCAAATTACAGGGCTTTTTATTTCGCATAACGTAGTAATATTACAGTCCTCTTACATACAAACCCTGAAATACTGTTACAATTTTACAACTGAATGTTTTATAAAATAATGATTGCAAATGCTGCAAATAAAACAGGGAAATACGCCTTCCTCAACTGTCAATCATTCCTCCCAAAATTAATAATATTTTCTTTTAATATCCACATTCAACAGCATCTATATAAATCTTGAATTCTATTACCATGTTAAAGAAATACTTCGGTCAGGCATTGTTACTGTGTACATTAACCCACAGTGGATCTGAGGAAACATATCTTCATGTTAGCAAGTCTTGTTCAACAAGAAGGAAATTCAAATTTTTCAGGCACAAGACACGAAAATAATTATTTTAGAAATTTTGAGTGCGCTCAGCATGATTACATTCCTTATATAGTTAACTATGCAATAATGCAACACAAATACAATACTATGTGCAAATAGGACTCATGGTACTGAAAGCACCTGATTAATGCTTTACATAGCATAGACAAGAAATTAATAACATAAAAGACGACATTAATGCTTAAAAAAGCATTCTTGCAAGTACTGGATGGCAGTGAATAAAGTATTTAATGGTATATAAAACAGAGTACAATGGAGTTGTAATTAGTTGAATGTCTAGAATTGTGCCTTTAACCTGATTCTCCATTCCTGATGATGATAATAATAATAATAATAATCTCAAAGTATTAAATAGATTGTTATTGTTCAGTGTCAGAAAATAAGCACGCGGGACACAAGATTCGAACCTGCTACACAGGGCACTGTCGAATTCAATCAATAGCCATGCAACAACCTAGCCTATTCTTCAGTTGGTAACGGTACGCTCTATTCGTTTGATAGTATGAGCTAATTCATCCCTAACTTGGCAACAAATTTCATTGCAAGGTGGAAACTTTGTAGCACCCTGAGGAGTGGTTTAGATATTTTGCTTGTCTCTAGATATTTCTTTAGATTTATTCAGGGGGTGAAAAGGGGAGATTATCTTTAGCAAATATGAGTATTGCAGTGTTCAGTGCGAAGTATAAGCTTTCTTAGTTTCATTTATTGATGGCAGACAACTTGAAATAATTAAAATGATATTGAAACTTATTAGACATGAAAAATTCTAGCCATTTCATAGAAGAATAAAGGTTATGCAATTAGAGCCAGAGGACTGCCTAATAAGTTTCGATGTTGTCTCTCTTTTCACTAGGCACTGTTAAAGGAAGCCGTAAATCTAACCCAAGAGATATTTCCAGAGGACATTGCGAACCTCTTTCATCACTGCCTCTCTGCCAACTACTTTATATGGGATGGAGACTTTTATGAACAAACAGACGGCATCGCCATGGGAAGTCTACTGAGTCCCATCATAGCCAATTTTTTCATGGAAAAGTTTGAACAGACAGCACTTGAAAGTACATCACTTAAATGATATGTCGACACATTTGTCATATGGAACGATGGAGAGGATACGCTACTGCAGTTTGTGTCACACCCGAACAACCTAAACCCCAATATTCAATTCACCATGGAAAAAGAAAATAATAGACTGGCATTTCTAGATGTATTAGTCATCACAACAGTAGACCTCCGCCTAAAATATATGGTCTACAGAAAACCGACACACACCAACCACTATCTACATAAAACTTCAAATCACCACCCTAGACAGAAGCAAGAAATAATAACAACTCTCAACAACCAAGCCAAACGTATCTGCAGCAAAAACCATTTGGAAAAAGAACTAGAACATTTAAATTCAGCCTTCCAAGCCAACAGCTACTATAATGAGATACAGTGAGCACTTCATCCTAGGCAGACCCTTAAAAAAAAAAAAAAAAAAAAAAAAAAAAAAAAAAAAAAACCAACCAGACACCAAGGCCTTCCCACCGCCGTAAATCAAGGGCATAACCGAGCGCATAGGCAAGCTTCTATGATTCTTCAACATTGATAATATCTACAGACGGTGTTTGCAAATCTCCTTGCAGCTGTGGCCAGGTTTACATAGGCACTACCATGCACAGCGTGGCAACACGATTAAAAGAAAATGTTGCTAGGACAAATGGATCTTTATTATTTAGATATAACATCAGTTATAAGGAGACACAAATTCTATCTTCTTCCATTAGCTACCATGCCTGTTTACATAGAGGCAATAGAAATATACAAAACATGGAAATAACTTTAATCGCAAGGAAGAAGCTATGCATCTAAACATGACCTGGATACCTGTGTTGGAAAGTAAACGAAATGGCATAAACAAAAGCAAAACACAAGACAGCCCACAAATGCACCCGGGCCAATCACAGCACAGAGAGTAACAGGGTCCACCCACCAGCCATGTATAAAAGTGCCCTCTTGGCAAAAATTTATTATAGCTCTGACCAGCCACCAGATCACCTGCGAAGATGCCAAGCACAGCCCTTGGTGAAACGTCGGGAACTTCAAGACCCAATGGACCCTGGCCTACAAGCCCAGAAAATGGTTTCATTATTTTAAATATGTTTTAAACTATCATATTAAGGTACAATGCTTTACTCGATATCAATCGAAGCCCCATTCAAGACTTGAAAATAGTTGCAGTAAGTTGTTAAAATTTAAATTATTAACCTGAGTAATGAATATCCCTATAGAAAGCATGTTTTAAAATAACAGGTCATCAAGAACTTTCTCCACACCTTGCTGCTGGCCACCGCTCAATAGAAGGTTGGCATCCCTAGGTTTATCACATTTGATTCCGACGGGATGTTATGATTATCAGTGGCTGCGAGTGCACGAGTTGTTTATTGTACTGGTTAGTATGGTCTACTATGCTGTGAGTTTTTATGTGAGCCTGAAGCAAAATCAATGTATTCTACAGAGGAACGTGTGTTTCTAGTGGAAAACGTTTTTAATGAATGTGGAAATTATACTGAGAAAATGAAACAAAGTTTTGTTGCTAGGTTCCCCAACTCAAAACTATCACACCGAGATAATGTGCGTGATTTAATTAGTACATTTTGGGAGTCAGGTTCCGTGCATGATGCTGTTAGAAGTGGAAGACCCAGTGTGTTAACAGAAGAAAATCTATCGGATAAAATGCTTAAAAGTCCACACAAATCAATAAACAAATTGGCCCAACAATGTGATATTTCTTACGGTTCTGCATACAAAGCAGTCAAAAAAGAACTAGGTTTGTGTCCACATAAGGTATCAGTCATCCACGAATTAACACCCACAGATCACGGGAAAACAGTTCAGTACTGTGAATCGTTTCAGAGGTTTATTTTACACCATGGAATTGATGTCATACATAGGACATTTTTTACTGATGAAGCTTGGTTCCACGTATCAGGATGCATAAATTCACAAAATACATTAGTATTATCTACTGAAAATCCTAATGCAATTCAGGAAACCCCTTTACATTCAGAGAAAATTGGTGTATGTTGTGTGATCTCTTGCTCTCGAATTAATGGGCCAATTTTTTTTCCATAACTCAATTAATCCAGATGTTTATCACTTGGGTATTCTTTTTCCATTTATTTCGCAGTTAAATGAAGATGAAGTGAGCAGCACATTTTTTCAACAAGATAATGCCACTACTCATATATCACATAAATCCATAGAACTGTTAGTGGAAATTTTTGGGGAAAGACTAATATCTAAAGGTCTGTGTCCTCCATGGTCTCCCGATCCTATCCCTCTGGATTATTTTCTCTGGGGAGTCGCTAAAGCTTCGGTCTATAAGGACAATTCAAAAACAATCGATGAGCTGAAAACGGCATTAGAAGATTACATGACATCTGTAACAAAGGAAACATTAATTAGTGTTCGAAAATAAATTAAAACGAGTGAATTTGTGTCTTCAAGAAAATGGTAAACATTTTCAACATCATCTTTAAACAGGTTAGTTCCATATTATTTTTCTACATTACCTTTCATGCATGAATATAGTGAACCTAGCAGTTTTCTTAACCAGCAAAATGTTTTCACCATACGCTCGCGCCAGCCAGTGCTGCCACCAGAATTCCTGACTCTAAGGGAATCTTGGTTACACAGGAGGTGCGGAGAGACTTCTCGATGACCTGTTATATGTGATCACTTTGAGATGCTGTGGTTCTCTCACCCATCCAAATCAAGAAACTTTCCTAGATAGAAAGTTTGCCACAAAATATCAACAAGATGCCCCATTTTGAAACTTCTATACACAGAAATGATATTGCCAACCCATATTTTTTAACAAAATCCACAAAAATAGCACATTTTTTTTGTCTTCACTACCAAACTGGATAGGATTTCTCTATCTTCTGAACCAAATACTCAAGCTCAAAAGAAAATAAAAGTACATTAGAAGATAAGGCATCTTTCACTTCTCTTCCAATTAGCATATATTGCTCTTCTGTTTTTGATTTGTTTATTTGGTTAAGAAATGCAGTGACACAACAAGATGGTGTACTTTGGTCAGTTTGTGAGGGGAGACAGAGAGAGAGGTAAAGTTTTAGGGTGCCCAACCTATATGGTTATTAGCGCCCTATAAAACAAAGTTAATCTTCTAGCTAAAATAACACGGTAAAATGAAAAGTATAACTGACTAATATATCCCCCAAAGTTAAAACGGTCAAGTGGGTTAAAATAAGGAAGAAATTAATCATAAAATTGATCTTCGAGCTAAAATATCCTGGTCAAATGAATATTCTAATTTACTAATTATCTCCCCAACAATAAAACTTTAAAACCAGTCAGGTAGGTTAAAATTATGGATTAATTAATGATAAAACTAATCTTCTAGCTAAAATATTATGGTAAAATGAATATGACCTACTAATACATCCCTCCAAAGTTAAAACTTTAAAAACAGTCCGGTATGTTAAAATAAAGAATAAAAGACCACATTGCTAAAGCTGTAGAACGGAAATAAAACTATATATGGCCAATCGGAGGGCACTGTCGTATGAAAGATAAAACCCGTTCTACAGCATGCAGCCTGTCCGCTAGGATGGCATGCATGTCGTGGGGCAAACTCAACGACATACGAAGAGTAGCTAAGTATTGGCACCCCATTAAAAAGTGTTTCACTGTCAAGGTCGCGTTGCACCGACAAACTGGAGCTGGCTCTCCTCGCAGTAGATGACAGTGGCTAAAATGATAGTGTCCGATACGTAGCCGACATAAAATGATTTCTTCTCGGTGGGAAGAACGACAAGATGTTTTCCAGACTTCTGGGAGTGGCTGAACTACCCACAATTTGCTGTCTCTAATTTGGGACCATTCAGCCCCCTAACGAGCAAGAATGGTCCCAATTTTTGTGAGGGGAGCGTGAATCAATTTGTGTAAGAAAATGAATGCAAAAATTGTGAAAAGAGACAAAAATCTTGTTAAAAAATGCCTGTAGTTGTATATTGATCATTGCATCATAAATAGAATATACTTTGACAGAAATACATTAATATAGTTTAAATAGTTGAAATTACTAAAAACAAATTACATGAAAATCTGTTCACCGAGATGTAACAGAATGCAGCTCACTTTACTTGCATTCTTTGATGAAATCATTGTAAAATAATTAAAATTAAAAAACACAAAAATCAGTCTAAACCAGGCATATCCAAATTGGTGCACTTACTTTTGCTAAATTTCACACACAATTTCAGTTTAATATTATTAAATGAAATGTAGGTACCAATAAAGAACTCATAGGAAAGGGAAATATATCTGGATAGATTATATAAGGATCACAGAGAGAGTATTGCTTGGATTACAAAGCAGGTATATGGAGATTGGAGGGGAAGAGAAAGGGTTTCCAACAGAATCAGTGTGCAATATGTGGAACAAAGGGAAATACAGAACATACAGTTTTTTTAATGTGAAGGAGGAAAGAGTGTAAAAATGGGAAATGGGAAAGATGACAAACTCTTTAGTGAAGAGGGTAAGGTAGGCAAGTACTTGATTAAAGTAAAAAATGAGTTGGTTGTGGTCCATAAAAAGGGAAGCAGCTGAGAGATAAATGTTGAACTTAGCTATCTTGAACATTGTGCATTTTAATGTACTTAGGCATTTACCCCTTTTTATTATTATTATTATTATTATTATTATTATTATTAGCATTAAAATTTAATATAAGGGCTCATGTCATCTGGGCATGACATGGCAAGATAACAGCTTGGGCTGATTTACAATCATATTCTTTGACTGTTGCTTAGTACAAATAGGTAAATAAAAACAATAAGAAAATAATGAAATGTGGTATTGTTAGTTAAGTGGTACACATAATCACTCTGTACACATAATTACTCTGTTTTAAGTGCTTTAAATCACAAACTTATCTTAGCAATGTTTATTGCTTTAAATAAAAAGTTTAAAACAGGAACAGCCAGTACATATAAGTAAACAACTGTACCAGCCCAACTCATGTAGGAAAAGAAAATCTTTAAACAAGTAGCCAAATTCAAATACCTATAAAACATAAAAACCAAGTAAATCAAGCCAATGTTCAAATTCTTATGATTTGATCCCTCCTGAATACATTCTACATCTGTAAAAGTTCTAAATACTTATTTTAACTTGTTGAAATTTTACCACTTTTACATAGGATGGCTGTGTAGCATTACTTAAAAACTAAACTGCTCATGCCACAAAACATACACAGACATATTTTTTTAAGTTTTTAGCACTTTTATTAAAAATTCATGGAATTATAACAAAAGTAATGATACATTAACTAATGAACACAACTATGAAAGCATTGTGCTGTTTTTTTTTTTTTTTTTATTTCTTTTTAAATATTGTTTCTCTAAAACAAATATGGTGTGGCGTAATCCCGTTAGAAGTGGTAAAGACAAAATCCCAAACCATTTTATATTTATTCAGCTGTAAAAATTTATTCTCTTGTTCTATCGCAAGATAACAGTTAAATGATACATAAAATGTTTTAACAATTGGTATGCTTTAGTCAAATGTTTTTTTACATCAAAACACATGTGAGAAACATGGTCAACTCACCCTCCTGGTGGGTTGACCATTCTAAAAACATAGGAGGATAATGGCCAAGAATGACAAAATAGAGAGATAGAGGCAAACACATAGATTAACAAGGGATCATCAACGATGATTTGTGCAAATAAGATAGTGCATAGTGGGAAAAATGGTAAAGTGAATGGTGAAAGTGGAAAAGAAAAGAGCAGAACATGTAAACCACACAGAAACCCTAAAAATTCTGAGTGTTGATCACTTTAGAAGTAAATTTTGAATTAATCCCCATTCAGACAGGCCATGGCCCTTAGGAATGAAAGATGCAACCATGCAGGCAGCCAAAGATTTCCTGACTTCACTTACAGTTCAGCAAGAGAAAAGCTCCCCATACACTTATATTTTTAAAAGCATCAACCAAATTATATATGCAATATAATTATGAAGAAACAATAACAGTATAGCCTTACAACATTTAAAACACAAAATGGTGAAGATAACACACTAGACAGCATCATCCAAGTGAAAATGGGTCAGGAAATTGTTTACACAGTAGAGCCCTAATATTTCAAGGTTCCATGTACTTCAAGGAGGTCTTAAGAAAATTAAGGTTTTGCATAAAACTAGAGTAAAATCCTGGTTTTACATGTTGTCTGCATATACGTTTCACACACATCCAAATGTGTTACATTTTGAACTTACTTTCAATTTTCCATGTACAATAAAGGTAAAACTGTCCCGCTGAGGGTTTTTGTTGGCAATGCACAGAAATAACCTTGGCCTCAGACTGCAAAAGCATTTCTATTACAGATTGACAGGTACCGCTAAGATTTAAAGGAGTATGCTTGCTCTTTCTTTGTTGACCTTCACCAATTGGGACCATATCAATCAATTGTACAGTGCATACCATCCTTTCAGAAAAAATACTTTACCGGTACAGTAATTCCTACCCAAGAATGGGACACTGAGAACCACAGCAGTTAAAGAGTGTCCATAAATAAAACACCATTTTATTTTCATTTCCAACCACGGTGGTCATTAAAATATGCTATTAAGTACACATTTTACAACAAATAACAGACTGACTGTTGTTATAGATGGTACCGGCACATACTGTACTGTAGTGAACCCACCTGTGCCACGATAATTTTAGTCTTTTGTCTCCCCATTGTGCGAGTCCCTGACATGGAAACAATTCTTTAAAATGTAACTTATGTTTTTGCAACTTTGAAATGTTTGTCCATGTATATTCATATAACACAGGTGTGTACTATATTTTGTTTTTTATTTATTTTTTAATCATTGTGTTCATAAAATATTTATTCATGATTTACCCATTGTTTAGTAATATTTTCATATATACCAAACTTTTTGTAACTCAAGGTAGCCTCAGACCCAATTAGTTCAAATTATCAGGGCTCTACTGTACTTAAAATGTCAAGGTATTTTGTGTGATTAGTGTTTGTGTTGGTTTCATTGGTTGTGTGCCAATACAAATAATGATAAGGTAAGCCAGTGTGAGCAATGGTTTTGTGAATTGTATACATTTAAGGATATTGTTGTGAAACAGGAAGAGACCATCCTCCAATTATGCGAGGACTTAGAATTTGCTAATGAAATTTCCAGGAGCCTTGCTCCCTCTGTTAATTTGGACATTAAATTGCATAAATTTAAGGTGCTGTCTAGGCCAAAGCATAGGAGAAGATGCTGCTCTACCAGCTTGAAGTTTTTCTACAGCTGAGCAACAGGTTTGGTGTATTAAGGCTTGACTGCTGCTCAGCCTCCAAATCCTCCCAAGCAAACTGCATTATTTGGGAATGAAAGTAAGGTGTTGTTGCGTGGAAATAGACATGGAAGGAGTATGGCATTATTGCTCAGGAGGATTTGGGGCAGAGATTGATGTTGTGAGCATTTTATGCCTAGTGCTGGCCTTGCTGATGTAACAAAGGATCTTGGTAAACCTTACTTCGGCTTTACCAAGGAGGATCATGTGTAGTAGTTGGGGAGCCAGGTAACAGCCTGGATAGAGATAGTAGCTATAGCATTGAAGAGGATGTATATTACATCAGTGAAAATAGCAGATATACAATATGAAGTTTCTGGGTCTCTTTGAGAGGCTTGACAGGCCACAGCTTTACAAGAAGTGTGGAGTGTGAACCGGCAACTAAAACATGCCTTACTGTAACCCAAAAATGAGCACATTGTTATGATAGACGTGCTAGCATAGGAAGCGAAGGGTATACAAGACATGGCCTACAGGTGCAATTATTGTTGGGATAAGAGATAGACATCCTTTTTTAGGTTAATAGAAAATCAGAATTCCAGAGTGTTAAAAGAAATTTGTAATACTAGTAATACTTTCACGAATGATACACATTCAGTTAAACATAATACGATCTTATGAATATTAGAGGGCTTAAAAGTAAATATGTAGAGTAACAATTTTTTCTAGCTAACATCAACCCCCATGTTATATGCTTGTCAGAACATCACTTAGAACAACAGGAATTTTCATCATTGTTACTGCCTGGATATTATTTGGGAGCAGAAAAACATCTAGAAGATGGCGGAGTATAAATTAGGGTATAGCAAGTAAAACTGTGGATGCTTCCAAGTTTTGTTTTGAACAGGACATCGAAGTATGTGCTGTCCAACTTGAAATTCAAAAGACTAATATAACTGTTATAAGTTTATACCAGTCCCCAGTTGGTAACTTTGAAAAATATATGGTTCAACTTGATACATTGTTACACTCCCTATACAGACCAAACAAAGAAATAATATGTGCTGATATAAATGTATATTTCCTTGTATCTAGCTCATGGAAAAATCAGCTTATTGATACCTTGGGCACATTTAACAATGCATGTCGTAGACTTATCCACAAGAATAATAAATACCTCAAAAACAGCAATTGACAACATATACATGAAGCATACTGAAATACTCAACAGTATCTCCCCTAATTAATGGGATATCCGATCACAATGCTCAGTTGATCCATATAAACAAAATAGTAATTAAACAAGAAGTGAAAAATTAGTATACGAGTTTCAGAAATGTAAATACAGATAATCTCGCTAGCTTCTACCAGGCACTATAACAAGAATCATGGAGTGATGTATACTCCGCTATTGATGTAAATGATGCACTCTATAAATTTTTGCGAACCGTCTCTATCCCTTTTGAATTCATATTTCCACCGTAAATATTGTCAAATACAGAATCGACCACCGGAGTGCATCACAGTAGACATTAAGACATCATGCATTTAAAAGAGCAAACGTTTGTGCACGATGAGGCACAGCAGTGATGCTAACCCTATTTATCATTACAAAACCTCTGCAAAATTCTCAAAAGGGTAATTAAACAAGTTAAAGCAATGCATTACAAAAGATTATGGATAAATTAGAAAATAAAGTAAAAACTAATTTGGATATCATAAAAGGGAAACGGGGAAAAATTTCTGTACTCACATCATCATTCTGCGTAAGATAATACGGAAATTAAGAAGCTCAAAGTGATAGCCCACATGTTTAATAATTTCTCCTTAAATGTTACCACACATCATAGCATCAATCAAAGGGGTAAAGATGATGCTTTAAAATATTTTAAAGATAACCACAAAACTGAATTTCCAGAATTCAAGCCTAAATGTACAACATATTCAGAGATAGAAAAAAAATCATCTAAGCATTAAAATCAAACAACTCAGCAGAACATGATGAAATATATAGTAAGGTACTGAAACCTGTGCCATGGTAATAAGTAAACTGTAATGCTACCTGTGTAACCAATCCTTAGTAACTGTAAAATTTCCAGAAAGACTTATAGTTTGCCACAGTCAAACCACTTTTTAAAAAACAAGATAAAACATAATCCGTCAAACTACAGACCTATTTTACTTCTATCAATTTTTTGAAACAGTAATGTTTAATAGATTGTACAATTTTTTTTAACATAATCATACTCTAATAAAAGAACAGTTTGGTTTCAGGAAAAGTGTATCAACAGAAAATGTAGCATATATACTTACTAATTAAATTCTCACAGCACTGAATGAGAAAATGCTTATTGGAGGTATATTATGCAGCCTTGCCAAGGCATTTGACTGTGTTAATGACATTTTAATAAAAATAAACTAACGTTTTATGGAATAAATAATAAGCAACTTAGTTGGTTTAAGTCATATTTGAAGAACAGGAAACAAAGGGTTGGTACAATGAATTTGTATCAAAAAGAGGAATGTTTCCACCTGAGGAAACATTAAGTACGGAGTTCCACAAGGATCAATTCTTGGCCCGCTTCTCTTCTTGATTTATATTAATGACCTCTCCTTAGCAATGATAAGCATAGCAAGCACTGTCGTGTTTGCTGATGACACTAGCATAATAGTAACAAGTGACATCTTACAAAATTTTGCACCAAAATTGAATAATGCATTCAGCACTATATTCAATCGGTTTAAGGCCAATAAACTCACATTAAACACTGACAAAACTAAGGTCTTGAAATTTACAACACACAATTCAAAAAATCTTGGTCAGCAGACAGGCATTAACAAAGTGGCACTCAACAAAACCTCACATATTAAATTCTTAGGTCTTCCATTAATATTCATCTGAACTGGAAAGCTCATCTAGAGAACATTATACCCAAGCTAAGATTGGCGATATTTGCACTTACATCATTGAATTCATTTTGCCTAATTCATATGTTAAAAGCAGGTATATTATGCCTATTTTTGTTTGACAAAGAAATATGGTCTTATATTCTGGGGCAATTGGGTTGAAAGTAAACAAGTGTTTACATTACAAAAGAGAGCCAACAGAACTATGTATGGCATCAACAATACAGCTCCTTGTAAGGAGCTGTTCCAAAGGCTGAACATTTTGACACTTCCTTGTGAATACATTTACATGATTATGTGTTTCCTCAACAAAAATCAAGAATCCTTTGCAAAAAATGTAAATCTACATAATATAAATACTTGACAAAGAATGGATTTACACAAACCAAGCACTAGCTTAACTTGTTACCAAAAAGGAGTACACCATGAATGTGTCAGAGTATTCAATGCCCTTCTAAATGAATTAAGATGATTTTCAGGGAAAATAGAAAGGTACAAGTCTGCTCTTAAAAACTGTATATGCAGCAAGGTCTATTACTCAATAAAAAAGTTTATGGATGATCATTAAAATGTCCTCTGGCATTAAGGGAAATGTAATGTCATTGTACTGATTTTTAATGTATTGCACATATTGTTAGGTGGAATCTCTTAAATTATCTTTTGTCCAGTAGGATGGCATGCTTTTTCATCCTACTAGTTTTGAACTTGCATGATATTAAAAGCACTATTTATGTTTCCTAGAACATTTATAATGAGCAATTGCATAATATGGTGAGTGTAGTAAAATAAATGCATTAGTAGAAGTTAAATATTTAGTGGTGGTGGTCTTTTGTGTTTTTTCATTTGGTTCCACTTTGAGCAAGAGCTCAGGGACGTTGAATTTGTCACACAAATGGAACATGTGTCATGATCAATAGAACACCCATCACCAATAATACTATTATTTCTCTCTATCTTTCAAATAAAGAAAGAGATGAACATTTTTTTTTTTAAGCCATCACCACTGAAAGAGTAAACCTACATCACATGCTATAAATCACCATCATGTATTATTTGCCAAACATTTAATATTTACTTTTTGTAGGGATATTAAGGAATTCCTCAACAGTATATAGGGAGTGGGTGTATAAGAAAATTTTTGAATTTTTCTTCAAAATTTTGTGCTGACTGTGATTGTCTAATAGCTTGAGATAACTTGGAAGGTTGTTCATTATATATTTTTATTGCAGAATAGTGACATCCTTTTTTAAATAACTATAAGTTATTTACTGGTCTAAGTAAATCACTTGCCTGTCTTGTACTGTGATCATGCACAGCAAGGTTTGTTGTGAAGTTATAATTATCTGCAAGATAGTTCAGCTGAGAATATATGTGTTCAAGATGCTTATCTGACAGATGGTATTCTGTACGACGTGCTCAATGTCCCCAAGCCTTGTTCGATAATGGAACCAAACGAACAAAACAAACAATTCCTCTATGAAACACACAAATACCCGACCGGCTTCATACTACTTATCCTTTTATGACTTTGATTACTGTTGATATCACACAGTTAGAATACAAAGCACTTTGTGATACAAACATAATAACATCATTCTATATCTTTTTCTCCTAATATGACTTGCCTTAAATGTCTATCGATACCAATTCGGATTAAGTGATCAACATAACCTTTTACACACATTTGTGAATAGTGAGTCATTCATAAGCCCTTTCTCCCTGTCCAGAAAAATTGTTTCATTACGTACTGAATAGCAACTGGATAGAATAACTTAAAGGATGCATGGGCTTGTTTAAAACCTTATTTACGAACATTCTCAATAAGTCGACCAATGGTAATACTCACATCCTTAAGTTTGCTTATTACTTTGCATATGATTCTTACCTATTATTACACTTGAATATCAGTTTCCAACTGTTTCATGCAACTCAGTGAAAACTGCTTAAATATTTACACAAAGAAAAATCATTTTCACTACCAAACACACGCCATCTTTCACAACATAGTATACACATTACTCAGTTTAGATCTATGGTTTAGATGTTTAGATCCTTGCAGTGAGTTTGATTGCAGATACTAGTTCACTTTTACACTGAGACGTTCCTATTGGTTACTGAAGCAACATGGCGTCGGGACAGCTGATATCACAGGCGGTGTGGAAAACCTCGCAATCTTAATCTTGATATGTAGTATAGTAAATAAAACAACGACAAAAATAAAGTGCGTATTTAAAACAATTCTGTGGCAATCCATTTTTTCTGATTTTGAGATTTTGATATAGACATGCCATTAATGTTGATATCTACAATCTGGAAAAGCATATGACTATCTTACCTAGAAATAAATATACATTGCAAATTCTTACAAGTCATGAATATGTCAAAAGCAGAAAAGTTGTGCATTTGGCAGGAACAGGTATGTTCACATATCTGTCTTTGGCATATTCAAAAATTTCCACTTCAAGTTTCTTTGACCGTATATGTTAAAATATCTGCTTCTGGCAAACAGTCAATTGTTAAGTCATTGTTGATTAACAGACCATACCTTAGATTTTTGTTGTATGGTTGCTTTCTTTGATAATAATACTTATTTATTATTTTGCAATGCTACGAATGTTATTTACCTAATATGCGTATGTAACGTACATTCCATTATGACAGACCATGAAAGACAACTGGTTCAGCTAGCTTTATTGAATAATAATTACAAAGGTAAGGCATAACTTTAAAATGAATGTCAGAGCTAGTTTTCAAGTAATGAGAAAATCTTCTATTTGTTATTACTATTTTTGTTCAGATAATGTGAGTACCTTGGGAATACCGAAGCAAAGCGTACTATCTGCAGCTGCAGCAGCAGATATGTTGTGCTCAGAAGAAGCTTTAAATACAGAGGCTAATTTGGAAGGTATTTTCAATGACAATTACATTTATAAATATGGTGCGAGTAAAATCAGTATATTATTAGCCTTTTTGGCGTCATCATAACTCTTGTTTTACTCATTTTCAGAAACTTCACTTACATCTACCCACTTTTTCCATAGTATATAAACATATATATATACATGTATATGTCTTGACAAGTTCTATTTTCAGTGGCTTCCTGGCATAAACGAACCTACAGAATGCTTTCTAATCTAATCTTAGGAGAGGCAGGAACATGTAAGATAGATGCTTTGAAAATAGTCTAGCCAAACAGACTAACTCCAACAGCAGCATTGGATATACTCTGCTCAGAAGTAGCTTTAAATACACAGATTAAATTAGAAGATATGTAATTCTATTATATGTATAAGAATATAACTATGAGTGAATTCAGAAAAGGAGTCAGTATTAAACCCTTATTATTTCTCTTTCTTGTTCGGAATACAGAAACTCCACTTACACCTATATCCCAGCAAGAGGAAGTGGGAGCATGTAATACAGATGGTTTGGAAATAAGCCAACCAAGCAGACTAACTCCAACTGCAGCATTGGATATATATTGCTCAGAAGAAGCTTTAAATTCACATACTAATTTGGAAGGTACATCCACTAAATTTATATTAGTAAAAATGAGTAACTTTAATTTTTTTTTGTCTGTTTTCAGAAACTTTACTTACATCTATCCTCTAGTAAGAAGACACAGGAGAATGCAACAGAGATGCTCAAACAGACTGCAAGGAAGTGTCGCAAACTATGATAGACACTGATATTCAGCCTACAGCTAGAAACATACTAATAGGGTGTGATGACAATTTTTTACTGTTTACGTCTAATGGCACAATTCATACTTACAGTGACACTTGTAATAAGAATGCTACAGGAAAAGAGGTTATTCTATGTGAATTTATAGTGGATAATAAACAAATTTGTACATCCAGTGAGGAAACAAGCACAATTAATGAATCAGTTATTGAGAAACCTTTACAAAATGATCAGATTCTTATATTTGAACAGTTTTCTGACAGTCACTATGATAAGAGAATGCATCACGTGGAAGCAGAAACTATAGAAACATGCAAGATAAAAATAAAAGCACTATAATGATAAACAGAAAGGAAAGAGGTGAGAGCTATGAAACAAAAAGAGAGGTTGTTAAAAATGAGAAGGACAGATCTTCAATTGATTCATACTGCAAAAGAAAATTCTGACATAAGTAGGCAGAGATGATCACCTCAGCATTTTCAAGTCATTTATATCACTAGGAGCTAGACATTTGGCTGATCAAGTTTTAGCTAACAGAACTACTGTAGATAATAAGGAGAGTTAGAGAAAAGTTGAGGAAAGGGTTTAGAGGTAAAGAACAGGGAAATTTCAGTGAAGTTCTACTTAATGATGAAGTTTTTTAGAGTGTGTAATACTTTCATGCAGAGCATCCATGAGATTTCTAAGTCTAAAATTGATTTCACAATAATGAAGAAAAGAACTTAAGTGGATGGTGGTTAGGGAAATATAATAGCGGAAAATATGAACCTTCTTCCAGATAAGTTGCAAGATGTAGTTTTGAAACATTTTGAAAGTTTCCCAAAATTCTAAAGCCACTGTTCTAAAAGTCATTCCAGTAGGCAGTATCTGTCATCCCAATTAAACATAGCCATATTCATGCACTCTTGTGGTCAACAGAGGGCTAGTGAAAACGATAAACCTCTAAGTTATCCTTCATATTTGAAGATATTCAAAAACACTGGGTATAAACTTAAACTGCCTAATAATTGACACATGCCAAAAATGTATAAACTTTTTGGTAAAGGAAAAGTATGCCTTAGAAAATGATTAAATGGAAATTACTGCAGAGAAAAGTTTACATATAGATGCTGCAGAGACTGGTTATGCATCAAAATTTGAAGGCAAAAAATCTGTTCTTGCTGATAGAAAACTTGAGTTTGACCGTCAGCAATGTCTGCCTACTAACAATTTAAACGGTAACATTGTTTACTACAAAAGACCACTTTCGACTTCCAATTTCACAGTGAGGGATGACAGTGAATATCAAACAACATGTTATCTACGGCATGAAGGGATAGGAGGAAGACGATCTGATGAAATAGCCTCATGCCTGATTAAACAGCTTAAAAATTTACCTCAATCTGTGACAACATATCCTGGCTCATGTTCTGGGCAAAAAATAATATAAATGTTGCAGCAGCACTATCATATCATGCAAGTGAGTCAAATTGTAAACTCATAGATAAAAAATTTCTTGAACCAGGTCATTCCAGACTTGAGCGTGGTACAGGGCACCCAAAAAATTGAAAGAGCAAAGAGAAAGTTATCAATGGAAATCAGAATTCCCCATGATTGGTATCAGTTCGTGCGAACTGTCTGTCCGCCTGCGGTGCCATTAGTAGTTAAAGCGGGCGTTAAACACTACCAAAAAAAAAACGAACTGTCTGTGGGAGAAAACAGTTTAGAGTAGTTGAAATTTCCCAAGATGACATAATATCGTGCTCGGATATATCCAATGAATGCTTTAAAAAATAGAATATATCTGTAGGAGAAGAAGTCATAAACTGGTGGAACATAAAGTGGCTAAGATATGAAAAAAAACAAAAACTTATGGAATAATACATAACAAGAATTGTTTGCTTAGAGAGGAAGCAAAGGAAGACGATCTGAGAAAAAGAAAAGGAGGGCTACCAAAGAACACAATTGAACTTTTATAGGCCTATCCCAATAAATACAGAAAAGAAAGCGCACCTCATTCCATTACCCCCACCAATATATCCAATATAACATAATATCTATAACAGTCTGTCTGCAAACACTGCAGATTCAAAAATGGGACGATTTTTCTTAATAATCAGAGGAAGAGTCTTAATATTCTTTTAACACGTTAGGTGCTCAGTTTCCTTTATATGAACATCCAAATATCAATCGGTCCTTAAATATAATCACCACTCCTTGATATAAAAAATATTTCTACTTACTTTTGATTAAAATTTCTTTTTGACTAAATGTTTCACTTATTATTCTGCAAAGTAATAAATTTTTATGGTAAAAATAAGCTATTTACGTTACAAGATGTGTAAAAGAATAAATCTTGGTTCAATTGTAGTATTGAAATATAATATATTTGACATATACCGTTTTGCCATATTATTCCAATAAACATTTTTGTAATATGCAGTGCACTTATTTCAAAATATGTTATATAATACCTGAACTATTTAACTTTAAACTTTCAATGTTTGTAAATATTGTGTCCGCACATTGATTAACCTATTGCATCATTAAAGTGGTTATTAACACTTAATGCTGATTTTTCATCTCACTCTCAACTTTGTTTTTGCTCTCCTGAAAACTAGAGATTTTGTACATATCTGCTTCTGCCTAATTGCCACAGAATTAGCACCATAGTTGTGTTATTTACCAGAATTAGAATTTCGGTTTACACAATGTCCAGAATTGTCTTATGTCTAAAATGAGGTTAACATAGATATTTCTACTGATAGCTGTTACCGTGTGAAATCATATTACTTAAAACATACACATTTTTCTTTAACCACCATTATTCCCTATCCTCCGCCACAGAGTCTGGAAGTATGAATATGAGAGTGAATGTGAGTGTGTGCGTGTTTGAGGGGGGATTTAAACCCAACGTAAAGAACCTACAGACAAGTTCTTTCCAGTGCAAAATCCCCCAATATGACCTTATATTTAAGGGGGCTATATAAATGGAAGGAAAAAAAAAGAGTATGTGGCGAAACCCTGCTTCCTGCTTTAACATGAATCAATTAACTGTTAATGATAAAAAAAACTGTATTCACTCTTTAAAATACAAAATTGCAATTTAAATACTGTAAAACTACTAGGAATATATCTAGATAGCAGATTAAACTAAGATGTGCATACAAATTAACTTTGCTCTAAACTAACAATACGCATCTACATGCTTAACCGATTGAAAATTTTAATTACTAAGAAACCATTGTTGAATATGTATTAAGTATTGTTTCACTCTCATCTGTATTAATGGATTCTCCTGTGGAGTAATGCAAGTGGAGCTAACACTCTCTTCAAAAGGTAAAAGAAGGATATCCGTTGTATTAATGGTCTAAAAAGATATGGAATCATCTAACACTTATTTTAAAGAACTCAAAATTGAGGACCGTTTTAACAAAACTTAACAAATGTCATTTTAAAAAAAATACAACAGCCTTTTTTTATTCATTTATTTTCTTTCTTTCCTTTTTTTTTAATTTAGCTTGAGGCTTTTAATACAGTGACTCCGGAAAAAATGTTAGTGTTTCTCTTTTTAAGATATATTTATTAATAGGCAATACTGCTTTTGTTATTTTATTTATTTGGAAACAAATACGACAAAACTCAAGAATTTTATAAAACTCAACATATCTATTTTTGAGATACACATAACCTAAACGGTTGAACTATTTTTTATTCACAGCTAGCAAAAACCCCATCAAAATCATTAACATGTGTTTTATAATGATGCCTAAATACAGCTGAATTGAAAATTGGTTATTCCTAATTTGTTCAAAATCAATTATTGATATACAGAAAGGCTTCAACTTTTTTTTTTTTTTTTTTTTTTTTTTTTTTTTTGCAATACCCAATATCACAGGAAATTGAATGTACAAAATCTGAATGCAAATGGTTCCTCATCATAATCCATCCTGTCATCAGAATCTTTGCCACATCCTTTTAGAGCTTTGCCATAGAATACTTTACCCTCTTCCGATTCATTATGGAAGTAACTCATTAACATCTTCATGTCATCAGCTTTCTTCTTGCGGACATGGTTCACCATTGGGAGTTCAGGTGCACATTACAGAAATTGTCTGCCTTGGCTTAAACTCTTCAACTTCTATTGGCGCAGAAAAATAAGTGTGTTGTGCATAACACTGTACACGATTACTACTCCTCTCTTTGTACGTAAATATTCTCACCTCTGTAATGTTAAAAGGCAATTTACCTTTTACAATAATTCTTGCCATCGACTTTAAATCATAGGTATGCCAGTCTTTACCCAAAACTTTTACCTCCCCAAAGTTGAGTTTTATGAAAATTTAGGAAATGGAGATGTTGAGTTTTGTGAAAACGCCCTATATTGAGGGACTCTTTTCAGTGGGAAATATTGAGTTTTGCGATGTTATGAAAAGTGCATTATTTTCCTCTCATCAGAATCCTGCATTTCGAATCATGCAAAAGAATCAGAATTTCAGTATGTCACTTTAACTAAATACGAAATAATCGCAAGTTTGTCTGATTATATTATGCGCGCATATATGTCTTAACGCAAGTTAAAACGATAACCATGCTCCCAGCGTTCTCCGCTCTAGGCAAGGCCAGCACTGGTGTGCGTGCGCATCTACTCCATCGCAAGTTGAAGCGGTAGCCTCGCACACCCAATTCTCCACTAGAGAGGCGAGCGGTAAGGAAGCTTAGTTGCCAGCCGTTAGCAGTCGAAATGCACCGCTAAATTTTGCGATTTACAATCGTTTTTAGTCTGTATTTGTTGCTTAGCTAATAAGTCTTTGTGAAAATGACCGATGTAAGTGTTACTGAAGTTAGTGGTAACTGTGTAGTAGATCGTGAGTTAAAGACTACATTTGAATTTTCAGAAAAAACTTAAAATAAAAAACAACAGCAGGCCCATTCCAAACTACCAGGTCTGATTGCAAAATGTCGAGCCAGAAAACGAGAGTATAACAGTCGTTTCTCATTAGCAATTAATCTAGGTACAAATTATTAACTGGTTGCCCCAAATTAAAGAAACTCTATTGTTGGCCATGTCTTCTTTTTAGTAACAACAAAAACAGTAACATATGGGCTCAATAAGGATTCGACCATATAGTTTCTCTAACTGGTTCATTAATTAAGCAAGAAAAAACAAAAAATCACATATTTTGCACATTCACTCTCTGTAATTTTGGCAATATGCGAATAGACTGCAGCTAAATGCTCAGAAATCATTACAAATTTCAAAGGATAATGAAATGGTAGAAAAGAACAGAGAAGTATTGAATAGACTCATTGATGTTGTTTGTCACTTAGGGAAGCAGAAATTAGCTTTTAGAGGACACCAGAGTCACAAAGTTCCTTTAATAGAGGTAATGACGTAGAAACATTCGATTTACTCAGTACATATGATCAATTTTTAAATGATCACTTAAAAAATGCTATAGGTTTCCGGGGCACTTCGTCATCCATTAAGAATAATTTAATTGAAGCTGTTGGGGGTGTTTTGGTTAACTGTGCAACAAAAGAACTTGCATCCGCTAATTTTGTGGCTATTCTTCTAGACGAGTGTTCAGACATAGTGAACAAATCCCAACGCTCTACCATTTTACGCTATGTGGACAAATCGGGGGAAGTTCAAGAAAGGTTCATGGGCTTTACAGACGTCAGTGCAGACACTGCGGCACATTACAATCTTGTACTTACAACAGTTAAAGAATTTAATATTTGTAAGAAATTTGTCGCTCAGACCTATGGTGCGCCCGTAATGTCTGGTCGATTAGGTGGTCGGCAATCTACAGTAAAAGTGGCATTTCCACAGGGGCATTATTTGTTCACTGCTACTGTCATCTTCTGAATTTGATTCTGCAACAGGCAGCGATGTATATTGATAAGAGCAGAATTTTTCAAACTCTATCAGGGTTCCCTAATTTCTTTTCTCATTCCACTAAAAGAACGGAAACTTTGTATGCTATTATGAATAAAAAGTTACCAAAAGCGGCTCCAACACATTGGAACTTCAATTCACGCCTTGTCAACACTGCATAAGAGCAACAAAATAACCTGATTTTATTCTCTGAATCCTGACAGAACCAGAAATTAATGTTGATTGGGAACCTGACATTGGTTAAAGCATAAGGTTTTCTTTATTTTTTGACTCGATTGAATACTGTCTTCGTCCTCAAAACATTTTCGGCAATATTTACTCATACCGACATTCTCTTCAACATGTTACAAGACAAGTCTATGGATATTGCATGTTATCATTCAAAAGTACTGCAACCTAAAAACACTTTAGAAGAGCGAAGAAGAGAAGAGTTCCAAAATATTTGGCAAAGCATTTCTACTGAAGTAAAAAATGAACTTGCACAAAAGAAAAGGAAGAACAATGAACCAAGTGAAGTTACTGAAGTTGAGTTCAGGAGGATATTCAATGAAATTTTAGATAGTGTGCTCTATTAAATACAAAATAGCTTTTCCGACTACGAAAGTTTTCATTTCTTTGCTCTCTTGATTCCTCAAAATTATAAAATTACAAAACATCTTTTTCTGATCACCATTGCTGAATATTGTTGCACACCTATGGCTCAAATTTTGATTCGGTACGTCTGAAAAATGAACTTATTGTTCTGTACTGTTCTGGAAATACAGATTTTGAAGGAAAGTCAGTTGGTGAAATAGTGAAAATTATGAACGAAAGAGATCTGGTGTGGCCTCTGCCTGAAGTTTACAAATTAGCTTGTCTAATTCTAACTGTACCAGCAACTACAGCTAATGTTGAATGGTCATTTTCCACTTTAAATCGAGTGAAATCTCACTGTAGGTCTACAATGGGGCAAGAAAGATTATCCTCTCTGTCAATGATGTCCATAGAAAAACTCTTACTTTGTACGCTTCGTAAGGATGTTCATGAAAATTTCACGCAAGCTGTTATGAAACTATTTCTGAAGAAATCTCGTTGGTTGGAGATAGTATTCGAGTAACCTGGCAAGTACTACTACTAAAATAAACAATAATTTATGTACACAGCTGTCCCTCGCCTTACGCAAGTAATTGGTTCTCATGAATTATCACGTAACACAAAAAACACGTTATGTGAATGTGATAATGATATGAGCTATTTCAAGGTAAACATGAAAAAATAGTTATAAACAGATGGATCTATTTATGTCATTGTATAATGCTAAAATCAGCATTTTTTTAAATCGCTATAAGCGAAAACGCGTAAAATGAGATCGCGTATAACGAAGCATGACTATATTTTATAATTTTATAGACTAAGAAAAACGATGATAAAAGGAGTGGTGTACCTAAGTTACTGACCACGAATCGCCACAGCCTTCCAGGCACACTATGCAGAATTATATCACTGGAAACAACAATAATTTAGAAAAGCCACATTTTAGGCTGAGCAAAACTCAAAATCACTATGTATATACAGGTCTTAAGCTCTTTAATAAATTACCCCGTAGTATCCATCTATTTCCCATAAAGTAGTTCAAGATGTATCTAGAAGTGTTATTATAGGACTTGGTTTTTCTTAATATTGGTGCATTTTTAGACTACATATTGTAAATGACATTGCTGTAACTTCTTATTTATTTGTTTATTTTTAAATTTTATTTAAGACATAATGTATTTGCTGTGTATAGGATTCTGTCACATTACCTATCTATACAGGGATGTGAATGTGTATTTAATTTAACTATGATTGTCTGACTATGTCTATAACAGCCAGCTACTACTTTTAGACAACTATAAAGAAGTAACTATTCGAACATACATCGAGTGGGGCCGTGATGGACAAAGCGGTGCATGGGCGGGTTTCCTCCGGGTTCTCCGGTTTCCCCCACCATCACATTCCACCGGGGCTCCATCTTCATGCATCATCAGTGTCACCGCCTGTGGTGCCAGAGCACTAAAAGCGGGCGTTTAACACTACCCCAAAATGTATCGAGTGGTGAACTCAAGTATGAAATGAAACTATTATATGGGCTGAGCTGTACAGCTCAGTAGGAAAAAGGAGAAGGATACATTTTGAACACAAATGCAGAAAAAAATAGTTGCAAAAGCTAATGGTAAGTAGCATAAGTCCTGCCTACATCTGCATCTGTACATTTACATTCCTACCCTTGTAACTTTACGAAAGCTTTCTTTGCACATGGACAAGATTAGTTTATGTTAATGTCATCATGTTTCTGTTAGAATGTTGCATTTTTGTTATGCATATGGGTGTATTGTTTGATGGATTTCTCATGATGCTGATAGCTATATTTTAAAAATAATTTTACATGCAAGATATTACCAAAAATGATTTTCACAAAAGAAACAATTGGGAGATATGCCTATAAAGTATCAAGTGGACAAATATGTATCCTGATTGTTCAGGAACATAATGTTACACAAATTAGCTTTAGAACTACAAAATCTATAGAATTATCAGTTTTCTTAATATCTGCACATTGTGACATACCTTGTCCCAGATTAATTTTAAAAGTACCTATGTTATAATAAAAACAGTATTTTATTACTTACTACGCATATACACACAAGAAAATGTAGTTATTGGTGAAGAAGTGTGCAAAAAGTTAATTATACCTTCCTTCAAGCTTAAAGGAGAAGTCAAATTTATGTTAATGTTCAAAGACTGACTTATTTCCACTCACCCTGAGTTTTTATGTTCTGCTTACTTAAAATTGTGAAAAATAAAACAAACTGGAGTTTTAATAAGTGAATTTTTATTTATGTAAAGTACAATATGTTGGTTAACTATAGCTTGTTGAGGCAAAAACCACATAGCCTTTTATTTTCCTAGAGATATGTTCTGATCTACACACTGTGCAATACTGTGAGGTGCTGCAGACTTTCTTTTCTGAGGTAGATGCAATTAAAAGTAAACACTGAGTGGATTAATGACATTAGTAACACTTACATTTAAATTTCGCAGAATATGTTTCGGAGGTTAGTTTCCTCCATTGTCAACCGGATATCGACTAATCGCTAGTAGTGACGCTGATCGATCCATTGCTTACTCTGGTGGTGGGTCTTTGAATTTTTACAATGATGTCGAAGTTGATAATCCTAGTTTTGTTTTTCCAAATGAAAATTTGTTCCTAAGTTGCCAATTCTTGTTTTCCGGTTATGTGTTTCAATAGTGTCGGCTCTGGGTTTATATAATGGTTTTCTGTCCAAAAAATGGGTAGCGACTGGTGATTTCTCCGGATGTTCGTGCTTTATGCATCTGAAGTGTTCGTTGATTTTTTTTTCAGGTTCCTCTTGGTTTTCCCAATGTAAATTTTGTTGCAACTGTTGCATTCTCTTTGATAAATTCCGGACTTTTTATTTGATGGCATGCTGTCTTTAATGATGGATCCAAGTACATTTATTATAGTGCATTTATTAACTGGTGCCAATTATATGTTGTATTCTGTAAAATCTTTTTGAAGTTGTAAAAAAAAAGTAGATGAAATGTGAATTTTTTGAAACAGCTTTTCTGTTCTTCTGTATGGAGCATGGTTACTTCCTTTAACAATTTTTTCTTTTTCTCAGCATTTACTTTTTTGTCTACTAGTGACTTTTGCGGATCGCATAACCTACACGTGAAGAAACAAAATGGAGGACGAGGTAAGATAAATCCGATTGCAGGAATTTAAGTTGTTCAATGAGGGCTTTGGTTCACAAATTAACAAACAAGACATTAAATTATTCCTAAAGTTTCAAGAGAGGAGAAGAAATATATTTGTAGATATTAAATTCATGAGAGTATGCTTACGTAAAAAAGTAACAACCTAATTCGTCAGGCAGAACATCAAACAGACCAACGACAACTTTAAACAATAAACGGCAGAGAAGAAATAGAAATCCACAATCATTACCGGCATTTAGATGACATAGAATTAAAATTGTGTGAATTAAAAACAAAATCAGCGAAACACTTAGGAAACATAATTCGAAAAAACTTAGAAAATAATTATTTGGCAATATTAGGCAAGAAAAGAGTGCAAAAACTTTAAAACTTAAAACTGAACGATCTGTTCAAAAGCTCACAAAAATCATCACATTGGGAGTTGAACAAGAAAACAATCTAAAACGAACCAAAATCATTAACAAAAATGAAAACGGCAATTGTGCAGTAGAACACACTGTTCAACATGTAAGGCATCAAAGCATAGTTAAATTCGATAATGTAGTGAACCTCTCCAAACAAACGTTTTCTATAAGAGAGGTGGAATTTCTAAATCAATATTTGAAAAATCCTATGACTTTCTCAACCAATATTGAACATTTTATATCGGACATAAAAACTTCAGTGTAGAACTTGCCAGCAACAGAAGGAACCATTGTAAACAGCCTTAAAAAGAAAAACTCTTATATATACCAAAGCAGATAAGCGAAACACAATCGCCACTATGAAACAGGCCGATTACATAAATAAAATGGAAGAAAAGCTAACTAAAAACGAGTTTGAACTGATCAGCAAAAACTTGCTTACAGCTTGTACACAAATGGTAAAAAAGGCAATGTAATAGCACAGAAATATGCAATTAAACTAGATAACCCTTCTCTACACAGACTTTATGGCCTACCTAAAATCTACAAACAAAGCATATCAATGAGACAAATAATCAGCAGTATCATTCCACGAACCTATAATTTGGCAAAATGGTTAAACAAGAAACTTAACTCATTCACAAAATTCAATAGTCTCGGCATCAGAACCTCTGTGGAACTTGTAGAAAATATTAAAGATTTTCAGTTACTAGATGACGACTTGCTTGTGTCATTTGATGTAAACTCCTTTTCCCAAGCATTCCAATAATGCAACTACCACTATTAATTCAAAACTGGCTCCAGTCTATAGGGATACCCAATAGATACATTTCTGAATACTTTGACCTAGCAAAATTATGCATAGAGCAGAATTAATTCCAATTTCAATCTAAATTTTCTACCAGACGTCAGGTTTAGCAATGGGCAACCCATCTTTCACCAATGCTTGCAGATCTTTATATGAATTCCTTAGAAACGAGAGTAACAAAAGGGTTCCCGTGGATCTTTAAAATTTGACAAACATATGTGGACTATATTTTCGCAATATTCCAAAGAAGCATATTCAGGATGCACTAACACTGTTAAATATTCAAGAAATAAACTTAACATTCACACTAGAACTGGAAAAGGACGGACAGCTTCCATTTCTGGAAATTAAAATCATTAAAAATGCACGCTGAATAGATGTTGCAATACACAGAAAACCATCACAAACGAACAATTACATAAAAGTAAATGGCTTCAACCCAAGATCTATTAAACAGGCGGTTTTCAATAGTTTAACACACAGGCTGGTGAACATAACATTTGCAGAACATGAATATGAAACAGAATTTAAAAAAATAGTTGAAATTGCCGAAATAAACTGTTTCCAAATGTCACTAGTAGACAACAAAGTAAACGCAGAAAAAAAGAAAAAAATATTAAAGTAAACGACCACGCTCCACACAAAAGAAAGGAAAAAGTGTTTCAAAAAATCACATTTCATCCACATATATTTTACAAATTCAAAAAGAGTTTTAAAGAATACACCATACAATTGACACCGGTTATTAAATACACAATAAAAATCTACTTGGATCCACCACTAAAGACAGTATCCCATCAAATAAAAATTCCGGAATTTACCGAAGAGAATGCAACAGTTGCAACAAAGTTTACATTGGGAAAAACAAAAGGAACCTGGAAAAAAGAACCAAGGAACACTTCAGATGCATAGAGCTCAAACATCTGGAGAAATCAGCAGTCGCTACCCATTTTTGGACAGAAAACCATGATATAAACCCAGAGCCGAAACTATTGAAACAATTAACCGGAAAGCAGGAATTGGCAACTTGGGAACAAATTTTCATTTGGAAAAACAAAACCAGGATGATCACCTTCGACATCATTGTACAAATTCAAAGACCCACCACCAGAGTTAGCAATGGGTCGATCAACGTCACTACCAGCGATTAGTCGATGTCCGGTTGACAATGGAGGAAACTATCCTCCGAAACATGTTCCGCGAAATTTAAATGTAATGTTGTTTAGTGCCATTAATCGACTAAATGTTTACTTTTAATTCGATCTCAACAACACTGTCATCAACTTCCAAAACAAAAACTAGTAAAGATGCAGTTTCTTTCACTTTTGAGTAAGCATGCTCCTTTCGAAATTCTGACATAGGTACTCTTCCAGAAGTCACACATTTTCTTCCTCCACAAGCTGTTTTTCTTCTCATTATATCTGTAGGCTGCACACATAGCTTTTTATTACTGCACAATTGAGATTTTGATTTACTGCCAGAATGCTTTACAAAAGTATTTAATGCTGTAATCAATTTATTATGTTTTAATTTTTTCAAAATTTAAAACCATCTTTTTAGCAGCTTCTAACATTTCTGAACTACTCTGATTTTTATCAACTCAGACATGCCGTCAACCACTTTTGCAATTTTTGTTTGCGGTTTTCTATTGCTTTTGCATTATTTACCTCTTTATCCATAAGTATATCAAATTTATTTTCAACACATGAAGGTAAGCACTATTGGCTGTGGAGTGACTTATATAGCTAGAAGCTGTAATCTCTGTTTAGTGTTTAAACCAGTTTTGAGATGTACTTTCATTGCCAGTTGCTTATGTAATAGACTTTCTTTTTCGCACATTCATTGGTTGGTAAAACAAAAGCCAACTGTTTATTATACTTAATAACAATGTGTTGCTGATGTTGGCACAAAGCACCAAGCTGCCCTTATATACAGTTACATAAGCCAATTTCAATGTCAACAAAATATTTATGGTTGTTTAAGTTTATAACCTCAAAATGGCTATCAGAAATTTGTCCACTTTTAAGTGGGATCAGTTTCGTTTCTTGCATTTTGTGTTTTTGTTGGAAATATGATGGGGACGTCCATTTGCTACATCAATAGTCTTCTTGACATAACAATTTTTCATATCAATCATCAGAAAATCTAACAATGTGAAACATCATAAGCTTTAGTTCTCATGAGAACTTTATCTTTACGAAGTCTCACACAGCTTCACACAAATTATTGGTATTTTGCCACAAAAATTATTTTGGTATTGTGGATTTTCGATAGCACAAAGACTCATCTACAAACCTATCAATATTTCCAGATGAGTCCACAAAAACAACTTCAGAAGCTGCACTTATGTTTTCAAAATCCTCTTCATCAAGGGACTCACGATGGCAAAAACAAAATTATTGTTTTCCAAACACTTATAGGCTGCACAATGTTCCCCCACTTCAGCATTATAATTTAAAATTTTATAATTTAAAAATTTAATGTTTCAAAACATTTTACCATTTCAGCTGACCCATACTTTTCTTTAAAAACACTATAGTACAAATGGTAAACCCAAGAGATGTCTGGACAATATTCCCTTTCACCAGTAATATGGTAATAACCATCATCATAATCATGATATAAATCTTCTATATCTATATCCAAAGCGCGTGAAGGAGTATGTTCTGCTGCAAACATTTTCAAAAACTTGCATCGGACTTCATCTGTTGGCTCCCTATGTTTTAATGATTCAGCATTGTTAATGTGATGGTTATGATTGTAGTGGAGGATGACTTATGTGGGCAACCCAATAAGATGAAGATCTGCGCTTCTGAAACAATAAAAGACTATTGAGTTCTGATGATGATGATGATAATAATAATAATAATAATAATAATAATAATAATAATAATAATAATAATAATAATAATAATAATAATAATAATAATAATAATAATAATAATAATAATAATAATAATAATAATAATAATAATAATAATAATAATAATAATAATAATAATAACAATTATAAAAGAACATCAAGTTTCAAAGCCCTCATATATTATGTTGAACCTACGGTAGAATCACATTCAGATTTAAAGTTTCAGCGTGGAAGGATAATGAAATTTATCTCAATGATCACAGTGACAATTTGGCGACTTAATGGCTGACTAACAGAGCTCAGTAATACAAACTCTAAACTGTCAGTTCCTTTCCACCATGAACGTTTCTACTATGAAGGATTCCAAGAAATTATGGTTAAAAAGTTTTTTAGCAAGCATGCCAAGGGGACAGTATTTGCTTTCTTTTGTGCAAAACATGGAAATAGCCGTATGTATAACATTGCTAATAATAAGAAACAAAATAAGAATCACATTTTTTTAAATCTGTTACTTTTAAAGGAAATGCTCCCTGAAAAAATATTTAACATGTCGCAGCGATATGTTGAAACTGAATAATGTGACTTGTGTAATACAGTTTGGTGTACAAGTTGCTATACGCTTTTTTGTCTTGTGGATTTCCAGTTTTAAAAATCAAATGAAAATAAAGAATACTTAAATCAGCCTAATTTATATTGTGATTCCAATACCAAATTGAGAGAATTCGAAACTGAGCGTCAATGCACTTTTTGTATACTTTGGAGAGTTTTAAATTCTGTTTTGCAAAAAGTATTAGAATCCATGTAACTCTTATAGCAGAATTAGCAGAATGCTTTTATCTTTCTTTTTATTCTTTCTCCCTAGGCATACATTTTTACTTCCTAAGTTGAATAATTATAATGCCAGTTCTTCTTGTGAATTAGTTTAAGCTATAAATAACAAATGCTTTACTGTGACAATGTATTGCATACTTCTGAGTGTTGGGAAGATATGGATGGTGTGCAATGTGTTTTGCAGCCAAATTTTCTATTCATGGAAAGTGTAATATATTGTTATGAAAATTTCAGATGTTGCAGTGTTGTAAACAAAATGTGTCAAAAGTTCCACTTTTAATGGGTCATAATTTACCACAGAAAGTGAAAATTAATTAGGAGCTGTCGTGTTTTACAGTAGCTTTAACTTTAATAAAGTGAAAAACTGGAATTATTGCAAATGAATTTATCAGTGATATTTGGCTACTTATAGTACCACTCAACTATTATATTGATTTTGTGGTAGGTAAAACAGTAATTAGATTAATTAAATAGGGACATAGCAACCTACCTTTAGCACACGATTCAACCAAATTTACCCTTTTTGGAGAAGTATTAATCTTGATCACAATTAAAGAATGTTTAAATGAAAACCATTACATAAAAAGGCTCAGCATGAAACACAGCATAATATAATGTTTATAAGACTTCTTCACAATTTAGCCTAATCATATAGTTTGTATTCAATCCAAGTAATGAACTAACTAATAACTATAATAAACTCAATTAATAAAGTAGACTGCTTGAGCTTTGGTTGACTAATATTTGCATTTAACGAATGTGAATGAGGTCTCACTGTATAAACCTTCAAATTTGTTTACATATCCTAAGAAAGATGACTGTGACTGAATGAAAAAAGTATTCATACAAGTATTGACTTAACTTGCTTTTCACAGGGGAAGGATAAAAAATCTGATGTGTTCAATTCACATGAGTTTCTCTACATCGCTGTAACAGATTGTTATCCAAACACATTTTTCTATTTACTTTATCATAATCGAGATAAAGATTAGCAAAAATTGTCTTAATTACTTGCTTCCCTGTAAGTAGAAGCTATATAAGGGAATACACTCGGTTAAAATGAATGTTAAATACTATAAAAGCTGGTTGCCATATGGTTAAAATCCGTTTTTATGCAGGGTCAGGAGTTTATAACTTTCCGTGTGAGAAAAATTATAAGTATTCTGAATCTGAAACAAATAACAAGGAATATCTCAGATAGGTAATGTTGAAGAGTGGTTGAGTAAATTTCAAAAGATATCCAAAAATACTTTTCAGGCCTCTCAGACATTCTCAAAGAGCTCCAAAGTATTTTTATAAAGGTATTATAACATATATTAGTTTTATTGCAGTACAAATATGAACTTATTACCTGTAGTGCCAAAACATTTATATGCTTAAGAAAAATATAGCCATATATTGAATTTGAAGCAGGGGTGTGTTATTATGATGTTTTATGTTCTTACAGGTGACCCTGCGTTCTCACCATGATACACAGTCTCGAAGCCACAATGTTTTAAATTCACATGCTGCAATACAAGTGGGTACTTGCACTAAAATTGTGCATCTAATTTTTCTTCAACATCGCTGGGCAAGTAATCACAGGTCCAATATTTAAAGTTTTTGGGAAGAAAATCCTGAAAATCCAATAAAAAGGCTTTGTTATAACTCTTAATAAAGATAGAAAAACCTGCACTGATGATATCGTATGTTATCATATAATATAAATAATATTATAGTTTATCATATTATACACACAAGCTAGTCACTCTAAGTAAAGGATAATTTTGCAAATTATTCGCCGAGTTCTCACAATTGCAGCATTTATCAAAATCCATTTACAGCCTTACTATCAAATCAGATGGGATTTCTGATGAAAAGATGCCGTTACGAATGTTGACACCAAAATGTTGCCGCCATGAAGGTTGGTCAATCGACCAATGGCAGAGAGCTATGTTGGTCAATCGAGCAATGCAAGACCTCCAGCCAAAAAGTGAACTAGAATCTGCAATGTCGCGTGGTGCCCCTTTAGCCGATCGACTGTCAACATTGCTGATTTCCTCTGCAGCGTTTCTGTATCGATCCAATGAACGGTAATGCCCAGGAAGGATTTCTTAAATTGACTCTAGCAATCTACTGTGATACATACTGAACTTTGTTTCGAAAAGTCAGTAATGAGCCGTTTTCTTAAATTGTTATATTTGTCTATAATTCTCAAAGATGGTGTCTTCCTACACATAACTGCTCTACGTGGGGCTAGTCCTTTAAGTAATTTCACGAGGGAATCTTCTTCCACAATTGAAAATGGCTGCACTGAGTTGCAGACAAAATTTACAATCAAATTATCAACATTATGCTGTGGAACTGATTTGTTTGTTATGGAAAATGTTTTTTTGTTTTTTGTTTTTTTTTATTACCATTTTGGTCTGGGTTATTGGATTCTTCAAATTTTCTTTTATTGCCGCAATTGTTCCATCTCTGCAACTTTTGCAGAATGAATCCTCTGAAATGAAGTCAAATAGTTTCATCACTTTTTTAATCTTCCTTAAAGGAAATAATAGCATAATTATGATAGTTATCAATCATTCATATCAGTGCTGTCCACATGCTAGAAGTTGGTCCATGCACTTAATGAAAATTACGAAACACTGGAAATTCTTAGTAAGAGCGCATGGCATGCAAGTAAAAACAACTCTGGAAGGAATCAAAGTTGTTTCAATTTAACTCATTCTAACGCGTGACCTAAAGATTACCTGATCTATCCTTGTTTTGGTATTAATGTTTAGCGAAGTTTGGATGAATTACAGTATGTAATGTTAGGTTTAATGGTTATAGTTCGTATGTTCTCCGGAGCGAAGCAACATAATCAAACCTAATAGAACGTAATCCATCCAAACTTAACCAAACATTAATGTAAAAGAGAGCTTAGGTTAGGTTACCTCTACGTTAGTGCGTCGTTAAGTAAATATTAGCAAACCTGGACTCCTTTTTTCTGTTTTTTTTTTTTTTTCCGCATCTTCGCATTGATTTTTTAGGTTCCTTAAGTTGGCAACCATTTTATTGCAGTAAATAACTATTAACCAACGCAAGCGTTGGTTTAGTTTCCGTGAAATTATTAGTTATTTTGTATTCACTTTAACATGTAAATATAATATCGTTTACATGGGAAATCAATACTTGTTGAATACAATCCGCGATAACATGCTATCTCTCAATCCGTATTGAACACGATTTTGATACAGGTTTGAAGAAAGAAACTGCCGGGTTGACTAATCTTGATTGATGTAGGGCAGTTGGTAAAGCTAAATGAGAATTTTCATGGGAGTTTTCTCAAACAATACTACAGAAACGTAATGTACTTACCATCACGTGCTTCCTTAAATTGGATAATGTGCCCCATGCAGACCTCAGAGTTTTGCTCTCTGCACAAAGTTTACATTTAATGCACATATTATCGTCGTTTTGTGGTCTAACGAACTCAAAGCGGTTTGACAAATACGGGAAGGGAAACATTCGTGCATTTTCTCCTTTACACATCAATATCGAACCCATTTCAAGAGATTTCAGATAGCTCACCACGTGCTTTTTGTTTCGACTCCATTTTTCCCCGTGCAGTTACGTTGTGCTTTGGCGCCAGCGAGTAATGGAAGAGGTTTTTTTTTTTTTTTGTTGTTTTTTTTTTTAAATTTCAGATTTGTTTATTTGAAATGTGGCCTGGTGTCGGTACATTTGGGCCCGGCTTAAAGGCTTAAAATCACATGAAATTATAATTAATGCATTAATACAGATAGCCTTTTGGGTTTGTAACAACCCATTCAATTACCGGCTTTAGCTCACTGAGAACAGTTGAGTTTAATATTTTTGTTGCTTGATTCACATGTTTTTTTTTTCTTTTTTTTTTTTTTTTTTTTTTTCTATTTATTTACTTATGTGCACATGCCATACGAAGCATGTCCCACTAGACACGCTCACTAACACTCACGCACACACACACACACTCATACACGCATTCCACTTACACACAGCATTGTACAGATATACACTTCACTATTTAGTTGAGCGGCAGCCGGGTATTTTGGTGTTTTTGGACACCATGGTTGGCGGCACTGCCGTGGTAACGGTTGGCTCAGGCCACGCAAGCATACAGGACCACTGACAGTATGAATGATTTGTATAATACAAGTTTGGATTTGATATACAGTTTTTTACTGCAGAAAATGGGGTCGCATAACTTTGATAGCTGTCGCCCTTTGTTGACGGTATTTTTATGTGAGTGGTCCACTGCATTTTGCGGTCCATGGTGACGCCTAGGTAATTCACTTGCTGACGACAATGCAGTCTTTGACCACTGACTGTCCATTGTCGGAAGGTTAAGTCGCTGGGAAAAATAAATTATCTGGCATTTTGTTGCATTAATCTACTTTCCAGTCATGGAGTCATGACAGGAAGCTGCCAACATACTGCTGCATTTCTGAAAGGCCAAAAGGAGAATTTTTGTGATGGTTGTAGATGGCAGTGTCGTCAGCGTACATGGCCACCTTGTATCTGGCGTCCACGTGGAAATCATTAAGTAGGTGTGCAACACATTCAGGTAACTTCATTGTCCACTGGTCGAATTTCAGAAATCGCCTAAAGTTGTTTATAGATGAGGTTAAGAGTATTTTATCACCGCGTATAAAAGTAAAAGAGTGATTGTATACATAAAATACTAAATCATTAGTGTTTTATTTTCTCAATTTATTTATTCATTTTTTAGAACAGCATATAATATGACTTTATAACGAATAGGCCAGATAAGAGTAGCAATCTGGAACATTCTTTAATAACATTCTTTAGCCTCTGATTCCCAAGGTCACGGGTTTAAATCCGACGCAGGGCGATGGATTTTTTTATCTTAAAAATGTTTAACAAGACTTCGTTTGGAACAGAAGTAAAGCCTTGGTCCCATGCTATATACTTATGCTATGTAAAAGACACCCAAGACTGATAAATAATGCTCTGAGACCTTTACAATAGACTCCAGGAACCATAGCACTTAGTGGCCAAAATAAAACTTTTTTGACATTATTCTTAGTGTATCTGACTTAAATAGAAAGTAAGACATTAGACAGACTTTTTATTCTACAGATATTCTGTGTTAAGACACACCCGCGTGCACGTTCACACGTTACCTATCTAGCATTGAGACACTCTCTCTGTTCGTCATTTCTACAGACAGTGTCTGTTGTTCATATATTTTCTACTCTCTCTGTCTGTCTCTCTCTCTCTCTCTCCTCTCTCTCGCCCTATCACACAGTCATTTCTACAGAGTGTCTCTTGATCATTTATTCTCTACTCCTTCTCTCTCTCTCTCTCACCTTCATTTCTACAAAGTGTCTCTGGTTCATATATTCTCTACTCTCTCTTTCTCTCTCTCTCTCTCTCTCTCTCTCTCTCTCTCTCTCTTTCTCTCTCTCTCTCTCTCTCTCGCTCTCTCTCTCACCACCCTTTCTACAGACACTGTCTGTTGTTCATATATTTTCTACTGTCTCTGTCTCTCTCACCGTCATTTCTACAGAGTGTCTCTTGTTCATATTTTCTCTACTGCTTCTCTCTCTCTCTCTCTCTCTCTCTCACACACACACCGTCATTTCTACAGCCTGTGTGATTTATGTTCATATATTCTCTACTTTCTCTTTCTCTCTCTCACGCCGTCATTTCTACAGACAGTGTCTGTTGTTAATATATTCTCTCTCTCTCTCTCTCTCTCTCTCTCTCTCTCTCACCGTCTTTCTACAGAGTGTCTCTTGTTCATATTTTCTCTACTCTCTCTCTCTCTGTCTCTCTCACCGTCATTTCTACAGACAGTGTCTGTTGTTCATATATTTTCTACTCTTTCTGTTTCTCTCTCTCACCGTTATTTCTACAGAGTGGCTCGGATTCATATATTCTCTACTCTCTCTCTCTCTCTCTCTCTCTCTCTCTCTCTTTCTCACCGTCATTTCTACAGACAGTGTCTGTTGTTCATATATTTTCTACTCCCTCTGTCTCTCCCTCTCTCTCCGACATATACATACGGATATACATATACACATTGTAACTGTTATATACTTCTTTCATCGCTATATATATGGGTGTGTAGTGCATCTTTAGATTATTAGCACTGATTTGTGTTTCTGAAAAATACCCTAATATAATCTAAAGATCTCCAAATGTGGGCAAATGATATTTCTGCAATTACAATTTCTTTTCCTTTAAAGTCGTGTAATGATTTCAATCGTTTTTACTTTCTCTACACGTAGTATGTACACAGCGTATAGAGGAAGTATTGTATTCTACCCAAAAATTCGATATCGAGATTTCACCGGAAATATACATATACATTTTAGGATCTGCTAAAAAAAAAAAAAAAAAAAAAAAAAAAAAAAAAAGGTCCGTGTGCGTGTGTGTGTCTGTGGACAGCTTAGCTCAAAACAAAAATACCCTTAAATACTAAACTTGGTATTATTTAAGCTTGGTTATATTCTTTACATGGAAAACATTTCGAAAATTTTGATTTATTCAAAAATGGCTCAATATTTAGTTTTAATACTCTGTATTAAAAATGTTTAGATGAAGAAATTATATTTTGAATTTGCAAGGGTTTTGCAAGATGGGTTTTGCAGACCTTTCCCTAACCGTTTGTTATACCGTAAGGTATAGATAAAGTCGTACTGCACAAAAAATTAGATCTTAAAGTCATGTACGGTTTTCTTGTAGAATTGGCCGCTTTCGAGATGTCTATTATTATTGGTTTTCATTTTAAAATAATAAAGTTTTCTCAAACGGGATCATACAAAACAAAGCAAACCTCAATTGTTTCACATATCGACCGCCTTTAAAATATTTGGCTATAATATTGTATGCATCCCCTATTTCCCTTCTCCCTACAAGGAAGCAAGTAATAAGACAGTTCTGTTAATGTTTATCTCGATTACATACGTAGATAAAATAATAATCTTCCGTGTGTGTAACAGCTAGAGAGAGTTATGTGAATGAAACACATTAGATACTTCCAACAGTTTCTATACTTAAAATGTTACACATGCTGCAAATTTTGACTACTATGTTAAAAAAAATTCGAAGTTATGCGCCTAGTGTTAATAATAAATTATCAAATTTTGAAAGATTACGAATTCTGGAAATTACGAAAAGTAATAACTTTTCACCACTAACCATGTTACTTCTACACAAAACGGTGAAACTTTTCAGAAGTAAGCTGCATTGTTTGTTACCCAGGTAGCGAAGGGAAAACCCATTAGCCCAAGGTATGAGATATGCACATGGTTTAGTAATTGACGTACATCCTGTCTTTTGTGTATAATCAACGGTACCTGGCTTGTTTATGAATTCAACTTTAAACCGCAGTGATGGTCATTCTCTGGTGTTTCATTCCAGATTTTCAGCAAGCCCGTTTATTTCAATCGTTTCACAGACCACATAGCATTAAAAGTTTATGCTCATATACAAGACTTCGAGAAGTTAAGGCAAAGAAGTATAGCAACCCAAGTTGTTAATTTTATGCTGTAACATACATGCTATCGGCACATTTTGAGGTTTAAATAATGATCATTTTATATTAAGTAATGACATGTACACTAAAAAATGCGCTTCATGATGATAATCGATAATGATGAAAAAACACAAAATAATACAAAGCATGAAGTGATTGATTTTCTCTCTCTTTCTCTTCTCTTTCTCTCGCTCTCTCTTTCTAACTCTTAAGTTTAAGGATTTTTAGCCAGGAGTTATATTGAACGGTAAATGAAGAAATGGTTTTCAAATAAGTCAGGAGTGTGTAGAACTTAAAATAGAGCTACCCACACCTATATTCTTCTTCTGGAGGCAAGGGAAAACTACGAGAGCTACTCTAAACGTTATGGACTTGGCAATAAGGAATAATAATGTTATTAGTTCTCAGTGTTTTTTTCTATTATTGTTCCATTTATAACCACGGCTTTAACTGCATTGGTTAGCGTATTGTACAATATTAAAAAGTGTGCTATTTCATTGGAAACCGTACAGCCATTTTTTAGAAAATCAAAGTTTCGGGAACTTTTTCCACGCAGTGACTAACTGCTGATTTGCTAGGTGATTTTCTTGAACACTTTTCTTGATCATTTTTGAAACATGAGGGAATTTAAATATTAATTGTGGTATTTAAATGAGTTTTCATTTAATATTTATGCTGCTTAAAGGCTCACGCGTATGCACGTGAAGTTTTTTTTTTAATTAACGGGGCCTCAAAAGGGAATGTGGCGTGAGGGTCATTGGGTATTTTCGGCAGTATAGAGAGGGACACCGGAAAATGCTTTCTTGTGGAAGTACCCGACAGAGGGGCAGTTACCCTGCAACCATTGATACGGGAGCATGTCTTGCCGGGGACACGAATACTTTCCGATGGTTGGGCCTCCTACGCCAATATAGAAAACATCCAAAATGGAATCTATACACATCATGTAATTATTCACGAGGAACATTTTGTCGACCCCGAAGACGATTCCATCCACACACAAAAGGTGGAAAGTATGTGGATGCGATTAAAAAGTAAAATTAGACGACAGTATGGCACAAGTGACGCACTCTTCACATCATATATCCATGATTTTATTTTTAGGAACCGCTTTCGTGGTGAAGATATGTTCAACGTAATGCTTGGTGTCATACCTGACCACTACCCAATTTAAATGAGGTGGAAAGGTGACACACATGCACACCGCTACTAACGTTTGAGCCAGAGTGAGAGATTTCATTGTGTAATGTTCATTACATTGAAGTTCGTCGTTGTGTTCACCACAGATTTACTGTCGTAAAGTGCTTCAACAATGTGTGTCTCCTGGCTCAAAACCAATGTGAACTTGCTGCCCGACCTTCTGCGTTATTTAATACGCAGCTTATATTTCACCTAATTTACATGACTTAGTCAGTGTTTTTACTACAGACTTATTGCGGTAAAGTGCTTCAACAATGCGTGTCTCCTGGCTCTAAAACAATGTGGACTTGCTGCCCGACCCTTTGCGTTATTTATACGTAGCTTATATTTCACCCAATTTACATGACATTCAATGTTTTCACTACAGACTTATTGCGGTAAAGTGCTTCAACAATGTGTGTCTCCTGTCTCAAAAACACTGAGAACATGCTGCCCGACCTGCTGCGTTATTTGTATGCAGCTACTTTATTCACTACAAACTTATTGCAGGTAAATTGTACAGTTTTAATAATAGCGGTAACTTTTTTAATGTTTAGGTTGGCAACGTTATATTCAGCATATGTTGTATTCTCAGGGTATCTTATGTTGGCTACGCGTATATGACGTAGCCCAAGGGCGTGGCCCTATATATATATATATATATATATATATATATATATATTGTAAAAAGTAACGGTTACAAGTAAAAATTCTCAAAATGTAATCTTTGCATGTAATTCGATTACCTTTACTCAATTACTCTCTAACACTGTCACAGTTGTTATTCACTACCGCAGATGACTTAGCAAATACCGCCATACTTAAGTGTTCAAGATCCTAGCCTGCAAAACGTAGCTGAAGGGTGTTTTTATAAGTAGAGGAGCGAAGCAGTTTGCGGCCAAAGAACTACGGAGCAACGACATAGCGTACCCGAGGGGTTGCTCGTCCAAATCCCAATGTTCCCTTGGTATTTTCAGTATTACTTTCACTATGTTTTTATATACTTTTTACGGAGCTATAGGTTTTGAAAATGTCCCGACTTCATCAAAAAGTTCAAACCTGCAGATTAAACCTAAGTGACATCCTTAAATTTGTTGTATCGCATTTGGGGGATATGCTTCTCAAATTCCGCCTGGAGCATTCTCCGTAACTGAGTTTTTTCCCCCTTGGTTTTCCTCAGTCCTCATAACTGACAAATGCTGGGAAGGTACAATAAAGTTAGGCCTGGAGCTTTTCCTTCCCAAAATTCCTTTCCCATAAATATCAACTCATTGCATGTATCATCAGTGTACCTCATCTGTAGTGATCTATGTATACTAAGAACAGCTTTAAGAAATAGAATAGTTGCAATGGAAAGTTATAAACTCCTAATTATAATCTGTATGTTACCAAATAGCCTGATGACTTGCCTGTCCTCACTAACTGCCATATCTATCGCAGTCTAGACACTAACATAAACACTTCTACAATAGATGACATTGCTCTGTTATTCATCTGTGCTTCCAACTTACAAATAGCAGATGTTACCACAAATGGGCTACCAACATTTCGTTGCCTAAGCTACAAAGCTTAGCTGAGGGATTTCTTTAGAAGTAGAGGAGCAGAGCGCAACAAGGCATAGCCAAGGGATCTGCTTAACTAAAATCCCAATGATCCAGGAAATAGCTGAGTTATTCCTGAATCTAATGATTTTCATTGCCACATTGCAAGAAATTCCATAAATATACATTAGGACAATATATTTTACCGCTGTCCATTTTCCTATATAACAAAATGTCCTACATGGAGCAGGTGTGTGGGTATCAAGCACTGCTCTGGCTCATTTACAAAGGTATATCATACGTTTGTACTACCTTTCTTGCAATTTTCTAAACAGTGATATATATGGAACCTTCACTATTTGTACCCATGCATGTTGATGGTAAATTCAAACAATGCAACATTCATTTTATAGGGGTTTTCTGGTTTTGGAATTAATAGTCACATCACCACTTTTGGACTAATATGAAATACTGGAAGTATCAAAGAATGCCAGCAGCAGAAAAATAAGAAATGCATTAAAAAAACTGGCTGTCACATTACACCCCGATATAAACCAGGAAATTAAATGATATTGTGAGTTTATTTCCAGTCACCTACATTTAATAATGGAGTTCTGTTATCTATGATTTCAATGAATGGTTTTTTTTGTTGTTGTTATTTTTTGGGCTGTATTTTGTTTGTTTGAGGTATCTGCAAGCAGTGAGAAGCTCTTTACAAAATTCAACATTTCATACCCCAGAACCACCACTGATAGCCTACAACACTGAAGTAAAGAATGCTTATGATAATTTTTAAATGCAAAACAATGATTGAAATATCTTAAGTAATGTAAAGTTCTTCACCATCAGGTATTTACAGGATTTAATTTAGGTTTGTTCTGAAAAACACAGCTTTTATCATCATCATCATCATCATCATCATCATCATCATCATCAGTATTCAGAATATTTGAGTGAAACTAAAATGGAATAATAATTTAAGTATAATGCTGGAGAGCAGTAGTGGATCATGACCAAATTATCTGGTGGGGTACAATTTAATAATTTGCTAAATCTGAATGGATACTAAAAGCTTCAATGGAAATTCAGCAGTAGTTTTTGAGTAAATACACTAACCTATTTATTTATATACAAGGTTCATCCTTCAATCCTTTGGATGAAGAAATACTTTGGTAATTTGTTGGTTGAAGTTAGGAATGCAACACACCATATTCCCAGCAGGTTGACCCTGAACCACCACCTTCATATCTTTATCATACTTGTATGTCAACAACATTATCAATATGGTGGCCCAACTGCCGGATATGCCCATTGCTACATAGCTGGTTCTAATAACTGATGCACCTACTTCAGTTTGAAAGATTCTAGCCTTCAATATTTCTCCATAAAATGTCAAAAGTTTATGGCAGTTACAGTGTTCACAGTATTTCTTTTCACGATTGAAGCTCCCATTTCTATGAGCAAATTATGGAAACTATCCTTAAAGTAAGGAAAATCGCGATCACTTCTATCATAAGCATTTTCTTATAGTTAATTGTACACTTTACAAATCACTGTCTACTTTTCCTAACACAGCTTAGCATTTTTTCTCTTAAGGCTAGTTGTTTTTCTCTGTCATTTTTTTGTAACACTAGCAATTGATATATTGGTCTATTCTGCAATTAATTTCACCAAATTATTCATCAGCACATTTGGATTATGTTTCATTTACCCATGAAGTACATTCACAGGCACCTTTTACATCTCTTTTTATCAGCTTCCTTTTGGGATGGTGTTTGTAATTCTTAGCACTCATTTTCACAATGTGTCACTTATCTCTTCTTGCAAGTAAGGCTCCATTTTACTGCATGTTAATGTCCACAATTTCAATACTTAATGAATTATTGGTTAGTTGGCTTTACCTGTTTTCAAATGATACTGAAAATGTAGGACGTTAGGAATGAAACATAAATCATAGCAATTAGATACATCTCTTTCATCTCTTGGATTTATGGTGCTTACAAAATATGCAAGTTCACCATATTGGCTGCATTGTGTGGTGGCAGTGGCAAGCAGGTTGATGTGTTTTCTTCTACTGGGTTTACAGAGATCCAATATTATAAATTTTGAAAATATAAGCTATTTACATATATTTAGTTTATGCTTTGTTTTTAAGTAAAGAGGATGTTGAAACTATGAGTTAATTTCTTATTATTTAATAATGCATGCGAAGAGATCTTTTGCTAAATATTTTTGTCCAGGCTTTAACTCAAACTTGAATGTTTGTTGTCGGTCTTATAAACACTTTGCACATGCATGGCATATGATCACACACTGCATCCCCAAAGAATGGCCATGCCATGGCTGAGTAATCAGACCACTCGCCTCTCACCTAGGCAGCTCCGTTTTGTTCCCATGAGACTGCATAGGATTTGTGGTGGACAAATCGGTGCAGGGGTGCGTTTTCTCTGCTTTCCCCTGTCATCATATTCCACTGGTGTTCATCATCATGCCATGTATCATCAGTGTCATCGCCTGCGGCGCCTATGTAGTAAAAGCGGGCATCAAATACTACAAAAAATCCCCAAAGATAAGCCTTCCCTCTCAGTCTCTTGTACCCCACACCCACAAACTTATTACATCTTGAAGTATTGAGTTCTCTTGCATGTGCACCAAGGATGGCCACAAAATCATTTGCGCCCAAGAAATGTGGCTGGTTAGTATTACCAACAGTCACCTTCACCACAACTGTGGGATGGTGAAAGAATATGCAGTAGGCTTAAATTTCTAAAAATATTTATTTTATATTAAATGAGGCCAGTTTGATAATTCTAGTACATTTCCATGAAAGAATGGAACATTTTTGTTGCAGCTTCATGGTTGGTAAGATTGATTATTCAGAGTATCATTAAAATTTCAACAATGTACAGCATACAGTTCATTGTTGGCAGCCATATGAATTGGATATTATTTTTTTTTTGTAGTGTTTAACACCCGCTTTTACTACTTGTGGCACTGCAGGCGATGACACTGGTGATATATGGAAAGAAGATGGAGCACTGGTGGAATGCAATGGCGGGGGAAACTGGAGAACCCAGAGAAAACCCGCCCCTGTGCCGCTTTGTCCACCACAAATCTCACATATGGTTGCTTGGGATCGAACCCGGGCTGTCTAGGTGAGAGGCGAATGGTCTAACCACTTGGCCACGGTGCGGCCTGAATTGGTTAATGTGTCACCAGTGATTGAAAATGGAGAAAACCGAGTTTTGTGCTGTTATTAAACATTTTGAGGGATTGGACTGCCATGCAAATCAAAACAGATTTGGATGAAGTTCATGCAGACTTTGCACCATCATTGGAGATCATTTACTTTCGGATTAATGAACTTAAACGTGGTTGGACAAGCACTAAAGATGAAGCACACACGGGCCATCCAATTGATGAACCACACAGAAATCCATTGACAAAGTCCATCATGTGGTAATGCAAGACCACCAAATAAAAATTCATGAGATTGCTGAGACTGTAGGCATCTCAGTTGAGTGAGTGCATAATATCCTGCATAGAGAATTGGCAATGAAGAAGCTGTGTGCGAGGTGAGTTTCGCAGTTACTCACAGTCGACAAAAAACATATCTGGAATAACATTTCAACACAATGTCTGGTGACATTTTGTCACAACACGATTTGAGACTGTTGATAAAGCCTGGATCATCGTTATACACCGGAGTCAAAACAGCAGTCAAAACAATGGAAAGTGCATCGAAGAAGGCAAAGACTATTATGTGAACTGTTAAGGTGATTGCCACTGTTTTGTTGAATTCCCATGGAATAATCCTCATGAATTACTTGGAAAAAGGCAGAATGATAATTGGATGCTATTATGCTTCACTGTTGGATTGTTTGAAACCTGCATTGGCTGGAAAAGGACAAAAATTGTCACATAAAAACTGTTTTTTCACCAGGATAATGCACCATCTCACATATTGACAATAACGGTGGCGAGATTGCTCAAATTGGGCTTTGAATTGGTTCCTCATCCACCCTATTTACCAGACTTAACCCCAAGATTTTTTTCTGTTCCCTAACTTGAAATTTTGGTTTAGTGGAAAGAAATTTTCATAAAATGAGAAAGTGATATTCACAGTCAGTGAGTATTTTGTAGAGTTTGATGGAACCTATTTTCCCATTGGGATGTAAAAGCTGGGGGATCACTGCACCAAGTGTATATCCTTCAAAAGAAACTATGTGGAGAATTAAAGTTAGTTATTTAAGAAAGGAGCATTTTTCCTTGCTTTTTACCAGACTTACCAAACTACCCTCATAGCATTTTATCTGATAATATGAAGAGCTGCCCCACTTAAACTTGGACATTTTTATATGGCAAGATATCCTTTAGCCACCACCTATATCGTTCAGTGTGATTGTTCATGGGCTGTAACTATGACTCTGTAGTGCAATTTCCATTGTAGCTGACTATGTCTTAGAACAGGAAGGACGATGTTAGCCCATTCCTCCTGACAGAGTTTTCATAGTCCTTCAATTGGGATGGGATGCTGAGAAGCAAGGTGCTATTGCAGCTGACCAAATCTGCAAAAATCCATTGGTGAGGCACCTGGTAAATTCACAGGGATCCTTTTAAATGGTATTACGTTCACACCTGTTAAAAGAGCTTTCTGACAGTAGTAATGCTAGGAAGATTAGGAAGTGTGACTGGATGCTTTATCCATGTGGATCCAAACATATGGGGCATTCTCACCATAGAAGTGGGGAATCTCTTCACCAGAAATTGGGTCCACAACATTCGTTTACTAAGGCTGCATTAATGTCTACTATGTTGGCAACTTTGTGAATACCAAGTTTCTCCCGAGAGCAGTAACCTGCATCCATCACGATTCCCTTGAAAAACATATGCTTGTTCTTTTGAATGAAATTGGAGTGCCCCTTTTTTAAGGCCACGTTGCGGCCGAATGGTTAGACCACTTGCATCTCATCTAGGTGGCCTGCTTTCAATCCCAAGTGACCTCATGTGGGATTTGGGTAGACAAAGCGACATAGGGGCAGGATTTCTCTAGGTCATCTGGTTTTCCCCACCATTACATTCCACTGGTGCCTCATCTTCATTCCATGTATCATCCTGCAGTGCCACAGCAGTAAAAGTAGGTATTAAACACTATAAAAAAGTGCCCCTTTTGCCCCATTTGATGGTAACAAATTGCAAGGCATTTGTTTACGTCATCTAAATAAATCCACGCTTAATCTAAAAAACCCACCTATTGCCACTGTTTACCTGCCAGGTGGATTTCATAGAGTTTTCTTGCATTGGTGAAGCATTCTCTGATATGCCAATCTTTCAAGATATATGTCCTAATGTGGCTGGCAGTGCTTTTTGTGTTGATGGTCTTTAATGAATCAGTGCTGCATTCACCTTGGCTACTATGCCTTTAGACTGTACTGGTTGTGCCCTTTTTCTTGTTAGGTTTTATGCACATTGAGCCTCAGATGGGAACCATTTTGGTGTAGCTGTGTTATATGGCCAACACATGGGCTTATGGTAAGACTTTTTCTGTTTGTAGCTTTCCACTACCATTGAAGGGCAGCAACTGGCATCGAAAACCCCAACAATGTACCCCTGCCCAAATCAGTGACTTTTGAAGCAATTATGGAGTAAACCTTCCTCAGACTGCCCCAGTAGACTGCAGCCACACGCTGTGAGCTGTTGTCACAATAAAATAAGTGTGTTGACCAATGACAGTAGCGGGAGGGCAAAACCACAATCCAAAGTTGTCTGAGCTTAAGTGGGGCATTCTTCCATTTTATGGAGAAATTATTTTCTGAAAATTTTATAGGGAGGGCACTTAGGTCTACCGCCACTGCTGGAAAGTATATACTTAAGTACCACATAAATGAAAATTACTGCTAATTTACAACCATAAATTATTTTCTATTTCATTATGGAGATAGAGAAAAAAACACATATAAAGGGACTTATTGGTAACTTTAGCTTTTGTAATCTGACTGCCCTAACAATTTGTAGAACATAAAAGCTCTGCTGATTGTATTTCATGACATTGTAGTGGTGGAAGATGAGTGCATATTTTGCACTATGTTTGTCCTTGACTTCTGAATGAGGTATGCAATTTTAAACTTTTTTTTGAATTTTACCAAATTATTTTGAGACACTGTAATGAAAAGGCAAGCAATAATTGGCGCTTCTGCATATGGCCTGTCTACAAACTTGTTAGCATTTTTGAAAATTTGCAAATATCCAAAGAAGCCTGTGTCATTGATGTGATTAGTATACATTGGAAACAATTTGAGTCAGTTTTTTTAACACAAAACATCACTTGGTAAGTACATACTCCCAAGTTTTTATCTGGCAAATAAGATGCCCATCATTACATTCATGCAAGACAACAGCAGTGTCCACACATCTAAGGCAGCCCTTAGACGGCTTAGCACTCATCCAGAAATTTCAGTAATTAACTGGCTGGTCAAAAGCCCTGATTTGAACCCAATTGAGTATGCATGGGCTTTACTGACTCGTGATTGGGAACTTCTTCAGGAATGAACTGAGGATTCCCTGATAAATCTTGCTTTTGAAATTTGGGACATCAGACAAAGGCCCGATATATGCAAATCCCTTGTAAAGTCTAAATAAAAGACTGCATCCAGTTTTAGATAACAAAGGATGGTGGACCCTCTACTAAAGTACTTTATAAATATGCAAGAAGAATGCCATTTCCTTAATTATTTTGAACAAGAAGAAAAAAAACTGCATTTTATTATTTTCTCCTGGTATAATGTGTTTTATTTCTACAGAAGAATGCTATTTATTTAATCAGTAGTATGGGATCAGATATTTCTTACAAGGAAAGTTTCTGACAATCAGATTATCATTGTTTTTTTCCATTGTAAAAGATTCCAGCAGCCAAGTTAAAGGACAATAATTCTCATTCTGAATATACAGAAAGAAGAAACATCACAGCTCACGTGTTCTAGCGCTATTCCACCGTTTTCATCCTGTTAGGCCTACAATTCTTATACCTTTCTTGAAACGTTCATTTAACTGTTTGACACAAAACTATGCGGCGTAACACGCTTGTCTGAATTTGCAGAAAAGGGCAATTTAGTCTACTAGATGAAAGATTTATGTTCAGGAGGTTCACGAACAATACCAATTAATGCCTACTCTATTCTCCATCAGATCAAACCCCATCTCCACCGTAACTTTATGTATTATACCAAAAGCAATATTTTCTACCATATGAAAAAAAAAAAAAAAAAAAAAAAAAAAAAAAAAAAAAAAAAAAAATTCTGCTAACTCCAAACATCTCGAGAACCTGCTTATAGTCATGTAAATTTTGAAACAGGCATTTGCTCTGTAGTCACGATTAACCATGTGAAAGGTCGCCTAAAATTGGTCTCCACCATTTTGAAAGAAGACACGTTACCAATCTCGCTTCCTGTTGAAGGAGGTGGCTATACCTATTAGTGAATGAGTTGACAAACACAGCATAGGTATGCTCTATTGGTTCAATATAGAACATAAGGCATGATATGCACCTGCAAGGTGACAGTATCAGCCAATAAGATGAAAACATTATGTAATAAAGCACCCTACAAACGATAAGGAATGCAGTGAATGCAAGAAGGCAGCTGATTTCTTTTTATGCCTTCTGTACATACCATCTACAGCAATAGCTATGTCCCTTTTCCCAGAGTTAGTTTCCACAACTTCCTCAATACCCTCTTTCATACTTTCCCTACATACATGTCATCTTCAATGGCAGAACCGAGAACATGTACAAAATTTGGAAACTACTTTGGAGGTTTTGGAAGGTTCATTATTCCACAGAAAATGTTTGTTGCTGTTTCATCTTTCCCAATAGCTTTTAGAACATAAACTAAACATAAGGAAATATCATACAGTATAAGTGTTATTTCTTGACTGTGAAATTCTGTTGCTTCTGAATTTATGAAACCATGCTTTTTTTCACACATACCTATTATAATTAAATATCATTTTACTGACTAAACCAACATTTCTTTGCACAGATATTGTAATAGCACCATGGCAAGTTTTATAGTAAGAAAATTCATTTAGTACACCCTGCAATAAAGATATATCTACTATTTAAAACTGATAACCACTGAATTCATCTGCTTTCATTTCATATTTTTCTGATAAAGGTTGCAACTTTTTATGGGATGAGCTATGTCCAGAAGCATGAACTTCATTTATGTTCAGCTTAGGTGTAATATTTTGAATGCTTTGATTGATACATTTTGGCTTATGCACATTTCTGCTCTCCTTAAACAATTTCTTGCTTCTTGGCATGTCGTTTTTAAAATAACACAAAAAAACAACTGGAAGAAAACCAAAGAATTATTGCAAATCTTGGGGCATGTGTTTGAGTTATGAATAATGTAAACATTCAGACTCCATATTGAAACAGCACTCTAAATTGAAAGAGAGGAGAAATGCCCCTCTGTTCTGAAAACTGATATCTCTAATAGCAAAAAAGATACAGCATAACAAAGTTTTTCATTTTTATTGTAAGTTCAGTGTCTTTTTGATACACATAGCATAGTTTTAAAAATAAAAATACATTATTAAATGAAGCAAAAATAAATAAGTGTTATGTATCATTTTAAACATCAAATTTCAAAGAACAACAATAAATAAAAACACAATTTTGAAAATTTTGATACCTTTTGAGTGATAAAACCCCTTAAAATCAAGATTTTCAGAAGTGAAATGTGAACAATTGAATGCCAGGCATCCACTTTTGTATGCATCATTTAAGTTTGACAGTTCTGAACAAAATCTATTAATTACACTACATCTTAATATCTGGCCAAATGTGCATGTGCATTGTTTTTTATACATAAATTGAGGTCTGGAAAATCAGCTCCAATCTCAAGTATAAAAAAAAAAACCAACCCTCGCACGCGCGCACATGCACATGCACACCCACACACAATCTCTCTCTCTCTCTCTCTCTCTCTCTCTCTCTCTCTCTTACATATGCAAGTAAGAAATCATTCACTAACTTCAACTTGACTTTTTTTAAACATTCAGAGACCTAGTGGTAAAATTAATAATTTAGACTTTTTGACAGATAACATTTTACAAATTTTATCTATCAGAACATTGGTTAAATGATAACACAATTGCATTTGCCAACATAACTGTTATAATAAAGTATGTTCAAACTTAAGCGCTCACAGCAAACATGGGGGAACTTATTTATGTTCTAGATAACATATTGTGCTGAAGTTTAAATGCATCAAGATTTAGTTGTGATAAACACTTTGAAGTTTGTGCATTAATAACATTAAAATTATTGTTATTAATGTGCACTGCACTCCTACTAGTGATATGCATATGATTTTATCTAATTCTTATGAACTTCTAACATACCTGACTAAATAACTTCATTATAAAGTTATTATTGGCAGTGATATTAATTCTGATTTTTATATAATGACACAGATATTCTGTTTTTGATTTTTAAACTTTAATGTGTCAGTTTGGATTCAATTGTCATAATGACAAACCTACAAGAGGCAAAGCTTATCTTGATAATGTAATGAGTAATATTTTTCCTTTAAACTGTTCTGTTAACTTACAAAAAATTTATTACTCACATCATTTGGCTTTATGGTTCAATTTTTTTTAAGGGTGAATCATATATAAACAATATAATTTTGATGAACTACAGAATTTTTTCTTCTTAATTATTATGAAACATTTTTAAACACTTTTAGTCAGATTGATTGGAATATTTATATTAGTTGTTTGCACTGTACAAGAACACTTTTAATGTACAGTGAGTCTCAGCCAACATTGATGGGATAACTGGCACCCACTGGGTCCCGCGACAACTCCCAGTTGCACGCACTCACACACACATACACATACACACCTACCACCCACGCACGCCACATGCACGCAACACCGCACACACACATGCACACACTCACACACACACAGTGAGAGACTAGACCTTGGAGTGAGTGGGTGTTTTTACATATGTTTGTACTACAGTATGGATGCATATTCACTATGTGAGCACGAGTACATGTTAAAACATTTTTCAGTAGAAGTACAATATTGCACCTCATGGAATGGTTTAATGCAACATGTTCTGTGAATGACAAGAAAAGGCATTAAAGCTGTCACGTTCTTAATGAGTAAGTACTTGACAAAACCAGTGCTGCCTTTAGAATTTAGTCTTAGGAAATCTTTGAGGTGTTGTAATTAGCAAGATATTGTAATTAAGCAGCATTTTAATTTGAGTAATTTTGTTTCTCTATGAGCTGATGGTCTCGAAATTCCTGTCTGCTGTTCCAAATGCCTCAAAGATTTACTAGGACTACATTCCAAGGCAGCACTAATTTTGCCAAAGTACTTCCTCAGTAAGAACGTGATGGGTTCGTTGCCTTTTCTTGTTATTCACAGAACCTGCTTCATTAAACCGATCCATAAGGTGCAATATTTTATTGTTACACAGAAGTGGTCTGTTATGAAATTTAAGCTTAAAGTTTTGTCTAATTTTTCCATGCAAATTCTTTTTCATGAAAAATTATTTTAATATGTACACATGCTACTCATGCTCAGGTAATGAATATACAACCATTCCACAGTACGAACCTATGTAAATACATCCACTCACTCCAAGGTTTACTCTCTCACTGAGTGTCTGTGTGTGACTTAGAGCAGAAACAGCCAGAAATGCATGATAACTATTGAGCGTTCACAGTGCGCAGTACCGGGAGTTGATATGCTGGGCCCCAGTCCAGCAGGTGGCAATTGTCCCATCAATTACTCAAGACTTACTGTATTCTTAACAGGTTGTGTGATGCTTTTAACAAATGTTTCATCAAGAAGACTGTAACTAACAGCAATGCTTACTCTGCAAGAAAGATTAAAATGAATTAATGCAGCTCAGAATGAAGACTTAGAATCCATTATGATAATATGTGTAAGATAACAAGCTCTGAACAAGCTAAACAAAGGCATTATTTACACAGAACATTTTATAGATTTATGATTGAAGAGATCAAAGTGATGGAAAGTTTAGTCTAATAGAAAATTCTAGTAACAAAAGAAAAATGCAAAGTTTTTAATAAACAAATTTAAAGGTGATAATAGCAAACTCAAAATCCCAATTTCAGCTGATACCTTTAATGAATATTTTATAAACCAAAAATTAATATATTCAAAACATCCTATTCTGAATTTTTAAGCAATTGTACATCTTCAAATGCCAATTATTATCATTGGAAAAAAGTATTTGCCAAACAAGTATCAAACATAGTCTCAAATTTTAAAAGTTCCACTAGTACAGATATTTATGACGTCATATAGCTTTTTAAAAACGGCTATTGATGTAATTCTTTACCCACTTATGTATTGTTTTAATTTCTATTTACAAGGAGTTTTTTCTAACTGCTTGAAAACTGCAACAGTAATTCCTGTAGACAAGAAAGGAAGTATATATGAGCCATGTAATTATTGGCCAATATCTTTTATTCCTGTCATAGGACACATTTTTGAATACATAATTTTTGATCAAATAAATAACTTCTTAACTTGATGTGTTACTAAAGAGCAATATGGTTTTTTGGAAGGAGCTGTTAATTTGGTGGATTTGATTCATTACTGTTTTGAAAGTGGTGAATATGCTCTAGCAAATTTCTGTGATCTCAGCAAAGCTTTTGACTCTATAGATCATGATGTTTTACTAGACAGACTTACTTATTATGCTATTAGAAATTATCATGTTTAACTTCTGAAATCTTATTTATTAAATAGAAAACAGGTGGTTTATGTGAATGATGAGTTCTCTTCAATATGTGACATTAATAGTGGTGTTTCACAGGGTTCAGTCTTGGGTCTAATTTTATTTTTCATTGCAGTAAATGGTTTACCAGTAATGTTCCTATTTGCACTATAACATTTGCTGATGATGCAACTTTTGTTACTAGTAGAAAAGATCTAAATAGATTGAATAAACAATGTGAAGCTATCATAATAAAAACATCTGAATAGTTTGGAGCTAACAGTATGCTCTTAAATAAAGATAAAACTGCTACTATTCTTTTTGCTCTGAAACAGAGGCTGATTCAGGTAATTTCTATCATACTAATATTACATTTCTAGGAGTTGATATTGACTGGATTTCTCATATTGAATATCTAAAAAAAAAAAGACTGTCCATTACAATATTTTAATAAGAAACCTGAGAGGGTGTATTCCTTCTGAATATGTCATAAGTCTATATTTCTCATTTTTGAGTAAATTTTGAGATATGGTTTAATCCTTAAGGGGGGACTAATAAGATATATGAAATATTCTTTCTAAAAAAGAAAATTATAAGGAATATTAAAATTCATTGCTATACAACCCCATGTAGAACATTCTTTATTGACCTTATTATCTAAGTTTGCCGGGTTTGTTGGCCGTGGTCCTCTACATTCTTTATTGAGCCAGGTATTTTAGCTATTTATAATTTTAACACTTTAGATGTTTTAGTTTGTGTACACAAATCTTCTGGAAGCCTAACATTAAGAAGTGACATGATAGTTAAAATACAAGTATAAAATCAAATGTAAATACACCTTATTTTAGATTATCGAAAATCAAAAATTTGAAATACCTTATAGTTAGTTATATGTAGTTAGGTTTCAATCTATACAATAAGCTGATAGAACAAATTAAATCCCCAGATAAGAAAACTTTTAAATCCAGAGTATATGCATTGTTGGTTGAAAATTCTTTATCTTCAATTCAAGAATTTTAAGATTTTAAAACTTGTGAATTAAATATATAATTTTAATTGACAAAGTATGTAATCATACAAGTTTATATCAAAACAATGTCAAATGCCTGTACAGTGCTTTCAGACAGAAAGAAAGAAATACTAAAAAGTTTGCCAAAATTTTCAAAACAAGGGCCACTTTAACTATCAGAGAATTACACATAAGTTAAGATAGGAATATTAAATTCACAGGAATGAGGTGCACAGGTTAAATTATTTTTCAAAGACAGGGTTTATTGAACTAAAATCTAATCTTACATATTATTAAATTATGTCACTAAATGCTTAACAAATGATCCATCATTCAATGTCTCATGACAATGTAATTCAGAGGCAATATAGATATAAATACTAGCTATGGAAGTATTTTTACATTAGTAGCAGTTCATTGATATTTAATGAGAAGAATAGAACTAACTTTTCTGTGCAATAATAGCAAACATTTGTGGTTCTAATTTTGTCCTGCCTATCATCTCAAATGAAAACATGTGTTACTGGGCAGACTGTTGTAAAAATCAACCAAATTAACCTGCTTGTAATTTGCCCTTCAGTACATCATTACTAAGGTTAGGACACCCATGCCTTAACAAAAATTAAAAACTCGTCTAATTATGTGATTTAAAGTAGGGATATAAGCATTAACAAACCAGAAAAACAATTACTATCCAAAATCTCAAAAAACTTATGAAATAATGAAAAAAAAATTGAAATTATGTTCTTTTTGAACATTATTTTTTAAACTAAAAATCTGATGTGTACCATTCACATGACTTTCTCTATATCCCTTCAACAAATTATTCTTAAAAAGCTTATACTTCTATTTACTTTATGCTAATCAGAAAAAATTAGCAGAAATAGTTTTATTACTTGCTTCCTTGTAAGTAGAAGCGAAATAAGAGAGTACCATAGATTAAAGTGAAAGCCAAAAGATGGTTGCTATGTGACTGATGTTCCTTTGTTTGTATGGACAGGAGTTGACAAATTCCTGTATAAGTTTTTCAAAGCTGAAACCAAGAAAAAGGAATATCTCCAAAACAATCAACTCCATGAAAAAAATGTATATAACATAAATTGTGTGTTTTAACGTGCTCTACATTTTTTGTGGGTTAAGTTTTTGTCCATCTCTTACGGTTTTGTAGTTATGAACAATTCATCCAGAATAAAGTAGTCTTCAGAGGCTATTCCCAGAAAATTCAAGATATACATTTCATTTGTCAGATAAATATCTTTAATATACGAAATTTTAATCAAAATCGTTTGAGCCATTTTTGAGAAAATCAAAATTTTCGAAAAAAGTGCAATGTAAAGGGTTGTTGGGGGTGGGGGAATTTTTCTCAAAACCTTCGTGTCACATCCTTGGAAGATACTAAACTTAAATACCAAGTTTGGTATTTTACCGACTTTTCGTTTTTGAGTTATCGTGTTCACAGACACACGGACACACACACACACGGACCTTTTTGTGCAAATGCTTTTTTTTGTTACAGGGGACCCTAAAACATATATTTCCGGTGAAATCTCGGTATCAAATTTTTTGGTAGAGTGCAATACATTCTCTATACACTATGTACATAGTGCCTATAGAGAAAGTAAAAATCTAGGTTAACATATTATATAATCTCCAAAGCAATAAAAATGTTGTAATACAGACTGATTTTGTGGACAGGAACTGCTGCTGAAGTGAATTTAATTCTTCCCACTGTGGTATGTAACAGCAATCATTTTAAGGTTTGAATACAAAAACAATTCTCTATTACTTCTAAGAATTAAGAAAAACAATGATCGGCTACAACAGGCAATATGGGTGCATATTTAAAGTTTCTGTTGCTTCCAGCAACAATGTTTCTTCAATGTTGGAGTCGTCCTCCTCAGTCTAGGAGTAATATGCTAGCCTCTGGTTAGGGAACCAGAGTCAAGGGTTCAAACCCAGCAGAAGGTGATGGATTTTTTTTGGGCATAAAAATCCTTAGTATGGCTTCCTTTGGAAGGGAAATAAAGCTGTTGGTCCATGTCATAGATTATTGCATTTAAAAGAACCTCAAGCCTGAAAAGAGGCCTCTGAGCAAAATCAAGCAGTCTATCATGCTCAATATAGAATGGGATGCTCAGAACCACAGCAGGTAAAACGTGTCCATAAATAACACTCAATTTCAATTTCTATATCAGTCAATTTGCTGTCCATTTCACCAAATAAAGTGTTGGCAAAATGTAATGCATGGCACTCAGATTATTTTGAAGTACATGATGTTCCCAAATGATTATAGGGGTTTTAATGTTTTGTAGTATCCACAGTTTGTAACGTGCAGTTATGGATAGTACATCACATGAAAGAGCAACTCAAAACAGTTTTGATAATGATTGGTTTCATTTGTTTTGACTCTCTGCTGTTACAGTAATACTGTTACAAAGCGCTAGTGTCAAAATGGCAACTATGGCGCAAAAGATATTCTGTGTTTTAAGGTTTCATAGAACTAAATCTGCTATTGCAGTGCAATGAGCATTTTGTAGGGATTTCAATTGCAATTCTGCATATGATAATAACATCCATAGAATGTATGCTCAGTTTAAAACCAAAGGCAGCACTTAAAGGGAAGAGTATGGGACAACCAAGATTGACTGCAGAACATGTTGAAGGGGTGAGAGAATCTTTCACATGTAGCCTCAAGCAATCTGTTCGAAAGGCTAGTTGTGAATTCGGAATTGCACCTACGTCTGTATGGAAATTTTTAAGGAAATGCTTACAACTATGTTCTTATCGTTTGCAGTTACTACAAGCTCTAAACCCTACAGACTGCTTTACGTACCAACTTTGCAACTGCAATGTTGCTGCATGACAATGACAAATTTTTAGATCTTATCATCTTCAGTGATGAATCTACAGTCTACCTAAAGTGGCTACGTGAATGCTCATAATGTTTGGATCTGGGAGTCACAAAAACCCAAGGAGTTTGTACAGTTGCAACATGACTCTCCTAAATTGAATGTCTTTTGTGCAACATCCCGGTGTAAAGTTTATGGGCCATTCTTTTACAATGAGGCAACTGTTACTGATGCTTCTTACCTGGATATGCTTCAGCAATGGTTCTTTGCATAATTGGAAGATGAACTAAAGAACTTTATTTGGCAGCAAAATGGCACGCCGCTCTATGGAAGTACACAATTGCTTGAACACTGTACCCGACCACTGAATCGGCTGAAAGGGAATGAATGACGGAGCTTGTTTCGCATGGCCTCAACGTTACCTAGACCTTATACCATGTGACTTCTACCTTTGGGGATTCGTAAAGGATCAAATGTACATCCCTCTGCTACCAGCTGACCTCCAAGACTTAAAACAGAGGATTGTAAGAGTTGCTACAACAATTACTCAAGACACACTAATCAAGGTTTGGGATGAACTTACTTATAGACTTGATGTGTATCGTGTGGTGAATGGTGCACACATTGAGCATTTGAAACTTGAGCTGCTCTTTAATTTGAAATATCATTCATGACTGTACATTAAAAACTGTAAGAACTACAAAACATTAAAACCCCTATATTCATTTGGGAACAGCCTGTATATATGTAGTTAAATTTTTGTACTACTTTCTTTGCAGTTTCAGCTGGTGTAGATTTAAGGTCTAATAAGAGGTTTCCTATTACACTTATATTTATGACGATTGTAGTCATTTCATTTGAGTGCTGTGATGATTGTAGAAATGTGTTTTAAAATGTAAATTAATTCCTCCTTTATTACATCACAACAAAAACGGTTTTTTGCTTCAACAATGCTTTCTGCTTTTTTTTTTTAATTTAGCTCTTGTAGCATCTTCTAAATAATGTGAAAATTGTTACAATAATATTATATTTATTTATGCTAAGCTTTATACAGGTGAATATGACCGGTGTTCAGCCCTGGCTCTTTGCTGGTCATACTCATATTTTACAATAGTTTATTAATTCTAGTTTATTACACCATTTTGTCTATTTACTGTGCATACCCATTTATTTTTCACTTTGTATAAGAATTGTCCAATCTTCTTACTATCTTTTTGAAACATTCCAACTACTGCTACATTTCTATCTATTTTAAACCATTTCTTATTAATATACTCTTCTCCAAATTTCAGTCACTTTACATTTAAATAAAATGTGTTCCATATCTTCATTTCCGCCACATATAGGACATAGGTTTTGTGGAATACCTTTCCTTAAACCTTTTAATCTCCATACTCCTGCTTTCAGCCATGCAATACCTTCTCGTTCCTCTTTATTTGTCACATCTATGTACTTTTCCCTTCCCCATGAGACTTTCATTGGTATATAGAAAACTTTGTATTTCTATATCCTCAAATCTTTTCCTTGCCAACTTCCAGAAGTTATTCACATTATTTTCTCTTCTTCTCCACATTTCCACTAACCCACTACTTTCCAGGTTATTTCTGAGACAGTCTACCCATCCCTTGTTCTTTAAACTTTTCTCTTGACATACTAAACACTGCTTTAACAAATTCCTTTCTTCCAATTTCAATATTCTATGCCAAAATTTCAATGCCCTTTCCATAATCTTTCCCTTACTTGCCACTCTACGCAGCTCTATTTGTGCTACCTGCCTAACAGTTGCATTTGGTAACTCAAATATTTCTTTGCAAAATTTCCTATGCACCTCATCTATGACTTCCCATCCTCCTTCTAATCCCCATACTTCTATCCCATATAGCATTTTTGCCTCAACCACCATATTGTACACTTTTTCTAACCATCTAATATTTATATTAGGTGCTTTGTATTTGCAACTTCTAATAGCTGATAAAGCTCCTTTTCCTTTTGCCAATGCACATTTCTTTTGTTTTTCCCAATTGCCACCACTATCAATTTTAACTCCTAGATAAATACATTCTCTCACTACCCTGTACTCTTTTTCATTCTCATTCTTCCATTTTTCATACTTGCTCAATTTATCCCCTTTTTTGAACACTACAATCTGTGTCTTTTCCTGGTTCACTTTTAAACTCCATTCTTTACAGTAATTATTTAATGCTTGCAAGGTTTGTTTTAAGCCATTCACTGTAATTGCACCTATAACTAGATCATCTGCAAACAGTAATCCTGGAATCTGAATATTATTAATTACTGGCAACAGTAATCCTGGAATCTGAATATTATTAATTACTGGCATAGAGTTATTATTTCTACCAATTTCTGTTAATACATCATCTATATATAATTTGAATAGGACTGGACTTAACTTACATCCTTGTCTAAGGCCTTTCTCTTGTTGGATTTCTCTTGTAACAACCCCTTCCTCCACTCTTATACAAAAAGTATTTTCCTTATATAATGCTCTAAGAGTGTCCACCATTTGTTTACTCACTCCTTTAGTCAACAACTTATGCCACAGCAATTGAAGCTCTATCCTATCGTATGCTTTCTCTAAATCCACAAAAGCCATATATAACTTTCCTCTTTCGTATAATATTATATAGCAGACTGTAACTAGGTTGCCAATCTTGAAACAATTGGTTCAGGAGAAAGGAATTTCCAGTGGCAACTGTTTGAACAAATTTATTCTATTTAGAGATTTATGGAAAACCTTTTATATGCTTGATATTAAACATTAACAGAAGGGAAATTTAAGTGCACCATTTCACTCAGATGGTATACTGAATGTGCCAACTATGTTACATGTACCATTCTGTTATACAAAAATAGTCACCTATTTGCCTTAACTATACAGCAGAGGCCCCCCTGATAAGAACAATACTACACTTTCATGTTTAATTCCCTCTGGCAAAAATAACATTGCATTACTGAACACTTTTGCAATAATAGAATGATTTGTTGTTGCTATTTCTTCCACGTTAGAAGATAAGCTTTGGAAATTTAATTTTGACACAGTGAACCAACTTACAGATAATTTATATGCATCTGAAGTTTCATGCAAACTAAGCCAGATGAGGTTATCTTTAACAGAATTATGAATTCCTTGCACCCTTTTTTCTATAGATTAAAGAAACATAATGTTTACAAAAAGTAGACGTGTGGTATAGCCTATTTTGTTTGTGTTTCTAAGAATGCACATTAGGAATGTAATTGCATGTAGTGAAATGTCAGCACTAGTGGAAACCTGTTCTTTAAGTCCCATATTAAAGGCTGACAACTGGGGGTTAAAAGTTGAACAAGTTGCTTCATTTGGGGTTTTTACTTTTAGCATACACTGTTGAGAACTTTTCTTTAGTGAAACATTTCTTATTCTGTTGCTGCTTTCAAATGTTGCATTTCTTGAAAAGAGTGTCCACATTTATATGTCTTTCACACACAACATAAAATAACGCAAGCATACCTTCATGTTCATGCACACTTCTTGTCGTAAATAATGGGCTGACTCTTGGATGTAAAAGGGACGTTCACAATATGCACAGGACATATTGCTATTGCTGCAATACGTCGGTTGAAGGCAGGCTGCCAAATCTACATTTATAATGTATTCCTGTGAGTAGAGCTCTAGTGTGTAATGTGTAGGGGTAATGTCTATTACCCCAAAATCAATGGTAATGAGTTATAAACTTCCTTGAATTGAATATTTCTGCTTATGTACAATCTTATAATATATGTACCTTTATCATAAATATTATTTTGCTAACAATATTGTGCTAATATTTGGGCTATTAATGGCAACACTAAGCCTTAATGGATTCAGAAACAATATGCAATAAATAAACATTATTTCTATTCCTGTAAGGATGAAATATATAAACATTGAAACCAAAAGGCACTGGTAGGTCTAGTGACTTTACCACAAACCACCAACAGCAACAGCTGCACTTATTCTGCAAGGCATAGAGTACACAGGTTGTGAAAAAAATCCAAATCCATGGTGATCTCCTCCCATACATCTAACACCCTGTCCCACAACTCATCTACTGTATGGACAAATTGTTGTTCTACCTAATTAAAGCACAAGACCCATTTTACTCTATTCTACATGTACAATGGGATCCATATCCGGTGAATGTGGGGCCAATCAAGCAGCTCTATGCCATGTCTGTTCATAAACCATCTTTGAATTTGATTGGCAGTGTGTACTGGATGGTTGTCCTTTTGAATCAAAAGATTCCCTTTGGGGTATAATTCTCAGGCTGAACGAATGTTGTTTTCCAAAACACTTTCGTACACCTCTGCCATAAATCGACCTTGGATACATTCTAGAATCTTGCTCCCTCATATGACATCCATCCCCAATAAGAAATTCTAATCTGTTCGGCAGTCTCAAGAAGTGCTCATCGTATCAGTGACTCCATATGGTAAACACAGACAGAACCATCATTGTTATTCACGATAATTATTTTGTCAGGGACCAAAACATTTCTCCAATCAAAGTTCTGGCAGATAGCATATGCTAGGTGATCCTCAACAAGACTATTCCTGCTCTCTAAAGCATCTCCACATGATGCATGTGGAGCTGGGAAAGTTGAATGTCCTTTTTTTTTTCTTTTATATAAAACAGTATCGGAGTCTGGTTAGGACGCTGTATCCCCTGTTTACATTTCCCCCCTAAATTTACTGTATGATTACTGATTTTTATTGTTCCTTTACACAAACATATACACATTGCACAAACATATAACACCCATGCCCAAGGCAGGACTTGAACCCACGATCCCCTGCCCACGAAGCACGAAAGCAAAACGTCTTAGCGAGCGTGGGGACACCTCTTGAGATCAAGAGCAGTTCTATGATGCTGCAATTCTGCTTGCCTCAAGATGACATCCTGCTCTTCTGTAGAGAGCAAGGTCATCCAGAACATGCTCGATTTGCAACTTCTCCTTGCTTGCAAAATCACTTAGCTTTTAGTTGTTGTCAAGGGAACTCAGTTGTAGCTGCCTTCAGTGCAGAGTAGCCTCCACGAATCGGATCTAGTTGGTGATGTAGCTGTTGTCCATCTGCCATTTCGAAGGATAATGGTGTAAAGGAATAGTTTAGCCGTAAAGAACTTTCTATCTACTGAAATTTCAGATATATATTGCAAGATGTTGCAACACAACTTCAGCATTCTAAGACTATTAAACACCTTACAAGTAGGAAAAAAACCAAAGCTACTGTGAATTGATTCGAACCTGTCACTTGCTTACACTCAGTCAACAGGCACATGTATTAAATATCTACATCATTTTTATTTGATGCATTACATCATCTAAATGTGCAGATATCATGCTTGCATTCGCTTATCAGACATATTTTTCAACAAACTTCTTATTTTAGCTATTATATGCATTGATTCTTTATAGAAGTAGTGTTACATATGTCAGTAGTGCACATTGCAAGCTAAAAACAAACTGTAGAGTGGTAAAGACTTAGCTTCAGTGCGGTTAGCTTATATACTAGGGCTTTAGCACAATGAGTATGTGCAAAGCTTCATATCCATAACTTACAATTTTGTGCTGGCCCATTATTTTTGGTGAGAAGTGTACATACATACTGAGTTGAGCAGTTATCTGTAATTTCTGATGGCATTTTTTTACAAGTGAGCACTGGAATTTAACTATTACAAGTACAGGGACCAAAACGTAATGTCTGACCATTCAACATTCACAATTGCAACTGGAAGGTAGACTGAATAATTACAAAGCTTAAAAGTGTCCACAGAGGTCTACCACATTCATCCCATGACATCGTCATATGCAATATATTTATATACAGATTTCTGTCGCAGAATTCAAATGCACAAATTGGGAGGATTGTAGAGAGACCCTAGATAAACACTCTGAGTGAGATAGGAAACACAATATTCTTTTTGCAAATATCAAAGCTGTGGCATGTTTTCTGGATCACACATCAATGACCCTAATGCAAAAGAATGTGGACATGTGTGTACTGTTTTCATTCAAAATGCCTCATTTGTATGCCAATAGTCCAAGGAATGTAGTATTGATGCACAATCAATATGATATTTAAAACTATTGGACTTGTGATTTTGGCAAAATTGGCTGTTCTTTGAGGTGTGCATGTCACTGTTAACTTTTCGGTTGATTTTAGACCATATGCATGTTAGCTACAGCGGTCAGCTATAACATCCTTGTAGATGAGTCAGTATAGCATTGGTCATTGAATCCTATGATAGTAAGATTGCACCACTCTCAGAAGTTTCCACTGTTCATTTTTTAAATGAACTGAGTCACCTTTTTAAACTTTTTGCTCCAACTTTGCCTTCGTTTGGGAACACCGGTTTCAAGTACTTTAACCCTATCTTCAGTTCCAGGGATGACTGACGCTACATACAACAGGTGGTTATGTGCAGCCTGGTGTTGTGTTTCCTCTACTCTTGTCAACAGGATGACTCATCAATGGCAGGAACCTCAAAATTCATAAGGGAATTTTCTTTTTGGTGATAAAGATATTTTCCCTAATTTGTAGTTCCAAAGGTTTCTTTACACATTTAATCAACTCTATTTCTTCCTGTATGCTATGATTTTCAAACCAAAAATAATGTGCTCTGCAGACTTGTCTAAATGCTTGTACCTAATGCTTCTCAAATGTTTCTTCATCCTTGTGTCTAAATTTCATTTTGTTTTTCCGATATAAATCTTATTGCAGTCTCAGCAGCTCATTTTATAAATTCCTAATTTTTTAGTGTTTGGTGTGATACCTTTTAAAGGTTGATAAATTTGAAACATTAAACATAAAAAATTCTTTGGACTTTGCAAAGAAAATTGAACATGTAATTAAAGCTGGAGAGGTGATGGTATCATTCGACATCCAATCCTTGCTGACGAGCATCCCGTCTGAAAAAATACCACATTTATTATAACAGTGGCTCAGGAAAGTTGACATGACACCAGAACAAATTGAAGAATATACCACTTTGATAGGTCTTTGCATAAAACAAAATAGTTTCCCATTTTTCAATAAGGATTTTCGACAAACTGCAGGCTTGTCTATGGGCAACCCTCTCTCACCTATGTTAGCTAACTTATATATGAGCAATTTAGAAATCCAAATCACTAAAGCCTTCCAACAGATCTTCAAAAGTGTTCTGGAAATTCGAAAGATTTTTAAAGACTTTAATATAAATCTGGCCCCTCAAAATAGATGTAATATCCAGAACTTATTGAATCACCCTTTGAAAGGTACCACGTCAAACACTAAAAAATCAGGAATTCATAAAATAAGCTGCCGAGACTGCAATAAGATTTATATTGGAAAAACAAAACAAAATTTGGAAACTAGGATGAAAGAACACTTGAGAAGCATTAGATACAATCATGTAGACAAGTCTGCAGTAGCACATCATTTCTGGTCTGAAAATCATAACACAAAGGAAGAAATAGCATTGATTAAATGTGTAAAGAAACCTTTGGAACTGCAAATTTTGGAAAATATCTTTATCACCACAGAGGAAGATTCCCTTATGAAGTTTGAAGTCCCTGCCATTGATGACATCATCATATTGACAAGAGTAGACGTTAACACAACACCAGGCTGCACACAACTGCCTTTTGCATGTAGCGTCTGTCATCCCTGGAACTGAATATAGGGTAAAGTACCCTGAAACTGGTCTTCCCAAACGAAGGCAAAGTTGGAGCAAACAGTGTATAAAGGTGACTCAATTAATTTAAATTAAGGTGCTCAACCATCTAAAATACTTATTTTTATTTGATATATTCAACTGTTGAATTTTTGTTTTTTTGTTTTCTTCGAAGAGGTACACAATTTGACCAGACTAATATGCTTAGTTTACATTTTTGAAATCAAGATGGTGAATTTGATATATTCCACTGTTCAGCCTTTTTTTTTAAATTTTGTTATTTTCTTCAAAGGGGTATGCAATTTGACTGGACTAAAAACAAATCAACATTGTGACCTTGTGTACAGCAGCTGTGTGTTATCATGTTTCCGTGGGGGCAGTGGAAAAGCACTATGCAGCGGCTCGGATATATTTGGGTCACACTGATATTCTCCTCCTTATAACTCCTCATTGAGTTATCTGTTCTTATTGTTTTCCACCATTTTAATTGCCTCTTTATTTTCTTGTTGATTCTGGTTTTTATCCCAAACACTATATTTTCACATTTTCACTATTTCACACTGTCAGAAAATGGAAAGTGTCATCCAGTTTGCCATACATAATACTTCTTTCTACAAAATTTCTCCTGAATCCTGTGCACAACCTCACAAACCCTCTTCTTCAAGATTGATCACCATAATTATACAGAGTTCCCTGGAATTATTTACAGTAGTAGGCAGCATGTGGTCCCTATGTCGCCATTCCCATTCATCAGGGTCCTCTATTAAAAATAGATTTTTCAAATTATTTACTAGCCGTGACTACAGAAGGTGCTGAAAATGAAGTTCATCTACTGCAACACATTCCTGACATCTCCAAAGGAAGTTGGCATTTACAAGTGCCAGGTTTGTCAAGTATATTTCTTAAATTTAAACATTTTAGTGGTTCTAAATGCTGTGGTGTTTAAAACAACCATTACTGGTGATAGGCAGCAGAGTAATTTTTGAGAATGTTCTAACCTGTCTCCTAACTCCTTAAGTTTTCCCTCAGTAAGTGCTACTGTGGTTTCTCTCTCTCTCCACATTTTTTTCCAAAATGACCCCATTTCTGTAAATCTTTTAATGAAATTTAAGAATAATGGATACAGCAGGTATTTTCATTGCAAGCTATTATTGCACTTTCTCACAATTTCTCTTTCTAATATAGCACTCATTAAAATAAATTCTTAGATGTAATTTAAACTTTTGCCACATTAAGAAATAACTAAAGACATACACCAATATTAATGTAATGCCAACACATTTTATATGCAACTGAGCAGGAAAGGGAAGGCAGGGACAACGATAAAGACTGTTATACATGATTCAAAGCCACCTATCTGTCAGCTCTAACCTGCCTACTGGTAAATAAAAAAATAAAAAATAAATTTAAAAAAAATGCATGCTTGCATGTGCACACACACAAGGATATTGGAACATACTAGGGGCATACTGAAAGTCACTAGCAACCCATTGTAAAAATTTAAATTTCAACAATGTAACGAAACGAATTGCAGGATCGTAATCTACAGACTTTAAGCCACATGTTGACATATTGTGACGTCATTAGCTTCTATCACGTGACCACAGACGGTGTTTGAAAAATGGCTGACATTGATGTTTTGTTTCGACAGCGTGCTGTCATTGAATTCCTTGTGAAAGAAAGAAAATCTGCTCCTGAAATTCATCTCAGACTTCAATGTGCGTATGGAGTTGTCTGCATGGGTGCCAGCAGTGTTAGAAGATGGGTGAAACATTTCAAAGATGGAAACATGAGTCTGCAAAATGCGCCTCGTAGCGGGCGTCCTCGAACTGCCTCTACAGAACGCAACAAGGAAAGAGTTGATGAGCTCATTACAGGAGATAGGCGTTTCACTGTGAATGAAATTGCTGCAAAACTTGGAATAGAAAATAGTGCAGTGCAAGAAATGATCCACAGCTTGGGTTATCGAAAGGTCTGTGCCCATTGGGTCCCCCGTTTATGGACTGAAGACCACAAACTTCAGAGAAGAACCATTGCACAAAACCTTCTTCAGAGATTTCATAATGAAGGTGATGAATTTTTGACGTGTATTATGACTGGAGATGAGAGCTGGTTCCATCACTATGAGCCAGAAACGAAACGTCAGAGTATGGAATGGCACCACTTGAACTCACCATCGAAGAAGAAAGCGAAGACAGTGCAGTCTGTAGGAAAAGTTATGGGAAGTGTCTTTTGGGATGCACAAGGTTGCATTCTGGTTGACTTTCTTGAACCTGGACAAACCATAAATTCTGCCCGCTACATCAAGACACTTCTGAAGCTCCGTCGAGCTTTGCGTGATAAACGCCCTGGAAAGAGGATCATCCTTCAACAGGATAATGCGCGTCCGCATACTGCCCGTGCCACTATGGAGAAGATCAGGGCATTAGGGTGGGAAACTCTTCCACATCCTCCCTACAATCCCGACTTGGCACCCTCCGACTACCATCCTTTCGGTTCGGTGAAGGAGCAGATGCGTGGCCAACGCTACGAGACGCTGGAGGATATTCGGAAAGCAGTGCGTCAGGGTCTGCGGGCAGCTGGAACGGAATTCTATCACAAGGGCATTTTCAAACTTATAGAACGATGGGAAAAATGTGTGCAAAACAATGGAGACTAAAATAAGAACTGAAGCTTTCCTGGCGACGTGTTAATTCAAAATCTTCTCGGGCTTCTAGCCAGGTAAAAACTTGGCTTGACACCAAGAGACAATTAATGGAGACTATGTCGAAAAGTGAAAGAAAGTCTGTAGATTATGATGATGTATTTGGTTTGGCTTAAAAATAAATATTAAGATTGTAAAACAGTGTTGCTCATGACTTTCAGTATGCCCCTTGTATAAATTATTGAAAAAACTGTTTTTTTGTTTTGTCTGATATAAAAATCTATGAGATTTTCTGATTCCAATAATGTATCAAATTACAGGATTTTCAAGGTTTAAGTCTTTTAAGCAGTAATTTAAATGTGGATTAACTAGGCCACAACCACACACAACCATTTAGTTTTCTGCATTTTTCCATTAAGTTTAAAGTGCACTTTAAAGCTTTAGGTGCACTTTTTTCAGAAACCACTAAAACTAGAGGGCTGAAATTGTATGAAGTCATAAAGCAAGTATTTGTACAAAGTGAGAGAAAAGATATTTTTCAATTGCAACATACCAGATTTTCAAAAACTGAATTTATGTACTTTAAGAAGAATATTTTCTCTCTGTTGCCATTTTGTTTAGAGCATATCTCACTAGATAAAAAAATTCACTCACTTTGTTCATCATTAAGTTTTTTATCTCTTATGTAAAAATGGAAGATCCGTCAACAAAATTGTGGTCACCTTATAAGAGGTGATTTTAGAATTTCATTCACTGATCTGACTTTAGAGAATACTAAATAAAAATATGAACTGGTATTACATATTTTGCATTATCAGTGTGTTAAGAACAGTTGTCTAATATATTATGCAATATATATAACCGTATTACAGAGAAAACCCCTTCAATTCTAATTTTGGAGTGCAAAATTGTGCAATGTACTTTGCACAATTTTTGCTCATTTTGGATGGTTACCCTGAATCAGGCTGTTTTGGAGCAAATAACATAAAGTGACCCTTCTACTTATAGGAAATGTCACTCAAACAGTGAAAGTCAAACATCTCTCGACTTAAATGTACCTAGTAATACAATTTTTAAAAAGTTCTTAACTAGTTCATGCAATGTCTGTTCTCAAATCCAGCTCCAGATCCTTTACCTTTCACCCAGACATACTTCTTTCCAAAATCCACTAATATATCCAGTTGGAAAACATCAATTTTTGCTTAGCCAGGGGCAATTTCTTATAAAGCCATAAAGGCATGCACTCCTCTAGAAAATCTTAAGGTACTGAATTAAGATAGATCAAGTTTTAAGAACATAATTTATTTTTAAAATATGAGGCTTAAAGGCTATGGTCCACTGGGTTTCTCTTCTTTCTTAGAATTTTTGCTTGCATCTGCGGCAAGCACCTTCAGTAATGTAGACATGTGCTGCATGGTCTCTCAGTAGCAACTACTGAGTCACTACTGAGAGACCACACAGCACATGTATACACTACTGAAAATGCTTGCCACAGGTGCAAGCAAAATGTCTGGGAGAGAAGAGAAACCCAATGGACCACAACCTTTAAGGCCAGTATTATATTCTTTCATTCATCATAATATCAGCTGTGAAAACCTTCTCCTTTTGATGCTTTTAATGTCAAACGGTTCAGCATGATGGTGTAATGCCAGAACTATTCCAATAACAGGCATGTAGCAGAGAAGGTGGAAAGAAAGTGGAGAAAGGGATTTCTGCATGCTGTATTCTTTTATTCAGCACATTTGTGTCTGCACTGAACTAGTGCACTGACAAATTTTGTAGCAAGTTCATTATTTTAATGTTTTTGTGGATTTACTTAATTGACTAAGAAAGTTGGAAAAGTCTGTACATCACTTATGGAAATGTACTTTTCAACTCTTACAAAAAATAGAATAAAACACTTTAGGAAGACTGACTATGGAATTTCTAGTGAAAAATTCAGATGCATTTCATTCACATGACTTTCTCTACCCACTATGATTAATTTTTAATATGCGAGCATTGGGGCATAAGTCATGCAACTATTTTACTTTGTGATGAAGTGTTATCAGTGCACAAAATTGCATTGTTGTGGGTAAGAAAGGCTGTTCTAATATGTGTTAATAACATCAGATACTGTTCGAATGGCCTGTAGCAGTACAGTGACTAATGTAAAATCAGTTGTCCAGCAACCACCGTGCCAGATGGATGCAACTCATATTGATCAGTGTTCATTCATCAAAAGAGCCATTCTCCATGAGAAAGCTACCAGAGAATGTTGCAGGGAATTGAAAGTTGTTGGAAATAATGCCTTGCCATACCAGACAGTTGCAAGGTGGGCATGTACAACAGTGTGTGTCAGATGGTTACTGTATCACTTGAGATGGGAAGAACTGGAGCACCTACCATACTGATCTGTCTCCATACAATGTCAAGTTCTCATAAGCAAGGTAAAAGACCACTGCATGGTAGGTGATTTGCAACATGCGAGAATCTTGGAAACGCTCTGCAGCTGCAGAGGTCCAAATTTCTGCATTAGAGGAAAATAGTGAAGCAGACGGTATTCAGTGCCTCCCAGATAATTAGCAACACATTGTGACTGTTACAGGGGACTACTTAGAGGGCCCTTAGAATTGACATGAAAGCTGTGCTGTACTGTAATAAGCATGACACATGGAACCAATAATATGTCAATTACCTTAATATATGTTATGTGAAGTGCAAGTTTGAGGTGGTGTTTACTGTCCTTACTATTCATATCCTTTCCTATCATGTGTATATTTCGCATTTTTCACACATACACTGCTAGTCTCACATAAAAAAAAAAGTTGCCAACTCTTGTAGATTCTACAATTATTCTAACAAAGTCTTATTTTTTTGTCCACTTCTTGTTATTGAGATAAATGCTTGCAGAATTCATTACACTATATATGTTGTTATAGGTGCAATAGTCAATTATTTATTACTAATATACAGTGGATTTTGTGGAAGTGATGTGTGCTATCAATTGAAATTAGTGAGCCCATTTTGTAACACTACAGCCCTTACTTTTATTATTGGAAAACATGTTTCAGAAGTTATGTGCTTCCATTGTCAATTCCCTTAGTCGACTGCCAGCTTGGTGTGATGGTTGTCCTTATCCCTAGTGGTGGTTTGATAAACCTCTGAATGAATAGGTCGCCTGACAGGATTTCAAAATTGAAAACACAGTTCTTGTTTTCCAAATGTAGATGTTCTCCCAAATTTTAATTCTGTTTTCCTTGTAATATTTTTAATTGTTTTCGGACTTCTATTTATGGTGTATTGCTCTTTACAAAAATGCTACAGTAGCTTGACAATGGAAGCACATAGCTTCTGAGACATGTTTTCCAGCAGCAATAGGCAATGTTTAAATCTTGATGTTACTTTGCATAACAGTACAAGTAACAGATGAATGGTAATAGCACTTCATCATCCAAACAAGTGTTGTGCCCTAGAGACCATTACAATCTCATAAAAAAAGAATTTTCTTTCCAATGCTTCTTAGAATGCCCCAGAGATCTCTTCCTGGTTGGTTGGTAGTGTAAAATATGGGAGCTTACTCGTTGTAAACAACTTATCCAGTTCTCTTGATATGAAAGCAGAACAACAGCTAATGAAATGTGTTATATGAGAAGATTAGGAATAGCACTAAGGAAAAAATGTTACATTCACATGTCTTTCTTTATTGATTCTTCAACATACTATACTTAAAAAATCTTATTCTTCTATCTACTTCATGTTAATCAGCATAAACATTTAGAAATGGTTTTATTGCATATTTCCTTGTAGGTAGAATGGGAAGAGGGGAAAATAATGGACTTATATTTTAAATGCTGATCGCTATGTGATAGGTTTAAAATTATATTCTCTTTGCATGACCAGAGGAGAAAGAAACAAATAACGACTCCCTATTTGAGAAAAGCATAAGTAATGGAAAAATCACACCAAATGAAATTCAGAAATGGATAACTCCACAAAACAAAATGCATTTGACTTTAACTTATGTGCTTTAATGAAGTTATTTGCAAGTTATCCAGAATAAAGAGGATTTAAGAGATTATTCTCAGAAATATAAAGGGATATATTTCATTTGTCATGAAAATATCTAAAACATATCATCATTAGAGCCATTTTTGAGAAAGGCAAAATTTTGGGAAAATTTTCCATGTAAAAGACACTTTGGGGTGTTATTCTTTTAAAATCTTGCTGTTGCACCATTGGAAGATGGAGAATCTCTCTCCCTCTCTCTTCTCTCTCCCTCTAGTAGTGGTAAATAGCAATTTAGATTCTGCTGAAACTGGAATTGTTGCCTCTCTCTGTCATATTAGTACTAGTGAATAGCAATTCAGATTCTTCTGAAACTTGAATCATTTGCTGAACTACACTGTCAAGCAAAATTTATATTTTGTATACCAGTTTGCGATCTGAAAGGTGATATTGACTAACTTTGATGTGCCAAATTGAATGGTGCTTTCCATTTTTCTCTATCTCATAAGGTTTTCTCACAAATCACAAATTAAAGATTTTGAAAATACTGTTTCTGATGTAAAAAACATGCGTTATAAAACAAATACATAATGCAACATTTCTCTGTAATAAATGCATAACAACACCTACATACCTGCAAAAGAAGGCATGAAGTTACTTTTTCCTTGGCTGGAAGGATGGCTGAGCTGATTTACATTTATGTAGTGATTGAGAAACTTCCCTTTTCAAGCACCAACAGTAGTCCGCTAACATCGCAATGTTCCACCGACCCTGATATCTCCTCTCCCTCTCCTTGATTTCTTGATGAAATCTTTCACCTTGTTCATCTCTAAGGGATCCCAAGTTATCAGGAAAATAGTCTAGGTGAGAATTCAGGAAGTGAAGCTCTAAACTCATATTATTGTAGCATGTTTCGCACAATTTCTTCATATCGCGGATCTTTTATATTTCCAAGAAACTTATTAACTACCTCTTTGAATGCACACCATGCTAGCAGTTCTCAATCATTCACGTTGTCCAAAAATGCGTTATCCTTCATTAATTGTCTTATCTGATGTCCATCAAATATACCCTCTTTTATCTTAGCTTCAGACATCACAGAAAATTTACTGCTCAGGTATTTGAAACACGAACCATTCTTGTCCAGTGCTTTCATGAATTGTTTCATAATACCTAATTTTATATGCAAAGGGAGGCAATAACCTTTTCTTTGGATCAACTAGACTGGCATGAAAGACGATTTTTTCTCCTGGCATTAAACTTTTTCTCTTAGGCCATTCTCACACGGTCCAGTGATCAACCCTGTTTCTACTGTCCCATTCGCACAAAAGGCATGGATATTTTTTATATCCTCCTTGTTGCCCTATTATGATAATGGATACCTTTAAGTCTCTGCACAATAGCCATTGATGTTCCTTGTAATTAAGTCTTTCTAAAATGGTTTGAAGATTTTCATATGATTCTTTCAGAAACACAGAATATGCTACAGGTATTGAGGGAAACTCGCTTCTATTGTGCAATAAAGCTGCTTTTAGACTTCTTTTCGAAGCGTCAATAAATAAACACCAGTCTTTACTATCATATATTGGTATTCCCAGTTGTTGAATTAAACCTGAACAATAAACAAGTAGATTTTGCATCTTAAAGAACTTTGTAAATTCTTCGTCTCTATTACTATACCAGGAAAGTGTGTTTGGAGCCAGATTTTCTTCTCTTTCAACCTCGATCAAGTAATTCGCTCTTCTCTTTGGTAAGACTTAAATCTCTTACTAAGTCGTTCAACTCTTCTTGTGTAAAATGCTGTGACTTGTCTTCACCAGTGTGTGCTGAGAAATCCTCATCTATATTGGAATTTTCTGTTGACCCAGAGACTGAACTCTCTGTATCCTCTAGGAATAAGAATAGGGACATCTGCTCCATGTGGCACAGGTCTAATAGCTGAAGCAAGGCCATCTGGATATTTAATTTTTGTTTTATTTGTCTTATTGTACCCCGATACTTTACAAATGCAGAAGTAACAATCATCATAGTGATTTTTTTGTTCACACCATATCATGGGAATCCCGAACTTTATTGATTTCTGCTTTCCAGGGTACCACTGTCTTAGCCCTTCACTACATGTTTTGCAAATATAATGAGGAGCCCATGTTTGACTTTGATCTCCTAGCGTAACTTTAAAATATTCAAAATACACTTTCTTCAAAAATGGTGTAATGTTAGTTTTCTGTCTCTGCAACATGAAAGAACCACATATGTAACAAAAGTTATTTGGATTGTTCACACATTTCTTCCTAGAAAAGGTAGAAGCCATTGTGAACAGTATATAACTACACAACACGTACTAACAATACAAAATAACAATTATAAGTTTTCCAGAAACCGCAATACCGATCACCGCGAGTTATAGAAAGCAACTAAAGTTCTGAGATTTTTGAGACGCATAAGCCCCTGAAGGGTCAGTGTCAGGTGGTTGTTTATCAAGCAATGGTTGATGGTTTTATTGCCTGCACAGGGTTACGCATATAAACCCCAGCCACTCAGCACTGAAGCTGTCTTTTGTCTGTCATCAGCTCATTGCATTAGGAAAATAAGCGATACAGAATAGGGAAACCCACAAGGGGTGGTTTATGTTTATATATATATATATGGCATGAAGATGTGTAATGTGTTACTTTATTATTTATCCTTTGCTGCAAAAATAAATTTATAATCACAATTATATATATTGTACAATATATTAAAGACATATAAAATATCGAATTACATAAAAACTGTACATGTTACATGAAAAATGTTGTCATTTTCGAAATTAGTATGTTTTCTTCCATATAAGTAGCCTATTTTCATCAAAACCGGGAAAGTGTTGTATATTACTGAGCTATCTTTGTATTTGTAAGCTTGTAAATGACTAAGGTGTTTGTTTATTGTGCAGTTACTTGATTCTAATACACAGTTAAATCTTTTAAAAGTGTGTGCTTTGTCGTTAGGGAAAGGAAGGAGTTTATTAGACTGATAGGGATGTCACATTCTATTTTCAAATATTTTCTTCGGCAGTTGTTCTTTGTAAAACATCAAAATTACTACAGAATATACTAAACAGTTTAAAGTTGACCAGCATAATTCATCTGCTTCACATATTTCTACAAACATAAACAAAAATTAAAGTGCATATTTCAATGTATTTATGGTGATGGTTGTGACTATGATGAGAATATATACATATGAAAGGAAGAACATTATTTACTGTATTTGCATTTCTTGGAGCTTTGCTTTTATTGTTTAAATTGTGTCATATCTAGGGTGGTTCAATGTACAAGATTGTCGCAAGAAATAAAGGAGCCTGTATTGCTGTAATTAGACATTGTACAAATAGACATGATTGTGCTTAGATATCTACAACTCCCAGTTTAAAGACTATTTTTCTAGTGCATTGAGTATGCACTTGTGCAGATTGAACTATAACTTAATGAAAGGCTTTATAAACATGTTAAATGTAATATTTTTTCCAAGTCACAATTTTATGAGCTTGTAAAAAAATCCTTACCCTACAGTATATCATTCCTCACTTGTGTAAACAAAAAATTATGATATTGCAGTAAATGAAGTTAATTTGTGTGTAGCAAGCGACAGACAGTATGATTCACCAGTTTCCCAGCAAAGTATGTAACTTATTCTATTGTTAATCTGAAGATAAACAAAGCTTTGGATTTTATTGCTCTGTATACAGGTTTAATGATTGGAAATTTGGAAACACTTACTTGTAAAAAGTTTTTGAACTCAATAGTTGAAAAGTTACTCATTAAATTATAGAGGAATTAGATCTCGCATGAAAACAAAGTTCACAAGAATAATTCATGAGGGTCACTCCATAATTTTTCAGAATAAATGCAATAACATTTTAAAAATTTACATCTGATTGCATCTTTTCAAAATATCCTCCACTGCATTCTATTGAATGACTCTTCCTTTCAAATTACTTTTCAACTGTCTAATGCCATTCTTCTTTGGAGAGAGTGCAAAGACCTTCTTTGTAAGCAGCTACTACAGCTTCACATGATTTAAATCATTGATGTTTAAGTTTTCTTTTATTTTGGGAAATAAGTGCCAGACTTGTACTTTAAAGAATCCTACAAAAATTTGGTTGTTTTTAGTGTAATTGGGCAGAGGTGGTGGTGAGGAGCAACAAAATTCCATGCAGACAAATCTTAGGAAGCTTTGTTCATAGTTCATTGAAGACTTGCAGCAGACACTCTGTCGTCTGCCATCTGGCACTGACAGATTTTATCCCTCAAGCAGAATTCTCTAATTGAAAAAATTAACAGATTGTCTCGCCATTAGTTCTTGCTTGCCTCACTTTTGTTGGGGATCCTCTCCTGGGAATATCCAGACCAATGACTGCCACTTAGTTTGTGGTTCATGCTGTTATATCCAGCTATTATCATCTGTTATAATGTTAAATATGCTTTTGAAATTTCTCTCATCAAATTTGTCTATAATCTCCTGGCACCATTGTACATGTGTGTGTGTGTGTGTGTGTGTGTGTGTGGGTGGTTTTTTTTTGCTAATTTATGAGGAATAGGGGATCCAGACTACTTGTTTTTCTTGAAGTGAAGTTTTACTTTAAGAATGATGTTCAATGCTGCTAATCCAATATTCTGGTCTTTCTGATAATAAGGGTAGCGTGATCTTTGAACAACACAACATGCACTCTGCTTTCATTACATTTTCAGCCACTGTTGTTGTAGCCAGCCATTCTGCGCAGCTTTCATCTTCAAGGGTATCCGTTCCTCTTCTGAGCTCTTCAAAACACCAATAAATCTGTAACATTGACTACAAAGGGTAAAAATCTCCAAAATGCCTAATGCAGTATTTTAGGGCATCCTCTCTTCCCTAAACAGACTTTAAAAATCATAAAAAGTTCCTGCTCAGAAATACTATCACTTGAGATCCATCCAAGCTTATGGCATAGTAATACCTGTATGCATATACACAGCAGTGCTGGCAATGTACATCGTTGGAGCATACTGAGGTATCAACATGTTATTATCTTTATCTTCAATCTAAACTAGGAAAACATGCTATGCTTACCACAACTCATTGTTATTCATTTGCAAAACTTTTGGTGTGACTTTTGTATAGTGAAGTCGCTCATGAACAGTTGTAAAGTTCTATAATTCAAGAATGATAATGATCATCATACAATCATTTATGGTGGTGTTCTGCTACTTGCCAAGGGGAAAGTGAATTCCTAAAAAAGAGCTTTATTTCAATTCAACATATAAGTGATTTCCATTCCTGGGAAAGAGGTGTAAAATTTCATTCTTGTGAGCCTAAATACTGAGTAACAAGAAAATTGAGAGTATAGGATGATAAACAAAACTTCCATAGAATGTAGTATATTCTTTAATATCATTATGAACAAAAAATGTTTTTTGATTTGGAAATGTTAATCACTTTTATCAAACAAGCATTCTGCAAACTTACCACAAAGAAAGGTTGAAATACATTCTTAAATGGACAATTCTCTGGAAAGTGAAACCACGGTACCAAATTTTAAAATTGGAAAAAATATGTTTCTTTTAGTCTTAATAGGAAGAACACACATTAAATTATTGTAAAATAAAAACCTTATTTAGTATGTTACTATTGTATGGCAGTAGTGCGCTTATAAAGTTTGAAATCACAAGCTGTGAAAAAAGTGTTACTTTGTACTTGATATTGAACACGTGTAAAAAATAACTCTTCACAGTATTTGTTTGACATTTACATATGATGAAACCACAAGAAAACTAAGTAAATTCATATACAGAGGCATACCAATAAACAAACACTATATACTTTAATACTACCACTCCTACATCTTGATACAGTGTCTCGTGCAACACATAAAACTTGAATTTTTTAATATTCTGAAAAAATGATTGCAGTTCTAGGTTTGAAAACTGTCTTTGACTTTTATTATTAGGTATCACTAATTTTAGGGTAATCAAATTAAGATCCGTTCCTCTGCACAACATCGGTTGCTTGTTTGTTTGTCACGTGCCTCACACATCAGAATGTAACATCTTGAAACCTGTTTTATTACTCTCATAATTTGATTAGGTGAATATAGCAACTTGTCAGCTTTCATAGGCCACTTCCAAAACTTAGTTTCCCCAGCCTCTACCATTACTGAGACCTCAAATTTATCATGTTCTCTTCTTAAAATTTCTCCTGGAAACTTCTTGTCTTCATACAACACTATAACCCAGTCACCTGTGATGTAGTTTACAGTATTTTCCTTCAGATTAATTTGCACTTCAGGTGAGATGATGTCTTGAATAATGAATCCTTTACTTGGGATGACCTTAATTACATGAGTAGATTTCATGCCTGTTTTGGTAGCGCCTCTTCACATTTTCTTTCTCTGGATAGTCCATCTTCATTGATTAGGAGAACTTTGGTTTTAGGTAAGTCTTTAGGTAATCTTAACAACATTAGCAAAATCTTCTGCATTCTGGACAATTGGTGCAGAGATTGATTTACTCATGACATAAGTTCGTACGAGGGATTTAGCTTGTCCACCAATTCCATCACACCCATCCCATGTGATATTGCAAAATATTTCCACACAAATATCTTTTTGAATTTGCCACTGAGTTCTTGTAAGAACTGAGTCATAAATTTCTATTTTTTTATTATTGCCATTTGTAATACATAATTTACAAGGTTCGTCAGATTGATTACAAAACTAAACATATAATATAAATAATTACAAAAAAAATACAGGGGGTACCGTTATACAACAATTATTCAACGTTTCTATTTAACATTTTATACTCCCCTATAGAGTAAAATACATATTCTGAGAGATATTTTTTTAGTTGCTTTGAGTTTACATTTTCTTCAGTTATTTGTTTTATTTGTTTAGGCAAATGATTGGACAAATCTTTGGTATTACTTTCTATACTTTTGCTACTTAACGTTCCTCTTAGTCTGTTTTTGAAATAATTTTGTTTTGTTCTTGTGTCATGTTTGCCTATGTGCATGTTTTACTTTGATTGCCATGATTTTTTATTGAGTATTTAATGTATTCACTGATATATATGTATATATAAATGCTAATATACTTAGTGTTTTACAGGAATTTCTACAAGTATCTGTCTTTTTTAGTTTACATATTATTCAAATGGCATGTTTCTGTAGTCTTAATATTCTTTGCACTGTTTTTTTATTTCTGTGCATTAATCAATAGCTCAAATGAGAATGTATGAAGGCATAGTATATTGGAATTAAACTATCTCAATCCTTTTGTTGCGATGGTTGTTTTGATATATATAGTCCAATATATATATTTTTTTTGCAATTTTTTTAGTATGTTTTTTCCAGTTTAATTTGTTATCTATTATTAATCCTAAGAAGTTTGTTTCTGTTACTTGTATTTGCTTTTTGTCTAGGACTGTTTGAATATTGGGTGGGTTTTTCTTTTTTAAGCTGATTTGCAGCCATTCTGTTTTATTTGTATTTATTACCATTCCTAGGTTTCCTAGCTCTTCCTTGATTTTTTCAAGCAGTATATTTGATTTATCTTATACTTCAAGTTCTATATTTCCCCTTACTATAATTGTGGTATCATCAGCATATCCAATGGCTATTTCACCTGCTTCTTTTATCTGTTCTTAAATTTGGAAAATGGTACATCAGACCATGGGACTTCATCAATGTCTAGAAGTGATTCCGGTCATGGTTCAACAGCTTCATACAGCACAGAAATGAATGCAGCTATAGTATTTTTTCTTTGTGTTTTGTATCAGAGCATATTATGTATGTTTTACAATCACCATTAAATATAAAATCAGCTATGAATAGTGTTACACTTCCTCTGCTCCATAATGCACTTTATACCTCATTTTGATACAATTATAATTCATTGCAAAATCTATCTGCAACGTGCTAGTCTGTGGCTCTTCTTTGTCCATGTTGAACTGTTCCATCTGGATCCATTTTGTGTTGATATGCTGAGCCATTTGTTTAAAATCTTCCTTCAATTTCTCCAAGAGTTCACCAGCACATCCTTCATTCAAACAACACTGGAGCCTCTTCTGATCCGATTTTTGCCATGCTTTCCAAGTTATACATTTTCCAAGTTCAAGTTCTGTTGTCACTTTAGACCCATTGGAGCATTCATCACAATGTCCATTCCAGCACCTTGAGTTTTTGTCTGTTACATAGATTGTTTTTTCAAAATGTGTTAGACTCTTAGCTTAATTTCAGAGCATTCAATTTCAAAAAGAAATTTTCACAAGTCATACATTTGCATTGGTCAATAGGTATATCATGCAAAAGAAGAACATATGTTGGTCAAAGCTTACAGAAGGTAGAAGACCCTACTTTGATATCAGTAAATTGATTACAGAATAATTGATAAGCTTCTCTTAAAGACACTGTCAGATAATATTTGCTTTCTTTCATTTTCTTCCCTTCTCTCCAAAAAAATCTCATTTTTCATTCCAGGAGCAGTATAAACAATTTCAGGTCGGAAGTAAAAATTGATAATTTCTTCCTATAAATCAAGTTTAGAACTGAGTGTTAATTTCTGATGTCTTTTCATATTGCAATGTACTTCATTGACTGACTTAGTGACAACAGCTCTCATTTTTGTGGGAGATTTGAGAAGAGCCTTGAGAGTCTTCTTTATAGCTTTACCAAATGCCTAAGGAGAGTGATAAGCTACTGCAGCTGATGGTGGTGCCTGTTCAGTTTTGTTCATATTTTCATGTTTCAATTTCCTTCTGTGCTCAGCCTTCCTTGACATCTCCTTTTCTCCACAAATATTCAGTTGTATTTGATCTCTCTTACATCTCTCTGTCTTACATTTCTTTCTCATCCTGAGTTTATTTTTCTCCTTTACTATATTTGCAAGCCTTATTCTATATTCTTTAGCTCTTTCACTCTTCCTTATTTTCTCCATCACTATCTGCAAAAGCACATATAGCAATATATCAGTTAAAATGATTTAATTTGAGAGAATTTTAACACAAATCTCAATTGCTTATTTAAACAACTTTACCCAACTTAAATGTATTGCAGGAAACATCTGTAGAAGTAACTGTTTGCACTAAACTAGCCAAAGAACAATGGTGGGAAATGTATTTTTATCTAAAGCCTCTCAAATACATGCTGACAACTTGAAGGAAAAAAGTTTCCCATGCATCACATTTCAAATGCCCCAAGCATCACAAAACAGAACAATTAATTTAGCAATTAAAAATGGCAAACTAAAATTGGGCATTTATTAAATAAGAAGAACATATACTATATAAAGTCAAGCCATGAAAATACTTTTCATGACCTTCCTATATTCACAGGAAATGTGAAACAAAACAAGCAGTGTAACCAAGAGTAATTTTTCTGAGTCCCATACATCACAGAGAGTTTTTCTTTGTTTTTCTGTACATTAATACAAGCTAAATTTTTCTTACTGATACATATTACACAACAACTTATATACTAATAAAATTACAGTCATTTGAATGCCTGCAAATATCCTGTGCATCACTCAGAGAATTACCCAAATGAGTTAGTTTATTTTTCATGGAATGTACCTACTTAAACTCCATGTTAGCTGTGATCAACCATAACACCCTGTGGTACAACAGGGACATTGTAGTATTCACCTAAATACTGTACAATTATTAAAGTCATCTAGTGAATGTGTTTACAAGAAAAACTGCATGAGAAAGTTTACATTTTGGCAGCTAGTAAAATTGTGTCTGACATACCTCAAAAAATAAATCAGAGAATATGTGATTATAGAAATAATAGAAGTGATATGCTCAGGTATGCTGACTAACTCTGATCAATACTGGTGAATTCTTTACTCTGCAGTTTATAATGTATAGCCTTGTTAGGTTTGCATGGTAAATGATTTCAGTATAGCCATGTTTTCAATAAGCTAAGGCTTATTTTTTGTATTACTGTATAACAGACTTCAAAATTTATGATCAATATGACAGTGTGTTCCATTTTTGGATGTTCTAATAACTCCAATTTTGATCCTCATATAGAATACTATTGTTTTCTTACCAAGGAGAAATTTTCAAAACTGTATAAAAATCAGTCCATAAATTCACTTGTTGCCCTTTCACCACCATCTCTTAGAATATAAAACTACTGAGTCTATTATGCAATATAACACTATGTAAATAGTTGAAATCTGACATCCAAAGTGGTAGAGACAGTTAAGTTAACACGGCAGTTGTCAGTGTGGGTGTGGTGGGATAGAGAGAGCAAGGAAAGTGGATTTTGGAAAGAAGCTAAACAAAGAATTGATGATATGGAAATTCAGAAGATTATTAGGTAATTTCAGCAACAGAAATTCCATGAGGATGCACAGGCAGCTAAAAAAATATGAGGTAGAGAGAATTATGTAGATAAAGGTGACAAATGAAAGAGGGAAGGATCTTGGGCCCAAAGGAGTCGTGGAATTGAAAGGCTTAAGATATTTAAAATAAAGGAATGCCTATTATATGGGATGCAAGATAACTATCGTGATGTAATTCTGGAATGTGAAGAAACTCAAGAAATAAGAGCAAAACTTTGGATTGATAAGTGGGCTAATTTACCAATAGAGATAAGGGGGGGGGGAAATTGGTGAATATAAAAGCTAGACATGAAATCTAAAGAGTTTGGGAATTATCTGGGCTAGCTTAAAAGAAAATGATTGAAGAAAATAAATAAAAATGGGGATATAGATCAACTATAAACATAATTTAACATAGAAATAGAGGTCATCTCTAGATGCCATTTGGCCTGATAGTTGAATAACCACAAAGTTGAAACTACTCAGACCACTTGGTTAACACTAGAACTGCGACAAATCTAATAATACCTAAACTGCGGGAGTGGTCATTTTGACCCCAGCAATAGAATACATACAAAGAAGGTCTACACTAAAACTTTAATCTAATTTATTTGCAACAATAAATAGCGGTATTTAACATTTTGCTTTAATGATTTAGGCATTATGGTTCTAATTTGAGTGCTTTGCATAACCTTAGCTCTGGTTTTATTTTGGTTTCTTTATTCTACACATGCTTTGCACATATGATTTTTTACTTTTCTTGCACATTTTCCTCACACAGCTTTTTGGCATTTATCACACACATCGCTGATCTTGTTCCTTTGCACAGACTGATCTGGCATTTTCTCCTATTTTTGGGTGGTGTTTGTCCTGTTGACTCTTTCGGTTTTTGCCCTTCTGGTTCCTTTTCCTTGCTTAGTTCTTTTACAAGCTGAAGGATGAACTTCTGTCTTTCCATCTTTATATCCCTTACTTGTTTGTAAATGACCCACGCATTGACAGCCGCAATGTCTAATATATTATAGAAAAGATGCAAAGGTAATTTCCTGCATGCAACTTTAGAAGTGTATTTATGTGTAATTTGGTCTATGACATCTACCCCAAATTTGTAGCATTGTAGAAAGTCACAGTTTCTGGTTTTTCCTTTGTTTCTTTGCTCACTGCTACTTCAGTATGTAACATGCTAAGAACAATCACGTTCTTATTTTTCTTTGCTTGTTAAACTGTTAGGGCAGTTTCTGTTGCCAGGCTGTCTCAAAATGGTGCTGGAATATAATTTAACACTAGGTTTCTTTAGCTCATCAGGGATCTCATGGTGAGATTTGTTTATTGTTCCTCCCAATGATGTTTTCTTTGCTTGGCAAGTTGAAGAGAGATAAGAAATTGTCTGTTGTTTCAGTTCTTCCTTGGTTTATAAATGGCTCCATGAGGCACAGAATAACGTGTTCTCTCAGAGTTGGTGTTACAGGTCAGCTGTCATCCTTACTCAGGTAAGGGAAGGCATTACAAATGTACTTTATACTACGTCAGCTGCAATCCAGAATTTCAGTCCATATTTGTCAGGCTTATTTGGCATAAACTGCATAAACCTATCCTGTATTTTGCTTGGAAGCAACTGTTCATCAGTGGTTTCATTTTTACTTGGGCGGTAACAGCGAAGGCAGTTTCCCACACATTTTTTCCAAATTTCTGAAATAAGGGAGAACCTGTCAGTTGATAAATGTTCACCATGTGTTGATTTTTCATCAAACTGGAGGAATCTCAGTAGTTCCTGATATCTGTCTCGAAGCATTGTGTCCTTGAAGATACCAGGCTCCCAAGATCGTAACTGAAGATCATCCACAGACATATCTTTTGTACATAGTACACCCCGGAAATACATGATAGTATCATTTTTTCCAGCTCCTCGAGAGACACAGTCCAGTCGTTAATTTTCAGTTTTCAGTATTTCTTCATGAGACAAAGCATGGATTCGTCACACAGCAAATGAAAAGCGCTGCTTGCAGAGTTATCCACTCAGTGATAAGCATATGCAGTGGGTCCTCCTTGCTGTTTCAGAATGTTTGCAGCAACTCTTCCTCCAGACAAAGTTGACGACGAGTTGATAATCTCCGACTCAGTTCCATCCCTGGCCACCATTTTTACTGTGCCTGTACTTGAACTTTGCATGTTCTTGAGTCTCACTCTGGTGAGATGCTTGAAGGAAGAGCTTGGGGACATCAGTATTTCCATCTTCCACAGATAGCGAAATGTCGCTATCACTACAATCATTCTCCCTAGTTTCTGGCACGTCATCATCTGCATCAGCAAAACTAAATTCTGGTTCATCAGAATCTTCTAGAAAAATGCATGTCTCATCATTTGGGAAGCTAGGCTTATGAAACATAATTCAAAGTGACTGTCTTCAACAAACAACACTGCCTAAATAGCTGGCACCAACAATGTACCACTGTTCAACACGGCAAATTGTTGATTTATGTATCTGCATTGTTGAGTCATTTATATCCCACCAAGTTGTTGCTACTAAGCTTTACATATACAGGGGTCAAAATGACCCCTCTCGCTGTTCTAGGTAGTGAACTTAATAAAATGGATTAAACATAAAAAACATGGTTATTGACAACTTTTGAGAGCAATGTAAATTAGTAAAAGTAGTGACATCTGAAGAAAACATCCAAAGATCTGAAAACACTATAAAGGGTTGTATTTGAAAGGGGTCATTTTGGCCCCTTCCACCATTTTGGTGTTAAACAGCAATTTGGGAGGAGTTTCTAGTATTTATTATGGCTGTATTTTCCTTCTATGGTCAAGTGATTGTAAAATAATATTATGGAACTAGTTAAGAAATAAATTCAATTCAAAACATGGCACTCAGCAAAAGCATGAACATGGGACAGAAGTATTGCAAATGAAAGTTTTAATAAGATAAAACTGAAGAATAAAAAGGTTGAGATTCCATATACAAAGCTGACAAAAGTACAGAATAGCTACAAAGATGTTGAATTAAAGCTTTATTATAACATTTTGCTAAATATTAGAAATCTAGCTATGACTCCATATCAAACAAACTTAAATAAGTAAAAAAAAAAAATTATTTGCTATTGTTATCTACACTGGAAGTGAATTTGAAGAGATTACAGACATTTTGTATTATTAATATAGTCACTTAGGCTGCATGTAAACTTCATCAAGTGTTTTTACATTACTTGGTTAGACTGTATAGGAACTGATGTTACCTTGTATGCGCACATTTTTATAGTGTTATTTACATTTGCTTTTAAAACTCTGTTATCTGTTTCCACCTTGTCTTTTGTCATTATTTTATTAATTTTATTTGTTCTGATGGTTGTTATTTTATACTTTACACTTCTATCTTTAAAATTTCTTAACATTAAGCATGACTATGACATGTTAGTTGTATTAGGTGTATAATAACATAATTAATTTTAGAGATGTTATGCCTGGTGCAAGTTGCTGATGAGAACATGTATTTTGACTGTTGACCATTATGTCTGACTTTAACAACTTGATTATCGGATTTATTATATTTATAATTGCATATGTTTATTTCTATCCTGAATGAATTTCTGTGCAAACATTTTCACTATATTATGTTCGAAACAGATGTCTACTACTTTTGGACATCAAAATAATGAGAACAAGAAAGCAAAACCTAACATTTGGAATGCACAGAAGACCCACAAATACAGATAACTACATTGTATGATAGCTACAATCCTACAGCACAGAAATATGCAGTCCTGAATAGTCTAACCTACAGATTAGTACACATTCCCAAGAAAATAGTGGATACCAACAAGAATACCAACATATACTCAGATAAGCTACCAGCAATGGCTTCCACAAAAGTGCAATGGACAAGAGAATACCAAATACAAAAAATTGAACCACATAACACACACAACCACCCCACAGAACCATGACCAACCTTGGTTCAGAAAATTCACCTATCATCCTTGGGCACACAACAAATTTCAAACGTTCTTCAAGAATTATAACCTTATCTTAGCTCCAAACAACAACTACAGCATTCAGAAACTGCTATGCAACAAATTAAAGGATTCCATCCCAGCAGACAAAAATCCGGGGATTTATGAAAGTAAATGCTCAGACTGCAATCTTGTATACATAGGAAGGACAAAAAGAAGTCTAGAAACCAGATTAAAAGAACATATACAAAACCTAAAATAGTCAGAAAAATCAGCAGTTGTCCATCATTTCTGGTCCTCAGGACATGAAATCATACCTATTATAAAACTTAAAACCAGCTTATAAACATGCATAGTTGAATGTCTGGGAGAAAATCTACATCATGAAGAAAAAGAACCATACTATAAGTTTTGATTCACCACTATACAGCAACTGTTTGCTTCTTGATATGAGGAGTAACTTTTCAAAACGTGATAAGTCCACAAATACAAATTTTACAGGAGAGGCCAAAAACTGATACTGAGTAAAGTTTTATAGATAATGTAAATTTAAACACTGGGATCTATTTAGAGTTCTTAATACAGAAAAATAGGATAAGTGACAAAAATCTCACTCTTCAATTAAACCCACTGTTGCTGATTGAATTTTGAAAATCTGTGGACTTATCTCGTTTTGCACCAACCAAAAGGACATACTGTATTGAGCAAATTTATACAGAAATAACGCAAGATGATACCTCTTGTTGTTCATTCTTAACCAGTTTAATTGATATAATGAAATCATAAATTGAAGAACATGTTCTCAAACATTTATTTAAACAATAGAATGCAAATCAGTCACCTGTCTTAATATTACATGCTGTCTTTTGAGAAATATCCAGACATCATTTAAGAAATATGATTAAAATTATAATCAAGGAGAGCAATTTAAAATATTTAAAATATACAATCCAAATTCTTACTTCTTTAATTATGTGTCCTTTTCTTAATTTTTTAAACTATATTATGCATTTGAAACTGAGCATTAATAATTCTCCATAATTCTTTTCATAGCTTAATTCATAACTGTTAATAACAGGATCAAAGTTAGTTTTATTTTAAACATCCTGCAATTTTTCTCTTTTCTTTTCTTTGTTTATTTGTTTTTGCTTGAAACATTATCCAGGGAATCTCTATATTAATAATTCAAAAAAGTGTTTCTATATTCATTAAACAAAGCAGTAAAGGTTATCGTTTTTAAAAGTAAAGTGTTAAAATGTTTTGTCAAGTTTGAAACAACAAAATAATACAGAGCAGATATTACAAAAACAAAATTATGACATAAATATCACCAACAAAAGTAGTTTCACATATACTTTCACATGTTCTTCTACAGAGCATTTGATACCCAGGTTCCTCCTCCAAGCAATCACATTCATCCTCAACTGCTTCTTCTTGCTCTTTGTTGTTTGTTGCAGCATCTCGAGTACATCAACCTAAAATTTCAGACTTTCGTCCTCCTTCCAGCCAACACCAAAGCATTGCTTCAGAAGAGCAATTAAGTCTTTCTTTCTTTCTTTCTTTCTTTCTTTCTTTCTTTCTTTCTGACTTTATAGTGTGTATCAAACTGACAGCATTTGGGTCAGGTATCTGATCAGCTGATTCACCTCTTTTCAGGAAGGAGAAATAGTTTTTTGAGGCATCATCCAGTCTCTATAAGTGTTCCATTTTAAAAACAATGAAGGTGTTGTACCCTTTGAATTTCTTTCTCCTATACCCACTGGCTTCTTCAAAACATTGCAGAGACTCTTGAAATTTAAAATATTCCAGTCTATATCTAACTTGTGAACATTTCCCATTTTCTCATAAATTTTATGATATTGCTCAGGAGTTAATATTTCAGATTGTTTCCGAAGACTCTTCTGCAGGCAAGTAGGAGTGGCCATGCACTGGGAATGTAATGCATATTTCTTTAATTGAGTCTGGAGATTTTTTTAGAAGCCACCAATACAAAAAATGAACTGTGTGGGCATCTCTGTTCTTCCCATCCTTTGTTTATAACTTCATGTAGTTGCTCAATGATTTATCCACTATGAACTTTAATTAACTCTAATGATATTCTATCAATTTGTTGTGCTTTAGTATTTCTCAACTTAGGTATTGCCATCACAGCATCCAATTCACCCAAACCCCCCATTTTTTCTTTTTGTCTTCACCACCACAATTTCCCAAAATTTGATTTAGATGTTCTACTCTCTCCTCAGTGTTTTCGTTTATGTTCAATAATGTATTAGGCCGCGCCGTGGCCAAGTGGTCAGACCTCTCGCCTCTCACCTAGACGGCCCGGGTTCAATTTCAAGTGACCGCATGTGAGATTTGTGGTGGACAAAGCGGCACAGGGGCGGATTTTCTCCAGGTTCTCCAGTTTCCCCCACCAATACATTCCAGGGGCTCCATCTTCATGTATCATCATCTGTGGTGCCAGAGCAGTAAAAGCAGGCGTTAAACACTACCAAAAAAAAAAAAAAGTAATGTATTAAAATATTGTCGCAACCCTAGGGAGAATGCAATTAGGGACATAGCAATAACAAGGTAGAGCTTAACATTTACCACTAATTTATTTAACAGTTGCTAACTTGCATAGTATACATATTTAAAGTGACAAAGGAAGAGTTAGTAAGATGAATAACAGATACACTTTACTTTTGGAAACATGTTGAGGTTGCAGCTTGGTTCACACACCCTTGTAACGCAAACAATGATTCTATAAGTACAAAATATACAGACAGAAGATGTGTATTATGCACCCACCCATCCAAACAACTCCATTCAGAAGAACCCGGACATGTAGCTAGATTTTATAAATTTTACCATTCCCCGGATTGACAGATCATCTTTCCCATATAAGGTGAGATACGCCCTGACTTTATAATTATAACAGCCAATTACTGAAACGGTTAAATGACACCCACATAGCCACAAGATGTCACAGCACATGAGCATGGATCACAGGAAATGGGATATCCTGGCATGACTATGATATGTGATGCACTGTTCTACATGACTAAGACAAATGCGACCTCCAACTTTTAAAAGAAATCATAATTGTCTGAAAAAGCTACTAAAAAGGATTATAAATTATTCTAATTATTAAACAATTATTTGTCCGTCAAGCTGCAACCACGACTATATACTTTCTATCTATTATTTAATTTGTCAGAAGTACTTATAGTTCTCCTTTGGCATCCATTCATAATGTCATCTTGGGTTTAAAACCTTCTCTTAACTTCTTAACATAAAACCATGACGGCATAATAAAATGCCCAGTATACTTGGGCTTATCATTTCTGACCAGCATACATTTTAAAAGGTCTAAGTTACTCGTTCTATCTCATGTTTTGGCACTTATTTGATATTTGCATAGAAATCGCTGTGGTCTGTTGCTTTGAAAAGACCTTTGCTGACCTTCTGCTATTCAAAAGAACCAATATGTATGGTACTGTGCATCCAACAAGAAAAGAAATGCCGCCTTCTTTCCAGACCAAAAAACTAAAGAAAGGGGAGGTTGCAGCATTTCATCAAGGTAAACTAACTGTACTGAAATGGAAAGATAAGAGAGACGTCTGTATGCTGTCCACTATCCACAATGCAGAAATGCAGACACGGAAAGTAAAAAACAAAGAAATTGTCAAACCAGCGGCTGTATTTGCTAAAATGACACAATGGGAGGTGTGGATAAAGTAGACCAGCACATCACGAATAATCCATTGCCATGCAAGAGGGGCAAGAAGTACTATGAGAAGATATTTTTTCATCTTTTGGAATTGGCAGAATGGAATGCCTTTATCCTGTACAAAAAACATGGAGTAAAGCACAGTGCCCTTGACTTTCGCATGGCTGTTGCTGAGCAGCTCATTGAAAAACATTTCCTTGTGTTAGTCAAACAGCTTGCAAGCATTCTTAATAAGGCCACAATAACAATAAAAAAGTCATGCTATAATTCCATGTGATTTTAATTTCATGCTTTATTGAATTCAAGCTTTCACTCCTTTCAGTGCTTCATTTTTTTGTTCAAAATTAAAAATACTCTCTCTGCATACTTGTCTGAACCAGGAATTGTCAATAAATATGACATCAGCATACTCTAATTGGATAACTATTTAAATGTGATAACTGAAAAATGTTAGCAAAGTCTTTTCAGGTGATTCAAATTGTGGTCAACTCAAAGACATTAAATCTTGAAGTAAAATCAAATTCTTAATAAAAACAATTGCCTACAGTTTTCAGTACCAAAGGTTCTATTTTGTTCTCCCATATGTAGTTTATTTACTCTGCTGGAATTACCTACAAACACGAATCAAATGAATTAACCATTACAATTGAAACTATTATAACTAAGATTATGTTTTACACTGCAATTTCTCTGATTGTAACTTTTTTCAGTACTTTTCTTCATCAAGAAGGTCATCTTTCATGGCCTAGGAGTAGCCTGCTAGCCTCTAGTTCCCAAAGTCATGGGTTCAAACTTGGCTGATGGCAATGGGTTTTTTTGGGCATAAAAATCCTTAGCATGGCTTCCTTTGTAAGGGAAGTAAAACCACTGGTCCCAAGTAGTAGATTTAGTGCACGTAAAAGAATCTCATGCTTGGTAAAGAGGCCTCTGAGCAAATTAAGCAGTCTTTTATGCCCAATATTCAGCATGTTTGTTACAAAATCTAGCCACTAGGAGCACAGCCTGTGTGACTTTCACTGCATTTCCTTGCACAGTGTCCTATATCTGTTCTGTTGTCACACTGTATTAGTCTTTCTTCTGTTCTAGACCCAGGTGAATAACATTAGGAATGTTTAGAAATGTTTAGTTTTGCTTGAAGTGCTTTCAAAATGCAGTATATAGTACCACAAAGAATGTTTATGTACGATTCTTATGTGCTTGTAGAGAAGTTTAAGGCAATTTGAAACTAAATTCCTGGTGTGTGTGTTCTGAGTAGAGGGCCATTTGTTTGCTTGTAAACAATTTCAGGTAGATGGGATCAATTTGTGATAGGAAAAGAAAAATATACTGGTGTGTGCTTATGGAGCAGAAATTAGACTAAATCAGAGAAAGGTTAGAGCAATTACCTCGAAAATCTCTTAGGCCCCTTGCACAAGAAACTGACATTTCAAAAACTTCAGCATGAAAATCAAAACTTAAAACTCAAACCACACAACACAAGGTTACTGTTGTTCAGGAATTGCTACCATGTGATCACCAGAGTTGGGTAAACTTCTGTAACTGGATTTTGAGTAATGTTAATGATGGAACAATCAATTCACAATTAATACTGTTCAGTGGTGGAGCATGGTTTCATTTACATGGTCATGCGTCATTACCATACAACCAATATTATTCTACTACAGACAAACCCAATTTTATTCTTGATAAAAAAAATCGGTGTATGGTGTGCAATAAATGGATAAAGAATAACAGAGCCTTTTTTTATGAGTGTACCAATAATTTTACTGGCCCTTTGTTTTGAACAGCTGATGGACATTGAATGTTGGTCTGGATATTTCCAGCAAGATTCTGCCAATGCACATACAGTCGATAAATCATTACAATTAATTGCAGAAATTTTTGAGGATAGAATCATTGGTAAAGTTTTACTGGCCTCCTGGTCCCCTGATCTCACGGCATGCAATTTTTATTTATGGGGCAACTTGTAAAGTAGAGTATACAAATTAATCCCCACACATTAGAAGAATTAAAATAAAATATCAGGACAGAAATTAACCCTATTTGGGAAGCTAAGTTAATGCATGTGAATGAAAATCTACTCAGAACATGCCGTAGATGCATTGATGCAGATGGATGGTATTTGCAACATCTCCTGTAATAAGGTATATTTTGTGTTTATTCTGATAATTGTTAATATGATTTGAGATTTTATTTGATGTCCAAACATGTGTGACTGGGTGATGGGACATGCGACTGCCAGCTAAGTGTACAGTATACAACTGAGAAATGGACTGTGCACCTGACTGCCAAGTTTTGTAGCACACTTACTGTAGAATGGGATGCTGAGAGCAAAGGCATTTATAGAGTGTCCATAGATAAAAGTAAATTGCATTTTTTCCTCAAAAAAGAAGTTGTTCTGCTTAAAAGAAGACTGCATCACATTTTTATGATAGGTTATAGAGGCATGTTTCAAATTGGATTCACCATTTACATCAGAAAATTTCCAAGGTTACACCATGCTTTGAAACTATAATTTTCCAGGCTATAATCATAAATAATTTGCTTTATTTTTCCATGTGTAATAAGCACAGACTCACCATTTCTTTGGGGAGGAATCATCCCGTTTTTTTATAATAAATAGAAATCAAAAGTAAACCACCACAACCATGTTTTATAATAAACAGAAATCAAAAGAAAACCACCACAAGCCCAGTATACATCTTCCCTCTCTGCAGTTTTCTGGCAACATCACTTGACCACACAACTCTGTGACATGATCATGCACCGAAGCACTACAGCATGACCATGTGACCAGTAGGACCAATATTAGTGTTCAGAATGAACATGCACACATTTCAAAATACAATCTTTAAGCATAGCATGAAATATGGGATGTTTTCCATCTTGTATGACAGTAACGTGGGATACAATTCTTTCTTTTTAAGCACAGGAAATCCCAAATAATACAGGATGTCTGGCAAGTCAACTTGGAGAGTCAGGCCTCTATATTTATGCTGTTGGAGAGAGGATGACCCAGCTATATCCCCAGGCATTGGGTAATTGTGTAGCTCAGTTACCTCAAGGTCGCCACTCCCCATATCCACTTATGATACATATTACATTAAATAACAAAAAAAAATTCTGTAACATTTTATTGATGTATACCTTACCTTTAACCATCTGAATTTTACTCCACAATTTTAAGCTTATTCTGGCAGCAAGCCAAAATTGTATAACAGAAATACTGTCATTAAGAAGAGATATCAGACTATCTTCTGCAATAGCTGAAAAGGTATATCAGAAAATGTAATGCTCAATGCTTATACCTGAATGATAGGGAGGTGAATGTTGAAAAGCGACTATTTAACCTCCATTTGACTAATTGGTAACCTTAGAGTTTCATATGGCACATTTCACTGGAGCAACTCATATACTATTCAAAAATTATGCACAATATACATATGTTTGATAATGGTTCTTTCTTACTAATTATGCGTAAGTAATAAATTGGAAAGTTAAATCTAACTTGAAAAACTCAATACCATGGCTGAGATTAAAACATGGATCTTTAGCTCTCTATACTGATGCTCCTACAGCTTTAGCTATTGGGTGAGGTGCCTTACATACATTAAACCTTCTCTGAATCAGGTATCCCTTCTTGAATACTTGGCCCAATTCTCTAGTTGGTTATAGAGTCACAGAATGGCTTACTAGATTATTTTCCTCAGTGCTCTTCTTAGGGAGGCGAGTTTAACTGCAGAGGAATTTATTCTTCACCACAGGAATAGCCACATTTGGAATTATGAAATACCACTTCTCTCATCATGCAAACCATCAGGAGAAGTTCAATTTGAATAAGTAGGCTGCATGATTAATAAATCATTTGATTGGCTAACACCTTCCTCTGTGATTAAATGGTTATGTGTATTACGTGTTTTAGTTCATGTGTTCCTATGCTTGGACTATAATGCTGATCCTGACATCACTTGCATAACATTTTTTCCTATTGGATACTTAAAGAGCCTAGTGTTTGAAACCCATTTGCTTCAGATCAATGTTTGCTATCAAAAAATCATTGGCTCTCTGTGATACAGTCATACCACTCTAGAATTATTTGAAAGGTTCCTGTATATATACAAGAATGTTGATGCTCACTAAATCCTTCCAAAACATTTTATAACTCCTCTGTACTGATAGCTGCAAAAGCCAAGTTTAGCATCCTCTTATAATTCATTTTTTGCAAGAGCAGCACTTTTATTCATTGATAGACTTAGAATGTCTTCCATCATTTTGAATACCTCTCTTTGTTGCAGAAGAAAATCAAGCTTTTTCTAAGAACCTTTACTTAGCTTAAATTGAAAGAATATTTTTTAATGTCCTTTTCAGCCAGTTTGACAAGCTGTACATGTACAGGCATCCTCAGTAGTGACTATGTATAAACTCTTAGTTGACAGCTTCTGTAGGGATGGGATATGTGGAACAGGCTTTTGCTTCATCATGCAGTGGTGAACAATCAGTTCCTAGGACCCTTAATGAAGTGGTAGACAAGTAATCTGAACTGACTAGTGAAGAACTGCATTTGAAATGGGTATGTCCCTCAATTACCCTGAAAAGGAATGAAGATGATGACAATAAAAACGATAATGATGACAACATCAATAATAATAATAATAATAATAATAATAATAATAATAATAATAATAATAATAATAATAACAATAACAATAGCAGCAATAGCAACCACAATACCAATAACTAATAATGATGATGGCGATGATAACAATAATAACAATAATAACAACAACAACAATAATAATAATAATAATAATAATACACTAATATTTATTTATTTACAGGTTTCAGATATACTCAGAGATTCTACATTTACAAATGCTACTACTTTCAATGTGTAAACTATTTACAGTTTTACAGATTTTATCACATATATTTAGCCTTGATTTGCATTTGTCATATTTAACCTCAACTAATTATTTATGCAATCATTTTCAACATATATATTTACAGATTTGTCTCACCTATATGAACATTTCTATTTGCATACGCCTATGCCTCAGTTAATCTCACCTCTATATTCATTTTTGAGAGCTTTAAGTTCATTTTTAAATCTCATTTCTTTTTGTAACTTAACAGGCAATGTTAATTCATTGTATAATATCAATCCTTTGAATAATGGATGCTTACAGGTTGATTTGAGGTTAACATGTATATTCTGTGGTAGTTAGCCATACTTCTGGTACCCCCAAGGGGCCTACTATGGTAAGTACGGGTTTGACGCACTCGGGATCCAACCTTGATTCCATCATGTGGGCAACCTTTGAGTGGTGAAGGAGTCAGGAGAATAAAATGCCCACCCACGTGTGGGCTGTGGGTCGAGACCCATGTCGATGGAAAGGAATATCCTGGTTGGTTGAGGGTTGTGCATCTGAGCTTGGGCTTCTGCTCTTCAGTAACTGGGGAGGGTGTGGAGCCTAATACACTGCGTTGGTTTCTGCTTTACCTAAATGGGAGACTAGGGACTAACCTACCCCTAGTCAATCGACCAGGACTTGGTATTATACCAAACTCCAGGATGAGTGGGATGGCATGCCTGCTATATCCCTGTGTAGCCCTGTCACCCCAGTGGGTGACCCCTCGTTGGGCTCCGTGGTAGATGGGGAGCAGTGTGGGATAATATCTTGCTCATTTTTATGGCACCCAATAACAAATTTGTTAAACTAGGGAATGATGTAGCAAAAGAAGTAGCTGAAGCTTGCGGTCCTCACTACTTGGTTGTTAATTGAACAGAGGAAGGTGGAAAAGTCTCCACTGTGAGCCATTCACCGCTCAAAAAAGGCTTGACCAAATTGCTGGTTCTGTAAAGTCGTGTATTAAGACTCGTAACGGCACGCTCCTGGTAGAGGCACACACCAGGCGGCGAAATTACTTCAGGCTACTTTGTTAGCCAGCTATCCAATGAAGGCTGAGGTGCACAAGACACATAACTCCTTGCACGGCGTTGTCACCAACCGCGCCATAGACGGTCTCTCGAATGAGAAGATAAAGCAGAATCTCGCAAAACAGGGTGTTAGATCTGTGTGCCGGGTTACACGGAGTGAATGGTAAATTCGTGCCTACCCGTACCCTGTTCCTCACCTTTGATCGGATGCTGTTGTTGACACGTTTGATGTGGCTAACATCTTGAGCAGTGCATTCGCTCGTGTTTCTAGCACCATTAGTTATTCGCCTGAGTTTCTTGCAGTGAAGACTCATGTGGAATCTCAAGGTTTCTCCTTCCGTTCAGGAGACCTTGAGGACTATAATCGGCTCTTCACCATGGCGGAGTTGGACCCGCGCTTTCCTCTTCGCGAAACTTTGCACCAGGTCCAGATGAAATCCACTACCCAAAGTTGTAATATCTCTCTCCTGAAGGTAAGGCTCTCCTGCTCGAAGTCTATAATCGTGTTCGAGTTGACGCTACGTTCCCCGGAAAGTGGTGGGAGGCCATCATCATACCTATTTTGAAGCCAGGGAAAGACCGTCATCTTCCTTCTAGCTGCCGTCAAATTTCCCTCACCTGTTGCGTCTGCAAGGTGATGGAACGCATGATTAATGGACGGTTGGTGGGGTGGCTGGAATCCAACAATCTATTGATTATTGCCCCCATTGTGGGCAGCGGTTGGCCGACCACCTTGTTTCGTTGTCAACGCATATCATGATCGGCATTCTAAAGAACTGTCAAACTGTTGGAAAATTCTTTGACTTCGAGAAGGCCTATGATACATGTTGGAGATCAGAGTTCCTACGCTCCCTACATCACTGGAAAGTACGCCGACGCCTACCACTTCTTATTCAGGAGTTTCTGAAAGACCGCTTTTAAGCGTAACACTGTTTGCTATAGCGATGAATTGTATGCGTATATCGCAATGTGTTACCCTGGGTGCCTCGCCCTGCTTATTCGTAGTCGACTTTGCCATCTGTTGTACTTCTTAGCGTACGCCGATTTTGGGACGCCGTTTCCAGCAGTGTTTGGACAATCTTACTGCTTGAAGCTCGGAAAACGGCTTTCGTTTCTCAACTAAGAAGACAGTCTGCGTTAACTTCTGGCGCCTTAGGTGGCGAATGGCGCTTTCTCTTCGACTCGAGCCAGATCAGGCGAGATTCCTGGGTTTGCTATTCGATCGGAAACTATGTTGGTCATCACATATAGCGCAGTGTGACCGGCCTCTTAATATTTTACGGGTCGTGGCAAAGCTTGAGGAGCGGATCAGACAGTACTGCTCCGTCTTTATCGGGCGCTGATCCTTTCCAAGTTAGACTATGACTGCTTTGTGTATTCTTCAGCACGACCATCTGTGCTGAGAAGATTAGACAAAATCCATAATCAAGGCATCCGTGTGGCTGTTGGAGCTTTTCCAACCAGCCCAGAAGTGCGAATCGGCAGAATCGCAGTTACACTGCCGGCGTGATGTCTTTTTAGCAAATTATGGCTGTAGACTACAGAGCATGCCTAAGCATCCATCCTTTTATCCCCATTTTAATGCTGATCTGGACATTCGCTATAGTAGTAGTTAATATAGAGAGGTTCTGGGCCAGGGGCTAATGCGCATACATGAGACAGATAGGGAATATAAGGAGCGGGGGAGTCTAGCGAGAGATCAGCACTGGGGCTAATGTGCTTGCATGGTGGAGATAGGGAATTCAAGGAGCTCATACTAGAAGGAGGGAACCTAACCCAGGCTGAAAGTTTTAGAGTATTCTTCAGTCATTTAGAGTCCCTTTCACGGTAGTTTGCTGTGTTTATTTTCCTAGGTTTTGTCTTGTTTAAAGCTTTTTTCGATTGCGGGATGTTATTAGAAGACTTTTCATTTTGCAGTGCTTTTCTCTCCTTTTTGAGTGTGTAGAGAACATTTATAAGTCCTTTCTACGTTTCGTGAGTACAAGTACAGCTGTTTCGAAGGCTTTTAATGACATTTCATGTCATTTGGAGGGAGTTTAGGTCTCTAGGTCAGCTAGTTTCAGGGTACTTTTCAGACATTTTTTTAGTTTTTTTCAACTGAGTTCACGTCATTTTGTGGGTACTTAACACTCTAAAGCTAATATTTTAGGATTTTTCAAACGCTTTTGCTCATATTTAACATTATTTTCCAGTGTTTTGTATTGATTTTTGTCGCTTTTATAAGCGTTTTATCATGTTTTAGTGTTATTTTTCAGCATTTTCACATACATTTTTCAGGATTTGTTAGATGATTTTTCTACTTGCTACTGTTTTTTAGTAGGCTTTTAATGTCATGCCACACACCATTTGGGGAGGGTGTTTAGGACTGTAGGACAGGGTATTGATGAGACATTTTTAGCTCTTTTCCATACATCTCGAATCGTTTTGTTGGTATATAGGACTCTAAAACAGATATTTTGGCCCCTTGCAGGCGTATTACTAATATTTAACAGTATTTTACGGTGCTTTCTGATGTTCTAACGCTTTTATAGACATTTTACACATCTTGAATCTACTTAGCAGAATTTTGTAATGTTTTGTAGTGCTTTCTGTCCCTACAGATCATTTACGATTTTAAGGTATTCAGAACTATAGGGTAGTGTTAAACCCTCAGGCTATAGGTTTTTCAAATCACTTTGAATGCATTTTTGGAAGGTCTTTAATCAATTTGTGACTGCTACGAAGGTGTACTACAGATATTTTTTTACGTTTAGGAGCACTTTAAAAGTATTTAAGGTAATGTCCTTTTCATTCGACCTTGTAGATCCCTTTTGTTACGTTTGATGGTGATTTACTACATTTTGTGACGGTTTATGCCATTTTTCTACAACAATTTCATGTTTTTGTTGTTTGTTTGTTTTGTTTTTTTTTTGCACTAATTGATGTCATCGTTTCAGCGTTTCAGACATTTCTCTCACTATTTTACTATGTTTTATAGAACTTTAATATGTTCCAGGATGATCTGAGCGCTTTTTATAGACTATCTATTTTATAGTTTTGTCATATTTTTCCATGGTTTGCACCCTTCAGGATCATTTCTGTATTCTGTTACAGTTTTTTGCAGTCCTTTAAAACCCATATCATATATCCTTTTTTCATACTGCTACATGTTCAGATGATAACTTGTGAAGCGAGGGGATATGTTTGTATGTCTTACAGTCTTTCATAGGTTGTAAGTCTAACATAACCTAACTTTTCATGTCTCCATCTTTTTGTATTTGTCTTTTTGCATGATGTCTCTTTTCCTATGATGTCGCTAGAAGAATGCCCTAAGCCTTTGTTGCTGAAGTGTTAACAGTTTAGTAAACATTATGATTCCTCATGTTTTATTCGTCTTTTGTTGTTTTTGCCTTTATTGAAGATATTTTTTCTTTAGGGTAATGATACCGACATTTATTGTTGTTTCTATTGAAACGTTGAGCATATTTTCTGATTCATTGTTATTATTTTTAGTTTTTATATCAATATATCTAGTATGTGAGGTTACGCGTATCTCCTCTTTTATCTGGGCTTGAGACCAGCATTAGAAATTTATTCCAATGGCAGAGTCCCCGCCGACCCTTATTCTAATTCTTCTATGTTTGTGTATTTTACTAGATGCATGGGAGCGTTTGCAGTGTAAACTTTAATTTTGTTCCTTCGTTACAGATGATGAGCAATGCATGTAGTATTCTCTCATGATACGTTCACAACTTTGTAGTGACCATAACCATAGGTTGATATTCCATCATCAGCAATCACTCTTTTATCATCATGGGGCGATAGAGCGACTTTGTTGACTTTTACAGAAGAAACGTTATGCTGTTGTGACATGATCAAATTCATAGGAATTTTTATTATCTCGCTGTTTTTAAGACAGTCTACATAACTATCGAATGCGATGTACTGCCTGATAGCGCTCCGTTTTATACCTTTGATCTTTTTGATCATTCCTCCATCAATATCAAGAGCATACTTCTTAGGTGTCAGTCCGACAATGCGTTGAATGATTTTTCCATTAGCTTCATCTTTAAACTTTCCTAACACTTTTTTGTTCTGTGTGGAGTGGCATATGTGGCTTGCAGGGTAATCAGATGTATCCAATTGTTCAAGAAATTGCATTTTGTCCGGTATATGTCTGCTGTTGTAACTCGATGAATGAAGGAATATGTATCCATGTACATAAGCTTCAGGTTTTCAGCCCCATAATACGTCAATAGCACATTATATTGGTATGAGTACATGAGGGTTTTTGAGATATCCAGCACACTCATTCCGATGTATATTGGCTTGCTGAATATAATCTGCCGTGAGGTCATATGAACAGCTGCTAGGTTAGGTCCATATATACTTCTATCGATGAATGTCGGCTTAGCAGTCAGCTTTTCCAATGTTTTCACGTTTGTCGCAAGGCATATATCCATGCGATTTCGTATATTCTCCATGGTTTTTCCAAACATAGCATTGTTGAGGAGTTTGTACAGATCCTTTTCAAAGTCATTTCTAGCCTGTTGCCTCAGCTTGTTATTAAACGCTATGTAAGGTTTTAACCAGCACGATTGTTGAAATAGTAGCACTCGATGGGTTTTTGTCAGTCGTAGACCATATGAGAGTGCCTGTTTTAACGCCATGTAATGTACAACATACTTCTTCCTACTTCCAAGGTATGCAATTAGTTTCTTTACAGTTGAATTCTTTGGCTTCAGACACTCAAGCAAGAATGGCAAATCATTATGCAGATCGTGAAGCTCAGTAGGATAATCCGCATCAACTTCGAATATACGAGGGCCGTTCAGAAAGTAGCCTCCGGTTGATTGCAAGAAATTCACCAAGTTAAATAAAAATATTTTAATATATACATCTTACAACTACATCTTTGCACTATTTTTCTACATAGTTTCCATAACGATTGAGGCACTTATCGTATCTGTTCACAAGCTTTGAAATTCCTTCTGCATAAAAATCACCCGCTTGTGCCTGGAGCCAGCCTGTGACCGCATCTTTGAGCTCTTCGTCGTCATCAAACCGCTGGGACCCGAGCCATTTCTTCATATGCATGAAGAGGTGATAATCGCTTGGCGCCAGATCTGGGCTGTAAGGTGGATGGTTGACAAAGTCCCACTTGAAGGACTCAAGAAGGGCTGTTGTTCTGCGAGCAGAGTGAGGACGGGCGTTATCGTGCAAAAAAAAAAACGATACCGGAAGTCAGCATACCACGGCGTTTGTTCTGTATAGCCCGTCGTAATTGTTTTAGTGTTTCACAGTAGACTAATGGTCGTCCCACGTTCCATGAATTCAACCAACAACACCCCTTTTGCATCCCAAAACAACGTTGCCATCAATTTTCGGGCAGAAAAATCTTGCCGGGCTTTTATTGGTTTGGTAGGCGAATTTGAATGTGCCCACATCTTTGATTGTTCTTTTGCCTCAGGGTTCACGTACTTAATCCAGGTTTCGTCCCCGGTCATGATTCTGTTTAATAATGGTTCACCTTCGGCCTCATAACGTGACAGAAAGTCTAATGCAGAGGCCATTCTTTGAGTTTTGTGGTGGTCGGTAAGAATTTTGGGCACCCATCGTGCACAGAACTTACGGTAACCCAATCTTGCTGTCACTATCTCGTACAAGAGAGTCTTAGAAATCTGTGGAAAATCAGTAGACAACTCCGACATTGTGAAACGTCGGTTTTCACGAACTTTTGCATCAACTGTCTGAACGAGTTCGTCCGTGACCAATGATGGTCTACCACTCCTCTCTTCATCATGAACGTTTTCTCGTCCACTTTTAAATAAACGTACCCATTCACGGACCACTCCTTCACTCATAACTCTTGGTCCGTACACGGCACAAAGCTCACGATGAATAGCTGCTGCAGAATATCCTTTGGCTGTAAAAAACCTTATAACAGCACGCACTTCACATTTGGCGGGGTTTTCTATTGCAGTACACATTTCAAACGGCCACAAACACTAAACTAGCGCAGGTACGACTTTCACTCGACCACGGCTTGATGCCGACTGACCTGCTGAGTGCGTGAATGCACAGATGGCGTCGCTACTCCCCCCACTACCCGCACTGTGACCGATCGGAGGTTACTTTCTGAACGGCCCTCGTATATCCAAGAGGATCATTTCCTTTTAGTGTTTCTATATTAATAGTATCGGGAGAAATCCAATGAAATCCTCCATAAGGCAGTCGATGCTCCATAGCCCATCCACATTGGTTATTTGCGTCTTCGTATGTTATAAATTGAGTTGGTTTATTTGAACCAAACTCCTCCATGTAAGTGTTGTTAGCCTGGGCATACCGATGAGACACCAGACATAGTCCTCCTCTTATTCCTGATTCTACCATGAGAAGCAGCTCATAATCCATTAATAATTCTAGTTCAATTCCGGTATACAGAAGCATAGCGTCCCAGGCTAGTCCTGGAGATGTAAAGTAATGTGCGGGATCAGCTTTATGAGTATTCAGTGTTTGCTCTCTGAAGGCTTCAAAAACATCTGCGAGTAGGAGAACATTTGAGGTTAAGTAGAGATCACCGTATTCCTCCAAATTTCGGATATTAAACTGTTCCCATACATTTTCAGAATTTTCGTGGTCTTGATCATTGATTTCTTCTTCATTTAGTCTATTGTAAAACGCTTCCTTTGGAGGGAAGCATGTTTCTTTTAAAACATGCCGTGATGTTATGTAATCATAGGGAAATACTCCTTTGCGAGTCACCAAACCAATCTTCACTTCTCCAAAGTATTTGCATGTCTCAGGAAACTATGTTAGGGCTTTTGTTAGTTTATCCAAACTTGAACTGAGGAAACGGTATGTATCCACAAACCGAAGCTTAACATGCTTCGAGAATGAAAATACTTTTCTTCTGAGCACGGAATCACCTCCACTCTTTTACTTGCACAACCAAACTGTTTAACGATGAAATGAGAATCATATCCACTTAAGTTGTGCATGAAGACAGGAACATACTTCGGTGTTTTGCAGGATAGATTGCATTCATTATGAAGACTTCCGCGATATTCCTCAATCAAATGGTCATGATCCCTAACTTTCCAGTTTTCTTCAGTGAATTGTTTATTACACAAGTAGCATTCTGTAGAAGACTCGAAATCCTCCTGTTGTTGGTCCGATAGTTTAAGAGGTTTAGCAGATTTGTATATACTGCTAATCTTATTTGCAAGAGAAATTAGATAATCCATAAATTTCTCAGCAGCATACTCTGTATACATAAGGGACAAAAGGAAGACCAGTCTGCAGCAGCTCAGCAGATGACGCTGGTTTGACGTAAACAGCGAAACTCCTTGGAGAATGCTTCTGATAGGGTGTTGTGTAGGAAGCTTCCGGATTAGACTCGCATGAGTAATACGGATTAAGACTACTCTCAAAATCCGCATAGATGACTTACGGGAGTTTTAGCATCCTTTCCACATTTTTAAACTGAACTATAGAGGTCTCCTTTGTAGGCATAACTATCCTAGCGACAGCATGATTCCTACAGATAGTAGCATGTTCCTTCAATTTTTGCACTCCACTTCGTCCATATCGCCCATCAAAGTGGGTGAAGCAGCGTTTACAGGTGTATACTTGTCCTTCATATTTTGTCTTTTGTTCTCGAATAAGTTTCCCAAAGTTCTTGATATATACATAGTGATGCGTGCCATTTCCATCACTCAGAAGAAGAAGGTCGCGGTGATCAGCTAGTTCTTGCTCCACAACCTTTATTGGAAACACTTCTTTCTTTTCATCCAATCCAAACACGTTGATAGATGTTTTATTTTTCTTTACAAATGCAGGGATTTCAGACAATGGTGTAGGAAATGTGATGCACGAGAAGTCGTATTTTTCCTCGAGTTTCTTGCAGTTACTGACACGTGGAGGCTTGTGGTCAACGAATTGAGCAAGAATGGCGTATAAAAAGCACCGTTCATCACGACGGTTCTGAGGGTTTACACACGCTTTTTTTTTTTTTTTTTTTTTTTTTTCCCTCTATAGATGTAGGTAGAGGAATATAACTGGTTCTGCGAAGGGGTTTGTACTTGTTAATTCGAAGGCGCACCCCCTCCACAGCAAGCAAAGCCCAATTGCTTCCTTTAAGTTGTGATTCATCCATTTCAGTATCTAGTTTCTTGAATTTCGTTTCCAGTATGGTGTCTAAATCAATTTCAAGAAACACCACATGATTCCTGGTTTTAAAGGTCTTGTCTGTAGTTTCTACAGCACTGTTAATAAATCGACGTTCCACTAGCAGGTTAATCTTCACAACTTTTTGCATGGGGAGCTCTTTTTGAACAGATTGCATAATCCTATGCTTAGCTATCTGTAGGTAACTCTTGGTGTCACTGCTTGAATTGCATCGGATGAAGTAAGATTTAAGACGTCCTTCAAACGAAGTCTCATATTCTTACATGTCGCATTCGTTCTCCATTGTAGAGAATAGTGGGTGTCTGGTAGGCTCAATTTTTGTTTTCTTCCGAGCCATGCCGGCACCGCAATTCTCTTCATGTCGACTCCCATTGTAGCTATTCCCGAAGGTTGTAGCACAGTGTTTACATTTGAAGAGTTGACCACAACTCATAACGTTTCTTCTGTAAAAGTCAACAAAGTCGCTCTATCGCCCCATGATAAAAAAGTGATTGCTGATGATGGAATATAAACTTATGGTTATGGTCACTACAAAGTTGTGAACGTATCATGAGAGAGTACTTAATGCATTGCTCATCATCTGTAACGAAGGAACAAAATTGAAGTTTACACTGCAAACGCTCCCATGCATCTAGTAAAAGACACAAACATAGAAGGATAAGAATGAGGGTCGGCGGGAACTCTGCCATTGGAATAAATTTCTGATCCAGGTCTCAAGCCCAGATAAAAGAGGAGAGACGTGTAACCTCACATGCTAGATATATTGATATAAAAACTAAAAATAATAACAATGAATCAGAAAATATGCTCAAAGCTGCAATAGAAACAGCAATACTTGTCGATATCATTATCCTAGAGAAAAAACATCTTCAATAAAGGCAAAAACAACAAAAGACAAATAAAACATGAGTTATCATAATGTTCACTAAACTGTTAACACTTCAGCAACAAAGGCTTAGGGCATTCTTTTAGCGACATCATAGGAAAAGAGACATCATGCAAAAAGACAAATACAAAAAGATGGAGACATGAAAAGTTAGGTTATGTTAGATTTACAACCTATGAAAGTCTGTAAAACATACAAACATATCCCCTTGCTTCACAAGTTATCATCTGAACATGTAGCAGCATGAAAAAAAGGATATATGATATGAGTCTTAAAGGACTGCAAAAAAACTGTAACAGAATACAGAAATGATCCTGAAGGGTGCAAACTATGGAAAAATATGACAAAACTATAAAATACTAGATAGTCTATAAAAAGCGTTCAGATCATCCTGGAACATATTGAAGTTCTATAAAACATAGTAAAATAGTGTGAGAAATGTCTGAAACACTGAAACGATGACATCAATTGGTGCAGAAAAAAAAAAACAAAAAAAAACAAACAAAACAAACAAACAACAAAACATGAAATTGTTGTAGAAAAATGGCATAAACCGTCACAAAATGTAGTAAATCACCATCAAACGTAACAAAAGGGATCTACAAGGTCGAATGAAAAGGACATTACCTTAAATACTTTTAAAGTGCTCCTAAACGTAAAAAAATATCTGTAGTACACCTTCGTAGCAGTCACAAATTGATTAAAGACCTTCCAAAAATGCATTCAAAGTGATTTGAAAAACCTATAGCCTGAGGGTTTAACACTACCCTATAGTTCTGAATACCTTAAAATCGTAAATGATCTGTAGGGACAGAAAGCACTACAAAACATTACAAAATTCTGCTAAATAGATTCAAGATGTGTAAAATGTCTATAAAAGCGTTAGAACATCAGAAAGCACCGTAAAATACTGTTAAATATTAGTAATACGCCTGCAAGGGGCCAAAATATCTGTTTTAGAATCCTATATACCAACAAAACGCTTCGAGATGTATGGAAAAGAGCTAAAATGTCTCATCAATACCCTATCCTACAGTCCTAAACACCCTCCCCAAATGGTGTGTGGCATGACATTAAAAGCCTACTAAACAACAGTAGCAAGTCGAAAAATCATCTAAGAAATCCTGAAAAATGTATGTGAAAGCGCTGAAAAATAACACTAAAAGATGATAATACGCTTATAAAAGCGACAAAAATCAATACAAAACACTGGAAAATAATGTAAAATATGAGCAAAAGCGTTTGAAAAAGCCTAAAATATTAGCTGTAGAGTGTTAATTACCCACGAAATGACGTGAACTTGGTTTAAAAAATGTCTGAAAAGTACCCTGAAACTAGCTGACCTAGAGACCTAAACTCCCTCCAAATGACATGAAATGTCATTAAAAGCATTCGAAACAGCTGTACTAGTACTCACAAAACGTAGAAAGGACTTATAAATGTTCTCTACACACTCAGAAAAGGAGAGAACAACACTGCAAAAAAGAAAGGTCTTCTGACAACATCCCCCAATCGACGAAAGCTTTAAACAAGACAAACCCTAGGAAAAACATTAAAAATAATTGATAAACACATCAAACGACCGTGAAAGGGACTCTAAATGACTGAAGAATTAATCTAATACTTTGAGTCTAGGTTAGGTTCCCTCCGTCTAGTATGAGCTCCTTGAATTCCCTTTCTCCACCTTGCATGCGCATTAGCCCTAGTCCTGATCTCTCGCTAGACTCGGAAGATTTTAGAATAGTTTTTCGGAGATCGGTGTTTTCAGGGTGGTATGCTGAGTGGTCGGCTCTCCGTCGAAACATGCTTCGGGAAATTAAAGACCTCCCTAAAATCTTGGTTACCTAATCGCGCTTCTCTCATCGTGAGGTCTGCCTGACTCTTTGCGAATTGGCCACTGTATTTTTACTCATTCGCATTTGTTTAGGAAGGAACCTCCATCTATTTGTCCGCTCTGCGGCGAGGCGCTTTCCGTCCGTCATGCCTTGATGGAGTGTGCTCGTCTAGCACCACCACGTGCCACCCTGCAACTTCCGGCCAGGATTTCGGAGGTCTTGGCCAATGATACCTGAGCAGTGGATAAGGTTTTTAAATTTCTATCTCAAGTGACATTTGCCTTAAGAATCCAGTTTTATTTTGATTTTTAAGGCTTTGACGGCAGACAATGGAGTGATATGTAGGGTTCTTAAATCTTTTATTACCTTTGTCACTTTGAGGTCTATCATTTAACCATATTTATAACGTTTTCTCTCCATTGTTCGCTATGTTGTTGTAAATTCATGAATGTGTTTGGGCATTCATTGTTCTTTTTATACAGATGTTGTATGCCACTTTTATTCTCCAAGCTATTTTAACAATGTTTTTAGTTTCTGGTTCCTTTCGGGATTTTACCAATTTATTTTAAGGGTGCTTTTTATTTTTGGTTCTAACCATGATTTTATTTTCTGAGAGCGCTAAGAACCTTTGTAGCTGTGTGCCCTAAACTTCACTCACTCACTCACTCACACCACCACCATCACCACCATTGCCACTGCCGCGCCGTCATCATCATACCTCTGGTATGTAAATTGTAAGGCATATTGTTACTTGACTCAATATTTTCCTTCTCTGTTGCAATAATATTACCTTAAAAATGATTATAGTAGAAGTACATAAGAAAAGTAATTGGGCTCAATTACAATTACTTTAGAAATATGTACTCATTTACAATTACAAATTACTATTTCTAAAAATAATCAGTAAAAGTAAAATTACAATTTCAATTCCCTACTTTACTTAAGGGGATCAGTATACAGGCAATGTTGAAACTCATGAAATTCGGATATCTGTTATTCTGTAACTACCAAAGATTACTAATTGAAACTTTTACGCACTTAAAATGCTCCATTCTACACACTTTAACAAATTTCTTACATTTATTTCCATTACCAAATAAAATAATTTTTTCCTAATTGTTTATTAATACTAAATGTTATAAGTATGTAAATAAATGTAATATGGTAAAGTATGTATCTGTTAATAGCAAGTAACAGATATAAATTTGTGCTTTCTAAGTTTGCAGTTTTAGAGGAAAAGATATAGGAGAAAATGCATAACTTTTGGTTAATAAGTTTTAAAAATAAAACTAATCTTTTTAGTACATTCCAGGATCATAGAAGCATTATGAGGGTAATCTTCCATTTTATAGCTTTTAATAGTTATATAGTACCTATACATATGAATATCAACATAGAAAAAATTGAGAATAAAACTATTAATTATTAAATAAATAAACTGATAATTTAAAGAATTTTTGTGTACTGAGTCTGGTTAAGAATGATGTGCATCATTTTGCTTTTTAATGGCTGATTTTTAAATTATGTCAGATTGTTATTAGTATATAACTGTAGCCTGGGAAAATAACCAGAAATCTTTGTTATCACTGAGTTTTAATTCCATGCTATCAGTTGTATGGCTTCTTCTTCTGCTGACCATTGGTTGTGAGTAGCAGCAGCAGCAGCAGCAGCAGACTGTTGGCAGAAGACTTCCAAAATTGATATCCCATTGTACTTAGGTGGTACTATGCATGGAAATGTTGTTTCGTATCCTGTCGCCTCAAACTTCAAATCCTTAAGCCTCCTGCCAAACATCCTTTACAGTATAGCATTCCATGCCTTGGTGCTTTCCTTGGCTTTTCCTTCCCGGCATTAAGGCTTTGGTCATGGTCCTTTATTGTTCCGCCAAGCTCTTCCACCTTTTCCATGAGAACTTCCAGTTTTTTACCCGTTTTACCAATTTTTGCCCACATTGTTCTTGTGCTGGCCAATTGTTCTTAGGGTTTGGTGGAAAATTCCATTTTCAGGTTCTCTGTTGTCGAATCCATTTTTTCCATTTTCCCATCCATCTTCTCCATGCCGAGTTGTATTTCTTCCATTTTCTCTTCCATCTTCCCCACTGCAGTTTTCATTCTGGTTTTCCTTCCTTCTTTTACACCCTTCAGTTCGGTCTTCATTTTCTCCTCCATCTACTCTATGCCAAACTCCATTTTGTTGTCTATTTGCTCCATTGTGGTTTCTATTTTTGTGTCCATCTTCTTCATTTCAGCTAGCAAATTTTTCATAATCTCCTCCATCTCGGCATAATAATACCATCCTGACACCAGTGTAACAAATGTCTTTATTGATTCAAAATGTAGTTACAAATAAAGCTTAACTTCACTACTGCCAATAATTCACTCTACGCATAGACAGTTTATGGCTGTTAATTTTTTTTTTCCCCACATAAGCTGTGTGTAGGACAGGAGTTGAATAGGTTAAGTCCGACTGAAAAATCCAATGCCATAGCAGGGATTTGAATTGTGGGTCTCCTAGTCTCTAGCCCATTGATCTAACCACTGAACTGCCATGGCAACTTGCCAGCATTGCATTAAATTCCTCAAATGACTTGCAAGTTTCCTGGTAAACCACAAGGTGGTCTTAAATTATTTTGAGATAACCTATCCCATTGTGACTTACAATGTAATAAGTACTTTAAGTCCCAGGCTTCATAGTTTAGCTATTATGGCCAATTGATGTTAATTTAATTTTTTATTCACACAAGCAGGATTTGGATACATAGAGTCAGACTGAAAAATTAAATACCATAGCCAGGATTGGAACCATGGATCTCTTGGTCTCTAGCTGGTTGCTCTAAACACTGAACTACCATGACAACTTTCCGGCATGATATTAAATTCCTCATCTGACATGTTTCCAGGTAAACCATAAGGTGATCTCAAATTATTTTGAGATAACATACTGCAATGGCAACTTAAAATTTTGTAAGTACTTTTAAGTCCCGGGCTTCATAGTTTAGCCAACTACTATGGTCAATTAATATCAATTTAATTTTTTTTTTCACACAAGCTGTGTGTAGCACAGGGGTTGAATATCTACCAGTCAGACTGGCCATGGCATTGAATTCTTCAGTCTGACTCTACCTATCCAATTTATGGCTGCATGCCATCCATGTTTCGCCCTCCACTGTATGCAAACTCTCCAGTCACTCATGACTCAGTACAATTCTCAACAACCACTCACTATACCATTCCTTTTTATAGCAAGAAAATGACATCACATACTTTCTGGAAACCAGCAGAAGATACTGGAAGCTGAAATTTGGAGAAACATCAAGAGTAGTAAAATAAGAACTATAGCTTTCCTGGCGACGTGTTAATTCAAGATCTTCTCGGGCTTCTAGCCAGGTAAAAACTTGGCTTGACACCAACGTTTCAAAGAAGTGCATCTTCCTCGTCTTCAGGGTGAACTGATGGTTTGAGCTTGCGGAGACTGGTATTTATAAGAGCTGGGATGAAGCTAACATCTGATTGGTTCGCGAGATATTATGGCCTGGTATTTAAGATGACTGAGACATGGGCACGGACTTCATAGAAAACTATTTATAGCAGTTATTCGGCTAATGTTTTGTGTTTGAGCACGCACCTGCTAGAAAATAAGTCTTGGAAGACTGCAGGTACAGGATTAGGTGTTAAGGCTCTTTATCATCGGTGTCCATGCTGAACTTAATTGTAGGCCAGAATCGCGATTTAGATGGCTAAAGCTTCATTTACTCTCCTTTCCCAGTAGTTCGAACACTTTGCCACTATCTTGGTGTTAGTAAAGTTAGCTCTGTGGCTCTGTTCTATACAGTGTTCAGCCAGTCCAGATTTTTCGGGTTGCATAAGCCTTATTGATCTTTGGTGTTCAGAAACGCGTGTGGCAATAGTGCGTCCTGTTTGGCCAATGTACGCTGCGCTGCATTCGCAAGGAATGTGGTAGACACCAGGTACTCTGAGAGCTAAATTATCTTTAACTGGCCTGACCAAATTTTTTATTTTAGGTGGTGGCTTATGGATGGTTTTGACAACTAAAATAAAAGAGCTATTCTTACTACAAAAGTGCATTGTAAAAATCACGAAACGTGTCCCCATAAATTCATCAACAAAACCAGTGTTCAGAGAATTCTGTATTCTACCACTAACTTGTGTTTACATTTTGGAGACTGTTATTTTCGTTCATAAGAATATATCATATTTTAGCAGGAATTCTGACTACCATTCCTATAATACCAGGGGATCTCAAAACCTGCACTTCAATCATCAAAGCAGTAAAACCTGTCAGCAGAGTACACTACATCAAGGGCTATCTCTTTGTAACAAGTTACCGGGTAACTGGAAACTCTGAAATCAGAAACAACTCAAACATAAAGTTAAAAACCATCTCTTAACCCACATGTTCTACAGTATAAAGGATTTCATGACTACTGCGTTTTCCTAAACTTGTATTAACTATTGTGTAAATTATTAATATCTTGTTTAATTTTCTTTAAATTGTACATACTAGTTGTAAGTTGTATTACAGAAATGTAAATTGTAATTTGTTACCTGACGAAGCCTTTGAATTCATGTAATTCTTTTGGTGAATAAATATCTTATGCTATCTTATCTTATCATTCCTTGTATGCGTGAGTACACAATGTATGTCCAGGATGCCTAAAGTTATGGGTTGTTATCTTTTTGGATTGGAAAAACATTCATTGAAGGCTGGTAAAAGAAAATGACAATGGTCATGTGTAAAAACATTCATAAACATAGTATTAGGTTCACCTGCGGTGCCATGGTAGCAAAAGTGGGTGTTAAACACTATCCAAAAAAAAAAAAAAATAAATAATAATAATAATAATAATAATAATAATAATAATAATAATAATAATGTTAGGTAAACCAATTTGTTATGTCATAGAGTCCAGAGTCCAAGAACAGGTCATCCAGGTTTACCTGGGCGGAGTGTAAGATCGCCACAGTACCTAACCGCTAAAAGAGGTTTTACCTGAGCGATATTATAGGGAAAAAGATTTTGTTCACAAGTTTTTGTGTCTGTGTCCGCCGGGCGGTGTTAAAATTCCTCCGCGGCCTTAGTGGTGACCACACTCAATGCTGCTTAACTCGACGTGCCGCTTGTGTGGCCACTGGGTTAAGCAGGCCAGGTGGGAGGAAAGTTGGTAGGATTATGGATTTGGGCGGGTGATAAGTTCCAGGTTAATCAGGGGGGGGGCAGGGTTTCAGCCGGACGGTCTCCCAACCGGCTGCCACCCCTTCCGTTGTTGTATAACCTGGGGGCTTGTTTGGATTAAGGGATGGCAGTCTCTCAGGCTAGTGGCCAGAGAGCGTCCCTTGGCAGGGGGTAGGATTTTCTCCTTGGCGCCCTATGGTCGTAGTCGCCCAAGGTGCGCACCAGAGGGTTAGGGTGAAAGGGTAGTTTATCATACAACGTGCGGGCTCGTTCCCTCACGACGTCGATGATATACGGGATTCCGGAATAGGTATGTAGGATGTGAGATGGGAATCTGCGCCCAGTATCGTAAATCATCCTTCTGGACGACCTGAAGTCTGCGGATTGTGGACGGCGTCGCTGATCCCCAGACCTCGCAGCCATACAGGATCAGGGGAGGAATGATCGCCTGATACAGGCGCAGTTTGAGGTGTTTAGGCATGGCGGATTTCAAAACCGGGTACAACTGTCTGAGGGCGGCGTGGCCTAGCCCCACCTTGCCCCTTACATGTGGCGCGAAAGTGAGCCCGCGGTCGAGGAGGACCCCGAGGTATTTGGCGGTAGTGACCCATGGGATCTGCCGCCGCTTCAATCTCAGGGGCCGCACCGGCCGCCAGCAACGGACCTTCGCCAGGAGAAGAGCAGAACTCTTCCCCGGACTGATGGCCATCCTCCACTTTTCGCTCCACCGGCCAATGGCCTGGAGCAGTCGCTGTAATGGGGGGAAACAGTAACGGGCGTTCTTGTTCTGTGCCATTATGTGGACGTCGTCGGCATATTGGCACAGGACAGTTCGGGGTTCCGTCGGGATGTCAGACATGTAGGCAGCGAAGAGTAATGGGGATAGTACACTGCCCTCCGGCACTCCCGCTGCTATGGGTCTGACGGTGGAGAGTCTCCCCTTCACTCTCACCCGGAATGGGCGTTCCCGAAGAAAGCTGCTTATCAGGGTGAGATAGGGGGGAGGGACGCCTGCTTGCTTGAGTTTGTAGAGGAGCCCCTGATGCCAAGCAGTGGCAAAGGCCTTCTCCATGTCCAGCAGCACCGCGATCGTCTTCAGGTTGCCCTGGAAGCCCAGGGCAGCCTTCTCGGCGAGGAGCAGCAGCTGCAAAGTCGTGGAGTGCCCTCGACGAAAACCAAACTGGTGATCCGGTAGGAGGTGCCTTTCCTCGAAAAGAGGGGCGAGGCGGGGGAGGAGCAAACGCTCAAAAACTTTTGAGACGGTCGGGAGTAAACTGATGGATCGGTAATTGCATGGGAAGACCGGGTCCTTGCCGGGCTTTAGAATGCATACCACCCGCGCCTCCTTCCAACTAGTTGGAAAGTGACGGAATTGGAGGCATGCATTAAAAATCCAGGTCATGTGGTTCACAGCCGTTCGGGGTAGGTGTTGGAGCATGGGCGCCGTGACGCCGTCATGCCCCGGGGATTTGTTTGGGTGCAGTTTTTGAATTTCGGAAGTCACCTCTTTCGGGGTGACTATAGGAAGTTGGATCCCGTCGTGTGGTGGCGGCGTCTCCTCATAGAGGTAGTCCACCATCGCCTCCACAAGGCCACTGAAGTCCTCGTCCTGGGGGTCCTCCCGGGGTTCAAACTGACTCTCTAGGTAGTCTGCAAACACTGTGGCCTTCTCGCAGGGCTCAAAGGCGAGACCCCCACGAGTGCCATGTAGAGGATGCTGGTATTGGATCTTGTCCTTCCTTAGGGACTTGATAATCCGCCACGGTTTCTTTTCTTGCAGGTTGACGGTCTGCATCAGGTTTTCCCAGGCCTGTTTCCTATGCGCTCGGAGCAGTCGCCTTGCCAGGGTTTTGAACCTCTGGTATACTGCCCCTATCCTGGGATGGCGGAAGCGTTGCCACAGCTTCCGGACAGTCGCTTTGGCTTTTATCAACCGCCGGAGTTCATCAGGGATGGTCCGAGGGTTAGAGGTTTCAGACGGGATGCGGTGTGTGTGAGCGCGCACCGCTTTCAGGATCTGTTGGGAGAATGCCCTCGCCGCCGCTTCCAGCGCCTCGACAGAGTCGATGCGTGGCCGCGGGTCGATGGTCTGGGTGAGTTCTAGGACTGCTAAGAATCTCAAGAATTAATATCCATGATGTAGGATGGCACACAAGGTTATCATTGGTCTGTTCCAAGCAACCATACACCTATTTGTGATTTATTAGAGAAATTTCATTGATGATTTAAAACACTTGTGTTCTCCTTTATTTCTGAATGTTTTAAGACACAACACAACAAAAATTCACCTGTTTTCAAAGAAACTTTTCTCACTCCTAAAACAGGCATTCCCTGAAATACAAAAATATATGTTACTTGAGTAATGGCGCTTCTGGGCAATATAAAAGAAAAATGTTGTCAATCTTCAGCATGAACAAGATTTTCAAATGTCTGCAGAGTGGCAGTTTCTCACAATGAGCCACCACAAAGGCCCTTATGATGGAATAGAAGGCACAATAAAGTGAATCACTGCAAAAACTAGTCTGCAAGGTACTATGATAATTCTGGCAAAGAACTTTACGTGTGGGCAAGGTCTCATGTGGAGGGAATTCTACTGAAGAACACAAAAGTGAAGCAGAATACTTAAATTCTTCAAGATTTGAGGATTTGAGGACAGTTACCAGGATACAGAACATTAATTGAGTAGTGTCCATTGATAATAAAGTTGCCATTAAAATATTTTCCAGCTCATCAGAAGTCCCTAAAGAAGTTGCAATTCTGCTTTCGCACAGCGGAGTGCACTAGTGATGGGGTAGTCAGGGTCACACTTCTTGGCGAGCTATATTTTAATTTATAACTGCCTTAGTTTTTATCTCTCCATCTTGAACATTTGTCAAGTTAAAGAAGACATTTTGTGTAATTGTAGAATTTCTGTTTACCCAATCACAAATTTCAACTTTTTTTTTTTTTAAATAAGTTTAATATTTTTCTATGACTATAAATGTTAGAGGATTGGCTGATTTTTGTGTGTTTCTCAATCTGTTTATCCCCATCTTAGTATAACCTAAAAATATGGTCATGCTTGCTCCTGCTGTAACCAGGAACAAATGTTTAATATAAGCACATATGCGAAAACTTCCATATTTCAACTCCTCCTGTTATTTTATGGAAGTAGTAGTTGCTTACACAAGTGTGAAGAGGATGGACATGTGAGGTAACACTTGTTAAAGCAGAAACATGGATAGTGCAACAACTGTATAGAGTACATTTTGGACTGTTTAACAGAACGAAATAAGCAATCCGAATGGTAGCAAGCCTCTAGGGACAGGAGGCAGAAGTACTGAATGCGATCCCGATGTCTACAAAGTTTGGGGAGATCTGGGAGGCCTTTGAGAATCACTTCAAGAGCCATCCCTGGGCTACAACCTACCTACCGCCTAGAGGCAGCACAGCCAGGCAAGATCATGCAGGAGTTCGCTGTAGCCATCGAACAGCTTGCAAACAAAGTTGTGATGAATCCGCCCACGTGTCCCAGGAAGCTGCCTACTACTGCATCGACGTGGTGCGTGATGCCAAGATATGACAGTGCCTGATGCCTGTGATTATAATTCGTCACACCAACTTCCAAATCCACCTACATAAAGAATAGTCCAACATAATTGTTACCCCGACCCTTGAACTCTGGAAATAAGTCTGGCAAGCCCACAGCCCATACCGCACCAGACATTACTTTCATGACGAGTTATGTACGACGCAAATTCTTAAGTGTAAAGTCCACTCCCAAATCATCTCAGAAAGGGAAAAGTCAGCGTCACTCTCCTCGTCGATTGTCTTCTGAGGACTCTTCGGAGAGCAGAGATTGGAGACCACCATCTTTGCCAATCAGTACATGTAATCGGTTCGAGGTTTCTCTCAAGGGACAAAGCTCCGACCCCAGGACACCGTTACCATTAAGCACTACTCCTCCGAACGGTGTGACTTATCACCGGAAGAGGATGTTCCGGCACATGGTGGTACAATGATGCTCATCCGTGATGATCTATTTGCTGAGTCCGTGCCCTTAATATCTGACATCCAGTCCGTCGCTGACGGATTAAGCTGCCTTCTGCTATGTTCACCATTAGTAGCATCTATCTGCATCCATCTGCTGATCTCTCGCTCATGGACTTCGAAAACCTAGTTTCACATTTACCTACACCCTTTCTATAGGTAGTCGACGTGGATGCCCATCACTCGCTTTGGAGCTTACCTCGGCCTTGTGCGAGAGGTAAGCTAATTGCGAACTTCTTGGACAATAAGAATCTTGCTCTTCGGAACACTTTCTTTTTGAACACCTTTTCGGAACACCTTTGTTTTTCACACATTGATATAGCAATTTGTTCACAACAGTTAGCGGTCTTGTTAAACTAGAATATCGTCTCTGATTTGTATTCTAGTGACTATTTTCCTTGTATTATTAGTCTCTTGACACGACGTATGTTCCACCCGTTTGTCTAGCTGGCACTTAGATCACAGTCAACTGGGAGCTGTACTGCCGTTTGGCTGAATTTAACTACGACGAGCACGACTCTGTGAACTATTTAGTCGAACATTTCACACAGAAACTTCTTTCTAATGCTGAGCAATCCATTCCGCGTTCGAATGGTCTCACCCGTCGATTTTCGGTACTCTGGTGGACCGATGAATGCCGGAATGCTTTTCGGGCTCACAGGCGTACTCTACGGGTTTGCCAGGGTCTGTCTACACTAGATAATTTGATACACTATAAGAAAATGCGTGAGTATTCCAGACGGGTTATTAAGGTTAGCAAAAAGATATTATGGAATAAATTCGTCTGTCTACACTGGATAATTTGATACACTATAAGAAAATGCGTGAGTATTCCAGACGGGTTATTAAGGTTAGCAAAAAGATATTATGGAATAAATTCGTAGGTTCCTTTAATCGATATTCACCCTCCTCTGTCCTATGGGATAAGTTAAGGTGTGTGGCTGTTAAATCGACCCATATGGCGATCGCCGGTCTCAAAACACCTGCCGGAGCTGTTGTTGATGCGTTTGACGTGGCTAACACTTTAGGCAGGGCTTTCGCTCAGGTGTCTAGCTCAGCCTGCGTTTCTTACAGTTAAGGCTCAGGTGGAATTTCAAGAATTCTCTTTTCGTTCTGGAAACCTTGAAGATTATAATCGCCTTTTCACCATGGCAGAGCTAGACAATGCACTTTCATCTTTGGGACCAGATGCCATCCACGTCCAAATGTTGCAACATCTCTGTCCTGATGGTAAGAATTTCCTACTCGAGGTCTATAATCGTATCTGGGTTGACGTCACTTTTCCAGACAAGAGGCGTGAGGCCATCGTTATATCTGTTCCTAAACCTGGAAAAGACTGGCATCTTCGTTCCAGTTACCGTCCTATTACCCCCACTAGTTGCGTATTCAAGGTGATGGAACGCATGATCAATGAGCGGTTAGTGTGGTGACTGGAATCCCACAATCTTCTGACTAACATCCAGCGTGGTTTTCGACGACGTCGTTCAGCAACTGACCACCTTGTCTTGCTGTCAACTCAGATCATGGACGGTTTTCTTAAGAACTGCCAAAGAGTTGGGGTATTTTTTGACCTCGACAAAGCCTATGATACCTCTTGGAAAGCGGGGTTATTACGTTCTCTCTACAGCTGGAACATGCGTGGACGCCTACCGTTGTTCATTCAAGAGTTTATGCGGGACCGCGTTTTCCGAGTAAGGGTTGGCTCAATTTTTTCTAACCATTTTATTCAAGAGAACGGAGTGCCACAGGGATCGGTACTAAGCGTGACGCTGTTTGCTATAGCAGTTCATTCTATATCGTAATGTTTTCTCCCAGATTCTCGTCCTTTTGCTTATGGATAACTTTGACATCCGCTGTACTTCTCAATACACACCGTTTTTGGAACGCCTTCTCCAGTGGTTTTTGGAGCATCCTTAAGGTTGGAGCTAGAAACTCGACTTTCGTTTTTCACCTGAAAAGACCATCTGCGTTAACTTCTGGCGCAGTCGGTGGCAAATGGCACCTACTCTTCAACTCGGGCCAGATTTACTTCCCTTCGCAGATGCGGTGAGATTCCTGGGGCTGGTATTCGATCGGAAACTATGCTGGTCATCACATAAAGCACAGCTTAAAGGGCGGTGTAGCCGTTCTCTTAATATTTTACGGATACTAAGTGACAAATCTTGGGGAGCTAATTCGAACCAAGTAGGACTATGGTTGCATTGTGTATTCTTCAGCACGACCATCTGCGCTGAGACGTCTTGATACAGTCCATAACCAGGGCATCAGTGTGACTATTTGGGGTTTTTCCAACCAGCCCAGTTGCTAGTCTCTACGCTGAATTGGCAGAGCCCCCCCCCCCCTGTGATTTCGGCATGGTGTCCTGTTGGGTAATTATGGCTGTGGGCTTAGCAGTGTCTTCGCATCCAACGTTTTCCCCTTTTCAATACCTTGCTGGACGAACGATACGGGAACTTGTCACTCAGTCCCAGGTCTGCAGGTTTTCGTTACCGCAAGCTGCTTCAGAAACACGATATTGCACTGCCTCGCATGTTCTCCACTGGAGAGAGGAAGTATCCCCTTTGGCTTCGTGTTACATCCTACGTGGATCTGAGGATGACAGAATACGAGAAACTTGCGATGCCTGAATTTAGTATCCGTACTTGTTTTTTTTTAGAACTTTCATCCCACTACAGTGACCGCATTTGTATATACACCGACGGCAGTAAGTATGCCGCCGGTGTTGGATGTGCATTTTTTCCTGGGAACGACACCTATACTTTTGGTCTGCATAGTGGCATATCCATTTATACTGCTTAACTGTAGGCCATCTATCGAACCATTTTTTATGTTCGCCAGTGGAATTTAGGTGACTGCCTCCTAATGAGCGATTCTCTTAGTGCCCTTCAGAGTGTTCGCGAGTTATATAACCACCACCCTATCCTGCAGCGGATCCAGGACCTCCTCCACATTTTACACACTTCCGGTGTTAATGTGGAGTGTGCATGGATTCCTGTCCACGTCGGCTTACAGGATAATGAACTGGCGGATTCGGCAGCTAAGAGAGCAGCAGCGCATCCCAGTACTGTGATTCCTATGGTAACCTCTGCGGACTTCCAGCTTGTGTGGTTCGGAGAGCGGTGATTTCTTGCTGACATGAAGAATGGTCGCCTGAAGGATCTCCCTGCAAACTGGGTAACCTCCTCTCGAAGACCTTGTCGGTAGGAAGTGATGTTGGCTCGTTTGTGGCTTAGTCACTGTATTTTTACACAGTTATATTTTTAAGAAAAAAATCTTGCTCCTATCTGCCCACTCTGTAGGGAGGCATTATCGGTCCGTCGTGTGTTGCTGGAGTGTTTAGCTCTAGCGCACATAAGCTCCTCTCTACAAATGCCAGCTTCTCTCGCGGAGATTTTGGTGGACAATGAAAGAGCGGTGGCTATGGTTTTTAAGTTCTTATTGCAATTGAGTTTTAGAGTAAGTATCTAGTATTTGATTGGTTTTTATTGTATTTTATTTGTATTTATAGTGACCGCTATTGTAGAACGGTAAATAATGTTTTAAGTGTTTAAGCACGTGCCTTAGATAAGGCTTTAGTTTTAGAAAATACCCTTGAATATGAAGTGCATTTGGTTTTAGCATTTTATTCGTTTTAGCTGCGTTGTTTTTACTGTTTTTTTTTTATCGACTGGTGCATACCTCTGGTTTTCCCCAGGGCAGTTTGTATTTAGCCTGGATTTTATTTCTTTAGCCGCTTTTTTACTTATGGATTTTTTCTCTTGGTTTTAGGCACATTTATTTTTGAAGGGCGCTGATAACCTCGACACTCATCACCATCATCTCACACAAGCGCGAGGTGAACCCCAAAGTGGGTGGTGGGCAGTCATGTTACCTACCAGCAAAAAAGGGGCTGGTAGCTATGAAACTAGGTCATCTAGATCAGTGGGCGAGAGGTTATATGATGGAAGTAGATATATGCTGCACAGGATGAGGCGAATGGACGGGAGCCTAATCCGTACAGCAACTGACTGGACGTCAGATCGTAGGGGTATAGATGCAGCGTAGATAATATCTCTGAGGAGCATCATGTTGCTCCCATGCGCAGGAACTCCCTCCGCCGGTGCTAAACCACACCGCACAGAGGAGTACTGCCTGAAGGGGATGTCCGCTTAGTCTCTTGTAAGCATATCACCAGAGGTTGGTACTGGTGGAGCAACAGTTCTAGCTTTGGTCGGTTGGTTTAATCCCACGTATGTTCCACTGTAGGATGGACATGGTCTATGTTATGGGATAAGTGCTAAATAGAAAGGCATTTCTGCAGATTGGGCTGTGCTGGTCTGTTTAATTTCTTCTTTTTGGCCGTCGGACTAACACTTTGTTCAGGAGCTCGATCCTGTCGCTTACGCACTAGCCGTTTGGCAGTGAGGGCAGAATGCGCCTGGTCTATCTCCTCCACTGGGGAAGACCCCTTTCCAATAGAAAATTTCGGTTGGAGCACCTCGAACCGGTTAGAGGTTTGGATCGGCGAAGATGAGCGTCGCCGATCTATACTCATCCCAGAAGATGCCTCAGAAGAGGATCGAAGTGGAGAGTGGCGTAAATTGTTGCTTTATTTAGATGATTTAGGAGGAGACTTTACACTTTGTTTCAAGAAGTCTTCTCTAACGTAGCTGGTCATGAAAGTTATCTCGGTTGTCGAAGACTAGTGTGAATTCTCGAGGTCGAAGTTGTGGGTGACAAGTGTGCTGGACTACTCCGTACGTTGGCAGATTTGGCAGGTGTTGGGACCGACTTAGAAGTAGAGGTCTGAGGCTTAGGTTGCATCCTGGCTACGATAACCTTGTCTGCGATGGTGGCACCGTTGGTGTCGCCGGTCTGAGTGGCGATTTCCCGACTCGGTTACAACTGAGCTGTAGGTGCCGGGCAGAGAGTTGGTATACGCAGGAGCTTACGGGCTTCCGAGAAGGACACCTCTTTCACCCGTATCTCCTGGATCGCTCTCTCCTCTGCAAAACGCGGGCAATCGTGGGAGCTAGAGGGATGTTCACCGTCACAGTTCACGCATAATGGAGATAGAGTGCATACACCATCGTGGGAGATTTTTACCACAATTGGCACAGGTGTTTTTGCCGTTGCAGAATTCAGGAGTATGGCCTAAACGTTGGCACTTAAAACACCCTTAGCAGGTTTGTTATATAAGGCCTAACCTCAATGTCTTCATACCCTGCCTTAATCTTTTGAGAGAGGTCTACCTGATTAAAAATAAAGAACAGGGTTGGATAGACATGAATTCACCATTTACCTTACATTGTACTCGATGGACAGATGTTAATCCTTATGTCGCCAGATTCTCTCATATCTCCTCAATTTGTACTACAAAAGGTCTCACCATTGAAAACTTTCATTCACCCTTTCTCTATCCTATTAACAACTAAGTAGCAAGGACCACAACACTCGACTACTTCTTTTCCCAAAGTTGTACCATAATTACTGTTTTTTGTTTTAGGGTCCATAAGAAATGGATACAATTCATCCCCCAGTGCTCCCCATCCATGACAGAGCCCAACACGGGGCCATACCTCTGGGATGACAGGGCTACAGGGTATATAGCAGGCCCACTGCCCCACTCACCCTGGAGTTTGGTACAGAACCTAGTCCTGGCCGATTGACTAGGGGTGGGTTAGTCCCTAGCCTCCTATTTAGGTGAAGCAGAAACCAAAGCAGTGTATTTGGTTGTGCACCCTCCCCAGTCACTGAAAATCAGCAGCCCAGGCTCAGATGTGCAACCCTCAACCAACCAGGATATCCCTTTCCACCACCACAGGTCTCCATGCATGGCCTTCACGTGGGTGGGTAGTTTGATGGACTGACTCCCTCACCACTTGGAGGTAGTCAGGGGTGACTTGGGAATCCCCGGGTGTGCCGAACCTGTACCTTCCATTGTAGGCCCCTGAGGAGAAAATGTTGGGATGCAGTTCTTAATATTAAGAGGGTGGTTACAATGAAATTGAACATCATGTACTGAGCTGTCAATTTCACTTTTTAGTATAAAGGAATACATACACAAAGAACAGATATAAATACTCATGCATATGAAAAAGTTTTACTTCATATGGACAAAAATATTCAGATTTAAATTGTTATAAGACCTTCTGCAAGAGAACAGCTAATAACCTTTTAGACATTAGTCACTCATGCTTTGTTGTCACATCAGTTCTGATGTTGTTCCACTCCTCTAAGAATATTTCCTTGAGTTGAGTTTTATTTGCAATATGTCTTTTTCTCACTAATTGTTCTAGCTCCTTCCAAATATTTTCAATCAGATTCAGACCTGGAGAATGCAGTAATGTATGTGAAAGAAGTGAAACATGGTACAGAATAATTGAACTACTTCTGTGGTGTGTTTTGCTGGAATTAAAATTTTCCCTGAAATCTGAATTTCTGAGCACTGTTTTTCAAATGTTCCTTAGATATGCTTAAATAAGCATATTTATTCCCAGTATTTCTATAAAAACATGATCCCATACATCTGCAGGTCATGTATGCATTCACCATTACACTGCCTCCACTTCTACCACCACTGCTGTAAGTATTAAATTTACGTTCCTTAGATCCCAGAATATCATCACAGAATTCTACACTTCATGACACACATGTTTTGACAAAATTCTTTCCTCTTTTTCTGATTTACTTTACTCATGAATGGCTTTCTTCTCGATATCCATGCATGGTAATTAGACTATTCAGCACTTTAATGATTGTCACTCCTTCAGCTAGACTGCAATTTCAGGTTCTGCAATTCTTGAAATTTTATTCACCATATTAATCACAATTCTTCTGTCCCTGCTTTCAGTTTTTGTAGCCTTCCAGTTTGATTAAATTGACAAGCATTTGCTACTTTTTGTAGCACTGAACTATACTAAAAATTGTTTAGTTGTCTTCCATTCACCATTCTTCCCATCTCTGCATAGATTTTCCATTCTGTGAACAAAGTTGTTATAATTTGCTGCTCCTCAACAGTGGTTCCCTTTGCTTTGCAATCCATGGTTACTTTTAGTATGAAGTAGCAGATCAAATCTGAGGTTTTAAACACTGATCCCTTGACTGTATATAGGAAACAGCAACAAAGCATGTTGTTTACCAGGTGTATTCCTACTGCATAGTGTGTTTATAAATCCTTCTGCCCATGGGGCAAGGTAGTTTTGCCAGTAAACCACTGACAGTTCTTCAATATAAAGAGATTTTGTTACTTTGCAGAATATGACCTGAGAGCAAATACTAGACTGTTTATTGCTGTATCCAATTATGGTCAGTACACCAGTTTAAAAAATTGTAGCCATTCAGAGCATTCACGCATGATAGAGATAGAGTATATACACCATCATGGGAGATGTTACCACAGTTACCACAGTACTTCTGTGCATCTCTATGTATTGTGGCAGTACATTCCCTTGTATACACCATTATTTTCATGATCAGAATGACCAACTTTTGCAACATATCTGCTCCTTTCGTTGCACTGTGAGGTACTGTAGTAGGATGGGACAGCAAGTTATTCACATTCACACTACCTAGAACCCATTTTAATCAAGATCTGAGGATATGCCAAGAATTCTGCACTATTGCAATACCAAAAATCTTAAATCTTCACAGTAGAGGGCCACACATGTTTTAGCTGATTCATGTTTTGCTGTTTTAGGAAACCAAGATGGATTGAATTAAAAATCCCAAATTTTATATAATACAGGTACAGAAGTTAGTAACTGTAATTTATTTGAATTAGAAATTTGAGTTGGATCATAGTAATGCTATAACATCACTAACAGATAATTTTTGCCTGGACATGCTTCAAAGCATGTACTTTATCTTCAGCAGACTCCAATTGACGCAGTATTTTCTCTGATGGTTTTTGAAGTGTTCAGCTTTGACCTGATTGGTGATCCTGTTATTTATTTCCATAGAGTTCTGTATGGTAGCAAAGCAAAATTTATTAAGGTTATTTTGGTTCTTAATGACATCTTGCTGGTTTTATAAGTGTATGTTTTGGTTTATTTTGTGGATTAATGACCAAAAGTGGTGGGAAATGGCGGATTTGTCTGTCTGTTTGTATTTTATTGTTTTAAGATGTTCTTTCAGTCTTGTTTCTAAACTTTTCTTCATTTTTCCTAAGCAGAGTTTGTTGCAAGCCGAACATTCTATTTTGTAAATACCAGATTTTTTGGTGTTCTGGTGGTTTCCATAGTATTTTCTGCAGGCTGTAGCTGTTTAAGGGTGCTAATGTGATATAGCATTTTTGGAAATTTTTTGGAATATATGATATAGACATGGATAGTATCTGATTTTCTTAAAGATGAGTTTGTTTTTAACTTGGCTTAGTTTCCTGATGTCTGTGACTCTTTTTTGTTGCTTGTAATATCTTATTTCCTTGTCTATTAGTTATAGATTGAAACCAATGTTAATTGCTGTGTGTATTATGTGTTCATATTCACTCTTATATTCTTCTTCTTTTAATGGTGTAAACATTAATCTATGGGCTAGAGGGAGGGAGAGAGGGGGAGGTGAGAGAGAGCAAGGGAAGAGAGAGCGGGGGAAGGGAGAGAGAAAGAGAGAGGAGAGAGAGGGAGGAGAGAGAGATGGAGGAGAGAGAGGGAGGAGAGAGAGAGGGAGGAGAGACAGAGAGAGGGAGAGAAACACACACACACACACACACACATAGGGCAATTGGGCAGGCAGGTAGGCAGGCAGGCAGATAGATCACACCTGGAATTTTTGTTCAGTCCTTCCAAGGATGTGACACAAAGGTTTTCAACAAATCCCCAAACCCCAAACTACCCGTTACTTGGAACATATTCTGAAAATTTTGATTTTCCCAAAAATGGGTTTTATGATTTTGATTACAATACCATATATTTCAGATATTTTTATGACAAATGAAATATATATCAAGTAGTTTTTGGGAAGAGTATCTGAAGACCTTTTCATTTCATATTATTTTTGCATAACTGGTAAATTGCAATAGATAGGCAACAAAATCTTACTATAACAAAAAAAAAAAGCAAATCTTTTTCAGCACACAATTCATGACAAAAAGATTTTTTAAATTGATATTTCTTACTATTGATTTATGGCTTCCCATATTAATACTCTTCTCAAATGGAAAATCACTATTAATTTTTTTCATCCTGGCAAACTAAGGACAATGGAAATTCAATGTGATCACATAGCTCTTAATGATTTGATTGTTGCTTCAGTGTAGTATATTTTCCTTGTATCTATCAGGAAATATGATAAACCATGTGGAAGTTTATCTTGATTAGCATGAAGTACATAGCTTTAGTATAAAAGAATGACTTTTTTTCCACTTAATAATACAATTAGTTCTTAATACTATTTTACAATCTCTTGACCATGCAAAGAAAATACAGCACTACTGAATACTAGTTACTCCTCTTGAGTTGCTGTTAAACCAAGTGGTGCAAATAGTTTCAACCTTGTGGTTATTCAACTATCAGAGCAACTTATATCTAGAGAGATCTCCATCTCTATATTTAATTATGTTTCTATGTGATCCAGATCCCCATTTTTATTTTTGTATTTTTACCTTGCCCAGATAATCCCCAAACTCTTAAGATTTTGGGCCTAGTTTTTATATTCAACTTTTCCCCCCTTATCTCTATTGGTAAATTAACCCACTTCTCAATCCAGTTTTGCTCTCATTTCTTTAGTTTCTTCTTATTCCAAAATTCCATGCCAATAGTTATCTTGCATTACACACATTGGGCATTCATCTATATTGAAACCTCCTCTTGAACCTTTCAAATGTGCTACCCCTGTTAAGGCCCATGCAGATTCTTCTCTTTTTTTTTTTTTTTTTGGTAGTGTTTAACGCCCGCTTTAACTACTAATGGCGCTGCAGGAGGAGATTCTTCTCTTGTCCTCCTGTCACCTTTATCTACATAATTCTCTATACCCTTTTCTTTAGCTCCCTGTACACCCTCAGTGACTTTTTGTTGCTGAAACTACCTAATAAGCTTTTGTATATAAAGCTATCTTATTTGTCAAAAATAAGTAGGAATTCAATGTGCTCAACAAAGATTGCCAAAATCATGATACAAGGAGGGAAAATGATTATTATAGGATGAGTACAAATAAAAATGAAACTAATAAGGACCCTTATAAAATAGGAGCAATATTTTATAGAAGTTACCACTGCAAGAGAAGAATACTGTAAATACTGAATTAAGAAATGTTTTAAAGTTGTACCTAATTGAGAAGTCTATATATCATATTTCAGAATTATAATATATGTACATAACTATATTTATATCTTATTGTATGTTTGTTAATATATCTATATGTCTTTTATTTATTATATAGAATATTATAAAGTATTGAGCATTAGCAATGTCTCATTTCTTAACTTTTCCACTGTTAGCTAGTTTATGTTTCACAGGCATCAGCTAGCATTGTCAGCTAGCATCAACTGCCATACCCAGAGAGCTATAGTTGTGAAGTGAGACATGGGCTAATCTTGTGCATAGGAGAAGTTGCTTTCCTTCCCTTCCTCTTCTCTGGAATGGATGAGAGGGGTAATCAAGACCCCAGCTTGACACAAATGCTTAAACACAACCACCAATAGCATGCAGCTTTAAACAATTATTACAGTTCCCATGAAAGTTATTGTTACCATAGTTCAGGGGCAGTGCGTCCTATGTGTTCACTGGTTCAGTGAACCCCCGAAAAAAAAGTTGCAGTTTAAAATACATAAATTTATAATTTACGTAATTATTCTTTCTTGCATTATTCATTTTATTTGCATTTTCAAACTATTTTATTGTATGAAAAGCCTTCAAGTCTTTGCAATAGCCGCATGCGTTCCAACGAGCTGCCCGGGTTCAATCTCTCTTCTGAACCTCTGAGAATAAGTTTGTTGGTGCTTCTTCAGTGAGGAGGGGTAAGGGGAATCGTTGCTAACAATACTGGATTTGAGCTGGAGTGATGATTAGCACTGCTGCGAGTCGGCTCTGGCGGAAATGCATGAATTAATCCAAAATGAAAAGCTACAGGACTGCAACAAATAGCATGTGCGTTTTCGCTGCAATAGAGTGATTCAGTAAACAATTGTTTACTGAATAATATACATGTAACAGTGCATTCGGTTATATACTTGTGCTTTGGTGTTCATATACATATTCATCTGTTCGAGTTTGTTTTCAAAGAAGAATGAACAACGTTCAATACCCTTTAAAAACAAACTTCACAGCTTTAAGCTTGGAAGAAAAGTATAAAATTAAGAAGCTTGGCAGGCCAGTACCTCAGCTCGAATTAAAACAAGTGCAAGTCAGTCGAGGTAAGACATTTTGCAGGTTTTTCAATGTAAATATATACAAAAGCAATGGTTGGATTTGCAGTTGCATTACTGCAAATATGCTATTTTGCTTTCCGTGCTTACTGTTTGCTATGGGCAAAGATACAAACTGGACATGCCATGGCGTGTCAGATCTAAGTCATCTAACACAGAAAATTAAAAAGCACGAAGAATCTATTGCACATAAGAATGCTTATTTAGATTTATCAGTCCTTGGAAAAACGGAAATTAGGCGGCAACTTAGCTCGGCTTTTAGACAGAACATAGAAAGACACAATGACAACGTAAGGAAAACTCGCTATGTTCTTTCCAAAATAATTGATTGTATTAAGTTCAGCGGTGAGTTTGAACTTGCCCTACATGGACATGATGAAATAGCAGAATCTAACAATCCTGGAATATTCAGAGGGCTAATTTTTTTGGTAGTATTTAACGCCCGCTTTAACTACTTAAGGCACCGCAGGCGATGGCACTGATGATACATGAATGATGATGGAGCACTGGTGGATTGCGATGATGGGGGAAACCGGAGTACCTGGAGAAAACCTGCCCCAGCGCCGCTTTGTCCACCACAAACCTCACATGCGGTTGCTTGGGATTGAACCCTGGCCGTCTAGGTGAGAGGCGAGTGGTCTAACCACTTGGCCACGACGCGGCCCAGAGAGGGCTAATAAATTTTACTTCAGCTTTAGATGCAGTTGTAAAAGAGCACATGAGCAATGTTATAGTCTTTAAGGGCACATCCAAGGATATACAAAATGATTTACTAGAATGTATGTTACATGTGTGTCGTGAGGAAATTAATGTTGAAATAGCCAAGGCAGATTTCGTGTCTGTGATAGCTGGTGAAACATCTGATGTATCTTCTAAATTTCAATTGGTTATAGAATTTCGTTATCTGTTATCCACTGGAGAGCCTGTTGAAAGATTTTGGACATTTTTAAATCCACCAGGTATTGACACTTCCTCCTTAGCAGCTTGCATTAAAAATGTCCTCGCCGATGTTGTACAAGAACAGAAAGAAAAAGTAATATCTCAAAGTTATGATGGTGCTACCGTCATGCGCGGTCACCATGCAGTGGTGCAAACAATCGTAAGAAAAGAGTATCATTTCACGTATTATGTGCATTGTTATGCTCACCGATTGAACTTAATTCTTGCCTAAGCTACCAGTCAAAATAAACATGTAAAACTGTTTTTCAATACTATTGCAGAAGTGCCAATATTCTTCTCTCATTCACCTCAAAGAGTGGCTGTTCTAGATGCAATAGTGAAGCAAAGAGTCCCTCAGGGATCAGCCACAAGATGCAACTTTAAATCCAGAACAGTTCTTACAATTCATGAAAATAAAGAGGACATCCTGGAGTGTCTCCAACAAATTGAAAACACCAGCAACCAAACGACAACTGTGAATCAAACCTCTGGTCTAAAATTTTCCTTTTGGTTAGAGGCATTTTATAAAATAATGCCCCATGTGGATATCTTGTACAGCCAATTACAAAAGCACACCACTGATCCTGTATCAATAAAGCAAGCAATAGTAGCATTTGGATATGAAATTTCGAAAATTAGAGACATTGTTGATAATGTCATAATCAAGGAAGAACCAAATGTAGCAAAAAGAAGATGCGAGGACGTGTACATAACAAGGAATGCAGCAGCTAAAGAAGTATGTGACATAATAATTCAACAGAGCAAACAAATGTTTGAATTCTCCAGCCTCTAATTTACTTGACCAGCACTTCTTCCCTACACTGAAGAATAAATTTCCTGAAAAAATGCTTTCTGCTGTTGTGCAGTCTTATTCATTTTTAAATAAACCTAAGTTAAAAACAGAACTTCAGGTCATTTATTCTCAAGATGATTTTCAGGAAATGAAAAGTTCAGTAGCACTTCTGAAGTTTTTAATTGAAAATAGCCTCAAGAACCCTTTGGAGATGTTATGAAATTGCTGAAATTGGTAGCTACTGTCCCAATGGCAACGTGTGAAGCAGAGAGGTGTTTCTCTACTTTGAAGCGGATCAAAACGTTTCTTAGAAGCACTCTGGATGAAGATAGGTTGTCTGTTCTTACCATGTTATCTATTAAAAAGGAAATGATCCACAAGCTTCCACATTTCAACGACAGTCATAGACAGATTCACCACGAAAAAGGAAAGGAGGATGGATTTTCTCTATAAACATACCTCTACAGGAGATTCAAACCTATCAACCTCTTCAGGATCATTTTAAGGTAATTTTAGAACTATAGATATATTTTAAATAATTTAGAAAGTCAAATAATTTGGACAGGTAAACTTCATTAAGCAGTAAAAGTGATGAAGTCAGTTAAGTCACCAGCTGCCACTGCCATAGTTATAGCAAAATCATTTGTTTGTTATAAAGCTAATTGCTATACATATATAATATGTCATTAACAATATAAAGAGCATGAAGCAGAATGTTTTGCTTGAAGGAATGTCAGTATGTTTATTTTTGGTTGCAATCCAGCTTATCATACAATGAGTTGGCAACAATGAACATAGCCAATATTTCTGTACCCACCAATGTTTTTGCAGCTCCTCAAAACCGCTCATTGTACCATTATCTTCATCCTCATAACTAGCATCTGTATTGATATCACTGGCATCACTGTCTTCTTCCAAGTTAACATCAATCTGCTAGTGTTTATTTGCACTAAAACTAGTGCTAATGTACTTTACTCCTTTGTGGACAGAAACATTATGACTTCTGTGCATACATTCTGGTGTAACTTCTCCCAATATCAACCTTTCAGATAAATGGCCACTGCACCACTTAGTGTTTTGCTCTTGTCTCACCTCATGAGCTCTATTGGATGGGGTAGCTTTGAAGTTGGTTTTAGGAACTTGAAGGCTGAAATATCCTCAAAAGATTCAACATTCATGAGTTGCTTCTTGAGTCCAAAGTCTGTGTTTAGAGTACAGTGATTTTAAAGTTTGGCGTATTTCTAAACATCCATTATGACACTATGCTAAACTTAAAACACATTTTACAAATATGTACATATTTTAGTTATTATTTTAAATATGATTCTAATTCTTTTTTCCATAAATTTTGTAAAATTCTTTAAAATTCACGAAATATTGGACCAAGTGACTTCTGCCTGAAGAGTAAAAGGTACTTTAAAGGAGATAGGTGGATCACTGGATTATAAAGAAGAGAGTTTATTGCTTTACGATAAATGTATTTGCTGTTGTCTACCTTTCCTTAAAACTTTTGTAACTTTACAAACATATGGTTCAGTACACTGATAAAAAATGCATTACTAAAAAGTTAAGTATTAGTTTGCAACTACATTTGAAACTGGGCATAACCCATAACTAAATGCTAAAATTAAAAATTTTACACAAATAACATTTGATTATTTTGAAGAAATTAAAAAATGGATTTGTCCTTTGTTTAACTAAATTTACTCCAATCCAAATCAATTACTGTTATATCCTTCAGGTTCACTATCACTCCGATGGTTGGTTCTTGGGTTCTATCTTCCACTTTTTTTAATGTGGCAAGGAACGATACCATGAAACTCCAATGGAATGACTCCTTTATAACACAGTGACACTAAATCCTTATTTTTCAAATTAGTATTGTACGCCTTCAGGAGAGTAGGAATTCTAATGTGACATCTTCGTTCCAAAATGCTCAAACCTGTATTTCAGAATTCCAGGGCTCTTTTTTTTCATATCTGAAGCATTTTATTTTCAACCATTCTCTTCCCTTTGCAGTCTTTAAGTTTTGTTGCACAGTCACTCTGGACAGTCCTGATAAATCAATAAAGTCATTAAACTTCAGCTCCTTTACATTATAAGGTGCAGCATTCTTCATTTTTCTTAAGGAATGGGCAGATTGAAAGATATTTAGCCACTTATGCATATTGTAAACAAATACGAATTTCTTCCAATTCTCAATGGCACTGTGCATACTATCACATTCTATTGCACAATGACTAGACTCGAGGAACTTTTATTCAATCACATTAATGTTACTGATCTGAACAACATATAACAAAAGGGCAGCAACATTCTGGTTTTGCTTTTACCCACCACAAGTATCTGAAAAAGAGCTACTTCCTTTACAATTTGTGGTAGACTGGTAAGAAGTAAAGACAAGTTCCAACTTCAACACTTCCCCATTTACCATTTAGTTCATGCCAGGTGTAACAGTGAGTTTTTTTTTGGTGGATCTCCCTTATACACTGTTAAATTGCAGGCACAAAGCTTACGACTGTAATACATCGGAGCAACTTTTGTAGGTACAATTGCTGATCTTAAACAATTATCTGTTTCATAAGTTTGTAGCCAAGTAGGGTCAGCATCACTATCAGTTAGCGTTGCATCACTAAAAACATTGTTATCCTATTAAAGAAAATAAATATATTTAGTGATTTTTGGTGTAAAAATAAGAAAATACGAGTATAAAAATGAATCTTAAATATTGGTAATGCCATACATAGATAAAAATTATGACTTGTCAGATTCAAGTTTAAAACATAAAAACTTAAATATTGATAACATCAGACTTATATGAAAATAATGAAAGTCAGATTTTGATTCTGTGGTCTCCGTATTGGTAACCTCAGTATTCTTTAAAGTAAAATAGCTTCTTCCTTCATCACTTGTGTCAGCTTCAACATTTGTAGGCACAAATATCTGAAGCACACGTTCGATTGTCCAGAAAATTCAGAGAACAATAAGTTCACCCAATTACTCAGGTCATTTAAGAAATAATTATTCAAAGTACTACTGGAGTACAACTTGTAACTTACCAATATGCTGAAAATCTCCTCCTCATTTGTATTATGTTTAGAACTATGTAACATTAGTTGGCCTTGGGTTTGAAAAAACTAATTTGCATTTCCTGCACAGCATTTTATAGCACATAAAGCCTCACTTTGAGAAATTACAATGCCTAGATTGAAATAAAAACTTGCTGAGAGTACAAGTTGCTGCAATGTGACATTAGCTTTAAGTATGATTTGAACGCATGACAACGACCTTAACATTACCCCTTTTCTCAGCGGATTCTGCTTGACAATGGATGCATAACGTAGCTATGACTTATGACAAGCAGAAGAAGCCAAGTAATTTCTGCCAGCCTAAGAAATGTGAAATTTGGACTTGATGAAAATATAAAATAGACATAACTTAAAAAAGGAGAGAGATATCGTTTTATGATGTTTGCTAACTTATAGAGAACACATTTCTTGGTAAGATGGTCTTATAATCTCAAAACAACCAAATTTGGACTTAGTGACTCCTGCTAGAATGACAACGATATATTCAAAATTGGCAGCAGAAGCTGGATTGAAATCAACATTATCATCTCTGAAGTTCAGACAAGAGGTTCCAAGAAGTGTCATTGGCAATTATTCATGTCAACAGAGGAGCTTCTTAAAAAACCTGGCAGAGGTTACAAAGTTATCATCCAAAGAGCCCAGAGCAGTGAGTGGACCAGTGGAAAAGATGTGTTCATTGTGCTTCAAAGCATATTGAGAGTAGTGTAGTGTTAACTTATTCTTTACTTCAAGCAAAAGCTGTTTTATGGAATTTCACAGCAAATAGGCCAGAGTCTTTGTAGTTGTTTGATTTGCATCATGAAATGTGTTAGGTAATTCTCCTTTATGGTACATTGGGACAAATATGTCCCAGCATTTATTTCAGAAATAAAAATTTAAAAAATTCAAACAAGGGCATATTTTGTTTATAAACCTTCCATTTAACACAAAGATGCAAACATTTCAATTTTTAGTTTCTTATGTAGGTACCTGAAAGGTTTAATATTAATAGCAATATTCCATGTGAGTTTAATACCTTAGATAGCATAAGCCTCTCAAACAGAATGGACCAGATAATTAAGCCTTCAGATAAATAAAATAAGAAAGTATGTGGAAGTGTAGATTCAAGGTGCTGCCAGTACAAGCAGACTACTCAATCAAGTTGCGCCAAGTTGCCAAATACTCCTACTTTTAAATATGATTATCTAATGAACTGTGCACTTAATTTCAAAAAAGTATTAGAAGCTTTTCTTCATTTACATCCATTCTCTCATCTCCTCAGTCTGCAGGATTATTTCACTTCCCTACCACTCTGTGATTTTTTTCACATATATAGATACATTTGAAAGTATTACTGAATTCCACATGCCAAAAATTAGGCTTCTACATTAATATGACAAGGAATTATATGAAACTTATCTTTTGCCAAAAATGTGATTTCATGGAGAAAAGTCACTTTGAAAACAAACCCTTCATATTTTCAACTTTGATAATATTCAAAAGTGATTATCATCATCACCACCACCATCATTATTTTGTGTGTTACAGTTTCTTCTTACATTTTCAAATGTCTCTTATTTGTAAATTACAATGGAATGAACAGTAAGTATTTTAGTCAATATGATGGAGCTGGGGAAGTCTAGTTTGTACAAATATCATTGACTAAATAAATTATTTAACAATCTGTTCAATAATTGTGCAGTCTGCTGTTAGAGTAATCTCATTGCTGTGTCTATGCTATATATGAGTCTTGAAGATTGTGCACACAGACCACCAGTTGACCATGAAGTCAAAATTCAAACCAACATTTCTCCAAAAGCTTCCAAGTTTAACCAAGAATTAAAATTTACATCAGGATCTAGATGCTCGCGATTCCACTTAGAAATGAACAGTTGATTATTGGTCTCCAGTTATTAATAATTTTGGGTTCATCTCTTTAGAATATTTAGCTGTTCTTATTTTTTTGAAAAAATGTAGAACTTTGCCGGTTGCTATCAACTGCATAGTTATAATAACAAGCCTATCATATACTATGTCATCCAGTGGTGTGGGTAAACATTTAGATAGCCAAGATAATTAGTAGCTATTATAGTTTTGGAGTAAAACATATTAAATAAGGAACAAGCTTGCCTTGGTGAAAATCACAACTGATAATAGTATAAATCAAAGAAATAAGTATTAAATATAAGAACACAACTGATAGTAGTTTAAATCAATGACAAATATTCAACCTGAAGGCCAGTCAATGACCAGGATAGAATTGTAGGAGAGACCAAAACTCAGATTTGATGTTTAAACAAGGATGATACCACAGTGGTGTTGCAATTTCACTTCTGCAGGATGTTGATGATGAAAGAACACACACCCAGTCCTCCCAGCAGGGAAGAGAATCCCCATGCTGGTACAGAAAATCAAACCCGGGTTCCCCACACCAGATTCAGGTGTGCTACCACTGCGCTACTGTGATGGACAGTTTAAATTAAAGAAATAAATATTAAGGTTAAAAATCAGAACTGGTAATGGTGTAAACTGAAAGAATAGTTCTTGAATTACTATATGTTATAAAGTACTGTATATAAATTTAATAGAAAATAACTAGTTTCTGAAGTTAAATTCACTTTTGACACTTTAGTAGGTCATCTCTGTAAGGTTAAGGAAATTGAAATTCTATCCTTCTCTTCTGGAAAGCACATTTATGAACTTTCTGGTCCTTTTTCTGAGTTCTCTTAATATGTGAGCTTTAGTTGAAATAATTCCAAAATGAGGACGTCTCTTTCTTGTCAAGTAAAATTCCAAGAACAACTTTTGATTCTCCTTAGCATTGAAAATTACAATTCTACTGAAAATGTACTCACAGGAACAATGGGATATAAATGACACTAATATTTTAAACTGCAGAAAACTTTTGTTTTAGCATTGTATTAATACTAAGTAGTTGAAGTTCACTCATGGTTTTATTTATATACCCTTGTATTGTACACTACAGTCAGCTGTTTTGCCACTCAAATGTTTTGAGCTTTCCTTATGTATATAAGAGATTTTGAAAGCTGTTTTGAGGGAACTTGTCCATAATCTACACATGACAATCAATTTAAAAAATTCAATTTAGAATAATTTTAAAATTTTATATACAAACAGTTATAGTTATAAAATACTTCAGATTAGAGAGATATCCTCAGTATCTTCTGCTTCAAAGAACAATGTTTGAGACGCAGTTTCTTGAAAAATCTGTTCTCAGTTATCACCTTATGCGTCTGTGGAGGGGTGAGTTTTTGGATTTTCTGTTGATAGCACAAAATATCACTCACTTGGGGTTTTGAAGGATTTACAATAGATCATTGACAATGAATACTTTGTTGAATATATTTAAGAGGAAAACATATTTGAAAGAGAAACATAAATTTGAAGTATTCTGCTGGTGCTAAACTATCTGAATCACACTACAGAGTTCAGTTATGTTCCTGCACACGGTGTTTACCAATCTTAATAAGTGATTCCATCATGTTGGACGAAAGGTATATCAACAGTTTCTTACTTTTTAGCTGACAAAATGGTCCAAACTGTGACTTGAATTATGTTGTTTTAAATCAATTAGAAATTCCTTAAACACAGTAGAGATTTCTAGGTGCTATGCTAAAAGAGACTTATACTCTGCATTATACTTCTACACTTCCACATAATTGCCCTGATAAATAGAATTTACTGCTTCATCATGTCCTAAGAGTCCAATTCTTATTTTTCCAGTAAACTTACTGCACTAATAAGCCTTTTAGACATAACCCTTTCTGTATTTTTGATAGTGTAGAATATTTCATTTTTAAGCTTGTCATGAAACACAATTCTTATTCTGTTTTCACTATGATCAACTATAGCTACAAAGAATCTCTTTGATGATTAACAGGTATTCCTTGTGCAGCTATTGACCATAGCATTTCTCAAGTGCCATTACCTAGACTGATACACGAATGAATAACAATGTGATTGTAATGACATATACATATATATATAAATAAATCTGAATGTTATCTGTCTCTGTGATGTTCAGTCATGTTAGTTTGCTCCCCCTAAGACAAAAGTTCTCAGTTAAATTTTCAGTTGTTACCAAAGCAGTGTTTCAGTGCTTCCCCTGAATGCATGCCATAATTACTCTAATAATTATGTGGTCAGGACCCGTGATAGTGCTATAAGGAATGTGATGAGTGAATTTACCAGAGATCATTTTAAAACCTTTTAGTTTAAAATAAGAAAAAAAAAATTACTGTACATTATAAGATAAGCATTTCATAATGGTGATATATGTTATTTTTGTAATGAACAAATGTTGGTTTGGCTATGTGTTGCAACTATCTCTGTAAATGCCTATTTACAGAACTGGTATATTCTGGCCAAATTCTTGATGTTAAGGCTGTCATCCTTGTTAATGCAGGTTAGTTTGTGGGTTTCTGGAATTATTGTTGAAGCTGTGAAGAAACACTCAAACGAAACCTGACACCAAGCAATCCCATACTACCCAGAATGTATTGCCTTCCGAAAATACATAAACAAGATGATAGTATGAGACCAATAATAAATAACATAGATGCACCAACCTATCCATTAGCCAGATGGTTAGTAAACAAACTAACCTCCATTAACAAGTACGACATCTTTAACATCAAGAATTAGGCCCAATTAGTTGATAACATTAAAGATTACAAAATAAAACAAGATAAAGTACTGGTCTCATTTGATGTATCATCTTTATTCACCAGCATTCAACAGATGGAGTACCAAAATTACTAAAAAACTGGCTAAAATCAGCAAAAACACAGGAAATACAAATAGAAGAACTAGCCCAATTGACATACATATGTACAAAACAAACCTTCTTCTGCTTCAACAGCAAATTCTACAAGCAAACCACAGGACTTGCTATGGTAAACCCATAATCACCACTATTGGCTGATGTATTAATGGGTGACCTAGAAATAAGAGTAACAAGAGCCTTCCCAAATATATTTAAAACTTGGGTGAGATATGTGGACAACATATTTGCCATCATCCCGACAAAATTTGCAGATGACACTTTAAAGTTATTGAACCTACAGAACAATACAATAAAATTCACTGTAGAAATAGAAAAAGAAGGTTGGATACCATTTTTGGATCTAAAAATCATAAGACAGAATAACAAAATAGAATTTGGCATTTACAGAAAACCCACACACACAGACAGTTACATCAAGAAAAACAACTTCAACCCAAAAACACACAAACATGCCATTTTTCACAGCCTGACACATAAGTTAATAAACACTCCACTGGAAAAAGGAGAATATGAACAGGAACACCAACACATAAAGAAAGTTGCTACAGAAAATGGCTTCGAAACAGAGTTAGTGGACAAACTAATACAAAAGTATAAGAAACAAAAGGAGATTAAAGATATTACCACACTAAGTAGAGGAGCCAACCCAAACCAAAAATACAGTAAATTTACTTTCCACCCACAGTTGCACAATAAATTCAAAAAGGTGTTCCAAGATCATAATATAGAGCTAGCACCTAAAAACAAATACAACCTCAGGAACCTTTTATATCATCCATTAAAACACACCTTACCCAACAAATCAAAATCTGGAATTTACCAAATAAACTGTGAGTGAGGATTGCCCCAAAATTTACATTGGACAAACTAACAGAAACCTTCAAACAAGATTGAAGGAGCATCTCGGGAACTTGAAACTCAAGCAAACAGACAAATCTGCAGTATCACATCACCTTTGGACATCACAACACATCATCAAACCAGACATTGAACTTATTAAACATGTAAAAACCACAACTGAACTAGTAATTTGGGAAAGGATACACATAAAGAAAAACGCACACAGAGTTATGAATTTTGAAATACTACCGGCAGACAACACCTTAATATTACCTCCAAAAAAAAAAAAAAAACAACAGATGGCAGCACAGAGGTAATTACGAATGTAATCTCCCCTTCTGAAACTAGTCAAACAGACGCCGATGATGAAGATGAAGATCTTTGAAATGCATCTGGGAAAAAACAAAGTAAGTGAAACTATAGTGTCTACATTTGACTCAAATTAGTACATAATAAATTTAAAGTTTCACTGTATGTATCACTTCACGACATACTTTGTTAATAATTTCATGATCTTAAAATATGTTTCTTTTCTTATGTCATTCTTCATTGTCTAAGGGTAACATGCTAGCCTCTAGTTCCCAAGTTTGCAGGTCCTTCATGCCCAATTTAGGATGGGATGCTAAGAACCACAGAGCTAAAGAGTGTCCATAAATAAAACTTAATTTTCCTTATGCAATTAAAAAGCAAATAATTTTACATTTAGTTTTTTGAAATTAAGTTAACTTATTACTAAACGTTATGTGAAAACAGTTTTGTTTTAAAATAATATATGATGTGATATACGTTTAGTTTGATCTTTTTAAAATTTAATGCTTATATTAGTGTAAAATTTAATAAATGGAATACCTGTATGCGTAAGATTTCACGGCTGGTGTCCATAGTTTTAAAATAGAATACCTATTTTAATTCCGGATTAAAATAGCAAACATAAATATAAATCAGTTGCTTCTATGATCACAAGGATTGACCCATTATTACTCTCCCATTTTCAATTGAAAGTAGCAAAACAAAAAAAAAACACACGCACGCACACACAGGCACACACACATGCACACACACACACACCCATGCACCCACCCACGCATGCATGCACACACCCATACCCACCAACCCACCCACACACACACACACACACACACACACACACAGAGGTTACAAATTAATTAGATTAGTTTCTAAAATAATCAAAAAACTCCTTACTTTAAAGAAACTCTGCTCAATTAAATTTTTTTTACTTCTTTCTTAAACTTAGTAAAGTTACTGTTATTAATTTTATTTGTGATTTGATTGTACTTATGTATGTTCTTGTGGAGTATAGAATTTACCTTTTTGGTTGTTCTGGCAGTCTGTATGTGTATTTCATTGTTTCTGGTACTATACTTATGAACAGTGTTATTTGTACTAAATAAGTATGTATTGTTCCTTATAAAACAGAGTTTCTAAACTATAAATACTGGGTAGTGTAAGAATATTATTTTGTTTAAAGTGTGGTTTACATGATGTTGTTCTATGCATTTTCTTTTGCATTATAAATAGTGTGTTTATTTCATTACTGGAATTCTGAATGAATATACTGTATGCAAGCGCAGTTTGCATATAGGAAAGCTAAATCATTTTTAGTGTTTGCAGGTTACTAATGCGTTTTAAGAAATATATTATATAATGAGCTCTATTTATTCTAGATGTGACATTCATAATATGGCTTTTCCAGTCTAAGTGTTGATCAATTAATATTTCTAGAAATTTTACTTCAGCACATACTGTATGGTTTCTTTATTGCATACATTTTTGGTCCTATTATTTTATTATTTCTATTGGAGTGCATGATATGCATGCATTGCAAGTTTTTCCCATTTAGAATAAGTTTGTCTGTTACTAAGCATTTCTCCATACTTAACATTATATTATCTGCTTGAGTTTGTAGCCCAGTGTAATTACTGCTGCTGAGAATAAAATTAGTATCATCCGCATTTAGTATAGTCTCTACATATGGTGTGTGAGCTGGCAGATCATTGATGTATACTAAAAAAAGTAAGGAGTCAAGATTTGAGCCTTGAGGAATCCCACGTCTTACTGTCTTTATATCTGATTTTGAAGTCATTGTGTCAGTAGCTACTACCCAAGGTTGCTGTGTGTCAGTTAGATAGATAAGACTTAAACCACTCATAAGCTATCCCATGCACTCCATAGGCTTCCAGTTTTGTCAGCAAATGTTATAGTCAACTAAATCAAAGGCTTTACTCAGGTCCATAAATATACCAACTGTTATATCATTTACACCAATTCCCTCCAATATTTCCTTAGTGAATGCATAAAAGGCACTTAATATAGATCTGTTTTTTCGAAAGCTGTTTTGTTTATCATATAATACATAGTTTTTTAAAAAGGGCGCATTCTATTGTACGTAAATGATTCCATAATTTTAGAAAAACCTGATTGAATGGCAATGGGCCTATAATTATCAATCATTTACAGTCTTTTTTATATATAAGAACAATTTTTGCCAGTTTCATCTTATCTGGAAATATCTCAGATAACAGAGAGGTATTACATATTTCCTTACATGACTTAATTACACTCTCAAGTATCTCATCAAATCCAGCTGAAAGGTTCTTCTATGAATTAATTATTTTACTTATTTTGTGTGTAATAACTGGCTTTAAAAAAATAGATTTTTCATTTCTTTCTCATTTAGCATATGAATTACTATTATTTGAATGTGTAATTGTTGCCTTATCAGCAATATTGATGAAATGGTCATTGAAATTATTGGCAACTTTGACTGGATTTTCAATAATATCATTAGCTACCTTTAATGAGATTTTTTTTTACTATCCTGGGATGGTTTATTAATCGCAGTTCCTTTTTTTATTATGCTCCACAGTGTCTTATATTTGTTTGTTGAATTACTCATATATCAATATAATGTTTTTGCAGCTTTTATAACTGTATGAAAGATTTTCTTGTATTTTTTAAAATATTTAGTAAGCTGTTCCATTTTGTTAGGTTTGCTTAATTTTAATGGATAACATATCCTTTTACTCCAGACTATAATTCCATTAGTAATTTATGTTTTCTTCACATTCCACTTGTTATTTTTTATTGCCCTATATGGAACATCTACATTAAAGTAATGAGTAAATGATATAATGAAATTGTGGTATTTCATGTGCACAGTAGACACTTTATACACATGTGACCAATCTTTAGTGCTTATCATCAATTTAAAGTATGACATGTTTTGGTTGGCAAAAATACGTTTATATTGTGCTTGTGGCTTGGGATCATCACTGCTGTTTGGTGGATTTATTAGGTTTAGTATTATAGCATTATGGTCATTGCATTGTATTGATATTACTGTGATTAAATATCATACGTGCTTTAATAAGTATTGTGATGTCAATTGACGTACTTGTACTTTCTGTTTCTCTGGTGGGACTTTCAATAATATTTTCAAGATTATTGCACTAAGTAGGTTTTTTATTTTTTGTGAAGGTGCACTATTTTGTTTAAAATTTATGTTAAAATTGCCACATATTAAAATCTTTTTTGCATGATTTTTAAAGTTATTAATCATATATTCTAATTTTTCTGAAAATGCCATAAAATTCTTATTATATACAATAAGGAATTTTAAATCACGAATTTCTACTTCTGTGTGTTCAAACACTTTCTCTGCATTCAAATCAGCTGTAATGCTAAGCCTTTTTTATTTGATGCCCCTTCTAATTGCAATCATAGTGCCCCCATGAATATGCTTCTCCTTACAATATATGTCTGCTACTACAAAATTTGAGAGAATAATTGAATCTATATTCGAGCAGTTATTCTTGGGCCAGTGCTCAGTGAAGCACCAAACCAGTATATTTGCATTATTATTCACAAATATTTCTACTTCTGAAATGTTATTACTAAGACACTGAGTGTTATGGTACATTATATTAAAGTTAATATCACCTTTTCTTGCTCTTGAAGGTGTATGTTTATCATCACAGTGCTTAGATGTAGCAATGTGTTTGGTTTCCGGGAGCACTGCATCCACCACATGAGTTATTAGTTTCCCTGATCTTGATATATTTTATTGATGCCCTCACACAAGAATCTCCCAAATTTGCTGCTCCTCTTCTATTAAGATGAACTCCATCCCTGGCCAGGCCCGTATCCTGTATACACCAGCTACCATCTAGTAGAACACACTTCCAAGTGGTGAAATCACGTCTGCACAGTATTTCACTGATCCAATTTTGGTCTCTGGACTTTGCGTTCTAATTTTACTAATTATGTCCATAGTATTGCCCATAATATCTTCTGCCATTATTCCTCTTCAGACATCATTAGTTCCCCCATGGATGGCCTACCACGTCTGGTTTTATTTCTCTTAGTTTCACATTTTCAATGTCACTGCCAAATTCTTCTGCACGTATCTCTCGATAACAGCATACATTATAGCCAGCATCACTGCATACATTCCCGGCAAATTTTAATAGCAAATCCTCAAACACCATAACCTTTGTTTTACTATTTCTTATATATCTTCCATCACTTCATGTTCCCCATGACTCTTCCATTGTTCTTGTGTAGTTTTATTCTCTTCATATAGCATGCTAAATCAGTTTGTGGTTGTTATTTTATTATCACATACTCTACCTGTTGGGTTCACCATTTTGCTGTTTTTCTTATGGCTGTGGCATATGTTTCAATTTCTGTCTGATGCTGAATTTCTTGCCTCAGCTTTATGTTTTCCTGCTTTAGGGACGAACTTTCCTCCTGTTGTTGGTATCAATCTTGCTTCAACAATGCAATTTCTTCATACGCTTTCCATAGTTCTTTATTTAGCATGTCCACAATTTTTTGGAGCGATGCTATCCTCTCGGCATGGCATGTTGTGGTGTACACTGACCGCATTGTAGTTTTATTTTGGATTTTCTCCTCTACATGATTTCTGTTAACTTTACCTTCATTTACACAACTTCTTATCACATTAACTGATGCACTGCTCATTTCACTTAATACTTGGTCGTTATTTTTATCTCCTAATGCATTCAATTTATGTGTTACATTACACACCACCATGTTGCAGCACAGAGCAACCACATCTCGTTAATAAGCAAAGATCTACTTAAGGCTCAAAATGAGATAAGTACTTTAAAAAAGGAAAATGAAGAGCTAAGAAATAAAATTAAGGCTGAAAACAGAAATCAAAGTTTTTCATTGGTAACAGGAAAAAAAAAACCATCTATGAGACCTCAACCGGCCGAACGAAGCGTTACAGGCTTCATATCAAGAAACAGGTTTGAAATGCTGGACGAGGTAAGTGATGGAAGTGCTCAAGCATTTGAAAATCCAGTCCAAAGATATTCTACAATGCGTGAAGTAAAGAAGAAAAATGTGCTAGTGACTGGAGATTCATTGCTAAAATTCGCGGGAGAAAAGTGCAAGGAAAAGGGATACAAGGTATGTTGTTTTCCTGGTATAAAAGTAACTGAGCTTCAACACCAAATGGAGAAAATGAACTTGCGACAATCCAAGCCTGATGTGGTAGTGGTTCATGCTGGAGCAAACGACATATAATGGTTTAGGCCCCAACATATAATGGGTGATACTATGGATTTGATAAAGGCGATTAAAAGACAATCTGGAGACACCAAAATCATGGTGAGTGACGTACTGCGCAGAAGAAACGTGAACACGAGGTATATAAGAGACATTAATCAGGAACCTGATTGGATGTGTGGTGTAACAAATTGTTTCATGGTAGATGCAAATTTCTGTATAAATGATTGGGATTTTTGTAGGGATGGGATTCACTTAAACCAAAGGGGCTCATTTAAGTTTGGAAGGTTATTAAGCAATGCAATATCTTCACTGTTGATGGGAAACTAGTAGAAAGAGAGGTGGATGCGTTTCCATTAGAAACTAGAAGTTCTGATGTGCATTTAGGTATTCAATGTAATAAATTCTCAAAACAAACATTCAATGTTAGTATTCCTCCAGCCAAAACAATTAACACTGATACTCAAATTCATTCAAACTGCAAAAGTAAAAGCTTATACTGTAAAATCTTTCACCAAAATATTCAGAATTTGAGGAACAAAAAATGTAATATAGAAGTATTATTAAATTCAAATTTAAATAATGTAAATGCAAAATGCCTAACTGAATATTGGCTGGAGGAATCGGAAATAAATCAGTTTAGTTTGCCAAATTATGTATTAGCCAGTTTTTATTGTAGGAAAATTAAGAACAATGGAGGGTCATGAATATATATAAAATCCACTGTTAAAATCAGAACTGAAGCTTTCCTGGCGACATATTAATTCAAAATCTTCTCGGGCTTCTAGCCAGGTAAAAACTTGGCTTGACACCAACGTTTCGAAGAAGTGCATCTTCTTCGTCTTCAGGGTGAACTGATGGTTTGAGCTTGCGGAGACTGGTATTTATAAGAGCTGTGATGAAGCTAATATCTGATTGCTTCGCGTGATATTATGGCCTGGTATTTAAGATGACTGAGACATGGGCACGGACTTCGTAGAAAACAATTTATAGCAGTTATTCTGCTAATGTTTTGTGTTTGAGCACGCACCTGCTAGAAAATAAGTCTTGGAAGACTGCAGGTAGAGGATTAGGTATTAAGGCTCTTTAACATTGGTGTCCATGCTGAACTTAATTGTAGGCCAGAATCGCGATTTAGATTATTTGTTTCAGATGAGATGGCTAAAGCTTCTTTTACTCTTCTTTCCCAGTAGTTTGAACACTTTGCGACTATCTTGGTGTTGGTAAAGTTAGCTCTGTGGCTTTGTTCTATACAGTGTTCAGCCAGTCCAGATTTTTCAGGTTGCATAAGCCTTATTGATCTTTGGTGTTCAGAAACTCGTGTGGCAATAGTGCGTCCTGTTTGGCCAATGTACGCTGCGCTGCATTCGCAAGGAATGTGGTAGACACCAGGTACTCTGAGAGCTAATACAGTCAGGCCAGTTAAAGATAATTTAGTTATAAATGTTATAAATGACCTCACGTCCGATCATCTGCCAGTAATACTGGAAGTTGCTGCCCCAGTATCCTTTCGGCCAGAACAGACTAGACCAAATTACAGACTGGCAGACTGGCCCACCTTCGAAGAGGCCATTGACGCGCAAATAAACACCGCAGCGGTACGACGCATGAGACACAGGAGCTAGCGGTGACACAAATTACAAACGCGATACACCACGCCATAGAGCAACACGTCCCCATAAAAAGGTGTACTAGGAATGTCAGGGTGCAATTTGCACAAGACGTCAGGCAAACAGTTAAAGAACGGAATAATGCCCGACGGAAATGGCAACGCAGCCGAAACTTAATTCATCGAAACCAATACGAAGAGCAAAGAATCAGGGCCAGGACCCACATCGCCGAATATACACGCAACCAGTGGAACAATACCCTGGAAAACTTGGACCCACAGACCCAATCGGTTTGGAGGATTGCGAAATACCTCACGCGGACAGCTACAAATATTCCACCTCTCCGCATTGAAGGCCAAATAAAGGAGACGCCCGAGGATAAAGCGGAAGCATTTGCAGACGCGCTGGAAAATACCTTCCATCCAAACGCTCACCCCTGCGACGAAAACTTCGCGGTGGACACGGAAAGGTTGGCACTCTCCTTGCGAACAGCACAAACGCACAACAAAACTAGAAAAACGAATGCCGGGGAAATTAAATGGCTAATTATGCACCTTCCCAACCGCAAAGCACCGGGACCGGACAAAATCCCGAACGTTGTGCTCAAACACTTGCCGATGAAGGCAATAAAATTGCTTGCGGCAATATTTAATTATACCTTAGAACACGGAAGATTTCCCCTTCAGTGGAAAGAAGCAAAACTTTTGCTTTTCCCTAAGCAACACAAAGATCTCTCTCAGCCTACCAGCTATAGGACTATCAGCCTTCTGAACACGATGAGTAAACTCTTGGAGAAAATTATACACAAACGACTTAACACATTCATAATCAAGAACGACCTATTGACCACGGAACAGTTTGGATTTAGATCCAAACACTCCACCACTCACCAACTATTGCGACTAACCGAAAATATTAAGAGGGGTTTTAACACCAACCGCTCAACAGGAGCAGTTCTACTTGATATAGAACGCGCCTTTGACAAGGTATGACACGCGGGCCTCATACGAAAACTAAGCACGTACGGAGTGCAAGACTCAATGATCACCTTAATTGCAGATTACCTGAAAGGTAGCACCTTCAAAACAGCAGTAGGGGAGGCGGAGTCATCCCTCCGTCCTATCCAAGCAGGCGTACCCCAAGGAAGTATCCTAGGGCCTGTGCTGTTTAACATCTACATAAACGACCTCCCTCCACTTACATCTACGCCGATGATACAGCACTCGTAACACAGTCAACCCAACCACGGATCATTCACCTAAGACTCCAGAATGCTCTAAATGAACTGGAGCCATGACTTACGAAATGGAGGGTAAAAATTAACGCCAGAAAATGCCAAGCAATAGTTTTCACGAAGCGCCACTTGCATAGGCAAAGAAGGCATGTTCTCCCACCGCTTACCTATAGGCAAGAGCCTATCGAGTGGGGGAGCTCAGTCACTTACTTAGGGGTAAGGATGGACGAATGCCTCACGTGGAAACAACACATAAACGTGGTACGAGCTAAAGCTAACGGTCAACTTAACAAACTTTATCCGATAATAAATTTAAATAGCGGCCTCAAACTGAGCATGGGGCTAACACTATATAAAACCTTGATTTGCCCAATATTAACATACGCCGCACCCGTATGGGGAAATGCGGCCAAAACACACATCAAACGGCTACAAACAATGCAAAACCGTATACTGCGCATTATAGCTAAACTACCAGCAGTAACACCAACGTGGGCTCTCCATGAGGAGCTCAAAATCTGCTCCATCGAGACCTACATAAAACACTTGGCATTCAACCTTTATAAACGCAAAAACAATAACCACAAAGAGCTCATCCAAAATCTAGGAAATTACGACACCGAGCACGATAAGCACCCCCGCCCACTGGCACTCTTTGACAGAACCATCGGAATAGGAGAGCCTGAAATCAACATACAAGAATACCTGGACACCCTGATTAGGGTATAAAACCTAGATCTGGTACAGCGTAGGGCAGTGACTGCGACAATCCTTCCAGTTCCTGCCTCTCACTCACAACAAACACACACACATGCACACTCACTACTAATCTTTTTTTTCAGCAGCCCTCTAAGCCCTTGAGCTTACCCAGCCAAGGCGGTCCCGGGGGAAGAGGGCCCCCCCGCGAGTGGCACGGGTCCGCACCTGCAATATGATAGGCAGGCAGCCAGCCACGTGCGCACTCTATACGACAACGCTCAGAAAATGGACTACCACTAGGGATTTTAAAATGACGTACACCTAAGACGGATAATATCATATACTTTCTAACACACTTTAACGATGTCTTAGGTTGAACATAATAACTCATGTATATATGTAACAGTATATGTAATAGTATTACTCGTAAAATAGATAATAACACTTGTATAAATATCACAAAGATGAAGCCTACATAGGCGGAACCCACACAAAAGCTAAGCTTGATATAACTCCAAACATAGTATATACTCACAGACGGAGTCAATGGCAGACCTCAACTATTACCTCATAATAATAAGCGATTGTAGTTTTAGGACAGACAATTAACAATAAGTTTGTTTGTTTCAGAGACGCAGCGCCAGCGTAGCAGCACCCACAAAGACCTAGCAGACTCTAGGTAGCACGATTTCCCTCCCACTCGTCCAAATATCCTACTCCTAAATTCTACTTCATAATCTCCTGAAATTCGCCAGAGGGCAGGCTGGGTCTAGGCCAAGCCTGCCTGCCGGCACCCAATATCTCCTCTGGCGGCCGCACAGCGGGCCAGTTAATACCACCAGTACTACGCGGGTGCAACAGCGGTACCGCAGAAATCCTTCTCCCTATCCACTCCAGCACCGGTGGAGGTTTTTTAGTCGGTAGGGCCACGTGGCAGAACCCGACACTCCGGACGTGCCCGGGTAGTCTATAAGGTAGATTTTTCCTCCACTCGAAAAAAAAAAAAAAAAAAGCCATAATATCACAGGGCAAGCGCAGTGCCCTCTCTACCCAAGGAGCAACACTTCTTCACCACCTACTGCGCGCCGCACCACTCCACCGCAGACATCAACCACCGAGGCCTCACCACCTGCACTCTCAACAGACGCAGCGACGCGAAAAGCCATTCAGGACCTCCACGCGGAGATCCTGAACTTCGGCGCTCGACTAGCTGCTCTGGAAGAGACATGCAGTCTGCTCACACAGAAGCTGCAGGAATTGCAAGCCTCTAACGCCGCAGCAGCCACCAGCCAGCAGACTACAGCCGCCAACCTGTCCACCAGGATCGACGCCCTCATTAAGCCTCTGAGGCAGGTTCTCCTGCAGCAAGCTGCATACTCTGCTGAGCTGTTCCAATCAAAACGTCAGCAAACCAACACTGCTCCTCCTCCTGTACAGGCTGAGGGGCACGCACGGCTCGGGAATACTCGACCACCAACACGGTGGAAGACTACTGGGAGCTTCGCGGAGCAATTCCGAAGCAGGTATAATCCGTAATGTCTACGTCCTATTCTCTCCTCAATTTCCAACCTTTATTTCCTTTCCAACATCACCTCTACTCCCTAGGCTGCAGTCAGGTTCCATGGCTGTCAGCCGAGAAACAACCTTTCACCCGCTCCCGCACAACGTGCGGTAGCTTCCTATCTTTCGCCTACTAACGCGGGTGCATTAGCGGGACCGCGCAAAGCCACGAGATTCTCAACAAACTACTGTTATAACGTGGAGGGTTTTTTTAGTGGGTATGCCGCATGAGGAAGCGGAAAGTCCCACATATCCTCCCAGGCATTGCACTTCGGCTGGGGGTTGAATGCGTAATGCAGTTTTCCCCTCCACGATAAAAAAAAAAAAAAAAAAAAAAAAAGCCATAATATCACGCGAACCAATCAGATATTAGCTTCATCCCAGCTCTTATAAATACCAGTCTCCGCAAGCTCAAATTCATGCCAAAGAGGAAGCAACAACGCAGACCAGCAGCTCCTACAGCAGCCACCGCTTCTCTGGCATCCGCCGGTAGGAAGTGCTCGCCGGCATCTCCGCCACCTGCCGTTACGCCGGCAGTGAGCGCTGCACCTTTGCCGCGCTTACCATCACCACCGCCGCCGACCGCCGCTGCTTCACCGGCAGCCAACACATCGCCGCCGCCGCCCCGGTACAGTGCCGTGGTTAGGGGGGTCCCTCGGGATCTCTCCACCCGGCACCTCCTCGCCGCTGCACAATCTAGATGGCCTTCATGTTCGAGGGCCACTAGAATTATCTGTGACCGGGGCCCGACACCACTAGTAAGGGTGGAGCTACAGGACCGATCAGACCTGGAGGCTGCCTTGGCGTCAGGGTTGCCCTTATTAGGGCGACTTCTGCACGTTGAGGCAAGCAGACAGGAAAGACACCGGCCCTGCCGTCGCTGCTGTGCCTACGGGCACAGCCAAGAAGACTGCTCTTCGCCGCTCAACGCATTCACTTCGGAGTGCACTGGGCACGACCTCCGCCGCCGTCGCCTGTTCTGTGCCACCTGTGGTGGTACGGGACATTTCACCGGGCAAGCCCAGTGCCCCAGCTACCCAAAGAGCAGGCACTCATCGCCTAAACCAGCCCGGACACCATCATCTACACAGCCATCTCCGCGGACTGAACAACCAACACTGACCAACCTGCAGAACGAAATCCAGGGCCTAAGTGAGGCCATTCAGGACCTCCACGCGGAGGTTCTGATTCTTACGGCTAAGCTGACGGCCTTGGAGGACAGGCTTCAGGAACAGGACAGCACCACTTCACATCCAGAACTTCACCAAGCAATAGCAACAGCAGTCACCAACATCCGACTCATCTTCAGGGAGGAGGTGAGAGCTCTACTGGAGAAGTCGGCACCTCAAACTTCCAAGTTCAACATCCAAGGTAGACGCGAATGGCTTAGGCATGAAAACGTCCCAGGATACGACGACTGGCTCAACAGAGTCAACCAGCACTAACTCCATCCTTCACCCTAGAATTCCTTCATTCCTCTCCCCGAATACGCCGCGGTGGCAGTCTGGGCCTTGGTCAAGTCTGCCTCCCGGTCCTCATTTCACCTCTCTGACTGCACCCTGCAGTCAGTTAAATTATCGCCTTGAATCCGCGGGTGCAATCATGCGGTACCGCCTCTCCTTTCTTCCTTCTAATACCAATGGAGGGGTTTTTTAGTCAGTATGCCCACATGGGAGACCCTGACACTCCGGGCTTGCCCGGGTTAGTCCATAAGGTGGATTTTTCCCCTCCACTCGAAATTAAAAAAAAAAAAAAAAAAGAAACTCAAACCATCAGTTCACCCTGAAGACGAAGAAGATGCACTTCTTCGAAAAGTTGGTGTCAAGCCAAGTTTTTACCTGGCTAGAAGCCCGAGAAAATTTTGAATCCACTGTTAACTTTGTAGAAATTGACAAATTTATGTACCTAAATCAGGAAGAAGGCTTTGAGGCCAGTATATGTGAGCTAATTGACTTCAAAATGGTTCTAATTTGTATATATAGAAATCCAACTAGTAATGTTGTAGTTTGCTTACAAAATTTGGAAACTATATTAGAATTCTATAGGCAATCAAAAAAAGATATAGTAATTGTGGGAGATGTGAATATAAACTATTTAACAGAAAACCCATGTAAAAGTCAACTCCAAAACATTTTGAACATGTACGGTATGCAAAATATAGTAAGAGTACCAACTAGAGCCTCTAGCTTTAGCTCTACTGCAATTTTGATCAGGTTATATTAAACACGAATAAGTGAGCGTATGAAATTCAGGTATTTGACTCGGCACTATCTGATCATTATGCTCAGGTACTGCAGTTAGCTACTCGAATGAGAAACTACTCACCTCAACAAAGGGAACACAAAATTTTTAAAAATGTTAGGCTTACAAATGATGCAAATTTGAATTATCTAAACTTTTTATTAGGTAAAGAAACCTGGGAAAATGTATAATGATCAAATCACTAAATGAAGCAGTAAATAAGTTCTTAGACATCTTTAACTTTTACTTTGAAGCAGCAGTACCAGCAGTCAAAATCCAGATAAATAAACAAAAAAATATATGGGTCACAAGTGGGATACAGAAATCAGCAGAAAGATTAAGATTCTTAAGTAAATATGTTAGAGAAAATAAAGCATAACAAGAATCAAAAGCCTACTATTTGAAGTATAAAACAATTTATAATACGGTAACCAAGGAAGCAAAAATGTTACACTATGATAGCACAATCAATGGAGCAGTTAATAAATCTAAATCATTGTGGGAAATAATCAAGGGTGAAACTAAAACTGAGACAAATATAAATAACTATTGTATCCAAAGTGCTGGTCAAAACATAAGCAATCCTAAAGATGTTGCTGAATTATTCAACAATTTTTACACAAGTGTTGCTGAAAATGTGCTAGAAAAGAATTCATTGGTGAGAACGGATAAGCTAAGTCTAAAATTTAATGAAAATACCCTCTTTTTAATGCCAGTAGCGACCCAGGAAATTAAAACCGTAATAAACACATTAAAAAACAAAAAATTGGCAGGGATTGATGGGCTCTCATATTATATTGTAAAAAATGTGCCTAATTTCTAATCAAACCACTGTGCTATTTAACAAATCTTTCACTTACAAGTGGACTATTCCCTGAGAAACTAAAATAAGCAAAGGTGAAACCTATCCACAAGAAAGGTAGTAAGAATGAAGTTGAACATTTCAGACCGATATCTGTAATATTCACTTTTGCAAAGATATTTGAACGAATAATGTATACCAGATTATTAAAATTCCTGGATGGATTCAAAATAATAAATGAAGATCAAAACGGCTTTAGGAAAAAGAAATCAATTAATTTGCACTAATACACTTTGTTGAACAGGTTTATGATGCATTAGATAATAAACAATTAGGATTAGGTCTATTTCTAAATCTAATAAAAGTAGTTTGACATAGTATATCATTCGCCTTTACTTGAGAAATGATCTGTATATGGTGGGAGAGGATTAGCTTTAAACTGGTTTAAATCAAATCTTGGTGATACCACCATATTAAGAACGATAAAAAGCATTTTAAAGAAATTGATTTAACATTTAAAATCAAGTAGTAAACTCAAGATCTAGCATGTATGAAATTACCTTGATCTCATAAAAAAAACATTATAAGAAATATACTAAACAAACAAGTAAAAAAAAAAAAAAGAAGAAAAGGAAAGAAAGGTGTAAACAAAATAAAATATGAAAATAAAATTCAAAAACTTTTCAGAAACAAAAAAATCATATGGAACAAGTTAATTATTGTAATTTAGCTTGAACTGAAAAAGCCGTAATAAAGTACAACCAGAATCATTATTAGCAAAATGTTCTAAGAAAATAAGCAACAAAGGAAAGAATGTATACTTTGGACAATAAAAACATCTAGGGAACGTTGACATCCCCTACTGGATCATCATATGCTTCATTCGTTAAACACCAAAGACTACCGATAAGAACCACAAGAAGGCAATTCCAGCAGCTTCAAAATCGGGAGGTTAAGGTCTTAGCAAATAAATATTCCTACTGGTGGTGGTGGTGGTGGCTGTGGGGTTGGTCATGGTGATATTCAAATGTTCTAGAGCTCTTGATTTGCCATCACTTGCTTGTGGGCTTTCTAGTAGTACTTGGTAATCTTGAGTGGTGTCCCAACTATTTTTTAAAGATTGGTGCAAAGAACCAGATGGCCCTTGTTCATTATTGTATTAAGTTCTTGCAAATTATGCAGTGTGGAGAGCCTAGTAGTTTAATTTTATATAGGTGTGCCGCAAGTCATTAATGGCCAGTTTCAAGTCGAAATGATGCAACTGCAATAGATCGAGGGGTGTTTGGTATTAAATTTGGGTTTAGTAATGTCTTCCATAGTTTGGTTTCACATTGTTATTTATTTTGTTCTGCTATATGAGATTTTATTTTCATCTTGGCGTAGAGTTGTACTGATTTATAAGACAGGTAATTGAGCTTATATTGTTGGATATAATTGTTTCTTTTTTCGAGCATATCAGCTTTCTCATTACCTTCCAGACCACAGTGTGCTGGAATCCATTGTAAAGCAACATTTTGGTTTAAATTTTTCAACATCTTGATATATTTCTTGGCTTCTATTATCCTCTGATCATGTTTTATATGGTTGTGTGTTAATGCTATTATAACTGAGATAGAGTCAAAAAGTATTATAGCATTTTAAAAAGAATTTATATGTAGAAACAATTGTTGTAAAGCTATCAGTATTGCTTGTAATTTGCCATTTGTAGTGTGTTGTAAATTTTCCTAAAGAAATATAAAATGAGAACAATTTGCTCCTTAGTCCTGCTCCTGCTGCTGCTTCTCTATTTGTTAATGACTCATCTGTGTAGACATGAAGCCATGTTTGTTCTGGGTATTTAATATTAATTGTTTCAATAGCTACTTTTTTCATTATTGCTTGGCTTGAAGATATTTCATTGATTTCTTCTGTTAAATTTAATGAATATTTGATACTGCCAAATTCAAGAGGCGATAGTGGAGTTACAAGTTTTTGTGCTAACTGTGGCATTTCATATTTCTCTTTGATCTGTAATATTGTTTGAATGAAACCTACTTGGGTTTTTAGATGTCTACTATGATTTATGTATTCATTCCAATAGTTCTGATATGGAAGTCTTCTCAGTTTTTCGTATAGCAAAGTTCATTTTTCCCCAATGTCATACTTTATTGGTCGATTGTTGGTTAAGATTTGCATTGCCAGTATTGCTGTCATTTTAATTCCACCAGTAATTATTCTCAAGGCTTGATTTTGAACTTTCTTCAATTTGTGTGCATGGTTGGGAGTCGTAACTAAAATTTCAGATCCATAATGTAAAACTGGTTTTATGTAAGATTTATATGTTTGGTTTACGGTTGATCTTGAGCAACCCCATTTTATGGCGCTGAGTCTCTTCATAAGTTTTAGTCTTTTTTGCGCTGATTCAGAAGTTTTCCTAAAATAGATTTTGCATTTTAATTTCTGGTCCAGGGAGATTCCTAAATATTTTCCTTCATTTGCTTCTTGTATGGTGTATTTTTTTTTAATAAGATTTGAATCTGAGGGACTTTGTGCTTTAGAGTAAACACCTGGAAATATGATTTTATAGGGTTTATGGTCATTAGATTTTCTTCACACCAGATTGCTAATTCTTCTAATGCTTTATTCATTTCTCTTGACAATTTTAATTCATCCTTATTTTTTCCAAGATCCGTAATGGTAGATCATCTGCAAAGAAAGCACAGTTAATGTTTTTGTTTTCTAAGAGTTTAGGGGTAAATCATTGATCAAAATGTTGAAAAGAATTGCACTTAAAACTGATCCCTGTGGGAGGGCCTTGTGAATTTGTTTAAATTTTGAGTAGTTTTGTTTGGATCTGGAATATATAAATCTCTAATTAAGAACAATTTGGAACCATTTAAGCATGTATCCTTCTATGCCAAGGTTTGCCACTTTCTGGAGTAATTTCTGACACCAAATTGTCAGAAATTACTGACAATGCTGTTTTTGAGTTATCTAGGGCAACCTTAGTTTCTTGGCTAAACATTGTAACTTGTTGAGTGGTAGAATGAAATTTTCGGAATCCTGCCTGTACCGGTGGTATTAGCTGTTGTTTTTCTAGGAACCAATTCAACCTTACACATATAATTTTCTCCACGGTTTTGACTAAAATGCTTGTGTGAGCAATTAGCCAATAGCTAGCAACTTCTGCTGGATCCTTTTTTGGTGTTAATATAGGAATAATGATCACTTTTTTCCAACTATCTGGCACACTAGCTTTCCATATCAAATTAAAAAGGTTTAAGATAGTATTTAGTGTTTTTCTCTTAAATGTGTAACACATCCAGACATTATTTTATCAGTTCCTGGACCTTTTTTGCTCTGCAAACATTTTACTGTCTCTCTGACTTCTTCTAAGGAGAAATTTTTGTTAAAAATATCTAAAACATCTTCTTTATCACCTCTTGTGAAAGTGATGATATTTATAATTGTGCTTTGTATATTCTTTAGATTGTATATTCTTTAGAATCTTTTTGTGTCCTTTAGATAAAGGTCAACTAGGTATAGTGTTTGGTGAAACATTCTACAATTTCATGGTCCTCAACATATGTTTTGTTTTTATATTTTAAAGTTTGTTTTCTTAAGGATGGTGCAATTCTATCACCTTTAAGTTGTGTGTTCTGTAATTAATTTTTGATGGGAATGAATAATATGCTTCTTTCTTTGCTTTGATTATTTCTTGTTTGAATGCTGCTGCCTTTTGCCTCCATGTAATTAAATCATCTTGTTTCTTAGACTTTTCTCTATTATTCTTGCTTGGCCATGTTTTTTTTTTTTTTCCCCTTCAAATCTGATAATGCTTTTGTCCAAAAAGTTTTAAATCTTGGCATTTTACCTCTCAGTATTGCCCTCTTAGCAGCTGATAATATAGCAGTGTAAAATATCTTACATGTATTATCAAGGTTGTTCTTGTAACCTTCGAGGTTAATCGCTGGGAGAGAAGTTTCTGATTCTTTTTTAAAATGTTCCTACTGTTCTTCCTAAAATTCCTTATCTTTTTAGTTTGACTTACATATTCTCTCTTGTCTTTTATTGTTACTGAAGTTACAATAGCTCTGTGCCCTAGACTAGGGTCAGATATAATCTTCCATTTGCAACTGTCTATAATATCTATTGATGGTAATGTTAGGTCTGGGTTTGAAGTTGTTCCATTATAATGCAAGTATATAGGTGTATCATCAATGTTATATGATAACTACATTCCATTTGAGAGAATACAGTCTGTGATTATGCGACCAACATTATTTATATCAGAGTAGCCCCAGTTGAAGTCACCCACAATTAAAGTTTTAGATGTAATGTGCATATATTTTATGATTTTGAGATTATGAGTCAGTACTGTATTTATTCTGACTAATAGCTCACTGGCAACTTGATGGTATTTAGGGAAAAAAAAAAAAAAAAAAAAAAAAAAAAAAAATATATATATATATAAATATAATTTTTAAATTGGCAGTATTTAACCAGATCTTGTGTTAAATTTGCTTCTTGAATACAGAATACATCTATATTTTCTATGTTTAATGTAACCTGTAGCTCAGCTTTCTTTGATTGGGACATTCCACCTGCATTCCATTATAAGACTTTGATGTTATTTGCCTTCTCTCCCAAAACAGTCCCCTCCCAGAGATCTGAACAGGGGACTTTTACTCTGGAATCTTTTGCTTTGGGAAGGATATTGAACATCTTTTGTAGTTTATTTTGCATCACCCAGAGTGCAACTGTTGGTATTACCATTGGAGGCTTTCATAAGCTGTTGCATATATTATCAGCTGCTGTCAACTAGTTTTAATATCCTGGGCCCTCATTGATGGGCAAAGATAGCCTAATGGTAGATACTCCAACTATTTGTAATAGCAGTTGCTATTGTAATATTTACGAATTGTAAATATAATAAATGAAGCTGTATATCTCGGTATGGACTCCGTTGTAGATCAATGATCTCTTCTTTCAAGTATGGCTTCTATCAGAGTGGTTGGTCTCGGAGTTGGAAATTTGGATCTTATTATACAAGGTGGTTCACCTGTCCTTTATTCTCTGGTTTTATGCAACCCACAGATTACAGTCTAACCTGAAAACATTGTTCCCAAGACCCATCTTCTGCATTCTAGCATTACAGACTTGGCACTGCAAGTTATAGCTATACAGTAGCGTATTTGATTAACGCGCAATGTTAGCATGAGTTCCAAGATGCTCGATTCAAATTTGAATCTTACCAAAACGTTGAAAATTCCCCCCCCCCCCTTTCTTTCTTCCTGATTTAGCACAAAACTAAATGGGATATCAGAGCATTTATTAACTTGCTTATTTGTTTCTTTTATTGTTGTTCTCTTTATTTATGTTTATTCTAACTTTATCAGTCCAGTGTTATTTAAAGTCTTAGTGAAGTTTCTTTTTCAAAACAATTAGAATGAAAATTAAGGATTGAAAACTGAAGAACACATAAAATGAACTGCCGTTTTTCCTTAATTCATATACCTTTTAGTTTACACCTAAATTTATTAGTGGGACAAACACTGAACTAATTTTGTACCTTGATGAATAATACTTAAAGAAGAAAAAAGTGCATGCAGACTTTGGGACCCGAACTGCTGACACACTCTGAGGTGAAGAGGGAACATGAAATTGACCAGTTGAGCTACAATCATTGCGCTCGCTTTTTCCATTAAAACTTGTAGGTATAGTGTCACATGTGTCTCCCTCTCCGCTTGTGATCTCTTTATAACTGTTGTGTGACATCTTTTTGTAGCTTTAGCCATTTTTTCAACCTCCATACATTATAATTTACGTTGCAGAACATATGACAGCGATCCTATTGATATAACATGTACTGTAACAGGAGTTACTAAGTGCATGCTTTCGGAATGACGTAACTATAGCTGCTAAGGTCTACTTTCCTAAGCAGGTTACCAAACGGTCGACAAGCACGATAATTTCAACCTTATTGCTTTCAGAATATGAAGTGTTGCCTATCTCCAAAAATAATAAGGGACAGGTGAACCACCTAGTATATTAAGTAACACTTTTTTAGCAGCAATAATCCCATGAATTTATTTATATCAAGCCTACACTCCAAAGCTAATGGCTTTCTAAGAAATTACTATACAAATTTTCAACTGTGCTGATGTGATTACATTACCATACATGTATAGCATTCTCACCCAAAGAAGGTGATGCTGACTATAAAAAATGTCTCTCCTTCATCAAGTCCCATGATGCCATGGGGCATCAACAATGCTTTTTCTATATGTACTTTTTAAATTAACTTATACCACTCTTTTACATATTTAACATAGATAATGCATTAAGCCTTATTTATGTAACATGACACATCTTTACAAAATATTGTTTCTTTTAATAAATTTGCAGTATATTATTTAAGCAACATTTCTACCCATGCACTATTGCGTGTAATAGCATTTGTGGTTGTATATCTGCAGCTTTTTGCACCTTTTTATTTGTATCATTCTGCATACTTATTATATTCAATTAACTATTCTCGCTGTTGCTGTTCAAAATTGTCCACAATATCCATGGGCATTTCAAAATTCATAGGTAAGTCTTCAAATTTTTTATAAGCATTTTTTCCACTTATCCAACTCTTTGTGATTTCTAATGACTTTCAAAACTTTATGTTGGAGATTATGTTATGACATTATTCCAAAAATGATAAGTTACAATTGATTTATCCGTTTGTGAAAATTGAGTGTTGTTAAAGATTCTTTCATCCTGACATTGAGATTCCTTTTTGATTTAAAACTTTATATTCGATCATGATCACAATCCAAATGAAGAACCTGGATATTCAAACCAATTGACAACAGCTAATGATGTAAGCAACACCAAATGAAAACATGCTCTACCTTAAATGTGGTGTGTGAAATTTAGGAGGGTTGGTTGTCTAAATTCTCATGTATTTGGCTTTCACTGTGTGAATTCCTTCAAAAGTTTAGCTAAACCCTCAAATATTAAAATCTGAAAGAGAATAACTGCAAAAATTCACTCTATATTCCTAACAATCTAATTTATTACTTGAAAAACTGGCTAAAGTTTATCAATCAAGTAATTTTAAGAACCTACCCTTGTCTGTCATACATCACACTTCCCAAATAGCCAAATATATCAACTCATATTTCTTTATTAATGGTTAATTTCACCATTATTGGTTTTTTTCTTCTTTCTTCCCAAAATTGTGTCTTAAAAATACATTGTAAGTTTTTACTTATAATTTCAGAACTCTTGAGATCATTTATGTATCAGATAGTATAACTGGCCCTAAGTGTATATAACTAAAGCAGTGCTCTTCATGGAAATATTGCTATTACATGTACTTTGCCATATCATGGTCAATTTGTTCTGTAGTAAAGAAATAAAAATAAAAACATTGCTAACATCTTATCATAAGATACCTGCTTATTTTCATTGTAATTGAACTTTCAAGACCTGAAATCACTTATATGGATAATGCATTTCATTCACAGGAATTACTAACTCAACTGCTGTGAAAGGTTGACTACCCCAACAAAGACTCAATGTTAATGTATTAAAAGAAGAGGCATATGCTGCTACCAAGTTGTGGAGAAACTTTATTTTTTATTTATTATTATTTGTTTTACTTGGCAAATTGTTTATAGTTTGTTCTGGATTCAATGAAAGTTATGTATAAGAATGTAAATATTTTCAATTCAATTCAGCACATGCAGCTAACAACAATAACAATGATGATGATAAAAAATAGCAGCAGCAAGGATATTACAAATTTTAATTGCTTATTAACCAGGCCTTTAAATATAAAAACAATGAAAAAATAACCAGTTTCATCCACTTTTAAAGTAGGTAACTTCTCATTTTTTGTCCATAAAGCAAATAAAGAATCCCTCCCTATATTTGGTAATAAAAATCACTAGACTAGCTACCTTTAACAAGTATCAGAAGCTGCTTTGGCTGTTCTCAAGACTTATTAGCAATGCTTTGCTGACAAGAGAGAAGACGAGAGGTTTGTTGTAGCAACTTGTCCTTCACATTCCAGTAAACTATGTTACTTCCGCCTAAGAAGACAAGCTCGCACAACAAATTGTGAATACAATTAGATTTTAATCACAAGAATCAGTTTTGGGGCCTTAACAACAGGCTAGCATGCAAACAGTTAATACATTAGGAATCAATTCTTTGTTATTTATAAATTTAATAGAAAAATTTACCAGCAAATTTCGCAAATTTACCAGCTTTCATTGCTGCCCTAGCTAGCCCACAGAATATGCCCTTGATATCCTTGTATGATAGTTTATGCATGTGCGTGTATAAAATGGACAAACTTTTTAAGAATTTGTCCTCCAAGCTTGAAAGAAAAACCTTTAAAAATTAAATTAAATTTAAAACTTCTAATATCTTTCATTTGAAAATAAATAACCTGCTTAAGATGTAATTCGAAGATCTTCATTTGAAAGACAACTTTCACAAATTTTCATAGCATTCAGATTTATTCAGACATTCCCATAAATCATTTTCAATGGCTGATGTTAGTTTATGAGAGCTACAGCATATCAAAAGACAGTACGAAAGTAAATGGGGTATTTGCTTCTCTCCCTAACCCATGTATATTTTAATTTTTAAAACCGGGACTTCCTCAGCAGAAAAAGAAACATTGTTTGGGCACTTTGGGGCATCAAAGTTTGACAATGTTTTGAATATAGTGATGGATATGCATTTTACATTTTTTCAAGAAAACCTCACATTATGTATTTAATTACAAAATATATTCCAGTTGCAACCCCTTTACATCAATTCAGACACTGCATAAAAGGTGCAAAGATTGATGCACATGGTCACATCTATGCAGTTGTGTATCTAATAGTTGAATTACAGCATTTCAAATCCCATGTGTAATTTAATGCAACATGTGATAATGGAGAGCTTTCGCAAACTGTGAAATACATATACATGCTTATCCAAAGTATAGCCAAACTTTATGTTCATGCAGTTCTTTTCCTAACATGATCCCCTTCTGAAAACGTAAACATTTTTTTTTTTTTCAACCTGTACAACTATTATTGTATTGAGTCATTTAGTATATGCAGTGAGAAGAAACCAGAGGCAATATGTAACCTGAGGGCTTTCTATGATTTACCTTAAACTTAATGAACAATATCTTATTTATTAAGAAAGTCCCATACTACTTTTAAACCTGGAGGTCTATCTTCTGATTCCCTTCATTTCATAGGGTGTTTTTATTAGCATGGATATGTCCCTTTCCTAACTAATTGGGTTGATTCCCTTCTACCTAGCACAAAGTGCTCTTGATCTTCTAAGTTATCCCGGCCATCAGATGCTCCCTCTTCAGGCCCTTGCTTTCCTATCTATGCATAGGCACCACCTGGTCAACATCTTGGTATGGACAGTTTCCTGTTGGGTGTCCCGCTGGCCACATCCCAAGCATACATCATATTAAGGTCATCATCATCTCTGAGTTGCTTCCCTCTCCCTATCAGAGCGAATATTCCTGGTCCTTGAGGTGGGTACAGCTTGGTCTTGGCCACCTCCATTCTAAATGCTGTCATTAACTTTTTGTGGATTGCCTTATAGCTGAGCATCTGGTGCTGTCATCCCTTAGTATCATGCACCCCATCAATGAAAGAGAAGGCAGCTTGCTGGAACATGTAGCTAGGTGGTAGATCCACCAGGGTTTTCCTCATAAGCTGTTCGATAGCTAGGGTGAACTCCTGCATCATATCACCTGGCGTTTGCAGCCTTGCTTTAAGCTGTGATAGGCTGAAGCCAAGCGATGGCTTCCAAAGAGGTTCCTTCATCCTTCTACCAGCCAGTCATAATCAATTTTGGGTGTAAATTCCATCTTCATGTTCCCCATTGCACAATTCACAGTTCATGTGCAAGCTCTCCTTCATGCAAGTTGTTATTTCCTATCTCATCTTCTCCACTACAGTTTCCATTCTGGTTTTTAGTTTCTCATCCATCTTCTCTATTCTGGACTGCATCTTTTCCTCTATTACCTTTTCCATTCTGGTTTTCATTTCTTCCATAGTGCTGTTCAGTGTCACTATTTCATTTCCCATTCTGTCCATCTTCAACATTTTTTGAAGCATCTCTTCCATCTTACTTGTTAATCCCACTTCTGACACCTATGTAATAAATGCCTTTGTTGACTCAAAAGTTGATTACAAATAAAGACTTTAATTCATGGCTGCAAACAAATCACTTGATACTTCAATGTCTAGACAGTTGATGACTGCACACACTGTGCACTGATACACTGGCTTGAAATTCTTCCTCCTTTTATAGCTAGAAAATTATATCATAGAGCTTTCTAGAAGCTTGTGGTAACAGAAACTGCTGGAAAAATCTAGCATGTGTCAGACATGTCGAATTCCAAAGTCTCTGATTACCAGTGCACTGCAGTTCACTACACTTCCTGGTTTTAGCAGTCCTGGGACCCCAAATTGGTCAACTTGCATACCAATGTGAACTAGAGAGCTACTGCCTATGGCATTGTCACAGTAGAAAGGAGTCAATCACCTTCAAGGGGTGCATGCTGGGGATGTGGCCAACTCAGGCACCTAGTGATCGACTGTGCACAACCGAGATGACAAGCATCAGACATGTGTGTTGGAGTTGCCCAGGGCACCTAGGGAAATGTAGTCCACAATCTAGTCAACTGGCAGACAGAACATGAATGAGACCGGATGTTGTGAGGGCACACCTTAGTCATCATTGCTGTCTTCTCGCTTGATGCTGTGTGTTGTAGACAGAGGAGTGGAAAACACCCTCCTCATGGATGGCTGTATATGAGGAAAGCTGTGCCAGATACTAGTGGACACTGGTACAGCCATTACCATAATCTGACCAGACATGGCAAAGGGCTTGCCGACAAGGAAACCAAATCAACCCTATGAGATAGTGATGGTATTGGGCAAAACCTTGCCAGTGGAGAAGGAGGTCTTGCTGGAGTTGATCTTGGGATGGAGCACCATAAGTTTGTGGGTGTTCATTGTGAGAGTGATATTGGGACTAGATGCCCTCAGGACTGACAATGTGATGATTCACATCGGTAGGAGGTTCCTACAGCTTGGCAAAGATGAGGTAGTGCTCAGGAGTTCCAATGGACATCTGAGAGTCAGCAGGATGACCCCAAAAGAGGGCATAGTCATGCCAAAAAGCATGGTGGCTGCAAGGGTGCATCTGGTAGACCAGCTGTTGAAGGACATCATGAACCTCCAATTCGTCAACACACTCAGGGTTGAGAGGGCCAACAAAGTCATCTGCCGCATCCAGAGGCTACCATGAGGGAAGAAACTGGTATTAAATTTGGATCATCTAGCCTGTTATGATGGTGCTGGTCATTGATTGCAGTTGGAAACTTCAGAATGAGCAAAAACACAGGAAGTGTGGCATAACAGTAACTAGAAGTTTTAGAATGCAACCCAGAAGCATCAGTTTCCTCTAGCTTCCAGAAAGTTTTGTGATGTCATTTTCTAGCTATAAAAGGAGGAATGATTGCAAACCAGTATGTGTAGTGAGTGTAATGAGTCGTGAGTGACTGGAGTGTTAGTGCACAATGTGTTCAGCTGTCTACATATTGAAGCATCAAGTGATTTGTTTGCAGCAGTGAATTAAAAACTTTAATTGTAACCAATTTTTGAGTATATAAAGACATTTTGTGCAATACTGTTAACATTTAAAGAATATGATAATGAATTAGAGTACATTAAATACACATTACACATTTGAATGATTTTAAAACTTGTCTTGTAATTAAAATTACCAATAATTCGAGAAAATAAAACAATTAAGCATGTGAGTAAATTGGAAGCAGCAGAGCCAAAAGAAAAGTGCTGGAAATTCTCACAACATCCAGAAATGTTCAACTAATACAAGAAGATTTTCAAGATTTATAATATCAAATTGGCTCCCCAAAACAAATACAATGTGAGAAATTTACTTAATTGTGTGTTAAAAAATACTTCTCCTAGCAAAAAATTGTAAGGATATATTGCATTGAATTTTAAGATTGCAAAGAAATGTTGATTGGAAAAGAACAAAATAATTTGGAAGTAAGATTAAAGCAAAACCTGAGAAATATCAAATTCAACAAATGGATAAAGCAGCCATAGCACATAAGTTTTGGTTATGTAATCACATTAGTAAAGGAATAAATCTTTTAAAACCAGCCGAGAATCATTGAAAATTAATAATGTGGGAAAATATTTAGTTATATCATTAAGCATTCACACAGTCGTGAATTTTGAAATACTAAGTTCAGATGACATATGACTCACCAACAGGAATATAGACCAGGTCAGACGGCAAAAGAAGGAGAAGACAAGATATCAGTTGAGAGCCTTTCAGCTAACTGAGGATGAGGACGATATCTCCTCAAAACATGTTATAAAATGTTGATAAATAAGTATAACAAAATGGTGTTCCTAAGGTCTGACAAGGTTTTTAAATTTTTATTTTCATGCTCCACTGTACTAAATTCTGCTTGATGTTAATTTTATATCAGTGTATGTTAAGAAAAATGTTATGCCCTCCAGGATATCTTTTCTCATTATAGGAACACTGTCAAATCTTTGAACAAACTTGGAAAATAGCAAAGTTCACATTACCATTATGGTATTGTAGCTTGTATTTAGCTTCTGGTATATTAAAAATAGAAATTGCCGAAATTTATAACAGTTTTGCCTACTGCATTTACATTAATAACTTATTTTATACTTCTCCTTTTGTTATATACTTTTATGATACCAGAGCTATTTATTCATCACTTTCTGTACACACATTATATACTTAGCAGTATTTTTGGTTGGTGACTTCTATTGGTTCCTCTCAACTAAGCAAAAATGCTACTGTGTTATTCTCCTAATCTATATCAGTAAAGTCAAAATGGTAAGAGCATTTTATCTAAAGAAAAAAAACTAGCTTCTGATAAGTCTTTTCTTTGAGACGTAGGAGAAAATGCTGTGAATTAAATTATTTTATGTTTAGATTTATATATTAAAGAAGAATCCTATGACATTAGAACAAGTCTGCAAATCCTTTATTTTTCAATTGTGATTTTTATGATTGCTCATCACCTGGAGCTGCATTCTAAATCTCTTCGGTATCCAGAATAGAAGTGAACTTTTTTTTTTAACATGTTTTGTTGAACTGGATAATCCTCTTAAATATGAAGCTTAGGAAGCAGTTTACATATAAATGAATAACAGGAAATGCATAAATGTACTTATAAAAATCTCCAGTGTATCATAGTGAATTTGCATATAATATTGATGAAAAATTTGTTGTAGTTTATTGCTTATATTACTGAAGGATCCTAAAGCAAATTAAATTGCTTGAAACACTGATTAAGAAAAATGAAAAATTATGTTGTTGTTCTGGCAGAAGTCACTAAGTCCAAATTTGGCTGTTTTGAGATTATTGCACCATCTTATCAAGAAATGAGTTCTTTATAAACTAGCAAAAGTCAAGGAGCGATATCCCTTTCCTTTTTTTAAGTTATGCCTGTTTCTTATTTTCATGAAGTCCAAATTAGACAGGCAGTTATCACTAAATGGACTTAGTTACTTCTGTGATAGTTGAAAATGAGTCGGAATAGTAACACTCACCTCACTTATATGTAATTATGTTCAAAACATATGTTTCAAGGGCAATTGCCCTCTTCTTCAGTTGAAGTCCGACTGATGGCTGGAATTTGTGCTCTGTGGTCTATTACGGTGGAACCATCTGGTGTTCTCAGTAGAAGTTCATAATCATGTGGCGGTATTTCAAAATTCATCAGTTGGTCTTTGTGTTGTGTAATGAGAATATTCTCCCAAACTGTAAGTGCTGCCGGGTTGTTTACAGGTTTTAGCAATTTTATGTCATTTTGTATTTCATGATGTGATGTCCAAAAATGGTATGCTACTGCCGATTTATCTGTTTGTTTCTGTTTGATATGTCTGAAATGTTCCTTTAGCCTTGTTTCCAGTCTTCTTTTTGTTTGGCCAATGTAACATGATTTGCAGTCCTTGCAGTCAATTCTGTAGATGCCTGATCTCTGGTTTGTAGGTATGGGGTCTTTAATGTCTGTTTTCAATGCATTTTTTATGTTGAATTTGTTACTTGAATCTAAACTTATATTGTATTTCTTGAACATTTTTTTGAATGTTCTATCTGCTGTTGGGTGATAGGTGAATTTTTTATATATAACTTTCGGTTTTTGTATGGACAAAGTGGTGATCTGTTTTAAGGTTAATTTCTCCTTATGTTTTTTAATTTTTTGGTCAATGATGTCTGGGTTAAAACCATTGGCTGAGGCTATGTGTCTTAGTTGGAGGTATTCTGTATTGTACTCTTCTGGGTCAAGTGGGATGCTGAGGAGTCTGCGTACTGAGATGTTGAAGACTGCCTGTTTATGAGGTTCTGGGTTGAAACTATTCTGTTTTATGTAATTGTCTGAATGTGTGGTCTTCCTGTAGATGCCATAAGTGATCTTTTGTTCTTTCCGTGTTAGTTTTAGGTCCAGGTATGGTAGAATTTGGTCTTTTTCTGTTTCCATTGTGAATTGTATGTACCTGTCCTGTAGGTTTAGTAATTTTAGAGAGTCTTCTGCTAATTTTTTGGGGACCACCGCAAAAACATCATCAACATATCTAAACCATTTTTTGAATATATTCGGAAACAACCACCTTTAAATTAAAAATTTCATAGAACTAATAAAACATCTAGAAGAGTACAAAGTTTCAAACAACGAGTTGTTGGTTTCGTTTGATGTGAAATCATTATTCACCAGCATCCCAGTCGACAAGTTACTTGAAACCTTCAAAGCATGGCTCACGGACATAGGCAACAAAAAAGAAATAGAAGACTTCCATACTTTAACAGAACTTTGCATCAACCAGAATTATTTCCAATTCAATGGTAGATTTTACAGACAATCATCAGGCTTAGCAATGGGTAACCCACTTTCGCCCTTTTTAGCAAATCTGTACATGGGACGACTTGAAGTACATATAACCTCCAGTTTTCCGAATATATTCAAAAAATGGTTTAGATATGTTGATGATGTTTTTGCGGTGGTCCCCAAAAAATTAACAGAAGACTCTCTAAAATTACTAAACCTACAGGACAGGTACATACAATTCACAATGGAAACAGAAAAAGACCAAATTCTACCATACCTGGACCTAAAACTAACACGGAAAGAACAAAAGATCACTTATGGCATCTACAGGAAGACCACACATTCAGAAAATTACATAAAACAGAATAGTTTCAACCCAGAACCTCATAAACAGGCAGTCTTCAACAGCTCAGTACGCAGACTCCTCAGCATCCCACTTGACCCAGAAGAGTACAATACAGAATACTTCCAACTAAGACACATAGCCTCAGCCAATGGTTTTAACCCAGACATCATTGACCAAAAAATTAAAAAACATAAGGAGAAATTAACCTTAAAACAGATCACCACTTTGTCCATACAAAAACCGAAAGTTATATATAAAAAATTCACCTATCACCCAACAGCAGATAGAACATTCAAAAAAATGTTCAAGAAATACAATATAAGTTTAGATTCAAGTAACAAATTCAACATAAAAAATGCATTGAAAACAGACATTAAAGACCCCATACCTACAAACCAGAGATCAGGCATCTACAGAATTGACTGCAAGGACTGCAAATCATGTTACATTGGCCAAACAAAAAGAAGACTGGAAACAAGGCTAAAGGAACATTTCAGACATATCAAACAGAAACAAACAGATAAATCGGCAGTAGCATACCATTTTTGGACATCACATCATGAAATACAAAATGACATAAAATTGCTAAAACCTGTAAACAATCCGGCAGCACTTAAAGTTTGGGAGAATATTCTCATTACACAACACAAAGACCAAATGATGAATTTTGAAATACCGCCACATGATTATGAACTTCTACTGAGAACACCAGATGGCTCCACCGTAATAGACCTCAGAGCACAAATTCCATCCATCAGTCGGACTTCAACTGAAGAAGAGGGCAATTACCCTTGAAACATATGTTTTGAACATAATTACATATAAGTGAGGTGAGTGTTACTATTCCGACTCATTTTCAACTATCACATTTATTAAAACTTCACTTGTCTCAAACTTCTGAGTTATTTAATTAGTTACTTCTGCTTGCCGTAAGTCATAACTATATAAAGCACCCATTGTCAAGTAGAATTCACAGACAAAAATGATAATGTTATGGTCATTGTCATGCGTTCCAATCATGCTTAAAGGCAAAGTCACACTGCAGCAACTTGCACTATCAGGAAGCGTTTTATTTCAATCTAGGAAGTGCTGTTTTTCACAAAGGAAGAGAGACTGTATGTGCTACAAAATGCTGTGCAATAAATATAAATAAACCCAAGGCTAACTAATGTTACATAGTTCTAAACATAATACAAATGAGTCTTTCAGCATATTGGTAAGTTGCAAAATTGAAAACAAATCCAGTAGTATGATGAACAATTACTTCTTATATAACCTGAGAAATTTGGTGAATTATTGCTCTCTGAATTTTCCAGGCAACTCAATGTATGCATCAGTATCAGTGCCTACATCTGCTGAAGCTGACACAAGTGATGAAGGGGGAAGCTATTTTACTTTAAAGAATGCTGTGATCATCAACACGGAGAGCACAAAATCAGAATTTTGTTTGTTTATTCATTACTACATTCCCTTTAATGTTATGGTCATATCAGGGCTTTGGCTGAAACATTGTTGTTTTTTTATTATTATTTCAACTTTAGGACAAAGTCCTGTAGATTTTTTTTGGCCCTTAACATATTTTCACGCAAATTCACTCCTATATCCATTCTTCCTGACCCTATGGAGGGAAGGGAATAATCTAGAAAAAACTTTCTACTGCAACTGGGAATCAAATCTGGGACCTCTGGGTGATGTCACCTTCTGACTACTCTACCACAGAAGCAATCCAAAGGTAATATTTTACGGTGGAGCAGCACCTCCCTGAGCCACTGCATTCATGTTAGCTTATAAATTTAGAGGCAAAAGGTTTGATTGCTTTCTGCAGTGGCAGTTTTGTGTAACTTTTATTAACTATTAGTTAGTCTAAACATACTTTGTAAAACAAGAACTCAGAAATTAATTAAATACAATAATCAAAAAAGTAACATGACAAAACCAAGAACACTAGAAATTCTATCTAAAGTATAAATCTCCAGATTAATATATAGCAATTATTAACATAAACATGCAGGCTATATGTAAAACATTATTTTTAAATATTGAAGATCATGAGGTAAAGAAGATAAGCAGATGTAATAAACCTAATCCATCAACTTGGAACCGCAACATAATTGAAACTGCGAAACCCCAGACAGACATATACTTCAAAATATGGGGAACATGATGCAAGAACACCTAAGAAAGTTAGTTGCAACTGTCAATTTAAATGCTGTACAATTTTTGCTAACAGAGGAAAGATTGAGCTATAGGTGATTATATTAGGCAAAAGGATTTTATATTTAAACAGAGCAAAATTTGTTGCTGCAGCGCCGAATACCTAGAAAAGGTGGAAAAGAAAAATTGAATCAAAAAAGATTCTTTTTCATGAAAAATGGTGCACAAAAAAAAGTATGCAGAACGCTTTTCCTAAATACACCTTTTATCAGTAATCGGCCATTAAACAAAGCTTATGAGAAAATAAATGCATCTGGTACTTTCTCATTTAGTGATCTAGAGGAAAACATCCACCAGAAAAATATTCTTTCAACAAGATAGGGAAAATAAAGCAGCATATTGAGAAATGTCATACTACGGAGTCTCATTATATTATGAAACATTCACAAAAGAATTGGATAGAAAGCTGCAATATATAAGATGCTCTCTATGAAAAAGAGTGTAAAGGAATGAATAAGAAAGCAGCAAGTCTGACAACAACAAATGAGTTTTTGCCAGGATTATAACAAGTTCTTTTCAAGTCTAAAATGTGCCCATTTTGGATCAGATTTGAAGCTGCTCGAGGGGAAGAAAGCAAGTATCTAAATCATAAGCAAATGGAACAAGAAGCCAACCAGACCAAAGCAAATGACAAAGCAAGGGCTTCCAAAGAAGAGACGTTTGTGACAGCAATTTTCGACCTACAGAGTGTGTTACAAATCCCTAGTAGTGAAGTTGCCCCCATTGTACCTGCAACTTAACAGAGTAGGAGGGACGTTCATCAAATAATGCACACTTTTACACCTGGCATGAACTGAAGTACTGAAGTTTGGACCTGTCTTTACCTCTTTCTTAGCTGTCTGCCATAAACAGTAAATGTAGCATCTTTTTTTTCTGATACTTAGCTTCAGGAATTACAATTACGTGAAGTCATCATGGATTATTAGAAAATAATAAAATTGAAACCAATATGTTGCTGTCCTTTCATTAGAACGTTGTTCAGACTAATAACATTAATTTAACTGAACAAGGTTCCTTGAGTCCGGTGTCATTCTATGATGTAATGTGGCAGTAGCCAGTGTCATTTGTTTTCACTATGCATGACTGTCTAAGCATCGTTCGATCTGCTTGTTCAGCAAGAAAAAGGAAGAATGCTGCACCTATAATTTGAAAGAGATGAATTTTGATGACTATTGGTTTATCAGGAGCAATTCTGTGCAACAAAATTATGGACAGTGAAGAGAAGAGTAAACTGTTTGAAAATAAAATGCTATAGATATGAATAGGAGAGCCTTTGATTTCTGAAATACCTATTTCTTTTTCTTTACCTGAATGAGGAGTATAATCAGGCACAAATTTAGGACCTCTAATGCCCTGGGCAACAACAAAATCATTTGCTGCCCCCCCCCCCAATTTGCAATACATATATTACTTAAATTTTCACAACATAGAGAATGGTTTCACTAGTTTGGATACATAAGTATGAGTGGCAAACACCATAAGTGAGTTTATTAAACTTTAAGTAGAAACAACTTAATAGAAAGAACTTATATTAAGGAGGCATCACCCCATATTAGATGTCAAAACATATACTGTTTAAATAACAAAATGCTTCCTCTTTGCCATGTCATTTGCAAACAAGTTTATGACTTCATCATAGTCCATTTTCACTGTTAAGTCAAATTCAATTGCAAGAACACCAAGATAACTAAGACTATCCTTCACTTGTGATGTTGTTAAATAATTATTTATGCGTCTTAGAGCAGAAAATCATCTCTCAATTGAGCAGTTGGAAACAGGAGTGCTCAAGTATATTTGTAGAGCTATGTTTAAGTTTGGGTAAACACTGTCTAGACAGTTACTTTTTAACATCTTGCACAGCTGTATAAGAGAGTGCGATGCATTTTCATTCTTTTCTATGTAGCTTTTGAAGAGTAAGCATTCAAGTACAAATGCTGAATCTTCAAGATCCAACCTTTAGGCTTTCTGAAGTCTGGATGATGCTTCCTGAATTTCAACTAAGTATCTTCAGATTGATCAAAAACATAAATGGTTTACTGAAATCCTTGTAGGAAGAAGCTCTGTTGTTCAGTTCTTCAATCAATTTATCCAGAATCAAAAGGAAAGACATCTGTAAGTCATCTGAATCGTCCTTTACTTCAGAGTATGAACCAGATTTTTCTTTTTCTTAATGCACTTCTTATCCTGATCAATTGTAGTAATATTACAAAGAGATTCAAATTTCTTCTGTCCTAGATTCTTGAAAACTTCATATCCCATTTTCATTTCCTCCAAGAAACCAACCAAAGAACTATACAAATTACAAACTGTGGCTGCATCCATGTCTGCTGTTGGTAACTGCTTACTTACAGCATTGAACCTTTCAAGAATGGAATTCCAAACTACAGTCATGAAAGATGTCTGAAGACTACACAGCTTCTTCATTATGCCTTTAGCTTCAGATTTCACCAAAGACTTCTCTCTTTCATTCCCTATTATTGACAACAGTGCTCTAACGATTGCCTCGCTATCTTTGTTCAAGCTTCTTCTCTAGCAGACCATCGGCTTATGCAGAAGGACTTGGCACTCAAGTTCTCTTTACTGAAAAATGCGCTTAAGTGATTCCATTGATGACTAGAAGCACTAAAAAAAAATAAACATTTCTTGCAAAATGTCAAAAAAATAAGTTCCTTGGTTACATCTTGCTGCATTTGAACTCTCCAAATTCAGAATGTGTGCTGAACAAGGGATATAGAAAGCATAAGGAGTGAGAGCTCTGATTCTAGCTTGCAAGCCTGAATAAATACCTGAATATTTGGTGCATTGTCATAACTCTGTCCTCTGCAGTTACCTATGTCCAATCCATGTCTCTCAAGACAGTTTATCGCTGCATTTGACAAATCCTGGCCACCATGTCCTGGATTGGCACAAATTCAACAAACCGCTCTTCAGCTAGCCCCTCTTTGTTGACATAACGCAAGACAAAACTTAATTGGTCATTATGTGCAATATCAGGGCTGGAGTCAACAATTATAGAGCAGTATTTTGCCACAGAAACCTGTGCCACTATTTCTTCGACAACTCTCTTCCCTATGATTTTGATTATTTGCTCATATATAGCAAAATTCAGATATGAAGTGTTTCCACTTCCATAATCCTTATATAGTGACATGTGGCTAGCCAGAAATGGATCAAATGTGGCAATAAGTTCCATGCACATTAAAAAGTTACCATTATGGACACTTCCAAGAATTTCATCATTGCCAAGGAAAGGCAGTCCTCAAGAGGAAGGTTTCTTTACAACAGCAACAACCCTTTGTAAGACATTATGCCAGTACTCGTCATTTTCAAGTTGTGAGAATAATTTTCCATCTATCCTTGTCAAAATAGAACTTCTATTTTTTAAACTAAGAACACAATCTCGGTGCCTAGAACTGTTTTCATGAGTTGCAATTAGTTCGTCAGTTGCAGTTCGTCAGCAACGATGAAAGTTCCGCCTTCACTTTCGTTTGATAATTTTTTTTTTCATCTTTAGATTTATTTGAGGTACTTGTTTCCCCAGTCTTCAACAGCTTCACTTGGCGAGGGCGTTTCTTCTTGACATGAACTGCTTTAGGCCGATTTTATAAACACATCAAGGCGTGGAACTTTTCTCAATGCGTCTTCTTCTCTTTTTCTTTTATCTTTCGCCAATGAACGATACTGAGCGTCACTATGTCTCCTTCTGCGTGTCATTTTTCTCTGTGACAATCGACACTGAAACTGAGAAAACGAAAGAAAATATGATAAACAGTTAAAAGACTCAAACATAAGCTACTACTTCATTATGCCGGAATGCCGGCTCATTAAATATAAAAGAACTCAATATAATTACAATAATAATAATAATAATAATAATAATAATAATAATAATAATAATAATAATAATAATAATAATAATAATAATAATAATAATAATAATAATAATAATAATAATAATAATAATTACTGTTCATTATCTCAGCTAACAATATATAGAAAATTAACGTTAATGAATAACAACACGTACTTCTTGATCATACAATTTTTTACTTCCGTTAATCGATTCTCATCATTGGAATGCGTTTCGCTTTGTCTCTGCTACGTACGCATAGCGTGAAAACTAATCAGCATAACCAACATGCGTCAATTAATATTCCTCTGCGAGCGGCAAATTTAAATGAACTTGACGTTTCATGTCTATGCTTTTCTTTTTTTTTTTTTTTTTTTTGTATTTTTTTTTTTTTTTTTTGTACAGATTTCCAGTAATTTCGCCCCCTAAAATGTGCTGCCCTGGGCAGTTGCCCGATTTGCCCTGCTGTAAATACGGCCCTGAGTATAACAGCTTATTTTTGTCATGCTATTCTAAACTATTATGTTTTTAATTTTTTAAAAGTAATGAAATGACTTATATTAAAGTTTTCAATTTCAGAAGCTAATCATAGGGTATGTCCAACTTCAATTGTAGTTGCAAATTGATGCAAATCCTTTTATATATGCATTTTCTTGACCCGTGCACAGAAAAAATACATTTTTATGTTACAAGGCTACTAAAGTGTCAGAAAATAAAAACTGTAAAATTAGGTAAAGATAATACATCTATAATAAAATAACAAACTCTTTATTTTATAATCTAGTGGACTACATATCTCCTTTATGTATTACATTTAAAGCAATGACTGAAAGGTGTACACATATTAAAATTTTGTTTGAAGTTTAGAATAATGCGATAACGGGAGTTTAGAGCTCAGCCAAACCTTAAAATTGCTGTATCTCAAAACACGGATTTTGAACTTAGTGATTTCTACCAGAACACCGACGATTTAATGAGAAAATCGACCAAGGGAGTTTGTATATGGCGAGTAGTTTTGTAAAGTAAAGTTAAGCGATTTCCCTAAGTTCCACAACAGGGATTCTTAAGAAGAAAGTGGAATTTGAAAAACGCCTTAAAAGCTAAAAGTGCCATTATTAACTGTGAAATTATGAAACCGCGTTTCTGCGACTTTATAACTAAGAAGTTCCATTCCTACTACATTAGTATTACTAAAAAGGTAAGAAAGGAAAGTGCCATGCATTCCTATTATGGTGGGGCCAAACGTTGCAGGAAATGTTGAGGATATGTTTCCTACAACAGATGGCGCGGACCACTATTTAGCAGAAGATTTTGGGAGGTACGAAAGCCCTCAGTTTGGTAGTGCCCAAAGGTTAGCAAACCTGAGACGATCGGGAGAAAGAGTGGAGACCCGAACGCGTCTTTCTCATTCTCATCTCGAGTTGGAGTCTGAATCTGGATCTGACCGAGTGAGTCAGAATTCATTACGTGAGTAGCAGAGTCACGAATGGTTCAGCGATAAGCTAACGTGGTGTGAGGCAGCGATTGGCGTAACTTTTCAGCAAAAAAATATATATACGGCACTGGCATTACGTAAATGTAATGTCCTTTGAAAATGTTCGTTTACGCAAATGTGTAAGTTATCTAGAACATCAAGGAGAAAGTTATATACTCGATTGGGAAGGAAAGAAGTATTTCTTCCTTTGTGTCGTGTGACCGGAGCAAAGGTCAAGTTTCTGTAGGTCCGTTGCTGCTGGTTTAAGCACAACCAGTTTGATGTTGTCTGCATGGACGTATTAATTGCTGTTCGTCGGAATGCTGTGAAATATAGCGGCATTCACTCTTGGTTTGTTCGATAGAATAAGGTGCTGTATAGATGGAATCTTTTGGGAGCAGAACGAGTGATTCTTCCACCCGCAATTCCCCTGGTAAGGGCGTGGATCCTTTGCAGCCGTCATGCTGGGAAAATCTACGAGTTCAACATAGATTTCCGAGTAAGTTGAGGTTTTCGGACAGCTGCTGAATATAAGGTAGGAAGTAAATGTTCCTTTTTAAAGTCCCTGGCCAAGAGAAGTGCAGTGCGCGAGACAAAGTAATTCATGGCATATTGTCGGCCATATATGGAGAAATATTGCTTTATTTCATTTTATGAAGCACATTTTAATTCAAGACATAAGTACATTCTGCTAAAACTCTGATGCTCGAGCAAGAAAGTGGTGCATTCAGAGTAAAATTCACAAGTGTAGTAGAAAGCTAATATTTCTCCCTTTTTACTTTAAAGTCAATATTATCGTGTAAACGATTATGGGTCTAGTTACCCATTGTCAATACCTTTTAGTTGTCAATTCCTTTTATTATTTTATGTGTGGTGATGGTGTTATTTATTTTTTTTCATAACTAAATGTGGTAATTATGCTACCTGTTATGCAGTCCATGTATTATTTTGAAATATGTCAGTATTGTCGGTAACAGAACCAATATCATTCCTCCGTGGTGTTCTATTCAGAGATATGTCAGTGTTCCTCGAAATAAAACCTTAAATTCTGAAAATAACGACTGTTTTGCTAACAAGTTTTTAAGTTATGACTGTATGATTTACGAAACTGAATCAAAAAATCATAATTATTTTGAACTAGTGTACCTTGCATTAAGTTGTTCTAGCACTAAGCTATGTTGCACAACAGCAATTCTAAAGCTTGCAAGGGAGCAAAAGACGTCTTCGAACCAACACACAAAGACAAATGGTTGGACACTTAAGAAACTAATTTACAATGCAACATGTACTTCTGATGGACAGCAGGTGGCCAGTTCGTCAAAGATTGGTATGGTACCTCTTCATTGGATAAATATAATTAATGCTATTGTATATATTAATAATACTGCTATTATTATAGAATAGTGATTATAACCAAATATTGAAAGGTATAATTTAAACTTTTCAGAAATTATGCATGAAACTATGAACACTAACACCAACGAAAGAGTCATCAATAGAGAATTTGAACAACTGTTCATTGCCTTTCTATTAATTCCTGAACAGTATTTTGCAGATTAATTGACCAATAATTCTTCAAATTGTGCAAGTGCGAATGATGACAATGCTTCAACTATGTTTCTAAATTGAATGTATTCAATTTAAGACCTGAAAACAAATGGTATTAAGTGCTACGTTTGGCATGAAGGAGAAGCCTATAGCATAGAGGGCAAATGAATTAATGAGCTCTTGGTATGGCACTACCTGGAAAATTTGCAAGAAAACCTTGTCAGTGCTCCAGATGCAGACAAAGAGTTGGATGCAATTTTCTACTCAGATAACTGCATGGGGCAAAATAAGAATCAGTTTCTTATCGCCCTATACTGCTATGGAGTTTCAAAGTATGACTTGATTAAATCCATCACACATAACTTCCTCATTAGTGGCCATAGTCAAAATAAAGGAGATGATGCTCATTCGGTAATTGAAAGACACATTGCTAAAAGCAAGAATTCAGCACCTATCCTGAACAGCATGTAAGTCTCATAATGTCGGCAAAGAAAACAGGCAAACCCTATACAATACATGCATTATGCCATGAAGACTTATATGACCTCAAGGACCTTGCTGTACAAATTGGAATAAGCAATATGAACAGAAAAAACAATGGTAAAGTCTTAAAAATTTCAGAGATCAATATTCTCAAGGTGGAGAAAGACCACCCGGGAAAGATATTCTACAAACCTTCATACAGCCAGCAAGATTTCATGAATGGTTTATCAGAAATATTCAAAACTAACTACAGATCCACCTACCATAGACTTGAAAAATACTTATAAGAAGAAAATTGGCATTAATCAAGCCAAAAAGAAAGTTGTTCCAAAATGTTGCTATGAATCCTGCAAAAGTGTGTAGTAGTTTTGATTAATTATTTACACACTGTTCATTAACTATGCACTTCTGGTGTCAGATAGGGTATTTTCTATATTTTTGCACATGTTATAATGCTGCTGTAACCAATATGCTTGTTTATTACACAATATAGCTTATATAAGTTTGTAAAAAGTAAGTTTCTGAGCAAAATTGTTACAAGTCAAAATAAGAGTTGCAGAAATTGTGACTTTAATGGATAAAGCCTGAGTTTGAATTATTAAAATACTACATTTTAATATACTTGAAGTTGTTAATGTTCATGTACAAACTCCCGAAACTGTGTAATTACTCTGTTTTGGTAAATAAATTCACTTAATTTTGTAAAAATGTTCAATTGCTGAAAATCTGGAATTTTTTAGTTGTAACCTTGTTCTTCCAAACGAACGATATATATATATATGGAAATGCAATGGTTAATTCTTACTCTTACGTGGTTGACCCACGAGTGAGTGACATATTGTAAATGTAAGGGAAGTTAAATACAACATTCTTCCTGGAAAGTTGGACTGTGTTTAATTTAGAAAGAGTAGTATTTCCAGTGGACATCCAGTCACTTAGATATTTGTTTAGACTATGATGACCGTTAGACTTGGGAGAGACGAATCCTGGGTCGCGGCAACCATATATGGACAAGCGTATTTTGTACCATGGTTGAGTGGAGAATGTGTCTTACTGCAGTCCGCGTTAAAAGTGTGGAGGCTGTAGTGCAAAAAGGACATTAGTTCTCGTTTGCAAGTTTGGTGACGTCACAAACAAATGACTGAGGCGCAAGTTATTAAAGCAGCTGAACCCGTTACAATATACGAGTTCGTTTTCACTACAATGCCTTCGGTATTTTCCCACTGCGCACTAGGGGTGAATCGCCCGCTCAGGGCTATATGTGCAAACTGTGCTATTCTCGTACTTCGTCACTTACCATCTTCTTTTGCAGCTGTTAAGACTAAGAGTTTGTGCTTAAGAGGTGAATGTTAATTCAAGACATCTGGGTTGTGCGTGATTTGCTTATTGGGTTCTTGTTATTCTAGTTGGTCTTGTATTGTTATTAGCGCACTGAAATATCTAAGAACAAATTCACTCTGGAACAAAGAACTTCTATGTATAACACATACTTAAAAACTGAAACATGTAGACAGGTACTTTTGAGGGCGAATTTTCTGGTGTTCCAGTTCTAGGTCGAGAAACTGTTAGACGTCTGATTAGTAAGGTTAGGATAATGGGATTGCTGTATGCTAAATCTTAGTTCTAAAGCAGGAAAACTTGACGAAATTAGTGTATCATTGACACGGTTTTTAAGTTAATGTATAAGATATTGCACAACAGAAGTACGTTTATAAAACGTCTAGTCATGCTCTACTAAACATTCTAAAATTTAAAACTTACAGAGTGACTGTGTTCATGAATGTGACGACGAGAAATGCCAGCTATGTCTCTATACAGATGAACTTTAAGAAGGTTAGTACTGGTTATGGTGCATGATAATATCATTTTTGAGTAAGTAATGCGGCAGATTTAAAAAGGAGTCCCCAAGTGTAATTTACAGTGCATATGTGTGATTTGAGAGTCCCGCAATATTAAAAACGCAATGTAAGATACAAACGACTCAATAAAGCAGAGGTTTATGATTAAGAATGAGCTTGAAATATTACACAAACAAAATATAATTTATTAAACGCAAATGTTTACATTACTTATGGAAGTGGAATTGTGTCACTAATTGTTAATTTGCCTTCCAGGATGATAAATAAATATATATATATATATCCCTAGAAATTGTACCGCTGTTATATTTTTAAACTTATGTATTGGGGCAACTTTCTAATTGAAAATAAGATACAGAAGCTTTAAGTCACCTTCCATATATATATGGAAGGTGACATAAGTTTAAAAATATAACAGCGGTACAATTTCTAGGGAAATTAAACGCTTTAGCCATTTAAGTGCAATAATGTGAGAATTTTAAGATGTGGCCAACAGAATTCAAAACAACTAAAAATTCAAATTATATCTTCTTTGGCTTATGCAGTATGCAATCGGTTGAGCAGCATCTCCTTTATCTGGAACACCCCTGGAGCAAAATCTTCTTGAGATCGATGTTTTTATCATAGTAAGTAGAATAAGTCACAACTCAGTCTGAGCAGTAACAACCATCTTTGGAATGTTCATTAATCCAATCCAAATATCGAGTAACTCTGGTATAAACTCCTGGATAGCCTGCACGAGCACAACCATTACCCCAGGATACAATACCTGGAAAAAAAATTATGGAATTATTCACCACAATACTATAAAACATTATATACTGCTAAAGCGGTAGGGATATGTTAATTTTAGGAGTATATTATATTAGATTATAGGTAAACATATATAATATAGCTTTTCCTCCGACTAATGCTAAAACCGAATAAGTGTCCTTTTGCGCTTGAAATCTATATATCGGGAAAATGCTGGAGTACATTTAAATTTTCTTGAGAGAGTGAAAACGCTAAATATCAAATATCTTTTCCCTGTTGCAGTTCTATATGCATCTCAGTTGTAGCATGAGCGTGATTCACGTTGATACAACTATCGACGAACATCTGTGGATGTGTTCAATAACACGAAGCAAGTTCTGGGAGAAGTTGCAAGTGATACAAAAATGTTATTGTTAACCTTTCACGGCATTCTACGCCCACAATATTTTGTTTATTTTTATACAGTTTCTACCAACTATTCTCATGAAACTTTATTTTTCTATGTACTTAATTCTAATCCAAATAAATCTTTGCAGGAATAGTTTTATTATGCATTTGTTGACCACGCAAGAGAATAGAGTTTACAGCCGGAATAGTCAGATGTTTTGAAAACAAAAGCCGGGTCGCTATACAGTTGTCCTCTGAAGTATTTTAGAAGCAACTAATATAGATAACAAGACCATATATGGCAATGCAATTAAAATTAAAGAAATTGATACTGTGAGTTTACCATGAAATGTATGTCCTTACACCTTAATTCCTGAATTATTAATTCCGCTTACAATTTAAAAATACTTCTTGTATAAAGTTAATGGAATTGAACTGAGCTGATTTCAAATCAAATTAATATAGCCACCGCGGCTACAAATTATGTTACACTTTTCTTATGCTCCAAAATGTCACCGAAAGCTGATTTATTTCATCCCAGGTGATTTCATTTTGAGTTCTGCTTAAGGATTTGTAAAATTAAAGAATGCAGCAAATAAAAACGTTACACAGTTATGGTGTGATGCAACTTCGCGACGCTAGTCATTAAGATATTAAATATAACATTTAAATACAAAGATTTCAACAGAAATACAAATTAATATAACAAATATGCGGATGCTGAAGAGTTTTATAAAATTAAGCTCAGCAGAATGGCAAAGTTTCACTTCCGAATTTCCTTGGTTGAATATACCTTCTCTTTAATGACTGCAGCATATCTTGATTTCCGTGACTGAACAAGTTTAGGTAAGTGCTGCTGCGGAAAATTCTTCAAGTCATCACGCAGTCCTTTGTAACACTGTTCTGTTGGTTTAGCTTTTCTCGTGAACTCATCTATTCAACATCTCCTAAAGGTTCTCAAGTAGGTTAAGGTCCGGAATTTGAATTGCCCACTCTAAAGCTTAACGCTTACTATGCTCCTGCACTGTTCCTTGAAATGACCAGATGCATGATTAGGATCAGTTAGTGGCGGTTCAACATCTATTACGCAGCATATTTCCTCTTTAATGGGGAATCATATTGCTCACCAGTAAGTTACATACCTTCATCAATTTTGACCTGTGGACCAACATCATCTGATAAAGAAAATCGATACCACGCTACCGCTCCATATTTCATGGTAGATCCCTGGTGCATAATTTAACTTCTCTTGTTGTCAGTCGTCGAACTTACATAATCCCATCTGATGAGAAATTATTGGACACGGTTTCAGAATGGCTTGGCTATTACATAAATCAATATCTGCTAATCGACTTCATCTGTGGAAAATTAGATATCTACCCCAAACTTTTCCCTAAGATGATCGCGTAGTGTTCGAGACGAAAATTTAATATCAGCAATTAAACCTCCGTTATTTGGCGATAAAGCTGGACATAGACTACTTATTATATATTACTTAAACTGGCAGTTTTTCTGAAGACCAAAGGCCATCAGTTAGGTATCCACTGGGCGAGAAACACCTTAACAATTGTCCGTAGAGAGTTCCAGTACCTCTGTGATAGTAGTGAACTTGTGAATCACTCCGCGAACAACTCTATCAAAAATATTATCCTACTTCACATATCTCTAGGGAAACCAGCTATTCACTCATGCACACGTTGCACGATTATGATCTTAAACTTCGACAACTTCTTTCTGGAATACCTTAGATATTCACAATACAATAACCAATGGAAATTCTATCCCTGTACCATTTTTCGTTAGCGTCCCTTGCCGTGGAAAAGTTAAAACAAACTTCATGAAATAGTTATACATGTTATAATAATGTGTGACATGTTTCAATCCAAAGTAAGGTGACCTTCGTATATCAAGCTGGGTACAATTACACCCGAGCTGTCATTTTCAAGTTATTACTTGTAATTAACGAATGCTAAACATTTATTTCAGCTACTGTTACATTGTCAATAAGACGTCCCTAAGTGTCGTGTTATAGTCAGAAACAAAAATATATCAGTGATACTTAATTAAGCTTCCGAGAAAGTGTTAGGTATGTTTGGTAAAGTATGTCACTATTTAAAAAAAAATTATTAGCTATTAGCTATTTCCAATGTATATTTTTAGTAACTTCTTCAGATCACTGATGTTATTTCATTATTGATAGTTGATTGATTTGTCAACAATGTCACTTGCATGTCTTATTTTTCTATTTTAACGATACGTTTCTGTTTCAACAATATTTGCATTACATGTTTACAATTCACATTGCATAGCTTAGTTTCAACAGGAAGCTTACTTGTGTTTCCTACGTACCTAAAAAAAAAAAAAAAAAAAAAAAAAAAAAAAAAAAAAAAAAAAAAAAAACACAATATTCTTCTAAGCACTGAACATGATGGTAGCTGTGTTGGTGAGGAAAATGGGTTTAGGCCATATATTATACTACATTACAATAGTACTAATGGAGCATTAGATAAATTGGTTGATGAATATTCCTGCAACAGAACTACCAACAGGTGGCCACTCTTCTCAAGTTGGGAAAAGAGCTTATCAAGGCACACGAAGACCAGACTGATGAAAACGACCAGATTATCACTACAATCTGTCGCTGCAATGAAGACACCTCCTGGAGACGAACATGTTGCGCAGCCAGTGGAAAGAAGTTATGGAATTGGACTGTGTAAATTATGCGTAAAAAAGAAAGGAAATCAAGAAAAAGGTGCGTTAGGTGTTTGTGTTACGTGTGTAAGGAGCATTCAGATAACAAAACTGAGAAAATGTGTAAGTCTTGTTCTGGAAAAAAAAAAAAAGAAAAAGAAAAAAGAAGATTCGTTCGATGACTCCTGAGAGCCTCTAATATTATGTTCACTTGTGTTCAATAAAAACTTCAGCTGGAGTTAGAGCAATAAAAATATCTGTTTGGTTACATTTGTACCTGCTTGGTAATCCGCGTATATTCTACAGCTTGGTATTCAGAAGATTAAGAATGTATGTATCTGTCTTTGTTACACGAGCTTCATTTCGGAGTCCAGGTTATAGTGTAAAAAGATTAAAAGTACTGGCCCTGAATTTAGTTGGATACGTTTTCCTCCACCCAGTCATTCCATCTGAAATAAAGACTTCTGAAACTTCGCGGTTCCTTACATGAAATGATCACTTTCATATATACAATCTTTGCTTTATGAATTAGCGCTGTCGCTGTTAGCATGTTCATCACTCCGCTGATGGAATTACTTCAGCTCTAATTCGGATCGCTGCTAAACCCTGTCGTAATTTTTACCAACGTAATTTCTTCTACAAACCAAAGAAAAAGTTATACCAATAAGCCTAAAACGCCCACCTAAAGGTTAGATTGTACCTAGAAAAGGATTAATCAAGCATACGTTTGCTTTTATTCTGATTATAGCAGCAGTGCTCGCGCGGATGATCAGTGTCCTCCAGCTATGGTTCATAAACAACATAACTTGCGAAATGAAAGTGAATACGTCTGAGACTAACGAATAGAGACTCGCCTGCGGTGCCAGTAGTAAAAGCGAGCGTTAAACACTACAAAAATGTCGAATAGAGAGTTAAATGGATGTCAATGAAAATAGTGCGGTTGGACAGAATAGAGCGGGAAACCCATGGATGACTAGTGTTATTAGCGCGAATAACGCAGGATCAGATTACTACCAATTAATTACTCTTCTTATAGATCTCTCTTTGTGAGCTGACCACCTTGGGCTTCTCCACTCCCCAGATCTTTTCAAAAGTCAACACCAAGCAGACATAAACTGTTGGAAGACATAAAAATCCTTTGATTTAGAGTATTCAGTCGGTCTTCATTGATACGATTTAAGACTGGTTATACGGAGTCAGGTGTTTCAGACTTTCCTCTGGAACTGGCATTCGGGAGGTTGTGAGCTCGATACCTGCAGCCGAGCTCTCTGACCCATGGGCTTTCTCAGGGGCTTTCCGGGCCATACGCGAATTTTGGGCAGATTTCTTCATTCCAGAGAACTTCCTAACCTGTCATTTGAACTCAATTTCGTTCCGACCATTGTTTTCCAGGGTTATAAGTACAGGTAAAGTCTGCGGTGATGGTGCCTTTCCTTGGGGTGAATGCGCTTTGAAAATACAGCTCTCGGAGTTTGGGTGACGTTGGAGTCGTCTGAGTAACCAGAGGTTTCTGTCAGACACAGGAAGAGGTTTTGCACTCCCTATGTCGAGATAAAAACTTCCTGGACTATACTAGGGACCCATCACGGTGCCTCTTTTCCCCGCGGTCCGGTTTCGGCCGACCGTTGATATTACATCCAATATCGTCTTATCCTCCTGGGGTCTGACTTACAATAAGCCCACAAGTAGCTGCAGTGTGGAACCCCCTCCGGAATTTACCAATCAACCAACCAACCGACCAATCAACCAACGAACCAACCAACCAACCGACCAATCAACCTACCAAACAACTCATACAACCACCCACCTACACACCCACCCAAACAACCCACCAAACAACCAGTAGCCTACAGCAGCCATATATTTTTTAGTTGCAAGCGGCCCGGATGATTTAAGGACGAGGGTGGACAACTAGGCGCTGAACTATACCTACTGAATCCACTCCTTTGCTCTATTTACAAATAGCCACATTTCATTTTGCCGATGCCAGGGTACACACGACAACTAATCTTAACATTGCCTCCACCAGATACCGTTGTCAGAATATAGTAAGAATGTAAGACAATTTGGAAGCTGTACGAGTTCAGCCAGAAGCCATTTGGTTTTGCAACTGGCTTTCAGATCCCGTTTCATATATGATTTATTTTCAGACCTGAACTTTGATTATCTGTAACATTATCTCGATACATTGCTCCGAAGGTTGTCGTCTCCGCTAATAAATTGCAATTTACCTCGATTTATTTTTGGTTGTGGAATTAACAATGCCAATATTACACTTCATTATACAGGGTTTCGAATTCTCAAAGAATTAACAAAAATCGTATATCCACTTTCCTCACTTTCTAACATTAGCGACAGAGCACTTAGGATACAAGTCTACAATAACCACAGTTTGCTTTCATCTTCAAACGTCGTGACGCAAATCAGGCGGAACCGAAGTCAATTGTGTAACCTGTAGTCCTACGATCTTAGTAGTAATAGCAGAATTATAGGTAGGATGTATAGCTTCTGATTGGCTGGCTAAGGTCACGTGAGCTTTGATGTCATCAATATGGCGTCCAAGGTAATTCGTTTTCTACCAAAGCTCACCTCCATCTCTTTCGTATGATAGTTATTTATTTACATTATATGCCTCTCTGATTGGCCCGAGGTGGGTTGTGGCCGCACCCCGGACGAAATTTGGGATGTCTCATGGAATAGGATAAGGATGTATGAGTAGGTAAAATAAAAAAACAAAATAATATCAATATTTATTCACCTTTATAGGATACAAGTGTAGAGTTTATTTCGTCACAAATAACATCGTAGAGAACAAAAGGTGAAGCAGTGTCTTTTGGCATTACAAAAGCATTACTGTCTGAAGCGTTCTTAACATAGTTTTTTACATCGTTTGTGGCTAAAATTAATTTTGCAAGTTGATGCTGCAATATATTTGCATTGCACAATAGAAAATGGATGTCGTCTAGACAAAGAACGACATGTTTGATTTCACTTTGCATTCTTGCTTGACGACCACTGATGCTTCATAGGCGAAACTGTTCCTCAACGTATCTGTATGACTGGCATTGACAAAGATGCTCGGAAAGTTTAGGTAGATGATTGAGCAGCGTTGTGAAGTAGTAAGATGAGAGGATCACTCTACCCTACCTTACTCCACCAATTTCCACGTGAGTCTCGTAATTTCTTCTCTTTTAGAAACCCAAGCTGATATATCTGGAGTAATGCTTGTTGAGGAAGTACGTTCTGCGATTCAGCACAGGCTCTGAAGTCGCAGATGGCATTTGGCGCAACACCTTGATTTGCTTACCTCTGGAAGTCATAGCAACGACTCGTAATCGGATATCTGGATACCTCTGCTTTTATATAGCTGAAACATCATGTCTAATAAAGCTATCAGAAGGACATCTGCTATTAAGTTTTTGAAGGTGATGATACTTTAGCCAATTAAACATGGCGTGAGCGTGTTTGCAAGCACAGTGGGTGTTGCTGAATTTGTGGCAAGGAAATCCACAGTGCATCTGATAATAGAGGTCTTCTGGATTTGGATAACTATTCTTTGTTTAGATTAATAAACGTTCTGTCACTCAGTGTGGAAAGAACTTCACATTTATATTCATCATAAGCAAAGAGAGAGATATGCCTAGCCACTGCTTCTTCTAGAATAGTTTTTAATATGTGATAAGGAATGTAACCATCGCTAAAATTCATTCCAGTTTCATTTTCTTTATTAAAAGCATCCAATTTTTATTCCAAGGGCAGGGGCTTGAAAAATGAAATATTTGAACAAATCCTTTCTCTGCGATGGTCAATTCCTTTATGATTTATTCTTTTCCATTTCCTTTAAGCTCTGTATAATCCACTACAAGACCTCCTTCCATCTTGAACAAAGACTGACGGGAATATGTGAATAATACTTTTATACCTGATAGACATTCTTGTCCACCGTTCCGCCTGCGGTGCCGTAAGTAGTTAAAGCGGGCGTTAAACACTACAAAAAAAATTGTCCAGCGTTGCATCTCCAGAATGGAAACTCACAGCGGAACATCTCTCTCGCCTGACGATCTGGATTGGCAGAGTTGAAGAGAGATACATACTCTGGTGCATATGTAGAGAGCATACAGACATGCGTATTGGCCGCAGATGTCGAGGTAGAGGCTTTGCAGCTGGCGGTTGTTAATGGTGAAATTAAATTACATAAAGTCTTTCAAGGGTTTTATAAAAGGGGACAGGCCTTAGGAATTGAAATACCATGCAAAAGAATTAGAATTTTGAGTTACAACTATCCAGTGTGAACCAAGTAAGTAATGGGGATCTAAATTAACTATGAATGCAGATGGTTTATTAAATTCTTTAGGCAGCATGTATGAAGCAAAAATGCCTGCAGAATTTGGAATGCCGTGCAAAGTTTACTCTATCTGTTAGGTGTTCATATTTAATATTCTGTGTGCACTCTTATACCTTTATCTATTTGAATAGAATTTTCGTATTCGCAGTACATGAGACACGTGAGGGCACGTTTTAATTTCTCTTCAAATCTGAGCTCTATTCTTATGTTTCCATTATTTAATAGAGAAGCGTGACCTTCTGAAGCGGCGCTGTAAAGCATTATAAAATAATCCGTTACATACATGCCGCGTGTGATTTGGATTCATTTTTTTTTGTAATGCATTTATTTTAAGTCGCCTAACTGCAAGGTCTTATAGCGACTTTAAAACATTATACAAATTTTAACACAAGGGATAAACATATAACATTATACAGTACATTAACTTTACAATATTTCCAAAGCTAAAACATTAAACAAATTCACATACATTGTTTACAGTGAGATTGCATTGTGAAGCAGGTTTACAATAATTTATCGTACAATTTGGTGTATCAGTCTAAGACATGAGCTCGAGTCCTTCATTGACGGCTTTAGGTTATCTGGGATCTTGAGTTTTTTCATGTAGAGTTGGTAGCGCGGGCAGTTCTCGACTATGTGCTGGATACTGTTTCTTGTATTGCAGGTTGTGCATTGTGGTGGCTCTTCTTTAGAGAGGATGTAGGAGTGTGTAAGTTTTGTATGTCCAATTCGAATTCTAGTTATGAGTATTTGGTCACGGCGATTTAGGAATTTGACTGAAAAAGGTGCTGCAGAGTTACCTCTTGCGTCGTGAAGTTTACTTTTGGGAGAGGTAACCCAAGAGCTTTTCCATGTATCGCGGAGAGTTCTTTTCAAATGAGCATTGACGTCTTGATATGGAATTTTCGCGCTTGGATTTGCACTTGGAAGATTTGTTGCAACTTTAGCTGCTTTGTCGGCTAAATCATTTCCGTGTATGTTGGTGTGTGAAGGAATCTAGATTAATATTGTGACTTTTTTATTCGTGAAGATGCAATTGAGGAGGTGATGAATCTCATTAATTAGAGGATGAACTGCTGAGATATCCTGAATAGCTAAAAGTGCACTTTTGGAGTCAGTAAGCACAAGAAAAGGCATTTTGCTATCCAGTTCGTTAATGTAAGATAGAGCTTCCTTGATGGCAAACAATTCACATGTGAAAATTGTACATAACTGTGGCAGTTTGTGGAGTATGTTGTTCTCATGGTCAATAATGACGGCACAGCCACAGCCATTATTAGTCTTTGAACCGTCAGTGTATATTTGTCGGTGATCTGGATATTTTCCAGCACTTCCTGGAGCATTTGTTTGTAAACTCTATCGCATACATCCGTTTTGGGCGTTTTGTTAGTAAGGTCAAAGTTCACCTGTATTAGGTGGAGTCTCCAGGGAGAAAGGTTACCATAAGGTGTTTCCATCATTGGAGGAATTGTGAAGTTTAGCTCTTGCAGAGTTTGGTGGATCCTTATATGGAACGGCTCAAAGCTTGTAAGTTTATCTGTGGATTTGTGATAGAACCTGTTTTCTTTTGGAAAAATGTAATCGTACATTCGACACTCTGGTTTAGATCTGATTTTTAAGGCATACGAAATGCTTAGTTACTTTCTTCGAACGGCTAGAGGAGGTTCATTGGCTTCGATCAGTAGACTACTAACTGGACTAGTCCGAAAGGTCCCAAGTGCTAATCTCAACGAAGATGTATGAATGGAGTCCAGCATTCTGAGAGTTGAGGGCTTAGCGGAATTATAGACTATACAACCATAGTCTAGCTTAGATCTTACAAAAGACCTGTAGGTATTAACCATTACTTGGAAATCTGCTCCCCAGTTCTGTGCAGCTAACGATCTAAGAATATTTAATCTTCTGCCGCACTCATCTCTTAGATATTTTAAGTGTGGTATCCATGTAAGTTTCCTGTCTAAAAAGATTCCTAAAATTTTCACGGTTTCCTCTTGAGAGATTGTCTTATCATTCATAGTAAGTATAGGAGCTGAAAAACTGTACTTTCTCCTAGAAAATATAATATTTTTAGTTTTGGGTACTGAGAATTTGAAACCTGTAGATGCGCTCCACTCCTCAAGGGATTTCAGCGCATTCTGTAGGATTTCTTGCGTAGTATCTATGTTTCTGCCAGCACATGCTATTGTGAGGTCAGCAAAAATATAGCTTTTAACTGGAGTTCTGATTTTGCTGATAATACCATTTATAGCTATTAAAAACAAAGTTACACTAATAACAGATCCTTGAGGGAGTCCATTCATTACATGTATTTTCTTTGATAAAACACCATTTGCTCGTACTTGAATTTGTCGTTTGAGGAGAAAGTTGCCAGTTATGTTGCTACGTAGTAACACAGAAATTACGTTGTTTTTCCATACCATATCATACGCTTTTTCAAGGTCAAAGGTAATTACGCTGATATGTTTTTTTTTGTATCATTGCTTCATTTATGTCGGATTCTAGTGCTATTAGATTGTCCAGGGTTGAATGAGAGCGCTTGAATCCACTCTGAGCAGGGTTAAAAAAACTTGGTTTGTTCTAGAGTCCAACAGAGACGATTGTTAACTACTTTTTCCAGTATTTTACACATAGTGCAAGTTAAAGATATTGGTCTGTAGTTTTCTGGTAGATGGCGGTCTTTGCCTGTTTTGAGTATAGGGATAGTAATAGCAGTGCGCCATTGGTCAGGAAATGTGTTACTTTCCCATATTTCATTATAGATAGCGATCAGGTAAATTAAACCTGCTTTCGGAAGTTGTTTCAAAAATTCATAGGGAACATTATCAGGTCCCGGACTAGAGCTTTTGCAGGATTGAAGAGCATTCTGTACTTCCCTATAAGTAATTTTGTCATTATAAGCTTGATTAGTTTCAAGTGTCGCGTTGAGATTTGGATCTGGAACAGAATTTTTCGTCTTCAAAAAATCAGGGTGGCAGCAAACTTCTCAGCAAAAGTATTCGAAACTACTTGTGCGTCGCTTAAAGGAAGCGTGTCTCTAGATAAGTGTAGGATTATTGTGGTAGGTCGAAGAGCTCCTTTCTTTTTTGTAGTGGTCCTAGCACAGCGTTATCCACAGAGATTGTCCTGCTGCGAAAGTGAAGGATCGAGATCGACACGCGTTATATCATATCTTGCATTTACCTTTTCTAAAGCTTTCATAAGAGACATCAAGACATTAGGAGCCGGTTTTACTTTTTTCACGGAAAGAGTGGCATCTAAAAATTGAAATCTTGCATGTAGATCTGCACTATCACTCATATAAAACGAGTCTTTTGCTTTAGTTAATTTGATTTCAAGAGTTAGTCCCGGTAGTAGTGAAGTGGGTACATTGTAAATACCTCCATGTAATCTACCGAATATGATTACTTCTTTAGACGTATTGCTTTTACTAAATGGTGCTTCCATTCATGATTAGAATCCCCGGCTTCCAAAGTTCCGTTTTTCAAAACAATGTCTCCGGAGAGGCCATGGAGAGCCGTGTCTATGCACCAGAAAACATTAGTAAGACGACTTGTTTGCTGCATTTTGACCGTATGCTAATACGGTTTCCAAATAACTACCATAACGATAAAGGTCCTCAGAAGGAGTGATAGATATTTCGTTTCTGGAAATACTCAATTGACTAAACAAGGAGTGCAATAAATTGTTAACACTTTCGTTTTAGCTGTTGGTGCCAAGTTTGAACCATCCGATTTCACAAATTTTCCTTTCACCATCAAACAAACATTTAAGTCTACGTAATGTTCATTATCACCAGGAATAAGAAATTCTAATACACTTTGACTGGAGTGATGGGTTTAATTAGTGCAGTAATATTTCCTAATACTACCGATTGAATTGGTTTTTTTTTAGCAAAGATGTCAAATTCGGATTTTGCACAGGCGATAATGGTGTCATCTCTCTATCACCCTGAGTACTTGTGCTGGTAACAACGCGGTACAGGAGGTATTTAACCGAAAACGTCTCTAGTTTTTTTTTAATTTTAGAAGTTCTTTTTGAAGCTGGTCTCTTTCTCTTGCCCTTTCTTTGCTGCAACTTACACGCCAATTTTTTGTGCCTTCTGTGAGTCGTCTTGCCACGATATCTTTTACTTTGGTGCCTCCCTGTTTTAAAGCAACACCGGTCATGATATTTGCACCCGTGGGGAGGGCTGCCCTGCCCTGCACCGGATATGAGGATGGGCTTAACAATTCTGAATGGACTCCCCAAAAAGTTACCTAAACCCTACTTTGTTGGACGGATGGACTTCCTACAACAGTGGTCCGAAGTAATCACCCAGATGCCCTCCACTCTGATTTATATAGTATTTTGAAAGCGAGTCCATTTCCAAATGCTGTTTTTTCTTCTTTTTTTTTTTTAGGATTCCAATTTACATTAGGCCCCGCGCAAAAATGGGTGAACATTTATTAAATCTTGGCGTTCCATTGTTTATTGGGTGCTTAATACGCCTTATTAGGCTCTTTTATGCCACAGCTTTATTTCGCTTCTAAAGGAAGCCATGCTAAGATTTTTTGCAGCCGCTATTATCATCTCGGGTTTGAAGCACAGACTAGGATGTACTTCCAGACCGCGGAGGACGACGAAAAATGGTTCAGTCTATATATTGAATTCCCAACGATTTTCGTTCACCCATCACGCTATTCCTAGCGCCTGTGACTTGGCACAGCGAACAGTATTAAAATTATGCCACCGGGAAGAAGGAGCAGTGGCTAGAAGTTCAATGTTAATATTCCAACCTAGGTTTTCAATATTACAAAGGGAATAATCATCATTGGCGCCTGGTTGCAACATTCTCGCAAGGGTATTTCCCTTGACAAATAATATTCCAGGAGGAATTCTGAAGGTATTTGGCTCATAGTCTATATAGCCCGAACAGCTTGGAATTCCATGGAAATTATTTGTCAACCATCTAGTTGTTTGCCAAAACTTAAAGGCCAAAAGTTGCGGGGAACATCGGGTTCGCGAAACAGATGGTGCATCACTATCTGCTCGCTTTAGTTCTCCGCTACGGCTATTTCTTTAATAATTATTTCCCCTTGAGTGTCATAAAAACCTTGAAGTGCAGATGCAAACTCAGGTGCCATCTGAAACAAAGAATTACAATACTTTCTTAAAATGCAGCACAGCAATGATAGGTGTAATAACGCGACTACTTAACCGAGCTAAATCGCCAAACTTTTCACTAATTCAATTGCTACGGTTTGAAAATTATTAAGTTCCACCGGAACGTAATATATATTTTCGAGTTGTGATGAATGGTGTAAGAGGGAAATTGAATTATTCTTAAACAGCGAACATATGGAGGTGCCGAGCAGTTGTGGTTCAGTGAGATTGCAGTAAACAAAAACTGGCTCCGGTCCATAAATAAAATGCATACAGCTTTTCCTGTTCGATCTAAGAAACAGATAGCATACCGTTAGTTACATCTGAAAGCATGCTTTGATTCGCAACTTTGAACGCATCGAGATTAGTAAGTGATTTTTCATTGTGTCTACGAGATCCCCTATACCATGATATATTCTAGTGGGAAAGAAGATTTTTCCATTAAAGGTCATTTCCGACTTACCTCCTACCTTGCTAACTATTTTTATATTGATGCTATTAGCTTTTTACTGTAAATTTTCTGGAATGGAATGTGACAGAAACCAATCTTTCTTCGCGTTTTCTAATTCTTTTATTTCTCTCTGATGAGAAAGGAGATAACCCTGAAGCTCCGACAGAAGCAATTGCTGATGTTCTTCGGCTTTTACTTGATTCTTTAGAGAGGCGTACAGCTCTTTGAAGTTCTTAAAATCAGTTTTATGAAACACTATTCTACCAACTCTGGTTACAATTATATTTTTGGTCAATTCTCCGGGTTAGTTAAGTATATTTTTATCTATGGTTTCGTATCCGTAGGAGTAGGAAAGCTCTGCTAGAACTACTAATCATTTATCTCTATGAAGATTAACGGGTTGTGGTAAGTTGTTGCGTAAATTAGCGTGTGTATTTTCGGGGTATAAATCCGTGATAGAATCACTCAGCACGGTTATGTAAAACTGATCCATGATGCATCGATCCTGCTGTCAAAGTTTGGACAGTATCCTTTCCAACGGACGAGATTTTGTGTTCTGCCGTTCCTGACCCTTGCTTTTAAAATCTTATCTATTTTATATGGAGTAGGTTTGTTATTTTTACAAGTAAGTTCGTAACTGTAAAACTGTCCCTCAATAGGAGTTCCGTTAAGAGCTTTTAGTTCGTATACGGGTTAAGGTAAATATTTTATTACCGTTGCTATTTTGAAAATCTCTGTTGAGAAATTTTTCTCGTAGCCTTTGGCAAATTTCATTTTTTCTTTACTTACCCTTATTTTTTGTTCTTCACTAAACCTGCTAGGTCTAGGTTTAATAATAGCACGCTTTCTCTCTAAGATTTTCCATATTTTAATACGTTTTTCTCATTTACTTTGATTGGAGCAACACCTATTGACGATCATCTAGATCATCTATATATCTATATGAATTCTTGTAAGTTAAATACCTAGAGGTTTTAGACTTGATGGTACGATTAAATGTCTCAGCCATAGCACACTTTACATTGGGGTTTCTGCATACTTGATGCCTTATACCCCTCTCTTTTAAAAGTTTTTGAAATACAGATCCTAATAATTCTTTTCCCCTATCAGATCTCACTGAGAGGGGAAATGAGGAATCTGAGATACCTTCAAAAGCATTGGCAGCTTCTGTACTAGTTTTGGATCTTAAGGATTTTACACGTGTGGATCTGGAAAAACAATCTATACAGGGTAGCAGATCCTGAACTCCGTCGTTATAATTTTTAAGACTTTTAAAATCTGCCAAGTCGAGCTCCCACACATCGTTAATGTTATTTAACGTGAACTGGTTTCTGTGAACTTTTTTCCGTGCAGGCTTGTGCAAAGTATACGCATCTTGTTGAAGAAGCCAATCCTCTGCTTTTCGTTTATTCTTTCCCGCAGCAGATGCAAGTTTCGTAAGGTGGAAAAAGCAGAAGGTTGTTCGGGATCGTAGAAATACTTCTTGTTCATTATTAATAAGATGTCCACGTCTCGACAGCCTTAGATGGAAACAACTCGGCAATTATTTCTTTATATTTGCCATCTCTATTTGATTTGATTTGATTAAAGGCTTCATTATTCTGCAAGTGCCCGTCGGTTAAAAACAGAATCTGTCTATACTTATTCTTGTCGGAAGGCGTGACTTTCGAGAGATCTACATTTTTCCCAGTTAACACTTTTCAGAGTCCACGAGATCCCTTAAAATATTTGTTCTTTACGTATAAAGCGTTGTCCTGTATACGAACAACGGAATCACCAATCTTAAAGTTGCCATCTCCATCCTTGTAAATGCAGAATACGGTATATGTTGCCCTGGGGTGTGTAAATAAAGAGCCAAGTAAGGACCTGCTAGATAGACCAAAGTTTCTATCGGTAAGCTCCTCTATTTCTTTCCTCTCTCGTGGGCCGGGAAGGGTAGACCCTTGCTTGTACTTCGTCAGGCTCTTCTTCTTCCTTTTCTTCTTCTTTCTCGTAGTTCCCTTCCGGAGAAACTTGTTGATGTTTTGAGATTTATCCACCCCTTTCCTCAGATTGTATTTATACCTTCTTAAATTGCGTATGGTGCATTTTCTTAGATTACACTTTCCGTTTGGAACATTTAAAGCGCATTCAGCAATAACCAGCACTAATTCTTTGTCAGCCTTCTCCAAAATGGCTTTCCTCAGCTTTGGTTTGGCGCTTTTAAGCACGTACAGCATGTGATAGTTCAATTTTATCCGCTTGCTCATGCTGGTATACTACGGTGGGAAGCTCATTGATTCTAAAACGCAAGCGGTTGTCGGTCTCCTGACATAGATCAAATAGTATATATCCGTATGGCTTTTCCGTAGCGTCCAAATATGCCTCAAATAGCGATTTCCAATTTTCGGGGTATATTTGATTATGATGAATGGGGCTTAAGAGCACTCAACTACGAGGTTATTAGCGCCCTAATAAAGCACATGTGCGTAAGTAAAAAGAACAAAAACGAAGATGGAGATAAAATATAAGCAACGGCACACTTAAAATCTGAGAATAAATAAAAGATATGGAAATGGCCATAGAGGGACATAAAACTGGGTTGCACATGAAAACTAAAAGGAAAGGCCCTCTAAAAGTAAACCCACAGTGCTGAAAGTTCAAAAGAGCTAACATTACTAAAAAAAATGAAGATCAATATCCTTAAAAGGATCTAAAAACTGGGTCAAACATGACAGTTAAAAAGCTAAGCCCTGTAAAAGCAAACCCCCAATGTTAAAAGTGAGCGATAAAATCACTAACGATAAAATCTTTAAAACACTAAAACGATTTTAAAAACGGCACTTGACGTAAAAACCTAAAAACACTATCTATCCCGTGGTTGTCATCCCAGAGTACCTTAAATAGTGAGACCGGAAGCTGGTGTGTTGCTCGAAGGGCGGATAGATCAACACACTCCAGCAGCACATGATGAGCAGACAAAGGTGCCTCACACAGCGGATAGATAGATACATATTCCCCTTTAAGTAGATAACTATGTGTAAAATTACAGTGACCGATGCGCAGACGAGCCAAAACCACTTCCTCACGACGGGCTGCACGAAATTGCCCAGTGTACCGGAAGATCCTTTACTGATGTGAGGTTGTTGCCGCGGAGGGCCGACCACTCTGTATGCCAGTACAAAAGCACTTCTTTCCGCAAAACAAGCCTAAAATCTTCGGCGGTGGAAAAATTAACTATAACACTGGGCGCCGTAGTCGCCGACTTTGTCGCCACATACGCCAGTTCATTACCCGACAACCAACATTTCCGGGAAGCCGTGCGCAATCTACATTAACACCAGAGGCATGTAAAAGGTGGAGGACATCCTGAATGTGCTGCACTAAAGAATGGTAAGTGTACAGCTGACGAACGCTCAGAAGTGCGCTAAGGGAGTCGCTAAGAATGAGGCAGTCACCCAAATTATGACGCGAACATAAAGAATGGTTCGGTAAATGGCATAAAGCTCTGCAGTATAAATGGATGTGTAACTAGGCAAACCGAAAGTATGTTGCTCGGCTTCGGTAACAAATGAACATCCAACATCGTCGGTCACTGAAAGGGGATAGAAATTCTGAAAACAAAGTACGGATACTATACGCAGGCATCGTACAGTTCCCGAATGATGTCATCCGGAGAGCGACGTGGAATGTAGCACGTAACCAAGGTGGGAACATCCTCTCTCCCTTGGGAAACATTCTACGTGGTGCAATATGGTAGCACCGTGGAAGCTCTCGAAAACGATCACTTGCGGGCTTTGAACAAAGGCACCGGTGGTGATAACGTTCGTCCAGTTCAGCAGAATTAAAAGGGATAAAAGCAAAATGCGTAGGCAGGCTCTGAAGTCCACAACCATAATTTTCCAGCAGGACATCACGCCGAAACCGCAGAGGGGGTTCTGCCGATTCGGCGTAGAGGCTCACGACTGGGCTGGTTGGAAAGACTCCAACAGCCACACGGATGCCCTGATTATGGATTGCGTCTAAATCTTTCAGCACCGATGTTCGTGCGGAAGAATATATAATGCATCCATAGTCTAAGTTGGATCGGATCAGCCCACAATAAAGGCGCAGTAACACTCTTCGATCTGCTCCCCAAGATTTGTCACTGAGAATCCGTAAAATATTAAGAGAATGGTGACACCACGCTTTAGGCTGTGATATATGTGTTGTCCAGCATAGGTTCCGATCGAAAACCAACCACAGGAATCTCACCTCATCTGCGAAGGGAAGTAAATCAGGCCCAAGTTGAAGAGTAGGTGCCATTCGCCACCTACCACGCCAGAAACTAACGCAGACGGTCTTCTCAGGTGAAAAGCGAAAGCCGTTTTTGAGCTCCAATCATAGAAGCTGTACAAACACCGCTGGAGATGGCGTTCCAAAAAACGCTGTGCGCTGAGAAGTACAGAAGAGGGTAAAGTCGTCCACGAATAAACAGGACGAGATTCCTGGGGGGACACATTGCGATATGGAATTACTCGCTATAGCAAACAACGTCACGCTTAGTACCGAGCCCTGCGGCACTCCGTTCTCTTGAACAAACTTTTTTAGAAACAACCGAGCCGACCCTTACTCGGAAAACGCGGTCCCTCATAAAGTCCTGAACTAACAACGGTAGGCGTCCACGTATATTCCATTGTGTAGGGAACTAAAATCTCCGCCCACCTACAGGTATCATAAGCCTTCTCGAGGTACAAAAATATCCCAACCGTCTGACAATTCTGAAGAAAGCCGTTCATGATCTGCGTCGATAATGACACAAGGTGGTCAACCGCTGAACGACGACTTCGAAAGCCACATTGGATATTGGTCATAATATTGTGGAATACCAGCCACCACACTAACCGTCCATTGATCATGCGGTCCATCACCTTGCACACGCAACTAGTGATGGAAATAGGGCGGTAACTGGAAGCAAATTGACGGTCCTTTCCGGGTTTCAAAATAGGGATGACGGTGGCCTCTCGCCATTTAACTGGAAGAGTGACATCAATCCAGACTCGATTATAGGCCTCGATAAGGAAAGCCTTACCTTCAGGAGAGAGATGTTGCAACATTTTGACGTGGATGCCATCTGGACCTGGGGCAGAGTTTCGTGAAGATGAGAGTACAATGTCCAGCTCTGCCATGGTGAAAAGCCGATTGTAGTCTTCAAGGTTACCAGAACGGAATGCAAAACCTTGAGATTCCACCTTAGCCTAAACTGGAAGAAACTCAGGGAAATATCTTTCTGAGCTGGACGCTTGAGCAAAAACTCTGCCAAGAGTGTTAGCCACGTCAAATGTATCAACCAGAGGGCCTGCAGATGTCTTCAGGGCGGCTATCGGTATATGGGTCGCTTCGCCGGCTACACGCCTTAACTTATCCAATGCGACAGAGGAAGTGGTATGTCTATTAAAAGATCCTATAAACTTGCTCGATGACATATTTTTGATATCCTTAATAATTCGTCTAGATTGGGCACACAGCTTTTTATAATATATAAGATTATCCATAGTAGAGCGACACTGGGAACCCTGAGAGCACGTCTGCGAATACGAATGGCATTCCTGCAGAGACAGGAAAGCAACGTCGATGTCCTGTTGATTGTGGAATAGAAAGCTCAGCAGTGGATATAATTGTCTCGGTGAGATGTTGGACTAGAATATCCACCGAATCGTGCTCGTTGTAGTGGAAAACAGTTTTGCTGGAATAAGGGTTCCTGTTGGCTTGGTCTAGGTGCTATCTAGGTAAACGAGTGGATCATACATACCCGTGATAAGGGACAAATAAGGATATAAAAATGTTCGTTTGAATACAGGACAGAGATAACATCCCATTGTAAGGAAACTGACAATTGTGGAGAGCAAATGGCGATATCGAAATGAAAAAAAAAACTATTGAAGGCGTCAGAAAGAAATGTAGGCTTTCCGGTGTTCAGAAGAGAGAGATTGACATTATCCAAGAATTCGGCGAAAACTTGACCTCTCGCACATGCAAAGAGGGTGGTAAGCATTCACGTCCCCTACCAACAGAAAATCTGTTGGTAGCTGGGAAACGAGGTTTTGTAAATCACTGCGCGAGAGGTCATCAGATGGAGGCACATAGATACTGCAAATGGTGAAGCTAATGGAAGGGAGCTTAATGCATAGAGCGAAGGACTGTATGTTGGTGTTTATGGGTACAGATTTAGCGAAGACGTCATCTCTGATAAGAATTATGGTGCCCCCATGTGCAGGGACTCCATCCGCCGGTGATAAATCACACCGGATCTGTACTGTTTTATGGAAAGGTGGTCTTGGGGACGGAGCTTGGTCTCTTGCAAGCATACGACCATAGGCTGATTCTGGTGGAGCAACAATTCAAGCTCTATTCGATGTGATCTGATACCACGTATGTCCCACTGTAGGATAGCCATGGGCAATTACATGGGATAAGAGTTTAAATGGAAAGGCGTTTCTGCATATTCGGCTGTGCTGGTCGGTTTAGTTTATTCTTCTTGGCCGTCGGACTAACACTTTTTTCCGGGGCGCGATCCTGCCGCTCTAGCCGTCGGGCAGAATCCTCTTGGTCCACCTCTTCCACGGGGGAGATCCTCTTTCCAATAGAGATTTTCGGTTCGAGCACCTCGAACCGATTAGAGATGCTGATCGGCAAAGATGGTGGTTGCCGAGCTTCACACTCCCCAGAAGATTCCTCAGAAGAGGATCTGCGTGGAGAATAACGGGGACTGGTTCTTCACTTAGATGATTTGGGAGACTTCACCTTTTCTTTTAAGAAGTCGGTCCGGACATAGCTGGTTTTGAATGTTTTCTGTGGTGCAGCATACTCGATGGTCTTGCTGGTCTTAACGCCTGAAGTTGAAGGTTTGGGTGACTCCTTTAATGTAGTTCACTTAACGGTGGCGGATGTTGCAGATGGTGATATAGGCGTAGATGTAGAGGCGGAATTCTCCATTACTGGTGTGGCTATAAGAATCTTTTCAGCGATGGTGGCCCCGTTTATATCGCTGGTTTGAGTGGCGATTTCCCGACTCGGTACCAGTTTAGCAGCGATAGAGCTATAGGGTATCGGATGTCGGGACAAACGGCTGGTGAATGCGCAGGAGCTTCCGGGCTTCAGAAAGGGACACATTCTCCTTCATCTGTATCTGCTGGATAGCTCTCTCTTCTGTAAAACAGGGTATTCTCGAGAGCTTTGTGGATGTGCGCAGGCACAATTGACGCAAGATGGACGTGACGTACAAGCTCCATCGTGAGTGAGGTCTCCACAGTCAGAACACGTAGAACGACCACTGTAGAACTCGCTGGTGTGACCAAAGCGCTGGTACTTGTAACATCTGATAGGCTTGGGGATATATGGCCTAAGTTCGATAGCTTCGTACGCTGCCTTAATCCTTTCATGGAGATCTACACTATCAAAAGTAAGGAACAGGGTACTAATATGCACAAATTCACCGTTTACTCTCCGCTGAACCCTGTACACAGAGCTAACACCTTGTTCCGCAAGATTCACTTGCCAACACCGCGCGAGGAGTTCAGGGCTTTGTGTTTTTCCACTTTGACCGGGTAGCTGCCCAACTTATTGGCTCTCAATAATTTCGCTGCCTGGGATTCTAATATTGCTTCGATCAGGAGCGTACCATTACGCGATCGAGTACAGTACTTCACTGGACCAACTGTCGTATCCAGAAATGGACTATCCGATGAAAACTTCTTCCGTTCCTCTGTTTTATAAATGACCAAGTAGCGAGGACCGCTGGACTCAACTACTTCCTTTCCAAGCATTACGTTAGGTTTGTGTTTGTTTGCCTTAAATATATGGTATAAATTCATCCCCCAGTGCTCCCCACCCACCACGAGGCCCAACAAGGGTCGACAGGGCTACACAAGGGATATAGCAGGCTCGCCGTCCCACTCACCCTGGAGTTCGGTGTAATACCTAGTACGGGCCCATTGACTAGGGGTGGCTTAGTCCCTAGTCTCCCGTTTAGGCGAAGCAGAAACCAAAGTGGTGTAATAGGCTGCGCACCTTCACCAGCTAATGAAAATGAGAAGTCCAGGCTCAGGTACGCAACCCTCAACCAACCAGGATTGTCCTTTCCACCTTCACGGGTCTCCACGCACGACTTACACGTGGGTTGGCATTATAACCTACTGGCTCCCTCACCACTTAGAGATTGCCCACAGAGGGAGTCAAGGTTGGCTCGGGACCCCGGGTGCGCCTAACCCGTACCTACCGTAATAGGCCCTGGGGGCGAGGTATATTTGTCTGACTAGATGCGCCACTTGAGTCTTATCCCTAACGTTTTTGAAAACCACTATATATTTAGTGTTCAGTGAGATGTCTCTACAATATTTACCTTGATGAAATAGATTCTGAGTAATTATAATGACGCTTAAATTTTTATGGTGACTGCCCTTTGTAAACAAGTCGCACACCTCTTTCAAATAAACAGAGTTTAACAAATCTTCAACTATTATCAGTTTAGGTTTCTTTTTTGATTTCCAAATTGGGGAACACCAACGCGAAATGTTACATTATTTAACTTAGGCACAGCGGATTCTACACTATAACACCACCATACTTCTTTAAAGTTGGAGACAGTGCACAAGGGCCTGAGGTTTTGAATTAAAGTTACGCAAAACACAGTTTTGCCAGACCCTGAGCTGCCGCTAATAATTAGAGTGAAGGGATGATGAAATTTAAATTACTTAAAGCTTTACAGGCATGGCATCTAAATATAGTGGGTGGTGGCCCGTCAATATGTGTTCTATCTTTATTCCAATGACCGGTGCAACTTCGAAATTTAATCAATTAGAGTTGTTGTTAATTCAAAATCTTCTCGGGCTTCTAGCCAGCAGACACCATCTTCTAGCTTCCAGCAGACACCATCAGTTCTATTGAAGCCGCCATTTGTCAACTTCCATCAGCAAGTGCTGAAGAAATACGCCATGAGGCAGCAAGAGCTTACAAAAAGGCAACCCTACCTACTTCAAACATCAGCCGAGAAGAAAGTAAAGCCTTACATTCCCTTCGAAAAAACGACAACTTGGTTCATTAAAGTTCGAAGGCTTTCACGGCCGGTGTTAGAATCACTTATAGAAAACAAAACCGGGCTTGTAGGCCGTGGTCCACTGGGCTTCTCCCTTCGTTCCCCAGACGTTTCGCCTGCGTCTGCGGCAGGCATCATCAGTGGCGTGTACATCTCCGTGGTCTCTCCGGCGAAACGTCTGGGGAACGAAGGGAGAAGCCCAGTGGACCACGGCCTACAAGCCCGGTTTTGTTTTCTATAAGTGACAACTTGGTTGTTTTACCAGCTGACAAAGGGAACGCCACGGTACTCTTCTCTTCCGTGCAATACCAAGAAAAGGTTCAACAACTGCTGGACGATCCTGCATACAAAACCATTAAAAAGGATCCTACCAACTCTGTAGAAAGACACACCATCCAGCTAATTAAGAAATCCAGCCTTCCTCCTGATGTTCAGAAGACGGTCTCGCCATCTGCCTCCATACCTCCCAGATTATATGGTCTCCCGAAGATCCATAAGCCTGGGATACCTCTAAGGCCCATAGTGGACGCTATTGGCAGCCCTACCTATCGCCTAGCTCGTCATCTGGCACATCTGCTGCAACCAATAGTAGGTAAGTGTGTACACCATGTGATGAACTCTATACAATTCGCTGAAGTTCTTGACAGCATCAAAGTGAAGCCATCGGACCTGTTAGTTAGTTTCGATGTGATATCTCTCTTCACCAGAGTTCCCCTTGCGGAAACTATATAACTATTGTCAGAACACTTTCCACCTGGTATTACTGCACTGTTTAGTCACACACTTACTTCCACTTATTTTCTGTATGGCAACACCTACTACGAGCAGACAGACGGTGTTGCCATGGGCTCTCCTCTGTCACCAGCTATTGCCAACTTCTATATGGAGTTTCTGGAGCATGAAATACTTAACACCGCCCCATTAAAACCTACACATTTTTACAGATATGCATATGATACACTTGTAATTTGGCCGCATGGACTGCACACTCTTCCAGATTTTCTTGCACACCTAAATAGCCTCAGATCACAAATACAGTTCACAATGGAAGTTGAGAAAAATGCTTCCCTCCCCTTTCTGGACATTCTGGTTACCAGAAAAGCGGACGGAACTGTTGGTCATGCCGTCTACCGAAAACTTACACACACGGATCTTTATCTCAACGCAAACAGCTTCCACCATAAGTCACAACGAATGGGCATTCTCAACACATTGGCACATAGAGCAGTTTCTGTATCAGACCCAGATAATCTGCAAACGGAATTTCAACACCTAAAATTCACACTCCAACAAAATGAATATTCAGCCAAGGACATCACATCAGCGCTGAAAAGAGCCGGACGAAAAAGAAACCCCAGCAAGAACACTCAACAAAAAGACAAGTCAGCCGCGATAGCCTATATACCGTTTACCGTCAATTTTTCGGGAAAGATTAGTAGACTACTCTACAAATATAATGTCAAAACCATCCATAAGCCACCACCTAAAATATAAAAAATTTGGTCAGGCCAGTTAAAGATAATTTAGCTCTCAGAGTACCTGGTGTCTACCACATTCCTTGCGAATGCAGCGCAGCGTACATTGGCCAAACAGGACGCACTATTGCCACACACATTTCTGAACACCAAAGATCAATAAGGCTTATGCAACCCGAAAAATCTGGACTGGCTGAACACTGTATAGAACAAAGCCACAGAGCTAACTTTACCAACACCAAGATAGTGGCAAAGTGTTCGAATTACTGGGAAAGGAGAGTAAAAGAAGCTTTAGCCATCTCATCTGAAACAAATAATCTAAATCGCGATTCTGGCCTACAATTAAGTTCAGCATGGACACCGATGTTAAAGAGCCTTAACACCTAATCCTGTACCTGCAGTTTTCCAAGACTTAATTTCTAGCAGGTGCGTGCTCAAACACAAAACATTAGCCGAATAACTGCTATAAATAGTCTTCGACGAAGTCCGTGCCGATGTCTCAGTCATCTTAAATACCAGGCCATCACTGCAGCAATCTCAGACACCCACACCACTTCTACAGCCAACCTTCAAGACACAGATGCCATAGCCCAGAAACAAACAAAGGTCACGTCTGAGTTCCTCTTGGAGCTGGATGTCCTCTACACCCTGCTACAGGAAATCCATGACGTCAACGCCAGGATCTTGGAGGCCAACCAGGACCTCTATGTTCAAACTGCAAAATTACCAATACGCCTTACACTTCTGGAAGACCTGCTCAAAGGAAACCGAAACGACATCAAAAAGTGCTACACTGCAGTTCTTGACAGCCAAGAACTGACAGTCAACAATGTAGCCGAGCAAATTGCAGGCAGTCACCAACAGATTCTTCAGGACCTTACCACCAAAAACTCATGCCCTTACACACACACCCGTAACACCAGACATCAGTACTGAAAGCACACCAAGATTCCCTAGCGCTGTACTCAGGGCCCACGGGTCATGTTTACAGACTAGACAAGCCATTCCTTGTTGCAGCCCTCATGCTGCAGCAACATCAACTTCACCACTAATCACGGAGGTGCTATCGCGGAACTCCATCATTCCCCATTCACTCTTCCTTTCCTATCTCACTTTCCCTTGCATTATTCCCTCCTAATCTTCACCCAATGGGGAGATAAGCCATTCTTTCAACCTTCCAACTCTCTCTCTCTGTCTCCCCTTTCCAAAAAAAAAAAAAAAAAAAACATAATATCACGCGAACCAATCAGATGTTAGCTTCATCCCAGCTCTATAAATACCAGTCTCCGCAAGCTCAAACCATCAGTTCAACCTGAAGACGAGGAAGATGCACTTCTTCGAAACGTTGGTGTCAAGCCAAGTTTTTACCTGGCTAGAAGCCCGAGAAGATTTTGAATTAATACGTCGCCAGGAAAGCTTCAGTTCTTATTTTAGAGTTGTTGTGGTAATCATTACACACTTCTTCTATATCTATGCGAGGATAGCTGTCTAAAACTTGGGGGGGAAGCAGTAACAGCTATTGATCCGTTAGAACGCGAAGTGGTCTATGATTTTCGAGACATTTGAACACTATTTTCCCCGCTTCAGGCTCCAAACTGAACGCAGATTCGTCCTAGGCGAAGGGCAAGTTGTCGTATGAATCCTTCAATCGACGTCTCTTGTGAAAGCTTATTCTATATATTTTATCTTCTGGTTCGGAGACAATATACATGTAATTTGATCTTTTACGTTTTAGTTTCTTTTCCGTTCTAACTACAATGCTTTGTTCCCCATTTTGATCGAGAATAAAATGCTTTATTGAATCAAAATTAACCAACTATAAAGAGGTATAATCAAGTGTTACTCCTCTGATTTTGCAAACAGTTTGGAAATATCCATTCGGCAAACACATATTGTACGCGTAATTTTTTGGCCCTCCAGATACGAATTCTGAAGTGTAAGCTTCCACTCCGTAGTCAGCTCTTCCGCCATGTCCCCCAAGTTATCGCCATATTCAATTGGGCACTGCTCTCCTTCCCTTACGACGAAACTTATAGAATCTGCATCTGTATACAAAATATGCCTATTCAGTCCCTCCAGATATGTATATAGCTTGAGTCTTGCACCTGCAGTGACATAGGCGCCTAATACTTCATTAGTATGTGTCAAAGAAGGGGCTTCGAATCTTTTTCGTACTTTTACGATAGCCTCACCACTTAGTCGCTCGCAAACATCAAATTTTGCACCTCGATTTCGGGCGTGCACAGAAATTGAAACAATTCTCGAGGTTCCTTAATCATTTTTGTACGCGATCTATTGCTTTATTCTGTAAGTTTCCTCCAGGAGGAATTAAGGCATATTTTGCTAACTATCTTGGAGCAGGATTTCTTCTAATGACCGCCTTATCTAAAGAACTCCTTCACTCTGAAAAAAAGTCGAACGTATTTTTCTTTATCCACTTCACCATCTACCCAAGAAGGATATTCGCTTGCCTCGCCCTTTAGTTTCAAAATTCTATTAATATATTGTACAAATAATCCCTCCTTATTTTCATTTTTGTGATACTGTTCCATTTTATATTCGTAGAATTAAAAAAATTGCTCTCACTTAATAATCCATTTCCACAGCTTTCCAGACCCCGTCTACTATTCAAGCGCCAGTCAGTTCTCGTTTGCTTTTGTTGTGATTACTTTCGCCACCATTTTCTTGCTCAGCACAGGTGAAACAAAGAGCAAATATTAACTTTTGATGACATCTAAAAGGTAGGACAGGATGATAAAGGCTCGTATTTTTTGCCAAAATTCTACATTTTATCACACCTTCTTTCTTAAGCATTTCTGAAGTATTAATACAGTCTTGACCAACATAAACTTTAGGATAACCAACGGGAAATTTGAAATAATTACATATATAAGGATATAAAGACATCACATCGTAATATACCGTGAATTTGCATTTGTTTTCCAATACGTATTAATTGCTTCCGTCCTACCTCCATAGAGCGAATCTGTAAGAATAAGGGGAGCATTTTTCACAACAGGGCCGTTTTTAAAGCTGGATGCTGTTTTATAATTTCCTCAAATTGACATTCCCACATACCCTGAATCACGTAACCTGCGGATAATATTTGATCTAAGCGTCTCATCGTATATTCGAATCTATTTGCAAGAGTTTCTGCTTGAGTGTCTACGACAGGAATATCTCTATTATCTTGGCATTCGTGACCGTGGTAATAATAGCCTAAAATTCAAATACCACTCTGGTTACTTCACAAAAGCCATCAATTTTCAGATCTGGAAATTCGGGCAGTCTTACTTCCTTCCCGTTACTCGCGTGCTTAATGCAGATGTTCCTTTTTAATTTCTTCATATCTAAGTCTCATTAAACCTTTCATACTTTGTTTATTGCCCTTCATATTACCTCCGCAAGGAATAAGCCCTAAAGTCTTTAATTGTAAATATATTTTTCTAGATACCTTGTTGCACGCTGATACCATTGTAATAGATTCCTGAAACACATCAATACTTCCAATCTCTAAGAATGTATTTCTAAATGTAGAACACGCCTCTCACAGCACTTTAACATCTGCCACACAATATGTTTCAAGTTCTTTTCTGAAATCGAATATTCCATCTTTCACTGTCTCGCAACATCCAAAAAATTCTTTGCGCTTATTCGGCATTAATTGATCAGCGTCATAATAGTGAGGTTGCGGATAGCTGCCTACATAGTTCCTGTTTTCAGGAGTATTATAAAAATGAGTAAGGTGACCTTTTGTTACGCCCTGTATTCCAAAAGCAAACTTCTCAATTTCATTGGTAAGAAATTCAAGCTATCCAAAAATGTTAAATGTTCCACTTTCATGCACAATATTTTAGCTCCATTCATCACCAAATCTGGTAACCAACGCTGTTTTACACAATAATCTGATATAAACATAAGATCATAGGCTCTGGCAAAAATTCTCTCACAAAATGGGCTATCTCTCAGCAGATATACTATAAATTTGTCAATGTAGACACTATCCCAAAATGAATGCCTCCGTGTTCCACATTGACCACACTCATCGCTCAGGTTTTTTTTCTTCTCAAATTAAGCAATTTTCTTCTAAGCACTTTAGGTTGGGAACGTGGACGCAAGTATTGTCTCCTATTCGTGTGCTCTGGTTGCATTCAATATCATAGAATACGTATTAAACCTCTTCAAAACATGGTACGTTTGCTCTAAACGTTGGCATGTATAACAAGTGACCTGGCATCTCATTACTCTTACAATTTTTACAATATGACATGTAACACACATGATTAAGATTTAACTGCATACTGCAAATTGAACAATTTCTCTTCCATTCATATAATGTTTTATTATCAAATCTATTCTGTACATGATTATTTAAACAAATTGGACTTCTAAAATATTTTTGACGTGTGCTGCAAAATATATAATTTCCTTCAAAAATACAAGATGGAACTGAAAAGCACCCTGAACATCTATATTTGCATTTATGGGTTTTTGCACCGTTATAAGACATTCCTTTATTGCACCCTTCATATACATACTCCTTAGCCATGGCACCTGTAAAACTTAGAATCGCGCTAAAATGTTTTTCCTGAGCATCATACAGAAGATTCAAATGCTTTCGTGAATTTGAATTTCCATTATAGATTATATTTTCACAATATAATCCTTCATAAATTATAATTCTATATTCTGAAAGATGGTGTTGAAACTTTTGCAATTCTGTGATCCCTCCCCCATTAATAAGATCAACATTTGCAGCCCTTAGGAGTTTATTTGCTTTGGAATGGAGTAAACAACCTCTTCTTTAACTATTATAATCAGGAAGTTTTATTAAATTTGCAATAGCAATCATAAGGGCGTGAGCTAAACAATGTGTCTTTGATTTAACTTTTACCACGTTTGTTTTTAAGTGAGCTAATGAGGATAGGGATAAACCTTTTGTTTTCTTTCTACCTTGTCCTAACGGCATATCAATATGATGTACTTTTACAGATAAGATATCCGTGGTGTTAGATTGGCACACGTTTTCCATCATAGCCAATAATACATCCAAAGATACCTGATCTCTTCTGCGAAAACTAAGTCCTATTGGTTTATCTTGTAAATCGACAGAGTTAGTTATGGTTAAACCCACCATATCATTTGGTTTCACATCTTGTAATACCGTATCTAATAGTTGCTGCATGGCATTTCTAAAATACAAACTAGGACTTTCATTTTCTGGAGCTGCATTAATTTGAATATCATAACGTTTACCATGAGCTCTTAATCGTGGAAATTGTCTTTCCGTCATGCTTAGGATGTTAGTATGATCCATGCTGAAAAAAATAATATCGTATATGCTTAAGGTTATTTCTTAACATAGAATGTATTGCTTGATAAGTGCAAAAATACTCACTTTCTACTAAAACAGATGGTTGAGCGTAGTTTTGTGTGCAAAGTAAACAGTGTTACGAGTTTCAATTGCTGTTGCTGACTGTGGTTATTTTCATACACTTTTATCGGTTATATACCTCGTTGGGCGTTGATTAGAAAGTGCTTTTAAAGTCACATTCGTGTATATAAAGAGAGCCTGTGCTACGTTCAGCTGCACAAACACAGCAACAAGGCACCGTACAACACATTTCGTCTCCACAAATCAGCAGCAAGGTAAGCGAATAATTTATAATTCTACTTCTTTTTAACTTCTCATAGAAGCAAGACCTAAAACTATTATTCATTCTTCTTTGCAGAATGGATTTTCTTACGAGATTAAAAAATATTCAAAATACTAAAGCATTTGAAATCAGAGATTTAGAAATTCATACTTCATATAATGTAGTAGGCGCATCAAGAGTCGATACGCAGTATGGACCATCGATTTGTATTAAGCTCCAAAAGAGTAGCGATAACGATCCTTCAGAAGTATTTTTACCTAGAAAATACACGGACGCATTTAAAGAAACGGACATTAAAGACATTAATAATGGAAAACTTACTTTAAAGTTTATTTTTGAAGGGTCTAATTAAAAAAATGGATATATCATATCGTTAGAAAGAAAATGTAATAACGCTTAGAGCCTGAAAAAAGACCACATTAATTCTCTAGTTTTATATATATATATATATATATATATATATATATATATATATATAAAACTAGAGAATATATATCTGTCTATCTATATATGTGTGTGATTATTCCATATAATTTAACAAAAATGTTAACACACATAACATGAATAAATGTTTTCACCATTAAGCTTCAAATATGAAATAACAATGCAGTTGAAGTATTTATCCCAACAGATAGACAGTTATTTTATAAGATTTAATGAAAATGGCTATCTTGTATAATTTCAGCATTGATGATTGTATCATATAATTTTTTTTTTTTTAATTATCAATATAAAACGTAACGTAAAAGTCGGTGTACCTTTTCCAGATGATATTTCAAATTAAGATTCTAGATGGTAATATTATCAGACCAAAAAGGTTTAGTTATGAAGCTGGTGGGTTGGATATTTATCCTCCTAATTCTTATAACATAAAACCTCACAAAACTATACTTATCCCAATAGGAATATTTGCACATCCTCCAAGAGGCACTTACCTACGTATTGCTGACCGTTCAAGCTTAGCTCTTTTAGGTTTATCAATCAGAGGAGGCTGTGTAGATAGAGGTTTTACAGGGCACAGCTGTGTAATAATGTTAAACAAATTCAAACAAAAAACAACATATTTAAAAAAAAAAGTAGCCCAGTTAACATGTGAGAATATTTATATACCTAAAATAAAATATGTCGATAAACTAAAACAAACTAAAGGAGGAAACAATGGGTTTGGCAGTAGTGGTCAATTTGAGTAGATTAAAAAGACTTGCTAAAAACTAATTTTATGTTGTTTTTATGCCTTTCTAGATAATGGGTCCTTTTACGTTTCTCTGTAGCAATGCACTGACAAGAATATATAATTTTCTGCAAGAAAGAACTGCTTTCAACACTCTTTTTGAAGAATTTACACCAATGCGCTTCCCTGAATATTAGTCTGTTCCTACATAGATAATGTACTCATTATCTAGCGATAGCATTTGTTGCATTTTAGGAAATGCATTTACTTACTATGTAGCAAGAATATATGACATTGAACCTAATTACATTAATTAACATGTTGCCATTAAACAACAAAGCGGAGATGCACAAATGTTAGAATTCTTATTATATTCTCCCTTTAATACTGCTATTACTACTGATCTGTTTTCCAAGGATGTCAGTCCGGTGAAGATCAAAGAAAGTTTTAGGAATTGCATAAACAATTTAAACGATTATATCACTTTCTTAAAGCAGAATATAAAGAGCATAGGAAGCCTTCGCCTTTTGTAGTGGGTCAGGTGGTAATGTGTAGAAACTCTCCCCTTAGTTAACAATTTAATGCCTTTACGGAGAAGTTGCCTTCTTGCTATCTGGAACAGTATGCAATTCCGCCCATTAACAAAGGCGTATCGCTTAAACTTAAGCATGTTCACTTCTAGGAGCTACGAAGGATCCATATTTCAAAGAGTTTTATTGTTTACGGTAAGTTTCAATTAATAATAATTTTTATTTAGACTCATGCTTGCCTTACCCTTTGTTTATATTGTTAATAGTTTTAATGTGTCTAGTGACCTCGCACAAGACCACTGCGCGAGATCTTTGTTCTTCAAGGGTCGCATATTCTCTTGCGTCCTTTCCCTGAGCAGCGCACTCCAGATATGAAGGTGGATCATCTTATTCAGAGGTATGTGCTGCCCAGCTGATGGAAAACTACACCAAGTTGATCGTCAGAGCTGTCGGCTGGTATTGCAGTTTCTCTCATCTGCGGGAGCGTGCTTGTCGTTGGCTGGTGTCATTGGCAAGTGAGGGCTCCCGAGAGGCTTTCTTCGAAGTCAGCGCTTGGGTTGCTAAACTTTTCAATGTGGGACAACATGGGACGCCGTCGGAATTTTCCTATTGGGGCCGTGTACAGTTCCTATCTCGTTTCTCAGGTAGTTGTGTAGAACCACCCTTATGAATACTTTCATCTTGTTTTCCTTTCTTTCGGATTCGTTATGTGATTTTCTTGTTTTTATTTAAAAGTCTATTTATTTTGCTTTCTTTTTGCGGTGAGTATTGTGCTAATGGCCATATTTTCCCGTTGTGTATATGCCTTGTATGCACCACAATAAGTCTTCTTGAAGGTTGGCGCCTCGACCTTACGCTCAGCGTTTGGATTTTGTTTATCCGTTGGACTGGGAGGGAGAGAGTCTGCTTTGAGGAGCTGGCTGGCAGATCTTTTGTATGTGAACAATCAGAGAGTAGTTTTTGCTGGGTAAGCAAATATGGCTAAAGTAATTAAGGTTAAGTGTGTTATATGAAAGAGGCAAACTGGTTGGCGAAACTAAACGCTTTTCACCTCCCGTATTTGTTTGAGGGTACACTTTGTTATGGTTGCAATTCGTTTTTCAGGTTAACATTCTTATCCTGCTCGCATATTAAAGAGCCAGGCGTTATTACGAAATAATTACCTTGTAATTTTAGGTTAAGCTTGCCTGTTTGTGTTTTCTTTAAACTTTCACTAGTTGCCGTCATAAAAATCCAGTTATGGTAATAAAGGCAATCTTAAATACAATTTCCCAAAGGCGTTTCAGGTTAAGTGTACAGCTTGCAGTTATTCAAAGCTATAGCAGTTAACCGTGAATAAAGTCTGTTATACTAGTAAAGGTAGTACGTATACACATTTGTAACTAAAAAGTAATTTTAGGCTAGGATTCGCAGGTTGCGTTTACTTAAAAATAGAGTATTTAATTTCATTCAAATAGTAGTAAAACCAATTTGAAGTGCATTTGTAACAAAGAAATTCAGTTTAATCCTTGCAGCATTTATTCAAAATTACAGTACTTAATTTTACTTGAACCAGTTATAGTATTGACTGGTAACTGGGAGTATATTTATTACAAAACGATTACAGGCTAAATTTGGAAATTTGCATTTATCAAAAGTACAGTAAGTACTGTAAATTCTCTTTAAGTCCGTTATGATAAATTTATTCTCAACGAAATCAGACAGTGAAAAACAATCTCTACTTGGAACTCACATTTTGTGTGCTTATGGACCTGAGGGTAATCAACTTTCCGCAAAATGTATGTAATGTATCACCCATAGTTCCCAAACTATCAATATTGACTATAATGATTACTTAGTTTTAGTTTTATTGGCTTTTTAGTGGATCACTGGTAGAATGTGAGAAGGAATTCTGGACCCCTGCGGATGAAGGGGTTTTGACACTTCCATCCATCCATCCATCCATCCATCCATCCATCCATCCATCCATCCATCCATCCATCCATCCATCCATCCATCCGTCCGTCCGTCCGTCCGTCCGTCCGTCCATCCATCCATCCATCCATCCATCCATCCATCCATCGACTATCTGCGCTCCCTTTTGATCACAGTAGTTTGTCTAGATACTGTGCAACGTGCGGTTGTGCCGAAATGCCTATATGAAGTGCTTAACTGATGTTGTAGTTAAAGTTAGGGAATAGCTAGAAATGCAAGTATATCATTTAGGGGTAAAATAAAAACAATAAAGAATGAAAGTGGTGTTTATAGAGGCGTATAATATACGCAATAATATTCGTAATTTTACATTCATTTATAGGTTTCTCAATATGGAGGATAAAGTTTGTAGAAGTAATGACAGTTATAATCCCCGACAGGGCACCATATAGAAAAGTAACCCCATAGATACTTGTTTACTGTTCCATTCCGAAGGAATGCTCAATCAAATGCAGATTAAAGCTGCAGAAAATTCGTGGTTGCAAGGTAATTGAAAGTTAAATTACTAATTATATGTGTGCAAGTAAATATGCAGTCTAGTTCTAGCACCACATAGAGTGAAGAAGGTATTGTAGAAGATGCTTGACAAAGAACGATATAGAGTTTTTTGTGGTTATTATTGAAGTCCTTGCATTTATTGGAGAATAATAAATATGTGGCATTTTCCTTATGAAAAATATTTATTAAGTCCTTCTTTTCATTTCGTATAAACGGTTGTGTTTAATTGCCAAAAACCTACATTATAACACAAACGAAGACAAGGAAGTTGTTTTGATGCATGCTCAAGCTTTAGAGTTGGAGACGGGAATGTGTTCCCGTAATAGGTAGTGTACACAAATACCCATCCAAACCCTCTTTCAAGCTAATCTAAAATTTGTGTGAAATTTTATTTACAATCCTTTGTTTCTGATATTGCACTAGAACCTTTAAATGGATAAGTACTCCACATCTTCTACAAATGTTCCACTGTTGAGGTACACTTTTTCGTGTTTTTCTTTTTCTTTCCTTTCTTTCCTTCTTTCTTGTTTTCTTTTTTCATTATTTTACACGGCGACCATTAAATCTTAACTACATTAAAATAACAAACATAGTAGTATATTGACTATACTTCAATGCGACCCAAATACATCCGAATGGCTGCGCGGTGTTTTTCTACTGATTTTACTCCGCAGCGTGTATTTGTTTATGATTCGTATGTGTTAACACAAATTGTGAATAGACTCTCAATAGTTTTTACAATGGCGAAATTGACCCACATTTAATATTTTTCACGGACGAGGCTTGGTTCCACCTTTATCGATATAAGTGTACAACAAATAATCGTTATTGTAGCTCTGAGAAACCTAATATTGTTCAGGAAATACCCCCTCATGACGAAAAAATGGTGTATGGTGCGGCATTACCGGAGAAATAGTTATAAGCCAAATTGTTTTCGAGTCAACAGTTGTCGCCCATAAATAGGTGAATACAATTTTGCTTCCTTTTTTAGAGGATTAATAGACAGGGAGCATGATTTTGCCGTATTTCAACATGCTTCTGCAACAGCTCATACAGAAGTCTTTCGATGAGAACAATTGAAAGTGTATTTCAGGATAGAATTAATTATTAGTAGAGATTTGTGGCCCCCTCGGTTCCCCGAAATAACCCCGTGTGGTTTCTATCTCTAGGGTAACATAAAGCATGAAGTGTACAAGACAAACCCACACATCCTAGAAGAGTAAGAACAAAATATCCGCCAGGAAACTGCCAGCATTTCTCAACGTGAAATTATGGCGAGTGATGGATAGTTCCAAAACAGGTGCCAAAATTGTAAGTAAAACGGCGGTGGCCAGTTTCAGCATCTCTTTTAATAACATTCTTAAGTAAAGCCTTTAAAAGTGGTTGTATGGGTTCACCGCGTGTTTCTATGATAATGGCAGACGGCAACGATCTCCGAGTTGACAAGCAAAACACCGCACAGTCGGTTCGAACGTTTTTGGACCACCTGATAGCATACCCTACTGATCTTTAGGATATCTATTTATAAGTATTGTCATTCCAAGGGACGCATTGTTATGTATATTTATATTCCGAGAAAATATTAGCGTGAAATGACATCTGCATTAAACTTTATTATAACGGAAATTACTTTGCGCATAGGTATGAAATATGCCAGGAATTTTTGGATATCGTTGTTCAATACACACACGCACGTACACACACACATACACACACAAAATATCGATGACATAAGAATATGAGGTAATAATTTTCTGTTTATACGCCTTTCTGAGCTGAAATGACCCACTTAAAAAGGCTACTTGAAATGCATTTATGACAACGCAATTTCAAGCTAAGCTTGCCAGTTAGGTTTATTCAAAGCTGCAGAGTTTACAGATAGTTTTAACTCTGAAAGCTATTTGAGATACATTTTCAGCAAAGGTGTTTTAGACTAACCTTGTCTGTTTGCGTTTATTCAAAGCTAGAGGATTTAACTTCATTTAAAGCCATTTATTGTAATAAAGTAATTTGAAATAAACTTGTGACAAAGCAACTTCAGCTTAAGCATGGCAGCTTGAATTGGTTCAAAACCTACAATACGAAAATTCTTCAAACACAATGTAAGTTACATTCAGCAGATGTTAGTTAGCTTTGACAATTTGATAAAGGCAATGTAAGTAGATAATAGCCAATCTGGGACCTGTTTCAAATTCCCTCATTAGCATAATAATTACAGCAATTAATTTACATATCAAAATTGGAATAACAATTAGAGCAATTAATTTGCATGATATTCAAATATCTGACAGTTACCAATCTAGGTGTATATAAATGAGCCCCACCGACCACGCCCTCATGGAAAATAGCGAAAACCCAAACTTGTCAATAACGTTTGCAATGGTTGAGGTACAATAAACTCTGAGAGGGCCTTTTCAATTACAATTTAACGAGGATTCTAATTTAACCATCACATTGCACAATAAAAACTTTATACAATACTTGGTATGAATATTTGCTACAATTAATCTAACGGAGCTTGAATTGACAATTCTAGCCACACGATCACAAGTTGTCATCATGATGTACCTGTTTAAAGGTGGAAAAGTTTTAAATATTCAATAGCAACGCTTAGAAATAAAAGTATCGAAACTTAGGTGTACTTTTTAGCGAAATCCACTAAATAACCGCCAAAAACACAACATGGCAGAATATAAGGGAAACGATTCTTCATACATATAACACTTGAGGGTATTAATGCAACTTATAGCTGAAAAGGGAGAGGAATGATTTATTTCACTGCAGAGGGGCATGGAAATAGACTTGTTAGGAACTTTATCCAACTTTTCAGGAAAAAAATGACGATGCATCATAAATTCAACATCATCAGAAATTCAAATACATCCCAAGCGCGCTAAGAGAAACACAACACCTAAGCGGGAGTCGAACTTGGGACATCAGAATATTCATACCCATCGTACCCAAACAGACAAACATTCACCCATACTTTTAAGCATAAACCACTGTATAGGCACATTCATACTTATATATATTCCGATATAAAAATATCCCTATAACCGGAAACGAACCAGCGATGTTCCTAGGGAACACGCTCCTATATTAAAAATCCCAAAGATTGTCATCCATAAACCACTGCATGCATTCACTCATGCCCACATACATATACTTGTACACTGATATAAAAGAATACCCCTTTCACTGGGAACTATCCAGCGACCCTTCTAAAGAATGCTCAGACATATTTAAACCTAAACATATACACACCTACAAACATCTGAATAAGCAATACACATGAACATACTTTAATTTATACACACTTTATTTATACAAGCACAAACAGATATGCTCAAGAATTCTCTGAATAACACTCATGAACGTACACACGCATACCTTAACAGACATTCAATATTACAAATTTAAATACATGACAAGAGCGCTATAATGAACACAAAAATCCACCCAGCGGGAATCGAACTCGGATCATATTAAAATTCATACACATACATACCCAATCAGACAGACATTAACCCATACTTTCACTCATAAACCAGTGCATAGGCACATTCATACTTACATATACTCACACGCACGATGACATAAAAACTAACCTATAACTCTGAATTGAAACCGTGATCTTCCTAAGGAACAAGCACATATTTATATAGCCAACACACGCACAAAAGCCCTGAATCGATGTAAGGTGTACGCTGCCAACTAAAGCTAATGTCTAGATAGCTGTTGAAGAGCGAAATGAATTCACACTTCGGCAAACACCATGATTCCTGCCTTCTCCAAGTTGGAGCGGAACCTCCCTTTCTACTGCTAAAATGCTTTAACCTGCAGCAAAGACTGGGAGACCTCACCAGACTTTGACATAGGGCTGACTAAAATTTACGAGTGCGGAACCCCCTACTAAATGGGTTGTCCCGGCAATACGAGGAAATTTGGGAGACCCTCACTAGTCTTGTGTTGGAGATAACATTTTTTTGTGTGAAAGCACAAGACATTTTCTCTGTCTTGAAAAACTTATCCAGAAACATCGCGGGACCTTTCTTAACAAGAGAAATAGACATCTAGTCGTGAGAAAAATCTTCTAATCTTTTCCCCCTGAGATTAAAGAAAGCTGAAAATGCGACACACCTGTTTCATAAATTAATTTGCAAAAACCATTTGATATCAATAGGAAAAATGCGAAATTCTCTCCGGAAACTTTACAAGACTTGTCCTAACGAGAAAATTAGCCGACATCTGCTTGAGAGAAAAAAAAAAAAACTGTAAAACTTTCACCTTAGTAATCAGATAAAACAAGATGCAGGACAGCTGCTTCATAACTTATTTGAAACGCTTTGTCGCTAAAAGATGAGCTATCGAATACGATATTATCTCGAGAAGGCTCCTAACGCATGCCACATTGATAAAACAAATGTTTTTTTCAAGAAGCAGGTGTTTTTGTAAGAAAAAGGACTTCAATCCCTCTGGCTATTTGGGCAATATAAAATTGTGGAGAACAACTTGGGTTTGGAGCAGTTGCTTATTTGAAGCATGACTGAAATAGTGTCAAGCTACGCATCTTCTTACCTTTTGCAGCGAGCTAGTCATCGCAACAAGCAATATACTTAAACATATAATATATATATATATATATATATATATATATATATATATATATTTCTAGTGACATATATATTTTTAAAAAGGTATATTGAAAGCCATACATTGTTAGTTAACTAAAACAGCTTGAAAAACATAGTTAAACATGGCAATTAAAAGGAACAAGAATGTTTAAACGGCAGCCTTTGGTATTAACTAAATATACTAAATCTAAGGTTTTAATAAGGAGTAAAACAAGGCGATATTACCTATTTTTATTTTACAGGGATAACGTGTTTAATAGTTATTTTCATCATGTCAAATACTGTACTTAGACAAATTAAGTTTTTTTCATCCATTCTCTTTACACCATGATATTGATCTACTAGTTATATAAAATAATAGCTAACATTATGTATGTAATTGAAAAAGACATTGCATTTTTATCATACCTCGCTTAGCAATCGCTATATTAAAGTGTGATGTTCCTATTTTAAGGCACTTGATATCCATACATTGTACACAAGAGCATATTTAATATCAACCACTTTATGTAGCAATACCACATTGCATTTTCACTATATTCACCATCTACCAATATCGACGACGACGACGACGACGACGATGATGATGATGATAATGATGATGATTGGGGTTTAAGGGCGCTCAACTACAAAGGTTATTAGCTCCCTCAAAAATGAAATAGCGGCTAAAACCAGAAATAAAAATCAGCCTTTAAAAATCGATAAAAGCCCGAAAGGAACAAAAAAATTGAAAGCATCATTAAAAGAACCCAGAGAATAAAAATGGCATAAAAACTGTATAAAAGAAAACAATTAACGCCCAAAGACATATGCGAATCTACAAAACATAGCAGCCAATGGGGAGAACAGGAGATAACAAAGGTTAAAATGGAGGCCTCAAAGTGGGTAAGGTAATAAAATATTTAAAAGCCTTACATATCCCTCATTGTCTGCCGTCAAAACCTAAAAATCAAAATAAAACTGGATTCTGAGGGCAAAGGTCACTTGGGCTAAAAAAATTTAAAAACCTTATCCACCGCTCTGATATCATCGGCCAGGACCTCCGCAATCCTGGCCGGCAGTTGCAGAGTGACACGTAATGGTGCTAGACGAGCACACTGCACCAAGACATGACGGACAGAAAGCGCCTCGCCGCAGAGCGGACAGATAGGTGGAGGCTCCTTCCGAAATAAATGCGAATGAGTAAAAATACAGCGGCCAATGCGCAAACGAGCCAAACTAACCTCCTCACGACGAGATAAACGGCAGGAGGTAACCCAGTTGTTAGGGAAGTCTTTAACCTCCCGAAGCTTATTCCAACGGAGAGCCAACCACTCAGCGTACCAGCCAGATAAAACTTCTCTCCGCAGGACTATTCTAAAATCCTCAGCTGTGGCTCGAATTATTGTCAGACTGCGCCCCGTAATTGGCGACTTTGCCGCCAAGTACACCAGTTCATTTCCCGGCAGGACAGCGTGTCCAGGAACCCATGCGCACTCCACATTGACACCGGAAGTGTGCAAAATGTGGAGGACGTCCTGAATGCGCTGCACTAAAGGATGGTAATTGTACAACTCATGAATGCTCTGAAGGGTACTGAGGGAATCACTAAGAATAAGGCAGTCACCTAAGTTTCGACGGCGTATATCCAGAATGGCTCGGAAAATAGCATACAGTTCTGCAGAATAAATTGATGTGCTACTGGGCAAACAGAAAGTAAAGGTTTCGGTCCCAGTGACAAAACCACATCCGACACCGTCGGGGCTCTTATTGCCATCGGTATATATACAAACACGGCCACTGTATTTTAATTAAAATTCTAAAAATGGGTTACGGATACTGGACGCAGGCGGAGCAGATTTCCCATAAACTGTCATCCCGAGATCGACGTGGGATGTAGCACGGAACCATGGTGAGTGGTTTCCCTTTGGGAAACATAGCAGGCAGTTCAAGACCGTGCTTCTGAAGCAGTGCGCTGAAACGAAAACCTGCAGCTCTTGGGCTATGTAAAAGGTGGCTATAACGAATGTCCAGTTCAGTATTATAAAAAGGGATAAAAGGATGGATGCGTAGGCATGTTCTGTAGTCCACAGCCATAATTTACTAAAAGGACATCACGCCGGCAGTGCAAGGGCGGTTCTGCAGATTCGGCGTAGAGGCTCACTATTGGACTGGTTGGAAAAGCTCCAACAGCCAAACGGAGGCTCTGCTTATGGGCTGTGTCTAATCTTCTGAGCACAGATGGTCGTGCTGAAGAGTATACAAAGCAGCCATAGTCTAACTTGGAACGGATCAGCGCCCGATAAAGACGGAGCAGCACTACCCGATCCGCTCCCCAAGATTTGCCATTGAGTACCCGTAAAATATTAAGAGAATGGTCACATCGCGCTTTCAGCTGCGCTATATGAGATGACCAACATAGTTTACGATCGTATATCAACCCCAGGAATCTCACCTTATCTGCGAAAGGGAGTAGTCTGGCCTGAGGCGAAGAGAAGGTGCCATGCGCCACCTATGGCGCCAGAAATTAACGCGTACTGTCCTCTCAGTGGAGAAACGAAAGTCGTTTTCTGAGCTCCAAGCAGTAAGATTATCGAAACACTGCTGGTGAGGCATTCCAAAAACGGCGTACGCTGAGAAGTACAAAAGATGGTTAAATCGTCTACGAATAAGCAGGTCGAGACCCCTGTGGGGACACATTGCGATATGGAATTAATCGCTAGAGCAAACAGCGTCACGCTTAGTACAGAACGCTGTGGAACTCCGTTCTCTCGAATAAAAGAATGAGAAAAAACCGGGCCGACCCTTGCTCGGAAAACCCGGTAGCTCACAAATCCCTGACGAACAAGGGTAAACGTCCACGTATATTCCAATGGAGGAGAGAACGTAAGATACCCCCTCGCCAACACGTGTCATAAGCTTTCTCGAGGTCAAAGAATATCCCAATTGTTTGACATTTCTTGATAAATCCGTCCATAATCTGCGTCGGGAGCGAAACAAGGTGATCACACGGTGCGCGACGTCTGCGAAAACCGCACTCGGTGTTAGTCAGTAAATTGTGGGATTCTAACCTCCACACCAATCGTCCATGATCATGCGTTCCATCACCTTGCAAACGCAACTGGTGAGGGAAATAGGATGATAGCTGGAAGGAAGTAGTCGGTCCTTGCCAAGTTTAAGAATAGGTATGACGCCATTTGGCTGGAAAAGAGGCGTCAATCCAGATACGATTATAGACCTCGAGTAGGACAGCCTTGCCACCGAGAGAGAGATGTTGCAAAATTTTGATGTGGATGCCATCTGGTTCCGGTGCAGAGTGTCGCGAAGATATTGCAATGTCTAGCTCCGTCATGGTGAAAACGTGATTATAATCCTCAAGGTTTCCAGACCGAAAAGAGAGTCCCTGAGATGCCACCTGAGCCTTAACTGTAAGAAACTGGGGGGAATAATTGTCAGAGCTAGACACCTGAGCGAAAGCACTACCTAAAATGTTCGCCAAGTCAAATGCATTAACAACAGATGCGGTAGGTGTTTGGAGACTGGCAATGGGTATGTGGGTCGATTTTCCTGCCACTCGCCTCAATGTATCCCATACAACAGAGGTAGGTGTATTGCGAGTAAAGGAAGTTACAAAACTGCTCCACGATTGTTTTTTTGCTATCCTTAATAACCTGCCTAGATTTGGCACGCGCCTTCTTATACTGTATTAGGTTTTCCAGAGTAGGGTACGCTGAAAAAACCGAAGAGCAGGTCTACGAGCACGAATGGCTTTCCGTCATTCATCGGTCCACCAAGAACCGGAAATCGACGTGGTGGGCGAATCGACTGCGGGATAGATTGCTCAGTAGCAGCAGCAGCAGTAGCAAGTATTGTAGCTGTGAGGTGTGCGACTAAAAAAATTATGGATTCGTGATCGGTGTAAGTAGAAATTGCCAAATGGGAAATAAAAATCCAAGTTGGCTCGATCTAACCGCTATCTAGACATACATTTGGAACATGCGTGTTGTGCTAAGAGACTAAGAAGAATGGGAAAGTGGTCACTATAATGTAAATCAGAGATGATATTCCTGCGGAAACTCACTGCTAACTGGGGAGAACAACAGGCCATATCGAGGCGGGAAAAGCTGAGAAATGCGCCAGATAAAAATGTAGCCTCTCCGGTGTTCAGGAGGGCTAGGTAATTGCGGTCCAAACATTCAGCAATTAAGCTACCTCTCGCACAAGCCCGAGGGGAGCCCCAAATTGGGTGGTGGGTATTCACGTCCCCCACCACCAGAAACGGTGTTGGTAACTGGGAGACGAGGTCTTCTAATTCTGTGCGCGAGAGGTCATTAGAATGAGGCAGATACTACAAACGGTAAATTTGGCAGAGGGCAGCGTAATCCTTACAGCCACGGACTGAATGTCCGGCTGTAAGGATACAGAAGCAGCATAAATATCATCTCTGATGCACATCATAGTGCCCCCATGTGCTGGAACACCCTCTTCTGGTGATAAATCACAACGTATAGAAAAGTAGTGCCTGAAGCTCACGTTATTTTGAGGACGGAGCTTTGTCTCTTGGAGGTAGACGACTAAGGGTTAGTGCACATTGAGCAACAGTTCAAGCTCTGCTCGATGGGGTCGAATGCCGCATATGTTCCACTGTAGTATAGCCATGGTCTCTAGGATCAGATATGTTCTAAATAGAAAGACGTTTCTGCATACTGGCCGATGCTGGTTGGATTTATTTACTCTTTTTAGCCGCTGGACTAACACTCTTTCCAGGAGCACGATCCATCCGCTTACGTACTGTCCCTCTGGCAGTGAGGACAGAATGCTCCTGTTCCATCTCCTCCACATGGGAGGACCGCTTACCCATAGAAAATGTCGGTTTGAGAATCTCGAACCGATTTTGGGTACTGACCGGCGAAGTTGGACGTCGCCGATCGGAGATCCTCCCAGAAGATTCCTCAAAAGAGAATCTACGTAGAGAATGATGGGGACTTTTACCACCCTTGGGTATTTTGGGTGCAGACGTATCATGCTCTTTAAGGAAGTCAGTCCTAACGCAACTTTTCTTGAAATTCTTTGCTAGTACAGAATGTGCTACAGTTTTGTCGGTCTTATTGCCGGAGGTCAACGGTTGGGGTGAAAATTGTTCTCAAATATGCCTTACAGTGGCGGATTTGGCGGATGATGATGCCGACGTGCACGTGGATGTTGAGGTCTTCGGTAGTGGTGTGGCAACGATGATCTTTTCCGCTATTGCAACCCCATTGATATCGCCGGTCTGTGTGGCGATTTCCCGCTTCGGTACCGGTTTATGTGTAACAGAGCTGTAAGAACCGGACCACGGGACAGAGGGCTGTTGAATACGCAGGAGTTTACGGGCATCGGAAAAGGACACTTTCTCCTTACGCGTACCTCCTGGATGGCTCTCTCCTCTGCAAAACGGGGGTAGGCTCGGAAACTAGATGGATGTTCCCCGCCGCAGTTCACACAAGATGGATGGGTAGCGCAATCCCCATCGTGGGGTGTGTCGCCACATATTACACACGTAGACCGACCAGAAAAAAATTCGTTGGTATGCCCAAAGAGCTGGCACTTGTAACATCGTCGTACTCTGCCTTAATCCTTTGAGGGTGACCCACCCGATCAAAGGTAAGGAACAGGGTACGGGTAGGCACAAAATCACCATTAACTTTCCGCTGAACCCTATAAACGTATGTTACGCCTTGTTCTGCCAGATTCTCTTGAAGCTCCTCATTGGACAAACCGTCCAATGTGCGGGTGGTGATAACGCCAAGCGAGGAGTTCAAGGTCTTGTGCTTTTCGACCTTGACCGGATAACTGCCTAACAGCTTCACCTTAAGTATCTTCCCTGCCTGGGATGTTGAAATTTCCTCAACCAGGAGGGTTCCATTTTAGGTTCTAACACAAGATTTAACCGGACCAGCGATTTTGTCGAGACCCTTCTGGATAGTGAAAGGGCTGATGCACGTAAAGGTTTTACCTTCCTTTGTTCTTAATACGACTAAGTAGCGAGGACCATCGGACTAAGCTACTTCCCAATACTAAATTATTTGTTGTTTTGGATTTTGCCTTGAAAAATATGGTTTATATTCATCCCCCAGTGCTCCCCACCCACCACGGAACCCAACACTGGGTCACCTCACTGGGGTGACAGGGCTACACAGGGGATATAGCAGGCTCGCCGTCCCACTCACCCTGGATTTCGGTATAATACCTAGTCCGGACCGATTGACTAGGGGTAGGTTAGTTCCTTGCCTCCCATTTAGGCGGAGCAGAAACCAAAGTGGTGTATTAGGCTGCGCACCCTCCCCAGTTACTGAAAGTCAGAAGCCCAGGCTCAGGTACACAACACTCAACCAACCAGGATAGTCATTTCCACCGCACGGCCTACACGTGGTTGGGCATTTTAACCTAAAGACTCCCTCACCACTTAGAGGTTGCCCACAAAGGGAGTCAAAGGTGGCTCGGGACCCCGGGTGAGCCTAACCCGTAACTACCGTAGTAGGCTCCGGGGGGGGGGTTACTAATATCGTAATACAAAACTAAACGGAATCAGTTTTTCGTCTAACAGGTATCTTAACAAACTGACACATTCATATGCAAATACGTACACACGCATTCACATACACACATTTAGTACACATATACACACACACTCAGACGCTCATGCACATAAACACACGCCCATATACACATATGCAAATAATCTCAGGAAACTACACACATACCCATATGCACACCTGCAAATACCCGCATACGCATTCACATGCACATATCGTATACACATCGCGCACACACACACACACACACACACACATACACACACACAGATTCACACATTCAAAAACTTTCATATGCACACATAAAATATCCAAACATGCACTTCACACACGTGCAAATACGCTGATAAAGCTGCATACAGGCCACATGCACTCATGCAAGTACGCTCATTAGACTACACGCACACACCCATATGCAAACTTGCAAAATACGCTCATGCACATTTTAATGCACACATTGTATACACATATAAATACACACATCTACACACCGTAAATACGCATATACGCATTCACATGCATACATATATACATAAATGCATGCATGCATACATACACATGCAAATACACTTATGAAGCTACACATATGAAACTACACATATGTAAATACGATCATGAAACTACACACTCTCCCATATGCACACCTGTCAAACCATACAAACACATTCACATGCTCAAATTGCATACACATACACACACAAATACACACATATGCAAAAACTGTAAATACGCACATAGGCATTCACATGCACATACACACATACCCTCATGAAACTACACACACACACACACGCACATATACACACATGCAAATACGATCGTGAAACTACACATACTACCATATGCACACATGTAAATATGTACATACACATTCACATGCACACATTCAGATATGCTCACATGTACAAATGAAAATACGCACATATTCACATACACACAGATGCAAATACGCTCATGAAACTATACAGGCCCAAATACACATGCAAATGCGATCTTGAAACTACACACTTACGCATATGCACACCTGCAAATACGTGCATACGCATTCACATGCACACATGTACATTTTAAATACGCACAAACGCATTCGCATGCACTCACGCACATGCAAATACGTTCATGAAACTACACACTCGCACATATACACACATGCAAATACGATCATGAAAATACACAGACTCCCATGTGCACACTTGTAAATACATTCGCATTCACATCCACACATTGTATACACATACGCATACAAACTCACATGCTCATGCCGCATTCAAATACCACACATGCGTATATGTACACATGCAAATAAACATATGCGTAAACCATTACATGTAAACCCATCATATGTGAAACGGCTACTCAGAGGATAAGGTTTCAAATGATGGTATAACGTTTTTTTGCCCCATTTAATAACGAAGTAAATAATTTAAGATTAATTTTTTTATTGAATTATAATATCTAAATTCATTAAATTATCACATCTAAATATATAGATACGCACATTTTTTCACAATAACTGGAATATATAACACAATCGATTTTATTTGCATATATATACACCGGGTGATTCACCTGTCCCTTATTATTTTTGGAGACAGGCAAAGCTTCATACTCTGAAAAAGCAATAAGGTCGAAATTACCGTGCTTGCCGACCATTTATAACCATGCATCTAGCCTGCTCTTCATTTGAAAACAGACCTTAACAGCAATAGTTACGTCCATTCCAAAAACATGCGCTTAATAACTCCCGTTACAGTACATGTTATATCAATAGGATCGCTGTCATATGTTCTGAAACGTAAATAATAATGACTGAAGGTTAAATGAACGACTTACGCTACAAAAGAAGCCACACAACAGTTATAAATAAATCAGAAGCGGAGAGGGAGATAAGTGTGAAATTATTTTTACAAGTTTTAACGCAAAAACTGGGCGCAATGCTTTTAGCTCAACTAGTTAATATAATTTTCCCTGCTCCCCTCCAGCGTGTCAGCGGTTTGGGTCCCACAGTCGACGTCCACTTTTTTATTCTTTATGTATTATCCATCAAGTTGCAAAGTTAGTTCAGTTGTCACTAATAATTTTAGGTGTAAATAAAAACGTATACAAATGAAGAACATACGACAGTTCATTTTTCGAGTTCTTCAGTTTTCGATTCGTAAATTTCATTCTTATTATTTTGAAAAAGGGCCTGCACTGAGACTTTAAGTAATAAAGGCCATTTTCAAAATGTATAGTTAATAAAAACAATTGCAAAATACTAGACCACGTACCACGTTATCAATTGTTCTTCGTAGTTAGAGAATATTCCCTACAAAATTTTGGCAGCTGGAAGCCCTTGGTGGGTTAGTAAATTCTACCGGAAGAAGCTTTAGGTCTAGATATGCCCAATTAGATACAAATGCACGAAGTAAAATTGTAGGTATGTGCTATACCTACAGCTAAGGTTATCTCCTATAAACCTCAAAGCCCATCAGTCGGTCGTGAACTCGCCATGTATTCCAGTGGTGAGTATATTGACATGTTACTTATTTATGGAGAGGCTCAACGGAACGCGTTATAGGTTAACCTCCTGTATAGAAATCGATTTCCAGAAAGTCGACAACCTACACAGAACATTTTTCGGAATGCTGAACGTCGTTTACGTATAACAGGAGCATCTGAAAGGACAGGTCCTGTTAGAGAGGTACCACTTACCTCTGAGGACAAAGATGTTTTAGACGCTGTCTTAAATAATCCCCACATCAGCACGGAGGCACTGGTATAAGCCAAAAATCAGTAGGACATCATTTATGCGAATACTGTATAACAATACATTTCACCCTTACCGCTTGCAGCTACACAAGGAACTCCATGGTCGTGACTTTGAAGCTCGAGTAAATTTCTGCCAGCGGGTATTACGCAGTTTGAACCGTGAAACCATTCTTTTTTATCCAAAGTTCTGTTTTCAAATGTATCCTGGTTTCACAACAATGGCACTGTGAATCGCCACAACATGCACTACTAGAGTGTCGATAACCGTCATTTGGTACGGCAGGCAGGTCTTCGAGACTAGTGGGGAATTAATGTATATGTGGCATTTTGGGCGATCATCTATTAGGGCCAATTTTTTTCGAAGGTCACCTTACGGGAGTGCGCTACCTTCACTTTCTCCAAAACGATCTACCTCAATTGCTGGAGCATGTACCATTAAACGAAAGATTATGGATGTGGTTTCTCCATGAAGGTGCTCCACCGCACCGTTCCAGGATCGTCGTAAATTATCTTCACGGCACACATCCTCAAAGATGGATAGGTAGGCGAGAACCTGTCGCGTGGCCTGCCAAACCTCCTGATCTTTCGCCACTTGATTAATTCCTATGAGGTCATTTAAAACCAACAGTGTACAGCCAACGGCCACATGACCTTAATCATCTTCAGCAACTAATCAGGGAGGCCTGCAGGTCCGTCACCCCCAGATGTTTACTAAGTGTAAGGTTGTCATTGCAATATCACGCACAGCTCTGTATCAACGAAGAAGGTCATCATTTTCGAACTACTGCTGCGCTAAATGAAGAAGTTTCATCACTGGTTTCATGTCGGAAACGCTTTATCTAGTAGATATTGAGAAGTATGTTAAGTTATGGGGATTAAACCTAGTTTTGTTTTCAACTGAAAGAATTGCTGAATACCTATGTATTTGACACAGTTCGTAATTGTCAGCCTAGATATTTTGTATATTTTTCGTTTTAGAGAGACCCTGAAAATGGGTCTGGTTCTGTGGTATTATCTGAAATACCTATGTTAGTTTTAAAACATTGTAATAATATCTGCATATTTAGAAGAAACTGAAAGAATGTTCATTTTCATTTGTATTTCCTGTAACCGGACTGATAACGTTAGAATAAACCTAAATCAAAAGAACAACAATAAAATAGGCAGGTTAAAATGTTCCGATATCCCATATAGCTTTTGGTCAAATCAGGAGGAAAGAAAGAGGGGGGGGGGAAGTTGTCGACATTTTGGTAAGATATGAACTTGAATCGAGCAACTTGGAACTCAACACCGCGCGTTAACCAATGTTAACTGTTTAGCCATAACTAACAACGCCAACATCTATAATGTTAATGTTCAGAAGATGCGTGTCGGGAACGGTGTTTTCAGGCTTGATTGTAATCTGCGGGTTGCATAAAACTAGAAAGTAAGGGACAGGAGAACCACCTTGTGTGTGTGTGTGTGTGTGTGTGTGTGTGTGTGTGTGTATATATATATATATATATATATATATATATATATATATATATATATATATATATATATCTTATTTGTTTCAGAAGATTCTTTAAATTACTCTCAGCTTTGCAGATAGTAAGCCTGAAATGAAATAGGAGCTTCTAATTTCACATTCTAATGCATTATTTTTTTCTTTTAGGAGATTCTTTTCGCTCAGAAAGCAGAATAGTTGAAACAATTGTGCTGGTTTCAGATAACGGTATGTAAATGCTTGAATATTTTTAATGTGAAATCAACCTCATTTTTTTAAAATAATGAGCCTCAATAGAAATGACAGCTTCTAATTTCATAGGCAAATACACCTTTTTTTCTTCTTCAAGAGATTCTTTGTGCTCAGAAATCCGAATGTTAGTTGTAACAATTGACCTGGGTTTAGACAGTGGTGTGCAAGTGTTTTTACTTGGAAATCGCTCTCAATTTTTCATAACAATGAGCATGAATAGAAACAACAGCTTATAATTTCATATTCTGATACATTATTTTCTCTTTCAGGAGATTCATCGTGCGAAACCCTGATTTCATAACCGAGCACTTCAGAAAATCATCTTCTGATAATAGACACATCAAGGAAAGGTTAATATCATATAATGGTTTAAACTTATTGCAATCTGCTGCGTAAAATATCTAACGCTATTATATGTTTTTTTTTTATTTAAGGAATGATACTGTTGAATCTCTACTACCAGAAAGAACGTCAATGGAGTTTAGAGAAATACTTCTCCAGTCAAACTAATTTCATTAGTGGAACACTTTATTCTAACATTAGCGATGTAATTACAGGTGGCGCTGTTTTCTTTTTAATAATACGTCAACTAATACAGCCGCACACACACAAGCATACTTACACACAAACGCACGCACCCCCCACCACACACACACACACACTCCCACCACACTCACATACGCAAACAAATCCTCACACGCACATACGTAACAAATGTATGAGGATGAAATATTTAAAAAGGTAAATTGATTTTATTATTAAATTCTTTTATTAATTAACTAAAAACACAAATCCATATTCCTTTATCCTAGCCTTATATATATATAATATAGACTTTAAGATATCTATCGAATTACTGAAGTCTTTAATTCACATGACTTTCTCTACATGTCTGTATCCCATTATTTCAGTAAGCTCATTTCTCGATCCACATCATGTTAATCAGGAAAAAACGTTAACAGAAGTGACCTTATTATTTACTTTCTTGTAAGTAGAGGGAAAATAACAAATACACTATTTTAATGCGGTTGTCAAAACTTTAAAAAGCTGATGTGAAACAATTGAAGTTCGAGTCGTTTTCTTTGGCTTAGTGTACATTAAAAAGAAAACAAAAGTAAAAGACAAAAAAAAAAAAAAAAAAAAAAAGAAGATAGATTATGTGAAATGGAACGGAAAAGTTCAATGTCAGAGCTAGAATTTTAACTATGGATCTGCTGGTCTCCATCCAGTTGTTCTAACGGTTATCGAGTCAGTTGAGAAGTTTAGTGTTATGTCCACATGTTGTATGCCAGTGATTAGAGCAACTGGACAGAAACAAGACATCCATAGTTCAAATTCTGGGCTATACATTGCATTTTTTGACTTGACTCTACATTTTCAATTCCTAAGCTATTTGTTGTTTGGAACATTCTTTAGTCCTTTATAGGCATCAAAGCTGACTTTTTTTTGTTTGTTCCAGATGCCTTACTATGAGAGAGCAGACTTAAAATTTGTATGGAACGGCCATTTACTCAGGGAATTAGCTAATCGACCTGTACTGAGAGGATTCTTTTTGCCTGTGCTACTGGGCTGTATCTGCTTAGTTGTTTCCACAGAACATAATTTTGATAATCAATGCTTATGACACACAAACTGTGTAATATAATCATGTACACTTACGCTCACTATTTTAGTTTGACTATAACCTTACAGATAGTTATATTATAAAATCCTGTGAATTAAATGCAAATGAAGCGTAATATGTTACCAATAATCTGATGTGTGAAAAATCTCCAGATTCAATTTTTCTATCCGTTAACAGATTGCACATATTGTTCACAACGCTTTGGAGTGTTTCCTATTAACATTTAATTTTCATCTCCTTAACATGACAAAACACGATTTCACTGTACAATGAAATATTTCATAAGCGCAGCAAATTAAACATAATGATCAAACATTTATACAGTTTACTGTGATGACTGGGGCTTAAGGGCGCTCAACTACTGGCCTATCAGCGCCCTTAGAAGACTAAATGGGGCATGAAGACAGGACTAAAATTGTATTAAAACCGTACAGGATAAAATGTGAGCTAAAATTAGACATAAAAGCAACTCTACGAGCTATACATTGCTATAAACCATAAAATCTCATAAAATCATGTAAGAAATGTAGCATTAAAGAGAGTAAGAGAGGTAAAGCCAAACCCCTAATACAATGAAGAATAAAATGAACTAGATCCTGACAGTAAAACTAAGTGTCGATAAAAATTTACAAAACTTGGTAATCGCACTGAGATCATTGCCAAGCACCTCCGGTTTGGAGGCCGGCAGCTGGAGAGTCGTGCGAACAGCTACTAGAGCAGCACACTCTACCAGCACATGCGCTACCGTCAGTGCTGCTCCATAGAGAGGACAGAGAGATCTCTATTGAAAAGGTGACTATGGGTAAAAAATCAGTGGCCGATTCGCAACCGAGCCAATTGCACCTCCTCCCAACGAGAAGGAGGTTGCCCAGGTGATAGGGAGGTCTTTCACGGTTCTAAGCTTGTTACCGCGGAGAGCCGACCACTCAGCATGCCATCCCGAAAATACCGCTCTGAGCAGGACTACCCTAAAATCTTCCGCTGTTGCACTACGAACAGTTACACTGGGCTCTGTGACTGCGATTTCGCTGCTAAATCCACAAGTTCATTACCCGGCAAGCCAACGTGTCTAGGAATCCATGCTCACTCCACCTGAACACCGGAAGAGTGCAAAATACTGAGGGCCTCCTGGATGCGTTGCACTAAAGGATGGTAATTGTACAGCTCACGAAGGCTCTGAAGCGCACTAAGGGAACCACTCAAAACAAGGCAGTCACCCAATCGTCCACGGCGAATATACAGAATGTCTTGGTAAATAGCATATAGCTCTGCAGTATAAATAGATGCGCAACTCGGCAAACCGAAATATAAGAATCGGTGTCAGAAACGAAGACACATCCAGCAGCGTTGGGACACTTACTGCCATCCGTATATATATATACAAATACGCCCACTGTGCTTTGTTAAGAATTCTAAAAAAACAAATACGGATACTAGAAGCAGGGGTATCAGATTTCCCGTAGGCTGTCATACTGAGATCAACACGGGATGTGTCACGCAACCAAGGTGAGTGCACCCTCTCCCCCTTGGAAAACATGCGAGACAACACAAGATCGTGTGTCCGAAGTAGTTCGCGAGAACGAAAACCTGCAGGCCTGCGACTGAGTGACAGGTTTCTAGTCCACAGCCATAATTACCTAGCAGGACATCTCGGCGATGTCGCAAACGGGGTTCTGCCGATTCAGCGTAAAGGCTAACAACAGGACTAGTCGGAAAAGCTCCAAGCGCCAGACGGATGCCCTGATTGTGGACAGAGTCTAATTTGCTTTGCACAGATGGTCGTGCTGAAGAGTAAAAAATGCAGCCAATGTCCAACTTGTTTCGGAGCAGCGAACGGTAAAGACGCAGCAACATTGTCCGATCCGTTCCCCAAGATTTCCCACATCGTATCCGTGAAATATTAAGAGAACGTCCACAATGGTCTTTCAGCTGTGTAATATGCGGTAACCAGCAAAGTTTGCGATCAAACACCAACCTAAGGAATCGCGCGTCATCTGCGTATGGAGGTAAATCTGGCCCAAGGTAAATAGCTCCCTACGGTGCCAGAAATTAATGCAGGTTAACTTCTCAGATGAGAAGCGAAAGCCGGTCTCCAAGCTCCAGGCAGAAAAATTGTTCAAACACTGCTGGAGAAGGTGTTCCAAAAACGACGTATGCTGAGAAGTACAAAAGATGGCAAAATCGTCTACAAATAAGCAGGATGAGACCCCTGCTGGAACACACTGCGATATAGAATTGGTCGCTATAGCAAACAGCGTCACGCTTAGCACAGACCCCTGTGGAACTCCGTTCTCTTGAATAAAAGAATGCGAAAAAACCGAGCCGACCCTCACTCGGAAAACCTGGTCCCTCATGAACTCCTCAATGAACGACGTAAACGCCCACGTATATTCCAATGGAGGAGAGAACGTAAGATACCCCCTCGCCAACACGTGTCATAAGCTTTCTCGAGGTCAAAGAATATCCCAATTGTTTGACAGTTCTTGATAAATCCGTCCATAATCTGTGTCGAGAGCGAAACAAGGTTGTCAAACGCTGAGCGACGTCTGCGAAAACCGCACTTGGTGTCAGTCAGTAAATTGTGGGATTCTAGCCTCCACACCAACCGTCCATTGACCATGCGTTCCATCACCTTGCAAACGCAACTAGTGAGGGAAATAGGATAATAGCTGGAAGGAAGTAGTCGGTCCTTGCCAGGTTTAAGAATAGATATGACGGTGGGCTCCCGCCACTTGGCTGGAAAAGAGGCGTCAATCCAGATACGATTATAGATCTCGAGTAGGAAAGCCTTGCCATCGGGAGAGAGATGTTGCAACATTTGGACGTGGATGCCATCTGGTCCCGGTGCAGAGTGTCGCGAAGATATTGCAATGTCTAGCTCCGCCATGGTGAAAAGACGATTATAATCTTCAAGGTTTCCAGACCGAAAAGAGAATCCCTGAGGTTCCACCTGAGCCTTAACTGTAAGAAACTTGGGGGAATAATTGTCAGAGCTAGACACCTGAGCTAAAGCACTACCTAAAGTGTTCGCCAAGTCAAATGCATTAACAACAGCTCCGGTAGGTGTTTGGAGACCGGCGTAGGGTATGTGGGTCGATTTTCCTGCCACTCGCCTCAATGTATCCCATACAACAGAGGTAGGTGTATTGCGAGTAAAGGAAGCTACAGAATTGCTCCATGATTGTTTTTTGCTATCAATAACCTGCCTAGATTTGGCACGCGTCTTCTTATACTGTATTAGGTTTTCCAGAGTAGGGCGACGCTGGAAAAACCGAAGAGCAGGTCTACGAGCACGAATGGCTTTCCGGCATTCATCGGTCCACCAAGGAACCGGAAATCGACGTGGTGTGCCGGAATAGACTGATCGGCGGTAGCAATAATGATTGCTGCGAGGTGGTCAACTAAAGAGTTTACCGGGTCGTGCTCGTTGTACTGAAAAACGGCCAATCGGGCAAAAATGTTCCAGTTGGCGCGATCTAAACACCACCTAGGTATAGTGGTGGAACATACGGTTTGGGCTAAGATACTTATGAGAATGGGAATGTGGTCACTAGAATGTAAGTCAGAGATGATATTCCAGCGGCATATATCGAGATGGGAAAAGCTGTGAAAGGGATCACATAAAAAAGTAGGCTCTCCGGTGTTCAGGAAGGTTAGCTTATTTTGTTCCAAAAAATCTGCAATTAATTTGCCTCTCGCACAAACCCGAGAGGAGCCTCAAAGTGGGTGGTGGGCATTCACGTCCCCTACCAACAGAAAGGGTATTGGTAGCTGAGAAATGAGGTCTTGTAGATCTGTGTGCGAGAGGTTGTAAGATGGAGGCATATACACTACAAATAGTAAATCTAGAGGAGGAGAGCGTAAATCTTACAGCGACTGACTGTAAGGATACGGAGGTAGCAAAAGTATCATCTCTAACAAGCATCATAGTGCCCCCATGTGCAGGAACACCTTCTTCTGGTGATAAATGACAACGCACAGAAGAGTAGTGCCTGAAGGTAATGGTATCTTGCGGACGGAGCTTCGTTTCCTGTAAGCAAACGACCAAAGGCTGATTCTGGTTGAGCAGCAGTTCAAATTCGTATCGATTTGGTCGAATGCCGCGTACGTTCCACTGTAGGATAGCCATGGTGAATAGAATGGGATAAATTCTAGACAGAAAGGTTGTGCTGGTCGTTTTAATTTGTTCTTCTTCGCCGTCGGACTAACACTGCTTTCAGCAGCGCGATCCTGCCGCTTACGCACTGTCCGTCGTGCAGCGGCGACAGAATCCTCCTAGTCCAACCATTCCACGGGGGATGACCGCTTTCCGATGGAAAATTTCGGCCCGAGTACCTCGAACCGATTCGAAGTACTGACCGGCGAGGGCGGTGGGCGCCGATTGGAGCTCGTCCCAGAAGACTCCTCAGAAGAGGATCTGCGTGGAGAGTGACGTGCGCTTTTGTTACCCCTCGAGGATTTAGGAAACTACGGCGGTATTACCGGTCTTAGTGCCAGAGGTCGAGGTTTGGATGCCATCTGCGCTGTACTAGGCTTTACACTGGCGGATTTGGGAGATGTTGGTGCCGACGTAGACACAGATGGCTTCTGTAGTGTTCTGGCAATGATAATCTTCTCGGTTATTGTGCCCTGTTGTTATCGCAGGTCTAGGTTGCGATTTCCCGCTTTGGTACCGGTTTAGCTGCAACTGAGCTATAAGAATCGGACCGCGGGACAGAGTGTTGGCGAAGATACAGGAACTTACGGGATTCTGAGAAGGACACCTTCTCTTTCACCCGTATCTCCTGGATGGCTCTCTCCTCTGCAAAACGGGGGCAATCCCAGGAACTGGACGGATGCTCCTCATCGCAGTTGACGCAAGATGGGGATGATGTACAGCCACCATCATGTGTGACATCACCGCAGTTGACACAAGTTGAATGACCACTACAGAACTCGCTGGTGTGCCCAAAGCACTTGTAGCACCTGAGAGGGTTCGGGATGTATGGCCTCGCCTCGATGGCTTCGTACCCTGCCTTAATCCCTTGGAGTAAATCCACCCGATCAAAGATAAGAAATAGGTACGGGTGGACACAAATTCACCATTTACTCTCCTCTGAACCCTATACACAGCAGTAACACTTTGTCTTGCAATATTCTCCTGAATCTCCTCATTGGACATACCGTCCAAGGCGCGGGTGGTGACAACGCCGCGCGAGGAGATCAAGGTCTTATGCATCTCGAATTTAACCGGGTAGCTGCCCATCATATTGACTTTCAATAGTTTAGCTGCCTGGGAAGCTGACTGTGCTTCTATCAGGAGCGTATCAAATTGAGTGCGAACACAGGACTTTACAGGGCCAGCTATCTTATCTAAGCCCTTCTGGATGGAAAATGGACTAACCGAAAAAAAACGTCCTACCTTCCACTGTTCTTTTAATCACTAAGTATCCAGCACCACTGGACTCGACTACTTCTTTCCGAAAACAACACTAGATTTGGGTTTTGTTTTTTGTGCCATAAAATATGGTTTGTAATTCGTCCCCCAGTGCTCCCCACCCCCCAAGGAGCCCAACAAGGGGTCACCCCACTGGGGTGACAATGCTACACAGGGGATACAGCAGGTACGTCGTCCCACTCACCATGGAGTTCGGTGTAAAACCTAGTCCTGGCCGATTGACTAGGGGTGGGTTAGTCCCTAGCCTCCCTTTTAGGCGAAACAGAAATGAAAGCGGTGTATTAGGCTGCGCACCCTCCCCAGCTACTGAAAAAACAGAAGCCCAGGCTCAGATACGCAACCCTCAATCAACCAGGTTATTCCTTTCCACCGACACGGGTCTCCACGCACGGCCTACACGTGGGTGGGCATTTTAACCTATTGACTCTACCACTCTGAGGTTGCCCACAGAAGAAGACAAGATTGGCTCGGGACCTCGGGTGCGCCTTACCCGTACCTACCGCAATAAGCCCCTGGGGGATACAGTTTAATGGAGAAAGTAATTTTGAGTTGTAATAGCCACTTACAAATTTTATTTGGACACGTTTTGAGGAACCACTGCCCTCATCATCAGCTGTTTCCCAACTGCAGCCTAGAGAATTTATGCCTGCTGATGTGATTGTGCTACTATTGCATCTTTAATAGTGAACTTGAACAGATCTTCTTATAGTAATTCAAAATTCATTGTATTGCTTAGCACCTGAAAGTCGTTAACGAGAATTCACCGTAAATACCTGTTTTGGAGTCCTCTGAATCCAGCATTTTTAGAAAAAAAATGAACTTGTGTGTGTGTGTTCGTGTGTGTATGTGTGGATTGCATATCTTAAAACGAAAAGATTGTTAAATACCAAACTTGATACTTATCTTAGTATGTTCCAGAAATCCAATACAAAGGTTTCAATACATTTAATTTTCTTTATATCATAAAAACAGTTATAACGATTTGATTAAAATATCATATATTAAAGATGCTTACATAACAAACAAAAATGTATATCTTAAATTTTAGTGGATAGGCTCTGAAGACCTCGCCATTCTTTATGTGTTTTGCATGACTGGTAATGTTTAAGAGATAGACAAGCTCTTACTACAAATATGTAGATATCGTTAAAACACTAAGTTTATGTAATATAGTTTTTATGTAAAGCTGACGATTTCTGAAATATTTCTTGTTACTAGATTCAATTTTAAGCTACTTAAACTCTTTCTCAAACTTGAAATGCAATTTCCCATTACCTCTGTTGTTTTCCTTTTCCTTTTTTTTTATTTTTTTTTTTACTGAACACTATGCCAAAAAAAAAAAAAAAAAAAAAAAGTCGAACTTCAATTTTTGCGCTTGTAAACGATCAGCATTTAAAATGTTTGTCTAGCGCATTAGCCTAGTGTATTCGCTTATTTCCCCTCTACTTACAAGAAAGCAAGTAATGAGATCATTTCTGTTATTGCTCTTTCTCGATTAATATGATGTGGATCAAGATAGATGTTTATTAACAATAATGTGCTACAGAGATGTAGAGAAGGTCATGTGAATTGAACACTTCAGTAATTTGATTAATATCTTAAGTTCTATATTATATATGAGGTTATGATAAAGCAAAGTGGATTGGTGTCTTTTGTCAAATATTACAAGAATTTGAATCATAAAATCACATTATTTTATTATTATTATTTTCTCCTCATACGTTTGTTATGTATGTGTGTGTGAGTGGGTGTGCGCGCGCGTGTGTGTACATGTGTAGGAGTGTATGATGTAAAAGTGTGTGCACGCGGTTGTGGGGAGGCGTGCGGTTGTGTGCGAATGTGTTTGGTAGAGTATAATTTAAAAAAAAATGAGTAATTTTCACCTCGTGCAATTATATCCCTAATTTCTGAATAAAATGTTTCACTCGTGAAATTAGTTTGACTGGAGAACTATTTCTCTTACCTGCGCTGACGCTCATGATAGTAGAGATTTAGCAGTATTATTCATTAAATAATAATAATAAAAAAAAAAAAAAACCACACACACATAATAGCGCTAGACATTATATGCTACAGATTTTAATAAGTTTAAACTTTGATATGGTATTAACCTGTCCTTGATGTGTCTATTCCCAAAAGAGGAATTTCTGAAATGCTCGGTTGTGAAATCGGGGTTTCGCACGATGAGTCTCCTGAAAGAAAAAATAATGTATTAGAATAAGAAATTAGAATCTGTTATTTCTATTGAAACTCGTTGTTGTGAAAAATTTAGTTATTTCCAATTAAAAATATTCAATCTTTTACATACCATTATCTGAAATCAAGTCAATTGTTCAAACTAGTATTCGAGTTTCTGAGCAAAACTAATTTCCTGAATGAAAAAGTAATATATTAGAATATGAAATTAGAAGCTGTTATGTCCATTGAAACTCATATTGTGGAAACTTGAGAGAGCTTTCCAATTAAAATATTCAAATATTCACATACCGTTGTCTGGAACCAGGTCAATTATTTCATCTAACATTCGGATTTCTGAGCGAAAAGTATTTCAAGAAAGAAAAAATAATGCATTAGAACATGAAGATAGAAGCTGTTATTTCTATTCTGGCTCCTTATTTTGAAAAAAAGATCTATTGCTTTACTTACCATTGTCTGAATTTGAATGCTTGTTTCACTTAACATTCTGATTTCTGAGCGAAAATAATCTCCTAAAAGACAAAATAGTGTATTATAAATTGAATTTAGAAGCTGCTATTTCTATTGACTCTTACTATTGTGAACAACTGAGTGATTTCAAATTAAAATATTCAATCATTTTATACGCTTGTTTGAAACCAGGTCAATTGCTTAAATTGACATTCACATTTCTGAGCAAAAAGAATCTCAAGTATGAACAAATATATTGTTGGAATATGAAATTAAAAACTGTTATTTCTATAGAGGCACATTAATGTGAAAAATATTCAATTATTTTATGTATCAGTTTCGGAATCAGAATCGCTTGTTTCATTTAGCATTTTCTTTACTGAGTGAAAAGAATCTCCCGAAAGAAAAATAATGTATTAGAACATTAATTATAAGCTGTAATTCCTATGGAGAATTAGTGATTTCCAAATAAAAATATGCCTGCATTTACATACCGTTGTCTGAAACCAGGTCAATAGTTTCAACTAATATTGAGGCTTCTGAGCAAAAAGAATCTCCTGAAAGAACAAATGATGTATTGGAATATGAATTTAGAAGCTGATTATTGGAACAATTTTCAAACTTCTACATACCACTGTCTGAAACCAGGCCATTTGTTGCCTTTTACATTATGCTTTCTGAGCGAAAAGCATGTTCTGAAAGAAAAGTAATGGATTAGAAAATGAAAATAGAAGCTGGCATTTCTTTTGAGGCTCATTATTGTGAATAATTGAGAATGATTTTCGAATAAAAATATTGAAACATTTATATGCCGTTGTCTGAAACCAGGTCAGATTTCTCAACTATCATACTTTTCTGAGCGAAAAGAAACCCCTGAAAGAAAAACTAATATATTAGTATATCAAATTGGAGGATGCTATTTCTATTAATTCTCATTATTGTAAAAAATATTGAAACTTTTAAATAACATTGTCGGGAACTAGGTCAGTTGTTCCAACTATCATTCTGGTTTCTGAACGAAAAGAATCCCGTGAATATAATCACAAATGAAAATTATGTTGTATATTTCAGTTAGTTTACGTCTTCTTATTCTTAGATATGATAATTTAATTAAATTAGATATTATAATGTAATAAAGAAATTAATTATTATATTATTTGCTTCGTTATTTAACGCGGAAGAAAAATTTATTACATACCTTGAGTAGCTCTACTCTGAGTAGCTAATGTACTTGTGCTGGTGTGCATTTACTAGTTTGCGCATGTGTGCATATTTGTATGTGTGCGTAAGTGCATGTTTGTATGTGTACATTAGTGAGTGAGTTTGTGTGCATATGTGTATACAATGTGTTTGTGAATCCGTATGTACGTATTTACAGGTGAGCATATGGGAGTGTGTGTAGTTTCATGATGGTATTTGCATGTGAGTATATGTGCACGTGTGTATTCATGAGCGTATTTACCTGTGTGTAGGTGCATGTGTGTATGATAATGCGTATATGAGTATTTACAATGTGTGCATATCTGTATATTTGTGTGCGTATGTGTATACATTGTATACATATGAATGCATATGTATGCATATATATATATATATATATATATATATATATATATATATATATATTTGCAGGTGTACATATGGGAGTATGTGTAGTTTCATGATCGTATTTGCTTGTGTGAATATGTGCGTGTGTGTAGCTTCATGAGAATATTTGCCTGTGTGTGTGCATGTAAATGCGTATGTGCGTATTTAGTGTGCATATGTGTGTATTTGTGTGCGTATGTGTATACAATGTGAGCATGTGAATGTGCATGCGTTTATATACAGGTGTGCATATGAGAATCTGTGTAGTTTCATGAGCGTATTTGGATATTTGCATGTGGGCGCGAGTGTACCATCATGAGTGTATTAGCATGTGTGTATGTGCATGTGTGCGTATTTTCAAATGTGAATATGAGCGTATACAATGTGAATGGGTACGCGCTTATTGCAGGTATGCATATGGGTGTGTGTGTGTGTGTGTGTGTGTGTGTGTGTGTGTGTGTAGATTCATGAGCGTATTTGCATGTGTACATATAGGCGTGTATGTATATGCATGGGTGCATGAGCGTATGCGATTGTGTGCGTATGTGTATACAATGTGTGCATGTGAATGCGTATGTAGGTATTTGCATATGAGTGTGTGAATTTACTAAAAAACCTGATAGAGCAAAAATTGTTTTGTTTAGATTTCTATTATGATATTCTTATTAAATGATGAATGTGGTAAAAATTCATTGCGTTTATGCTATATAAAGTCGTTAATAGTAAAAGTGGTCCTATGTACAGTTTACTGATGACAAGTGTCACATATTAAGAATATCACACGCTAAACTAGTGATTGTTGAATGATGTATTATACAAATACATTGACTTTTTCAGTTAAATACATAATGTTAGCTATTATTCTATATAACTAGCTGGATAAAGTCACTATATAAAATTGATGCCAAATGAACTTTTTTTAAGTACAGTAATCGACGTGATAAAAAAGAAAACACTACAGACATTATTTCTGTATAATAAAAAGTATGTATTGGTGTCTTATTTTATTCCATTTTAAATACTATATTATAGCCTTAGCTTTAATGAAATTAGTGAATACCGAAGACTGTATTTTCAGAACTCTTGTATTTCTGCATATAGCCTTGTATTTGAATAAGGACGTATAACTACATTTTTCAAGCTTTTATAGTTAATTTACATTGCATGGTTTTCAGTATACTTTTTTCATAAATTATATGTCAGCGGAAATTACACATTAAATCTAAAATAATCAAATCTTTTATAAGCTTAAAGTAAATATCTTACCTTGTATATTGCTAGTTGCGACAATTAGTTCCATGCAAAAGGTGAGATAATGCTTAGTTTGACAGTTTTCACTAATGCTTCAAATAAGCGAGTGCTCCAAACACCAACTTTTTGCCAGCATTTTATAAGTTATGAACGACAGGAGCGGTATTTATTATTAAGACCTTTTTCTTAGTGGAACCACCTGTTTCTTGAAAAATTATTTATTTTATCTTTGTGGGATTCGTTAAAATCCTTCTCACCTATTGGTGACAACGCATTTCACATAATTTATAAAGCAGGTGTCTCGCATTTTGTTTAATCTAGTTACAGAGAGGAAAGTTTGTAGGTTTCTTTCTCTCGACCAGATGTCGGCCATTTTTCTTGTTATGGTAGGTCTTGTAAATTTTATGGAGATAATTTCGTATTTGTACTATTGATGTCAAGTGGCTTTTGCAAATTAATTTATGAAGCAGGTGTTTCGCATTTTCGGTTTTCTTTACTTCTCAGAGGGAAGTGATACGGAGGTTTTTCTTACGATTAGATGCCTATTTTACTTGTTAGGATAGGCCCTGCGATGTTTTTTTTTTCGATAAAGTGTCTCAAGAGAGACAAAGTGTCCTGTGCTTCCACATAAATATATATATCATCCCCATGACAAGTCTAATAAGTAGAGAACATTTGCATGTTGAGTCTTTTTGCACCGGTTATGCATATTTTAATCAAAACTTGGTAATGATGCACATTCAGGGTTATGTTTACAATATTTTAGAAATCTAAAGGGGCGGGCACAAGCTTGTTCTCGTTTTGATGTGTTATAGTGACGGCGGACTCAAACCCAGCAGAGGACGATGGTTTTTTTTCGGGTGTAAAAATCCTTAGCATGGCTTCCTTCGGAAGGGAAATAAAGTCGTTGGTCCCGTACCGTAAATGAAAGGCACGTAAAAGAGCCTCAGGCCTGAAAATGAGGCCTGTGAGCTAAATTAAGCGGTATTTCACGGCCAGTATGGAATGGGACGCTGAGAACCGCAGCAGTTAAAGAACGTCCATAAATAAAACTCCATTTCCATTTTCAAGTTGCTTGTCGCATGCCCATTGTTTGTTTAGTTTTCTATTTATTTGTATAAAGTGGAACGCGTAGTGTGTAACGTGTAGTGCACCACGCCATACGAAACAAGAAATGCCGTTTTGTGGATAGCTGACCATTCTGGATCATTTAGTCATGATGGAAATAAGTTATAATGCCGAGTTTGCGAGAAAAACGTTTTGTGCACAAAAAAGTTTCAAATAGATAAGAATAGCAAGACAGGTTTTCATATTGCAGGAATGTAAAAGAAAGGCCCACGAAATAAGAGTAGCTGTGAAAAACGCTTTAACATGGACCTATGGGAAGCATTCATTCTAAGTAATATTCCTCTTCACAAACTTACAAACCCTATTTCCAAAGGTTTACTGCGCAAATATTCCTTTAATCAACAATACCAGGTGAATCAACATTATGTAAGAATTACATGCCGGCAATTTATCTACTTGTTTTGGAAGAAATACGAAATGAACAAGGATAAAATCATTTGGAATTCAGCTGATGAAACTACTGAAAATTGTGGCCGTACATAGTTAATTTAATTATTGGTGCATTAAAACAAGAGCCTTCACTTCCTATTTGGTGGCCTGCAAAGAATTACAAAATGTGAATCATTCTACGATCGCTGGATTTGTGAGTGAGGGCATTAAAATGATGTTTCCAGAATCTTCTGCAGATGAAAGGAGATACTGCTCCCTACATCATCAAAGCTGGAAAAGTCCTCCAAGTATTTTACACAAATATGATTCATTTGACGTGCTTCGCTCACGGAGTACGTCGCCTCGCTGAAGAAATACGATCCACGGTTGGGAATATAAACAAACTGATTTCATCAGTAAAGAAAGTGTTTCTTATGGCACCTGCCCACATCAAAGCTTATAGAGAAAAACTATAAAATGTGTCAATATCTCCTGAAACAGTGGTAACTCTTTGGGGTACCTGGGTCGAAGCTGTGTTGCTTTACAATGAACATTTCGCGGCCATCAAAGGCGTAGTAAGCGACTGAGGTTTTGGTAGTGTGTCAGTGCAAGGAAGCATTTAACGATTCCGGTATTCAGAAAAACATTGCTGTGATTAGCACTCATTTTTCCCATATACCTGCGAGTATTAAAAAGCTCTAAAACTCTAGATTGGCTGAATCTATTCAGGTAATGCATAAAATCTATCTAGTGAGCTCCTCCTTGCCGGAGGTATTCTCGAGGAAACTTAAAAGTTTACATATATTTTGAACAATAACCCAGGTTTTGAACCTTTGTGCCAAATTGAATATTTTATTAATGGGACGGGTGAACTTTTGCCAGAAACAATAAGTGCCAATATAGCACCCAAATTCAAATACTGTCCAGTGACCTCAGATGACGTAGAACGGTCCTCTTCTGCTTAGAAAAATGTTTTGAGGGATCGACGTCACAATATTACTACTGAACATTTGAAAGAGAAACTCATCGTTTCCGTTTAACATAGTAACAACATGTAAACGAATTTATAGACGATACTTTTTTTCTGATGAAGTAAATAATAAAACCTGCCGACTGTATATTGTTTTTGAAATTATATAAATATATAAAGATAATCATTACTTTGTATTATTTGATGTTGGATATTTTGACACTTTTCATTTATATTTTAGACATTTTTCATGTATATTTGCATGCACATTTCGAGATTTTTATGTTGCATGTAATCCGGTCTCTACTAATGAGGATCTCTTACAGCTCTAATTGCCGGGACAACCCATTTAGCAGGCGGTTCCCCGCTCGTAAATATATGCCAGCCCTACGTCAACTCGTACGGTTTCCCATCCTTTGATTTTGGGTCAAACCTTTTAGCAGTGAAAAGGGGGAATCCCTCTCCTTCTTGGGGAAGGTAGGAATCACGGTTGTGCTCAAGTGTGAATTCATTTCGATCTTCCATAGCTATCTAGACGTTAGCTTTATTTAGCAGCGTACGCCTTACATCGATTCAGGGTTTTGTGTATGTGTATACTATATAAATATGTGCTTGTTCCTTAGGAAGATAGAGGGTTTGTTTCAGGATTATGGGCTATTTTTTATGTCATCGTGCATGCGAATATATGTAAGTATAAATGTGTCTATGCTGTGGTTTATGAGTGAAAGTGTGGGTTAATGTCTGATTGGGTTTGTATGTGTATGAATGTTACGTTGTCTCGAGTTCGTTTCCCTCTGGGGAGGGGGTGTAGTGCTCGTCGTAGCGCTCTTGTCGTGTATTTGAATTTGTGATATTGAATGTCTGTTTGGGTATGGGTGTGTATGTTTGTTTGTGTGTATTAAGAGAATTCTTGAGTATATCTGTTTGTGCATGTACCCGTGTGTGCATAAATGAAAGTATGTTCATGTGTATACTTGTTCAGGTTTTTGTGTGAAAGTGTTTATTAGTTTTGGTTTGAATATATGTCTGCATACATTAGAAGGGTCGCTGGTTCGTTCACCAGTGAAAGGGGTACCTTTTTGATATCAGCGTTCTTGTATATGTATGTGGATATGAGCGAATGCATGCAGTGGTTTATGAATGAAAGTCGCCGGGTTTTTGAATATAGGAGTGTTTTCCTTAGAAGGATCGCAGGTTCGTTTTCGGTGATAGGGATGTTTTTGATATCAGACTGCATGTGAATATATGTAATGATGAATGAATCTATACAGTGGTTTATGTGTGAAAGTATGCGTTAATGTCTTTCTGTTATGGTATGTATATGTATGAATGTTCCAGTGGCCCGAGTTTGATTCCCCCTGGAATGCTGTATTCATCCTAGCGAGCTTGTCATGTATTTGAACTTGTGATATTAATGAATGTATGATTAATCGTCATTTTATACTTAAAGTGTTGGATGAATGTCCTAACAAGCCTATTTCCCTCTCCCCTCTGCAATGAAATAGAAATTAAATAAGGACTTCATGTTTTCTTGTTCGCTGAATCATTCCTTTACTATAATTAGTTATAAGTTGCATTAATACATTCAAAGGTTGTATATTTTAAGAATAGTTTTCCTTATATTCTGCCATTTTGTGTTTTTGGCGGTTTCTTAAGTGCATTTCGCTAAATAAAGCGCCTAAATTTTGATATTTTTATTTCTAAATATCGTTATTGAATATTTGAAACTTTTTCATGTTTAAACAGGTACAGTACGACTTATGATCAAATGGCTTGAAATAGCTTTTCATGCTGCATTAAATTATTACAGAAAATATTTAAATCCAGTATTGCAGAAGGTTTTTATCGTGCAATGATAAGTTAAACCTGGTGCTATAATTATAGTCACCATTAAATTGTAATTAGAAACTTCCCTAAAAGTGCATTGTACCTCAACAATCGCAAAAATTATAGGAAAGTCGCGGTTTTCGCGAATTTCCATGGGGATGGGGTCGGTGGGGCTCATTAATAGTCATCAATGAATGAGAACTTTTAGATATTCAGATATTATTAATTGATCTAATTATTATTCAACATTTGTATTTCAAAACTTTTGATATGCAAATTCCTTAATATGCACATTTTAAAATGCAAATTTTTATTTGGAGCTTAATTGCTGTAGTTATTATGCAAGTAAGAGAAGTGGAAGGATCTCCCAGATCGCCTATTCTCTACCTACTAATGTGAACTGCATTGTGATAAAAAAAAGTTTGGGATAAACTTGATGTCTGCACTCGTTCCTATAATTTTTGGCACCCTGGTAGAGCCAATTGTACTGAAATTGTGATATAAAGAGATAAAAGCTTGAAATAACAGTCTGTTTGCATACGCATGTATATTATTTGTCCTTGTTCAAGAAAAAAAATTATATTAGCATGTCGAGTAGTAATAATAATTGTTTGGCTACGCTGTGAGATAATGTGGTCAGATTAAAGCTACATAATCTTTAGTATAGATCTTTTCCTGCAATTAGCTGAAGGTATCCTGAAAACGTCTTATATAAATTTGAAAATGTAATAATTTGAGTCTTACGTGTCCATTACACGTGTACATCTTTGGGAGATTAGTTTGCGGATATGGTTTACTTAATTATTGGAACTTTTAAGTGGGCTTGACCACACTTGTACTATAATTGTTAATTTTTAAATCTAATGGACATACCTCAGCAGAAATAAAACTGTGAATTTAGGTTCCTTATATACAAGAACAAATAGAGGTATGATGGACCGTACATCGAGAGAAATCGGCAATACCGAATGCCGAAACTGTTAAGATTGCTGGTTTATTGTCCTCTACTTTATATGCAAATTGGTGGAAAAAGGAGAAATTCCTTTATATAATTAAATGAAAACGGCTGTGCATAATAGTTGGTCATTTTCAAACGGAGTGATCATTCTTAATTTTCCCCCCTTCAGATACTGACATGAGTGTCTGTATTGAAATGAGAGAATAGGTTTCAGGTTTTCAATTTAATCTAAGTTGAACAAGTATACGAACTATACCTTTTATGGTTGTGGCGAATTATGATACAGTTTTACCTAAGAGTTAGCAGCAGAATATTTCATTATTAACTTACCAATAAGTTCATACTTTTTATCCTTCCGTTCCGTCGCTAGAGGCCCTCCGCTATCTCCCTGTAAAAAGAAAACATTGATACTGTAACATGAAATAAACTCATCTAAATAATATACACCAAAAAATAAGACAAAATATGTTTTATTTGACATTTTGTTTTACTTATACCTTGTGCGTTACTTGGCAAACTTGTTTACCACTATACACTGCAGGTTAGGATCTCAATCAATGCTGTATTCCAGGCGAGCGTTTTAGGGCATTAAAACGTAATGTGTAGCATTTGATTACCCACCTTGAATTATTATCATTGATACAGTTCCTAACTTTCGCCAAGTAGTAAACGAAGACCTTTCACACTGTCTCTTTTATTAACTAAGTCGAACTCATTAGCAATTTTCAAACATAAAGGTATCCAAATATGTGTATATAATTTCGTATCTTTACTTTCTGAGACTTCCTCTCTTTCAAACTGTTCTCGTCATTTGAGTATATAACAATTTCAAGTCTTGGATTTTCAAATTCCATTAAATACTCCAGCTACTTTTAGTGCATCGTAACCAAGTACATATCGTTAGGGGACTGTATAACAGCGTGTTTTCTGTGATATTTTGGATAGAATCGGTAACATTAATTACAATAGAATTTTCCTTAAAGAATTCTTAAAAGCTGCCTGCTGATATTAAATTGGACTAAGAGTCAAAAAGCTAAAATTGCGAGATTTCTGACGCTGTCCTGTAGCTAGCTATATTGCCTGCCAATTCGTTCACATACATATGTGATTTTGAATGGGTTGAAACGATCAGGCGCGCGTATACTTTTGTTTTGCTTCTCGTTAGTTTTATCACTAGGGGCGCGCAGAATGCTTTTGTTCTTCCACTCGCGTAGTTGGTCGCGCCGTGGCCGAGTGGTTAGACCACTCGCCTCTCTCCCGGGTTCAATCCCAAGCGACCGCATGTGAGATTTGTGGTGGACAAAGCGGCGCTGGGGCGGGTTTTCTCCGGGTTCTCCCCCTCCATCGCATTCCACCGGTGCTCCATCTTCATTCATGTATCATCAGTGTCACCGCATGTGGTGAGCCATAAATAGTTAAAGCGGGCGTTAAACACTAAAAAAAAAAAAAAAAAAAAACCTCGCGTAGTCAGGTTGCCCTATACAGACAGGCTGTAGCCGGCAATTAAATGTGCTGACCGCTTGAGGTTGAACTGGGTTAGTTTTTGCGTGAAATGTGAGCGTCAAATTGCTGAGTTTTGGTGAAGACAAATGCCTGGGTAAGTTTCCTGTTACCTTAGCAGGTTTCATTATTTAAGCCATACTTATTTAAAGATCGTCTGATCGGAGTTTTGTGACTCGCTGGCGTTGTATTGGGGAATGTCCGTTGTATGCATTTCCATAAAAGCGAAATGCGGTAGCTTTGGTCCGCGTGTATGTAACAGGTTAGAATCTTAACGTTGTTAATTATTAATATATATTCTCAGAATTTATTCTTGGTAATTTCCGATATTTTAGGGCGTTATATTCATCATATTGGAGACTCCTGGGGAACATTCCATTCAATAGTACAAGTGCTTTACCACATCAAATTGTATTATTGCAATATTTGTAAGCGCTTGTATTGTAACCTTCATTCTTTGGAAGCCATGTTCAAATAGGAGCTCAAGATGTGTGCTACGAGTGTTATGTAACTTGACTGGATATTTATCCTGGGAAATGTTTTCACATGTAAATACATTATGAAGAGCTAGGAAAGAATGCATTAAATATACTCGTGAATATGGCGAGCGTTTCCTTCAGGCGGAGCACCCTGTCCTACCAGTTATTCTGCTTGTCGATTACCTCCTGCTACTTTCGCGATCCATCTAGTAGAAGTCCCAGCACAGTTACGCTAATAGTTAGTTACATACAAAACAAATCTTATTAGCAAACGTTTGCCTCAAATCATCCGCTTTAACCTTAAACTGCGCTTTAAATAGTTGAACTTTGAAAATACTTTTCAAAACCAATGATAATAAATTTACCTGGGAATGAGATACATTTAAAACAGGAGAGCCAAGCTGGTAGAACACGGCTAGTACCCACTATAGGCAGAGGTTTCAGTGAGGGTTGAAGATTGTCGTTTAACTTTTGTGCAGCGAAGAGCTCATAAAATAATTTCCGTCTAATTTGGTTTAGCTTCATGTGCAAAGAGCAGAGCTTAGCACGTCACAAACCTTAGTTTTTGAGAAAAGTGGCTTACGTAATGCTGTCCAATTTGTAATGAAAATAAAAAAAAATGTATTTGGTATTATAATGGTCACATTTCGTTAAGTTAGATCAGATTAAGTTTCGTATTTATGTCAACCATAAAGTAATAACATGTTATACAAATATATACTTTTGTACATCATCCTTCAGTAATACTCTGCTACCAATCATGTTGAAGAGAAAATAGTTCTGGCTATTGGAGAATAAACAGTCTAGCACATATAAACGTGCGACAACGCTCAAACAGACCGCTACATCAATCCCCTGATGGATTCAAATTTTTCCAGCACTATCAATGGAAAGAAGAGCTATGTTGAGCATCGTATATGAAGAAAGAGTTCAGGTGTTACATTCATTACATGATACGAGACACATAAGAAAATTTGCGATTATAAACTATTAGACGGTAATGAGATTAGTCTTCCTGGCACTGGGCAAGGTTTAACATTGCTGGGTGATATAGCGGATTCAAGAAAGTCCTGGATACAGATTATCCTTAAATAGCGTCGCTCCGTATTCAGAAGATGAATATACAACGGAATTACTGACAGTGTGTCATCTAAATGTTATGAAAGCAAAGGAAAGGTCGGTGAATTAAAGTGCATGGATAGTAGTAGATGGGTGCATAGTCCATCATGTCCTCTGCTTTAGAGGGTGTGCTTCATGTTCGAGGGATGTGCTTCTGGTTCCGGAGTTCGTGGGCTGAAACCGGAGAAGGGTGTACATTTTTAATATGGCTTTCATCAGAGGCAAAGTAAAGCTGGTGACTCTGTCATAATTTTATGACACGTAAATGAATCTCAAGCTTAATGAATAGGCCTCTAAGCAAAATTAAGCTGTCACAAGGGCGGTTACCCATAGTTATCGCTGACTTTTGAACAAAACCAGCTTATACAGAACATACGACAAGACATTTGGAGCAATTTGACATGCTATGCAGCATTGGAAGGATCAGGAGGGGAGGGGCATATGGAGTGCAACGAAAGGAGGCAACGCGAAACCAGTCTGCTAGTTATGTATTGGAGGTAAATGTAACGTGTTGTATGCATAGGTTGTTACAAAATGAAACCAGCTGTGGTCGTGAAGCTATTAGTGGATGTCTTCGGTATCTCAGAGGAAAAGCCAACTAGGGTAGATGGCATAGTTTTCGAACACTTTAGAAAACAGCTGCATGATGAAGACGTTGTGGTTGATGAGTATAGAACTCTTATGATAAATGAACAAGTCACCTATGAAGATATTGAATGTGATTTTGAGGATGATCCATCGATACAGCTAGAAACTGACAATGATCAGTCTGCACAAGAATGCCATCCAGCATTACGTGTCATTGTAAGTGACGTGAGCAGGGCTTCCTCTATTATCCTCCTCCTCCACCACCACCACCACCACCACCACCACCACCACCACCACCATCACCACCACCACCACCACCACCACCACCACCACCACCACCACCACCACCACCACCACCACCACCATCACCACCACCACCACCACCACCACCATCACCACCACCACCTCCACCACCACCACCACCGCCACCGCCACCGCCACCACCACCACCACCACCACCACCAAAGAAGAGTGATAGAGGAACAAAACTTTCTGAGAGTTACTTGGCTGATGCATACAAAATCGAAGCAGTCAAAAGGACATAATCCTCCAAAATCGTTCCCTCCTAAACAAGCCCTAGACATGTACATTAGAGTCAAATTCACAACGGAAATAGCACCAGAAAGACAAATAAACAACAAAACAGCTTTTCAAAAACTTCAGAATCTTCAAAAAGGCGCTCAAACGACCTAACAGAAACAGGAAGGTGCTACAAGAAAGGATCAATAACAAGGTACGTGATCGGTTCATTGAAACAAGTAAACAACATGGAATTATACACAACCGAAAGCACAAATTGATCCGATCAACCCTCTAACACCCAAAGCTTCCAAAACGTGGCTGCAGTGGTTCGTGAGAAAAAAAAAAGATTGTTGCTCGCATGATCAGACATAAAGTTGGCAGCAGATTTGTGCTGATGCCGGTGATATAGAAAAGAAAGCTGGTGAATTTGGTACGGAAGTAAGGCGTTTCATTGAAAAGAATAATTTTATACCAAAGCAGATAATTAACGCAGATCAGCCAGGATTTGCTAAAGAGTTACATTCTGGAAGAAATCTTGCCGCCCGGAGGGCAAAGACGATTTATTGTATCCTGGGTTCAAATGAAGCAGCCATCCATCCATGATAATCCTGTTATTGTAATAGATGGTACCCTACTTCCACACATGTATGTTCTTTTCCCTGAACCCTATGTAAAATTTCCAGCAAGCATGTCACTTGAATTGCCCAATGTGAAAGCGTATGCTAGCAAATCACCACATGGCCAAATTTGATTTGAAAGTGTTCCTGGTGCAGCTGTTATGGGCGGATTTGTGCAGAAGAGAACGAATTCTTCTGTTGGTTGTTTCGTGGACAGCAAATAAAGATGATGCTTTTCATAATGAGAAAATTGTAGAAGGTGTTGAATTTCACAAAAAGCTGATTCCCGCAAAATCTCCTGGATTTGTACAACGAGCCGTCCATTCAAAAGTGTGGCAAGGTTCATCACAGGTACGATAGTCCTATCGTCCGAAATTAAAATGTGGCAAAGAGAACAATTTCTTCGCATTCACTCGTTTGTGCACTTCCAATTTATAACAAATAAATTCAAACAATTGGTCCAATTCACTTGACACAAACGTGGTTAACCGATGAACTTCCAGGATAATTTCAGACACCTTCAGAATAAGTTTTTGAGAGTGGTTTAGAAGCAAAATATTTTATAGCAGCTCGCCTTCATTCAATGTGCCTACTGTGAACGATGTTTATGACTAGACCACGGATTACTCATTGACTTTCATGTCTACTGCACTTGAACTGCCATGGTGCGTAATGCATTTTATTTCCATTACTTACAGGTTCTTAACTGCATTGACTTGACCGCTTATAATGTTCAGCCTCGTGGGACTAATCTGCACTAGGATTCTTGTCTTTATGTGTACAAATATCCTATCTTTGGATGCTCATAGCTCCCATGTTTCTTGCCCACAACAGCTATAACTTGCAGGGCATGCATATTGGCTATTCAATGCACTATTTAGATTCAAAATGTGCGTTACAACAATTAGGTAGCCTCTTTGGTCACTGTGGAATAGGACGCCGAAAACCGCGACAGTTAAAGAGGGTTTATAATAGAATTAAATTTCAATTTTTCTTTGAGGATGTGAGTTCTCTTCTTACACAGTTAAAAGTGTTAATGTAGTCACAAGGTGCATTCAAAAGAGATCATTCGAATAATAAATGTACCAACTTAACAGTTATTTTGTTTATATCCTACAGCCTTCTGTGTTCTCTCGCAGCTTTGTTAATTTTTAATGGCATTTTTAAGATGATGGAAATTATGTATGCACAAATGGCATAGGTTAGAATGAGGCAGTTTGGCGAACTCTGTATTTAATTATTTTATTATTCGACAAATAATGTGGGTGTAATTAATGAAGCTAATTAACTGATATAATATGTTTAGTGTTACATGCTCATGCTGGATGTTCGCTAATGTTCTGATAAGAGGACTTGTCTTGTGCCAGGGATAATTTAACCTGGAATAGTTTCCACTACGTCAGTTTGGGATAGGAACTTTCCTGAATCAACTAGCCTAGGATGGGCTCTTTAATAATCTGAACGTTTTTCGTTTCTGTATCTATGTTAATGTTAGATGATATAATTCCACAAAAATAAAATATTGAAATTTCTCTTTAATATTGTACCATTTTGGCAGATTCTTGTATTGGGTGTATTGGTAATCCTGGTATATTTGGAGTATTTGTGGGTTGGCAGACTTATTGTAGTTTTCAGATTTCTTATGTTGGCCGTATTGGACATAGCTTCCGAGGAGAGCGGGAATATAACTAAAACGACAGTGCCCGATACGGAGTCTAGCTAAAATGACCTCTTCGCGACGACTCGCGCGAGAGGAGGTATTCCAGGTGGCAGGGAGGGGCTTCACCTCCCTAAGTTTATTCCCCTGCAGATCAGCATATTCAGCACTCCAGCGCGAAATGGTCACTGTTTTTTACCCATTGCTTCCTTCCTTCCTTTTTCATAGAGATCCTGAACCTGTGTGTCCGCTCTGCGGCGCAGCACTTACGGTAGCACACGTGCTGGTAGAGTGTGTTGCTCTGGTACCATTTCGCACCACTCTCCAGCTGCCAGCCTCCCTAGCGGAGGCTCTTAGCACTGACCGCGCTGCTGTTGACAGAGTTTTTCAGTTTTTATCTACAATAAATGTTATGTTCGGGATATAGTTCTTTTTCTAAGTCTTTAAAACATTTAATCTTACTCGTTTTTACCAATTTTTTACATCCCATTGTTTTAACTGGTTTTATGTCTTTTAGGACTTAGATGTTGTTTCGTTTTTAGTTTCTTTTAGGTCTATTTTTAGCACACTTTTTACCATTTTAAAGCCCCTTTCAATCCCATTTCATGCCCCGTTTAGTTTTCTAAGGGCGCTGATAACCCTGGTAGTTGAGCGCCCTTAAACCCCAATCATCATTCATCATCCAGCGCGAAAGGATAAAATGACGTAAAACAGCGCGGATATCCTCAGAGGTCAAAAAGGAGTTAAAAACCCCGGAGGCTTAGATGGCTGCCTTCGCAGCGGCATTGGCAGCCTCATTACAAGGGAGGCCAACGTGGCCAGGAACCCACACAAAGGTGTCGCAAGAGCCGGATTCGGAGAGCGAGTGGAGACAAACCTGGACACGCTGTACGAGGGGATGTAAACTGTAGAGCGCCCTAAGGCTCTGCAGAACACTCAAGGAATTTGAGCACACAACCCACCTATTAAATGTTTGTCTCTGAATATATAAAAGAGCCTGGAAAACACTAACAATCTCAGCCCTAAAAATCAAGCACGTGGTAAGAGTCGAAATCTAAAATTCTGCCGGTTATGAATAAAAGCACATCATACTCCCGTAGCCTCCTTTGAACCATCAGTATAGATAAAATTACAGCCAACAAGCTGTTCTTTGAGGGCTATAAAGGCGGAATGAATAGCCGAATGGGGCATCACTGACTTCGGCTTGGACAGTAACCCGAGTTCCACGCGGGTCTCAGGGTGGGCCACGGGGGAAGAAGAGCCTCCCCTCTGGGCGAGATTATCGGTAGATTGACGTCAAAGAGCCGAAGGAGCTGCCGAAAACGAACACCAGGTGGAAGTAAGACCAGGAGGTTATTTGAGTATCGGCTATCCAAAGATTCGTTAAAAACAAGGTAAAACACGGATTTTCGGATAGACTGAGACGACTACAGGCAAAACTACAAAGCAGAACATCACGTGGATATGGCAGCTGAGGTTCAGCAGCATCCACACAAAAGCTGAAAACGGGGCTGGTGGGAAAGGCACCAATACTCAATTGGATACCACGATGATGGGGAGCATTGAGACGAGCTAAAATTGACGGTCGGGCCGAAGAATAAACAATACAACCAAAGTCGAGTTTCGACCGGAGCAGAGACGGATATAGCCGTAGAAGGGTAGTCCGATCAGCGTCCCAGGATGTGCCACTTAAAACGCATAAAAGATTAAGAGAACAGTCACTTATTGCCTTTAAGTATGATATATGTGAGGGCCAACTGAGTTTCCTGTCAAAAATCAAACCTAAAAAATTTCGTCTCCTCCGCGAAAGGAAGAACATCTAGACCAAGATGTAGAGAAGGCAGAGGAAACGCTTTCCTTCGCCAGAAATTAACGCACACAGTTTTCTCGGCGGAGAACTTAAAACCGTTACCCAGACTCCAATGGTAAAGGTGGTCAAGACACAGCTGGAGGCGGTGTTCTAGAAGGCAAGACCGCCGAGAACTAAGGTAAATGGCGAAATCGTCCACAAACAATGAAGACAAGACGCCAGGTGGAACACACTCTACAATAGGATTGATGACAACAACAAACAATGTGATACTAAGCGCCGAACCATGCGGTACTACGTTCTCCTGAGTAAAAACACCAGACAAGGTAGAGCCTACTCATACCCTAAATACTCTGGCCGTCATAAAACCCTGGATAAAAAGGGTCAGGCGACCACGAATGCCCCAATTGTGAAGGGTACGAAGTATACCATACCTCCAGCAGGTGTCATACGCCTTTTCTAGATCAAAAAATACCGCGACTGTCGGACACTGCCGCAAAAAGGCATCCATGATGTATGTCGATAACGAGTCAAAGTGGTCCACCGTGGACCACCGACGGAAGCCACATTGGACGCTGAAAATCAGATTATGAGATTCAAGCCACCATCGCAATCGCCCATTAATTATGCGCTCCATAACCTTGCAGAGGCAACTGGTGAGGGAGATCGGACGATACCTGGAAGGTAGATGGCGATCCTTATCAGGTTTCAAGATTGGGACGATGGTGACCTCGCGCCAGATTGCAGGAAACAATCCAACACACCAAATGCGGTTGTAGAGCCCCAAGAAAAAGAGTTTGCCGGCAGGAGAGAAATGTTGGAGCATGGCGATATGAAGTCCACCTGGCCCAGGAGAAGAAAGCCTAGAGGATGAGATCGAGTTATCGAGCTCATGTATACTAAAAACTTAGTTACAGCACTCATTATTAAAAGATCGAAAAGCGAGAGTCTGAGATTCCAACTCGGTCTTAGTAGCACAAAAAGCGGGATCATAATGAGTGGAGCTAGAGATTGACGCGAATGTACTACCAAGGGCGTCAGCAACAGCTACTGGATCGACGACGGTAGCTGATCCCACGTGTAGTCCCGGAATGGAAGAGTTCGCCTGCTTACCGGCAACACGTCGCAACTTCTCCCACACAACCGATGAAGGCGTGGACCTATTAAAGGTGGCAACAAACGAGGTCCAGGAAGCCCGTTTGGTATCCTGAATAATACGACGGGCCCTTGCGCGAACTTGTTTGAAACAGATCAAAGATCCAACGTAGGGTGATGCTGAAACACCCTTAGAGCCGTCCTGCGTGCACGAATAGCTTCGCGGCACTCGGCATTCCAACAAGGAACCGGCAATCGTCGGGGATAGGAAGACGACCGAGGGATAGATAGTGCGGCGGCGGAGAGAACGACATAATGAAAGTTTTCCACCATATGGTCAACCGTAGCGAACTCATTGGCGCTGAAAACAGCTTTCGCTGAAAAGAGGTCCCAATTCGCTTTCGCTAGCTGCCTAGTTGCCGCTCGAGAGGAAGAAACGCGGTGTGAGAGCAAAGTCAGAACACACGAGCAATGATCGCTGGAATGGGTGTCAGAGATGACGTTCCAGTGCAAGCTGTGATGAACAAACAGAAAGGGCTAAATGGGAGAGCATGACAGAAGAATCAGAAAGAAAAGTGGGCTCACCAGTATTCAAAACTGCAAGCCGAAATTGGTTGAAAAGGCCAACAAGTGTCTCCCGCTCACATGTCCTAGAGGAACCCCAAAAGGGTTGGTGAGCATTAAAATTACCCAGCAAAAGAATAGGTGTTGGGAGCTGAGATAGGAGAGTGACCGTGTCGGCTGTACTGAGGGTGGCTGAAGGAGGAACGTAAACGTTACAGACCGAAAAGGTGAAACCAGGAAGAACAAAACGGACAGCTACAGCTTGCAAGGCAGTGCTAAGCGATAGTGGTTGACAATGGACATCATCGTGCATGAGTATCATGACACCCCCATGAGCAGAAGAACCCTCCTCCGGGTCAAGATCGAAACGAGCAGGGACATAACGGTGTACAACAAAAGGATCGCGAGGGCGAAGCTTCGTCTCCTGTAAACAGATGACGAAGGGCTCATACGAACGCAACAGAAGCTGCAGTTCAGCTCTATGGGTGCGAACACCGCGAGTGTTCCACGTCAGCAGAGCCATGGGGAAGACGTTAGAAACGTGGGATAGTCAAGGTGGAACTAAACAAACTCTGAATAAGGTGATAGACAGACTCGGTTAAGTGGCCGGTTAAGCTTTATGGACCGTTGGCCTAGAAAGGCACGGCCTACGCCACCGTCTGACTCCTCGGATGGTCGTGAATTGGAAGACGCTCTACGGCTAGTAGAACGCGAACGGGACTTGGATTGTTTATCGACCATCTTGTGTTTCTTCCGAGAATGCTCATGAGAGGTGGCGACAGGTGGTGGATTAGGTGACGGTGGACGGACGGATTTTGAGGGAGGTTCAGCTGAAGTGGAAGCCGTCGACGGTGAAGGCCGCGGTGTGGGTCGTTCAAGCAATTCGGTAGAGCTCAGTGACAGGTCCGTTTGCGTGCACGCCTCTGCAACTAGTGTGGTTTGAAGGGCGACAGAGGTGCCAGTAGTGCGACGAACTGCGTAGGCGTAGCCTAAGGTGGTAGCAGGCTGAAGCTGCTGATAGCAGCGTCGGGCCTCCGCAAAAGTTAGAGGTTCCTTGATTCGGAATTCCTATATGGCTTTTTCCTCTAGAAACCTTGGGCATTGCCGTGAACTAAATGGGTGATGCCCGCGGCAGTGGACACAACAAGGGTCTCCGAAAACAGCGCATTGGATTCAGCACATACGGTCGCACAGAAACATGTTCATAACCACAATACAAAACTTCGGATAGAGTGGTATCCCGGAAATTGAAAAACACCGTACGCAGTGCTACGGACTGTCCATCACGTTTTTCCGGAAGACGATACGCTTAGCACACACCCTGGTCGGATAAATTCATAACAATATCCACATCGGTAAGACCGTCTAAACAGGAGGTAGTCACGACGCCTCTACAGGTATACAATGACTTGTGTGGGGCTACCCTTATAGGATAGGAACCAAACAAGCTGGCCTTCAAGAGCTTTTTGAACTGATGTTCCGTTTTCGTTTCTACTAGAAGCGTACCGCATGGCCTGTCTATCTCCCTTTGAATGTAGAAGGGACTAATATCTCTTATAGTCTTTGTGTCGAAAGATAAGGTCACAACCAGAAAACGATCAAAAGTGAGGGTTTTGTGCGGAGATAGCATGATTAAGATGCCCCCTTCCGGAACCCTCGGCGTCAGCCTGCCATCCGGGGGTAAAGAAAAAAGACACCAAAATACTTTCCGGTCTGTGCCGCCTGGTAGACCCCTACCAGACCGATCTCAAAGAGTACGTCAGTTACCCTCCAGCTACTACTGCTGGTCCATACGAGTAAGCCCTTCACCATGCACAATCCGGCTTTAAGCCCCTACCACCTGTGGCTCCCCACTTTAGACAATGCTGCGTAATGACGCAAACATGGATTCACGTGGTTGATTACACCGGGATTCCGTTAGCGGTAACACGACCGGTCCGTGATTCTAACCCAACGAGCAGCGCTCGTCGGGCGACTTAAACGGACCGGGCTCCCAAAGAAGCTACGTGGGTGTACATAACGGTATGGACGAGCTCCGCACCTAAGGCTTACATTTAGGGGCAGTAGGAAGGGTCCACTCAACCTTCACACCTGAGACCTCCAAAGAGCACACATGTTGGAAGCCGCACTAGAACCGTGGGACAGGAACCACGGAGATAGAGTAAAGATCCCTGTTGGTGAGGCAGGAGTTAGTAAATCTAAAGCCTTGATACCAAATATGTAAAGTGTAGGCCTAGAAGGTGAAGAAGATGAGGCGTGTAAACTCGCTCCCACAAAAAGACGCAAACAAATATGCACACAAGCAAAAAACGTGGCTCAGTTGGTGGCGATGGGGATGATGAGATGGCAGTGAGTGGCTCGGAAACCCCGGGTGCGCCAAACCCGTAACTATCGTAGTAGGGCCCTGTGGGGACTGAATCCTGGGGCACACCATTCTCTTGAATAAAGGAATTCGAAAAAAAAAAAAAAAAAAAAAAACTCGCCGACCTTTACTCGGAAAACGTGGCCCAACATAAACTCTTGAATAGACACGGAGGAGTCCACACATATACTTGGTCTGGAGGCAGCGTAATACCCCTACTCTCCAGCACGTATCGTAAGCCTTCTCGAGACCAAAACATATCCCAGAAGTTTGTTAGCTCTGAAGAAAACCGTCTATCATCTGCGTTGACAGAGATTTAAGGTGGTCAGCCGCTGACCGACGTTTTCGAAAACCGCACTGGACATTAGCGAACAGAGAGTTGGATTCCAGCCCCCAAGCCAAGCATCCATTAATCATGCGTTCCATCAGCTTATAGACGCAACTAGTGAGGGAAATAGGGCGATAGCTGGATGGAAGACCTCTATCTTTTTCAGGTTTCAATATGAGCAAGAAAATGGCCTGCTGCCACTTTTCGGGAACATTGGCGTCAACCCAAGCAAAATTATAGATTTCGAACAGTAAAGCCTTACTTTCATGAGAGAGATGTCATAAAATTTAAATGTGAATACCATCTGGGTCTGGTACAGAGTTTAGCGAAGATGAAATCGCATGGTCTAACTCGGCCATGGTGAAATGGCGGTTATGGTTTTCATGGCTTCCTGAACGAAAGGAGAAACCTTGAAATTCCATCTGAGGCTTCTTGCAAGAAACTCGAGCGAAAGCCCTACCTAAAGTATTAGCAACATCAAACGTATCAACAACAGCACCCGCTACTGCTTTTACACCAGAAATTGGCAAATGGCTCAATTTCCCGGCCACATCCCTAACTTATCCCAATACCGCAGAGGAAGATGTATGTAAATTAAAGGAGGTTACAAAACGGCTCCATAATTACTTTTTGCTATCCTTAACAGCCTGTCTAAATTTTGCACGCAGTTTCCTATATTAAATCAGGTTCACCACTTGAAGAGAGTGCTGTAAACGCTGAGAGCGCGCCTCCGAGCACGAGTCGTATTCTGGCATTCATCTGACCACCACGGTACCGGGAAGTGACGGTGTTGGCCATTCGACTGAGGAGTTGAGTGCCTGGCACCAGAAATGATAATGTCAGTAAGCTGCTCGATTAAACAATATACAGGGAAAGTGCTCTCTAGAATGTAAACCAGAAATTATATTCCAGCTTAAGGAAACTGATAACTGTAATGAACAAACAGGTATATCCGGGTGTGAAAAACTAATGTAGGATGCAGAAAAAATGCAGGTTCTCCGGTATTCAGGAGAGATGGATTAAGACTATCAAACAAATCGGCAATTAGCTGATTTTTCGCACAATCATGTGGGGAGCCCCAAAATGGGTAGTGAACATTCACGTCCCCTATCATCAGAAAGAGTGTTGGTAGCTGGGAAACGGCGTCTTCTAAGTCAGTGCACGAGAGGTCATCAGAGGGATAAGATATATACTGCAAATGGTGAAATTAATGCATGATAGCCTAATCCTCACAGGGACGGACTGAACATCAGAATGTATGTACAGATTTTGGGGAAGATGTATCTCTGATGATCACCACCATCTCCCATGTACCGGAGCGCCCTCCGCCGGTGATAAATTGCACTGTAGAGAGGAGTACTGCGTGATTGTAAAGTTGTCTGGAGGACGGAACTTGGTCTCTTTCAAGCATACAACTCAGGGCTGATTCTGGTGGAGCAACAATTCAAGCTCTGATCGTTGTGGTCTTATTCCGCGTATGTTCCACTGATGGATAGACATTGTATGTATTGTAGGATAAGTTCTAAATAGAATGACATTTCTGCATTTTGGGTCGCACTTATGGATTTAATTGGTTTTTTTGGCCGTCGGACTACACTCTGTTCAGGAGCACGCTCCTGCCGTCTTCCAGCTAGGTCAAAAGCCTCCACGGGGGCGGACCCCTTTCCAATTGAAAATTTTTGTTCGAGAACCTAGAACCGATTAGAAGTACTGGTCGTCGCCGATCAGTGCTTCCCCCCAGAAGATTCCTCTGAATAGGATCTACGTTGAGGATCCGTTTTAAGAAATCAGTACGGACATAGCTGATCTTAAACGTGATCTCCGGTGCAGAAGATCTTATGTGTTTGCCAGGCTTAATTGCCGAGGTCAACGGTCTGGGTGTGACTGTGCTGGACTCTTTATGGTGGCGGATTTAACAGATGTGAATGCCGACGTAGATATACACAAAGACCCTGAGGCCTTTGTTAGCGGCCTGGCGACGAGGATCTTTCCAGCAATGGTGGCCCCGTTAATATTGTAGGTTTGAGTAGCGATTTCCCGTCGGGGTACCGGTTTAACTACTACAGAGCTATATGAATCGCCCCACGGGATAGAGGGTTGGCGGATGGGCAGGAGTTTCCGGGATTCCAATAAGGACCTCTTCTCTTTCACCCGTATCTTCTGGATCGCCATCTCTTCTGCATAAGGGGGCAGTCGCGGGAACTAGGCGAATGTTCACCGCCACTGTTTCCACAAGATGGAATTGATGTACATGCTTCATCGTACATAACGTCACAACAGTTAACACACATAGGCCGACCACTGATGTAAAGGGATTCACTGATGGAAAGTTTTTCTTCCTTCCTCTCTCCGACTGATTACCAAGTGGCGAGGACCACAAGACTTGACTACTTCTTTTACACTCACTCTACTATGTTTTATATATTGTTTATGTGTACCCAAATAAATCGTTTATTTCATCCCTAGTGCTCCCCAACCACCACGGAGCCCAACGAAGAGTTAACAGGGGTAACAGGGCTATACAGGCGATATAGCACGCTCGTCGTCCCGCTCCCCCTGGAGTTCGGTATAATACCTAGTCCGTGCCGATTGAGAAGGGACAAGTTAGTACCTAGCCTCCTGTTTAAGCGAAGCAGAAACCAAAGCGGTATATTAGGTTACTTACCTTTCCCACACACTAAAGGTCGGAAGCCCAGGCACAAATGCGCATCCCTCAACCAACCAGGATATCCCTTTCCACCGACACAGGTCTCCACGCCTGGCCTACATGTGGCTGGGCGTTTTGATGAACTGACTTCTTAAACATTCATAGTTTGGCCACACGAGGGAGTCCGAGTTGGCCCGTGACCCAGGGTGCTCCAAACCTGTGCCTACCGTTGTAGACCCCTAGGGGGGGTCCGCCATTACGTCCCCCGACAAACCAATGTCCATGTGCACTCCACAGTAACACCGGAAGCTTGCTAAATGTGGAGGACGTCATGAGTGCTCTGCACTAAAGGATGGTAATTTTGCAGCTCACGATGCTCTGAAGTGCACTAAGGGAACCACTTACGTGTGGTATGTTGTACATAAGAAGGCTGTGACTGACGTCACATCTGTAGGTATCTCAACTTCCTTCTTCCTGTAAGTTGTCACAAGCAATATACTGCAATAAAATATGTGCTCTCAAATATCAAGTCTAATCGTTAAGTAGTTTACATATAAAGGACACAAAAACATAGCACAATCGAATTACTGACCAAGGTATGCAGTAAATATAGAAATTTGGCAGAGGCTGTGGTAAATTAAGATTTTCATAAGTTTATAGTGAATAACATCGAAATGGCCTTTAACCACGCTAGAGCAACACATGCCATGAATGTTAAATGACCCCCAGAGTTTGAATTGCAGCTGTTTAGTGCGTCTTCGGAATGGAAATTCTGAAAAACAACATTAGAAGATTATTTGATTGCAACAGGTAATTACGAAACTAAATACCAAGGTAAATCATCGTTACTCCGTAACCTGATAGGCGCCGTGTCAGCCCGAGTCGTGGGTATGTTTAAGATCGCTGACGCAGAAGTGTGTGCCTCTATGATTAAGAAGAGTGAGGTATCCATCCAGCCCCAGAATATTGAAATGTATGGCCGGCAATTTTTTTCCACCGAATCCAGGAGACAGGCGAGGGATTTGAGCATTTTCTCAATGAATGCTGTCATCTGATTGCATCGTGTAATTACCACGCCGTCAACGACGAATCACCCGTAGAGAATCAGATAATCGGGAAAAGATTGTCTTCGGAATCAGGGATGATGTCACACGTGAAGCTCGTCAACGCATGGACAAACTCACCGTAGATAGAGCCATCACCTACTGTCGTGCATGCTAGCGGAGCAAGTACCAAGCTATGGGTGTATCTATTCTCAGTGAAAGTACAAATATTGATGCCATTAATAGCAATAGCAAAAAATTCCACAAATCTATGTTTCAAGCTTCTCATAAAAACAAAAGTGTCAGTGAGAAAAATAATAAAAGTGGTAAAGAGGTGTTTCAGTTCCGTAGATGTCAAACTATCCATGGTCGCAGATAATGCTCTGCCCATGAGAAATCCTACACTAAATACGGTATAAAATCATTTTGCAATTTCTTGTAAGGTTAAGTATATAACAAATGTCTCAAATATAGATGACTCCATTTAGGAAGCGGTAACATTTGCAACGGACATTGTCAAACTTAATGAATTATCGATAAAGGGTAACACTTAAGTTGTTAACCATGAGAAAACAAAGCCTAATGTGTCTAAGAATAAATGGGTTGAGAGCGTCATAATAGGGACCAGGGATGTAGAGGATAAAATTGACACCGCTGCTGATATAAGCGCAATGCCCCATAAGATCCTTACGAAAATAAGCAAGGTATTTCAATGTTCTCGTAAGCCCACTAGGATCTCACTAGAGTCGATTGATTTAAGCAAGATTAAACCACTTGGCACAGTAATACTTCCAGTTAAGGATAGGCACTGAAATGCATGAGAAATTTGTAGTCTCTGAAACAGCACTAATGATTTTAGAAACACCAGGTTTAGAGAGGTTAAACTTAGTGAAAAGCATGTGTCATTAAAATGAAACCTAACCGAAATTAAGCTCCTTAAGAAAGAAAAACTTCTAAAAGATACCATGGATATTTTTACAAGCTCAGGTGGTTTCTCAGGTAGTTGCACAATTGTTACTACTAAAGATTTTAAACCAGCATATCACCAACCTAGTAGAATACCTCTTGTATTAAACACTCCCTTGCAAAAAGAGTTGGATAGTTTAGTAAACAGAAAAGCAATTGTAAAATTATCCAAGATTGACCCGCGAGCTAGTATCAACCACCTATATATAGTTGAAAAAGCAAACTGTAGACTGAGAATATGTATGGAACTCTATGACCTCAATTCACAGATTGTCAGAAAACCCAGATTGTCTCTCACAATTGATGAGATAAATATGAAAGCTTCAGGCAAAGAAGTTTACTCTGTGTTTGATTTAGTAGAAGGGTACCATCACTTGAATCTCAATTAAGAATCGTCGACGAAATAGTGTATTTCTACCCCATTTGAAATTTACAGGGTTGTAGTAATCCCTTATGGTACCGTGATGCTCAGGATCTATTTGAAGAGAAATTAGATGAACTTATCGAAGACACTCTTAACGTAATAATTTATCATGACGACATGATTCTTTGTGGTAACACCAAGGCAGATTGTTGGTAAACTATGCCAGCGTGCTAGAACTGTCCAAGTTAAATTCAATTCTGACAAACTAGAATTTAAATCAACTGAAGTTAAGTTTTGGGACAGCTATCCTCCAAGCATGGAATGAAAGTTGACTCCCAGCATGTAGAGTCTCTCCTAGCTCTACCTTAACCAAAATATAAGCCAAATCTACAACGAAGTATAGGATATCCCAATTATGTGGTGCGCTATATTCCTTATATGGCTAATCTCATGCAACCATTGTTAGATTTACTTAGAAATGATTTTCACTGGTAATAGCTAACAGCTTTCCAAAGCATTTAACAAGCTTAAAGGAGCAGTAATCAAATCTCCAGCACTAATCCCATTTGACCCATTTAAGACAATTATAATTCAATGCGACGCATCGAAAGATGGTCTAGGTTGTTGTATGTTCCAGGAACGTAAAAGATTATGAAACTCGTTGCTTGTATTTCACAAATCATGAAAGAACATAAAGTAATTATACTCAGACTGAAAAAGAACTTTTAACAATCTCTTCGGTATGCAATAAGCTTAGTAATTGCATTATAGAAATGTAGTAGATGTACACACTGACCAGAAACCCATTGAACCTATCATGCAAAAACCAATTTGCAAAATTGGATCTCTCAGGTTTCCAGCACCTCAGACTAAAATTGTTGACATACTCACTGATTATACAATATGAACCAGGTAAATATCTTTATCCTCAGATGTGATCTCCCGCTCTTATTTAAATGAAAGAGAATTTGACCAAGAAATGTAGCAACTGGTTCATTCTGTATCAATGCACCTCACAGTAAAAGCTGAAAGAACCACAAAGTTTCAAGTCGCAACTTGACAAGATCAAACTCTGAAAACTATCACCAGATATTATCGAGAAATTTGGCCACAAGAAAAGATTGTGAGTGTCATGTCTTATATAAGTCATTGTATTCTCTCAAACATGATTTGTATGTTGAGAAAACTTATTTTCGTGAATGATCGATTGTTAGTACCGGAATCACTCACAGAATATGTACTCACAATGTTCATAAATGTCACCCAGGCATTAGCAAACCAAGCGAGAAAGTTAGGTCTATATTTTGTTAGCTTCTGATATTGCTCAGTTTGTAAGAAATGTCACACTTGTGAAATAAATATGCCAGTCACCGAGAACCGTTGATGCAACATTCCATACCAAAGTTGCGAGTTAAAAAAATCGGCATGGATATTGGAAGTGCACCATTTGTGATAATGATTGATTTTCTTTCACATTGGTTAAGAATATTTCCAATGTTCAATTGAAACTTCTAAATCAGTAATTAATAGGCCGTACCGTGGTCAGGTGGTGAGACTGCTCGTCTCTCATCTAGGTGCCCTGGGTTCGATCCCAAATGACCGCATGTGGGATTTGTGGTGGACAAAGCGGCGCAGGGGCGGGTTTTCTCCGGTTTCCTCGCGATCACATTCAGCCGGTGCTCCATCTTCATCCCATATACCATCAGTGTCATTTCCTGCGGTGCCATTTGTAGTAAAAGCGGGCGGTAAACACCACCCAAAAAAAAGCCATTAATAGCACGTAGAACGTCTTTGCACACCTAGAATATCGTCAAACAATAATTACAGATAATTTACCTTTCCTCTCACAAAAGTGTCTGCAGTATTACAAGGAAAAGGACACATAAGCGGTCCACATTATCACTGAAGCAATGGATTCTCAGAGAAAGAACGTCTAATATGTAGTATAATAGAAGTATATTATACTTCTGAAGGCTGAGACTGACTCTCATCCTGTATGTATCTTAACTTCCATCTTCCTTTACAGTGTAACATGCAATATACTGCAGTATAATTTGCAGTCTCAAATATTAAGTCTTATCATTTAGTAGTTTACATATAAGGAACACATTAAACAACTTAGAATTAGGTAGTTATCGAATTTTCGATGGCGAATATACTGAATGGCTCGGTAAATATCATGAAGCTCTGCAGTATAAATGGATGTGCTAATAAGCAAACCGAAAGTACAAGAATCGGTCCCAGTAACAAAGGCACATCCGACAACATCGGCGCCCAAACTGCAATCGGGATATATACAAATACGGCCACTGTAATTTTATAACAATTCTAAAAAGTAAATGCAGATAAAGGATACAGGCCTAGCTGATTTCCCCTAAGCCGTAATCCCGAGATCGACGTGGGATGTATTACGTGACCAAGGTGGGTACACCCTCTCTCCCTTGGGAAACATGCGAGACAGTGCATATCGTGTTTCCGAAGAAGCTCGCGAGAACGAAAACCTGAAGACCTGGGACTGAGTGACAGGTCTCCACTAGGGTTGGTTGATAAATCCCGGAACTCTCAATGAGAATATCATTCAAAAAGATTTTTTTGTCTTATTTCTCAAACTAATCTCCAGAAAGGATATTACGTTTGTCATATCAGTGTTCTAATTTAATTAAACAATCTCTGTAGTGCGATTTATCAAGGTCCTGAAAATACCTGTTTACCACATCAATCACCTCGTCATTGCTGTGAAATCTTCGTCCTCTAAGACATGTTTTGAGGTTTGGGAACAGGAGGTAATCATTGGGTGCTAGATCTGGCGAATAGGGTGGATGCTTGATCAGTTCGAACTTTCATTTTCACATTTTTCCCCCATGGGCCGGAGCATTGTCGTGATGAAACAAGACTTTTTTTTTTTTTTTTTCAAACGAGGTCTTTTTCTTTTCACCTCGTCACTCAAACGATGTAGTAGGCTTGCTTAGTAGTCACATGTGATACTTTTACCCTTTTCCAAGTAATCGATAAAAATAATTCACAGTGCATACCAGAAAACACTCGACATAAACTTGACTTTGCCTTTTTTGGAGTTGGTTCACCTGGCGCAATCCATTGTTTTGACTGTAATTTACTTTCTGGAGTGTAGTGATGTATCAAAGTTTCATCTATGCTAAATATCCGTCTCAAAACTTCACTGGAATTTTTACGGTAGAACCCCACATTCTTAACAGAGACAATTTTTCGTTGTAATTTTTGATCAGGTGTCAAAAACGCGATCTTGATCAGACCTTGTTATAGCCTAAAATATTACATAAAATATTACCTAAACGTTCTTTTGATATGTTTATAGCGTTTGCTGTCTCAAACAACTTTAATCTGCGGTCTTCCAGTAATAAACGATACATTTTTTTTCTATAATCTCTAGAGCTGTCTCTTCTACAGGGGTCCAGAGTGAGGCTCATAACTAGTGCTCGTACGTCCCATTTTAAACTCTGTAACCCACCATTTAATCATTTAATATGAAGGGGCAGATTCTTTCAATGTACTGTCCACTTCCTCCTTGATTTCTTTAGAGGTTAATCTTTTCAAATGGAAGTATTTAACCACTGCTTGTTTTTCCAAATCCTTGTCTCGTTTAAAATGCAGCCATTCGAAAACTAAACAAGAACCTGGAACTATGAATGCAAGTTGGTCTAGAGTTAAACTATACGATGCCACAGTCTAACTGGCCTAGTGGCACCATATCTATGCGAGGCCCATGACTTGTCACCCGACCATCGTATAAAGTACGTCCAGCCTAGTATTGAAAAAAAGGGGTGGGCGTTAGATTCATGGGCATGCACCTAAACCCACATCCAGAATTACCTTACAGGACATCCCGGCGGCATCACAAAGTGGGTTCTGCCTATTCGGCGTAGAGGCTAACAATTGGGGCGGTAAAAAAATGCTGCACCACACGGATGTCCTGATTGTGGATAGTGTCTAATCAGCTCAGCAAAATTATTCGTATTGAAGAGTACACAACGGATCCATAGTCCAACTTGGATCGGATCGGTTCACGGTAAAGACAGAGCAAAACTGTCCAATTTGCTCCTCAGGATTTCCACGTAGTATCCGTAATATATTAAGAGAACGATCAAATCGCGCTTTCAGCTGTACTATATGTGCTGACCAGCAAAGTTTCCGATCGAAGTTTATCCCAAGGTATCTCGCCACATCTGCAAATGGGAGTAAATCTGGCCCGAGTCGAAGAGACAGGACCAACCGCCTTCTAAGGCGTCAGAAGTTAACGCACACTGACTTTGCAGTGGAAAAACCAAATGCGTGTCCCGAGCTCCAATTAGAAAGATTTTCTAAGCTTTGCTGCAGACAGCGTTCGACAAACTGCGTACGCTGAGATGTACAAAAGATGGCAAAGTCGTCTACAGATAAGCAGGATGAGACACCTGAGGGAATATATTGCAATATAATATTAATCGGTATAGCAAACAGTGTTACGCTTAATATGGGTCGCTCGGGTATATCGTTCTCTTCAATAAAGGCATTTGAAAGAAAACGAGCAGACTCTTACTCGGAAAATGGGGTCTTTCCGAATGTGTAATGGTGTTCGTCCTCGTATATTCCAGTTGTGGAGGGAGTTTAAGATTCCTGCTCGCCAACGCGTATCATAAGCCTTCTCGAGGTCAAAACATATCCCAGCAGTTTGGCACCTCTTAAAACAGCGGTCCATTATCTGCGTCGATAGCGATAAACGGTGGTCAGCTGCTGATCGACGTCGTCAAAAACCACATTGATTGTTGGTCAGGACACTGCGGGATTTCAGCCACCACACCAACCGTCCACTGATCATACGTACAATCACTTTGCAAACACAACTGATGACGGGAAATAGGACGGTAGCTGGAAGGAAATGACAGTCATTTCCAGGCTTCAAATTAGGTATGACAGTGGCTTTCCACCACTGTCCCGGAGAAGTGGCGCCAAACCCGGACACGATTATAGACCTATGGAAGGAATGCCTTACCCTCAGGAGGGAGATGTTGCAAAATTTGAACGTGGATGCCATCTAGTCCTGGTACAGAATTTCGCAAAAATGAAAGTGCATGGTGTACTCCACCATGGTGAAAAGGCGATTCCAACGATGGGCATAGTGGTCGATTTTTCGGCCACACGCCTCAACTTATCCCTACAACAGAGGAAGGTTTACTGCGATTAAAGGAAGCTACAAATTTGCTCCATTATTGCTTTTTGCAATCCGCTTTAACGTGCCTAAATTAGGCTCACATTTTCTTGCTGTATCGGGTTCTCTATTGTAGGGCGACGCTGGAACACAACCTAAGCACGAATGGCATTCCGGTATTCATTGGTCCACCAAGGAACCGGAAGTCGACGACGGTGGCCATTCGAACGCGAATAGACCACTCAGCATCAGAAAGAATTCTCTCTGTGAGCTGGTCTATTAGAAGGTGCACAGACTCACGCTCATTGTAGTGAAAACAGCCAAATGGGAGTGAAGTTCCCAGTTGGGTCGATCTAGGTGTCATCTAGGCAAAGAACTAGAGCGTTTATCATGTACTATGAGACTAATAAGAATGGTAAGGTGGTCACTAAGTGTAAATCAGAGATGATAGTGCACTGTAAAGAAACTGCCAACTGTAGAGAACAAACCGCTATATCCAGGTGTGAGATACTATGGAAGGCGTCAGAAAGAAATTTAGGTTCTCCGGATTACAGGAGAGGCAGGCTATTATCTGAGAAATCGGCGAGTACTGTTCCTCTCGCACAAGCCCGGGGTGAGTCCCAAAGTGGATGGTGGGTATTCACGCTCCGTACCAAACGAAAGGGTGTTGGTAACTGTGAAACGACGTGTTTTAAATCAGTGCGCGAGAGGTCAGCAGATGGAGCAGATAAATATTACAAATGGTAAATCAGGTAGATGGCAGGTTAATCCTTACAGCTACTGACTGGATGTCAGACGATAAGGAAAGATATTCAGCATAAATATTGTCTCTGCTGAGCATCATAGTGCCCTAATAAACGAACACCCTCTTCCGATGGTAAATCGCATCATACAGAAGAGTAGTGCCTGAAAGTAACAGCGTCTTGTGCACAGAGCTCGTCTCATCTAAGACGACCAAAAGTTTATACCAGCTGAACATCAGTTTAAGCTCTGCTCGAGGTTGTGGAAGACTGAGTATGTTTCACTGTAGGATAGCCATGGTCAATAGTATAGGCTCAATCCTAAATTGAAAGACCTTTCTGCATATGCGGTTGTACTGGTCGGTTTAATTTCTTCTTCTTCTTCTTGGCCGTGAGACAAACATTTTTTTCAGGGCACGATCGTCCGTCTGGCAGTGAGGGCAGAATCCTCCTGTTCCATTTCTTCCAAGGCGGAGGTCCCTTTTCAATAGAAAATTTTGGTTCGAGATCCACGAACCGATTAGAGGTCTTGATCGACGAAGGTAGTAACCGCTAACCTGTGCCCGCCCCAGAAGATTCGTCACATAAGGATTAACGTGGAGAGTGTCGTAGACTTCTCTTTTCCTTAGATATTATTGAAGAGGACTTGGCATCTTTTTTTAGGAAGTCGGTGCCGACATAACTGGTCTTGAAAGGCTTTGCTGATGCAGAATACCCTACTGGTGTACCGGTGTTTTAGGCAGAGAACGATGGTGTACCTGAAACAACTACCGGATTGCTTTTAACGGTGCTGGATTTGGGAGATGGCGGTGCCGACCTAGACGTAGATGTTGAACTCCTTGGTAGGGACCTCACAACAAGGATCTTCTCTGCTCAGGTGTGCCCGTTTATAACGCAGGTCTGAATCGCGATTTCCCAACTCGGTAATGATTTAGCAGCGACGGAGCTATAGATACCACAGCGCGGGATAGAGGGTTGGTGGAGGTACAGAGTCATTTAGGCTTCTAAGAAGGACACGTTCTGCCTCACCGTTATCTACTGAACGGCTCTCTCCTCTGTAAAATGGGGACAATCTAGGGAACTAGTGGGATGTTGTCCGCAGCAATTCACATAAGATGGGCAGGTAGTACAATTCCCATTACCCGATGCGTCACCACAGATAGCACACGTAGGCCGACGAGTACAAAATTCACTAGTATGCCCAAACCACTGGCATTTTTTTACATTTTAGTGGGTTCTGGATATGAAGCCTAACCTCGAGGCTTCGTAACCTACCTTAATCTACCAACCAAACATAACAAATAAGGTACGGGTAGGCAAACATTCGCCATTTAGTTCTCGTTGAACCATATGAGCGAATGCTAATCGCCTGCGGTGCCACAAGTAGTAAAAGCGGGCGTTAAACACAAACAAAAAACGGATGTTACACCTTGGTCTTCCTGTTCCTCTTGAAGCTCCTCATTGTACTAGCCGTCCAGTGCGCGGTTGATGATAACAAGGACTTCAAAGTTTTGTGTTTCTCGACCTTAATGGGGTAGCTGCCTAACATTTCGGCTTCAAGCATTTCCTCTGCCTGGGATGCTGAAAGCGTCTCAAACAGAAGTGTGCCATTTGGAGCTCTAATACAGGATTTCACCGGACCAGCGGCCTTGTCTATACCCTCTATACGGCTAACCTACGTAAATTCCTACCTTCCTCTGTTCTGTTGATAACCAACTACCGAGGACCACTGCAATCGACTACTTCTCTTTCAAGTCCTAATTTATTTTTATTGTTGGCGTTTGCCATAAAAATGCTAATAGATTTCATTCCCCAGTGCTCCCCACCCACCAAGGGGTCACCCAATGTGAGTCACAGGGCTGTACAGGGGATACAGCAGACGCGTCGTCCTACTCACCCTGGAGTTCGCTTTAGTATCAACTCCTGGCCGAATGACTAGGGATGGGTTAGTCCCTAGTCTCCTATTTAGGTGAAGCAGAAACCAAAGTGGTGTATTAGGCTTTGCATCTTCCCCAGTCGCTAAAGCTTAGAGACCCAGGCTCAGACGTGCAACCCCCAACCAACCAGGATATCCCTTTCCACCGATACAGGTTTTCATGCACGGCCAAATGTGGGTGGGCGCTTCGATAGACAAAATCTCTCACCACCCGTAGGTTGCCCACACGGGGATATCAGATTTGGCTCGGGACCCCGGGTGCGCCACACCCGTAAATAAAGTAGTAGGCCCTTAAGAGTTGGCGAAAAAGGTCATTATGCTTTAAGTGTGATGACAATTTAAAGGAAGATGACCGGTATCCTGTTGCATCGCCCTAGGACTACATGGAACCCAAGTAAGTTGCCTTTTTTTTTTTGGGAACAATAGTTTTGATGTCAGCGAGTAGCATTTTGTCGCATTCTTGTCTTGTTTTGATCAGAAAATCATGGTTTAAGTAATACCACAGGGATTGCATCATATTGGTGGATAGGCTCCGGGTAGATTGAGATTTTAAATTTGGGCAGTCTGAAATATAAGAAATTATGTTATTTTGGCAACATATTAAAAAAAAAATGTTCAACGTGTTTTTTTCTCTGGTGGTAATTTGAAAGTTCTGTGCTGAGGTTTACGACTCTTTTAGTTGCCTTTTAGATTTTACAAGTGTTCTTTACTGTGGTATGTGTGTTTTGTGAGTTTAATGTGTAATTAAAGAGGTTCTATATGCGAGCATCTGGTCCAGTCTTTTGTTCAAATTTCCTAATTTGAGGCTTGTATTTGCCTAGAATTTTTAAGGAGACACAGGAAGGTTAGCTTTGAAAGTAAATATAAGCATTTGTCTCTTTTGGTTGGTTTTCGTAAATGCGCATAGCCTTTGCGTAACCTCCATCTTGTATGCTAGCATTATATTGCTATAAAAATGTACCTATTTGTCCTGTTTTATATTAACATGCTGTTCTAATGTGTGTCTTCTTACAGTAGTCAGCATCAAGATTTAAGTGCAGTTTTGATCATGTGTTCTTTAACTTGAATTATTGCTCACTAGTGGAATTTTAACATACAAAGGGTTAGCTGGTGTGGTATTTTACGTACGTGTGTGTTGGGCGATTGCTGCTGGTGTAGCTGATATTAGCTGGTTTAAATCACTTTTTATCTTTTCATTTTTGTGTTTTATTTTTATTGTGTGTGGAATTGCTGCATGACGTTCCCTAAGTGGACGCGATATTAATTGCTACAGAACTTGCCCTAAGTTGATGTGGTGTTGAGAAAACTATTATGTGAATGAATATTTCTGCCCCTAAAGGAATTAATGCGTCTTTTATATGAGACTTCAATTTTGCCTATGATGTTTGGTAATTCTGCTTAAGAAGTGTACTTTAGTGAGTGTTCACTCTTGGAAAAATGTGCATTCTGATGCTCCAGGTTTTTTTATTATGTGTCCTAATTCAGGTAGTGTGTTCTACCCTTCTCATTTGCGCATTTTAGCTAGTTGAGTAAGTGTAAGTATAATTTCGTGCTCATACTAATGCTTTTTCTTTTGCAGACATCTTTCGTAATAGTAGTGACTTGTCTTTTGAGAAGCTATAGCGTTTCTCAGGTTTTATTTGTTGTGTAATTCTCTTTTTGGTAACATACCTCACTAAGCAAATCCTGCTTACAAAGCTCTTCAACAATTTCTAGTTGTTCCTTCAGATTCTGAAGTTCATGAGATGGCTTCAACTAGTCATTGTTCTGCTTCTGCTGTTAGTGATGATAATCTGTCTCCAACAGACATTCCTGAACAGATTGAATCAGCTATTTCTAATATTGTAAATACCACGCCAGCTCAAGTGATTAGCCAGTTATTCAGCCTTCTCATTTTGATCCTATGTGCGATATATCTGTTGGTGACTTTCTTAGAAATTTTGATACAGTTGCCACTACTAATACTTAGTCGGATGCTCACAAGCTTCGCTTTTTCCCTTATTATTTAAAAAGCACTGCACTCTCTTTTATTATTGTGCGATTAGGTTAAACCCCATATGTCTCTGGCTCAACAAACTAGGAGTTTAATCAAAGGACTGATACTCCAATTATTCCTTTGAATTTGCAAACTGTTGATAATGTATAATGCAATAGGCTACTCAATGTGTTTATAAAGCAGGATTTATGTTCCACAACGACACTGTCTTATGGCACCAGCTGTGCCAGCTCCTACTTCAGATGTTACGTTGGTTTGCCAGCCCATTAGTAATACAGCTGTGCCCCCATTACTTCCTGTACCTACAGCTGCTCCTCAGTTTCAGTGAAACAGCTAAGTAAACAAGTGTATGTTGGCTACACAATTATAGCAAATTGCGAACTCTACCATACACCACCCTGCAAGATGTCAGGAATTCATCGAAGTCATTTCCTAAACCTTCATATAACTCCTTGCCACATGTTTGTTGCAGATATAACTGACCAGGTCATGTTGCTTGTACCTGCTCCTTTTTCACCTGCAACTTTCTGCCAACAGTTCAATGAACAACCAGTGTCGAGGCTCAATATGCACATGTTCAACAGAAACCTTCTGTTACTAAGCTAAGTTATTTTTGAACCTTTTCATGTGCTACGCGATACATAAAGTGTTATTATTATTGTTATGGTTATTATTATTATTATTATTATTATTATTATTATTATTATTATTGTTGTTATTACTATTTTTTAATGAATCGCATATTCATGATGGGCATAAATTGCAACCTTGTTATGAACTGCAGGAAACGAATTAATGGATGGTCCTTAACATGTGAATTTGTCTTTTTGTTTTAATGATTTACTTGTACGGGTTGACGTTTTGGCTGTAAAGAATTTAGTACAGGATTATATTCTTGACAATAATGTTCTGAATACTCATAATGTAATATTACTGGTTATGCTGCCAATAATGTGAATATGATGATGATGATGATGATGATGATAATGATGATGAGTGGGGCTAAAGGGCGCTCAAATTTGTGGTCATAAGCGCACTAAAAAAAACATGCATGCCAACCATAAAAATCAAGATACACTAGAGCTAAAAGGGATAAAAGCAAACTATCCACTTCTAAAAATAAAGAAACGAAGCCACTAGACACTAGGCCGAAATTGGAGCGTAAATGGAATAAAAATATTAAAAACCAGAAGGCTATAAAAAAGGAGTCAGACGATAAAGATTAAAAATGTTAAAAATCATAAGAAACGCTCCATCATCTAGTGTAAGAGAAATAAAGTGATCTAAAAACGCAATGTAAAAGGTACACAAGATAAAAACCTAAAAACTTTACTTGTTGCGCTCTCATTGCCAGTCAGGACCTCCGCTAGGCAGCCCAGAAGGTCCACAATTGAGCGAATGTGAGGTAGAGAAGCACACTCTAGCAACATATGACTGTCAGTCGACGCTGCTCATCAGAGTTTACAGGGAGGAACCGGTTCGTGCTTCAAAATATAAGTGTATGTAAAAATACAGTAACCGATCCGCAAGCGAGCCAATAGCACCTCCTCTCGGCGAGACTTACGAGAGGAGGTTACGCAGTGTACAGGGACATCCTTCACTTCTCTGCGCTTGTTGCCGCGGAGAGACACCCACTCTGCATATCAGCACGAGAACACCGCCCTCCGCACAACAAACCTGAAGTCTGCAGTGGTTACAATAGGAAGCACGGTACTGAGTTGCGTTGCTGCCGTCTGAGCTGCAAAATCCGCCACTTCATTTCCCTGCAGACCAACGTGACAAGGAATCCATGCACACTCCACATGGACACTGGAAATGTGTAAAATGTGGAGCAGGTAATGGATGCACGTACAATAGGATAGTGGTTGTACAACTCACGAACGCTCTGAAGGGCACTAAGAGAATCACTCAATATGAGACAGTCACCCAGATTCCAACGCCGAACATAAAGAATGGCTTGATAGATGCCATACAGTTCAGCAGTATAAATAGATGGGCTACTATGCAAAGTAAAAATATATGTTCTAGTCCAAGTTACAAAGGCACATCCAACACCGTAGGCGCCCTTACTGCTGTTAGTGTATATACAAATGCGGCCACTGTAGTGCGATAAAAATTCTAAAAAGCAAGTACGGATACTAGATACAGGGATGGCGGATTTCTCGTACACTGTCATCCCGAGATCTACGTGAGATTTAACACGTAACCAAGGGGGGCGTTCGCGGAAACGGAAATCTGATAGCCTGGGACTGAGTGACAAAATTCCGTATCGTTCGTCCAGCACAGTATTGACAAACGGGGCAAACGTTGGGTGTGAAGGCATACCGCTGACCCCACAGCCATAATTACCGAGCAATATTACACGACGACATCGGAGAGGGAGTTCGGCCGATTCGACGTAGAGACTAACAACTGGACTGGTTGGAGAAGCCCCAACAGCCATACGGATGCCCTGTTTATGGCCTGCTTCTAATCGAAGCACAGATGGTCGCGCTGAAGAATACACAATGCCGCCATTCTCTAACTTGGAACGAATTAGCGCTCGATAAAACGGAGTAGCACTGTCCGATCTGCTCCCCAGGATTTGCCACTTAATATCTGTAAAATATTGAGAGAACGGTCCACCGCGCTTTAAGCTGTGCTGTATGTGGTGACCAGCGTAGATTTCGATCGAATATCAAACTTCAGGAATCTCGCCTGATCCGCGAAGAGCATTAGAGCTGGCCCGAGTCGAAGAGAGGGAGACATTCGGCACCTACGGCGCCAGAAGTTAACGCAGAGTGTCTTCTCAGTTCAGAAACGAAAGTCTTTTTTGCAGCTTCAATCATAGAGGTTTCCTAAACACAACTGGAGGCGGCAGTCCAAAAACAACGTACTCTGAGAAGTGCAAAAGAAGGTAAAGTCGTCCATGAGCAAGTATGACAAGACCCCTGTGGCACACATTGAGAGATAACATTAATAGCGACAGCAAACAGCATTACACTTAGAACCGAACCCTGTAGCACACCGTTCTCTTGAATAAAAAGTTCGAAAAAACCGAGACGACCCTTACTTGGAAAACGCGGTCCCTAATATTCCTGAATAAACAGAGGTAGGCGTCCACGCATTTGCCAGTTGAGGAGGGATCGTAATATCCCTCTCGCCAACACATATTATAGGTTTTCTCCAAGTCAAAGAATATTCCAACTGCCTGGCAGTTGTTAAGAAATCCGTCCATTATCTGCGTCGACAGCGATACAAGATGGTCAGTTGCTGACCGACGTCGGTGAAAAGCGCACTGGGCGTTGGCAAATAAGTGGTTAGTTTCAAGCCACTATACCAAACGCCAATTGATCATGGGTTCCATCACCTTGCAGACGCAACTGGTGAGGGAAATAGGACGGTAGTTGGAAGGAAGGTGACGGTCCTTTCCAGGTTTCAAAATTGGAATTGTGGTGGCCTGACACCACTTCTCTGGAAATGTGTCGTTAACCCAGGAACGATTATGGCCCTGGAGTAAGAACACTTTACCTGCAGGAGAGAAATGGTGCAACATTCAGACGTGGATTCCATCTCGACCAGGTGCAGAGTTTCGCGAAGATGAAAGTGCATGGTCTAGTTCCGCTATGGTGAAAAGGCAATTATAGTCCTCAAAGTTTCCAGAAGAAAAGGGAAACCTTGTATATTCCATCTTAGCCTTGATGTCAGAAACACAGCGAAATAATTATCTGAGCTATACATTTGAGCGAAAGCTCTGCCAAGAATGTTAGCCACGTCAAACGGATCAACCACAGCACCTACTGCTGTGTTGAGAACGGCAATTGGTCGATTTTCCAGCTACACGTGTTAACTTATCCCATGCAATAGTGGAAGGTGTATGTCGGTTAAAAGAGGCTACGAACTAGTTCATGGTGTCTTTTTGCTATCCTTTATAATTCGTCTAGATTGGGGACGCACTTGTTTATATTGAATGAGATTATTCATCGTAGGGCAACGCTGGAATACCCTGAGAGCACGTCTGCGAGCACGAAGAGCATTTAGGCAGTCATCAGTCTAACATGGGACAGGAAAGCGACGGGCTTTTGCAGCTGACCACGGAATAGAAAACTTGGCAGCAGAAAGAATTGTCTCTGTGAGCTGTTCGACTCAAAAGTTCACAGAATCGTGCTCGTTATTGCAGAAAACGGCCAAGCTGGAATAAAGGTACCAGTTGGCTCTATGGAAGCGCCATCTAGGTAAAGGAGCGGAACATACATCCTGTGCTAAGAGACTCATAAGAATAGGAAAGTGGTCGCTAGAATGTAAATCAGAGAGAACATTGCATTGGAATGAAACTGCTAACTGTGGAGAACAAACCGTTATATCCAAATGTGAAAAACTATTGAAAGCTTCAGAAAGAAATGTGGGCTCTCCGGTATTCAGGAGAGAAATGTTATTAGTGTCCAAGAAATTGGTGAGTACGTGAACTCTCACACAAGCCTGAGATGAGCCCGAAAGTGGATGATGGGCGTTCATTTTCCCTACCAACAAAATGGTGTTGGTAGCTGGGAAACGAGGTCTTCTAAATCGGTACGCGAGGGCTCATTAGAGGGAGTCAGATAGATAGTACAAATGATAAATCTAGCAGCATAATCCTCACAGCGACTGCCTGGATGTCAGACTGTAAGGAGACAAATCAGCGTAAATGTCATCTCTGATGAGCATCATAGTGCCCCCGTGTGCTGGAACACCTTCTGTTGATGATAAATCACACCGTACAGGGGAACAGTGGCTGAATGCAACGATATTTTGCAGACGGAGCATTGTCTCTTGTAGGCAAATGACTAGGGATAGATTCAGGTTGAGCATCAGTTCAAGCTCTGTTCGATTTGGTAGAATGCCACTATGTTGCACTGTAGGCTAGCTATGGTTAATAGTATGAAATAAGTACTAAATTGAAAGACGTTTTTGAACATTCGGCTATACTGGTCTGTTTAGGTTTTTCTTTTCGGCCGTGGCCCTAACAGTATTTTCAGGAGCATGATTCAGCCACTTACGCACCCTTCGTTTGGCAGAATTCTCATGTTCCATCTCTTCGACGGGAGAGGACCGCTTTCCAATAGAAAATTTCGGTTCGAGAACCTCGAACCGATTAGAGGTCTTGACCGGCGAAGACGGTGACCGCCGATTCGTGCTCGCCTCTGAACATTCCCCAGATGAGGGTCTACGTGAAGAGTGTCGTCAACTTTTCCTTCCCTTAGATGTTATGGGTGAGGACTTGGCACTTTGTTTCAGGGAGCGGACATAACTGCTCTTGAAAGTCTTAGCAGTGGTACCGGTGTTCTTAGCAGAGGAGGATGGTTTGAGTGAAAACGTTGCCGGACTGCTCTTTACGGTGATGGATTTGGCAGATGGTGGAGCCGGCGTAGAGGTAGACGGTGAAATCTTTGGTAGTGAACTGGCTACGAGAATCTTCTCTGCTATGGTGGCCCCATTTATATCGCAGGTTTGAGTCACGAGTTCCCGGCTCGGTACCGATTTAGCTGCGACTGAACTATAATTACCGGCACGCGGGACAGAGGGTTGGCGGAGGCGCAGGAGCCTACGGGCTTCCGAGAAGGGCACCTTCTCCCTCACCTGTAGCTCCTGGATCGCTCTCTCCTCTGTAAAACAGGGCCAATCTCGGGAACTAGATGCGTGTTCGCCACCGCAATTCGCACAAGATGGAGGGGTTGTACAACTCCCATCGTGTGATGCGTCACCACAGATAGCACATGTAGGCCGACCAGTACAAAAAACGCTTCTGTGCCTAAAGTGCTGGCATTTGTAGCATCTTAATGGGTGGGGATATAAGGCCTAACCTTGATGGCTTCGTACACCACCTTAATTCTTTTGGGGGAGATATACCCTCTCGAAGGTAAGGAACAGGGTACGGGTAGGCACGAATTAAACATTTACTTTCCGTTGAACCCTGTAAACGGATGTTACACCTTGGTCTGTCAAGTCCTCTCGAAGCTCATTGGACAAACCGTCCAATGCGCAGGATCCGAGAGGAGTTCAGAGTTTTGTGTTTCTCGACCTTAATGGGATAGCTGCCTAACATTTTGGCTCAAAGTATTTTTTCTGCCTGGGATACTGAAAGTGCCTCAACCATGAGTGTACCATTGCGAGCTCTAATACAGGATTTCACTGGACCAGCAATTTTGTCTAGACTTTTTAGAATAGCAAAAGGGCTAACCGACGAAAACTTTCCACCTTACTCAGTTCTGCTTATAACTAAGTAGCGAGGACCATTACACTCCACTACTTCTTTTCCAAGTACTAATTTATTTCTAGTTTTGGTATTTGCCATAAAAATGGTAGTAGATATTATCCGTCAGTGCTCCCCACCCACCACGGAGTCCAGCAAGGTGTCACACCACTGGGGTGACAGGGCTACACAGGGGATAGCAAGCTCGCCTCCCACTCACCCTGGAGTTCGGCATAATACCTAGTCCTGGCCGATTGACTAGGGGTGGGTTAGTCCCTAACCTCCCGTTTAGGCGAAGCAGAAAGCAAAGCAGTGTGTTAGTCTGCGCACCCTCCCTAGTTACTGAAGACCAGAAGCTCAGGATCATATGTGTAACCCTCAACCAACCAGGATATTCCTTTCCACCGACACGAGTCTCCATGCACGGCTACACGTGGGTGGGCATTTTGACCAAGGACTCCTTCACAACTCAAAGGTTGCCCACTGAGGGAGTAAAGGTTATCTCGAAACCCCGGGTGAGCCAAACCCGTACCTACCGTAGTAGGCCCCTGGGGGGAATAATGTGGCTATGTAGTGATTCCCATATTCCTGGCTGATGTTGAGGGCATTTTTGAGATTTCTGATAACACTATTTTAGATGACAATACTGCACCTGTTAATAAGTTTTACTGACAAATATGATAAAATTCCCCCCTTCTCAATATCCATTGTTGCGGTACAGTTGTCAAGTGAGATTCATAGCGATGTGATGTTTGAACCAGTGCAAGGTATTATGCACAAGAAACAAATGTCAATTCCCCATGTTGTGCGCCCACCTAAAGAAAAATTTGCTGTACCAGTCCTTAATAAAATTGCTCAACCCAAAATCTTGTTTTCTCGCAGAATACTTACTAATGTTCATTTTTTTTTTTTTTTTTTTTTACAGAGTCATTCAAGTGCTCCACAGGATGTTACGGTTCTTCCCGCCCGTTCATTTGACTTTAATGTTAATACTGAATTCACTGCATTATAGAAAGAAAAGTTACATGCACTACTCTTAAAGTATTCTCATGCTTTTGCTGCTTCTCTTCAAGATTTGAGTACAACTAATGTTGCTGAATTTGATATTAAGGTTTGTGATCCTACACCCATTAAACAGAACTACTTTACAGTGCCCCATAAGTAGAAAGAAATTATTGCACAGCAGATTCAGGAAATGACAGATACTAGTATTATTCAGGAATCTTAGTCAACTTGGGCTTCACCTATAGTGTTAGTCAAAAAGCAAAATGGCACTATGAGATGTGTTGACTATAGGAAATGAAATGCTGTTACAGTGATGTCATTGTTCTCCTTACCCAGTATTAATGATCTTTTGAGATAGCTCACAAATGTTTGTTGGTTTTGTTCCTTTGATCTCTAGTGTGTCTATTTTCAGGTCCCTGTTGAAGAAAGTTTTAAGCAGTACACGAGTTTTGTTACACCTGACGCCCAATTTGAATTTACTGGGCTCTCTATTGACTGGCTAACGCTCCCAGAATTTCTTTAGTTATTGTGCTAACAATTTTTCAAGAGATTTAAAGTTTAAGAGGGCATTTGCATACTTGGACTATAGTGCTGTATCTGCTCAATCTTCTGATTAGTAGTTGTGAAAATAAATTCAGAAGATGTCTTCAAACGCGTGTTGGAATTTAATTTTAAACTTAAGACAGCTAAATGCTTTTCGCCATAAATAAGTACCAACTGTTAGGTTTTGAGTTGCCTACAGATAGAATTTCGTTGGATGCTGATAAGATTACCATTATTCAGAATTTGCCCCAACCTAAAAATATTAGAGATGTCCGCAAGGCTTTGGAACTTTTTAACTCCTATAGCAAATTTATCAAAGATTATGCTGATATTTCCCATACCCCGATTCAGCGGATTAGGAAAAATTAGGATTTTGGGGGGTGGGGACTAGGTCAACAAGCTAAGTTTAAGAACCTGAAAAGTGTTTGTCTTCTGCACATATTTTGGCTCATTATATTCCAGGTGCTTATACCGATTTCCATAGTGATGCTAGTGAAGTTGATATTGGATGCATTCGTTTGCAGTAGGGTCTTTTTGGTATTGTTTAACTCCCGCTTTTACTATTTTTGGCACCGCAGGCGACATGCAGAAGGTTGATAATGTACTTAAACCTATCGCGTATGCTTCTAGGACACCTAAATGTCAGAGAAATTATAGGTTTCTGAATTGGAATTATTGGTTATTGTATTTGGACCCGCGTATTTCAGGAATTGTGTGTGTATGCGTGTGTGTGTGTGTGTGTGTGTGTGTGTGTGTGTGTGTGTTTGTGCAGTGTAAATATTGTTTTAGATCATTATTCATTGTGTCATTTGAATCAGTTGAAATATCCTACTAGTCATTTGGCTGAATGGGGTCTTAAGCTACAGGAATGACTAGACTTAGTCATGTTTCAACGATTTTAATGCTTTCCTATGCATTGTGGGATTTATGTTTCGAGTCTCATTCTAGTGAGTTGTTTTCCATTTTCTTGTGTTCTTGCAGTTCTCTGAGTGCTAGCATACTGTTGAGAATGCTTTTTAATGGCACTCCATGCCATCTAGAGAGTATTTCGGACTCTAAGACAGATAGTTTCAGGGCATGCATTAGACATTTTAGTCCCCTTTCAACTCATTTCATAGTATTCTGAGGGTACATAGGGCTCTGAAACAGGTACCTTAGTTGATGCTTGCTCATATCTTACATTATTTTTGCAGTGATATCCAAATATTTTTAACAGTTTCCGGGCATTATAGTACATTTTGGCTCAATATGTAGAGGAATAATGACTTCACACGCCTTTTTTAGGATTTTAAAGATGATTTTGGTGTTGGTGCAGTATTTGAAGTGCTTTTAATGACCCTCCATATCATTTGGAGGGTGTTTACGACTATAGCACAGCAATTTTAGGATATTCATCAGGCATTTTCTCTTTTTCTACTCATTTGGGGCCATTATGAAGGTATTTAGGAATCTAATATAGGTATTTCAGGCTTTGGAGTGGTTCTTTTACCCATATCTTCCATTATTTTACAGTGTTTTCTAATTATTTTAACACTTTTTATAAGCATTTAAGAACATTTTGAGACTACTTTATATTTTTTGTAGTGCTTTAACATATACACTTTTTTTTAAGGATTTTAAGACGATTTTAGTGTTGGTACAGTTGTTTACATTCCTTTTAATGATACTCCATACCATTTGAATCGTTCGTATATATACACATATAGGACAATTGTTTCGGGATATTCATCATACATTTTAGCACTCTTTCCACTGACTTCGAATCATTTAAAGGGGATTTAAGGCTCTAAATCAGGTATTTTTTGCTTTACCCGACTTTGTTTGCTCAGATTTTACATTATTTTGCAGCATTTTCTAATGATTTGAACACTATTATAAGCTTTTTAGCATATTTTGGGACTATTTTTCAGTGTCTTGTGCTTACAATACCTTTTTCGAAATTTTTAAAAGACGATTTTAGTGTTGGCACAGTTGTTTTGTGACATTCCACCCCATTTGGCGAGTGTTTATTTTACTCATATTTTATTGTATTTTGCAGTATTTGCAGTGTTTTAGAATAGTTTTAACTCTTTAATAGATATTTTAACACGTTTGAGACTTTGCAGTGTTTTATTTAGAGAGGGTTTATTTCACTCATATTTTGTAGAGTTTCCTAAAGGTTTTGCCGCTCTTACAAGCACTTTAGCACATTTTGTGACTCTTTTGCACTGCTTTACAGTGCTCTCTGCCTGTCTACAGTTCATTTATGTCTTGTTCTTGTTCAGAACTATAGAGCAGTATTAAGCCCTCATGCAATTGGTATTTCAAACCCTTTGAATGTATTTGTAGGGTTCTCTTTTAAGAGCTTGGTTACTGCGGTCAAGGTATACTGACGATATTCAAGTACCTTTAAACGTATTTTTAGACGATAACCATTTCTTACAGTCTTGTAACACATTTTCTTGTGTAAGTCGTCATTGGCCGCTCTTTATGCCTGTTTATGTCGTTTCTGTAACCATTTTCTACATTTCTGCAGTAGCTTCTGTAATCATTTCGGTATTCCTAATATATTTCACACTATTTGTTAAGTTTTTAGCATTTCCATATCTTCCCGGCTGGTTTATCTAATTTATTCCTTTATTTGGTAATGTTGCTCTCAAGCAACATCATTTTTAGGGCTGTTATGCAGAAAACTGGGTGTTGAAATAGTCTTCCTTGGCAATGTGGCTTCCAAGCAACTTGCATCTGGTGGGAACCTATGAAACTAGGTGGACATGTGAATGATGTCAGTCAAATACAGAAGTGTGCCTCCATTTCCATGAAGCCATTTTAGCTGCTGTTTGAGATCGTTTTTCCATATCAAAGCTGGCACATGTAAGTTGTATATTTATTTTTACTTTGAAACAATAATTATTTTACGCATCTCTAAGCTTTGTATAGCTAAATATATATTTTTATTCATTCTGCACAACACTTTTGCACATGTTGCTTCCAAGCAACTTTGCCAGAATAATAACCCCAGTAACTTATAGGTTATGTTATGCTTTTCAGTAACAGTTGTAAATGGATCCAGCTTCTTTTTACGGGAAAGGACGGAAACGTGTTGCTCTTCCTCCAATAAATCAGGATCAGTCTGATGGTGATGATTCTAATGATTCTGATCCTGAATTATTGGCTGAGAATAGTGATGATCTGGATTATGTGTCAGATGTTCCCTCAACTTCTGGAAGCACTAGAGTATTGGTAGTCTAGGAGACAGATATTGAATCAGAAAATTATGGTGAGTACCTATTTTTATAGTATGATGTTAATGGTAGGCAAGGAACAAAGTGCAATGCTCTGGCACTATATTATTTTTCTTTTCTGTGTATTTTTAGAAAGAAGTTGAAGTCAACAATCTGCTTCAGCTACCAATAGCAATAGGCCTACATCTAGAGAAAGAAATTTCAAATGGATAAAAGAGGATATTTCTTTAACTGTTGAAAAACCCACAGGAGTTTTTGGGTCCGAATGTTTAACACCTCTTGAATATTTCAAGTGGTTCTGCAGTACTGAGTGTATTCATCATATTGTAGCTCAATCTAACTTATATTCAGTTTCAACAAACTGGATCTTCAGTGAATACCAACTCAAGCGAAATGGAACAGTTCATAGGGGTTTTGATATATATGGGTATAATTGTAATGCCTTCATACACATACTACTGGGCTCATGCAACTAATTGTGAAAAAAATTCTCAAATATTTAGTCTGAAATTGCGGAGGTATATTTATTTTTCGAATAATGAAAATTCAGATGATTCACAAGACCAGTGTTTGATATAATTGTTGAACATTGTCGGAAACTAGAACCAGAACAGGAACATTCCATCGACGAGATGATGGTTCGGTATAAGGGAACCAGAGCTGGAAATCTTAGGCAATACATACAGAATAAGCCTCACAAATGGGGTTATAAAATTTTATGACCACCAATTTGACAGAAGAGGAAAAATGTTTGGAATTGGAGGCCAAGTGGTCATTATGCTGTGCAAATCACTGCCGCCAAATTTGAATGTGAGGGTCTATTTTGACAACTTCTTCTGCACACTTGAACTGATTATCTTCCTAAAAAATGGGAATATTGATTCTCTTGGAACCCTCAGAAAGAATAGATTGGAAGGCTGCCCTCTAGAAGAGGTGTTGCAGAAAAAAGATTGTGCATACATTTTACCAAAGATTATGCATAAGATTATCTGTAACTATATATGCACTTAGTCAGGCAATGTTGCCTACAAGCAACATCTTGTAATTTGCATACCTTTTGTTAATAAATGTTAAAACTTCAACTGGTGTCTATTTTTATGCTGTTTAAATCAAGTTACCCGCAAAAATAATGTTTTTGAAATGTATTTCTTCTCTTGCCAAATAAAGGGTTATAGACACATTTGCGTTATTACAGTTTTGCAACTTTTTTTACAGATAGGACGCTTTGATGAACATTTATGCATTCTGTTTCATCGTTATCGACCACTCTTTTATTATAATACGGCAATAAAACGATTTTGTTGACCTTCACTCTCGAAACGTCGTGCTGTTGTGACATGATCAAATTCATTGGAGCTATTATTATTTTACAGTTTTTAAGACAATTTACATAAATGTCAAATTTCATGTACTGCTTAATAGCGCTTTGTTTTATTCCTTTAATCTTTTTATCATTCCTCCATCAACATCGGGACCATACATCTTAGGCCTCAGGCCAACAAATCGTTGGATGATTTTTCCGCCAACTTCATATCTAAACCTTTACAACGCCTTTTTGTTTTGAGAGCAGTGGCACATGTGGCTTGCAGGGTAATCAGATGTATCCGGATGTTACAGAAATCGTAGTTTATCCCTGTATACGTCAGAGGTTGTAACTCAATGAATGAAGGTGTCAGTATCCATGTACATGAGATTCAGTTTTTCAATTGCATATTACGGCAATAGCACATCATATTGATACGAGTACATGAGTACCAATATGAGACATTCAACACGCTCATTGCGATGTGTATTGGCTTGTTGAATATAATCGGTCGTGATGCCATGTGAATAACTACCAGGTGAAATCCATATATGCTTTTATCGATGAATGGTGGCTTAGCAATCAGCTTTTCCATGTATTCCATTCCATTTCGTATATTCTCCATGGTTTTACCAAACATAGCATAGTTGAACAGATTCTACAGATTCTTTTCAAAATCATTCCTAGCGCGTTGTCGTAGCTCGTTATTAAACGCCATGTAAGGTTTTAATACGATTGTCGAAATTGCAGCACACTATCGATTTTTATTAGTGGTAGACCATTTAATAGCGCATGTTTTAACGTCATTTTGTGTATAACATACTTCTTTCTGCTTCCAAGGTGCGCAATTAGCTTCTTTTCACTTGAATTATCAGGTTTCAGACACTCAGGCAGGAGCGGCAAATCATTATGAAGATCATGGAGTTCTCTGGCATAATCCACATCAACTTCGAACATATATCCAAGAGAATCATATTTTTGGTGTTTCTATATTAATATTGTCAGGAGAAACCCACTGAAGTCCTCCATAAAGTGGTGGATGCTGCATTATCCAGCATATTGGTCATTTGCTCCTTTGTATGTAATAAATTGAGTTGGTTTATCAGGATCGAACTTCTCCATGTAGACATTATTTGCATGAGCATGCCGATGGAAAACTTGACATAATCCTCCTTTTATGCCAGACTCCAACATTAGACTTTGCTCATAATCCAACATAATCCAATAATAATTCTAGCTCAATGCCGGTATACAGAAACCTAGCATCCCAAATAACCCCTGAAGATGTAAAGTAATGAGGGGGTTTGCTCTCTCAAGGCTTCAAATACATCGGCGAGAAAAACTACATCAGAGGTTATGTAGAGGTCACTGCATTGTCCGGGATTTCGCGTATTAAACTACGCCCATACATTTTTAGCATGTTCATAGTCTTGATGATTGATTTTATCCTCATTTATTTTATTGTAGAACGACCCTTAGAAGGAAAGCATGTTTCTTTCAAAACATGCCAAGACGTGGTGTGGCCGTAGGGGAAGACTCCTTTGCCTATCACCAAACTCTTTTCTTCAAAGTACTTACACGTGCCAGGAAACGATGTTAGTGTTTTTCTTAGTTTATCTAAGCTTGAACTGCGGAAACGGTATATATCCACAAACCGAAGCTTAATGTTTCCAACATGCTTCGAGAATTAAACATACTCTTCTTCTGAGCACGGAATCAACTCCTCTTTTTTCTTGTACATCCTAACTGTTTAACGATGAAATGTGAATTATATCCGCTTAAAGTTGTGCATGAAGACCGGAATATAGTTAGGTGTTTTGCAGGCTAGATTACACTTATTATGAAGACTTCCACGACATTCACCATTCAAATGATCATGATCCCTAACCTTCCAGTTCTCTTCAGTGAATATTTTATTACACAAGCAGCATTCTGTAGAAGACTCGAAATCCTTCTGTTGTTCATCCGATTGTTTCAGAGTTTTAGAAGATTTGTATACACAGCTAGCCTTCTTTGCAATGAATATTAGGTAACCCATAAACTTCTCAGTACATAGCCTCAGTATACATAAGGCGCAGTAGATGAATCAGTCTCTAGTGGCTCAACAGATGACGCTGCTTTAACGTAAACAGCGAAACTCATAGGGCGTTGTGTAGGACGCTTCTGAATTAGACTCACACGAGTAAATAGGACTGAGAACACTCTCAAAATCTGCAAAGATCACATACGGGAGTTTCAGCATTCTTTCAGCGTTATTATATATATATATATATATATATATATATATATATATATAGGCATAACTATCCTAGCGATAGCATGATATCTGCAGATGGTAGCTGGTAGCATGTTCCTGCAATATTTCCCCTCCACTACGTCCATAACGATCATCAAAATGAGTGAAGCAGCGTTTACAGGTGTACACTTGCCCGTCATGTTTTGTCTTTTCTTCTAGAATAACCTTCTCAAAGTTCTTGATGTATACAAGGTGATTCCTACGCTCAATCGAAGAAGATCGTGTTGGTCTAGCAGCTTCTGTTCCACAACCTATATTGGACACATTGCTGCCTTTCATCCAGTCCAAATACGTTATGGATATAATGTGTTTCTTCTCGAATGCTGGAATTCCGGCCAATTTGTAGGAAATATATTACACGAGAAGTTTATATGCCTCCCCCTACCTTATATTTGTTTGCACTTTGAGGCTTGTTATCGACGAATTTTGCGAAATGGTGTATGAAAAGCATTTCTCATCACGATTCTGAGAGTTCACACAAGCTTTTTTGCCTCTATAGATGCAGGTAAAGAAATGTTTTGCGAAATGGGCTATGCTTGTCAATTCGCAGGTGTGTCCCTTCCACAGTAAGTAGTCCAATAGCTTCCTTTAAGTTCTGATTCCTCCATTTCAGTGACCGGTTTCTTGTACTTCGCCGCTAGAACAGTGTCTAAATAATTTTCTAGAAACACTGCCTGATTCCTGGTTTTGAAGTCTTATCGGTAGTTTCTCCAGGATTATTTACAAATTGACACTCACCTAGAAGGTTAATCTGTTTTATGTACAGAGAGCTATGTTTGAACAGATTGTATAATCCTATGATTAGCCTCTGCAGCCAAGTCTTCATACCCTAGTTAGAATTTCATCGGATGAAATAAGAATTCAACCGTCCTTTAAACACTGTTTTATAGTCTTTCATATTGCATTCATTGCCTATTATAGTCAATAGTTGGTGTTTGGTAGGCTCGATTTTTGTTTTCTTCAGGGCCATACATGCACCGCAATATTCTTCATGACGACTTCCATTGCAACTACTGCTAAAGGATGCAGCTCATTGTTTACATTTAAAGAGTTGACCGCAGTTCAATTCACGCCTTCTCTTGTTACATCTCCTTAAAAATCTTTTACCACACTTAATAGAGCTATAGTTAGAAGAGGAATTTGGAGATGCTCCGCTAAATGCAGCTTGCTGCATTTCTTCAATCTAATAAATTGATATAAATCAGATTAAAAGGTAAGTACTTTTCTGGTCTTCACACGTTCTTCTTGCTATTAATAGCTGGTTTCACTAAGAGGAGCTGATTTGAAGAAAACTGGTACAATGAAGATCTATTTTTGTTTCTACTATAGATCATTCCTATTTATACCAGCAGCAGTCCTTGTGATTTCATAACTTTTCTGTGTTTTCTGTTCGAGTTAGGTCGTGTATTTAATATATTTCGTTGTTTTATTAAGGTGAATATCAGACGCTGTTTACCTGCATGTTGTTAATACATTTTATCGTTTTTATATACTTTTATCCACATAAATGCATGAATTATCATTTAATCGAGGATTAAACATATAAAGATGAAGAGTTTGTCATTCATTTTCAGTTATTATTCCACGTAAATACCGTTCGTAAGGATAGTGCATCTGCTTCCACCCTAAAACCGGTTTTCATGCCTTAACCTTAAACCTGTTCTTCTTAGCCTACTAAACATCGCCCCCAAATAGCCTGTTTTCAGCATGTCTATCCTCGCATCATTATGTTCAGACATGCTCTCCTTTTCCCCGCTAGTATAGAACATTCATATTTTTATAGGTTTTAAAAAGGTTAAATTATGTCAGATGCATGTCTTTGTATGTTTTAATACCTTTTTATATAATTTTATAGGAATAAATCTATATATTTTTATTTACACTAGTACTGTACACGCGAAGTTCAAAGCCTCTCATTCATTCCCTGTCATTTCCTCATAAAGGCAATTCAACAGGTTAGCGCATCTACTTCCCCCTAAAAAATCTGGTTTTTGCAATACTTTGCTCCTCTTTAAGTCTCCGCTTATATCAATCGTGTATACATACCCAGGGTAGCTTCTTAGACACACCCTTATCGGTTCAAGTATTATTTAATTTAGTTGCATTTTCTCCAAGTTTTATGTATTCGAAACCTATGCCGCTAGGATTAAGTCCTTGTATACGGCTAATTCATCATGCTAAATGCATTAATATACGCGCTACATGGGTTATTCAGCTTTAAAAGTTCCACTACACATAACATCCTAAAAAGTCCTCTTATGAAAGTACATGAATCCAACCAGTGCTCTTTTTATAAAGTTATTAGCCGGTTTACTATCCCAGCAATTCCACCTTCGTGTGTAAATTTATTTAGTCTATATAACGTTCTAAAGGCGGACCCTTCATAGATTCTAACAAATACCCTAATGATGTCTATTTTTTTTTTGGTGTGAATATTCAAGGACAGAGGAGGAGGCAGGCGTTTTCCGTTTTATTCACTCTCCCTACGTTAATTCCTCCAAGAGTTATCACCCTTGTATTTACAGTCCAACGAGCCAGGGATCCAAGAGGGCCCTTTAGGCTAAGAAGTACTTATAACCTAAAATGATTATACTAAATGCATCAGTGTGTTCTTTTTCCCGTTAATGTCGGTCCAAAAGTTGAGGATTACGCTCAAAACTTAAAATGTCATCGAAACCTATACATTTGAACCAAGGACCTGCAATCATAATTTATCTCAAAACTGTTGTCGTGTAATAATAACTGTGTTGAACGTTTCATTCCATCTCGTTACGACTAAAAGATGCCGGGATAATTATTTTTAAGATTTTGCTAGCACAACGGACCTTCAGGTATATCTGTATATGTTGAAATAATTGTCCGTGTACTGAATAAAGTTTATTCCAAGAAGTATGATACCGGTAGCAGCACTATTTATTACTTTTTTTTAAAAGCTAAACAGCTGGACCAACTTCAGAACGTGTCAAAATGTTATAACTGACCAATCCAGTACCAACCAAACAATACACTGCTGAGTTTTCGAGTAGAAAATCTTCGGCGTCTTGTGTTTATTCTCAGGCTTCAGCCAAAACGCTCATTTCATTTCATCAATCCTAACGACATTGGACTGTATACAGATAGACAGGTAAGGGTAAAGAATGGTATTTCATTAGTTGTTTTAAGATTTGCATAGTTGCTTTATATGCTTAAACTCATGTATTAAAAAAAGCGCTTGATTGCTTTACCACATCAATAGATCATGAAATACCGGCCCCGAGTACTTACTGCTCGCCCACCACGAGCAGATACAACAACTAGATAAATATGTAATATTTAGGTAATAAAGAAATAACAAATAAACTGATGCAAACGCTCATAATTATTTGCTAAACGGAGTCGCAACAGCTTCGCAACAATAGATAACAACTGAAGGACAACAATGGGCAGTCTAGTACTTGCGGTTGAGTTTTACTGTGCGCCATTCTGTACAACCTTATTTACTCGTGTTTATTCGATGCTGTTAATCAATTGAACATTTTCTCATTGAAATTACGTACAGTGCAACTTATATAGACAAATCAGACCAAAGCACCGTACATTAATTACAATAGAGGACAAAATAGCTCTACAAAGTTGATAAACCAAATCGCATTGGCCATATAGATACTGGGATATTTAACTACGGCATTTTAGCTCTTTTTAACTGATTTCGCGCCATTTTGTGCGTATTTAAGACTTTAAAGCTGGTATTTTAGACTTTTTGCTCATATTTTACAATGTTTTCTATTGACTTTTGACGTTTAATAAGCATTATAGAATGTTTTTGTGTTATTTTTCAGCGATTGTAGTGTTTACACATGCATTTTTCAGGATTTGTAAGAGCATCTTTTTGCATACTACTACATATTCAGATGATACCTTGTGAAGCGAGGGAATGTGTTTGCATGGATTACAGTCTTACTTATGCTGTAAATCTAACATAACCTAACTTTTCGTGTCCTCATATTTTTTATTTGTCTTTTTGTATGATGTCTCTCTTCCTAGGCTGTCACTAGAAGAATACCTTAAGCCTTTGAGGTCGAAGTGTTAACAGTTTAGTGAACATTATGATTTCTCGTGTTTTATTCGCATTTTGTTGTTTTTTATTTTATTTTATTGAAGATGTTTTTTTCTCTAGAAAAATGACCTCGATATTTGTTGTTTTTCGCCTTTTGTTGTTTTTTATTTTATTTTATTGAAGATGTTTTTTTCTCTAGAATAATGATCTCGATATTTGTTGTTGATGTTGCTGTTACTGTTGAAGTGTTGAGCATATTCTCTGACAATATGTTAGTATTTTTAGCTTTCGGTCTTTGTATAAGATATCTAGAATATGATATTAGGTGTTTGTCCTCTTTTATTTGGGTTTGAAACTAGTTTTGGAAATTTATTCTAATAGCAGAGTTCCCGCCGACCTTCATTCTTATTCTTCTTATTCTTATATCTTTATGTGTCCTTTACTAGGTGCATGGGAGGATTTCAAGTGTAAATTTCAATTTTTTTACTACGTTGACGACGATGAGCAATGCATGTAGTATTCTCTCATGATACGTTCACAACTTTGTAGTGCCCATAGGCATAGGTTGATTTTACATCAGCAATCACTCTTTCATCATCATGGGGCGATAGAGGAATTTTTTTTTTTTTTACTTTTACAGACGAAACAGTGTGGTGTTTTCACATGATCAAATTAATAGGAGTTTTTGGTATTTCGCTGCTTTTAAGATAAAGTACATAATTTCCGAATGTGATGAACAGCTTAGTAGCGCTTCGCTTTATACTTTTTGATAATTCCTTCAAGAATGTCGAGTGCATACATCTTAGGTCTCAGTCCAACAAAACGTTGGATGCTTTTTCCGTTAGCTCCATCTTTACACTTACCCAACACTTTTTTGTTCTGTGTGGAGTGGCACATATGAATTACAGGGTAATCAGATGCATCTAAATGTTCAAGATTTGATCCTGGTATATGTCAGCTGTTGTAACACGATGAATGAAGGAGTCCGTATCCATGTACATAAATTTCAGGTTTTCAGTCCCATAATATGACAATAGCATATCGTATTGGTATTGGTATGAGTACATGAGTACATGAGGTATCGGCTTGTTGAATACAGTCTGTCGTGATGCAATATGGGCAGCTGCTAGGTTAGGTCCATATATACTGCTGTCGATTAATGCAGGCTTAAAAATCAGCTTTTCCATGTTTTCTGTTTGTCACAAGGCGTATATCCTTGCGAATTCATGTATTCTCCATGATTTTTCCAAACATAACATTGGTGAAGAGTTTGTATAGGTCTTTTTCCGTCATTTCTAGCCCGTTGCCTCAGCTTGTTATTAAACGCTATGCAAGGCTTTAACGAACATGATTGTTGAAATTGTAGCACAACGATAGATTTTTGCTAGTCGTAGACCATATGACAGAGCGTGTTTTAACATCATGTAATGTACAACATTTTCCTCGAGTTCTTGTGTTTGTTGACACTTTGAGGATTCTTTTGAATGTACGGTGCAAAGATAACGTATAAAAAGCGACTCTCATCACGATGGTTCCGAGGGTTCCAACAGTGCAAACACATTGATAGATATTCCATTTTTGTTTTCAAATGTCGGGATTTCAGACAAAGGCGTTGGAAACGTAATACAGGAGAAGTCATATTTTCCCTCCAGTTTCATGTATTTGTTGACACGTTGAGGATTCTTTTGAATGTATTGGGATAACGTTTAAAAAGCATCTCTCATCACGATGGTTCTGATGGTTCACATACGCTTTCTTTGATTCTATAGATGCAGGTGGAGGAATATAACTGCTTCCGCAAAAGGGATTGTACTTGTTAATTCAAGGGCGTACCCCCTCTATAGCAAGCAGAGCCTAATTGATTCCTATTAGCTGTGATTCATTCATTTCAGCATCCAGTTACTTGAATTTCGTCTCTAATATGGTGTCTAAATCAATTTCTAGAAACACCGCACGATTCCTGGTTTTGAAGGTCTTGTCTGTAGTTTCTCTAGAACCATTTACAAATCGGCATTCCACTAACTGGTTAATCCTCACACATTTGTGCATGGGGAGCTCTTTTTGAACAGAGTGTATACTTCTATGTTTAGCTTCCTGCAGGTAAGTCTTCATGACCTTCCTCAAATTGCATCGGATGAAGTTAGATTTAAGACATCCTACAGACGATGTCTCATATTCTTTCATGTCACACTCATTCTGCATTGTAGTTAATAGTTGGTGTCTTCTAGGCTCAGTTTTTGTTTCTTCCCGTGCCATGCCGACACCACAATGGTCTTCATGTCGACTCCCATTGTAGCTGTTCCCGAAGGTTTAGGCATAATGTTTACATTTGAAAAGTTGACCGCAACTCATTTCATGCTGTCTCTTGTCATAACTCCTTAGAAAGCTTTTGCCACCCTTAATACAACTACAGTGAGAAGTAGAATTCGTAGATGCTTCGTTGATTGTAACTTTCTAAATGTCTCCAGTCTGATAATTCCTGCTAAATATGATTAAAAAACCAGCCGTTTCTCACTGTAACACGTCTTTGTTGCAATTGATAGCTAGTTTTGCAAAAGGAACTTATGTGCACGAAGTAAACTGCCTCAATGAAGTCCACTATTTTTTTTTTTTTTTTGGAAAGGGGGAGACAGGAAGAGAGTTGGAAGGGAGAAAGATCCTGAGTTATTTCCTCAGAGGGAGAGCCTGGTGAAAGTAAGGAACAATAGTCGAGGTAAAATTGAGGAGATGGAAATAGAAGGAAAGGGGATGATGGAGTACCGCTTATGCACCTCCGTTAATAAGGGCAGTCTGCGTTGCTGCCGGACGATATCCGGGAGCGGGTAAAGGAAGGATAGCTAGGCATTACCCATGGCCCGAAGGCCCTGGGTAATAGCACGTAGGAAGTAGGAGGTGGAGTGAGGTAGAAGTAGGGTGAAACTTTATTTTGTTGCAGGGTGGGTGGCTGCATTAGTTTCTTGAGTAGCTCTCATGAAGTTGTATGGCGTAAGTGTTGGCTGGATTGGAGGGGTCAAGCATCCGTTCTGGTACATAGATGGTGGAACGTCGAGTTCTGGAGATGCGCCGAGGCTGCTGGTTAGTAGCATCAGTATTTGTGTGTGAGTTAGTGTTGAGCAGCTGCTCAGTACTAGAGTGTGAGGTATAGACCTGTGTGGTCTGTGTTGTTGCGTCGCATTGGCTTCTGGGTGTTGTGGAATGTTGCAGGAGAGTGGCTTCTATCCGGGTGAGTTTTCTGTGGGAACTGTGTAGGATGTCAGTGTTGTCAGTTCCTATTCTGTCAGTAAGTGTGGTGGTTAGTAGGTCAAGGCCGTCTTTGGTTGCGAAATCGTTGAGTCGCGCTGTGCAACTAGTTGCGAACGTCCTCAACACATTTGCAGTAGCGGCGGTGGTCTGCTGCAAGTCCTGGAGCCCGGACTCGATTGTGTGGAGTTTTCTTAGGGTGGCGCTCTGGGTCTCCGTAATGGCGGCGGAAATGGCAGTCAGCGTCTCCTCCAGGAGAGCCAATCGGGAGTTGATATGCAGGACCTCAGAGTGGAGGTCCTGCACGGCATCCTTCATGACACTGTCGGGCGGCGCTGCTGCTGGTATCAGTGGAGTGATGGTGGCGGCTGGTGTGACCCTCGCTGTGTCTGCTGAGAGCGTGGCGGCGACGGTTGTAGACAAGTGCTGTGTGCGGCGGCTGCGAGGATACAGCGGGCACTGCGCCTGACCCGTGAAATGGCCGAAGCCATCACAGGTGGCGCAGTACCTACGGCGGAGTCTCAAATTATGCGCTGTGCATGAGGCGGTGACTGTTGGAGCACCACAGTAGTGGCACCTTGGATTTGCAGAGCATGTTTCGGCGGATTGGCCAAATTGGCAGCAGCGGCGGCATGGAGTAGGCCTGGGTTCTCGGCTGGCCTCTATGCTAAGGCGCCGCCCAAATATGGGCAGGCCCTCGCGCAGGGCAGCCTCAAAGTCCCCGGCCACGGCGAACACAATCCGCACTAGAGGGGAAATCCCCCTGGTGGATATTATCCTTGTGGCCCTCATTACTGAGGGCCATCTCTGGCGTGCTGCGGCGGTGATGAGCCTAGTAGATAGGTCTCGAGATACACTCCGAATAACAGCAGTGTACCTCTCGAGGAGTAGCGGCGGTGGCGGCAGATGCTGTGGAGGCGTCGGTGCTGCGTTGTATGGTGCGTCGGTGGTGGCTGGAAACTCTGGTGCTGAGGTGGTGCCGGGAGTAGAAGGCGGCATTTGCCGGGTTTCCTCGGTGGTGGCTGGATGGCTGGCCGGCAGGTGCGGCTGCATCTGCCGGCATTCTGCGGCGGCTGGAGGCGGAAGGTTGGCACTGTTCTCAACCAAGAAGGCCGGCTGGCACTCGGCTGTGGCATCGGCGGTGGTGGTTCCATTTCGGCGTTTCTTCTTGGTCATGATGATCTGCGGCGAGGTTCCACTATAGATAGCCCTCCTATTTATACCAACGGCACGGACCGATTAGAAGGTCACGCGATCCCTACAATTTCTTTACCCCGGTGTTTTCTGTGTTTTCTGCTCAAGCTAGTCCTCATATTTTAGAACATTTAAAAAGTTAAATTATATGTGAGACATGTGTCTTTATTTTCATGTTTTAATAGATTTTATAGTTTTTATATACTTTTATCTGCTTAAATCCATTAATTATTATATCATTGAGGATTAAGTCTATGCAGTTGAAAGTTCAACATTCATTTCCCGCTGTTGTTCCCCATAAAAGCCGTTCGCCAAGTTAGTGCCTCTGCCTCCCCCCTAAAACCGGTTTTCATGTTTTAACCCCTGAAATGTTCTTCCCATCCTCATATGCCGCTTCTTAGCATCACCCCCTGAAAATCAGTTTTCAGCATGTCTATTCTCGAATCATCGTGTTTTTTTCTTGTTTTTTTTTTTATTTATAAAACCGGAGTCTGGTTAGGACTCCGGCGCTCTATCCCCTATTTACATCCGCCCCCTTATGATTACTGGTTTTACTGCTCCTTTACACAAACACATACACATTGCACAAACATATAACACCCATGCCCAAGGCGGGACTCGAACCCACGAAGCACTAAAGCGAGCGTGGCCATGGGGACCGGCTCCTGTTCAGACATGCTCTCCTTCCACACCATCCACTACCCGCGATAGAAGGATAGCAGCTAGACCAACTATATACACTTTCCCCACTAGTAAAGCAGACCCATATTTTAGAGGTTTTAAGAGGTTAAATTATATACCAGTCGCATGTTTTTGTATGTTTTAAATTTTTTTTTTAGTTATTATATACTTTTATATAGATAAATCCATACATTTTCATTTTTGGTAGTGTTTTACCACTGCGGCACCGCAGACGACACCTTTTCATTTAAACTAATATTGAGCCTGTGAAGCTAGAAGCCTGCCATTGAATAACCTGTTGTTTCCACATAAACGTTATCCAACGAGTTAGTGCTTCGACCTTGCGCTAAAAATCCTGTTTTCGTCATAGTTTCCCTAATTTTTAAGTTTCCGCGTTCTTATATAGCCCCAGTGCAGCACCGTAGGCACACCCCCTATCGGTTCACGTATTATTTAATTTAGTTGTATTTTCTTCAAGTTTTAGGCATTCGAAGCCCAGACAGTAAGAATTAGGTTGCTGTATATAGCTAATTCAGTATGTTAAGTCCATTTATATACACGTTCTAGGGGTTATTCAGCTTTAAAAGTGCAATGCATATGAAATCCTAAAAGAACCTCACATGAAAGGAGCGGAATCGAACCCCGGTTCTTTTTATAGTTTTTGAACGGTTTACTATCCCAGTATTGGAATAAATGTAATGCTATAAATATGCGGCAGTTTACTTTAGTGTCCGGGATTCGATGTGAAAACTTATACCTGATTTTCTCAGGAACTTTTGGTCCTAGCATAATGGAACAGTGACTGCATAGTGACTATTATTACGCTACATCAGATTAAGTTATAATTTACAATCTACAGTCCTTGGTTCGAATCGATAATTTTTGACGACTTTTTTGAGTTTTCGGTTGAATACTGAACTATAAGGCCTAAATTAACATACAAAGCGAGTATTGATGATATTAACATACAAAATTATGATTCTATATTGATTTTTAATATAGAGGGTCTCGGTTCGATTCTAGGTTGAATATTGATGATATTAGCATACAAAATTATGATTCCAAATTAATTTTAATATAGAGGGTCTCGGTTCGATTCTACGTTGATGTTATGAAATTTTAATCCCTTATAGAGACTATACTAAGATTAAGACTTCGAATAAACTTTATTCGGTATAGAACATTTACGTGCAATAATTTAAATATATACAGATTTACCTGAAGGTTGTAGCTTTGAGCAACATTTTTAAAAACAATTATTTCAGGAACTGTTAAGCCTAACAAGACGGAGCAAAGCTTCCAACACAGTTATTATTACGCGACAACAGTTGTGAGAATAAATTATTATTATTGATGCTTGGCTCATATTTATAACTTTCGAGGACATTTTAAAATTTGAGCGTAATCCTCAACTGTTGGACCACATTAACAGGAAAATGTGTATATTGACGCATTTAACATATGCATTTAAGATACTAAGCACTTCTTAGTCTAGAGGACCCGCTTCGATCCCCAACTCTAATGGACTTTAATTCCAAGGTGAATAACTCTTAAGACGAATGTTCATGAAGCGAGAGAATAAAACGGAAGTGGGTGTCCCTTCCTCCATTCTTAAGTATTGATATAAATAAAAATAGATAACATTGGGACCTTAGTTCGAGTCTATAAAGGGCCCGCTTTTATGACGTCTAAACTAAGAGTGTTATATAGCTTAAATAAGTATACACATTAAGGTCCAATATTGGGATATTAAATAGCTTTATAAAAAGAACATGGGTTCGATTCCCCTCCTTTCACGGCAGGTCCTTTTAGGATTTCATACACACTGCAACGTTTAAAGCTGAATAACCACTAGAACGTGTATACATATGTACTTAACATACTGAATTAGCCATAAACAATAACCTAGTACTTACTGTTTGGGCTTCGTAAGCCTAAAAGTTGAAGGAAATACGACTAAATTAAATAATACTTGAACCGATAGGGGATGTGTCTACGCTGCTGCCCTGAGGTGATATAAGAAAGCGGAAACCTAAAAATTAGTGAAAATATGACGAAAACAGGATTTTTAGCGCAAGGTAGATGCACTAACCCGTTGGATAACGTTTCTTTGCAAACAGCAGGGTAATGAATGACAGGCTTCCAACTTCACATGCTCAATACTAGTTTAAATGAAAATGTGTCGTCTGCGGTGCCGCAAGTAGTGAAAGTGGGCGTTAAACACTATAAAAAATGAAAATATATGGATTTGTCTATATAAAAGCATATAACAACTGAAACAAGGATATTAAGACATACAAATATATGGGACTGGTATATAATCTCAATCTTCCTTTCTAATACTAATTGATTGAAAAATTCTTCATTACATACACAAGTGCTAGATCCAGTATCGATCCATACGTTCACCATCTTATTCATGACATTTATTTTGATTTGCGGGGGACACATAAGTTTATCTTGCTCCGACAAATTCTCTGCGTCACTTACGTTGCTTAAAATACTTAAATTACCCCATTGTGAGCGTTGCTTGAGGAATATGTTACGGCTGCAATTCGGAGTATAATCACAACCTTCTCCTGGTTTCCCGGAGGGTTTATAGCGCAAATTTTGTTTTGTGTGACGTCACTTTTAAAGCTTTCAGTAACCCGCATAGTTGGAACCGATTTATTTTGTGCTGTGTTTGATTCCCGGTTGATACATGGTTCTGGAGAACTTTTTCCCTCTTTTCCGAAATTTTGATTCATATTTTCGAATCTGTTTTCATTCCCTGCGTGGACGGAAAATTTCATTCTGCTTTGAAAATTTTGTGTAGTCATAAACTTTGGGTTAGTTTGAATGACATTCAACTTGTGCTCTGCAGAATTCCCATCACTACGAATTTTGTCGAAGCGGCTATTTCTACCGTTTCTTTGATTTGGGAAATCATTTCTGCCATTATTATTATTATTATTATTATTATTATTATTATTGCTGTTGTTGTGATACCTAAAATCACTTACATTTTTGATAGCGCCATTATTTTTAAAATAATTTAGCTCCTTATAGCGGTCACTGCCGTTTCCTAACCCTACTTTTTGAGCATATTTTAGTTCTGACTGTGCCCCTTCCCCGGGAAATCTTTCTACGTTGTCATTTTCCTGTTTGGTTACCTTTCACTTTGTACACTATTTTCCTTAGTATCTAACATGGTGAATAAATCTATAATAGTGGCGAAATCTTTTGGTCTAGCTACCACTAAGTTTTTATAAATGTCCTTTAGGAAATGTCTTATTACCGACTGCATAATTTCTTTTTCTGTCGGTCTTGGATTTAAGAACTTACACTTATTGGCAATTCTTAGAAAATAATCAGACATCCTGGTGTCCTTTCTGGGGGCAAATCTTGCAACTAATAATGCTAAGCGCATTTTATTTTGTACAGATTGACCCCAAAACCTTGATGAGCACAACTCTTTCAAATTAATATAGGTTTCATTGCTAGACAACGTTAACCGCATCCATTCTCGGGCACTACCTCTTAAAGAATTTCTCACAATGCTCATTCTGAACTCTTTAGGGATTCTTTTTATACTAAAGTAATGATCCAATTCTTTCAAAAATTGTATCGGGTTATCCCCTAAATGCTCATCAAAATTGGAGCTTTCACCTCACTCAACATCTGCTACTAACAGAGATGGTTGCCATGGTAACTAGCCATGTTACACTGACTCTCATCTTCACCTAAATGGGCCGCGCCGTGGCCAAGTGGTTAGACCACTTGCCTCTCACCTAGACGGCCGGGGTTCCATCTCAAGCGACTGCATGTGAGATTTGTGGTGGACAAAGCGGCGCTGTGGGCGGGTTTTCTCCGGATACTCCGGTTTCCCCCGCCATCGCATTCCACCGGTGCTCCATCATCATTCATATATCATCAGTGTCACCGCCTGCGGTGCCATAAGTACTTAAAGCGGGCGTTAAACACTACAAAAAAAAACCTTCACCTGAATGAACATTCTCTATCTCTTTCTCATACAAATTTCCATTGTATTTTTTATCACTACCAGTCTCAAAAAACCTTTTTTCGCTTCCATTGTTTGCTTCTAGATCTATTACCGGTTCATTTTCTCTGTACAAGATTGTTTTTACAGCCTCATTTATTTTCTTATCTACTTTTATTTGAAAATCTTTTAATTTGCTATTAGAATCCTTGATTTTCTCACCTATTTCTACTCCGATTCCTTCCATTTCTTTTCTCAAATTTATTCCCCCTTCTTCCACCTTTTTACTCAACCTCTGACGGTCTGATTTCATTTTGTGATTAACATTTTTTATACCAGAATCTGCTTTACTAACTTTAGTTCTTAATTTTACTGTTTCTTTTCCCCCCATTTTCAATTATTTCGTTTGCTTTCTTTTCAACTCTTTCCACTTCTTTCTTTACAGATAAATCCAGAACATTAACATTTTTATCTGTTTCTTGTGCATTTTTATCCGCTTTGGATTTCAGAGCTTTCACTGTCAAGTCTCTTTTCTCCAGTCTGGAGCTCAGCTCTGCATTGCTGCTTTTAAATCCAGCTCTTAACTCTGCACTGACTAATTCTATCCTTTCGTTGGTTGCAGCTATGTCTGCCTTAAGTTCGGTATAGTTAGTATCTATGTTGTCATTTGTCTCGTTTATTTTGGCGCTATTCGCCCACAATGCTATGTTAGTGGCTTCTACTTTCTTATTTGTTTCCCCTATCTTGGCGCTACTCGCCCTTAATTCTATGCTAGTGGCTGCTATCTTATTATTAGTAACATCTACAGCTTCCTTCATTTTTATCATCAGTTCCATAAGTGGTTGATAGGAACCAGCCGTTTCACTGCTTTCTGCCGCTGTACTTATTTCTCTTTCACTCTCCTTAGTAGATTTTATGTTTTTGCCACTTCTCAGTAACATCAAATGAACAAAGATAGGATGCCTACTAACACAATGTCTTTACAAGAAGAAATTACAATACACAAGAATGAAAATACATATTGTACTCACCAACAGGTAATGAAAAAAAAATTGTCTGAAGATGTAAAGTTTAAAAAAAAAAATAAATAAATAAATAAAAAAATAAAAAAACACACATATATGGAAATTATAGAACAATGAACCCAGCGATGACTCTTGATGGCAACTGAAGAATGCAATTGTTCACTTCACCGTCTGCGACTGCTAGCCGATTGTCACTGAAGGCCTCCTGGTTGTTATGAGATATCGGACGTCATCTCTCTCTGATTCCTGCAGGACTCTCGTCACCCGACTTCCTGAAGTTGAATCTGGCTGCTTCTCTTCCGTCTTTTGGATTCCCTCTTTGGTGATACACTGGCTTCTTTTATTCTTCTTTCTTTATTGTCTGGATCTGCTTTTCCTCGAACCCCTTTACGTTTGGCACCACATTTGAAGCATAATTTCCTCTTTGCGTGCGCTAAACTTGAACTAAAAATCTACTCGCGCTTATGCTTCGTTTGGAGTAGCAATCGACTCTTCTAAGGGCGTTTTAACGGGCTTGTTGCGCTTCACAGACCCAGACTACCTGGCGACTTCTTAAATAGTAAATCGCTAGAATTTTCCTTGCAGAATTGTAGTTTACTTTGTAATAATTTCATACAATTCTAAAGTGAAACTGCAATCGCTCGATGCTACTTATGTGCTTTGTTGAATGCGGCATATATTTGTACGCATATAATAATACGCGTAATCACCAAGTTGTGAAAAATCCTCTATATTTTTGACAACTGGCTTCACAAGCAAGAAAATTAACACGTAACTATTATACTTATTGTTGGAAAACAAAATCGCATAGAGAAAATCAAAACACTTGTACGCGACGAAAGCATAAGGAATAATAATAAACATTTGCATCCAGCGATTTCAACTTCAGAACGCAACAGAAAAAAAACATTTGAACATAAAATATTACAAAAATGACATGAAACTCACAAAATGTCGGCAGATTTTGTGGTTAGGACATAAATATTGCCTCAAACACCAACATCGCGACCACGTTTTTATTTATACTGACGGGTCGAAGAATGATCAAGGTGTTGGATATGCCTTTGTGGTTGACAACCAACGTCTTACTTTTCGTCTTTTACCTCAGTGTTCGATTTTTACAGCTGAGCTATTTGGTATTCTTTAGGCTCTTTTTATGTGCGGTGACATGCGCTACCACTTACTGCAATATGATCATATTCTGTGAGTGTTATACAAAGTTTTCGTCCACTGTACACTTACCACCTATTCGTACAGCGGATCCAAGATTACCTTCACTCCCTTTCGGCAGCAGGTCTAAGTGTGATGTTTCTGTGAGTGCCTGGTCACACGGGAGCAGCGGGAACCGGCACAGCTGATTCTGCTGCCAAGAGAGCAATTACATCTTCCAGGATATTTTCTTCTTCCGTTTCCGCGAGTGATCTTAAGGCGGTGTTGCGAGGGACCAATCTTTCTCGTTGGGCGACTGAATGGTCCAGAACTACTAGAAACAAGTTGCGGGTAATTAAAGCAGTCCCCGAATCCTGGAAAACCTCTTGTCGCGCCTCCCACGGAGAAGAGGTCATTTTATTTCGCTTCGTATCGGACACTATTATTTTAGCCACTGCCATTTACTGCGAGGAGAGCCAACTCCAGTTTGTCGGTGCGACGCAACCTTGACAGTGAAACACATTTTAACCGAGTGCCAATTTTTAGCTACAACGCGACTGTCGTTGAGTTTGCCGCGTAAAATGCGTGCCATTTTTGCGGCCAGCCTCGTAACTGTAGAACTTGTTTTATCCTTTATTCGACAGTGCTCTACGATTGCACGTATACAGTTTTAATTTCGTTCTACAGCTTTGAAACTGTTTGGTTTATTTATTTATTTTAACCACCTTAGGTTTTTTATATTTTATTCTCGGAGTGTTATTTCCTAAATTTTAATCCTCGTTTTAGCGTCTGTGTGCGTGCGTGTTTTATAGCATGAACTTTTACTCTTAAGTTTTATTTGATGCTTAATTTTTTGTTTCTTGTACCTCACAGGGCGCTAATAATCTTATAGGTTGGGCGCCCTAAAACCTTACTTCACTCTCTCTCATTCTCTCCTCTCTCTCTCTCTCTCTCTCTCTCACACACACACACACACACAAAGTATATAAAAACTATAAAATATACCAAAAACATGAAAATAAAAACACGCGTCTCACATATAATTTAACTTTTTAAATGTTCTAAAATATGAGGACTAACTTGAGCAGAAAACAGAGAAAAACTGGGGTAAAGGCATTGCTTAGATCGTGTGACCTAATCGGTCCGTGCCGTTGCTATCTATAGCTGAGGGCTATCTATAGCTGAACTTCATTGGGGCAGTTCGCTTCGAGCACATCAGCTCCTTTTAGCGAAACTAGCTATCAGTTGGACAAATACTTGTTACGGTGAGAAAAGTGCTGGTCTTTTTAATCATACTTAGACGGATTTATCAGACTGGAGACATACAGAAAGTTACAATCAACGAAGCATCTACGAAGTCTACTTCTCACTGTAGTTGTATTAAGGGCGGCAATAGCTTTCCAAGGAGTTATGACAATTGACAGTATGAAATGAGTTGCGGTCAACTCTTCAAATGTAAACAATATGCCTAAACCTTCGGGAACAGCTACAGTGGGAGTCGGCATGAAGACCATTGCGGTGCCGGAAAGGCTCGCAAGAAAACCAAAACTGAGCCTACCAGACACCAATTATTAACTACAATGGGAAATGAGTGTGACATGAAAGAATAGAGACGTCGTTTGAAGGACGTCTTAAATCTTACTTCATCAAATGCAATTCGAGCAAGGACATGAAGACTTATCTGCAGGAAGCTAAACATAGGATTATACAATATGTTCAAAAAGAGCTCCCATGCGCAAAGGTGAGAAGATTAACCTGTTAGTGGAATGCCGATTTGTAAATGGTTCTAGAGAAACTACAGACAAGACCTTCAAAACTAGGAATCATGCGGTGTGTCTAGAAACTGATTTATGCACCATATTAGGGACAAAATTCAAGAAACTGAATGCTGAAATGAATGAATCACAGCTAAAAGGAAACAATTGGGCTCTGCTTGCTCTGGAGGGGGTAAGCCTTCGAATAAACAAGTAAAATCCCCTTCGTGGAAGCAGTTATATTCCTCTTCCTGCATCTATAGGAACAAAGAAAACGTGTGTGAACCCTCAGAACCTCGTGATGAGAGGTGCTGTTTATGTGCTATTATTGCACAGTACATTCAAAAGAATCTTCAATGTGTCAACAAGCACAAGAAACTCGAGGGAAAATATGGCTTCTCGTGCATCAGGTTTCCTACGCCATTATCAGAAATTGCGACATTTCAAAACAAAAATAATATATCTATCAATGTGTTTGCACTGGATGAAAAGAAAGAACTATTTCCAATAAAAGTTGTAGAGGAAGATCTATGTGACCACCGAGACCTTTTTAACTGAGTGATAGAAATGATAGGCACCACTATGTATATAACATGAAGTTTGAGAAGCTCATTTGAAAACAAAAGACAAAACATACTGGCCAAATGTGCACCTGTAAACGCTGCTTCACTCATTTTGATCAGCAATATGGGCGCAGTGGAATGGAAAAATTGAAGGAACATGCTACTAACCGCAGGCAGTATGCTGTCGCTAGGATAGTTATGTCTACAAAGGAAACCTCTATCCTTCAGTTTAAAAATGTGAAAGGGATATTGAAACTCCCGTATGTTATCTATGCAGATTTTGAGAATATTCTTAGTCCTTTTTACTCGTGCGAGTTTAATCCGGAATCTTCCTACACAACACCCTAACAGAAGCATTCTCAAATGAGGTCCCTGTTTAAGTCAAATCAGCATCATCTTAAGCAGCTAGAGACTGATCTTCCTATTGCCCCTTATGTATACAGAGGATATGATGCTGCTGAGAAATTTATGGATTTTCTAATATCTCTTGCAAATAAGATTAGCAGCATATACAGATCTTCTAAACCTCTGAAACTGACAGACCAACAACAGGAGAATTTTGAGGCTTCTACTGAATGCTACTTTTGTAATAAAAAATCACTGACGAAAATTGGTTGGTTAGGGGTCATGACCATTTGACTGGCGAATCTCAAGGAAGTCTCCATAATGAATGCAATCTAGCCTACAAAACACCGAAATATATTCCTGTCTTCATGCACAACTTAGGCAGATATTCTCATTTCATCGTTAAGCTGTTAGGTTGTACAGGTGAAAGAGTGGAGGGGATTCCGTGCTCAGAAGAAAGGTATATTTCACCCTTGAAGCATGTTGGAGATATTAAGCTACGTATCCTCAGTTCAAGTTTGGATAAACTAACAAAAACCCTAACATCGTTTCCTGCGACACGCAAATACTTTTGAGAAGCAAAGGTTGGTTTGGTAACGCGCATAGGAGTATTTCCATATGATTGCGTCAGTCATAGTATATTTTGAAAGAAACATGCTTGCATTCAAAGGAAGCGTTTTGCAATAGATTAAATGAAGAGGAAATCAATGATCAAGACTACGAGGAATGTATGTGAACAATTGAAAATCCAAAATTTGGGAAAATACTAAGGCTGATACTTTAATCTCAGATGTACTTCTTCTCGCTGATGGGTTTGAAGCTATCAGAGAGCAAACATTGAATACTCATAAAGTTGATCCTGTACTATACTTTACATCTCCGGGTTTACCTTTGATGTTATGCTTTTGTACACCTGGATTGAGCTAGAATTGTTATTGGATTATGAGCAGATTTTCATGGTAGAATCTGACATAAGGGGAGGTTTATGTCAGGTGTCTCATCGGTATGCCCAGGCTAACAACACCTACATGAGGAATTTGATCCTGATAAACCAACTCAATTTATTACATACGCAGACGCAGATAACCAATATGGATGGGCTATGCAGCATTCACTGCCTTATTGAGGATTTCAGTGGGTTTCTCCCGATAGTATTATTGTACAAACACTATAAGTTGATTTTCTTGGATATATTTGCGAAGTATATGTGGATTATCCTACTGGGCTTTACGGTTTTCTTAATGACTTCCATTCTTGCCTGAGTGTCTAAAGCCAAAGAATTTAACTTTAAAGAAACTAATTACACACCTTGGAAGCAGGAAGAAGTATGTTGTACATTGCATGATGTTAAAGCAGGCACTCTCAAATGGACTACGACTAGCAGAACTCTTTTATGTGCTACAATTTCAACAATCGTGCTGGTTAAAACCTTACAAAGCGTTTAATAACAAGCTGCGGCAACAGGCTAGAAATGACTTTGAAAAGAACCTGTAGAAACTCTTTAACAATGCTATGCTTGGAAAAAACATGGAGAATATACGAAATCACATTGATATACGTCTTGTGACAAACGAGAAAGCATTGGAAAAGCTGATTTCTAAGCCTACATTTATCGACAGAAGTATACATGGACCTAATCTAGCAGCTATTCATATGGCATCACGACAGATTATATTCAACAAGCCAATATATATCGGATATCTCAAAAACTCTTATGTACTCATACCAGTATGATGGGCTGTTGCTGTATTATGGGACTGAAAACCTGAAGCTTGTGTACATGGACACGGATTCCTTCAGTCATCGAGTTACAACAACTGGCATATACCAGTACATAATGCAATTTCTTGAATATTTCGATACATCTGATTACCCTGCAAGTCACACGTGCCACTCCACACAGAACAAAAAAGTGTTGGGAAAGTGTAAAGTTGAAGCTAACGGAAAAATGAACCAAGGTTTTGTCGGACTGAGACCTAAGACGTATGCTCTCGACATTGATGGCAACTTTACTCTGCCACTGCTGTCTGCTGCTACATCTAAGTACGTTGAGAGAGTATGGTTGCCATCACTAACAAATTAAGAATTATCGTGGTCCAATATTACCGGTGTTTACCTTAAGACGCAGGAAATTTTATCCCTAACACGCGGTCTATACCGGAAGTGCAGGACCTAGATAGTCTTAACATTGGCAGTAGTAGTTTACGAAAACATATAAGAAATCAAAACATAAGTGATTAATATCCTTAGAAGAAAGAAATTTACGTAAAAGCTGGAGGGTGGAAAAAGTGATCCTTTAGCCAAGTTTAAGCTACCCTTCCGGGTATAAATCCAACTTTGAGAGGTTATCTATTATATGCTAAGAAGGGGAAAGCTTAAATGGATGATTCTATCACAAATCATCAAGAAAATAACAATTCTGAAACGCATTGCTTTCGCTTTAATGACATTTTATATGCATATTCGTTTAAGTGGAAATTAAACTAATATAAATGTACGCGTTAAAATTGCGTCTATGTTTTTGTTTATTCAATTAACTGTCAAGTATGAGTCGGAGCTTAGTGCGGTGAGTTATTCTTATGCCAGTACATATATTAATCTTCTTTTTGGTGGTCACCCGTTCACTCAGACGTAACTCGAGCAAACAGCGACTCCTTTCTCAGGGGGAATATAAACACTAGGTAATGTAGGCACTAGAACAGATTGCTGGAAGAAAACTCACTGAAGCTCTAATTGATACATTTATTATTATTGTTCGATATGTGATGGCGCTACTGGATCCAAGCGACACTACGCAAGTACTGAAATAAAAACCTGTCTATACAAGCTGTGTTGGAGCTTAAGAGCAAGGTAGTTATGGCACGTATACTTTTCGACTCAATCTTGTGGAATGCCTTGAGCATCAGTTCAACTCACTTAGAAACCAAAAAAAAAATATTTTACATCCGATGCATCTTTTTTATTGGTGGGAACAGATCGCACGGTTCCCTCGTGCTACACAATTTCACGGAAAGGCTGTTTATCCGGCAGGTCGAATTTGGTTCCCCAACACTAAAACAGGGTTCTTTGACAAACGAGCGAGGAACATTTTCTGACTTTTCACTATGCTTGACCTTATTTCTACTATAGAAATTATCTTCCAAGTAGAGGATACTTGCACAAATACATCGCCCCTCGGTGCAAAACTCAAGATTTCCGTCCGAGCTGAGGGAAAATATCGTTTGCTTTAAGCGTAGGTACCTAACTAAAACATATACATTTAAATACAAGACTATCAATAAGACAGGCATAATACAAGTGATTAGGGAGTTGAGCATGTATACACACAATAATACATATAAGATAAACACGAATAAATTAATATTGATAACGAGATAGTGGTGACAAATTAATTATTTAGTAATAGAAATAAAAAAATCTGATGTGTTACACTCACATAAATTTCTCTAGCTGCTCTGCAAACTGCCGACAAAAGATTCTTCTTCTTTCTACACCATGGTAATCGAGATAAACATTAGCAGAATATTCTTATTACATAGTTCCTTATAAGTAGAAGGAAACTAATAGTATGTGCTATGCTAAAGCGGTAGTCCAATGTTTTAAAAGTTATCGTTATGCGATTGTCATTGCAAATCGCTTCTTTGCTTGGCCTGGAGTAGAACAAAAGAAAAACGGACATTTCCTGTCTATGAAAAGTAAAAGTACTTCACAATTGCAAGCAATAACGAGCAATATCTCGGAAACGGTTTCCTCCACAACAAAACGTAAAGGACATAAATTCCTTGTTTTGACGTGATGTACATTTTTTGTGTGTTGAGTTTTTGTCTATCTCTTACGGTTTAGCATTTAAGAAAAATTCGGCAAAGTTCATGCAGAATAAAGAGCTCTACAGAGGCTATTCCCAGAAAATCTGAGATATACATTTTATTTGGTTGTAAATAGATTTAATATACGAATTTTAATCAAAATCGTTAGTGCCATTTTTAAGAAAATCAAAATTTTCGAAATTTTTTCCATGTAAATGGTAGTTTGTCCCGGAGGATTTTTGTTGTTGAAAATCTTCGTGCCGCATCCTTGGAAGATACTAAAACCTAAATTACAAGTTTGGTATTTAACGGTCTTTTCGTTTTGGGGCTATGCTGTCTAAAGACACACACACACACAGACACACACACGGACCTTTTTTTAAAAATCTGACGTGTTCCATTCACATGACTTTCTCTACATCTCTGCAACAAATTATTGTTAAAAAGCTTATGCTCCTATTTACTTCATGCTAATTGAAAAAAAAAATAGTAGAAATAGTCTTATTACTGGCTTCCTTGTTAAGTAGAAGCGAAATAAGAGAGTACCATAGGTTAAAGTGATAGCAAAAGCTGGTTGCTATGTGACTGAAGTTCCTTTGTTTGTACGGACAGGAGTTGACAAATTACTGTATGAGAAAAGTATGTTTTTTAAAGCTGAAACCTATAACGAGGAATATCTAAAAAAACGATCAACTCCACGAAAAAAAATTGTATATGACATCAGTGGCGTATCTAGAATTTGCTCTGGGGGGGTCAAGAATATTTTTTATAGCTGAAATTTTCTGGAGTTTGGAATAATGCTCCCTCTTCATCACGCCAACTTTAAAAAACTGCAATATGAATGGTCCTCCGTGGTTTAGGGCATGGTAGCCAATATCGCGGGTTCAGATCTGGAGGAGGGGGATGCTTGATTTTATTCGGGCATAAAAATGCTTAAATGCTAATCCTTCAGAGGGGAAATAAAGACATCAATCCCGTGTTGTAGATTTATGGCACATAAAACCTCTAAACTGATAAAGAGGAAAATTAAGTGCCTAAATGGGACGCTGTGAACTGTAGCATTAAAAAAAATTCATAAATAAAACTTACTCTCCTTTTTACATAATCAATACAAACTTATTTTTATTTTGGACTTTATATTTAATTTTAGACGATATAGCAGATTACCAAGAGCAAACTAAAGGAATGAAAGTTTCAGCAGTACACTTATTTGTGATCTAGTCGAGTATACTCCTGTCTTATATCGCTTAGTGTTTCATTAATTACTCAACCTTCATATTTTATGTTTAGCTTGTATTTTTAGTTTCTCTGTCACATACAATGTACATAATAGGTAGGGAAGATATTGCATTCCATCTAGGAATTTAAGGATAACATGTTATCCAAAATAAATGTTTTGAAGATACGTGAATCCCTGAAAAAGTGCTTTTAGAATAAGATCTGCGTGTGCATCTGTGAACAGTATAACTATAAACAAAAATAGGTTAAGTATCAAACTTGGTATCTGAGTTTAGCATCTTTCAAATATGCGACGCCAAAGTTTTTAGGAAAATTCGCCATCCATCCCAATCTACCGTTTATATGGAATATTTTTGAAACTTGTTTTCTCATAAATGGCTCTTAACAATTTGGATTAAATACCACCATATACTATACAAATTTAGAGGCAAACAAAATCTATCTATATATTAGGTTTTGTGGGAATAGCCTCTGATGCCTTCTTCATTCTGGAGAACTTTAGTATAAACCATAACATATAGATAAAAACTCATACTAGATTTCATTAAAATATTCTACGTTAGTAAATTTTTTGTAGAGTTAACCATTTCGGAGCTGTTCTTTCTTATCGGTACAATTTTTCCAATAATGCTTTTCTCAAATAGAAGTTCTCAATTTTTTTTTTTATTCACTCCTGACCATACAAAGAGAACGGAATGTCAAAGTCATCACTTGGCGAAAAACTTTTAATTGACTATTGCATTAACCTGATATATACCCTCATTTCTCTTGTATCTATAAAGAAATAACTTGATAATTATTATTCGAAAAATTATATGATAATCGGCCGAAAATTTGATACTATAATGCACTTATAAATCGGCTTTCCTAGTTCCTCAGCGGATACAGTGCCAACCATGAAATAACAATCACTTTAAAGAAAAATCAAATTTTGGGCAACTATAAAAATTGTCTTGAGAAGCTGGACATGTACCAACTATTTCAAGTATACCGCAAAGTCTAAACGTTTCTTTATCAGTTTAAACGCAATCAGTTGTTTACCTTGTTTTTTAACTTATAACATGGTTTATCTTAATGGTTTTATTAATGTTAAATACAATAATATTTCATTTCTATTTCTCTTACTTAAATCTGCCAGTGTCTACACCTCAAATAAAAATGCGATTTGGGTTATCAGCTTTGTGGACTTATTCTGTATTATGATTACAGTACGGTGCTTGGGTTTGATTTGCTTAAATAGCTGTTCTAGTAGTTAATATAGGAGAGAGCTCTCGCAGTGGCAAGTGAGCTTACACGGGAAAGATACGGAATACAAGGACGGTGTATACCCTAGCGTGAGCATTACATGATAAAGATAAGGAATTTAAGGAGGAGGGGAGGACATAACCTATGCTCAGAGTATGAAGGGTATTTGCCAGTCCTTTAGGGTGTTTTTCCAAGGTCTGCATTGTTCTTTTTATGTTTATCGATTGTTTGTACTGTGGGGGTGTTGTCTGAAGAGCTTTTTTTATTTCTTTGCAGTGTTTTGCTCTGCTTCTTGAATGTATAGGGAACGTTTATGTCCTTTCCAGGGTTTTGAGTGCCAGCGCAGCTGTTTCGAATGCTTTTTAATGACATTTCATGACACTTAAGAGATTTTAGGACTCTAGAACGGCTAGTTTCATGTGCTCATTAGAGATTTTTTTTTTTTTTTTTCCTCATTTCAACTGCTTTCATGCCACTTTATGGGTATTTAGCGCTCTAAACTAGTATTTTAAGTTCTTACATACATTTTACCTTAATATTTTCAGTGTTTTCTATTGATTTTTGACGCTTTAATAAGCATTTTAGTATGTTTAGGACTATTTTTCAGCGATTATAGTGTTTTCACATGCATTTTTGACGCTTTTATACGCATTTTAAAACTATTGTTCAGCAATTGTGACGTTTTTTCATGCATTTTAGGGATTTGCAAGATGATTTTAGTGTTTTCGCAGTTGTTTGAATGCTTTTTAATGACATTTCATATCATTTGGAAGATATTTAGAGCCCCAGGACAGCTAGTTTCAGGGGACTCGGCAGACATTTTTAGCTCTTTTTCACTGATTTTACGCCATTTTGTGGGTATTTGCAGCTCTAAAAAATTGTTACTTTAGGAATTTTTCTGACGGTTTGGCTTATATTTTGCCTTATTTTGCAGTGTTTTCTGTTGCTTTTTAACACTTTAGAAGTTTTTTTTTTTTTTTTCGTTTTAGACTATTTTCAGTGATTGTATGCTTTTTAATACATTTTTCAGGATTTTGATGGTGATTTTTAGCGTTGTCAGTGTTGCTTAGCATATTTTTTAATCTCATGCCATGCCATTTGCGGAGAGTTTTTAGGACTGTAGGACAGTATAGTGATTAGACATTTTGGATCTCTACCACACTTATCGAACCTTTTTATTGGTATATAACACTCTAAAACAACAGTTTTTGCCCTTTTCTAGCGTTTTGCTAATATTTAGAGTATACTGCGGTGTTTTCTAATGTTTCAGCGCTTTTATAGACATTTTAGCACATTTTGAATATTTGCTGTGTTTTGTAGTGCTTTACGCTTCCTTACAGATCATTTACGACTTTTAAAGTATTCAGAAATATAGACCAGTGTTAAACCCTCAAGCGACAACTATTTCAACTCGCTTTAATTGTATTTTTGGAAACGCTTTAAGAACTATGCCAGCGACGAAGGTGTACTGACGACATTTTTGTATACGTTTAGGAGCGTATTTGAAGCGCCATGATGTCTTGTAGTCCCTTTTCTTACGTTTGATAGTAATTTATCGCATGTAATGCTAGTTTATATCGTTTCTGTAATATCTTAAGCATTTTTGCAGTAATTGATGTCCTCGTTTCAGTGTTTATGACGCTTTTTCACACTATTTGTCACGATTTATAGCATTTTCATATGTTTCTGGTCATACAGCACATTCCGTGTTTTTACAATTTCGACATATCTTTTTGCGGTTTGAATCCTTAATGATTATTTCTGTACTGTGTTTCAGTACTTTGCAGTCCTTTATATTTTATATGCAGGTGCTAACTTGTGAAGCGAGAGGATAAGTTTACATGGTTTCAGTCTTTCTGAGGTTGCAAATCTAACACAGCTTAATTTTTCGTTTCTCCATCTCCTTATCTGTCATTTTGTATGATTTCTTGCTTTTTGAGGCTGACACTAGAAGATGCGTCTAAGCCTTTGTTGTCGAGGTGTTTATCGATTTGTGAACATCACGATTCTTCGTCTTTTGTTGTTTTACAGCCTGTTTTATTCTATTCAAGATGTTTTTTTGGTAAACTAATGATCCCGTCTCGTTTCCTTGTTGATATTGTTGTTTCTGTTGAAGCGGTGGACAAATTTTCTGATTTCTTACCTGTCTTTCCAGGTTTTAGTTTGCATGTGTTCTAATGACAGAGTTCCCGCCACCTCTCATTTTTATTCTTCTTATTCTTCTCTCTTTGTATGCCTTTGCTATATGCATGAGTGCTTGGAGTCTAAGCTTCAATTTTTGCTATCACGATACCGATGATTAGCAATGTATGTAGTTTCTTACATTATACGCTCACAACTTTGTAATGACCATAAGCATAGGTTGATGTTCCATCATCAGCAATCAGTATTTTATCATCATGGGGCGATAGAGCGATTTTGTTGACTTTTATAGACGAAACGTATTACTATTATGACATGATTAAATTCATAGGAGTTCTTATTATTTCGTTGCCTTTGAGACAATCTACATAACTGTCGAATATGATGTATTCCTTAATAGCACTTCGTTTTATACCTTTAATCTTTTTAATTATTCCTCCATTAGTATCGAGAGCATGCATCTTAGGTCTGAGTCCGACAAAAACGCTGAATGATTTTTCCGTTAAACTTTCCCATCACCTTTTGGTTCTGTGAAGAGTGGCACATGTGGCTTGCAGGGTAATCAGATGTATTGAAATGTTCAATAAATTGCATTTTGTCCTGATATATGTCAGAGGTTGTTACTGTATGAATTAAGGAATCCGTATCCATGTACATAAGCTTCAGGTTTTCAGTCCCATAATACGACAATAGTACATTATATTGGTATGAATAAATAAGGGTTTTAGAGATATCGAGCACGCTCATTCCAATGTATATTGGCTTGTTGAATATAATCTGTCGTGATGCCACATTAACAGCTGCTAGGCTAGGTCCATATATAGTTCTGTTGATGAATGCACGCTTAGAAATCAGCTTTTCCAATGTTTTCTCGTTCGTCGCAAGTTGTACATCCATACGATTCCGTATATTCTCCATGATGTTGCCAAACATAGCATTGTTGAAGAGTTTTTAGGGTCCTTTTCAAAGTCAATTCTAGCCTGTTGCCTCAGCTTGTTATTAAACGCTATGTAAGGTTTTAATCAGCACGATTGTTGAAATTGTAGCCCACGATGACTTTTGTTAGTCATAGTCCATGTGAGAGTGCCTGTTTTAACATCATGTAATGTACACATACTTCTTCCTGCTGCCAAATTGGGCAATTAGTTTCTTTACAGTTGAATTCTTTGGCATCAGACACTCAGGCAAGAAAGGCAATTCATTATGAAGATAATGACGCTCAGTAGGATAATCCACATCAACTTCGAATATATATGTCCAAAAGGATCACCTTATTTTAATGTTTCTATATTAATACTATCAGTAGAAACTCACTGAAATCCTCCATAAGGCAGAGGATGCTGCATATCCCATCTATTTTAGTTATTTGCGTCTTCGTATGTAATAAATTGAATTGGTTTATTAGGATCAAACTCCGCCATGTGGCTGTTGATAGCTTGGGCTTACCGGTAAGACACCTGACATAATCCTCCTTTTATGCCAGATTTCACCACGAGAAGCTGCTCATAATCCAACAACAATTCTGGCTCAATTCCTATATACAAAAGCATAGCATCCCAGGTAAGTCTCGGAGATGTAAAGTAATGTGCAGGATCAACTTTATGAATATTCAATGTTTGCTCTCTGAAGGCTTCAAAAATATCTGCGAGTAGCAGAACACCTGAGGTTAGGTACAGATCACTGTATACTCCCATATATGGGATATTCAACTGCTCCTATAAATTTTTAGCATGTTCGTAGTCTTGATCATTGATTTCCTTTTCATTTAGTCTGTTGTAGAACGCTTCCTTTGGAGGTAAGCATGTTTTTTTAAAACATACCATGATTTTAAGTAATCATAGGGAAGCACTGTTTGCGTGTCACCAAACTAATCTTCTCTTCTCAAAGTATTTGCATGTCTAAGGAAACGATGTTAGGGTTTTTGCTGCTTTATCCAAACTTGAACAGAGGAAATGGTATGTATCCACAAACCGAAGCTTAATATCTCCTACATACTTTGAGAATGAAATATACTTTACTTCTGAGCACGGAATCACCTCCACTCTTTAACCTGTACAACTTTTTAACGATGAAATGAGAATCATATCCGTTTAAGGTGTGAATGAAGACAGGAATATATTTAGGTGGTCATGATCCCTAATCTTCCAGTTTTCTTCAGTGAATTTTTTATTACACAAGTAGCATTCCGTAGAGGACTCGATATCCTCATGATGTTGATCCGATAGTTTCAGTGGTTTAGCAGATTTGTATGTACTGCTAATCTTATCAGCAAGAGATATTAGATAATCCATTAATTTCTCAGCAGCATCATACCCTCTGTATACATAAGGGACAATAGGAGGTTCAGTCTGTAGCTGTGCAACAGATGACGATGTTTTGACATAAACAGCGAAACTCATTGTTGAGTGCTTCTGATGAGCCGTAGTAAAGAAAGCTTCGGAATTAGACTCGCATGAGTAAATTGGACTAAGAATACTCTCAAAATCTGCATAGATGACATACGGAAGTCTCAACATCCTTCCTATATTTTTTGATTGAATGATCGAGGTTTCCTTTGTAGCCATAACTATCCTAGCTATAGCATGCTGCCTGCAGATAGTCGCATGTTGCTTCAATTCTTCCACTCCACTACGTCCATATCGGTCATCAAAATGGGTGAAGCGGCGTTTACAGGTGTACACTTGTCCGTTGTGTGTTTTGTTATTTTGTTTTTTGTTTTTTTTTTGTTCCCGAATAAGCTTCTCAAAGTTCTTGATATATACGTAGTTCTATTACTCAGCAGAAGGAGATCCTGGTGATCAGGTAGTTCTTATTCTACAACCTTTATTGGAAAAACTACTTTCTTTTCATCAAGTCCAAACACGTTAATAGACATATCGTTTTTCTTTTCAAATTTCGGGATTTTAGACAATGTTTTAGAAAACGTGATGCATGAGAAGTCATATTTTTCCTCCAGTTTCTTGTATTTGCTGACACGTTGAGGATCCTTTTCAATGTATTGTGAAAGAATAACGTATAAAAAATATAGCTCATCACGATAGTTCAGAGGGTTCCCACACGCCTTCGTTGCTTCTATAGATGCAAGTAGAGGAATACAACTGCTGCCGCTAAGGGGGTTGTACTTGTTAATTCGAAGGCTTAACCCCTCCACAGCAAGCAGAGCCCAATTGCTTCCTTTAAGTTGAGATTTCTCATTTCAGCATCCAGTTTCTTGAATTTAGTTTCAAGCATGCCATATAAATCAGTTTCTAGAAACAATGCTTGATTTCTGGTTTTGACGGTCCTGTCAGTACTTTCTCCTGCACAAGTTACCATCGGCACTCCACTAACGGGTTAATCTTCTCAGCTTTAAGTATAGAGAGCTCCTTTTGGACAGATTGCATAATCCTCTGCTTAGCTTCCTGCAGGTAAGTCTTAATTTCCTTGCTCCAATTACATAGGATGAAGTAAGATTTCAAACGCCCTTCAAACGATGTCTCATACTCTTTTATCTTTCATCTGATACTCATTTTCCATTGTAGTCAATAGTTGATATCGGATAGGCTCGTTTTTTTTTCTTCAGAGGCATGCCTGCTCCGCAATGCCCTTCATGAGGAATTCCGTTGTATCCGCTGCTGAAGGTTTGAGCACAATGTTTACATTTGAAGAGTTGTCCGCTGCTCATTTCATGTCGCCTCTTCTTATAGCTCCCTTGAACGTTTTGCCGCACTTGAAACAACTGTACACAGAAGTAGATTTCGCAGATACTCCGCTGAATATAGCTTTCTGCATGTCTCCAATCGAAATAAATACTTCTAAGTGTGATAAAAAGAACAGAAGCTTTATCACTGTACCACGTTCTTCTCGCTATTGGTAGTTAGTTTCACTAAGAGGAGCTAATATACTCGACTCGAAGCAAACTGCTGCAATGAAGATCTGTTATTTTTATTTATTTTTTTTTACCATGGAGGGGGAAAATGCATTACGCATTCAACCCCCGGCCTAAGTGCAATGGCTGGGAGGATATGTGGGACTCTCCGCCCTGCTGCGGCATACCCACTAAAAAAAACCCTCCACGTTATATCACGTAGTTTGCTGTATTTCGCCGTCCTCGAAGCTTTGCGCGGCCACGCAATTGCACCCGCGGTAGTACGTGGAATGTAGGAAACTGCCGCACTATGTGCGGGAGCGAGTAAAGGTTGTTTCTAGGCTACAGCCATGAAACCTGACTGCAGCCTAGGGAATTAAAGGTGACATTGGATAGGAATGTAGGTGAAGGTTGTGCAGGAGTTTAGGTGCTGAACTTACATGTGAATATGGTGATTCAAGTAGTCATGTGAAAACTTTGACCCCGCTGCCCTGGTGTTCGAACTGAGCTGGACAGTAGCGTTCCGGAGTTCAGTGTTGTGTCTGGGCCCCTCAGCCTGTGCAGGAAGAGGAGCGCTGTTGTGCTGGCGATTTGCGCGGAATAACTCGGCGGAGTAGGCAGCCTGCTGCAGGAGAACCTGCTTGAGCTGCGTTGAGATGCCTTCCACACGAGCTGACAAGTAAGCTGCTGTGGTCTGCAATGCAGTGACCGCTGTGGTGGTGGAAGTTTGTAGCTCCTGAAGCTTCTCGTGAATGACGCTGGAGAATGCCTCTTCTAGCGCAGCTAAGCGGGCACCGACGTTCAGGATCTCCGGTGGCACGGAAACGGCGGCGGTGACAGAGATCATGCCCTGTACATTCTGCAGTGGCGGAGTTGGCACCACAATAGTGGCACCGTGGCGGAGATGTACAGGCGTCGGCCGTGTGTCCGAAGGAACAACAGCGTCTGCAGGGCCTGTGTCGTTCCCTTTGGCTGGCCTCAACAAGAAGTTGCCCTAACAAGGGCAACCCAGTCGCTAAGGCAGCCTCCAGATCCGTACGATCCCGCAGCTTGACCCTCATGAGTGGTGTTGGTCCCCGGCCGTTGACGATGCGAGTAGCCCTCAAGCATGAGGGCCACTGTGACTTCGCTGCGGCGGTGAAGAGCCGGGTGGAAAGGTCCCTAGGGACACTCCGAACCACCACGCTGAACCGGGGAGTGGAGTTCTGCGCAGTCGGCGACTGCGGCAGCAATCGCCGAGGTGAAGCGCTGCTAGCGGCCGCTGATATAGCTAGAGGCTGCGGCTCGGCGTTGTTTGTTCTTCCCCATCGAAGCAGAAGACGATGTGATGTTACTGCTGCGGAGTCTCGACCGAGTGTCCCCGATATGTTTTTTTTTTTTGGGGGGGGAAAGGGGAGACAGTAAGAGAGTTGGAAGGTAGAAAGAATGGCTTATTTCGCCATTGGGTGAAGTGCGGGGTTGAGACGGGAAGTATCGGATTCGAAGGAGATATCAAGGTGTAGGGAGGTTCCGTTGAGCACCCTCGCTAGAGCGGCGGTTGCTGCTGGCCGAATTCGTGGCTCAGCAGATGGTAGCGGTGGTACCGGCTGACAGTCATGACCGAAAGGCCCTGACTGCCACTCGGGGAGTTAAGGAGGGTTCTGGAGGGAGTCTAGGGTTTCTTTATTATCAAAATGTATCTTCTCAGATTTTGTTTGGGATCATATCTTAGAGCGGGAAAAGTCTCGTTTAGTCTTTGGGGTGAGCTGTATTGTTCATGATGTTGGAGTAGCTGAGTCAATGTGGGTGTTATGAAGGGAGCCAAAGTGATGTCAATCTGGATGTTTGCGGTCGATTTGCAGGATGGAGCTGGTGTTGGCTGCTGAAGAGTAGCCTCAATCCGGGCTAGTTTCCGGTAAACACTGTGTATAAATTCGGTGTTGTCAGGTGGTTGTCTGTCAGTCATGTGAGTCGTCAGTTTTTGAAGGCCTTCGTCCAGGGAAATCTGCCTCTCGGCGGTGGTGCGTAGCTGCGAAGTGCAGCTAGGGACAAACGTTTCCAGAGAAGCTGCTGGAGAAGCGGCGGTGGCTTCCTGTATATCCTCGATTTTAGTTTCTAGGCTGTGGAGGCGATGCATGGATGTGTCCTGGGCGGTTGCGGCGGTGGTAGTGATGGTCGATAAGGTTTCCTCGATGAAGGTCATTCTGGAGCTTATTTCCCTGATTTGCATTTGCAGATCCTGGATGGCATCCACAATGGTGTTTGCTCCGGCGGTTTGTACTGGAGGCGGAGTAGAAGTGATGATGGTGGAGAAATATGGAGTTTGTGCTGTGACTGTGGCGGCGGCTTGAGGTGCTGGCTTAGCTGGCGGCTGTACTAGTCGGCTGCGTGGGTATTCGGGACACTGCGCCTGACCTGTGAAGCGGCCGGAGCCTCTACATGTGGCGCAGTATCGGCGGCGGTTCGTCAGCATGTGGGCTGTGCATTCAGCAGTTAAAGATGGTGCGCCACAGTAGTGGCAGCGTGGTTGTGCTGCGCAGGTTTCTGCTTGGTGGCCGAATGCACAGCAGCGGTGGCAGGGGCGATGCCGAGACCCGTGGCTCACCTCACCGTTCAGGCGGCGCCCAAAAATGAGCAGGCAGTTGCGCAATGTTGCTTCGTAGTCTCGGACGTCAGCGAGTTCAAGCCAGACTAGCGGAGAGGGACCTATTCCAGACTGGATTCTGGTGGCCCTCAGTCTGCAGCGGTGAGTTCGGAGGATGAGTCCCTGATGGGTTGGTCTGGATGTGGGCTGAGAAGCTTGTCAGCGTCTGGGTGGCGGTGGAGGTGTGCTGCAGTGCCGGCAGTTGCGGCTGCAACTGCTGGGAGGCGACGGTGACGGCGGCGGTGGTGTGTGGTAGTGCCGGCGGTTGCGGCAGCATCAGCTGGGAGTCAGCTACGTCAGCGGTGGCGGCGTGTTGTGGCGCCGGCAGTTGCGGCAGCAACTGCCGGGATTCTGCTGCGGCTGTAGGCGCAGCCACCTCCGTTGCTGGAGGTTCTGAGGGCAAGCTGCGGTCCTCCTGCGAGCCGGCGGTGCTGGCGGCTGCGGAGGCGGCTGCTGCTGCGCTTGCGGCGTGATTCTTCTTCTTCGTCATCACTCTCCTGTCGGTCCACCCGGTTCACTCCCTCTCCCGGCTCATGGATCTCTCTCCCCCACCACGATCTGTTATAGTCAGCCCCTCCTATTTATACTAACGATATGGACCTGCTAGGAAGTCACGTGACTTAAGCAATGCCGTTTCCCTGGTTTTTCTACGTCTACTGCTCGAGCTAGTACTCATATTTTAGAGGCTTTAAGAAGTTAAATTATGTATCAGATACATATCTTTTCATGTTTTATTAGATTTTACAGTTTTTATATACTTTTATCTGCACAAACCCATGCATTATCATGTAATCGAGGATTACGCATGTGCAGTTGAAAGTTCAACATTCATTTCCCGCTGTTGTTCCCCATCAAAGCCATCCGACAGTTTAGTGCATCTGCCTCCCCCTTAAACCGGTTTCGTGTTTTAACCCCAGGCATGTTCTTCCCATCCTCATATGCGGCTACTTGAGTAATAAAAAATTCACTTAAGAAAACTAAAAGGTTAGGGATCATGACCATTTGACTGGCGAAAATCGCGGAATACATTATAATGAGGGAATCTAGCCTGCAAAACACCGAAATATGTTCCTGTCTTCATGCACAACTTAAACAGATATGATTCTCATTTTATCGTTAAAAAGTTAAGTTGTACATGTGAAACAGTGAAGGTGATTCGGTGCTCAGAAGAAAAGTATATTTCATTCTCGAAGTATGTTGGAGCTATTAAGTTTCGGTTTGTGGATACATACCGTTTCCTCAGTTCAAGTTTGAATAAACTAACAAAAACCCTAACATCGTTTCCTAGGACATGCATATACTTAGGAGAGGAGAAGATTAATTTGGTGACACGCAAAGGAGTTCTTCCCTATGATTACGTAACATCATGGTATGTTTTAAAAGAAATATGCTTACCTCCAAAGGAAGCGTTCTGCAACACACTAAATGAAGAGGAAATCAATGATGAAGACTATGAACATGCTAAAAATGTATGAGAGCAGTTGAAGATCTGACATTTGGGAGAATACAGTGATGTGTACTTAACCTTAGATGTTCTGCTACTCGCACATGTTTTTGAAGCCTCCATAGAGCAAACACTGAATATTCATAAAGTTGATCGGGCACATTACTTTACATCTCCGGGGCTTACCTAGGATGCTTTACTTTTGTGTACCGGGATTGAGCTAGAATTGTTGTTGGATTAAGAGCAGCTTCTCATGGTGAAATCTGGCAACGGGGAGGATTATGTCAGGTGTCTCACCGGTATGCCTTGACTATTAGCAGCCACATGGAGGAGTTTGATCCAAATAAACCAACTCAATTTATTACATAGGAAGACGCAAATAACCAAAATAGATGGGCTGTGCAGCATCCTTTGGCTTATGGAGGATTTCAGTGAGTTTCTCCTGATAGTATTAATATAGAAACATTAAAAGAAGATGATCCTCTTGGATATATATTCGAAGTTGATGTGGATTATCGTACTTCAAAATGAATTGCCATTCTTGCCTGAGTGTCTGATGCTAAAGAATTCAACTGTAAAGATACTAATTGCCCAATTTGGCAGCAGGAAGAAGTATGTGTACATTACATGATGTTAAAACAGGCACTCTCACATGGACTACGACTAACAAAAGTCATCGTGGGCTACAATTTCAACAATCGTGCTGATTAAAACCTTACATAGCGTTTAATAACAAGCTGAGACAACAGGCTAGAAATGACTTTGCAAAAGACCTGTACAAACTCTTCAACAGTGCTATGTTTGAAAAAACCATGGAGAATATACGAAATCGTATGGATATATGCCTTGTGACGAGCGTGAAAACATTGGAAAAACTTATTTCTAAGCCTGCATTCATCGACTGAACTATATATGGACCTAGCCTAGCAGCTGTTCATATGGCATCATGATAGATTATATTCAAAGAGCCAATATACATCGGAATGAGCGTGCTGGATATCATAAAAGCCCTTATGTACTCATACCAATATGATGTGCTATTGTCGTATTATGGGACTGAAAACCTGAAGCTTATGTACATGGATACGGGCTCCTTCATTTATCGAGTAACAACCTCTGACATATATCAGGACAAAATGCAATTTATTGAACATTTCAATACATCTGATTACCCTGCAAGCCACATGTGCCACTCTTCACAGAACAAAAAGCTGATGGGAAAGTTCAACGGAAAAATCATTCAGCGTTTTTGTCGGACTCAGACCTAAGATACATGCTCTCGATACTGATGGAGGAATGATTAAAAAGATTAAAGGTATAAAACGAAGTGCTATTAAGGAATACATCATATTCGACAGTTATGTAGATTGTCTCAAAGGCAACGAAATAATAAGAACTCCTATGAATTTAATCATGTCATAATAGTAATACGTTTCGTCTATAAAAGTCAACAAAATCGCTCTATCGCCCCATGATGATAAAATACTGATTGCTGATGATGGAACATCAACCTATGCTTATGGTCATTACAAAGTTGTGAGCGTATAATGTAAGAAACTACATACATTGCTAATCATCGGTATCGTGATAGCAAAAATTGAAGCTTAGACTCCAAGCACTCATGCATATAGCAAAGGCATACAAAGAGAGAAGAATAAGAAGAATAAAAATGAGAGGTGGCGGGAACTCTGTCATTAGAACACATTTCTAATGCTGATCTCAAGCCCAGATAAAAAAGGAGAGATGACTAACCTCACATGCTAGATATCTTTATATGAAAACTAAAAGCTGGAAAGACAGGCCAGAAATCAGAAAATATGTCCACCGCTTCAACAGAAACAGCAACAATATCAACAAGGAAACAGGACGGGATCATTATTCTACCGAAAAGACATCTTGATTAGGAGAAAACAGGCTGTAAAACAACAAAAGACGAAGAATCATGATGTTCACAAATCAATAAACACCTCGACAACAGAGGCTTAGACCCCTCTTCTAGTGTCAGCCTCAAAAAGCAAGACATCATACAAAACGACAAACAAAGAGATGGAAAAGTTAAGTTATGTTAGATTTACAATCTCAGAAAGACTGAAACCATGTAAACTTATCCTCTCGCTTCACAAGTTGGCAGCGGCATATAGGATATAAAGGACTGCAAAATACTGAAACATACAGAAATAATCATAAAGAATCCAAACTGTAGAAAAATATGACGAAAATGTAAAAGCACTGGATAGGCTATAAAAAGCGATCAAACTGACCAGGAACATATGAAAATGCTATAAAACGTAACAAATAGTGTGAAAAGGCATCATAAATACTGAAACGAGGACATCAATTACTGCAAAAATGCATTACAGAAACGATATAAACTAGCATTTAACACTGGTCTATATTTCTGAATACTTTAAAAGTCGTAAATGATCTGTAAGGAAGCATAAAGCACTACAAAACACAGCAAATATTCAAAATGTGCTAAAATGTCTATAAAAGCGCTGAAACATTAGAAAACACCGCAGTATACTCTAAATATTAGCAAAACGCTAGAAAAGGGCAAAAACTGTTGTTTTAGAATGTTATATACCAATAAAAAGGTTCGATAAGTGTGGTAGAGATCCAAAATGTCTAATCACTATACTGTCCTACAGTCCTAAAAACTCTCCGCAAATGGCATGGCATGAGATTAAAAAATATGCTAAGCAACACTGACAACGCTAAAAATCACCATCAAAATCCTGAAAAATGTATTAAAAAGCATACAATCACTGAAAATAATCTAAAAACGAAAAAAAATCTTCTAAAGTGTTAAAAAGCAACAGAAAACACTGCAAAATAAGGCAAAATATGAGCCAAACCGTCAGAAAAAGCCTAAAATAACAATTTTTTAGAGCTGCAAATACCCACAAAATGACGTAAAATCAGTGGAAAAGAGCTAAAAATGTCTACTGAATGCCCTGAAACTAGCTGTGCTAGGGCTCTAAATAATTTCCAAATGATATGAAATGTCATTGAAAAGCATTCAAACAACTGCGAAAACACTAAAATCATCTTACAAATCCCTAAAATGCATGAAAAAAACGTCACACTTGCTGAACAATAGTATTAAAATGTGTATAAAAGCGTCAAAAATGCATGTGAAAACACTATAATCGCTGAAAAATAGTCCTAAAACATACTACAATGCTTATTAAAGCGTCAAACATCAATAGAAAACCGTGAAAATATTAACGGAAAAGGTCTGTCAAAGCCCAAAGTACTAGCTTTAGAGCGCTAAATACCCATAAAATGGCACGAAAGCAGTTGAAATGAGCAAAAAAAAAAAAAAAAGTGTCTGATGAGTGGCTGAAACTAGCCGTTCTAGAGTCCTAAATATCCTACAAATGTCATGAAATGTCATTATAATCATTCGAAACAGCTATGCTGGTACTCAAAACCCTGGAAAGGACATAAATGTTCCGTACAAATTCAAGAAGCAGAGCAAAACGCTGAAAAATAATAAAAAAGGTCATCATCAGGATTGGCAAATACCCTTAATACTCTGAGCATAGGTTATGTCCTCCCCTCCTCCTTAAATTTCTTATCTTTACCATGTAATGCTCACGCTAGGGTTTACACCGTCCTTGTATTCCGTATCTTTCTTGTGTATGCTCACTTGTCAATGCGCCAGCTCTCTCCTATATTAACTGTTTGTACTGTACGTAATTTTAACGAAATAATGGTCAATTGATTTTAAGAAAATCAAATAAACCCAAGTAAATACGGTTCTACAGAATAGCGCACAAAAAACCGGCCGCAATTACTAGACTGCTCATTGTCGCCCGTCAATTGTTTACTATAGTTGCGAAGCTGTTTCGTCTAGTTTTATAAACATTATAGACATTTGCATCAGCTTATTTGTTATTTGCTATTTCTTTGTTATCCAATTATTATACTTTTACCTATTTGTTGTTGTATCTGCTCCAGGCGAGCAACAATTCGTGCGTAATTATGGCTGGCGAGCAGTCTGTACGCGGAACCGGTTTTGATGCGATACCCATGCGGAAAAAAATAACATTCTTTTTTAATACAATAATTTAAGAATACGAAGCAGCTGTGCATATCTTAAAGTAACTAATGAAGTGTCCAATTTCGTTAAATTAATGAAATGAGATGTATGTTTTGGCTGGGAATGAACTTAAGACGTAGAAGCTTTACTACTTGAAAACTCAGCAGTGCATTATTCACCTTGGTTGTCACTGGATTGGTCAGTTTTAACGTCCTTTGACTCTTTCTGATTTTCATCCAATTGTTTTCCTTTTAAAAAAGGAATAACTAGTGCTGATCTTGGCGTAAGCCTATAATTTTTTTTCCATTAAAATACGGGACGCCTGAAAAAGTTGGACTAACTGATCAATACCTTCCGAATATGGTATTAACATAACATTGGGATGAAGGAAACATGATATTGAATAAATACACTTTACAATATCAGAGTTCCCACCATGTGCAATCGAAAATGTCGATTGCAAATTTTACAGTGAACTCAATAATTAAGCCTTGTTTCTTCAAAGTAAATTGGATAAAAAGGTGCCTTTCCGTTTAGGCATAATAGCTAAAGTTCTTACAAATATCACAGCACATCAACTGCTGCTAGCATACTGCGCAAGGCTACTGCTCACAGAACGCGCTAAACACTAACAAAAATAAGCGAGATAGGCGCCGACTCAGCATTTCTCACAACAATAAATGACAACAATTTTAGCGAGTTTTTTAATTAGGAAGGCGGTGTCAAGAAAATAAGGGACCTTATCACGTTCCAATAAAAAATCTCGGGTTGCGAGAAGTAAAAAAGGAGACTGTTCGGTTTTTACGGGACGAATGGCAGGCTTATACCGCTATTGTCAAATTTACGTTTTTTTCCATGTCAATTAAATTGAGTAATCGATAAACAAAAGGTAAATTAATTAGCGTGACGGATCAACGAACGAGAGGAAAAGAGTTCAAGTAGCCATTAGCTTACGTATCCAATGACACATACACATTACAGGCAGAGAGGTTGTAGGAATGTACGCCGTCTCTAGTTGCAGACTCTTGCTCATTGGAAATCAACTAACCCACACAAAAGCCACCAATAATCATATTTTATAATCTTGTTTATATTCAGTTAAATATATTCCTTTATTCCTGTGGTATAACAGAAAGCTGTTTATGACGGAGAATTTCAATGAATGTATCACCTTTAAGTTAAACAAATGGAAGAACTTGCACGTAGTTTTTTTTGGGAGGCTTTCTGGGGGGGGGGGTCCAGTCCCATTCGTCCCACCCCCCGTAAATGGTACCTGTATGACATAAATGGCGTGTTTTATCGTGATCAAAATTTTGTGTAGTAAGTTTTTGTGTATCTCTTACGGTTTGCCAGTTATACAAAATTCCGTAAAATTCATCCATAATAAAGTAGTCTTCAAAGGCTATTCCCAGAAAATTCAAGATATACATTTTACTTGTGAGGTAAACATCTTTAATATACGATATTTTAATCAAAATCGTTAGAGCCATTTCTGAGAAAATAAAAATGTTCCAAAAAAGTTCCCTGTAAAGGATAGTTGGGGGTGGGGGAATTTTCTTGAAAATCTTCGTGTCGCATTCTTAGAAGATACCAAACTTAAATATCAAGATTGGTATTTAACGATCTTTTCGTTTTTGAGCTATGCTGCCCACAGACACACACTCACACACACACACACACAGAAACAGACACACACAATGACATTTTTCTAAAAATCCTTTTTTTGGATTCAGGGGGACCCAGAGCACGTACTGCCGGTAAAATCTCGGTATCGAATTTTTGGATGCTTTACAATACCTTCTCTATACACTATGTACATAGTGCGTGTAGAGAAAGTAAAAATGACCCAGTAATAAAAAAATCAACGGTCAGTAATAATAACGGATAGTTATCTTGGAAATGGCTGATTTTACAGAAAGGTTATTTGAAATAGATTTTTTGTTTTAAAAAAAGTTCTCTAAAACATGATGGCTCTCAAACAGCACCGCTCCCCCTCCACTGGGCAATAAACATTAGCGAACAGAACATGAACCTGTGCTAGGGACGAGAGACAACGCAGTAAAATTTGTTTTCTGGAGACGCTGCTTACAAGTTGAGAATTGCGCCTCAGTTAAGGAACCAGTAAGTGGAAGACTTGTGAACAGCGAGGGTTGGCTTCCAACCGAAACCTCCTACCCGCAAACTTTAAAGTTAAACTTTAAAGACTTTGGAAGAAGAGTGGGGCAAAAACACTGTTTGTGAAAAATACTGTAAATGTTCTGTTTAAGGAGCTTTTTCTCTTTTTTTTATCGTTTACCAATTGAACAAAATTCCTTTCGAACGAGGAGTCCTTTGCAGGTTATTACCACAAAATTTATAAGATTGTAAGTAATTATTTATAAATTACATACCTTTATTGTATAATATAATACATTAATTCACACTTTGGCCACGAACAGCGGCTGGCATGCCGGCCAACGTTGCTTGGACTCCCGCCGAAACTGTTCGCGCATCCGCCTCACATTCTCATCGTTTTAGCTACAATTATAATGACAGTAAGCATATACCCTGTTATAAGAGATGTGGGAAGTGTTGTGGTTCTCTGTCCACACATTTCTGCCTTCTTATAAGGAAATTCTCATAAGTAGGTACCTTTTATATTCCATAAAAAGAGGTTCTAATTCCATATTTCACTGGAAATATAGATATATATATTAGGCCCCAAGACCCAAAAAAGGCATTTTTAGAGAAAGGTCCATGCATTTCAGTTGGTTTGTTAGTCTGAACGATATATGTTAAAAAACCTGATGTATTCCAATCACTTGTCTTTCGCTACATCTCTGTAACAAATTCGGTAACTTCATATGAATGGAGATAAATATTAGCAGAAATTGTATTATTACTGATTTCTTGTAAGCAGAAAGGAAACAAGGGGATACACTAGGCTAAAGCGATAATCAGATATTTTAATAGCTGGTTGCCATATGGTTGAAATCCGTTTTTTTCTTTTTAAGTATTTTAAAAATGAAAACAATAACAAATAATATATTGTAAACTGCAATTCCACGAAAAGATGTATATGACTGAAATTGTGTGTTTTTGAGAGGTCTATTTTTGAGTAGGAAGTTTTTGTTTATGTTAAGTTTACCAGTTATGCAAAATTCAGCAAAATTCATCCAGTTTAAATAGTTTTTCAGTGGCTATTCCCAGAAAATTGAAGATACACATTTTGTCATGTAAATATTTTTAATATAGGGACCGTATTTTAATCAAAATTGTTTGATCCATTTTTGAGATAACCACAATTTTTTATTTTTTTTCCACGTAAAGGGAGTTTGGGGTTGTGGAATTTTTCTTAAAATATTCGTGATGCATTCTTGGAAGGTATCAAACTTAAATACCACGTTTAGTATTTACCGACCTTTCTTTGTTAAGCTATCATGTCCATTGGCACACACACACACCGATCTTTTTCTAAAACGTTTTATTCTGATACAGGGGACCCTAAAATGTGTATTTCGGTGAAATCTCGTTATCGAAGCTTTGATTGGTGTGTAATGCCTTGCCTACCTTGCACCATGTACTATGTAGGTAAAGTAACAAAATATCTGATAAATATCAAACGTGGAACTTGAACTCAGTATTTCCCGATTTGCAACAAATCTTCCCCTCAGCTCATGGAACAAATTTGAAACTCTTCGTTTTCTTAAAAAAAAAAGTTCGTAGGCATTTGATAAAATAGCATATAATATTTAGATAAACAATAAAAGGTATATGTTGAACTTTTTGGGCATACCTTGAGACGTCCTCTTCATTACGAAGGAGATTACATAACTGGTAAACAGTAAGCGAAAACTCTAGATATTGTTAAATCGTGCAATTTATATGATATACTTTTTCAGATAAAACAGTTCTGACATATTATTTTGTATTGGTTTGCATTTTAAATATACCTTTGTCTAGCGGGAAGTCGTCATGCTTTTATTTTTTGGTTTAATAAAGACCTGGGTTGCAAAGTCCTAATATAGCGACACGTTCTTTAAAAATCTGGCTACCGATTTACCTATTGCATTCCACAACAAGATGTGTAAATATGTATTGAAAAAATCTGATATGATCCATTCACATGACTTTTTCTATATATCTGCAACAAATTATTGTTAAAAAGCCAATGCTTCTATTTACTTCATGCTAATCGAGAAAAAATTAGCAGAAATATTCTTATTACTTGCCTTCTTGTAAGTAGAAGGGAAATAAGCGAGTAACGTAGGTTAAAGTGATAGTCAAAAGCTGGTTGCTATGTCACTGAAGTTCCGTTTTTTTTTTTTGTATGGACAGGAGTTGACAAATTCCTGTATGAGAAAAGTATAAGTTTTTCAAAGCTGAAACACAAAACAAGGGATATCTAAAAAACGATCAACTCTACGAAAAAAAATTATATATAACATAAATTGTGTGTTTTGACGTGCTCTATATGTTTTGTGTCGTTAGTTCTTCTCCATCTCTTACGGTTTAACAGTTATTCAGAATTCCGTAAAATTCAGTCAGACTAAAGTAGTCTTCAGAGGCTATTCCCATGAAATTTAAGAAATACATTTTATTTGAGGTAAATATATTTAATATAAGATATTTTAATCAAAATCGTTAAAGCCATTTTGAGGAAATAAAGATTTTCGAAAGAAAGTTCCATGTAAAGGGTAGTGGGGGGTGGGAGGATTTTCTTGAAAATCTTCGTATCGCATCCTTGAAAGGTACCAAACTTATATACCAAGTTTGGTATTTAACGGTCGTTTCGTTTTTGAGCTATACTGTCCACAGACACACACACACACACACGCACACTCACGGACCTTTTTTCAGAAATGCTTTTTTGGATTCAGGGGGACCCAGAACATGTATTTTCGGTAAATTTCGGTATCGAATATTTGGGTACATTAAAATACCTTCTCTATACACTATGTACAGTATGTGTAGAGAAAGTACAATGCTTTTTCGGACTCAGGGGACCCCAAAACATATATTTCCGGTGAAACCTCGATATCGACTTTTTGGGTGCATTACAATACCCTGTCTACCCCTATGTACATTGTACATATGGGGCTAGAGAAAGTAAAAGTGCCGCTTCAAAATTCACAGTAGTTTTGTACACAGATTTTAAAGTTAAAGGAAACAAGCAATTTCGACACGCAATTGTTATTTAAAAAGTATATAACTATGGATAGACTTGTGAAGTACTGAAGGCTCAGCTTAAAGCTCCAGTGTTCATACTGGTATATTAGCTAATGTGATAAGTACTTTCTGAGTGAACTACTTATCTTTGTTCTCATCTTTTATGTTTTGTTTATGTTTATGCGCCGCCTCAACAATTACAAAAACTTGTCATAATATTGTACTTATAACTGCAGTTGCATGTAGTTTTTGAGTTATTCACAAAAGTATTTGTGGAAAAGTGTCCAGCGCATGATATCTGCAGACAGACATACGCCGATGTGGCGAGGCGGAAGTCTAGGAGTGAGAACAGCCGAGTCAAATTCAGAAAACTTAATGCAGGCACACTCTGCCTGCCCAGTTGAAAACGTTCTTCAGTTAATAGTGTAGTGATTACAATAGAATCGCGCTTTAAGCTGAGCTTGCGGCTCGTGGCCTAAACGATAGGTGATGCTTTTTTCATACAAAATATGCACATTACCTATTTCTTATACATTAATTGACTCTTCTATTCTTTTGGTCGGCATGCTTTTCCATAATGTTATTGTTCGCTATTTGCTCCCCATTGCTTCCTGCAGTAAGTCCTTCTAAATTGAAATGCAAGCCATCAGAATTCCATACCGTTTTGTTCACCCCAAATAATGGATAAGGCTTGCAAAAGGGTTTTTGCATATAATGGCCACCCCACAACTCACTACTCATTGTACCTCTAGCTTTTAACACATCTGACGCAAGGTTTTACGGTCTTCCGATACATCTTATGTACCGATACACTGGGGACACCTATGCTTATCACTATACGTAAATATCATGTTCCTTTTATTGTCCTCAGACCACGGTGAAAAATATTTTTGTAACACGCAATACAGTATATCATTTTGCAGGTTGAGTGCTAATCACCTCTGGTCTAAATGTCATTTAACTTAGTGCTCATGCTTTAGTCAACACTGGCAAGTATCCAAGACCATAAAAAGGGGCAAGCATTGCAAGGTGAAACGTGAATAAGTGACTTGAAGCTTCCTGCTGTCACTAGGCAATAAACTAACAAAGGACGATGCCAATACTTCATTCGGAAAGTGAAAAGAAACGGAGTCAAATGCCATGCTTTCAGCATTTCCTTTAGCTTCGTGATAGTCGGTCTATTAGTTTCGTGTTTGATGTACATTTGCAAATAGGTGAGTTAGTGCATAATATGCCGTTCCTTTTGCGACATTGGATAAGACCGACTTTGAATGATGTGAAGCAACCTGCGTTTCATTCGCCAAAACTTAATTAATGAAAATAGTTCCGTCATTGCCGGAGGCATTAGATTACCTAAAGTAACAGCGTTAATAGTGAAAATAGTAACATCTTCTTGCAAAGTGTTCTTGCTAGTGATGGTGCAATAAATGGTAAGAATTTTAATAAGGTCAGAGCAGAGGCAACACGCTTTTGTGTGATAAAAATGAAAACATTTGTAATATAAGTGACGGTGAGGATTACCATATGCCAACAAAAATTAATGTAAATAGAAATAAATGTATTAACTTTACTAGATCATTTACCCAATAATAATAATAATAGTAATAATAATAATACTAATACTAATAATAATAATAATATTAATAATAATAATAACAATAATAATCATAACAATAATAGCAATAACAATCATCATAATCATCATCATCAGAAGAAGAAGAAGAAGAAAAGCGTAGGTGTAATAATACAAAATAGTGTATATAATAAATTGCTCAATAACTTTCATTAAACTAAACATGTTTTAATATGGCAATCGTATAAACTGAATTTCTTGACTCAGCCAGGTAACCTAACTTACCTATGTGTTTTGCCTATTTTACTGTATGTATTTGCATGAATTATATTCAGTCCAACTTTTATATTTCTTGTTCCAGACATTAAATGTACTATTTACTTACGATTTAATTAATACAGCAGTTAAGTGTTATAAGTAAGTTATTAGCTTTTTTAAGGGCAGCAACTTGGCAGGGATAATCAATCGTCATTAAAACGTAATATAGGTTTACATGAATACGAAGTAAACGATAAACATAAAATCGAATGTGTTAGTTAACATAACGTTAGCGAATCTGCGGGTTCTGCTACTTGTTAGAATAAAAATAAATGTTACCTCAAAAAAATGTACATATTCGGTATGTCACCCAGAGCCGCGTTCCGCAGTTTAGAAACCACTAAAATCTTGGAAACCGTGTGGTTTGCTTTAAACCGCAAACCTAGGAAACCCAACTTTCAAATCTTGAACGACCTGGATAAGGTGGGGAAACGAGATTGTCAAGTTTTGAAAAAACGCCATATTGATTGTTTTCGCACACAAACTAAACTGTTTGATGACAACTTTAATTCTGAAAAGTGGCTCAACATTCCGCTAAGTAGAGGAATGTTTGTAAAGTAGCAAACTATTTTAGAAATGTCAGTGACCACTAAATAGCCTCTACACGGATTTTTCAAATGAAAAAAAAAAATCAATTCCTAATATATTATAGTAAACCATTACGTTATGCAATCTCTATCATGAAGTTAGTAGTAATTTCAGACTGCCTAAAACGTAACGCTATATCTATTCATCTATGTCAAAGACATGCTATTAAATTTAATTTAGCACAGACAGTAATGTATTGCCCTAATTATATTCTGCACAACATGAAAATGTAATTAGTATTAGATACGTTGCATTATAAAGATTTTGAGATTGTTGTAGCATAGCTGTTTGTGCCACTTCTTATAGCAAAGGCGCATGAGATCATTGCTACAGGCAGATCGTGCTAATTTGTGGACACCTTTGATGAACCAGGAAATACCCCAATAGAACATTGTATTATTAGACAAAGGAATATCTTCCAAAACTTAATACTCTTTTATGTCTAAAGAAGATTATAAAAGTTTAACCTAAAGGTTTTCGAAATGAATTCTAATGTATGCAACATTCACCTGATTGAACTATTTCCGAAGAAAATGTAACGCGCATAACCGTTTTCAATCGCAGCTAAGTAACTAAAATATTAAAGAATCCTGTATGCAAATAAAACGATCTCTTTTGAAGAGCAATATGTAAACAATTAAAGCGAAATATCTTAAAAATATCTATTGCTAGCAGGTTATAGGCTAAAATTAATTGTAAAATTTGATTTAGGAGAGTAAAAGAAGCAGAAGCATATTGCCGATAATCTGTTGTTAAGTATTGTAATATTTGTATTTATTAACGCAACAATTATTCATAAATAGTGTCTTTAAATCTCTGCTGCAAATAGTTCACTCGAAGTTAGACAGTTGACAGTTTATGGCTGCACACCGTTCATGACTCGTGCCCCAGCGCGCGATACCATTTCCCTCACTCACGTCTCAGTGGAATTCACATCAACAACTCACTGCAACTTTTCCTTCTTTTTATAGTGAGAAAATGGCGTCACAGGCTTTCTCGAAACCCGATACTGGAACCCGAACCTTGGAGAAATATCGAGAGTTGTTCCCGAAAGTTTCTGTTACAGCTCGCCGTTCTTCCCTGTTATTTAAGTATCTAACTGCCATGTCTCATATTCCAACTTTACCGTCGTATACCAGGGTGAACCTAAGAGCAACACGTACTGGACGACGTTGTTACACCACTTTCCCGACCAGCACCAATGTAGCAGCCTAAAGATCGTATCAGTTTCTTCAATCTAGATAGCCTCTGGAAGCAGTAGACGACGTCAGTAGTTAAAATAGGAGAGAGCTGCGCCAAGGGCAAGTGAGCATACATGGGGAAGATAGGAGGATTCAAAGAGCCGTGCTAGGAGGATAGGGGACATAACCTAGGCTCAGAGAATTGGACCTATTTTTCAATCCTGTGAGCTCCATATCAAGGTCGTTTGATTTGTTTTCCAATTATTTTTGTTGTTTTCCCAGAATTCCGATTTGTATTAACAGGTTTTTGCATTGCATATGACGTTTGAGAACCTTTTTATATTATTTGTGTAGTGTTTTGAGACCTTTTATCACTTTCACAAATATTTAAGCACATTTTGGGTCTATTTTTCAGTGACTTTAATGCTTTCAAGTGCATTTTCGATATTTTTAAGGTAATTTTAGTGCTGCCATCGTTGTTTTGAATGGTCTTAATAGTATTCTATGTCATTTAAGGGATGTTTAGAACTTTTGGGCAACTAGTTGCAGGGACATTTGAGCTCTTTTTTCCAGTAACATCGATCCATATTGAAGGTATTGGGGGACTCCAAAACAGGTATTTTAGGCTTTTGCAATAGCTTTTTTGCTCATATTTTACAGTATTTTACGATGTTTTTAATGATTTTATAGATTTTACAGAATTTTAGTACGTTTTAGAAGCATGTTTCAGTTATAATAGTGTTTGATATGTAATTTTCAGGATTTTTAAGGTGATCTTAGCGTTGGTACTGTTGTTTAGAGTATTTTTAATGACTTTCCACACCATTTGGGTAAGGTTGTTTAGGACTCTGGTCTACAAAGTTTCAGTGTATATATAAGACATTTTAGCTTTTATCCAGTTACATCGAACCATCATATAGAACTCTAACGCTGATATTTTAGACTTTACAGACGTTATTATCATATTTTACAGTATTTGCAGTGTTTGCTAATGATCTGTAACATGTTTGTAGACATTTTAGCACAGTTGGAGTCTATGTTGCAGTATTTTGCATAGTTTTGTAGTTCTTTCTGTATTCTTATAGATCGCTTATGTAACTTAAAGTATTCAGAGTTTTATGGTTGTGTTAAGCACTCAGGCAATTGGTATCTCAGCATACTTTGGATGTATTTTTGGGAGCTCTTTAAAGACATTGTGACAGCGAAAATTTTATAGTAACCATATTTTTAAACGCGTTTAGGACTGCTTTAAGCATATTGATATAAGCGAATTGATTATTTCCGCTTACCTCGGGTCGGCGACACATGAGCACACTTGCTGGCATCCAGTTGTCCTGGACATGGCATTTGGAAACGGTATACTGACAAGTACCCGGTGGGGGCCAATTGGGGAGCTACTTGATGGAGAAGTAGCGGCTCCAGGTCATAAGGACCGCATTAACCAACCGGGTTTTTTTGAGGCGCTGACCACGTCTCACCCTCCAATACTGCATCCTATCCATGACGTTTGTCATGGACCGAGATGGGGGACGCAGCAGTCGGGTGGTAGGCCAGGGTTCCTTGTGAGCTGTCTTGCTATGGAGTTGTAGTTATACTGACAAGTGGCCTTAGATCATAGAGACAAGACCACATTTTAGACTAGCCAAGGACTTTAGCAGTTTACGGTTATTACCTTAGGCCTCTGCAATGCACCAGCCTCCTTCCAGCGTGTCATGGATCCGGTGATCAGAGGGTTGATCTACGACGCCTGCCTATCCTATTTGGATGACATTATCGTTGTCGATAGTAAGTTCGAAGAACATTTCGAGAAACTAACCAAGATACTGTACAGGCTGCCAGCAGCTAACTTCAAATTGAATGTGAAGAAGTGCCAGTTCCTCTACATTGTCCTCATAATTTCTCCATCTGGAGTGGCAAATAACACAGTGAAGGCTGGGATGGTGTGAGATGGACCCCGCCCAAGGGACTAAAAAGAACTGCGAAGTTCCCTGGACCTATGCAGCTACTACCACCGGTTTTTCAGAGATTTTTCTAACATCGCAAAAATACTCATCCGTCTTACGGAAGAACATCGGATTGCATGTTGGTCAGAAGAGGGAGAAATCGCATTCCAGGCGTTAAAGTCTGCACTCTTCAGTGTTCCTATTTCTGGATTTCTAAACCTGGTGGCGAACTTTTGTGGACAGCGATGAGAGCGACACCAGTATTGGCGGCGTTCTATATCTGATTCAGGATAGCCAGGAGCGGATTATAGTTCACTACAGCAAGACGCTCTCCTAAGGAGAAAGAATGACTGCGTTACCCTACGAGAACTCCTGGCAGTAGTAAAGGCACTGGGGCACTTCCACAAGTATCTGAATGACCAGCCATTCCACCTGAGAACTGACCACTCAACCCTCACCTGGCTATTACGTTTTAAGAATTTGGAGGGCCACACAGCCCACTGAGTCCAGGGACTGTAAGAATGCAGCTTTAAATCAGAAAATCGAAAAGGAGGGAACCTCACCAATGCGGATGACGTATCCAGACGACCGTCTGTAGAGGAGTACGGCCACTGCATTATGTTTGAAAAGAAGGAGCGTGTTGCAGCTGCCCCTTCTATTTCAACGGTGTCTGCATTTGGTTAGAGCAGGGCTGTGTAAAGAGAAACAGGGGAACGCCAACTAGGGGCCACTCCGGAGAGTAGTGGAGGAAGAGACTAGGCCGAACTTGGAGAATATCCCACCAACGAGTAGTGTTTACAAGTTCTACTGAGCCCAATCAAACTCATTTAATATCAAGGACGGTTTGCTGTTTAGAATATGAGAGTCACTTGATGGGAAGACGCAGAGAGCAGCTGATCATCCATCGGAGTAAGATCGCGGAAGTACTGGAGGAAGTGCATGCGGGGACTTTAGAAGGGCACTTGGGAGATAGCCAAACCATGAACAAGCTCCGACAACGGTACTATTGCCTGAGAGTACAGAAAAACGCCGAGATGGTGCCGCTAATGTCATGTGTGATGGCCCACAGACCTTGGGGACGCATACAGTAATATAATGCGGGAGCAACATTCCAACGCATAGCTATTGACTTAACTGGGTCATTACCAGTGTCTGTCAGAGGCAAAAGGAGTCTGTTTGTTCCCGCAGATTACTTCACCAAGTGTTCAGAGGTTACGCTAAGCCTAATCAAGAGGCCCAGACCATCGTGAACTGCCTCGTGGAAGAACTGTTTTGTCGCTATTGGGTACCAATGGAGCTACACAGTGAACATGGCACCAACTTTTAGTCCAGCCTAATGACAGAAACACTGAAGAGAATCGGAGTGTACAGGAGGCGCACTACACCTCTTCACCTACAGTCGACGGCATGTTTACGCAGCATATTATGACCCTAGAAGAACATTTGAGGAAGAGTGTGGCAGATCATCAATAGACATGGATGTGAGGGTGCCACTTTTCTTGCTGAACTACCGTACTTCAATCCAGGACAAAACCGGGTTTACACCGGCCACTTTAGTTTTGGTAGAGAATTGCAGCTACCATGTGACGCGGTGTTCAGGAGTCCTCCTGGGGAGGAAAAGGCAGCAGTCACATACTTGGAGAACTTGTAGAGCGACTTCATGACATGCTTGAAATGGCTCGTCAAAACATCCAGGTAGCGAGACATCGAATGAAGGCTATGTATTACGACCGGCAGACCAACAGCAGAGGTTTCAAACAAGGTGATTTGGTGTGACTGTATCGCCCTACCCGAACTAAGAAACGCTGTCCCAAGCTTTAACAGTGGCTATGACCGTACTTTGTGAAGATGCGAATAAATGGCCTCAGTAGTTAAGATAGGAGATAGCTGGGCCAGGGGCAAGTGAGTATAAATGGGAAAGATAGGAATTCAAGGAGGAAGGATACCCTAACCACAGAATAGGGGCAGACTAGTGAGCATACATTGGAAAAATATGGAATTCAAGAGGCCATTCTAGGAGGAGGGAAAACCTAACCTAGGCTAAGAACATTAATTTGTTTTACAGTCGTTAGGGCTCCTTTTCAAGGTCGTTTGATTTTTTCTTGTTATTTTGGTGTTTTTTCCCAGAATTCTTATATTATTAGCGACTTTTTGCATTGACTGTAATGTTTGCGAAGCTTTTTACATTACTTTTGCAGTTTTATAAGGCATTTTTAGCAGTTCGCAGATATATTAGCTCGCTTTGGCTCCATTTTTCAGTGATTGTAATATCTTCGTATTCATTTTTAGGACGTTTAAGGTGATACAGTGCTACTACAGTTGTTTCGAATGCTCTTAAGGACATTCTATGTCATATGGAGGATGTTTAGGAAGCTGGGACAGCTAGTTGTAGGGTATTCGTCAGGCATTTTAGCTTTTTTTTTTTTTTTTTTTTTTTTTTTAAGAGAGAGTCATTTTGAAGGTATTTTGGTGCTGTATAACAGGTATTTTAGGCTTTCACAATGGTTTTTTGCCAATAATTTTACAGTATTTTGCAGTATCTTCTAATGCTTTTAAGAACTTTTAAACTTTTACAGGCCTATTTATACGTTTTTAGAGTATATTTTGGTGATTAAAGTGCTTTTACATGCATTTTGGGACGAATTTGCAAGGCGATTTTAGAGCTGTTACAGTCATTTCGAATGCTGTTAATGACATTTAATTTCATTTGGAGAATGTTTTTCACTCTAAGGCAGCTATTTACAGGGTATTCAGCAGATATTTGAGCTCTTTTTTTTTCCAGTAATTGCGAGCCATTTTGAAGGTATTGGGAGACCTAAACGGTTTAGGCTTCTGCAATCGCTTTTACCCATATTTTACAGTATTTTACGATGGTTTTAATGATTTTAACAATTTTTACAGAGCTTTTTAGTACGCTCTAGGAGTATTTTTCAGCTTTTGTAGTGCTTTCTCAAGAATTTTTCAGGATTTTAACATGATTTTAGTGATTCCACTTGTATTTACATTGCATTTTAATGTCATTCCGCAACATTTGGGGAGGATTGTTTAGGATTTTCGTATAGATGGTTTCAGTGTATTCATACGACATTTTAGCTCTCTTCCAGTTACATCGAACCATTCAGCGGGTACATAGGACTCTAATTATGACGTTTTAGCCCTTAACAGACGTTTTGCTCATATTTTACGTATTTTGCAGTTTTTTCTAATGGATTTTAACACTGTTATAGCCATTTTAGCATATACATATTCTGTTCTGCAGAGTTTTGTGGTGTTTTCTGTCTTCTTATGGATCATTTATAGCTTTTAGGGAATTCAGAATTATAGTGCAGCGTTAAGCCCTGAGGCAATAGGTATTTCAACCAACTTTGAATGCATTTTTGAGACCACTTTAAGGATCTTGTGATAGCGACAAAGTATAATGACAATAATTTAAGTACGTTTAGGACCGCCTTAAGAATGTACACGGCGATGAGCTTTTCATGCTTCTTTATAGTCCATTTTCTTATGCTGAATGGCCATTGGCGACAATTTTATTTAGTTTGTATCATCTCTGTAACAACTTTCTACATTTCTGCTTTAATTTCCGCGATGGTACCAGTATTTCTGACGTTTTTCACGCTATTTGTTACATTTTTTAGCATTTCGACATGTTCCCTGACCTGATCGCTTTTGTAGACCATCAAATATTCTTACAATTTTGCCATATTTTCCCCTGGTTTGGATCCTTCATGAAATTTCCTCTATCTTGTTTCATATCTTTACAGTACTTTAAGAGTCATGTATTTTTTTTTTTTTTTTGCAACTTCAGTAAATTGAGATGCTAACTTGTGAAGCGAGGTGAATGTTTGCATGGTTTTCAGTCTTTTTCAGGTTGTAAATCAAACATAACCTAACTTTTCGTTTCTTCATCTTTTTATTTGTCGGTTTCTTTTATGTATTTTTTTCGAGGCTAACACTAGAAAAATGGCCTAAGCCTTTGTTTTCGAGGTGTCTATGGGTTAGTGGACATTATGTTTATTCATTATCTATTTGTCTTGCTTTTTTGGTTTTGTTTTTGTTTTTTCAATCTGTTTTCTGTTACTCAGGATGTTTTGTCTAATATAATGATGTTCAACTTGTTGTTATTGATGCTGCTACTATTGAAGCATTGGGCATATTTTCTGAGTTATCGATAGTAATTTTAATATTTGTTTTTATTTCCATTTGATATTATATAAAGATATCCAGCATTAGAGTTTAGGCGGCTCTCCTCTTTTATCTGGGCTTTACACCAGCCTAAGCACTTTATTCTAATGTCTTAGTTACCGCAGACTTACATTATTATTATTATTATTATTATTATTATTATTATTATTATTATTATTATTATTATTATTATTATTATTATTATTATTATTATTATTATTATTATTATTGCTATTGTTATTGTTATTATTATTAATAATAATAATAATAATATTATTATTATTGCTATTGTTATTATTGTTATTATTATTATTATTATTATTATTATTATTATTATAGCATATTTATGTCTGTTTTGTTAAGTGCGTGGGAACGTTCGCAGTATAAACTTCAATTTTCTAATCACGTTGCCGATGAGGAGCAATACCAGTAGCAGCTCTCGTTATACTTATACAACTTTGTAATGATTATAGGCATAGGTTGATATTCCATTATCAGCAGCAACTCTTTTATCATACCGGGGCGATAGAACGATTAAGTTGGCTTTTACAGACAAAAAGTTATGCTGTTGTCACATTATCAAATTCATAAGAGTTCATATTAAGACAATTTATATAGCTGCCGAATGCGATGTTCTGCTTAATACCACTTAGTTTTATGCCTTAATCATGTTTATCTTTCCTGGATCAATATTGGGAGCATACACTTTAGCCCTTATTCCGTCAAAACGTTGGATGACTTTTCCGCTAGCTTCATCTTTAAACTTTGTTTGTTCTGTGTGGAGTGGAAACTGTGGCTTACAAGGCAATCAGATGTATTTCAATGTTCAAAAATTTACATTTTATCATGGTATAACATAATATATTATATCCGCTATTGTGACACGACGAATGCATGAGTGCGTACCCATGTATATAACTTCAGGTTTTCATCCCCATACTAGGGAAATGATGATAAATGGGTTTATGGATGGTCAGATGCTAGGTTATCAGGGCCCTTAACGTAAATATGGGGAGTTAAAACACCTGGGATAAAACTATGCTTAAAAGAACCTCAATAATAACTCAAACAAGAGATAAAAGTAATGTAAAAACTAAAACCAAGATAAAATAACTACCCAGCGCTGAAACCAGAGCTGGCATAAAATCATGGCATTAAAAGAGCTAAAACAAGCATGAACATAAAACAACATGGTCGTAAATTGTAAAAGACGGTAAAAGATGTGTATAAAACCACACACATTACTCAACTAAATGTTCACGGTACATGTGATTTTGGATAAAAAGTTAAAGACTCTTCCACCATTCTGGGATCATCGGCCAGGACTTCCGAAAGCCTGGCCGGCAGTTGCAGAGCGGCTCGTAGTGGTGCTAGAAGAGCACAATCTACAAAAAGGTGTCGGACGGAAAACACTTCGCCACAAAGCGGACAGACAGGTGGAGGTTCCTTCTTAAAAAGATGGTTATGACTAAAAATACAGTAGCCAATACGTAATCTTGCTAAAATAAAATAACTAAAATAACTTCCTCACGACGGGATAGACGTGAGAAAGTCACCCAGTGCACAGGGAGCTCCTTAACTCCCTAAGTTTGTTGCCGTTAAGAGCGGACCACACTCCATGGCAGCGCGATATTACAGCTCTTAGCACAAGTCTAAAAATCTTCAGCGGAGACTAAGTTAGTGGTAACACTGGGCGCAAATGGTGCCTTCTTTGCAGCGCATTTTTCGGTATGCCAACGTGTCCAGGAACCATGGCGTACTCCACATTTACACCCAAAGCATGCAAAATGTGGAGGATGTCCTGGATGCAGAATATATTGATTTTTTTTTATAGTGTTTAACGCCCGCTTTAACTACTAATGGCATCGCAGGCGGTGTGAATAAATTGATGTGCTACTCGGCAAACCGAAAGTAAATGATTCAGTTCCAGAGACAAAGGCACATCCAACTCCAACGGCGCACTTGCTGCCATCGGTATATATATGCACCCTCTTCCCCATTGGAAACATGTCAGGCATCAGCTCCCGGAAGCAAAACCCTGCAGGCTTTGGACTACGTAAGAGGTTTCTATAACGGTTGTCCAATCCATAATCAAAAAAGGGAGGAAACGATGGATGCGTAGGTATGCTCTTAAGGCTACATCCGTAGTTAGATAAAAGAACATCCCGCCGACATCGAAGATTCGGCGTTGAGGCTCACAATTGGTCTAGTTGGAAATGCTCCAACAGCTACAGGAATGCTCCGATTGTGGACAGTATCTAGCTTTCTCAGCACAGATGGGCGTGCTGAAGAATAAACAATACATCCATAGTCTAGCTTTGATCGCCTCAGTGCACGATAAAGACGCAGGAGTACTGTCCGATCTGCTTCCAAAGATGTGCAGGTTAGTATCCGTAAAATATTCAGAGAACGGTCACAACGCGCTTTAAGCTGTGCTACATAGGTGACGAGCAAAGTTTCCGATCGAATATCAAACCCAGGAATCTTACCTCATTTCCGAAGGGAGGTATATCTGGCCCGAGATGAACAGAAGGTGACATTCGCCACCTTCGGCGCCAGAAGTTAACGCAGAATGTCTTCCCAGAGAAGAAACGAAAGCCGTTTCTTGAGCTCCAATCATAAAGATCGTCCAAACACCGCTGGAGACGGCGTTCCAAAACCGGCGTACGCTGGGAAGTGCAGAAGATGGCAAAGTCGTCAACGAATAAACAAGAAGAGACAACTGGGGGAACACAGTGTGAGATGGATTTTATCGCTAAAGCAAACAGCGTCACGCTGAGTACCGAACCCTGCGGCACTCCGTTCTCTTGAATAAAATAGAAAAAAACGAGCCGACCCTTGCTCGGAAAGCCCGGTCCCGCATAAACTCCTGAATGAACAACGGTAGGCCTCCACGTATATTCCAGCTGTGGAGAGAGTGCAAAGTCCGTACCCGCGAACACGTATCATAAACATTCTCGAGGTAAAGAAAATGTCCCAACTGCTGAGCTGTTCTTCAGAAACCCGTCCAGGATCTGAGTTGACAGCGAGACAAGGTGGTCAGTTGCTGAACGACGTCGTCTATAACCACACTGGATGTTGATAAGAAGGTTGTGGGATTCCAGGCACCACACCAACTGTCCATTGATCATGCGTGCCATCTCCTTGTATACGCAACTGGTGAAGGAAATAGGACGGTAACTGGAAGGAAGATGGTGGTCCTCTCCAGGTTTAGGAATGGATATGTTGGTAGCCTCCCGCCAGTTGTCTGCAAATGTGGCGTCAACGCAGACACGATTATAGACCTCGAGTAGGAAAATCTTACCATCAGGAGAGAAATGTTGCAGCATTTGGACGTGGATACCATCTCGTCCTGGTGCAGAGTGTCGCGAAGATGAAAGTGCATTGTCTAGCTCTGCCATGGTAAAAAGGTGATTGTGAACTTCAAGGTTTCCAGAAGGAAAGGAGAATCCTTGAGATTACACCTGAGTCTTAAGTGTAACAAAGTCAGGGGAGTAATTGTCTGAGCTAGGCCCTTGAGCGATGCACTGCCTAAGGTGTTCGCCACGTCAAACGTATCAAAAACCTCTCCGGCAGGTGTTTCTAGACCGGTGATGGGCATTTGTGTTGATATACCGGCCACACACCGTAACTTATCCCATATGACAGAGGAAGGTGTATGTTGGTTAAAAGATGCTAGAAATTTACTCCAGGATGTCTTCTTGCTATTCCTAATAATGTGTTTAGATACGGCGCGCAGTTTTTTTATATTGTATTAGATTATCTAGTGTAGGGCGACGTTGGAAGTCCCTGAGAGCACGTGTGCTAGCACGAATAGCATTCCGGCAGTCATCATTCCACCAACGTGCTGGAAAGCGACGGGTTTACCCAGTCGAACCGAAATGAATTGCTCAGCAGCGGAAAGAATTGTCTCTGTGAAGTTCACAGAGTCGTCCTCATTGTAGTTGAATTTAGGCAAGCGGGAATACAGGTCCCATGGAAAGTGGTCACTAGAGTGCAAAAAACGATGATATTCCGATAACGAGACCGCTAACTGTGGTTAACAAATAGCTATATCAAGGTGTGAAAAAATGTGAAAGGCATCAGAAAGAAAGTTTGGCTCTTCGGTGTTCAGGAGAGCAAGATTCTTACTCTCCAAGAAATCGGTAATTAGCTGACCTCTCACACATGCCGGAGGGGAGCCCCAAAGTAGGTGGTAGGCATTCACGTCCCTCACCAACACAAATGGTGTTGCTAACTGCGAAACGGGGTCTCCTAACTCGGTGGGCGAGAGGTCATTAGAGGAAGGCACATAGATACTACAAATGGTGAAACTGGCAGATGGCAATGTGATCCTTACAGCAACTGACTGGAGGTCAGATTGTAAGGAGACGGAATCAGCAAAAGTATCGTCCTTGATGAGCATCATAGTGCCCCCGGGTGCCGGAATACCTTCTGTCGGACTGAAATCAAACCGTAGAGAAGGATAGTGCCTGAATGTAACAGTGTCTTGTGGACGGAGCTTTGTTTCTTGTAGGCAGACTATAGGTTGATACACGTGGAGTAACAGTTCAAGCTCTGCTCGATGTGGTCGAATGCCACGTATGTTCCACTGTAGGATAGCCATGGTCCATTTATGGGATAAGTTCTAAATAGATAGACGTTTCTGCATATTGGGCGCTGCTGATCGGTTTAGCTTATTCTTTTTGCCGTTGGACTAACAATTTTTTCAGGAGCACAATCCTGCCGCTTACGAACAGTCCGTTTGGTAGTCGAGGCAGAATCCTCCTGTTCCATTTCCTCCACAGGGGAAGAGAATCTCGGTTCGAGGATCTTGAAACTATTTGAGGTACTGATCGGCGAAGATGGACGTCGCCGATCGGAGCTCCTCCCAGAGGATTCCTCTGAAGAGGATCTGCGGGGAGACTGACACTGAGGCTTACCACCGTTGGATGTTTTGGTTGCAGGCGAAACTCGCTCTTTAAGGAAGTCAGTCCTAACATAGCTCGTCCTGAAAGCTTTCTGTTGTGTAGAATACTCTACTGTTTTACCGGTCTTATTGCCTGAGTTGGACGGTTGGGCTGACAATTTTGCTGGAGTATGCTTTTCGTTGGCGAATTTGGCAGATGGTGATGCCGACATTAACGCAGTTGTTGAGGTCTTCGTAATAGTTCTGGCAACGATAATTTTTTCGGCAATAGTGGCCCCGTTGATATCGCAAGTCTATGTTGTGATCTCTCGCCTTGGCACCGGTTTAGCTACAACAGAGCTATAAGAACCGGACCGCGGGACAGAGGGTTGTCGGATACGCAGGAGCTTACGGGCTTCGGAGAAGGAAACCTTCTCTTTCACCCGAATTTCCTGGATCGCTCTCTCCTCAGCAAAACGGGGGCAATCTTGGGAACTAGAGGGTGGTCCCCGCTGGAGTTCACACAAGCTGGGGAGGTGCTGCAATACCCTTTATGCGAAACGTCGCCAAAAATAGAACACGTAGACCGACCAGTACAGAATTCGCTGGTATGCCCAAACCGCGTGCACTTGTAAGAGCATAAGGGGTTCGGAATGTAGGGCCTAACCTCGATGGCTTCGTACCCTGCCTTGATCCTTTGAGGGAGATCTATCCGATCATAGGTAAGGAACAGGTTACCGGTAGGCGCGAATTCACCATGTACTTTCCGTTGAATCCTATAGACGGATGTTATGCCTTGGTCTGCCAGATCTTCTTGAACCTCCTCATTAGACATACCGTCCAATGCGCGGGTGATGATAACGCCACGCGAGGAGTTCAGGGTCTTATGCTGTTTGACCTTACCGGGTAACTGCCTAACATTTTCTCTCGAAGGATCTTCGCTGCCTGGGATGCCTCAACCAGGAGGGTACCATTTCGGGGTCTAACACAAGCATTAACCGGGCCAGCTATGTTATCGAATCCGTTTTGGATGGCAAAAGGGCTCACAGATATATATTTTCTACCTTCCTCTGTCCGAGATATCACTATGCAGTGAGGACCATGAGACTCAACTACTTTTTCATTTACAAGTTTAAGTTTCGGTTTATTTTTTGCCATGTGCTTACACCCACAACGGAGCCCAACATGGGGTCACCCCACTGGTGTGACAGGGCTACACAGGGGATTTAGCAGGTTCATCGTCCCACTCACCCTGGAGTTCGGTATAATACCTAGTCCTGGCTGATTGACTAGGGGTGGGTTAGTCCCCAGCCTGCGGTTTAGGTGAAGCAGAATTCAAAGTGGAGTATAAGGCTACGCACCCTCTCCAGTTACTAAAAGTCAGAAGCCCAGGCTCAGTTACGCAACCCTCAATCAACCAGGATTGTCCTTTTCACCGATACGGGTCTCCACGCACGGCCTACACGTGGGTGGGCATTTTAACCAATTGACTCCCTCACCACTTAGAGGTTGCCCACAGAGGGAGTCAAGGGAGTCAACGTAGCTCGGGACCCCCGTTGCGCCTAACCCCTACTTTCCGTATTAGGCCCGTGGGGGATAATAAGGTAGTAACGCATTAATTTGGTTTTATCACATGAGGGTCTTTAGATATCCAGCATGCTCATTCCAATGTACATTGGCTTATTAATTACAATCTACCGGGATGGCATTTGTTCTGCTGCCAGATTAGGTATGTATACGCTTCTATCAATGCATGTTGGTTTAGGAATCAGCTTTTCGAACGTAAATTTGATTTCGTATATTCAACCTGGTTTCTACAAACATATTATTAAATGCCTTGTACAGGCCTTTTATATTTCATTTCTAGCCTGTTGCTTCAGCTTGTTAGTAAACGCTATTTAGCCAATATGATTATCGAAATTGTAGCAAACGATGGACTTTTGCTAGCCGTAGTCCATATGAGAGCTATGAGAGTGTCTCTTTTTAACGTCATGTAATGCACAACATACATCCTCCTGCTTCCAAGGTGTGCAATTGGCTTCATTACCCTTGAGTTCTTAGGTTCAGACACTTAGGCAGGAATGGAAAATCATTATAAAGATCCTGAAGCACTGTAGGATGATCCACACCAACTTCGAATATATATACAGCTAAAGAGTTCGTCTTCCTTATTCTTTCTATATTAATGCTGACAGGATAAACTTACTGAAATCGGCCATCCATCCATATTGGTTACTTTCATCTTCGTATGCGATAGATTGAGTTGATTTATCAGGATCGAACTACTCCATGTAGGCATTGTTAGCCTTGGCATACCGATGAGAAATCTGACATCATCCTCCCCGTATGCCAGAATCCAGCATAAGAAGCTGATCATAATCGAATAGTATTTCTAGCTCCATTCCGGTGTACAGAGGCATAGCATTCCAGGTTAGCTGTAGGGATGTAAAGTAATGTGCAGGATAAACCTTATGAACATTCAATGTTGGCGCTCTGAGGGCTTCAAAAATATCAGCGAGGATAAGTACATCTGGGGTTAAACAGAGGTCACTGTATTCTCCCAAAATTCGGATTTTAAATTGTTCTTATGCATTTTTAGCATGTTCTTAGTCTTGATAATTGATTTCCTCTTCATTTAATCTATTGTAGAACGCTTCCTTTAGAGGCAAGCGTGCTTCTTGCAAAACATACCATGACGTGATATAATAATAGGGAGATACTCTTTTCCGTGTTACCATACCAGTATTTTCTTCTCCAAAGTATTTGCATGTCTCAGGAAATCATGTTAGACTTTTTGTTAGTTTATACAAACTTGAACTGAAGAAACGGTATGTATCCACTAACTGAAACTTGATATCTCCAACATACTTCGAAAATGAAATTACTTTTCTTTTTAGCACGGAATCACCTCCACTCTTTCACATGTACAACCTCGTTGTTTAATAATGAAATGAGAAGCATATCTGCTTAAGTTGTACATGAAGGCAGCTATATATTTCAGTTATTTACGGGCTAGATTACACTCATTGTGCAGACTTCCACGATATTCGCCAGTGAAATGGTCATAATCCCAAAACTTTCCAGTTTTCTGCAGCGTATTTTCTATTACACAGGTAACAGTGTGTAGAAGACTGGAAATCCTCCTATTGTTAACCGTTAGTGTTAGAAGTATAACAAAATTGTATACACGGCTAATCTTATTCGCCAGAAATATTAGAAAGTCCACAAACTTTCAGCAACGTCGTATCCTCTGTATACATAATGGACAGTAGAAAGACAAATTTGTAGTTGCTCAACATATAACGCTGGTTGAACGTAAACAGTGGAACTCATTGGAGAATGCTTCTGATAAGACGTTGTACAGGATGCTTTGGGATTACACTCGCATGAGTAATTTGGACCAGTAATACTCTTAAAATCCGTGTAGATGACTAACGGTAGTTTCAACATTCCTTCCACATTTTAACCTGAATGTTAGTGGTTTTCTTTGTAGGCATTACTATCCTAGCAATAGCATGCTGCCTGAAGATAGTTGCATGTGACCTCAATTTTGCTCATCACTTTGTCCAAGTCGGTCATCAAAATGAGTAAAGCAGCGTTTACTTGCCCATTATGTTTTGTCTTTTGTTCTCAAATAGGCTTCTCAAGTGTATATATAGTGATCGTACCATCTCCATCAATCAACAGAAGAAGGTCCCGTAGAGCAGATAGTTCTTCCTCAATATTCTTTATTGGAAACACTACTTTCTTTTCATCCAGTCCAAAGACGTTGATAGAGATATTATTTTCTTTTCAAATGTCAGGATTTCAGACAGTGGCGTAGAAAACGCGATGCACGATGTCATATCTCCCCTCGAGTTTCTTTTGTTTGCTGAATCTTTGAGGCTTCTGGTCGACGAATTGAGCAAGGATAGCGTATAAAAGGCACCTCATACGATGGTTCTGGGGCTTGACCAACGCTTTCTTTGCTTCGATAGCTAGAGGTAGAGGAATGTAACTGCTCCAGCGAATGGGGTTCTACTTGTTAATTCGAAGGTATACCCCACCACAACTGGCAAAGCATTGCTTCCTTTACGTTGTAATTCCATCATTTCAGCAGTCAGTTTCTTGAATTTAGTCTCCAGCTTGGTGTCTAAATACGTTTCTAGGAACACTGCTTGATTCCTTATTTTGAAGATCTTGTGAGTAATTTCTTCAGCGCTGTTTACAGATCTGCATTCCATTAACAGGTTAATATTCACAGATTTATATATGGACAGCTCTTTTTAAAACTGATTGTATAATCATATGTTTAACTTCCTGCAGTTAAGTATTCAAATCCTTGCACCAACTGCATCAGATTAAATAACATTTCAGACGCCCTTTAAACGATGGCTCACACTATTTAATGCCACAGTAATTTTCCGTTGTACTCAAGTGATGACGTCTGGTAGCCTCAATTGTTGTTTTCTTCAGAGCCATGACGATACCCCAAAGCACTTCATGACGAATTCCGTTGTATCCGCTGCTAAAGGATGCAGCATAATGTTTACAGTTAAAGAGTTGTCCCCAGCTCATTTCATGCTGTCTCTTGTGATACAGCCTTTAAAAGCTTTTGCCATATTTAATACTGCTGTACCCAGGAGTAGAGCTGGTAGATGCTTGGCTGAATGTAGCTTTCTGCATGTCTCCAAACTGATAAGTAATTCTAAGTATGATTAAGCGACCAACACTTTTCTCACCTTCGCAGGTTCTTCTCGCTATTCATAGCTAGTTTCAATAAGCGGAGGTGCTGTACTCCACTCGAAGCAAACTGGCGCAATGAAGATCTGCTATAGGCAGCCTTCCTATTCATACCAACCGCACGGACCTTTTAGAAGGGCACGCGACTTATGCCCCGCCAATACCCCCGTTTTTCTATGCTTTCTGCTCGAGCTAGTCCTCATATTTTAGAGCCTTTAAAAAGTTAAATTATATGTCAGATGCATACATTTGGCCTGTTTTTAATACATTTTATAGTTTTTATATACTTTTACCCGCATAAGCCCATGAACTACCATTTAGTCGAGGATTAGTGCTTAAAGTTGAAATTCCATCATTCATTTTCTACTCTTGTTTCCTATAAAAGAAGTACGACAGGTTAGCGTTTATCTGCCTTCCCTCTAGAACCGGTTTTCATGTTTTAACCACAGGCATGTTCTTTCCAGCCCCATATGTAGCTACTTAACATCACCCCTAAAAAGCCAGTTTTCAGCATGTCCATTCTGGCATCACTATGCTCAGACATCTCCCCTTACACACCATTCACTACCTACAATAGAATGATAACAGCCATAGTAACTGTATTCACTTCCCACACTAGTAAAAACACCCATATTTTTGAGGTATTAAGATATTAAGTTAAACGTCAGACATGATTTTGTCTGTTTTAAAGCTTTTTAGCTGTTATATTTGTATACGAATAAATATACACATTTTCATTTACACTAGTGTTTTTGATTCAAAGTTTGAAGCCTCTCATTTATATTCCTGTTATTTCCTCATAAAAGACGTCCAAAAGGTTAGTAAATCTACCTTCCCCTATAAAGTCCGGCTGTTGTCATACTTTCACTGATTTTTAAGTATCCGCTTATATCAATCGCATATAGCCCAAGGGTAGCATCTTAGGCTCACCCTTATCGGTTCAAGTTTTAAGTTTCAAAGCCTAGACCGTAAGGATCATGTTGTTGTATATGGTTAATTCAGCATGTTAAGTACAGTTATACAGGCGTTCCATAATGACGATGATGATGATTAGGGCTGAATCTTAAGGGCGCATAACTCAAGGTTATTAGCGTCCTATCATAACATGACGTGCTGAAACCAAAATACAACAGCAATAAAAAAGATAAAATCCAATTGGGAGGATGACTAAAATGACATAAAACGCTAAGTAAATAAAACTCTCCATATCAGAAACAACAAAGAAGCATAAATGTATTACAAACAAGTAGGCTAAAATGATATTTAAAATAAAAGCTCCAGTACTGGATGAATAAAATAGTTAAAATCTGCAGCTACCATTCCAAGGACGTGTCAAAACTATGAACATTAAAAAAAAAAAAAAAACTAGTGGATGAACTTAAAAGGCTAAAAACCCGATTTACCGCACCAGTATCACCCAACAAAGTCTCTTTAGTACTGGCCGGTAGTCGTAAGGTGGCTCGTAATCGGGCTAAATGAGCACACTCTGCCAGTATATGGTGGACCGTCAGTGCTTGTCCACACTCGGGACAGTAAGGAAGAGGTAGCTGTGTGTAAAAAAAAGTGACCGATATGGAGACGAGCCAAAACCACTTCATCGCGACGAGAAGTACGAGAGGAAGTTGACCAGTGTACCGGAAGATCCCTCACTGCCCTTAGCTTGTTGTTGCGGAGAACAGATCACGCTGCCAGCGCGAAAACACCGCTCTCCGCAAAACAAGTCTAAAATCTTCGACTGTTGAACAAGTAATGGTGACACTATGCTCCGTGGTTGCTGACTTTGCCGCCTCGTCCGCTAATTCATTGCCTGACAACAAGTGCAGGAAGCCATGCGAGAACACATTCACGCCAGAAGCGTGTAAAATGTGGAGGGCATCCTGAATGTGCTGCACTAAAGGGTGGTAGATGTACAGCTCACGGACGCTCTAAAGTGCGCTAAGCGTATCACTCAGAATAAGGCAATTACCCAAGTTTGGACGGCAAATGTACTGAATGGCTCTATAAATAGCATACAGTTCCGCATTATAAACGGATGTGTGACTAGACGAGTCAAAAGTAAGTTGTTCGTTTCCAGTTACAAAAGCACATCCAACACCGTCGGTGCATTTACTCCGATCAGTGTATATACAAATTCGGTAACTGTAGCGGGATAAAAATTCTAAAAAAAAAACAAGTACGGATATTACACGAAGGCATCATAGACTTCCCGATGGCCAACATTCCAAGGCTGACGTGGGAAGCAGCACATAATCAAGGTGGATGCACCCTCTCTCCCTTGTGAAATATGCTAGGTATTGCTCTATCGTACTTTCGAAGAAGGTCTCTAAAACGAAAGCCTGCAGGCTTTGGAATAAGTTATGGTGGCGATAACGGTCGCCTAGCTCAGTAGAATGAAAAACGGGAAACGCTGGATGCATTGGAATGCACTTAAGTTCATTACCATGATTCGCTAGCAGGACATTACACCGTAAGTGAAGGGACGGTTCCGACGATTCGGCGTAGAGGCTCACAACTGGGCCAGTGGGAAAGGCTCCAACAGCCACACAGATGCCCTGATTGTGGACTCTTATCTAACTTTCTCAGCACAGATGGTCGTGCCGAAGAATATACAATACAGCCATAGTCTAAAATGGATCGGATCAGTGTACGATAAAGACGCAGCATTGCTGTACGATCTGCTCCCCAAGCTTTGTCGCTTAGTATCCGTAAAAATATTAAGAGAACTATCATACCGCACCTTAAGCTGTATTATGCGTCCTGACTAGTGTAGTTTACGATCGAATACCAACCCCAGGAAACTCACCTCATCTGCGGGAAGTAAATCTGGCCCGAGTTGAAGAGTAGGTGCAATTTGCCCCTAGGGCGCCAGGAGCTAACACAGACTGTCTTCTCAGGGGAGAAACGGAAGCCGTTTTCCAAGCTCCAATCATAGAGATTGTGCAAACACCGCTGGAGAAGGCCTTCCGAAAAGGGTGTACGCTGAGAAACAAAGAAAATGGCAAAGTCGTCTACGAATAAGCAGGAAGAAACCCTTGGGGGAATACAATGCGATATGCAATTAAACACTATAGCAAACAGCGTGACGCTTAGTACCGAGTCCTGCGGCACTCCGTTCTCTTGACTAACAAGGCTAGAGAGAATCGAGTCGACCCTTACTCGAAAAACGTGGTCCCGCATAAACTCCTGAAGGAATATAGGAGGGCGGCCTCGTATGTTTCAGTTGTGGAGAGAACGTAATACCCCTGCTCACCAACAGGTACCATACGCCTTCTGGAGATCAAAAAATATCCCAACCGTTAGGCTTTTGTGAAGAAACCCATCTATGATATGAGTTGACAGAGAGACAAGGGGGTCAATTGCGGAGCGACGGTGTCCAAAAGCACATCGGATGTTGGTCAAAAGATTGTGGGTTTCCAGCCACTAAACCAAGCGTCCATTGATCATGCGTTTCATCACCTTGCATACGCAACTGGTGAGGGAAATAGGACGGTAACTGGAAGGAAGTTGACGGTCCTTTCGAGGTTTCAAAACAGGTATGATGGTGGCCTTTGGCCACTGAGTTGGAAAAGTGGCATCAACCCAGACACGATTATAGATCTCGAGTAGGAAATACTTACCTTCAGGAGAGGGATGTTTTAACATTTGGACATGGATGCCATCTGGACCGGGCGCAGAGTTTCGCGAAGATGAAGGTGCGTGTTCTAACTCCGCCATGGTGAAAAGGCGATTGTAATGATCTAGGTTTCCAGACGGAAGGCCAACCCTTGAGATTCCACCTGAGTCTTAAATGGAAGATTCAGGGGGATATTTGTCTGAGCTGGACACGTGAGCGAAAACACTGCCAAGAGTGCTAGCCACCCCAAACTATTCAACTGGTCTCTGCGGTTGTTTCTGGACCGGAGATGGGCATATGAGTCGCTTTGCCAGCTACACGCCGTAACTTATCCCATACGACAGAGGAAGCTGTGTGTCGATTAAAAGATGCTACAAAGTTACTCCATGATATCCACTTGCTATCCTTTATAACTTGACTGGACTTTGCACGCAGTTTTTTTATATTATATCAGATTATCCACCTTAGGGCAGCCGAGGAGAGCACAGATGGCAGTGCGGCATTCACCTGTCCACCAAGGGACAGGCAAACGACGAGGGTGGCCAGTCGAGCGCGGGATAGACTGCTCAGCAGCAGAAAGAATGGTGACTGTGAGATATTCAACTAAGAAGTCCACTGCATCGTGCTCACTGCAATGAAAAACAGCCAAACGGGTATAAAGCTTCCAGTTGGCATTGGCTAGGCGCCATCTAGGTGAAAGTGTGGAACATTCATTGCTGGAGTACGTGGCAGTGCGATCATAATTGGCGTTCCCTTCTCTGAAAACAGATTGATATCTGCTGAGTAGACGCCGGAACCTCTCACTTGTGAAGTGGTTAGATGATCGGCCGCCTTCTTTAGCAAGTCCTTCAGCCGGGGTTCAAGACACAACGACGGTGCTGGCTTTTCGGAATCTCCCACGGCGTTATACTCACAGCTGGCTGGCATTTCCCTAACTAGTTTCAGCCTGGATATCCTGGTCGGTGTCCAGCATGATCAGTAGTCTCCCGGGTACTACCTCAAGGCAGGGCAACAATGCTCGGGCAAACACGGTCCGTATAATGGTGTCCTCCAGGCCAATTCAAAACTCCTTAACCATAGGCCCTCCTAGTGCGTCTGCACCACCACCTCACTTCTGGCGGGTTACAATTACATGGCCCTTCAAGTTCACCCTGCAGATCCTGGGATGTTTCTGTGGTCCCGGAGCAACATCGCATCTCGGCCGAGTCGCATAGCTCTGGTCGATATGGACTTTCGCCTCGTAACTTCTGAGGGCATCTAATCCCAGTATCACTTCTTAGTTACATTTGGGACAAACACCCAAAGCCTCACAGTGCTGCGTCCCGTGGCAACTCCAGCAGGACCTCCTTTTCAGGTAAAATGTCGCCCTGAGCGGTCACTAATTTGTTAGATCGACTTGGTGTTCGTGTCGGCAAGCTCTTCGCCACGACAGATAACACTCAGACGCATCTGCATCTGTGTCTACGAGTATTTGCCACATCTTCGCTTGTATCAACAGTATACCATGAAGCTGTCGTCCATTCTTCTGTCCAAGGCACGTTATGTCACTCGAAGGGGTTGGGGAAGACATGCCTCTCCTCACGCCGGTCCTTACTCGTTTTCCGCCTGCTCGGCATCTTGGTGTTGATAGTCTTTCACTAGATGACCTGGTTGCCCTCAGTCCCAGCACACTCCACGTAGGTCGTACTCATCTCTGGCTGCATCTCTCTCCCGGTCATTGAGAATGCTCCCAGTTGGCGCTCCTGCTCGAGGGTTAATATAGCTGGTCTGATTTGTGATTTCCCGCCTCGATTCAGGTTAAGCTACAATTGAGCTCTAGGTACCACAGCGCAGGACAGAGGGTTGGAGGAGCTTACGGGCTTCCAAGAAGGACGCAGTTTTCACCCGTATCTCCTAGATCGCTTTCTTCTCTGCATAACGGGGACAGCCACGGGAAGTAGATGAATGTTCGCTGCCGGCGTTAGCGCACGAAGGAGTGGAAGTACACACTTCATCCTGCTTGGCGTCTCCTCGGATGGCACATCTAGACTGACCAGTACAGAATGCACTTATGTGCCCAAAGCGCTGACACTTGTAGCATATGAGTGGGTTGGGAATGTAGGGCCTAACTGCGATGGCTTCGTACACTGCCTTAATCCTTTGCGGGAAATCTACCCGAGTACGAGTAGGCACGAATTCACCAGTTACTATGCGTTGGCCCTTGTACATAGATGTAACGCCCTGGTCCGCCAAATTCTCCTTAAACTCCTCTTTGGTCAGTCCATCCAAGTCGCGGGTGGTGACTACACCGTGCGAGGAGTATATGTTTCAACCTTAACTGGGAAACTGCCTAACTTAATTGCTCATAGTAATTACGTGGCCTGGGATGCTGAAACTGCTTCCACCGGGAGTATACCGTTTCGCGCTCGAACGCAAGATTCAACCTAACCAACAATTTTATCTAAACCTTTTGAATGGCAAACGGGTTGACCGACGTGAAGTTTCTTCCCTCCTCCGTTCTAGTGACAACCACATGATTCAGTTACTTACCTGACTTAATGCTTTGAGGGAGATCTACCCGATCAAAGTTAAAGAACAGGGTCGGGTAAGTGGGAGTTCACCATTTACCTTCCGTTGAACACTGCACAGAGATGTAGTGTCTTTTTTCCTCCAGATTCTCTGGGATCTGCTGTTTGACAAACTGCCCAATGCGCTGGCTGTGACAACGCCGCGCGAGGAGTTCAAGGTCTTGTGCATCTGTAGCTTAACCGGGTAGCTATCTAGTATATTGGACCTTAGTATTTTTTCTGCCTGGGGTGCTAAAATTGCCTCAACCAGGATTGTACCGTTGCGTCATCTAATGTAAAATTGACCCGGACCAGCAGTTTTATTGAAACCCTTTTGGATGGCAAAAGCAGTCCCCGACTTAAATTTTCTTCCTTTCTTTGTTCTAATTATAGCTAAACTGCGAGGACCACTGAACTCAACTACTTATTTTCCCAGCACATTAATTCTGGTTTGTTTTTTGACATAAAAATAATAAAAATTTATCCCCAGTACTCCCCACACACCACGGACCCAACGAGGGATCGAAAAAAAAAATTCTGATGTGTACCATTCACATGACTTTCTCCATATCCCTGCAACAAATTATTCTTAAAAAGCTTATACTTTTATTTACTTTATGCTAATCAGAAAAAATAGCAGAAATAGTCTAATTACTCGCTGCCTTGTAAGTAGAAGCGAAATAAGGGACAACTGCAGGTTAAAGTGATAATCAAAAGCTGGTTGCTGTGTCAATGAAGTTCCTTTGTCTATATGGATAGGAGTTGACAAGTTCCTGTATGGGAAATGTATACGTTTTTCATAGCAGAAACCAAAAATAAGGAATGTTACAAAAACTACGAACTCCACGAAAAAATGTATATAACATAAATTGTGTGTTTTAATGTGCTCTACATTTTTTATGTAGTAAGCTTTTGTCCATCTCTTACGGTTTAGCAGTTATTCAAAATTTAGTAAAATTCATTCAGAATAAACTACTCTTAAGAGGCTATTCCCAGAAAATTCAAGATATACATTTTATTTGCCAGGTAAATATGTTTAATATACGAAATTTTAATCAAAATCGTTAGAGCCATTTTTGAGAAAAATCAACATTTTCGAAAAAAGTTCCATGTAAAGAATAGTTGGGGGTGGGGGGATTTTTCTCAAAATCTTCGTGTCGCATCCCTGGAAGATACTAAACTTAAATATCAAGTTTGGTATTTTACCGACTTTTCGTTTTTGAGTTATCGTGTTCACAGAAACACGGACACACGGACACACACACACACACACACACACACACACACACACACACACACACGGACCTTTTTGTGAAAATACTTTTTTTTTGGATATTGGGGACCCTAAAACATATATTTCCGGTGAAATCTCGGCATCGAATTTTTTGGTGGAGTGCAATACTTTCTCTATACACTATATACATAGTGCGTATGGAGAAAGTAAAAAAAAAAAAAAACAACAACAAAACTAGTCCTGTCCGGTTGGCTAGGAGTAGGTTAGTCCATAACAGACCGTTTATATGATCGAGACACTATATTGATGTATTAGTTTGCATAGAGTGCGTATTCCTTGTGGTCACTAAAAAAACTGAAGGCCTAGACACATATATGCAACTCTAAAGCCAAACAGCATATCCTTTCCACCAACACGAGTCTCCACGCACGGCATACACGTGGCTTAGCGTTTCTATTAACTCCCTCATCATCAGAAAAACACACACGAGGAAGTCCGTATTAGCTCGGGGCCCCGGGTGCCCCAAAACTGTACCTGCAGTAGTAGACTCCAGTACGGCGTGTGAGAATGTGTGTATGATATTGTTTTTCGAAGAACTTGTTTTTTTTTTTTCTTTTTTCAAAATATCTTACAGCAAAATGACACAGTCATATGTTTAGAATGCATTAAAAAAATGTTTCCGATTTACTTAAAGTATTTTTGAGGTATATAAACGCTAGTTATGAGTGGCGTTTATAAAACTCCTGTTTTTTACGCTCTGAGACACCACTGATGAAACTAAACTCGGAGGACATGTAAAGCTGGTCAGTCAAGTGCTATGAACTATAACATTTCATAGTTGGTCGTGGTGAGGATTGATCAGAAAAGGAAAGACCAAGCTTTATGTATTTGTGCTGTATCGTGTAGCCAAACGGTTATTGTGTGGATGCTGGTAAAAAAAAGTGTCCCAAGGCTGAGTCAAGAATAAACAAAGTATATTTTACCAAGAAACCAGGTATTTACTACTGCTGGAAGGAAGGAGAGTGAATGTCAAAATACTTAACGGTAGCTTATGAAAAGCTTAGGCTGCTTCACCAACAAGAAATCGTGTAAACTTTAGAACCATCTGAATCAGGCAAAGCAATAAAAAAATCGATAAGTCGGAAAAACATGTATTTTATAAAAGCTTGATTTACAGCAACGAGCGTTACTTACTATTCATTTTGCAACATGTTACTATTAGTTGATACTCTGTATTGACTACTTGCTGTTAGCTATCTGTTACTTGTACTTGATACTTTCATGTTGGCCATCTCTAACCGTATTATGTTTTACAAACAATAGTTAAGTGTGAGTTTTCGTCAACAAGATTTTTGTCTCATGAGTACAAATAGCTGTAATTAATGCAGTCTTTCAACGCGTTTTCAAATATGCATTTGAAATGTCTCCATTTTCCACAATTTGTTTTTAGTTCAATTTTAATTCGCCTGCGGTGTCATTTGTGGTAAAAGCGAGTGTTTATCACTATCCAAAAAAAAAAAAAATATATTTTTTAAAATAAACATTTTTTCGTCCATTGTTTGTATAATGATTGCTTCTAGAGCACTGTAAACATAATGAAACCAAATAGACTAATGATATCAATGGTACTGTTTTGAATGTTGAGACATATATAGACATGTAGAGACAATAACAAATTGATCTAGTGCAGCACACGATCACCATAACGATGCCAGTTGTGAAATACCAGTGTACCAGTAAAACACGTCATTGTGAGTGCTTTGTGTGTCTGAATTGTGTATATTACATATTGACAAGCATATTTCTTTTAATAAGTCGTTAGTTGCAAAATGCCTAGAGTTGGTTTTAATCATTCTAACAACTTTTGTTATATACGTGGTGACGTGATGCTCAAGTCCCAAAAGCGAAACCCACCCCATTAGTGAAAAAGTGCTATGAACTCTATTTTGGGTGTAAAGTGGGGTACCAAACAAAGGCCTAAGCGCCACATATCTGTTGTTTATCGTGTTCTAGGCCTCTCACTGCATGGAAAAATGACACACGCTACATGCCATTTACTATTCCAATGATTTGGAGGGAACCCAAAAATTATTCCTCTGACTGTTATTTCTGTTTAACAAACATTAAGGGGATTACGTTAAAATCAAAACATACATTAGTACACCCTAACTGGCAATTTTCAATGAGACCAGTTCCACAATGCAAAGAATTGTCCATACCCAATGACCATATGGCAGTAGATGACGGGAGCTTAGCTTCTGATGAAAGTAAGGAAGAAAATGCAACGGATTTTGGTGATTCAACTTTTGGAATAAGCTGTTCATCTGAACCTCATATATTGTCTGATGAGGTCTCAACGATCTCGTATGAAATCTAAAATTATCCAAAAAAACAAAAAACAATCTGAAACCTTGCTTTCCGGCTGAAAGGAATATTCTTCAAAAGAATACTAAGATATGTGTTTTAGAAATGGTCATTCTTAATTTAAGGACTATTTTTCTGGAGAAAATGGTTCTTACTTTTGTAATGACATTTCTTCTGTTATGTATATTTGCTATTGAACATAGCCCAGCAAAACGGCGCTTGTTCATTGATGCCTCTAAAATTAGTTAAAAAGTAGTGCTTCTGTATACCAGCAATAAATTTACATCAGCACCTATTGCTCACTCAGCAGGTATAAAAGAAATATATGAAAACTTCAAATTTATGTTGGAAAAGCTTCAATGTGGAGCGTATGAATGGAATATTTGTGGTGATTTGAAGGCTATTGCACTTGTTCTTGGTCTGCAGTTTTCTTAGATAAAGTACTGTTTTTTGTGCCATAGGTATAGTATGGACAAAAAAACAAAAAACGTTCAATTAGAAAAGAATGGGCTAAACACAATTCATTCATTCCTGGTCAGAAAAATGAGAAGCATGACGCATTGTGTAATCCTAAAAGTGTGTATCTACCTCCCTTACATATTAAACTGGGATTAAGGGAGACTTTTGTCAAAACCATGCACAATACATCTGGTTTCATGCAATTAAAACCAAAGTTCCCTTTCAGAGTCACATTTTTTTCTGAGACAAAACAAAAGTTTATTTTTTGTTCCCCAATGTAATTAAAATAATGTGCATAAACTTTATCATGTTTGGAATTCTTTAGTTACCGTGGTGCGGTGACTACGGACTCCTAGCGCTCTTGGTAATTCTTATATAACAATTAGTTCGTCGGGCCAAATCACTCGTCAGCAAATTGGCACTTCGAAATTCTTTACTTTCTCAAAATGACTAATTTACCCTAATTTGGGGTCGAGAATAAAGAATATGATATTACATTTATTTTATTAGCTCTAGTTTTTTAGATATACTAATTTCAAATATAAACACACAAATAACGCATTGAGATGTTTTAATTTCTGAAGAGTAGCTAAACAACCATAATTATGAGCTGAGTAAAATGAATGTGACAAACGACATTATTTAGTAGGTCTAGCTCTAGTTTTATAGGTACACTAATATCAAATAAAAGGGCTTATTCACTTGAACGTCTTATTTTTACTAGTCACTTGTACTTTTTTCTGGGCTGTCTTTGATGATTGCCCAACAGTAGTCCGCAAACATAGAAACGTTCCACTTTCCCTGACATCTTCGCTTAATTTTCGCAATGTCCTGGTGGAATCGCGCTCGATGTTCGTCACCTACATCACCGCAGCTGGGGAAGAAATTCGGATGAGAATGTAAAAAAATGGATTTTCAGTGACATGTTGCATGCTAAAAGATGGTAATTTTCTAGATGAGTATTCATAATCTCAACGTAGTTGTCTGCTCTTCGATTTCCCAGTAAGCCATGCACAACATCTTTTAAGGCTCCCCATGCTGCTTTCTCTTGAACCTGGAGAACTTGCTCAAAAGTGTCATCTTTAGGAAGGTCACGAATCTGCGGGCCACTGAAGATACCTTCGTTGACTTTTGCATCAGTGAGGTGTGGAAATAAGGCTCTGAGATACTCAAAAGATTTTCCACACTGAACCATCCCCTTTATAAAGTTCTTCACTTGTCCAAGTTAAATGTGTAGAGGAGGCAAAATAATTTTGTTTCTTTGTACCAGAGGATCATGTACATTTTTCTCTCCGGGGCAGATGTTTTCCCTTGGGGCCATACCTTTACCTTATAGAGAGATGACCCAGCACGACTGTCCCAATGACACAGGAAACAGCAATACTTTGTGTATCCTTACTGCATGGCATGTAATATTGCAATGACCAAGTTTCCACAGATCTGCCACTGATGATCGGTGTACTTAATTGGTGTCAGAAGAAATTTCATATTTACATATGTTTCTTTCATGTGGACAGCATGATCTATAGGAACTGAAAGGAGGGAATTGCCATTGTATAAAAGTACAACTTTTAAACTTAGCTTATACGTGTCTATGAACAGTCTCCAAGCCTTCGTGTTGTGCTTCAATTGTAAAGCTGACATCAAATCACTCAAATTACAACAGGCAATATGAGTATTTTCCTTTATAAAGCAGTGACTCAAATATTTTTGTCAGCTCCTGTTTACAGACACTTTCACATTATTTTGTAGAAGATTCCGCTCTTAAAGCCTTGATGGCAGATGATCTGCTTTTTATCTTGAATTAAATCCTTTAGTCCAGCCTGACAAAACAAATGTGGCTCACTCAATTGTTAATTTTGTGGAGAAAAATAAGTATGATTTCTGAATGTACTCTTTTGTAGGGAGTGGTACAGACACACCATCACCATGTGATACTGGTCGAGTAGTTGATGGGATGTTGAGATATTCTATAGCCCGCTTTTTATTTTTTTGACATGCCATGCCGAAGGGGAGGTATCATACACAAATAGTGATTAAGTGATTTGAAGGCTCTCTCCAAATCATTGGGATGGCAGTCGGCGTTGAACGTACTTTTTTATTTATCCAGTCACATAAGTTCACAGCACATACATTACAGACAATATACGGTGTCTAGGACTTGTCCTGGTCCCCTAAGGGTATCCTAAAATAGTGGCGATATGCCGTCTTTATGACTGGAATAATTTTGGGCATAAAATGTCATCTCACCACACACACACACACACACACACACACACACACACGACACCAATTGTCAGGAGAGGTGTTGCAAATACGTGGCATTCTAACCTAAAAGAAAAGCAAATGAAAAAAGTGGAATTTGATTTTCATTCTTGGATTGTAACTTACTTTTGTACTATAAACTAAAACAAACTCAACTTAACAATACAGAACTTAAAAGAAATCTGTTTACAATATATATATATTAGATTCTTATCTAATATTACAAACAAATACTGGAGAAGACTGTATTCTTTTTCGAAAGTTTACCTTTCATATATACACACGAACTACAATAAGTTCAATATTCAATATCTGAAACAAAATATGCAGAACAAATTTCACAAAACATTAGCAACCCTGACTGATGATCCCTGCATTCAGTAGTGCCAATATCATCTCAATCCTCAAAATTTCCGTAGCAGTTATAAAAATTACCCCTTATCCATCACTAATGTGCCAACCTAATCTCCAGAGGTTAAGTTTAATAAACATGATTATCGTCAGTTAAATGGGCTATTTCTCAGAACCAAGAGCTAACTGAAGGTTTTTAATACCACTTTGGTATTTTCCATAATGAAATGAATCAGAAACAGCTATTTTGAAATCGGAAGATTTTTACTGTAGACCAGGGACATCAGTCAAGGAGCTGATCAGATTGGGTTGCACCTGGCGGGGTAGTGATTCCCGAAAGTCATGGGAGATTGGGTACGCCTGGGATGGGGGTTGTGAGTCCTGCGGCTACTAGCCTGGATAGCTTAGTAAACAGCAGTTAATAGCTATCGCCACACCGAGGCTTCGGTAGACATCTCCACATGGGATTGACGCGCATAAGTGGCGTGTCCAATTCTGTCTATGCGCAAGAAGGGCGGTTGGTATATAATGTAGGCAACGTTTTAGTGGAGAAAAAGATATGATCTTGTTCCCTGGGTGTCATCAGGCATACCTGAGCAATCTAATCAGGGCGACTTGATCATACCTTATCATATGTTTGAAATGTGATTTTCTATCTATAAATTTCTGGCATTTAAACAAATGTTAATTTACATTGGAGAGTTCAATATGTCACCTGATGGTTTTACCAGTTCTTACAATGTATGGAGTTTGTTGCACTACGTTCATTTTTATCCGGTCATCATATTTGGGAAAATGTCTGCAATTGCATGTTGCAAATGATCGAGTAATAGATCCACACTTGATGTTCTTCTGTGAAAATACACGATTCCACTTATGCTTCGTTGCAAAATAGCGAATGTTTGGAGATCTTAGAAACCCAATTTTACAAACGAGACTCCCTTGTATGACATTAAACCCGGTGTGCAGTAAATTCATACCGAATAATTAGATACATACGTTTTAAACAATAAAGGCAGGAATAGCTTACACTTTTTTTTTTTTACAGCGACCGAAGTTGAATGACATTCTGTATTGTTCCAATATTATTGCAGCTTATGCACATCCAACCGTATTTAAGTCTAGTTAAAAACATTTGGAACATATAGTAATTACCTGATCACCTGAATAACTGTATGTGACCATTATCAATAAGGGAACTTGAAAAATAAAGTGTATGCAACAAAATCATCACAAACATTGGAAGAACTGAAAGAAAGCATCAGGCGAGAAAAAAACTCAATTTCGGATACTGGACTCTCGAGTATGGATGAAAACTTTGCGAGAGGAAGGTGTCAGAATTGCGTGAATAGCACGAAAACATTTCCAACATCGCTAATGATAAGACACATGAATATTTCTTTGCATATATCATCCCTAATGATAAGGCATATGATTATTATCAGTGTAATTATGCATAAGAAATAATAAAATGGTGTTTACGGGAATCTGAGTTACGGATTTCCGGACACACGAGCAAACTTTCGCTAGCCACAGTGTAAAAATAAAGCACTGAACATGAAGACATTCAAACGATCGCGTTTATATAATTATATGTTACTAATACTTACCAATACTATGACTTATATCCTGCTATATTTGGTTTGAATTAGTTTCCTGGAGCTAGATTTAGGTTTCAAATTACTGAACTAATTTTTTTTTCTTCACAAAACATGTATAAATCCCATAACAATTGTGTTGTTTACTTCAATGAATGAAAGCCTTTATTTACAGTACTGAATTTTCATTGCCGCTTGTGATATCTGCTTCGCTTATTATTAAAATTTATGCTGATAATTTTGTTGTTCTGCATGTCAAATAACAATTATTTTCTAGAACAAAATATGACGGTGGAAAGAGGACTTGATCCTTTATATAATATTAAATGTTTAACCAGTATTAAGTATTTCGAGGAAATTGGAACCAGATTATAAATACTTACCTGGCAGGAGTCTTTCATTCCCTCGGGATATCCTGCACACATCATATTATCACTGATCATCTTCTCGTTGTATTTAGTATTCTTGCGGCAGTCATCGTTGCTCATAATAGGTAGCTCAACTTCTTGAAGGGTACAAGTTGGCTTTCCACTTTCCTGAAGAGTACCCCATCCAGTAGCTATTGCCTTCCTGTCCACGTACAGCTCATCTGTAATTGTTTAACTATGCTTAATATTTCTATCACTGCGGCGGGCATATAATGTTATTTAGAAAATGGCAAAGTATAGCTGATAATTGCAAAATCCTCACTTACTATCTTAAGAAATTTGTTTAAATAAGTTTTGACATACCTTTATATGTTTTTTCAGTCTCACAATACTAGACACATACTATATTTTGCAATGAGTTTATGAAAATAATTCTACTTAATTTTCTTATAGATATGGCTTACCAGGATCTTTTGGCAGGCAAATGGGGCGAATGCTTTCGCTAAATGGCACTCTATCATTTAGTCGCAGCAGCGCAATATCGTGGTCGAAGTTCATGTAGCTGAAATCACCAGTCATTGCCCGCAGAACGAAACGTGACTCAGATTTTTGTGTAGTGTTGCAGCGGTCGTGCTCCCCGAAAGTAACCTTGATCATAAACCACATGAACCTGCAAAAGCAAAGTAAAGCTATGAGTTAGTCGCTTACTTTCCAAATATGTTCCATAGGTAGAGGATATTGAGTGATTCACGAAGTATGTTCCACCTCTGCATATGGACGCTATAAACCGTAGCATGAACTCCAATATATCTGTACGGTCACATAGCGGTTGATTAATGCTTCTGGCATTGTTATAAAATTGTGAAGTACCAAAGTTTAATTAATTAACCATCTTTCTTTATAATACATTGAAATAATTAACTGCATAGTGTAATAAACATTGAATTGTTCATCACATTTACCTCTGTGGTTACTACGAGACGCAATCTGCTATACACCGGAACTACGTATGCATGCGGTGAATAACCTATTATGTTATGTTATGTTAACATAAACTTGTAGAATGAGAAAATACGGAAGCATGGAATTCTTGCGAATATTCATCACACGAAATGGAGAAAATAAAAACAAAACACCAATGTTGCCTATTATGTAGCTTGATAGTCGCTGCACCTCTTTTTAGAGACACTTCATGTGAGTCTCTAGGAGTCATTTCCTTTTCCTCTCATATATTCGTAGTATCAGTAAGTTTTTAGGATGTAAGTGTTAAATTTAAAAGTTTAATATACACATGTAATTTTATCCTTGGTTTTATTTGAACTATACATATAGATATTTAATTTAAGTTATATTCAGATATTTTAGCTGTAAAAAACTTTATATGGTCAACTAGTGACCTCTTTGAAGAATGCTGTAAACAAATCAATGAATTATCCTGTATGTGGGAGATGAAGGATTTTAGTTTGAGGGCACTAATCTCCATGCTCATTCATATTACCAAGAGCTTAAAATGCCAATATTTAAGGCAGCCATTCACTATCACCCCAAACGTCAGAATGGCGCATTATCACTCTAAACTCTCACAACGGGCTGTGGTGCCGGGCGTGATGCAATGGGCTTGATAGATATTTCGCCATGCAAAAATCCGATATACCACTTCAACAGGCCAACTAACCGTCGCATAATGAATGGGGAAATTCTATATGTAGCGGTCCAAAGCCACGCAAACTTGCTAGTCAGTGGGTAAACCCTCATCAAAACTGCGTCAGTTACTGGAGAGATGCCGCTGAAAGCACGTGTTACAAATTGCACTACGTCCAGTCCAGACTTTGCTCTGCTTGTTATTGAAGCGTAAAAGACGTTGCCATGTCTGTGGAAGGTTACCAATAGTGACAACCATAACAAGTGAGAAGAAATTTCGACATAAAAGAACTAGTTACCTTGTTTGCATTCGAGGCAAAAAACAACAGTAACTTTAAGTTTTTCATCATCAATTGCCTATATTGGATCACCATTCATAAGCAGAATAGTTGGTTAAGTACCGACGCTCAAAGTACACATGTTACACACAGAGAGGTAAATATGATTATATGCTCGAAACTTGAAAATATGAAGAAAGAATACAAAGTAACAAGAAACACACCTATCAAGTTCCAGCATTTTAATTATAATTTAAGCGCTTGCAGCACATCCAACTTATTAGTTTAAAATAATGGGCTTTTATTCATATTGAATAATGATACATCAAATCAAATACTGAATGATACATGGAATTTATACAGTTCAATTATTATGAAACCCTTAAACTCAGAAGAAAGTATAAAGAAGCTTCTAGTTGCTTTCTCAATGCTTAATAATAATTACACTTTGCCTCTGAATGTAAAAATAAAACCCTTTAAGAATAGAGGGGTTTTTAATTTTGCACGTGGTATCACAGAGGAAATTCTACGTTTTCTCAATTGAATCTGACTTAGAAAAAGTCACCTAGATTTTCTAAATGTCGTCAGAAAAACTGGTCAAGTGGAATATTTGTAAAATCTGAGAGGTGGTTGGACAGGTGAAATAGTTGAAGTGTTAAGGGCAGAGAAACGCGCATTTCATTTTTAGATAAAGTATGCTTGGACTTGAATGTTTTCATGCGCAAATGTAAACAACTGCAGTAAGCTACAGTCTAATAATGCGAATCACATCGCTCCATTCAGATGATTTATAAATACTAGGATGAAGTTGTATATACTTCAATCAGAGGCTTTTTAGACAGCAAAGGTGAAACTAGGAAATCGATTGCCTGTTGCCAGATTAGTCTAGCTTGTCGGAACTTTGAACTAACTACCGCGCAGTCACGTGCCATCGTTATTTCCCTGCTTTCACCATCTCGAAAGACACTGAGCAAACAATAATATAATTACAACTTAAAAACAACTGAAATGATATTTACCGCTGCCTAGCTAATTAAAGGTTGCACTACACTAAACTACAACACAGATCCGTTATTAGTGAACCAGTAAATTCTACATATCTCAATCAAAAAACTCAGTATGAAAAATCTACATTCTGTGTCACAAGATGCTACAGGTAAAAAACAAAATAAAACAAAATACACGTAATATTGTGGTTTCTGGCACCTCTAAGACCAATCTGTGTAATGGGCAATAGCTGCAGAATTGGTTGGAATCTATCTTTACGTTTTTCGCAAGCTTCTGTTTAGCCTTCTTTTTTTTCTATGATTTTTATTTCTTTGGAAGTTTCTAATCTTGCTTATTCTGATTATATAAACACCAGGAAATATTATTTTGGTACTTTTCGTATTCTTGGTCATTGTTATTACAGCCGATGGGTAAATATCTTTTGCGGAATTTCAGAGTTCTTGGAATATATTGCTTTGTATACTTTCCCAGAAAGGTTCTAAATTTTGGTAATAAAATTCCTTGAATGGACACCTTACATAAATAACAATGGTCTACATCAATTTTGAGGAGTGGAAAGTAAGAAGTAATCTTAGTTAATTTGCGGGTGGGGAATCCAAAATTGGTAACCATTTTGCACCATCACGTCAAGTTTTTCCACAAATCTAATTTTCATATTTTTTATTTTCAGTTTTCTGTGAAAAATGTTAGGCGAACATCGAAAGTGCAAAAATGACCTAGATAAGTTCTGTTATATTTGAGGTAGTTATACACTGTCAAAACAAAGGACAAGTATATTAGACTTTGTTAAAAAAAAGCCTATGATGTATATTTTGGTTTGCGGATTGGTGACCAGGACAAACGATTTGCACCACATAAAGTCTGAAGGACATGTATTGAAAAGCTCAGATATTGAATCAAGGGGAGACGAAGTCCCTTAGCTTTTGAGTTCCAATGGCGTGGCAAGAGCAGCAAGATCATTTGGAAGACTGCTACTTTTGTAAGGTTGTTGTATCTGGCTTTAACATGAAGTCTAAACATCGAATTGAGTATCTTAAACTGTGGTCAGCTATAAGACCTGAATCACTTAGCGATGATGTTCACATCCCTACTTTCACCACGTTTATGAGTTTCAGTGACGAGGAAACTTGTATCCCATCAGACAAGACAATGTTGCTAGATGAGAAACTGCAGATGTGCAGACCTTTCACTAAAGCTCAATTAAACGATGTTGTGCGAGATCTTGATCTGCCAAAATCGTCAGCACAATTACTTGGTTCCCAGTTGTTGGGCACTGGAGCCGCTTTCATATATCGAATGAGAGAAAAAGACTTATTGGAATATTTTCAAATGTTTGAGTAGGTTGAATACTGCATCGATGTAAAAGGATTAATTGCAGCTATGGGATGTAAATATGTTTCAAATGAATGGAGGCTGTTCGTTGACAGCTCAAGGAGAAGTCTGATATGTGCACTGCTGAACAATGGCAATAAATTAGCATTCATTCCTATTGATCCCTCCATAACATTGAAAGAGACCTACGAAAGCATGGCTTTACTTCTCCGCAAGATAAATGATCATCTCTGGATTGTGTGTGGTGATCTGAAGGTAATACCGATTCTCTTTGGTTAACAAACAGGGAATACGAAATATCCATGCTACATGTGTCTGTGAGACAGTGTTCAAGGAAAGAACACTGGGAAAGAAATGATTGGCATGCCAGGGACATGTTCCAAGTTAGCGATTAAAATATCAAGCATGAGCCCCTTCTTGATCCCAAGAGAATTTTATGACCCCCACTGCGTATACAGTTGGGTCTAATGAAGCAGTATGTAAAGGCCCTGGATAAAGATGGTATTTCCTTCACCTCTACATCGACAATAATTTCCCTGCAATGCATGAGAAGCTGAAACCCGGTATTTTTAATGGACCGCAAATAATATTTCTAATGAAAGATGAAGGTAGAGAAGAATGCTTGGTGTACATTTTCTGATGTTGTAAAGAGCTTTCTTGACAACCTCAAGGCAGAAATTATGAAACCCTAGTTGAAACTTTGCTGACAGCATAGCAGAATTTGGGAGCAATTATGAGTGTAAAATTGCATTTTCTATATAGCCACATGAACACATTTCCCTCAAATCTTGGTGTTCTGGGTTAAGAGCAGAGAGAGCGATTCCACCAAGATATTAAGACCAGCGATCACAGATATCAAGGCAGATGGAACGTTTATATCTTTGCTGACTACTGTTGGCGCTTGCAGTGTGACACTCCTACTTCCAGCTACTCCAGAAAATCAAAAAAGCGAAAGTTCCTTAGCAATTAGAGAAACTCTGGACAGCTTCTGAACTATTTTCTTTAATTGTTTGTGTTTGTGTTTGTCACAAGCCTCTTAGAATGCCACTTTAATTTCAGAAGTTAATAGTATTGTGTAATTATTGTGATTGTTACTTGCTAATAATTTGTGACGAGATAGAAAGTTTCTAACTATATATTTGGAAGCAATGACCTCAAAATATGTAAGATTACTTAAAACGTCTAAGTCAGCAAAAAAAATGCATATGTAGAGCAGTGTAATAGATCACATATACTCCCATTAAATTTAGGTTGTACATGTATTTCATTATTTCATGAGGAACACATCCGTACGCTTTTGGTATGTTTTTTGATGTTATAATGCTTCTCTATAAAGTATTACGATTGCTAATTTTACATTTCCGGTAGTTACAGGCTATATTTTCCAATAGCGGAATCACACTCTGTTTTCCACATTTTTGTTCTTCGATTGTTTGATTTCAAATAGTTCGTCTAATGCATATTAGTAGTTAAGATAGAGCGGTTCTGGCACAGAGGTAAGTGAGCATACATGGGATGGATAAGGAATTCAAGGACGGCGTATACTCTAGCGTGAGCATACATGGGTAGGATAGGCAATTCAAGGAGCTCATACTAGGAGGAGGTGGAACTTATCTTAGACTCAGAGTATTAGGTGCATTCTGCAGTCCTTTAGGGTCCTTTTTCAAGGTCAGCTGCTTTGTTTATCATTTATTTTTTTCGGTTTTTTCCCAGAATTTTGGAATGTTTACGATTTTTAGTACTGAGGGGTGCCGTTTAAAGTTTTTTTAATATTATATTGCAGTGTTTCAGCCTCCTCTTTGAGTGTGTAGAGAACATTTATAAGTTTTTTTTACATTTTTTGAGTGCTAGTACAGCTGTATCGAATTCTTTTAATGACATTTCCTGTAATTTGGTGGCTGTTTATGTCTCTAGCTCAGCTAGTTTCAGAGCATTTTACCAACATTTTAGCTCTTTTTAACTGATTTCATGCCATTTTGTGGGTGGGTGTTGAAGACTCTAAACCTAGTATTTTACCCCTTTTCAGACGGTTTTGCTCATATTTTACATTGTTTTACAGCGTTTACTATTGATTTTTGACGCTTTTATAAGCATTTTAGTTTACATTAGGATTATTTTTCAGTGATTGCAGTGTTTACACATGCATTTTGTTGGGATTTGTAAGATGATTTTGGTGCTGCCACTATTTTTAGTATGCTTTTTAATAACATTTTATGTCATTTGGTGGGTGATTAGATCTCTATGTCAGCTAGCTTCAGAGTACTTTTCAGACATTTCAGCGGTTTTATATGATTTTTACGCTATTTTGTGGGTATTTAAGACTCTAAAGCTGGTATTTTAGACCTATTCAGACGTTATTGCTCATGTTGTACCTTATTTTGCAGTGTTTTCTAATGTCTTTTAGCACATGCGACGTTTTTAGATAGTTTTTTCAGTAGTTGTAATGCTTTCACATACATATTTCACAATTTTATCGTGATTTTTTAGAGTTCTCATGTTGTTTAGTATGTTTTTAATGTCATCCTATGCCATTTAAGGAGAGTGTTTAAGGTCTGTAAGACAGCTAGATTCAGTGGATTGATTAGACATTTTTGAACTTTTCCATAGTACTAGAACTGCTTTATTGATATATAGGAGTTTAAAACAGATATTTTAGCCCCTTTCAGGTATATTGCTAATATCTTATTGTATTTTCAGTGTTTTATAATGGCTCTGTTTCTTTTATAGACATTTTAGCACATTCTGAGAACACTTTGACACATTTTGCAGAGTTTCGTAGCGCTCTGTGACTCCTTACAGATCATTTACGACTTTTAAGATTTTCAGAACTATAGAGTAGTGCCAAACCCTTATGCAATAGGTACTTCCGCCTACTTTGAATGTGTTTTTGGAAGCTTTTTACGAGCTTTATGACGACGAAGGTGTACTGATAACATTTTTGTTCGTTCTTGCGATCTTGTGGATCCATTTTCTTACGTATGATGGGGATTTGTTATATTTCGTGATATTTATGACACCTTTTTAAACAATTTTCGGCATTTTTGTAGTAATTGAAGTCATTTTTTCTGTGTTTCTGAAAATTTTCAAATTATTTGCTATGTTTTATAGCATTTTCATATGTTCCAGGATGATGTCATCGTTTTTTATAGTAAATCCGGTATTTTTTGGTTTTTGCATATTTTCTATTGTTTGGATCCTTTATGATCATTTTTGTATTGTGTTTCCGTATTTTGCAATCCTTTAAGAGTCATAATATATCCTTTATGCAGATACTAACTTTTGAAGTGAGAGGATATGTTTGTATGGTTCACAGTCTTTCTTAGTTTGTAAATCTAACATAACCTAACGTTTCATGTCTCCATCTTCTTGTGTTTGTCTTTTTGTATGATGTCTCTTTTCCTAGGTTGTCGCTAGAAGAATGACCTAAGCTTTTGTTGTTCAAGTGTTAACAGTTTAGTGAACATTATGATTCTTCGTGTTTTATTCATCTTTTGTTTAATTTTTCACAGTCCATCTGCATTTATTCAAGATGTTTTTTTTTCTCTAGGATAACGATATAGACATTTGTTTTTGCTGTTGAAGCGTTGAGTATATTTTCTGACAAATTGTTAGTATTTTTGCTTTTAGTTTTTTATAGATATATCTAGCTTGTGAGGTTAGGTGTCTCTCCTCTTTTATCTGAGCTTGAGACCAGCATTAGAAATGTATTCTAATGGCGCAGTTCACACCGCCCTCATTCTTATTCTTCTATCTTTATATGTCTTTTACTAGGTGCATGAGCGCGTTTGTAGTGTAAACTGCAATTTCTTACTAAGTTACAGATTATGAGCAATGGATGTGGTATTCTCTCATGATACGTTCACAACTCTGTAGTGGCCATAAGCATTGGTAAACATTCCATCATCAGCAATCACTTTTTTTATCATAATGGGGCAATAGAGCAATTCTGTTGACTTTTACAGACGAAACTTTATGTTGTTGCGACATGATCAAATTCGTAGGAGTTCTTATTATCTCGCTGCTTTTAAGACTATCTACATAGCTATCGAATGTTATGTGCTGCTTAATAGCCCTTCATTTTATACCTTTAGTCTTTTTTATCATTTCTCTGTCAATATCGAGAGCATACATCTTAGGTCTCAATCCGACAAAACTTTGAATGATTTTTCCATTAGCTTCATCTTTAAACTTTCCCAGCATATTTTTGTTCTGAGTGGAGTGGCACATGTGACTTTCAGGTTAATCAGATGTATCCAAATGTTCAAGAAATTGCATTTTGTCCAGGCATATGTTAGCTGTTGTAACTCGATGAATGAAAGAGTGTGTATCCATGCACATAAGCTTCAGGTTTTCCATCCCATAATACGGCAATGGCACATCACATTGTTATGAGTATATGAGGGTTTTTGAGATATTCAGCACACTCCTTCCGATATATATTCGCTTGTTGAATATAGTCTGTCGTGAGGCCATATGAACAGCTGCTAGGTTAGGTCCATATATACTTCTATCGATGAATGTGGGCTTAGCAAGCAGCTTTTCCAATGTTTTCTTGTTTGTCACAAGGCGTATATCCATGCGATTTAGTAAATTCTCCGTTGTTCCAAACATAGCATTGTTGAAGAGTTTATACAGGTCCTTTTCAAAGTCATTTCTAGCCTGTTGCCTCAACATGTTATTAAACGCTATGTAAGATTTTGACCAGCACGATTGTTGAAAGTGTAGCACAGGATGGACTTTTGCTAATCGTAGTCTACGCGAGAGTGCCTGTTTTAACATAATGTAATGTTAAGCATACATCTTCCTACTTTCAAGCTGTGCAATTAGTTTCTTTACAGTTGAATTCTAGGATATTTGGCATTTAAATTTGTATTTTGCTAGTGATGTTTAATTACTGAAAACCGGAAGAAAATGCAACTAAATTAAATAACACTTTTACCGTTAGGGGGTTTCCTTACAATGCTTTCCTGGGAAAGTGCAAGCCTAAAATTATGTGAAAATATAACGAAAACCTGATTTTTAGGTGAAGGAAAATGAGCTACGCCGTTGGATAACGTTTATGTGGAAAAAAACAGGTAATGATTGCAAGGTTTCCAACTTCACACGCAAAAAAAAAAAAAAAAAGTTTAAATCAAAATGTTTCGCCTGCGGTGCCACAAGTAGTAAAAATGGTCGTCAAACATTACAAAAAATAAAAATGTATGAATATATCTCTGCAAAAGTATATAAACGCTAATAAAGACATTAAAAAAAAACATGCGATTGACATGCAATTTAACTTCTTAAAACATCTTAAACACTAGTGACTTGTACTAATGCGGGGAGTGAAGACAGTTGGTCTGGCTGCTATCCTCCTATCGTGGATAATGGATGGTGTGGAAGGAGAGCATGTCTGAACATGATGGTTTAAGAATAGACATGATGAAAACAAGACTTTTAGGAGTTAATGCCAGATGATGACATATGAGGTTGGCAAGATCAAGCAGGGGGAGGGGTTATACATGAAAACCGGTTTTAGGGGGAGGCAGATGCCCTAACCTGTCGGAAGGTTTTGATGGGGAACTACAGCAGGAAATGAATGTTGAACTTACAACTGTACATGCCAAATCCTCCAGTATATGATTATTGCAGCCAAAAATATATAAAAACTATAAAATCTATTGAAATATGAAAAAAACATACATCTGATATAAAATTTAACTTCTTAAAGCCTCTAAAATATGAGCTCTAACTCGAGCAGTAAACGCAGAAAACCCAGGGTAATGACATGGCTTGAGTCACATGACCTCCTAGCAGGTCCGTGCCGTTGGTATAAATAGGAGAGCAGATCATTCGGATCTTGATCTTCGAGCTGTACACATGGCGAAGAAGAGACCCCGCAGAGCCGTCGCTGCTAAGGCAGCAACCGTCGCCTCTTCCCCGGCAGCCGCCGAGGAGGTAGCATCTCCGACGCCACCGGTCACGGCAAGCCCTGCTTCGCCGCCGGCCGCCACCGCAGTCTCGCCGCAACTGCAGCCGCAGTTGCCCCATCACCGCCGCCACCGACGCCTCCACCCAGCTCCAGGAAGCCGCCGCCCCGGTTCAGTGCCGTGGTAAGGAGGGTACCTCGAGACCTATCCATCCGGCATCTGCTCACCGCCGTGCAGTCGCGGTGGCCTTCTTGCTTGAGGGCTACCCGCATATACTGCCGCCGGGGGCCTACGCCGCTTGTTCGCCTGGAGTACAGGACCAGGCTGACTTGGAAGCTGCCTTGGCGTCAGGGTTGTCCTTATTAGGGCGACTTCTGGTCGTCGAGGCTAGCCGACAAGAACGCCACCGGCCTTTCCGACGCTGCTGTGCCTTCGGACACGCAGCTGAAGTCTGCAAATCACCGCCGCGGTGCCACTACTGTGATACCAGCACCACCACCGCCGAGTGCACTGGGCACGATCTCCGCCGTCGCCTCGTGGGACAGGACACTTCACGGGCAAGCCCAGTGCCCTCTCTACCCAAGGAGCAGCACTTCATCACCACCTCCTGCCCGCCGCACCACACCACCGCAGACATCAACCACCGAGGCCTCACCACCTGCACCCTCAACAGACGCAGCGACGCGAGAAGCCATTCAGGACCTCCGCACGGAGATCCTGAACGTCGGCGCTCGACTAGCTGCCCTGGAAGAGACATGCAGCATCCTCTCACAGAAGCTGCAGGAAATGCAAGCTTCCAACGCCGCAGCAGCCACCAGCCAGCAGACTACAGCCGTCGATCTGTCCACCAGGATCGACACCCTCATGCAGCCGCTGAGGCAGGTTCTCCTGCAGCAAGCTGCTTACTCTGCTGAGCTGTTCCAGTCAAGTTGTCAGCTGCCCAACACCGCTCCTCCTCCTGTAGAGGCTGAGGGGCACGCACGGCCAGGGGATCGTCGGCCGCCAACCCAGTGGAAGATGACTGGTAGCTACGCTGAGCAATACCGAAGCAGATATAATCCGTAAGTTTTCTACGTCCTATTCTCTCCTCAAATTCCACCCTTAATTTCCTACCAAATATCACCTCCATTCCCTAGGCTGCAGCCAGGTTCCATGGCTGTCAGCCTAGAAATAACCTTTCACCCGCTCCCGTACAACGTGCGGCAGCATCCTATCTTTCTTATACGAACGCGGGTGCATCAGCGGGACCGCACTAAACCACGCTATTCACAACAAGCTATTGTTATAACGTGGAAGGGGTTTTTAGTGGGTATGCCACATGAGGAGATGGAGAGTCCCACATATCCTCCCAGCAATCGCACTTCGGCTGGGGGTTGAATGCGTAATGCATTTTCCCCCTCCACGGTAGAAAAAAAACAAACAGATCTTCATTGCGGAAATTTGTTTCCAGTCGAGTATATTACCACCTCTTGTTGAAACTAGTTATCAATAACGATTAGAACGTGTTACGGCGATAACATTTCTGTCCTTTTTGTCATACTTAGAAGTATTTATCAGATTGGAGACACGCAGAAAGCTACATTCAGCGGAGTATCTGCGAGCTCCACTTTGGCTACAGTTGTATCAAGTGTGGCAAAAGCTGTCAAAAGAGCTATAACAAGAGACGGCATGAAATGAGCTGCGGACAACTCTTCAAGTTTAACATTGTACTGCAACCTTCAGCAGCGCATACAATGGAATTCGTCATGAAGAGCTTTGCGGAGCAGGCATGCCTCTGAAAGAAACAAAAACCGAGCCTACCCAACATCGACTATTGACTACAATGGGAAATGAGTGTGACATGAAAGAGTATGAGACATCGTTTGAAGGGCGTCTGAAATATTACTTCATCCAATGCAATTCGAGCAAGGACATGCAGACTAACGTGCAGGAAGCTAAGCAGAGGACTAATCTGTCCATAAAGAGCTCTCCATACATATAGATGTGAAGATTAACCTATTATTGAAATGCCGATCTGTAAACAGTGCTGGGGAAACTACTGACAAGACCTTCAAAACCAGGTATCATGCATTGTTTCTAGAAACTGATTTAGATGCCATGCTGGAGACCAAATTCAAGAAACTGGATGCTGAAATGGAGGAATCACAACTTAAAGGAAGCAATTGGACTCTGCTTGTTGTGGAGGGGGACGCCTTCGAATTGACGAGTGCAACCCCTTTCGCGGAAGCAGTTATATTCCTCTACGTGCATCTATAGAATCAAAGAAAGCGTGTGTGAACCCTCAGAACCATAGTGATGAAATCCGGACATTTGAAAACAAAAATGATATATCTATCAACGTGTTTGGCCTGGATGAAAAAAAAGCTAACAAAAACAAGTGTTTCCAATAAAGGTTGTAGAAAAAAATGGGGTGTTATTTATGGACGCTCTTTAACTGCTGTGGTTCTCAGCGTCCCATTCTATATTGGGCGTGAAAGACCGCTTAATTTTGTACAGAGGCCTCTCTATCAGGCTTGAGGTTCATTTACGTGCCGTAAATCTACGACACCTGACCACCGGGCCTTACTTCCCTTCCGAAGTAAGCCATGCTAAGGATTTTTACACCCGAAAAAATCCATCGTCCTCCGCCGGGTTTGAACCCGCGACCTTGGGTATATGAAGTCTGCATGGTAACCATTACATCACGGAGGGCGACTAAAGGTTGTAGAGGAAGAACTATCTGATCATCGCGACCTCCTTCTTCTAAGTGGTGGAAATGGTACGTATCATTATGTAAACATCAAGAACTTTGGGACACTTATTCGAGAACAAAATAGAAAATATGAAGGACAAGTGTACACATGTAAACGCTGCTTCACACGTTCTGATAGTCGATGTGGACGAACTGGAGTGGAATTGGAGAAATATACTACTATCTGCAGGCAACATGCTGTGGCTAGGATAGCTATACCTACAAAGGAAACCTCTATCGTTCAATTTAAAAACGTGGAAAGGATGCTAAAGCTCCCTATGTCATCTATACGGATTTTGAGGGTATTCTTAGATCGTATTACCCATGCGAGTCTAACCCGGAAGCTTCCTTCACAACACTCTATCAGAAACATTCTCTAATTAGTTTCACTGTTTACATCAAACCAACATCTGTTGACCAGCTACAGACTAATCTTCCTATTGCCCCTTATATATACGGATATGATGCTGCTGAGAAATTTATGGATTATGTAGTGTCTCTTGCAAATAAGAATAGCAGCGTATACAAATCTGCTAAACCTCTGAAACTAACGGACCAAAAACAGGATGATTTTAAGCCTTCTACTGAATGCTATCTCTGTAATAAAAAATGTACTGAAGAAAATTGGAAGATTAGGGATCATGACCATTTCACTGGTGAATATAGAGGAAGTCTCCATAATGAATGCATTCTAGCCTGCACAATACCGAACTATGTTCCTGTCTTCATACACAGCTTATGCATTTATGATTCTCATTTAATCATTAAACGGTTAGGTTGTACAAGTGAAAAGTGGGGTTCATTCCGTGCTCAGAAGAAACGTATATGTCATTCTCGAAGCATGTTAGAGATATCAAACTTCGGTTTGTGGCTACATACCCTTTCCTCAGGTCAAGTTTGGTTAAACTAACAAAAACCCTAGCACCGTTTCCTGAGACATGCAAATACTTTGGAGAAGAGAAGATTGGTTTGCTGACTCGAAAAGGAATATTTCCCTATGATTGCATAACATTATGGGATGTTTAAAAAGAAACATGCTTGCCTCTAAAGGAAGCGTTCTAAAATAGACTAAATGAAGAGGAAACCATTGATCAAGAGTACGAATATGCTAAAAATGTATGGGAGTAGCTAGTATCCAAAATTTGGGAGAATATAGTGATCTGTATGTAACCTCAGACGTTCTGCTACTCGCAGATGTTTCTGAAGCCTTCAGAGAGCAAATATTGAATACTCATAATGTTGATACTGCATATTATTTTACATCTCCGGGGCTTACCTGGGATGCTATGCTTTTGAGCTAGAATTGTAATTGGATTATGAGCAGCCTCTCATGGTACAATATAGCATAACAGAAGAGCTGTGCCATGTGTCCCATCACAACTAACAACACTTACATGGAGGAGTTGATCCTAATAAGCCAACTCAATTTATTACATACGAAGTCACAAATAACCAGTATAGATGGGCTATGCAGCATCCACACCTTATGGATGATCTCAGTGGGTTTCTCCTGATAGTATTAATGTAGAAACTTTAAAAGCAGATGACCCTCTTGGATATATAGGATGTTTAAAAATACGGGGCATAATTTCAGGCATGTATTTCCCACATGTAGACAATCAAATTAGTTTATTATAATATGTGTCCGGAAATGCTTCATTTCCGAGTTATGGCCTTCACAACATTGAAATTCACTGGAACGTTTTTCTTTACGCAGGTTGTTGTCATTACAGAATATGTTCAAAATGTCCACCTCCTGCTTGAATACAGACCTAACATCTATGTCTCATTGACCTGCGAACACGATCCCAAACTCCAGGAGTATTGCGTATGTCCTCACAACTTGCCACAATTCGATTCCGAAGGGATTCCAAATCCGGCACCGGAGACGAATAAACCAATGATTTTAAATGGCCCCACAAGTAGAAATCGAGAGGGTTCAGATCAGGTGAGCGTGGAGGCCAAGCAATTGGGCCACCTCTACCTATCCATCGATCAGGAAACCTTCGATCCAAGTACCGGCGAGCTGTAAGACTGAAGTGTGCAGGAGCGCCATCATGCAAGAAGTGAATGTGTTGATGATTGATCAGTGGAGTGTCTTCGAAAACGTCAGGAATGGTGTTTTCCAATGGCAGTTCTCCTGCCCCGTAAGTCTGTTTACAAGTACATGGGGTCCAACTAATCGATCACCAATGATACCGGCCCACATGTTGAGGGAGAACCGCACCTGGTGATGAGATACAACAGTTGCACGTGGGTTTTCGTGCGACCATACATGCTGATTGTGGAAATTTGTTATGCCATCTCTTGTGAACTGTGCTTCATCTGTAAATAATACAGAAAAGTTCCGATTTACACCACACTGCTGCAAGAACCACGGACAGAACCTAACTCGTGCAGGGTAATCTGCTGGTGACAGGGCCTGTACACGTTGCAAATGATAAGAATACAATTGATACTCGTTCAACAGTCTCCAGACAGTCGTATGAGGAACATTGACTTGCAACGCTAACCGTCGTGTGCTGATAGAAGGAGTCCTGTCCACAGACTCCAGAATCTCCTCCTGCACTTCTGGAGTTCTTGGTCGTCCCCTTCCCAAACCAGGAGAGGTGAATGCTCCATACTCGCACAGACGGGAATGGAGACGTACAAATGTCTTCCGATCTGGACATTGTCGCTGTGGGTACCTCTCCTGGTACAAACGACGAGCCAGCGCAGCATTGCCGTCCGCCTTACCGTACATGAAGTGTATCTCTGCCAGCTCTTGATTTGAATACACGTCGAACAGTCTTAACGCCTAAAGAACCCTGAATGTAACCTTCCTCAGAATGAACTATTAGAGCGCCCTCCTAATGTCTCCTTTGACGGCAAAGACCTGCGGAAAGAAAAATGTTCCAGTGAATTCCAATGTTGTGAAGGCCATAACTCGGAAATGAAGCATTTTCGGACGTGAACTATTTTGATTGTCTACAGGTGGGACTTTCAATGTTGTAAAGGCCATAACTCGGAAATGAAGCATTTCCGGACACATGTTATAATGAACTATTTTGATTGTCTTCATCTGGGAAATACATACCTGAAATTATGCCCCGTATTTTTGAAACATCCTGTATACTCGAAGTTGATGTGGGTTCTCCTACTGAGCTTCACGGTTTTAATAATGATTTCCCATTCTTGCCTGAGTGTCTGAAGCCAAAGAATTAAACAGTAAAGAAACTAATGGCACAGCTTGAAAGTAGGAAGAAGCATGTTGTGCATTACATGATGTTAAAACAGGCACTCTGACATGGACTGCGACTAACAAAAATCCATTGTGTGCTACAATTTCAACAATCCTGCTGGATAAAACTTTACATAGCGTTTAATAACATCCTGAGGCAACAGGATAGAAATGACTTTGAAAAGGACCTGTATAAACTCTTCAACAATGCTATGTTTGGAACAACAACGGAGAATTTACAAAATCGCATGGATATACCCTTGTGACAAACAAGAAAACATTGGAAAAGCTGCTTTCTAATCCCATATTCATCGATAGAAGTATATATGGACCTAACCTAGCAGCTGTTCACATGGACTCACGACAGATTATATTCAACCAGCGAATATATATCGGAAGGAGTGTGCTGAATATCTCAAAAACCCTCATATACTCATAACAATGTGATGTGCCATTGCCGTATTATGGGATGGAAAACCTGAAGCTTATGTGCATGGATACACACTCTTTCATTCATCGAGTTACAACAGCTAACATATGCCAGGACAAAATGCAATTTCTTGAATATTTGGATACATCTGATTAACCTGAAAGTCACATGTGCCACTCCACTCAGAACAAAAAAATGCTGGGAAAGTTTAAAGATGAAGCTAATGGAAAAATCATTCAAAGTTTTGTCGGACTGAGACCTAAGTTGTAAGTTCTCGATATTGACAGAGAAATGATAAAAAAGATTAAAGGTATAAAATAAAGGGCTATTAAGCAGCACATCACATTCGATAGCTATGTAGATTGTCTTAAAAGCAGCGAGATAATAAGAACTCCTACGAATTTGATCATGTCGCAACAACATAAAGTTTTGTCTGTAAAAGTCAACAAAATTGCTCTATTGCCCCATTATGATAAAAAAGTGATTGCTGATGATGGAATATTTACCAATGCTTATGGCCACTACAAAGTTGTGAACGTATCATGAGAGAATACCACATCCATTGCTCATAATCTGTAACTTAGTAAGAAATTGCAGTTTACACTACAAACGCGCTCATGCACCTAGTAAAAGACATATAAAGATAGAAGAATAAGAAGAATAAGAATGAGGGCGGTGGGAACTGCGCCATTAGAATACATTTCTAATGCTGGTTTCAAACTCAGATAAAAGAGGAGAGACACCTAACCTCACATGCTAGGTATATTTATAGAAGAACAGAAAGCTAAAAATACTGACAATGCGTCAGAAAATATGCTCACCGCTTCAATAGAAGCAACAACAAACGTTGATGCCATTATCCTAGAGAGAGAAAAAACATCTTGAATAAATGCTGGTGGTCTGTTAAAAAATGTAAATAAAACAGGAATAATCATAATGTTCACTAAACTGTTAACACTTCAACAACTAAGGCTTAGGTCATTGTTCTAGCGACATCCTAGGAAGAGAGACATCATACAAAGAGACAAATACAAAAATACCCAGATATAAACAGTTAGGCTATGTTAGATTTACAAACTAAGAAATATGTGAACCATAGAAATCTATCCCCTCGCTTTACAATTTAGTGTCTGCATAAAGGATATAAAATGACTCAAAGGATTGCAAAATACGGAAACACAATACAGAAATGATCCTAAAGGATTGAAACAATGGAAAATATATCAAAACTGTAAAATACCGGATTGGCTATAAAAAAAAAACGTTCACATCATCCTGGAACATATGAAAATGCTATAAAACATAGGAAGTAATGTGAAAAATGTGATCAACACTGAAATAATGACATCAATTACTACAAAAATGCCGAAAGTTGTTTAAAAAGGTGTCATAAACGATCACGAAATGTAACAAATGACCATCAAACGCAAGTAAAGGGATCCACAAGGTCGCATGAAAATGACACTTAAGGTGCTCCTAAACGAACAAAAATGTTGCCAGTACACCTTCGTCGTTGTCATAAAGTTCTTGTGAAGCTTCCAAAAAGTACATTCAAAGTAGGCTAAATTACCTATTGCCAAAGGGTTTAGGACTACTCTAGAGTTCTGAATATCTTAAAATTATTAAATGGTCTCTAAGGAGCACAATGCGCTACAAAACTCTGCAAAATGTTGCAAAGTATGCTCAGAATGTGCTAAAATGTCTATAAAAGCGATAAACCCATTATAAAACACTAAAAAATACTATAAAATAAACTGTATTACGCCCGAAAGGGGCTAAATTATCCGCTTTAAACTCCTATATACCAGCAAAGCAGTTCGAGTAGTATGGAAAAGATCAAGAATGTCAAATCAATACCCTGAATCTAGCTGTCTTACAGGCCTTATACACTCTCCTCAAACGGCTTGGCATGACATTAAAAACATACTATACAACAGTGTAAACCCTAAAAATCACCATTAAAGGCCTAAAATACCAGCTCTAGAGTCTTAAATACCCACAAATTAGCGTAAAATAAGTTAAAAAGAGCTTAAAGGTGTGAAAAATATCCTGAAGCTAGCTGACATAGAGATCTAAACACCCTCCAAATGACATGAAATGTCTTAAAAAGCATACTAAACAATAGTGGCAGCACAAAAATCATCTTAAAAATCCCGAAAAATGCATCATAAGGCGTACTAAAATGGCTACAAAAGTGTAAAAATCAGTAGTAAGCGGTGTAAAAGAATGTAAAACATGAGCTTAACCGTCTGAAAATGGGTAAAATACTAGATTTAGAGTCTCAAAACACCCATAGCATGGCGTGGAATTAGTTAAAAAGAGCTAAAATGTCTGAAAATACCCTGAAACTAGCTGACCCATAAACATAAACACCCACCAAATGACATGAAATGAACGTAGAAAAGACTTATAAATGTTCTCTACACACTCAGAAAGGAGGCCGATACACTGAGAAATAATTAAGAAAAAAAGAAAGAAAAAAGGACTTTAAATGGCACCCCACAGCACTAAACACTTAAAATTTTAGGGGGAAAAAAAAACTAAAAACTAAATGCTAAACAAATTAGTTGACCTTGAAAAGGACCCTAAAGGACTGAAGAATACACCTAATACTCTGAGTCTAATATAAGTTCCATCTCCTCCTAGTATGAGCTCCTTGAATTCCCTATCTTACCCATGTATGCTCACGCTAGGGTTTAAACCCTCCTTGAATTCCCTATTTTTCCCATGTATGCTCACTAGCCCCTGCGCCAGAACCGCTCTATCTAAACTACTCATATTAAATCATTGTTACACAGCGCTACCCTACACAAAAGCAACAGACAATATTATGAAGACCGGGCTTCCTTTCCCAGATGATCCTACCGTGAAGCGTTTGTTTTTCCTTGTACTACCAGGCTTCCGTTGTGAATGATCGATGCTGCAACGGTACTTCAGGCGTATACTCATATTATGAAATCACTCTTCTTGGATGCTAGTTTTAAGAAAAGTGAGGGCCGGGTAGAATATGAAGGAGCTCGCTGGTCTCTATTTCCGCATTGTTGTCAAACAAAGAAGCTTCATTTCTTTGAGGCCCTCTGTCATTATAATAGAGGTCATTTGCTTCACCGAAAAACTAGATGAATAGTTAAACGAAATGCAGTGTACCTATACTGGAGAACTCAGGGCTCTACAGACAAAATGAAACCTTAGAATTGATGCAACCAGATATCAACGTAATTGCGTACTTCAGCTCTCAATGTTGTCACTCTGCCCTGCTTCTGAAATTGCACTTCCAAATAAAATCAGGGAGCCGAGTGCCTAAGAAAATGTGAGCGCATCTTACTCAACGTGGAGATAAGCTGTATCACAGGTGGCCGCAGAATCGTAGCCCTTTTGTGGAGAATTTTTCACCTAATATGGCTCGCTTACTTTATTCCTCATTTGGTTTAAAGAGCGTATTCAATAAAATCATTCATGTCAGTTGTTTTGGAATGTTTACTTAGGTAGTCTATACTTTGGAGTTAACCAAATCTCTGTTAAAGCCTGACAATCGGTGTGCGGTTTTCATTCCACTGCTGCTCACACCTGCTTTCTTTAGCAAAACGTGTATTTCTCCTGCCGTGAGAAAAGACGGTATTCTATCTGTTCCAACCCTTACCTCTACACCGTCTATTGCGGTCAGAGCAGTTGCTGTGATATTCTTACAGATCCTGAAAGCTTACTGGGTGTTTGTGCTAACTCAAGTTTGTCGTCCTCAACTATATAGATATATGTGAAGTAACAATGCTTAGTTAGGAGATACATTAAAAATTAGTGGAGAATTTCCCGAAACTCTTTAGTAGCTAAAATTAGTGCTTTCTTAATATGTTTTGAAAGTATTACGAAATAGTTTTCCACGAAGTTTCAATATTTAATTGGTTACACTTTACCAAACTTTGTTCATGGTTTCCATATTGCTGTATAGTTTCCGAGATTTTTGCATTGTTTCGAGACCGTTGTATCTTATAATTTTGGTATTAATGTTTCGAAATTTAAAATCTTCAAATTCTTACGCATTTTAGACACATTTGGAGGGATGTGTTTGCGGTGACGGAGTTAAACCGATAAAGCACCTTCTATGCAAGTGAATGGGCATTGTGAAAAACATGCATTTTAAACGGTGGTAAGCATATAAACAGAGTGTTTATAATAATAAAAAAAAATAATAATAATAATAATAATAATAGAAGAAGAAGAAGAAGAAGAAGAAGAAGAAGAAGAAGAAGAAGAAGAAGAAGAAGAAGAAGAAACAACTTTGCCATTCTAAGGTTAACATCCACTTTACCTTCGATAATCTGTAGCCTGACAGATAAACTTATTACAGTCGTAAAGTGGATTTCCACAAAGTATGGGACCTCATCAACACTAAATTAATAATAAATAATCTAGCTAGGTTCAGAAAGTTTGGCTATTAAAACTAATAAATACAGTGGCAAAATACACACACCCACACACCCGCCCACGCCCACGCACGCACCCCACGCACCCACACACCCACACACATACTGTGACGGAATTGCCCGTCGATTGGAGCTTGTTCAATATATGGAAGCGCTGGACACACTTAGTTTCTTCAGTTTGGCTACGCCCGCCCTCTCCTCTCCGCTGGCCCGCCATTTCAAGCTGCACGTGGTGGTAGCCAGCCGGCGACGATTAGTTCATATCATAGATTACTAGACTGTCGACTCCGAGGTGGGGGTAAGGGGTCGAATAGGGTGCTTTTTAAAACCTTTCGAACGTGTGTTGTTAGAACTAATATAGCGTCGATAATATAACCAACTTCTATATCGAAGGAGGGTACGATTCTGTACCCTCTCTTCCCTCGCGTATTCAACGCAGGAATTATCTACCGAAGTTCTTTCGAAGTCCCATCTCACGCACCAATGAATTGTTACCGAACATTTCCAAATAACTGATTTAACATTTATGTGAGAGAAATTGAAAAGTGCGGTAAATAAGTCATTGTGCGCGAGATGTGACTTTGAAAGAAGTTCGGTAGCTAATTCCTGAAAAGAAAATGATCATCAAGAAGAAATCCACGTTTAACTCAACTGTTTTTCTGCTGTATACAACAAATCAGATTTTTTTTATATAATCAGATGAGAAGCACAGTATTTCACATTCAATTAATGCATTCTGTAAGTGGAGGAAAACTGGAAGGAATGCCAACAAGGTTAAATGTAATGCAATTTGTTTGTACATTGCAGGTTAACAATAATATTGAAAAAGTCCATTAATAACTAGTGTAAAACAGCATAGATGCACACATAAAAATTCTAAATGAAGATAGGATAACAACTGTGTACAAAAAATAGCACTACCTGTTTCAAGAAGAAATACAAAGGTGTTATGTTAATGCTTGTATTAATGAATAAAGTTTTGAACAGCAGCAGCTGCATTTCAATGTATACACGTATACATTTTTTGCATAAGATTACGGAAGCTCCTGAGAGAGGGATCTCAAATTTGAAATTCTCTCCTGTAGTATTAACGTTTTAGCAGCACCTTTAACATTTGTACATGAGACAATATCAACAATTAGTGGCATAACTTTCATCAATCATACTAATTGTGCATTCTTGTAATAACTGGTAAAAATATGTATCTTTCAAAAATACAGAAAAAACAAATTATTACAATTAGAATAACATATACTGCACAATGAAAATAAGGAAATAGTAAAATGCACCATTTGTTTAAAACCTACTTGTCTTTACAACTCAAGGAATACTAGACACTTTAGTTTCTGGTAATCAACCCTGACAAAGAAAACATGTAGTTTTAGAAACAAAACTTAAAACCCCAGTATATCTTGTTGTATGGCTAATTTCCATATGCTTGGTATTCTGTCCGTCAAGTGAAGCATCTTTTTGAGTAGATATTCCAATTTATTTTGGTAACACTTTAAGCAATGCACTATATGCTGCTTCAGCTCTTTGCTTAGCATACATTTCTCAGGCTGCAGGACTCCACTATGTGCCATATAAGCAAATGAGGGAATGATTACACTCTCAAGGTGAGAATACTGCACATTTCATTTATGCCAAGAGTGAGGGATTTGCAATTGCATTTAAGGATTTTCAACTGCAGCAGTTTCAGTTCAATGCACATTACTCCTGTGGAACAAATTCTGGCATAAAATAAAGCTGATATGACTCTTATAGTTTGTAACATTACAAAACTGATTATGATTATTATTATTATTATTATGATTATTTTTTATTATTATTATCATTATTATTATTATTATTCAATATGAATGGCAAACAATTAAAAGGAGTACAAACAAACCACACTAAAATATCAGTGCCCATATATTCCCTTCATATATATTGTCTTTATATGAATTGGATGAATGCAATTGCAAGTAAAACAGAAAAATGCCCATTCCACACAATAATACAGGAGTTGAACATTAAGGTAATAACAATGAGTCACAAAAGCCTTGGCTATTGAAGCACTGAGCTGACATCTTTGTAATAATTTATGTTCAATTATGCTATAATTATATTCGGAAGCCATATGCAACAATAGCTGTGTGTATAATTTGTGCAGTTTCATCTCAGAATACATATAAAAGATTGTGTTAAATTAATTAATCAAAGAATAATTTCTGCTCATAATATCAGGGCAAAAATGGAGTAGAAGCTCCTCGATTATGAAAATGTTTAGTTCCATACTACCAATTAATTTGCATCTATAATAGCTGTAAAGTAAAAGCATAATTCCTTATTTTATATTTATAAACAATTACTTAAAATTGTGCAGAGTTTACAAACTTAAATCACACAGACGTTCTGCTTAGGACAATTACTAATTTTACTGTGATATATTCATATATATACCAAAGGATTCTTTAAGCAGTTTATTTCACATTGTTATATTTGTGTCATTGATGCACAAGTTTGCCCTAGTTAGGTCAAATTTTGCATTTTGTTTGGCTATTTTGTAGATAGCTAAAAATTCTATGCATTCTGGACTTTTGTTTTTAAAAATGACAAGAATCAAGTTTATATAAGATGTCACACTCGGCTTTTAGATCCTTCCTGCTGCTGACAATGTAATACTTAAAATGAAGGTAACGATACACATAATAATAAAAATAATACAAGGATATGCAAATCTAATATATATAATGTTATTAACTATTATGTGAGTTTAGTAACACATGTATAAGTTTTCCCTTTTCAGTTTTAAAAACGTATCATTCATGCACAATCATAGATAATTGGATTGACCTCACCCAAAAAGATGCACCTACAATAGCGGCCTTTCATCTCGAGGAATCATAATGGCGAATATGACATCACGTCGGAGAGCACGGAGGGTGAACTGCAAGCTAGCCCGACTGGATATGAACCAGAGTATGTATATGAGAGGGGACATTAATGCTTTATCAGTCAGTGACGAACACTTTGTAACAATCTGGCTAGCTAAATAGTACCTTGGGGTGAGTTGCTTGGAAATGATTTGTTACAAAGTTTGCTTTATCATGCAGTGACACATGTTTTGCAACTTTTTTATTTTTTTATTTTTTTTACCTTCATCATGTCTAAATACCTCTGTAGCGATGATAAAGAATGTCACAGCCTTCGATTTATTCTCAAAAATATAGCTGAAAGTACATAAGTTCCATTTCTTCCTGTTTTGTGCTTTTATCATTATGCAACATATATGACACAAATAGGAATGCATGATTATGGAACTTCAATAATATTATGTACTGTTTACCAAAGACTTCCCCGTGGAACCAAATGCAAGGAAGATATGCACGGGGACAACTACAACCATTACAAAAGTCCTCGTTTTGGTCTCCTAGAAATGTAATACTATGTTGGCAGTTTCCTCTCATAGCTCCCTGGCGGGAAAGTAGGAAGCAATGCAAACAAGTGCCAGCTAATCTACTTTTACCCTGCAACAATGGACCTAACGGTCGGTGGTCAAACAGTGCACTGTGGTCAGAAAGTGAAATATCTAAGCCATGGACCGCAAAATGCGATGGACTATCCACTTAAAAATACAGCCAACAAAGGGCGGCCGCGATTATAGCTATGCTGTCCCGCTTTTCGTAGCGGAAACCTGTAACTAAAACCAAAGCTTGTTCTGTACAAATATTTTACATTTTTGGTGGTCCTGTACGCTTGTGAGGCCTGGACCAACGCCTCCAAAATTGCCTTACACCAACTCCAACCCTTTCAAAATCTTTCTTTGAGGAAAATACTCCGCTTCGCCACCCTGACATTCAACGCCAAAATACACTAGGAAACCCACATGTCCACTAATCACAGAAACCATCCATAAGCTTGGCACTTCAGTCTGGGCGCGCAACCACAACACCCAAACAATCTCATCTCACACATCAGCAGTGCGAGTCAAAACACCGGAAGCACAAAATAATTCGGGTGTGTTAAATAAAACATTACCCATTGGGTTACTCCGCACGCTCAGCCACACCCAACATCCCAGGTCATCCATAACCACAGCAGAAGCCGCCAGACACGATGTCCACAATTCATTAAAATTGCCAATTACCGCACACCCAAACAGTGGATTGTATATGGGGAATGTTTATATTTGTACAGTGTCGTGTGTAAGTAAAAAACGTGTGTGAGTTCGTGTGGGTGTGGAGACGAGCGCCTAGTGGGACTGCTTGGTGTGGCCATAGGGTGTATGCGACTGTGAATGAGTGGGAAAAAAGAACCCTGTCTGTCTGCATTAAACCACAAAACAAGACAAAACGAAACTGTTCTCGGTGACCTAAAGCTGGTCATCGTATGGGTTACTCTTGAGCCAAAACAGCCTTTTGTTTATATCTAATAATTATTAAAAAAATATATAAATATAAACCTGTAAACCGGACTCTAAGGTACCGGTACCAGACCACATTGTTCTATTAAAATATCCTGAAACACCAAGCAATTGCTGCTGCGGAATCGGAAGTGAAAGGATCACCCATCCTAGAGCTGCCCAGCCGGTACAATGCGTTAATTTCGCGGAACTTCAGCAGATTCTCCAAGTTTGGCGGCCCTTGCCGATCACCTAGCCGCTTTCTACGGGATTATGGTGTTGATTAACCCTGCATGTGCACTAACAATGCACTCTCCGCAGTACAGATAGGCGAGCATTAGGATCATATCCGCCGACGCTTTTGAGCTCGGTTTATGGTGCACTCTATGCTTGTATACTGTGTCCGGCTCTCTACTACTCTTGTTTATTAGCTGCTACATGTTGCTGTTCTATACTGTTATTTATGTCCCCTTATCTGCTTCTCTAGGCTGTTCTCGCACAGGCTTCCGCTCCAGGAGACATTGACGTCAATATTCCTGAAACTACAAATGTTTATCCTGGAGCACTCCTCCTCTTCCTCTTTATAGTGCCATTAGTAGTTATGCCGTTTATGCGTAGTAAAGCAATATAACTGAAAATGCCTGCACCAGAACCACCCAAAATACCCGAAAACCAGACACCCTCTCCACAACAGATACTTCCTTTTCCTCTACGGACAGCTACCAAGAACCTCCCATAAAACTCCATTTTCCACCCTTCTCCATCCTGCGCCTTGCTCACCCTCTATACCCTCCCCAAATTCTTCTACCAAATGATCCAATTCCACCTCCTTGTCACCTGATACATCCCAACACTCAAGCGGGCACATCTTTCTGGGTACTGCTGCTCTCCTTATGCCATCATTCCCTCACTCGACCCTCGGCTCCTACCGCCAACTATCTGACTACATTCTTCTCCCAATTCCTTCACCTCCGCCTTCCATCCGCCTAACCCACCCAACTTCTTATGAGACGCAGCTCACTGAGTTCTGCTGCCTCCTCTTCCTCCGTGCCTCCACCTAATATACCAAACCCACCTCACTCCTTATTTTCGCATCCTCCACCCTCCTCTTCCTCGTACCTACACTCAACCACACCAGATACTCATTCTAATAATCCTTTCTTTCGCCTGAACTCTGCCACCCCTTCTACCTCTCTCCCAAGTCCATGTCACCTCACACCAGGTCCACTCAGCTAGCACAAGCGACCACTGCCACCCTACAGCTGCTGTTGTACATACACAAGGGCCACATGGCCAAACTTAGTCCAAGAAATTCCAATTGATAGGTATTGGTCCACAGTAGCGGCAGTATCTAAAGAGTTTCAGGGGCGTACATGCACAGAAACCGTCCACAGGCAGCTGTCCCGATTCTTACAGTAACGTTTCGTCTCATTTATAGAGACACCAATGGTACACATTGGCTGGTTATTAAGCCTTTTCCTATGGACCATGCCGAGTGTGAAATTCGTTATCCTGGTAGGCATACAATTGCACGATGCCCATATCACCCAAAGGAGGCGGTGCAATGCTGGTAAACCATGCTCCCGGTGTGCATGGTCGAGGTTCTCTCTGACCAGCACCGGTAACCATTAATAGGAGTAGACTAACTCCTCCATTGCAGAGTCTCAGTCGAGGACTACCGCCACCCAATCTTTTCCATACAATGAGACATGTGCCAGCGACTATGGCATTCGGCGGATCAACTCAGCCCTGGCTTCGGTTGTCTACTCTAAATGTACTGGCACGCACGATTATGTGGGCTTTAACCTCTCCCACCAATGCGTCTTTGGGCCATATGTAGTCAACGAGGCCACAGGGTTCATTTTAGGGCCTACTTGGAATACAGGCGCCAGCTAAATTTCTTGCGCGGTAATTAAGACAGGATTCCCCAATGTTGTAGCTGCCAACGAAACGCACACCATAACATCGCCCTCTCCACATTCAAGTCGGGCAGCATTCGGACGTTGCTCCAGCCAATAAAGAAACGCAGCCGCTGCTAATGAGCCCTGGTGTCAGAGCATACAGCCGAGAGGCAGCGTCCTATGGATATCCTTAGCGCTTTTGCAGTTGCTGTGTATGGGAATGTACGTCAATCGGGCTCTCCATGGCATGTAGTAAGCCCTGGAAGAGCTAAAACTTTTACTGGCTCTACCTTTGGAAACCCAGGTTATTATTAAAGCCACCAAATGGCTCAATGATCAACGACAAGAAGCTACGTCTTCTGACTTGGACAGCACACGGGGTGTACCACAAAAATCACGAATTAGAATTCTCCTACGGACACCCCATATTCACATTGCCCTACTTACCAAAACCCATCTGAACTCCTTCGATAAGCTATATATTCCGGGATATGTCGTCCATAGAAGTGACCGAGATGGAAGCGGGAGAGACGTAGCTGTTGTCATTTGTCACAATGTAAGCACTGCCACGATCACATTTCCTCATTGGTTCGCTTAGAGGTAACAGCGGAATATGTCAACACTAAGCAGATCTGTGCAGCATCTAATCGACTTGCAATCCACCAAAGGACATTAACATCCTGCTATGCTAACTCTCGACAGGTTATAATCGCAGGAGACCTAAATGCCAAACACATGCTCTGCAATTGCTCTACATCCAACACTGCGGGTGTCAAGCTTCTTCAGCAGAAAACAGACCAGACTACGGCATCAATACCCCCACTGAACTGACTTATATACCCTCAAAAAGAAATTTGCAAGCCAGTATGCTCGACATAGCTATCGTACCGAATATCTTACTTGAGATCAACCTCCAAGTTATAAATGTCGTCTCCTGGGATAATTGGCCTTTGCTAGTCACATACAAGCCACACAAAGTTATTACCTGTGATGCCTTAGTAGTAAAAGCGGGCGTTAAACACTGTAAAAAAAAAGTAAAAGAAAATAAGACGACAAGCCACATGGCCGACCAATCAGCATGCAAGCCCAAAAAATACAGCTCTCTGCAAAACCACCCTAAAATCTTCGGCTCTTCCGCTGGTAACAGTAATACTGGGCTCTGTGAATGCAGATCTCGCTGCTAAATCCGCCAGTTTATTTCCGGTCAAGCCAAAGTGTCCAGAATGCAAAGTGTGGAGGGCGTCCTGGATGCGTTGCATTAAAGGATGGTAATTGTACAACCCAGGAAATCTCTGAAGTGCACTAAGGGAATCACTCAGAACAAGGCAGTTCGCGAATCGTCCTCGACGAAGATACAGATTGGCTCGGTAAATAGCATACAGCTCTGCAATATAAATAGATGTACTACTATGCAAACCGAAAGTATACGGTTCAGTGCTAGTAACAAGGGCACATCCAGCATTGTTGAGATACTTACTGCCATCTGTAAATATACAAATACGACCACTGTATTTTGACAAAAATTCTAAAAAATAAGTTCGGATACTGGACGTAGGTGTATCAGATTTCCCATAGGCAGTCATCCCGAGATCAACGTGGGGTTTCTATAACGTACGTCCAGCCCGGTAATGTAAAAGGGGTAAACGTTGGATGGAAAGGCATGCAATGAAGCCCGCAGCCATAATTACCTACCAGAACATCCCATCGACATCGCCGAAGCGGTTCTGCCGATTCGACGTAAAGGCTAACAATTGGACTGGTCGGAAAAGCGCCAACCGCCACATGGAAGCCTTCATTGTTGACAGTCTAATTTGCTCAACACAGATGGTCGTGCTGAAGAGTAAATAATGCATCCATAATCTAAATTGGATAAGATCAATGAATAGGTAAAGACACAGCAACTCAGTCCGAGCAGCTCCCCAAGATTTTCCACATAGTATCAGTAAAATATTAAGAGAAGAGTCTTATAATGCTTTTAGCTCTGCTACATGTGGTAACCAGCAAATTTTTCGATCAAACACCAACCCAAAGTATCTCGCCTCATCGGCGTATGGAAGTAAATCTGGACCAAGTCAAAAAGAAGACTGATATCGCTCTTGACTGCGCCGGAAATTAACATAGCGTGGCTTCTCAGTTGAGAAGCGAAAGCCGGTCTCTGAGCTTCAAGCAGAAAGATTCTCCAATCACTGCTGGAGAAGGCGTTCTAGAAACGGCGTATGCTGAGAAGTACAAAGCATGACAAAGTTGTCTACGAATAAGCAGGAAGGGACCCCTTGGGGACTAATTGCGATATAGAATTAATGACTATAGTAAACAGTGTCACGCTTAGTACAGCTGCCTGTGGCACTCCGTTCTCTTAAATAAAGGGATGCGAAAAACCCGCTCCGATCCTTATTCGGAAAACGCGGTCTCGCACAAACTCCTTAATGAACAACGGTAGGTGCCCACGTATATGCCAAATGTGGAGGAAAAGAAATATACCTGCTCGCTAATACGTATCATAAGCCTTCTCGAGGTCCAAAAGGATCCTGACAGTTCTTGAGAAAGCCAGCCATGATCTGCGACGATAGCAAAACAAGGTTGATAACCGCTTAACGAAGTCTTCGGAAACCGCAATGGGTGTTAGTCAGCAGATTGTGGGATTCTAGCCGTCACACCAACCATTCCAATACCTTGGAAACGCAACTGGCGAGGAAATATGACGGTAGCTGGAAGGAAGATATCAGTCCTTTCCAGGTTTAGGAATAGGTATGACGATTTCCCCCCGCGATTTCCTAGAAAGATGGCGTCACCCCAGACACGATTACAGACCTCGAGTAGTAAAGCCTTATCAGGACTGAGATAGTGAAACATTTGAACGTGGATGCCATCTATTCCTGGTGCAGAATTTCGGGAAGACCAAAGTGCATTTTCTAGCTCTGACATGGTGTAAAGGCATATATAATCTTCAAGGTTCCCTGGACGAAAGGAGAATCCTTGATAATCCAACCTAGCCTTAAGTGTAAGAAAGTCAGGGGAGTACTTGTCTGAGCTAGATACCTGAGTGAAAGCACTGCCTAAAGTGTTTGGAAATGGCGATGGTCATATGGATCGATTTACCAGCTACACGCCTCAACTTATCCCATAAAACAGGCAGGTGTATTGCGATTAACGGAAGCTACAAACCTGCATCATGATTGTTTTTTGCAATCGTTGATAACTTGCCTAGGTTAGGCATGCACCTTCTTATACTGTGTCAGGTTTCGCAGTGCAGGGCGAGGCTGGAAAACCCTGAGAGCACGCTTACGAGCACGAATGACATTCCGGAAGATATCCGTTCACTAAGAAATCGGAAGTTGTCATGGTTGACCATACGACCACGGAATAATGGTTGATACCAGGTGTTCGATTAAAAAGTTTACCGAGTCGTGCTCGTTGTAGTGGAAAGTGGGCAAACGGGGAAAAAAAGGTACCAGTTGGCTCGATCTAAACGCCATCTAAGTATACATGTGAAACATATGTGTTAGGCTAAGAGACTTACAGGAATGGGAAAGTGATCCTAGAATGTAAGTAACAGATGACATTCCAGCGTTTGCTTACTGTGGAGAACAAACCGCTATATCGAGGTGAGTAAAACTGTGAAAGGCGTCAGATAAAAATGTAGGCTCACGGTGTTCAGGAAGTTTATGTCATTGCTGTCCAAGCAATTGACAATTAACTTTCGTCTCGCACAATCCCGAGAGAAGGCCCAAAGTGGGTGTTGGGCATTTACGTCGCCTACCAACAGAATGGTGTCGGTAGCTGAGAAATTGGGCCGTTCAAACCTCTGTTTAAGAGCTCGTAAGATGGAAGTATATATACACTACAAATCGTAAATCTCCTAGGGGTCAACGTAATCCTTACAGTGACTGATGGGATGACAGACTATAAGGATACGGAGTCAGCAAGAATAAATATCTAAAAAGCAGCAGTCCCTTGGTGCAGGAACATCATCTTCTGGTGATAAATCACGACGCAGAGAAGATTAGTGTCTCCAGATAATGGTATCATGCTGACGGAGCTTCAATTCTGGTTGAGCAGCAGTTCAAGCTCTTGTCGAAGTGGCCGAATGCAGCGTACGTTTCATGTAGGACAGCCATGGTGAACAGATTGGGATAAGTTCTAGATGGAAGGCTGTTTCTGCATATTGGGCTGTGCTCGTCAGTTTAATTTGTTCTTCACCGTCGTAATAACACTCTTTCCAGCAGCGCAATCCTGCCGCACTGACCGTCGTATAGCGGAGGCAGAATCTTCTGCTCAATCTCTTCCATGGGGTAGGACCCCTTACCAATGTTAAATTTCGAAGTAGTAACTGGCAAAGACAGTTATCGCCGATCGGAGCTCCATCCAGAAGACTCCTCAGTAGAGGATCTGCGTGGAGAGTGACGCTGATTTTAACGATCCCCGGAGGATTTGGGAGTAGTATTTACACATTCTTTAAGAAAGTCGGTTCTAACATAGTTGGTCTTGAAATGTTTCTTGGGGGCAAAATGTATACGGTATTAGTGGTCTTTTTGCCAGAGATCGATGGTTTGGATGGCATATGTACCGTTCTAAGCTCTGCACTGGCAGGTTTGACAGATGTTGATGCTTCGGTAGTGATCTGGCAACGATAATCTTTTCATATATTGTGGCCCCGCTAATATCGCAGGTCTGAGTTGCGATTTTCCGCTTTGGTTGCGACTGAACTATAAGAATCGGACCGCGGGACAGAGAGTTGGTGAAAACGCAGGAGCTTACGGGCTTCCAAGAAGGACGCCTTCTCTTTCACCCGTATCTCCTGGATGGCTCTCTCCTCTGCAAAAGGGGGGCAATCCCGGGAAATGGAGGGATGTTGCCCATTGTGGTTGACGTGCAAACGCTATCATTTGTAACACCGCCGCAGTTAACACATGCTGAACTACCACTACAGAATTCGCTGGTGTGTCCAAAGCGCTGACATTTGTAGCACCTAAGAGGCTTCGCGATGTATCGCCTCACCTCGATGGCTTTGTACCCTGCCTTAATCCCTTGAGGCAAATCTACCCGATTTAAGGTAAGAAACAGGGTACAGGTAGGCACGAATTCACCATTTATTCTCCTCCGAACCCTTACACAGCAGTAACGCTTTGTCTTTCAAGAATCTTCTGAATCTCCTCATTGGACATACCATCCAGGGCGCTTGTGATTGCAACGCCGTGCAAGGAGTTCAAGTTTAATGCATCTGACTATAGCCAGGTAGCTGCCCATCTTAGTGGCTCTCAATAATTTGGCTGCCTGGGATGCTGACAGTTCTTGTACCAGGAGTGTGCCATTGCGAGGTCGAACCCAGTATTTTTACAGGACCAGTTATCTTATCTAAGCCCTTCTGGATTGCAAATGGACTAACCGACAAAAACTACCCACCTTCGTCTGTTCTCTTAATCACTAAGTAGCGAGGCCCACTGGACTTGACTACTTTCTTTCCGAACAAAATACTGGATCTGGGTTTGTTTTATTCTTTTTTTTTTTTTTTTTGTACCATAAGAGATGGTCTCTAATTCTTCTCCCAGTGCTCCCCATCCACCATGGAGCCCAACGAGGGGTTATCCCACTGGGGTGACAGGGCTACACAGGGAGTATAAGCAGGCTTGCCGTCCCGCTCACCCTGGAGTTCGGTATAATACTTTGTCCTGGCCGATTGACTAGGTGAGGGTTTTGGCTGTACACCCTCCCCAGTTACTGAAAGCCAGAAGCCCAGTCTCGGATACGCAATTCTCAACCAACCAGGATATCCCTTTCCACCGACATGGGTCTCCACGCACGGCCTAAACGTGGCCGGGCATTTGCACTGAATGACTACCTCACCATTTAGAGGTTACCCACACGAGGAAGTCAGGGTTGCCTCGGGTCCGGGGGTACACTATACCCGTACCTACCGTAGTAGGCCCCTAAGGGGTTATTCATGAGTGTCGCCTAGGAGTACCTCTGACAAGCGCGCATACTTAAATGTCGGCACTAACATGAGTATTTCATGCATGTTCTTGGTCACTATCCAGCATGCGCATGGGTAGGCAATGGGGGATTCGCCGACGTCAGAAACCGGTCATAATGGCTACACTGGCCACATTTGCAGAGAATAGTTTCGATTTCTGTGGAATACACGTTTTTCAGCAAGTTGGATCAGACAGATGGGAAGAAACTTGTGTGTTTCTCCGCATATGTTTAGATACCGGTTCCTTTCATCTTAAATACGACTGTCTTTATGTGAAACTCACCATGTCAGGCACACAGCACCTTACGTCTTGGTTCAAAGTCACTCAAGTAGTCTAGCAGACAAGGACATAATTTCAAAGGTAAAACAATATTTTCATGAATGAAGATCGCAGTTGCAGTTAAATTTTACTGTTTAAACCTACAGGAAACCATAATGGCAGGGGCGGCGCGTTCTATGTGTTCAGTTGTTCAGTGAACCCGCGGGAAAAGAGTTGTATATTAAAATACACAATTTATAAATTACATAATTATTCTTTCTCGTATTATTCATTTTATCTTTATTTTCAAACTATTTTATCATATAAAAAGCCTTCAAGTCTTTGCAATACCCCGCATATGTTCCAACGTGCTGCCCAGGTTCAATCTCTCTTCTAACCTCCGAGAATAAGTTAATTGGTGCTTCTTCGGCAGAGACGGGTAAGGGGAAATGTTGCTAACAGTACATGGATTTGAACTGGAGTGATGACCAACTCCGCTGCGAGTCGGCTCTGGCGGGAACGCGAGAATTAATCTGAAATGAAAAGCTACAGGACTGCAGCAAATAGCACGTGTGTTTTCATTGGGTGAAGTGAATAAAAGAAGTAAATACTAGGTAGTTTTAGAACTTGCTAAAAACGAGGTGAATAATCTTTTACTAAAAGCAGGTAGTAAATGCTAGGCTACATGGAAAAAACGTGGTAAATACTAAGCCCTAGTATTTGCTTGCCATAGCAGTTACTAATTTGCCTATTTAAAATTGTTCACAAACATATAATAGTAACATGTAGGTTCAAAAATATAGTACATATTTTACTTTTGTTTTTCAAACAAACTGCACCTTCTCCATATTAAAATAGGCAGAGACCATTGTCGTTACATTCCACAAAACTAGTGTAACAATGTCACCTGTGGTTAATGTTAACAATAAACCTGAAAATGACAACGGTAGGAATCTCAAACTGAGTTACACGTGTTAGTTGGAGAAATGGCATCATCTGAAGTTGCTACAGAAGTTGGAAATACAAAACATCTGAATAGGGACTTGTTGATGAAATTGGTTGATTTATACTATCTAAATCACAGATACCTACTGTTGTTTCATCAAAAACAAGAGCCTGGAGTATGCTGGATGACGAGTACTCGAACGCAATTGGAAAGAAAGTGGATGTTGGCCAGCTTAAGAAACTATTAAATAACATGAAATCGACTCTGAAGGGGAAAAAATTGATATATAGGCTACTGGGAACAAAGCAATTAAATTGAAGCCATGGGAAAAGCAGATGATGGAAATTTTTGATAAGACCGAAAATAAAACCAGTTTTCCACAAATTACCAGGCGCTCAGGGTACATCTTCCTGTTGCGAACTTGTATGAACATTGCCATAGCAGATGCTAAGCAAAAAGCTAGCATGCCTGATGGAAGACTTAAGAAAAACTTAGGTTTTACTACCCCGTTTAGTATATCCTAAAGTTTATTCACCAGTTAAACCTAGTAAAAGCTATCTCTCGGAAACATCTTAGGTTTTACTAGGCTTAGCATATACTTACTTTTAAATTCACACCAAACTCAAGTAAATGCTTAAAAACTGGGTAGTACAAGCACATACTTCTTTTTATTCACTTCACCCATTGTAATAGTGATTCAGTAAACCATTGTTTACTGTAACAGTGTATTCGGTTATATACTTGTGCTGTGGTATTCATATGCATATCCATCTGTTTGAGTTTGTTTTCAAAGCAGAATGAACAGCGTTCAATACCTTTTAATAACAAACTTCACAGCTTTAAACTTGGAAGAGAAGTGTAAAGTTAACAAATTTGGCAGGCCAATACCTCAGCTCGCAATAAAACAAGCGCAAACCAGCTGAGGTAAACCATTTTGCAGGACTTTCAATGTAAATATGTACAAAAGGAATAGTTGTATTTGCGGTTGCATTACTACAAATAAGCTATTTTCCTTTCCATGTTTACTGTTTGCTAAGGGTAAAGATACAAACTGGACATGCCATGGCGTGTCAGATTTAAATCATCTAACACAGAAAATTAAAAATCACGACAAATCTATAAGAATGCCTATTTAGATTTATCAGACCTTGGAAAAACTGAAATTAGGTGACAACTTAGTTCAGCTTTCAGACAGAACATAGAAAGACACAATGACAAGTAAGGAAAAATAATTGATTGTATTAAGTTCTGCGGTGAGTTTGAACTTGTCTTACGTGGACGTGATGAAACAGCAGAATCTAACAATCCTGGAATATCCAGAGGACTAATAAATTTTACTTCACCTTTAAATTCAGCTGTAAAAGAGCACGAGTAATGCTACAGTCTTTAAGGGCACATCCAAGGATATACAAAATAATATACTAGAGTGTATGTTACATGTGTGTCGTGAGGAAATTAATGCTGTAATAGCTAAGGCAGATTTCGTGTCTGTGATACCAAATGAAGTATCTCATGCATCTTCTAAATTTCAATTGGTTATACTATGTCGTTTTCTGTTATGTACTGGAGAGCCTATTGAAAGATTTTGGACATTTTAAATACACCTGGTAATGACGCTTCCTGCTTAGCAGCTTGCATTAAAAATGTCCTCGCCGATGTTGTACAAGAACAGAAAGAAAAAGTAGTATCTCAAAGTTATGATGGTGCTAGCGTCATGCGGGGCCAACGTGCAGGGGTACAAACAATCGTAAGAGAAGAGTATCATTTCGCGTATTATGTGCATTGTTATGCTCACCAAACTTAATTTTTGCCCAAAATACCAGTCAAAATAAACATGTAAAGCAGTTTTTCAATACTGCTGCTCTAGTGCCGATATTCTTCTCTCATTCACCTCAAAGAGCGACTGTTCTAGATGCAATTGTGAAGCGAAGAGTCCACAAGATGGAACTTTAAATCCAGTACAGTTCTTACAATTCATGAAAATAGAGGACATTCTAGAATGTCTCCAACATAACGAAGACACCAACAACCAAACGACAACTGTGAATAAAGCCTATGGTCTAAGATTGAAATTGCAACAGCCAAAATTTTCCTTTTGGTTAGAGGTATTTTATAAAATAATGCCCCATGTAGATATCCTGTACAGCCAATTACAAAAGTGCACCACTGATCCTGTATCAATAAAGCAAGCAATAGCAGCATTGAATATGACATTTTGAAAATTAGTGACAGTGTTGATAATCTCATAATCAAGGAAGAATCAAACGTAGCAAAAAGAAGATGCGAGGACGTGTACATAACGAGGAATTTAGCAGCAAAGGAGTATGTGACACAATAATTTAGCACAGCAAACAAAGGTTTGAATTCTCCAGCCACATATTGGCCTCTAGTTTACCTCACCAGCATTTCTTCCCTTCACTGAAGAATAAATTTCCTGAAAAAATGCTTTCTGCTGTTGTGCAGTCTTATCCATGTTTAAATATACCTAAGTTAAAAACAGAACTACAGGTCATTTACTCTCGATGATTTTCAGGAAATGAAAAGTTCAGTAACACTTCTGAAGTTTTTAATTGAAAATAGCCTTCAAGAACCCTTTGGAGATGTTATGAAATTACTGAAATTGGTAGCTACGGTCCCAATGACAACGTGTGAAGCAGAGAGGTGTTTCTCCACTTTGAAGTGGATCAAAACGTTTCTTAGAAGTACCAGGCTGTCTGCTTATGCCATGTTATCCGTTGATAACACAAGATTCCACAGAAAACGAGAGATTCATAAATAGATTCGCCACGAAAGAGGAAAGGAGGATGGACTTCCTCTATAAACATACCTCAACAGGAGATTCAAACCCATCGACGTCTTCGGGGTCATTTTAAGGTAATTTTAGAACTATAGATATAATTTAAATAATTTCGAAAGTCAAATTATTTGGAAAGGTAAACTTCATTGTGCAGTAAAAGTGGTGAGCTCCCTGTCATTTAAGTCACTAGCCGCCACTGCATCATGGTGAAAAATTAGCCCATAAAGAAAATTTTAGCTTTGCATATCCAGTTGGGTAGCTTGGCACAGTAACCAATCCTAGTTCTCCCTCTTCTTAGCACACCCAGCACAAATATCTTGGGGAAGAACAAAGACATACAAAGTGTAATGGAGCATTCATTATTGACAGAACCAGCGCCTATGGTTAGGTGTAGGAAGACGCGACTAATCGGGGCCGGGCCGTGGCCGAGTGGTTAGACCACTCGCCTCTCACCTAGTCGGGCTGGGTTCGATTCCAAGCGACTGCATGTGAGATTGGTGGTGGACAAAGCGGCGCTGGGGTTTGGTTTTCTCCGGGTTCTACAATTTCCTCTGCCATCGTATTCCACCGGTGCTCCATCTTCATGTATCATCAGTGTCACCACCTGCGGTGCTATAAGTAGTTAAAGTGGGCATTAAACACTACCAAAAAAAAAAAAAAAAAAGATCTGACTAATCGTGTACAGATGGGTTTGTGTTCAAGTTCAAAGTGTTCCACTCGTTTCCTTGGCTGATGCTTCAAACATGTTAGTGCAAGTTAATCATCCACTTTAAAGCTTAATCCTTAATTGCATCGTGTTACTCTTGTGCAACAAAAATGATTAATCAACTTTGGGTATTTTAGTGGACTTTTTTCTAATTTCGTATTACATTAGCCTTTAGTATTACAATTGGGTTAGTTATAGCTGTTATTATTTGCAATAAAACGGTAGTGTTTCTTTTTAATATAAAATAACAAAATCTATGCAACAGCAGTCAAATGTAACCCCGTTATTATCCAAGCGTACCATCACACCGGTTATTTTACTTGTGCCCTCCCCTGCTTTACCATAGACGTTTGACTGCAATCACTGCGACTCACTCGCGACGTTTGACTTTGAATGGATTGCCAGTACATTACATATCGCACTAATAATTACGGCTATTCAAGTCGCTTCAGTTGATATGCCAGTGAAAGTCATATAAATACCGGTTTGTGAATTACGGGAAGAGCGGCATATGTAGCAAAATAAGTCGTGTGATTAAGAGTTAAAGAGTGAAACATTAATATTTCTCCTAAGAAGAAAACACGGTACACTTTACCTAAGACACAGTATCTGGAAATAGTGGAAAAGGAAGATAAGGACATTATGTGAGTATATGAACCTGCGGCACACTTAACGGACCTGGTCACTATCAACATATCTCTACATATGCCCTCCCTATTCCCTCAAAACAGACCAAGGAATATGTATGCTGTTGACCTGTATGGTGGATACTGCTATGACCGTTCTTCCTTAATGTGATACTTTCGTGCAGTTTCCGGCAATGGAATCACCTCTGAATTGTTCTTCTATACCGGTTTCTGCTTCTTTGTCATTCATTTTACCTGAAAATGATAATTATGATAATTAAAGTATATAATTCTTATTGAATAAGATCATTCTTTTATTTTATCTATGCTATTGTAAGTTGCAGAGGACTTTTTCACACTTACATGGGATATGTGTGGCGTATGTATGGATGCATTGATGGCTCTATGACTCCACGTATTGTAATTGCATACTGGGAGATTCAAAGCGACACGCAACCAAGATGTGGACGTTGTTGCTCAGATCCTATGTGATACGGAATTATAGTTTTCAAAGCTAATAAAGATACTTTGAAAAAACTCATTGATTAGGCAGTTACGCAAAAACAGAGCCGCATGCCTGGGTCACGCTATCGTAGGTAACGTAGCTTTACCCTGGTTATTAACATACCAACATGCTGCAGAATAGTTATCTAACATTAAAGGAGGCCTTATCTTACGCAACCGCGTTAAGCAACCTATGTATACCTTTAGTTATTTGTTTATTTTCCAACATAACATTTGTCATAATAGAAAATTAATGAAAGGAAATGACATGGAAGATAGGGATATATACGTGACTATTACTACCCTTTGCAGGCAATGAGATTGAAGGCCGTTAATTAATAATAGAAATAATAACATACAATAACAATAATAATAATTATAAAACTGCCAAAGGATTGTAGATAAAGTTAAGCAAAAATAAATCCCTTTTGCTGTTAGACAAGCAGGTTATTTACTCTATCGCGTTCATGCATTTGAACATTTAGCAGCATTATATTTTACTATTATGTTGAGAGTTTACTATTAGTATAACTGCAAAATCATTAGAAGTGATAAGTTCAATATACTCGTGGTTAGGGCAAAATACCAAATTTCACATACAAGAGCAACTTCGAATCTATGCGTAAGCTTTCACGGCCGGTGTCCATAGTTTTAAAATTTAAAATTTTCGGGCTATTTTGCCGTGGTCTGTAGGTTAAAATATGTTTAGTTAAAATATTTCTACCTAACGTTTCGTCCCTGTCTGTGAGGGACATCTTCAGAGGAAATGTGCTCACGTCGCTAACTCGAAAAGAATTAAAAGACGGGCTTTCCGTTTTCTTAACTCCTCAAAACGACGTGACTCTCTAAATAACTCCTCCCCGTAGAGGTTTATTAAATATATGCGTAAGCTTTCACGGCCGGTGTCCATAGTTTTAACATTTAAAATTTTCGGGCTATTTTGCCGTGGTCTGTAGGTTAAAATATGTTTAGTTAAAATATTTCTACCTAACGTTTCGTCCCTGTCTGTGAGGGACATCTTCAGAGGAAATGTGCTCACGTCGCTAACTCGAAAAGAATTAAAAGACGGGCTTTCCGTTTTCTTAACTCCTCAAAACGACGTGACTCTCTGAATAACTCCTCCCCGTAGAGGTTTATTAAATATATGCGTAAGCTTTCACGGCCGGTGTCCATAGTTTTAAAATTTAAAATTTTCGGGCTATTTTGCCGTGGTCTGTAGGTTAAAATATGTTTAGTTAAAATATTTCTACCTAACGTTTCGTCCCTGTCTGTGAGGGACATCTTCAGAGGAAATGTGCTCACGTCGCTAACTCGAAAAGAATTAAAAGACGGGCTTTCCGTTTTCTTAACTCCTCAAAACGACGTGACTCTCTAAATAACTCCTCCCCGTAGAGGTTTACTAAATATATGCGTAAGCTTTCACGGCCGGTGTCCATAGTTTTAAAATTTAAAATTTTCGGGCTATTTTGCCGTTGTCTGTAGGTTAAATATGTTTAGTTAAAATATTTCTACCTAACGTTTCGTCCCTGTCTGTGAGGGACATCTTCAGAGGAAATGTGCTCACGTCGCTAACTCGAAAAGAATTAAAAGACGGGCTTTCCGTTTTCTTAACTCCTCAAAACGACGTGACTCTCTAAATAACTCCTCCCCGTAGAGGTTTATTAAATATATGCGTAAGCTTTCATGGCCAGTGTCCATAGTCTTAAAATTTAAAATTTTCGGGCTATTTTGCCGTGGTCTGTAGGTTAAAATATGTTTAGTTAAAATATTTCTACCTAACGTTTCGTCCCTGTCTGTGAGGGACATCTTCAGAGGAAATGTGCTCACGTCGCTAACTCGAAAAGAATTAAAAGACGGGCTTTCCGTTTTCTTAACTCCTCAAAACGACGTGACTCTCTGAATAACTCCTCCCCGTAGAGGTTTATTAAATATATGCGTAAGCTTTCACGGCCGGTGTCCATAGTTTTAAAATTTAGAATTTTCGGGCTATTTTGCCGTGGTCTGTAGGTTAAAATATGTTTAGTTAAAATATTTCTACCTAACGTTTCGTCCCTGTCTGTGAAGGACATCTTCAGAGGAAATGTGCTCACGTCGCTAACTCGAAAAGAATTAACTCTTAACTCCTCAAAACGACGTGACTCTCTAAATAACTCCTCCCCGTAGAGGTTTATTAAATATATGCGTGAGCTTTCACGGCCGGTGTCCATAGTTTTAAAATTTAAAATTTTCGGGCTATTTTGCCGTGGTCTGTAGGTTAAAATATGTTTAGTTAAAATATTTCTACCTAACGTTTCGTCCCTGTCTGTGAGGGACATCTTCAGAGGAAATGTGCTCACGTCGCTAACTCGAAAAGAATTAAAAGACGGGCTTTCCGTTTTCTTAACTCCTCAAAACGACGTGACTCTCTAAATAACTCCTCCCCGTAGAGGTTTATTAAATATATGCGTAAGCTTTCACGGCCGGTGTCCATAGTAGCAGAAGAAATGCGCCTCGAAAAGTTAAATTTATTTAAACTTTCAGCAAACAGAGTGTATCAGAGAACACAGAAAATATATCATCTTAACTGTCTGACAAATATGGACATCTTGAGTGGTTTTCTCTGGGTTTGGATGACTCAACGGAATTGTCAGATACTGCTTTGTTGTTTATATTTATTTGAGGAGTAGATTAAAACTATGAAGTCTATGATATTGCTAGTATTCATGGCACGACTGCTGGAGAAGGTATTTTTAAAGAAGTTGAAAATGTCGTTAGTAAAAAAATCTTAGATGGAAAAAATTGATACCTATTTCAGCTGATGAAGGCAAATACATGTGTGGTAACAATAAAGGAGTAATTGCACTTGTATCAAACGCTGTAGAAAATGATGGTTCAAAACCTTTAGTGTTACGTTCATCAACAATCCTTGTGCAGAAATGTTTGGATATGTCTCAAGTTGTAAAACTATTTATATCAGTTGTTAATTTCATCGAATCTACAGGGCTGAAGCACCGACAGCTCCATGAGTTTATTGAAGAGATCCGAAGACTTACCATATCATACCTGGCGTATACTGCATGTGTTGAGGAAATGTCTTTCAGCGCTTTTTTGAATTTCCAGCAGAGATAAAATATTTTATTATGAAAAACATCGCCCTCTTACTGAATTACAAAGTAGCGAACGGCTGTGGAAGTTAGCATTCTGTCGATTTGACAAAACATATGAACAAACTGAATATGAGATTGCAAGGAGAAAACCAGCTTCTTCCGGATTGAGTATAAATCCACTGCGCTAAAGGTGCAAAAATCTGAAGACTAGGTCTAACAAATATGAGTTATAATAGAAACTAATATCAGATCATTTCGGCAGAAAATAATACTGTTTCAATCAAAATTACGTAGAAAATGTTTCACACATTTTAAAATAAGTGAAATATTCAGAGAGTGAGTTTCCTGTCAATTTTACAATCGAAGCTTTCAGTGCTTTAAAGACAAATATTAATAATAGTTTCTCAGACTTCGATGCCATTGCGAATGATATTATGATTTTTCAAAATCCTTTAGATATTGACATTAAACCTTAGCCACGGAACTTCAAATGGAAATTATTGAATTACGGTACAATTTTTATAGTGTTAAACGCCCGTTTTTACTGCTTGTGGCACCGCAGGCGATGGCACCGATGATATATGGAAAGACGATGGAGTACCGGTGGATTGTCATGGTGGGGTAAACCGGAGAAAACCTGCCCCTGCGCTGCTTTGTCCAGTACAAATCTCACATGCGGTCTCTTGGGATCAAACCCAGACTATCTAGGTGAGAAGCAAATGGTCTAACCACTCGACTACGGCACGGCCTTACAGTGCAATGATATCTGATATCATTAAGAAGAAATATCAAAACTCACATTTACTGGAATTTTCTATGAGTCTTCCGCTGATACAATTTGATAAGTTGCATAAATTTGCTCATGAGCTATCTTGTGTGTTTGGCACTACTTACCTGTATGAGAAAACGTTCTCCAAAATGAAGTACACAAAAATGTTTACAGATCTCAGTTAACCGATTAGCATCAAATCCATTTTTTAAAATTGGTACATAGGTGCAAACTATTCAGTGGAAAAAGACAATGACATAAGTCCCATTAGTATTCTTTAACCCGCGGTTTCATTCGCGATGATTTAGCTTTTGAACTTCTTAAGGATAAATAATACCATGTGTGATTTAAGATATATACATTCGGAGCATCCATATACATACTTATCTAATATTCTTTACCCCAACATAATTGCCGAAGGTGATACTGCAGGATGTTCTGTAGTTGGTATTGTTGTTGGGATTCATTTCAGTTGTTTGTTAGCCATTAGCTGTTACAGGCCGGATTGATCACACTGGTTCTTAAATTATCTCGGGCCAGATTGATGACCCGCGGGCCATAGTTTGGAGACTATGGGTCTACAGGGAAAGGAATGGTACACACACCAGCATTGATACCGTCAGGACATAAAGAAGGGCTGTTGCATTTTGACTACGATTGTTTGTGTATTTGTTGCCGTAGTAAGATTGTGCAGTGGCGGCCTGCTAACAACTAATGCTGGTGCGCCTAGCAGTCTTGACAAGTGACATTGATGGTTGAACAGTAGAATAACTACACAAATAGAGTCATTGCCATACCTTTACAACCTACACTTTAATACTAACAATTTGAACCAAAGGGCCGCATCTTTTTTTTTTAAACACAACTATAATTATTCGCAGATAGTAATAATAACCGCTACAATAAACATAAAGGATGCTAATTACAAATTAATTATATTTTCTTTCTTACTGAAATAGATTTACCAGAATAAAAATAATAAATAATAATAGCAAACTATTTACATTTCTTTGTTAATGAAATAAATTTACTAGACTAAAAATAAAGAATACTAACAGGTAATAAATTATACTTTCTTTCTTATTGAAATAAATTTACCAGAATAAAATAAAGAAAGCTTATAGAAAAATAATTACATTTTCTTTCTTACTGAAATAAATTAACCAGAATAAAAATAAAGAATACTAATAGGAAGGTCATTACGTTTTCTTTCTTACTGGAATAAATTTAGTAGAATAAAAATAAAGAGTACGAACGGGAAAGCAATTACATTTTCTCCTTAGTGAAGTAAATTTACTTCAAAGAGATAACATTATTATTTGGAAAGACAAATTTTCCTGTAATATTAACTCACAATGCAATAATAAAGAAAAGTTGTACAACGCTATTAGTATTTATCAAAACTTTTGTTGGGAACAGTCTTATTTAGCCATCTGATATTAAATTACGTACGTTTTACCAATTTGACAAACACCCAATCAACAGTCGGTCCAATTATCTTCTCTTCCAAAACCTAATTGAGACGAGAAGGCATAGATTCAATCAAATGTCGAAAGTACGCAGGCTAGTGTCTTAGATGCTCCCATGTTCTCTGCAGTGTTCCAGTAATTCCTCACCTCTATTAGGCTGCCACATCTGCACCATCCGGGACCAGATATTCACTATAATATTTAAGTTGTGTGATTTCAGAGGCCAGTTGAGTGCTAGTATATCAGGGTGCTCAGCAACAAAAAAAAAAAAAAAAAAAAAAAAATCTTGTGTATACCCGGAAATAATGCCCACTGCCATTGCTGTGTACCAAGTGTATCATTGGTATCTCATCCGCGAGGTAGGGGGCCTCATACTTGGCAAAACACCTCTCAGGATTGCCACATACTCCAGAGAATCCATTCTCAGAGATACCTCGAGTAGTTGTCCAGGTCCAGCTCCATATATCCAGCCCAACATTAAACAACTTATATGCCTAGATTGCCTTATACAAGGGTCGGCTTTTAAGTCCCGAGCCTCTCAACGAAAACAGCATTTAAAAACATGCTTTGTTTTATTTCTCAACAAAATCTCCAGAAGGGCTAATACATTTGTCATATCGGTGTTCTAATTTAATTAAACCATCTCTGTAGTGCAATTTATCAAGGTCTCAAAATAGGTATTTACCTCATCAATGACCTCCTCGTTGCTGTAAAATCTTCGTCCTGCAAGAATTTTTTTGAGGTTTGGCAACAGATGGTAGTCACTAGGTGCTAGATCTGGCGAATAGGGTGGATGTTCAAGATATTCAAACTTTAATTCCACATTTTTCCCATTGCAATGATTGAACGATGGGCCGGAGCATTGTTGTGATGAAACACGTTTTTTTTTTTTTTTTTTTTTTTTTTTCCCACCTTCTCACTCAAACGTTGCATCTTTTCAGCTCATCACTCAAACGTTGCAGTAAGCTTGCATAGTAGTCACCGGTGATTCTTTTACCCTTTTCCAAGTAATCAATAAAACAATTCCCTGTGCATCCTAGAAAACAGTCGCAATAACCTTGTCAGCTGACAAAATTGACTTTGCCTTCTTTTAGAGTTGGTTCACCTGGCGCAAACCACTGTTTCGACTGTGATTTACTTTCTGGAGTGTAGTGATGTATCCAAGTTTCATCTATGGTAATAAACCATTTCAAAAATTCACTAGCATTTTTACGGTGGAGCTCCACATTCTTAACAGAAACAGTTTTTCTTTGCAACTTTTGATAGGTGTCAACAAACGTGACACCCATCTTAAATAGACCTTGTGAAAATCCAAAACATTACTTAAAATATTAACTGTATGCTCTTTTGATATGTTTACAGCCTCCATCTCAAACAGCTTTAATCTGCGGTCTTCCAGGACTAAACAATGATATTTTTCAATGATCTCTGAAGTTGTCACTTCTGCGGGGCGTCCAGAGCGAGGCTCAAACGTCCCATTTTAAACTCTGCAACCCACCTTTTAATAATTGAATATGAAGGGACAGAGCCTTTAAATGTACAGCCCATTTCCGCCTTGATTTCTTTAGACGTTAAGCTTTTCAAATGGAAGTATTTAATCATTGCTCGTTTTTCCAAGTCCTCCATTTTCGTGAAAACTCTAAAGTGGTCTTGTTTGAAATGCTGTCATTCAAAAACTAAACAAGCTATTGGACTGTAACTATGGATACAAACTAGCCTGGAGTTAAACTATACGATGCTACCGTCTAACTGCCCTGTTACCAGCCGACTCTAGTTATCTGCGGATATCTTGGATCCATCCATGAACCATTTTGCCTCCAACACCTCAATTGGTGATTCCGTCCAGTACAGAAAACCTTCCCAACGAGTTATATAGTCGTGTTCCATACGTCCAAATCTGTGTGAAGTTCTTCCAACGCAAATCTCATGTGCACTTCTAGATGCCCAGAAGATAAATATTCTTAGAGTCGGTTGGCAATTACGAATGCCTCTTGACTTTAGTCTCGAGTAGCCTATGGCTCAATAATAGGCAACTCCAGTTTTGCAACTGTATCCTTTAGTGACTGAAAAGGATGGGCTTCCACTTCTGCTATGAAAGCATCATCCTTTGATCGTCAATTCCTTCTTTGATAACGAAGTCCGCCTTCCCCATCATCTTGCCATGTTTTATCCATATCTACACTGTACGTAACAGGTAGGAGTTTCTCTAGCAATGTTAGCAAGATTCATGTTCGCCCACCACATCCCCACAATCATGACTTGTTCCTTTTTGAATATATTTGAGAACATCCTTGTCGTTAATTCAATTTGCGGCAAATTAGTAGTTACAGGACGCCACTGCATAGACTGCTACTGTACACAAGGTCCAGCAAGTAAACACACGCACCTCCTAGCAGTGAAAGTGTTGCGTGCATTCATACGAGTGGATATACAGCATTGTTCAGACCATAAGGTCTCGGCTGCCCACCTAACTCCAATCGGGTTTGGTTGGCGTTATAAAACGCATCTCACAATTGAAAAGTCTTTAGCGGTTTTAAAACTGTGGGACACGATTCTCCGGTGTCTGACATGAAAATGTATTTACTGAAGACTGGATTTCCTTTTTATTGTAACGGTTAGCAAACCATGTAGCTTGGTTAACATTCTATTAAAAAGATTCCTTTCTTTTTTCCTCCTACCGTTCATATTTATGTAAACCTGTTTTAAGTATTACCGGTGATCGAGATTATTATTATTATTATTATTATTATTATTATTACTACTACTATTATGTAAAGGCTCTTTTAATATAAATGTTATAAATTGACCTTAAAATATTTAGTCTTGAACCCTGCTCTTTTCCGAAGAACCCTCCTAATCAATACAAATTTCAATTTTTTCATCAAACATTTATTGCACGGACTGATGGCTCTCTTCTATCTACTCTGTATAGTGAATGTTCCTGCTTTAGTAGTCACGTCATTATATGCGTGTTTTAAAGCGTCACATATTTTTTCAGAGTCTTCTTTTTCAAATTTTCCGAAGCTACCCATTGATCAGAGATGGAGTGGTATGGTGATACAGAGCTTTACGTCTTTGCTTCCGCCATTTTCCATTACATGGCTGTAGTGGTAACTTGTGGTGGAAAACAATAGATAAAGACCTGATATAAGAAGCTTGGGCAAAACCTCATCGAAAATAAGTCCATTTGAGCCCAAACCATAAGGGTATTCTTGATTGACAATGTTCTGTATACGGGCTAAATTCTCATCATTGACGGGAAGTTTCGATTCTCTCCTTCAATATGAAGAAATCTGCACCTGAGGCTCATCGAAAGCTCTCAAATAGTTATGGTGAGATTATTAGTGAAAGAACATGTCTTGAGTGGTTTCAACGCTTCAACGACGGTGATTCTGACATCGACGACCGGCTTGTTGGTGGAAGAGAGAAAGTTTTCAGACCTACAGATTTGGAGGCATTACTTTATGAATATTAGTACCAAACGCAAGAATAATTGGCAGGATCATTAAAAATGACTCAACAAACCATTTAAAAACGCCTCAAAGCCATGGGAATGATTCAGAAACAAGAAAATTGGATGCCGTACGAGAAGCCGAAACATGGGAGAAAGTAGTGGCTAGTTCCGTTCAAACTCACTAAAGTTCCTACTGCTTCATTATTGACCGCATAAATGCATGCAGGCTCAGAAAACCGACAAAGAATTTGACCCTCATGCAACTAGTATTGTACGGTTTTATAAAATAAGAAATAAGAAATTCTTGAGCAGTATTAGGTAGATTGTATTGATGAAATGTATGGACGTTGCACAGTAAGGCTGTCTCCTTACCATTTGATTTGATTTAGCAAAATCTGTTAAATTATTTTTCCAAAATCTGGAAACATTTTTGACTGTATGTTAAAAGAAAAAATTCAAACAAATTTTTGGGGAGAAAAGAGGCATTGGGGAAATTATTATTATTATTATTATTATTATTATTATTATTATTATTATTATTATTATTATTATTATTATTATTATTATTATTACTATTATTATTATTATTATTATTATTATTATTATTATTATCATTATCATCATTGCTTGAATTGTGAGAAAAATTGAAATGGTTGTTATATTAATCCATATTATTTGTATTGATTATTAATATTGGTGATTAATTATGCAAAACTTAAATTGAATCAATAAGAAAGTTTTGAATTCCTAATAAATGCAAACATGCGTCTCTTTTGAGGACTACCATCATTAAAATTAGAAAATATGTGGTAGCTCGAATTTTCTAAGCTTGGTAGGGGATTTGGGTGCTTCCAAATATACATACCTTCTTTCTCTATATATCCTGTTAATTATAATATGAGCTATGCAAATATTCTGTTGGTACCTTTGAGGGTATGAAAATGAGGTGTGCATTATGGCGGATCTTTCTTTTTGATTTATTCCTCATATATCATGATGATGGCGCTGGATCCTGCTTTATCACCTACTTCCTATGGTAATAGTTTTATATTCTCATTAATATCACGTTATCTAATAAATGTATCTTGGAATTGTAACGACTTTATACCCTAACAGACGTCAGCATAATCTAATGTATAGTCTCATTAAAAACATGCACACCCCTATCGCCCTACCCTACTTTAATACTAAATAATTAAAACACTTTAAGCCTAATTATGATTCCTTTTAGGTTACTGGATTTGTTATATGCTTGTTTCAGAGCATAATTATATTGCTTAACTGTGTCGGTGGTCCCTTTGTGAGCTTGAATATACAACATACCTAATCACCAAAAACTGATACAAAAGGTGCATAAAGTCTAAGTAAGATTTAGTCTATGCACTTTTTATGCATTAGAAGCCTCTTGTATAAAAGTACCGTGTGTCGAACTCGCATACCATTACGTGGTTAGAAATAATTTTACTACTGCACGCAGTAAATGAATGTAGTGATAATACCTAAAGTATTTTGCACTTTAATGATGAAAATATCATTGTACTGGAGGGAATACGTGACTTCTATGGACACTGCACTTCTTACTAAGAAGCGAGATAACGTGCAAGAGCATATACCATATAAATGCTATTGTATATTAAGGATCTGTTCACTAATGCTGCGTCGAGACATTCACAAGAATAAATCCTTCCATTTTGTGGCTTGATTATGTACTTTGTCATCTTGAATGTAAACTTTCTTTTGCTTTTCCTTCATTATAAAAGTAAAATGGTTCTTAAATGGAAAACATATTTGTATTGCAGAAACATTATACAGACCTACATACCCCTTAACACAATGCGCAGCTGTGAGTACGTATCTGTCATTGATTAGCATTCCTCCACAGTAGAAGCGATTGAAGTAGGACAATCGGGCCATCCAAGGGAACTCGTTCATTTCAGTGGGCTTTCCCCCCACTATCCTGGTATCGTCGTTCCTCTCGCCGCATGCTGTGTAACAACAATAAACAAACAAGTTCCTTATTATTGTGCAAATCAATATTGTGTTTAAGTGACATATTTAAATGAATGCTTTCATATCGAGCGATTCTTGTGTGATGCATATCCACAGACCACAAAAACCACAAAAACAACGTAACAGTCCTGCTCAGCAAGTGTTAGAAGTTTGTACAGAATCAAATAAGAGTAATTCATATTATGCGTATAATTTTTGCGTGGTGAACAGTTATGATACGAGAAAAACATTGGTTTAAAGTATGTTGTACACCAACAATTCAAAGATTCGTGTTAAACTACCTACTACTACTACTACTGCTACTGCTACTGCTACTGCTATTTATTATATACTACTACTACTATATACTACCACCACCACAACTATATACTACTATATACTACAACGACGACGACCACAACTACCACCACTACTGCTACTGCTACTGCTACTAGTGGTGGTGGTGGTGATAATGAGAAGAATATGCAGTACTGGCGGTGTAAAAGGCAGTAGCGGTGGCGGCGGTAGCAGTAGTAGTAGGAGTAGTGGTGAGGTGGAGGTGGTGGTGGTGGTGGTGGTGGTGGTGGTGGTGGTGGAAATAGTGGTATGCTACTAGCAGCAGCAGCAGTCGTCGCAATGGTCGTGGTGGTGGTAGTATGAAAGTATGTTTCATTACTTAGCTATTTGGTAGAAAACAAGGTCATCGACTGTGTTGTTCACCGCATTGCAGAGTATTAAAACCTAAGGAAAAATTGAAGATTTATTTAGAGTGAGAACCATGTCAGTAGTTAGTATAAAGGGATCTTGTCGCAGGAACAAGTGAGTATATATAGCAAAGATAGGGAATTCAAGGGGCGGGAGATCCTAGCGAGAGAGCAGGGCTTAGGCTAGTGAGCATACATGGGAAACATTTGGAATTCAGAGAACCATGCTAGGGAGAGTGGGACCAAATTGACTCAGAGAGTCGGGTATATCTTTAAGCCCCTTATGGTCCTTTTCAAGGTCGTTTGCTTTGTTTTACAATTGCTTTTATGGCTTTACCCAGAATTTTGACTTTTCTTTTTAAAGATTTTCAGCACGTTTCTATGCATTGTAGATGAAGTTTACAGACACTATTATTATTGTTCTTGGTGGTGGCGGCGGCGGCCTCGGTGGCAGCGGCGGCGGTGATGGTGGTGGTGGTATTTTGCAATGTTTTCGTCTTCTTTGTGAAAACTTGCAGATAATTTATAAGACCATTCTCGAAAGCTAGCACAATTGTCTTTGAACGTTGTTAAGGGCATTTCATATCATTTGGGGAGTACTTGGGTCTCCGGTTCAGCTAGTTTAATGGTACTTAATTGACATTTTAGCTCTCTTCAACAGATTTCACGCCATTTTGTTGGTATTTAGGGCTCTAAATCTCTTACTTAGGCTTTTTTCAGACGTTTTTGCTCATATTTTACAGTGTTTTCAATTGGTTTTTGACGCTTTTGTAAGCATTATAGCATATTTAGGACAATTGTCGGCGATTGTTGTGCTTTCAAATGAATTTTTGGGATTTGTAAGATGATTTTAGGTTGCCACAGTTGCTTAAATGTTTTTAATGACATTCTATGCCATTTGGAGGATGTTTAGGACCCTAGGACAGTTAGTTGCAGGGTAATCATCACGCATTTTTAACTCTTTCAATCTCATTTCACGGTACTTTGAAGGCATTTAGAGCTCCAAAAATAGGGATTTTAGGTTTTTACTTTGCTGTTAGTTGACACTATTTTGAAGTGTTTTTTAATGCTTCTTTGCACCTTAAAGATATTTTTGTACGTTTTAAAACTATTTATCAGTGATTGTTGAGCTTTCACATACATTTTTCAGGATTTTAAAGGTGACTTTTAATATTGCCATTGTTGTTTAGTGTACTTTTAATGTCATGACATACCATTTAGGGAGGGTGTTTAGGACTGTAGCACAGTTTGTTTCAGATATTGATTAGACTTTTTAGCTCTTTTCCGTACATCTCGAACTATTTTGATGCACCATACAGCTCTAGGACAGATATTTTATAACTTTTCAGACGTTTTGGTAATACTTTAGTGTTGTATATTAGTTTCATCACTGTTATATACAGTTTGAATCTATTTAGTAGTATTTTGTAGAGCTTTCTGTTTCCTTACAGATCATTTACGACTTAAGGTATTCTGAAATGGGGATAATCTTAAGCCCTCAGGCAATAGGTATTTCATTTCACTTTGAAAGCATTCTTTGGAAGCTCTTTAAGGACTTTTTGTCTGCGGCGAAGGTGTACTAACGGTATTATTAAGTAGGGTTAGGGAATCTTTAAGCGTATTTGAGGTGATGTCACTTTCATGATGCTTTTTAGTCCTTCTTCTTATGTTTGAAATCACTTTGTGACATTTTATGCTAGTTTATTTCGTTTCTGCAACCATTTTCTACATTTGTTCAATAATTTTTGTCATCGTTCCAGTGTTTCTGCACGTTCTTCACACTATTTGTTACGTTTGATAGCATTTTAGTATGATCCAAGATGATCTGATCTCTTTTATAGACTACTTAGTATTTTGACAGTTTTGTCATATTTTCCCCCATTTTGGATCCCCTAAGATCAGTTCTGTATTTTGCTCTCTTTTAAGAGTGGTATATCCTTTTGGCACACCATCACAAGTGCTAAATTCTGAAGCAAGGGCTACTTTTCTGTCTTTTATAGGTTGTAAATCTATCATAACCTAACGTTTCGTTTCTCCATAATTTTATTTGTCTTTTTCTTGATAGATTTCTTTTCCAGGGTAACCCTAAAATAATGGTCTAAGCCCTTGTTATGGAAGCGTTTATTGTTTTGTGAGTATTGATTCTTCGTTTTGTATTCGTCCTTATTTGTTTTGCAGTCAGTTTTCTCTTGATCAAAATATTTTTCTCTCCAGAATAACGACTTTGATGTTTTTTGGTGTTGCTGTTACAGTTGAAGCGCTGAACATATTTTGAATTATTTTTAGTATGTTTAGCTTTTATTATAATTTTTTTTACATAAAGATATCTAGCGTGTGAAGTTAAGGGACTCTCCTGTTCTATCCGCACTTAAAACTAGCATTAGAAATTTAGTCTAATGGTGGAGTTCCTACCGATGCTCGCTATTCTTGTTCTTCTATCTTTGTGTCTTTTGATTGGTACATGGGAGTGTTTGCAGTTTAAACTTCAATTTTCTTACCACGTTACCAATGACGAGCAATGCATGTAGTATTCTCTAATGATACCTTCACAACCTTGTAATGTCCATAAGCATAGGTAGATATTCCATCATCAGCAATCACTCTTTTATCATTACGAGGCGATAAAGGAATTTTGTTGAATTTTACATACAAAACGTTATGCTGGTGTGACACGAAGAAGTCCATTTGAGTTCTTATTATCAGAGACAGGATTTTAAAGGGAAAATTGTCAGTCAAAAAATAACCAAAAACGAAAAATTAAAGCCATAAGAGGGTAAAATAATGCCAAAAAGGGGAACATTTATGCGAAAATAAGGGATAAGGGATGCACAAGTAATAAGGGACACATCTATATTTCATGCTTCATTTCGCCTGTGCTGGGAGGGTTGGGTTTTCCTATCAACAAAGTATTTAATCGCCAGCTGCAAATCTTTTGCAGTCACACTAGTCAGCGACGGACTGTCTATTCATTACTGCAGGGAAAACGCTTCTCGTGTTAATATTGGTGTTCAGTATGTTACAAACTAATAACTGGAGAGCCAATCCATCACTGACCCATAGAAGGCTTTACGCAGCTGCCTTCAAGTCCCTAAACCAAAGAGAGAGAATGTGCATTTTCATTTCTCTTTCTAAAAGTTCCCCCCTTGGGAAAGGCCAGTCAACTGTTAAAATTGCCGTTGACCCTTTCGTGCTGTCAATCATATCAGTTAGTCATTGACCTACCCTAATTGTTTGTTGTTTACACCCTTTAAGATCTCTTAGACCAGCCCAGCTTTCATTGGGTGAAAGGAATTTTTCTTGTCAATAACATGTAGTGAGAGCAATTTTTAAAACCTTCCACTAAAATACTGGGCAATGTATTGCATTTTAAAAATATATTATTTAAAAGGGGATCGAAAAAGGAAAATTCTCCAAAAAGGGAACTGAGGCTAATAAAGCGCGGAAAAAAAATATTCCCTTTAAAATCCGGTTTCTGCTTATTTCATTCTTTTAAGACAACCCACATCACTGTCAAATGTGATGAATTGCTTAAAGCGCTTCGTTTTATACCGTTAACCTTTTTGATCATTCCTCCACCAGTGTCGAGAGGATGCGTCTTACGTCTCAGTCCAACAAAACGTTGCATGACTTTTCCGCAAGTTCCATTTTTAAACTTTCCCAAGATTTTTTGTTTTCTGAGGAGTGGTACATGTATCTTGCACGGTAATCAGATGTATCTTAACGTTCAAGAAATTTTAGTTTGTCAAAGTATACGCCAACTACAGTGACTAGATGAATGAAAGAGTTCGTATCCATGTACACAATTTTCTGGTTTTTAATACAATAAAACAGCAACAGCACATCATATTGGTGGGGTACACGAGAGTTTATAAGATATCTAGCACGTTCATTGCGATGTATATTAGCTTGTTAGATATAATCTGCCATGATACCATACGAACAGCTGTCAGGTTAAGTCCATATATACTTCTATTAATGTTTTCTCGTCTGCCACAGGGCGTATATCCATTCGATTTTGTATATTCGACATGGTTTTTCCAAACATAGCATTGTTGCAGAGCTTGTACAGGTACTTTTCAAAGTCATTTCTACCCTGTGGCCACAGTTTATTATTAAACGCTACTAAGGTTTTAACCAAAACGATTGTCGAAATTGTAGCACAATATAGATTTTTGCTAGTCATTGTCCATGTGAGAGCATCTGCATTAAACACGTATAATGTACAATGTACTTCTTCCTGCTTCCAAAGTTAGCAGTTAAATTTTTGCAGTTGAATTCCTATGTTTAAGACATCCAGGCAGGAATGGCAAATCATCATCAAGATCGTGAAGCCAGTAGGATAATCTACTTCTACTTCAAATAAATATATATAAAACGGGTGTTTGAGAAGTCACTCTGCACCTCCCGTGTAACCAAGATTCGCCTAGAGTCGGGAATTCTGGTGGCAGCACTGGCTGGCGCGAGCGTATGGTGAAAACGTTTAGCTGGTTAAGAAAAATGCTAGGTTCTCTACATTCATTCATGAAAGGCGATGTAGAAAAATAATATGCAACTAACCTTTTAAAGATGTAGAGAATTACCATTTTCTTGAAGACACAAATTCACTCGTTTAAATTATTTTCGAAAATGTAATTAGTCTCCTTTGTTACAGATGTTCTGTAATCTTCTATTGCCGTTTTCAGCTCATCGATTGTTTTTGGATTGTCCTTTTAGACCGAAGCTTAACGGCTCCCCAAAGAAAATAATCCGGAGGGGTAAGATCAGGAGACTGCGGAGGCCACAGACCTTTAGAAATTAGTCTTTCCCCAAAAAATTCCACTAACAGTCCCATGGATTTATGTGATGCATAAACAGTGGGGTTATCTTGTTGGAAAAAACCACTTCAACTTCATTTAGCTGTGAAATAAATAGAAAAAGAGTATCCGAAATATAAACATCTGTATTAATTGAGTTATGGAAAAAAATTGGCCCAATAATTCGAGAGCGAGAGATCTCACACCATACACCATTTTTCTCTGAATATAAATGGGTTTCCAGAATTGCATTAAGATTTTCAGTAGGCCATACTCGCGTATTTTTGAATTAAGCATCCTGTCAAATGGAACCAAGCTTCATCAGTAAAGGTGTCCCATCTAACACGTTAATTCCATGGTGCAAAGTAAAACTCTGAAACTATTCACAACACTGAACTCTTTTCCCGTGATCTGTGGGCTATAATTCTGGACGACTGATACCTTATATGGATACAAGCCTAGTTCTTTTTTTACTGCTTTGTATGTTGAACTGTAAGAAATATAACATGTTGGGCCAACTTGTTTATTGATTTCTGTAGACTTTTAAGCATTCTATCCTATAGTTTTTCTTCTGTTAGCACACTGGGTCTTCCGCTTCTAACATCATGCACGGAACCTGACTCCCAAAATTTATTAATTAAATCACGCACAGGATCTCAGTTCGTTAGTTTTGCGTTAGAGAACCTGGCAACGAAATTTTGTTTCACTTTGTGTATAATTTTCACTTTCATTAAAAACGTTTTCCACTAGAAACGCACGTTCCTCCATAGAATACATTGATTTCGCTTCAGGTACACGTCAGAACTTACAGCATAGTAGACCATACTAAACCGTACAATAAAGAACTCATGCACTCGCAGCCGCTGATAGTACCAATAATCATAACTTCCCATCGGAATCGAATGCGATAAACCTAGGAATGCCAACCTTTTATCAAGCGGTGGCCAGCAGCAAGGTGCGAAGGAAGTTCTTGATGACCCATTATATATCCAAGAGAATCGTCTCCTTTTAGTGTTGCTATATAATTGCTGTCAGGAGAAACCCACTGAAATCCTCTATAAAGTAGAGGATGCTCCATAGTCCATCCATATTGGTTAATTGACACTTCGTTTGTGATAGATTGAGTTGGTTTATCAGGATCGAACTCTTCCATGTAGGTGTTATTAGCCTGGACATACCGACGAGAAACCTGACATAATCTTCCCCTTGTACCAGACTCCGGCATTAGAAGCTGCTCATAATCCAGTAACAGTTCCAGCTCAATTCCAGTATACAAAGGCATAGTCTCCTAGGTAAGCCCTGTGGTGTTAAATTAATGTACAGGATCAACTTTATGAGTAACTAACGTTTGCTCTCTGAAGGCTTCAAAACATCAGCGAGTAACAGTGCATCTGCGGTTATATATCATATTAAACTGCACCCATACATTTTTAGCATGTTCATAATCTTGATCATTTATTTCATCTTTATTTCATCTATTGTAGAACGCTTCCTTTGGAGGCAAGGATGTTTCTTTCAAAACATCCCATGACACGATGTAATCGTAGGGGAATACCCCTTTGCGTTTCATCAAACCAATCTTCTGTTCTCTAAAGTATTTGCATGTCTCCGGAAACCATGTTAGTGATTTTGTTAGTTTATCCAAGATTTAACTAATAAAGGGTTGTGTATCCACAAATTGACGCTTAATAATTCCAAATTGTTTCGAGAATTAAATATACATTTCTTCAAAAACATGGAATCACTTCCTCTCTTTCACTTGTACAACCTAACTGTTTAGCGATGAAATGAGAATCAAATTCACTTAATCGCTTGCAGTACCATAAGTAGCAAAAGCGGGCGTTAATCACTACAAAAATATCTGCTCTAGCTGTGCATGATAATAAGAATCTAATTTGGTGTTTCGCAGGCTAGCTTAAATACATTATGAAGACTTCCGCGATATTCACCAGTCATATGGTCATGATCCCTAACTTTGCAGTTTTCATCAGTGAATGTTTTATTACACAAGTAGCATTCGGTAAATTTCGAAGTCCTCCTGTTGTTCATCTGTTAGTTTCAGAGGTTTAGCAGATTTGTTTATACCGCTAAACTTCATTGAAAGAGATATTAGATAATCCAAAAACTTCTCAGCAACATCATATCCCCTGTATACATCAGGGACAGTAGGAAGATCAGTCTGTATGTGTTCAACAGATGACGCTGATTTGAACGATTGAGGTTTCCTTTTTGGGCATAACTATCCTAGGGATAACATACTGTCTGCAGATAGAAGCATTATCCTGTAATTTTTTCTCTCCACTTCGTCTATATCGATCATCAAAATGAGTGAAGCAGCGTTTTCAAGTGTGCACTCGTCCTTAATATTTCTTCTTCTGTTCTCAAATAAGCGTTTCAAAGTTATTGATGTATGCATAGTGATGCATACCATTTCATCAGCCAGCATAAGAAGGACGTAATGATCAGATAGTCCTTCCCCCACATCCTTTATTGGAAACACTTCTTTCTTTTCAACCAGTCCTAAGACGTTTTTCTTTTCAAATGTTTGGATGTCAGCCAATGGCGTAGGAAACGTGATACACGAGTGGTCGTATTTCTTTTCCAACTACTTGTATATTCTGATACGTTGAGGATCCTTTTGAATGAATTTTGTGTGGTTGGCGTATGAAAAGCATCTGTGATCACAATTATTCATTGCTTCTATGGAAGCAGATAGAGGAATATAACTGCTTCTGCGAAGGGGCTTTTCCTTGTTAATTCGAAGGTGTACCCTCTCCACTGCAAGCAGGGCCCAGTTGCTCACATTTCAGCAGTCAGTTTCTTGTATTTCGTCTCCAATATGGGACTAAATCAGTTTCTAGAAACACCAGCTGATTCCTGGTATTGAAGGTCTTGTCATTAGTTTCTCCAGAACTATTTACAAATCATTCACCTAACAGGTTAATCTTCAAAACTTTTGTGTATGAAGAGCTCTTTTTGAACAGCTTGTATAACCCTGCGCTTAGCTTCCTGCAGGTAAACTCCATGTGATTGCTCGAATTGTATTGGATGAAGTGAGATTTCAGACGCCCTTCAAACGATGTTTCATACTTTTTCATGTCACACTCACTTTCCATTGTAAACAATGGTTGATAACTGGTAGGCTCAGGTTTTGTTTTCTTCAGGGACATGCCTGCACCACAATGCTTGCTATTCGTGAGAATTCCATTAACTCTGCTGCTGCACGCAGTACAGTGTTTACATTTGAAGAGTTGTCCGCAGCTCATTTGAAGACGTCTTTTTATAGCTCCTTTGAAACCCTTTGCCACACATAGTGGAACTGGTATCAAGAGTAGAGTTCGTAAATACTTCGCTGAATGTAGCTTGCTGCATGTCTCCAATCTGATTAATAGTTGTAAGTATAGTAAAACGACAGAACTTTTCTCACCTTCACATGTTTTTGTCGCTATTGATAGCTAGTTTCATTAAGAGGAGGCGATGTACTCGAAGCAAACAGTCGGAATGAAGATCTGCTTTAGATAGTCCTCCTATTTATTCCAACTGTTAGATCACGTGGCTTAATTCATGCCATTACCCGGGTTTTCTATGTTTTCTGTTCCAGCAAGTCCTCATATTTTAGAGGCTTTAAGAAGGTAAACTATATGTCAGACGGATATGTTTTGCCTGTTTTAATACATTTTATAGCTGTTAAATACCTTTATCCGCATAAATCCATGAGTTATTATTTAAGCTGATGTATCTGTGAGATTTGGAAAATCTATAGAATGCAAGATATCGTGTTTAAATTTTTACTAGTTATTTTTCGCAATAATGGTATTGATATTTTTGCCATATCAATCTTATAACTTACAAGGCTCTTTAAGTAATAACTTATTCCTCTCTAAAATGAATGTCCTAATAAAAAAAAAAAAAAAAAGCCAGGTGATACATTTTTAAAAATGTTCAGATACAAACATCCAGTTTTACAGAAAATAAGTTTACAAATATAATTGTTATACTATAATTTTCAATATGAGCCCTAATCAGTGGAGAAAAATTATTGATTTTCATACTTTAGAAAAATAATGATTTTGCAAAACTTGATAATTTATTTATAAAAATGGAAGCACTGTTTTGAAATTGTAATATGTTTATGTTCTGTAATGTGATATTGAAAGGCAGTATAGAAAGTTGTGAACATATTAGTGAAACATTGCAACGTGTGGAACATTTTCAGTATGCAAAAGTGTTAAAAAAAATTTGCGATAAATTTAGGTGTAAAGTTGCGAGTGCCTATCAATAAGCATGCGCCAACCTATTTAAAGCTTCGCTAATATGCAGCTAATATGAGCTAAATGGGAAAAGCTATATATTTCCTTAAAGTTTATACATCATTATAGTTCACTATCAAATACGTTACTTTTTTAATTTTTCACAATTTTGGACAAATTTCACAGATTAATCACCTTAATCGGGGATTAAGCATGTGAAGTTGAATGTTCTTCATTTATTTTCCGCTGTCGTTTCCCATAGAAGCCGTCTGACAGGTTACTGAGTCTGCCTCCCCCCCCCCAAACAGTTTTCATGTTTTAACCCCAGACATGTTCTCCCAGCCCCATATGACGCTACTTAGCATCACCCCATAAAGAGCCAGTTTTTAGCATGTCTATATCCACATCATCACATTCAAAAATGCTCTCCTTCCACACCATCCACTACCCACGATAAAAGGAAAGAGCCAGATCAACTACATACACTTTCCCCCGCTAGTACGGAACGTCAGGTTTCTAGAGGTTTTAAGAAGTTATCTTATATGTCAGAAGCATTTTTTTATATGTTTTAATATTCTTAGTCCGCATTACTCATGTTCATATAATCCAGAAACTACCTATTAAGCATCCTATCAGTGGCATTCTCCTATGAGTTTCACCGGCAATACATAGCCAGTGTCATATGTTGAACAATACATACTCGTCTTCCTATAGTCCCTTAGGAATACATTGGATATAATATTGCTGAGAAGTTTATGGACTATCTAATATCTCTTGCAATGACAATTAGCAGCATATACTTATCTGCAAAATCCTTGAAACTAACAGAGATAGCTTCGATGTGTGGATACACAGCGTTTTCTGAGTTCAAGCTTGGATACGCTAACAAACCCCTAAAATTGTTTCAAGAGACATCCAAGTATTTTGCAGAAGAGAATATTGATTTGATAACTTGGAAAGTGGTATTCCACTACGGTTACATCGCGTCATGGGATGTCTTGAAAGAAAGATGCTTTGAAGGAGAAATCAATGATCAAGACTATGGAAATGTTAAAAATGTATGGGTGCAGTTTAATCAGTGGCGGCCGGCCTTTAGGGGCGAAGGGGCACGTGCCTTCCCTATAACAATTTCTGACAATAATTTCCGAATTATAATATTAGGTAAAATGCTATGATCTATAAGGCATTTTGTATAAATTTAAATGTACTATGCACACTGGACAGTTGTAGTGAAGGTGGCTGTCGGAAATGGTAACCGACCGCGTTTTTCGGACACAAGCGATTTTATGGTCATTTCTATGCGCACGCGTAGAATAATTCAGAAGAGAAAATAAGAACAGAAAATAAGCAAAAGTTAAAGTTTGAGTCAAATCCCTGACAAAAATATTTAGCCAAAGATGCTTTCATGTGTAAGAGTAAATAATAAGAAACATTTCTTAAGTTTGAATGTCTTCTCATTTGGAAAAAGTTGATCTATGAACCTCGCGAACGAAACATACAAAAAGAAGCTTATGTGGTAAAAATGTACCATGTTGGTACTTGGTATTCTCTCCTCCCTGCCAACAAACGCGCAATGCGTACAAGCATTATGTTCTGTAATTACCCTAAGTTTACTAGAAAATAGATTCACGATACAGTTGAAGCTTCACTTGAAAACAGAAAAGGTCAAACAACCAATAGTTATTGAAAAAATGGACGTGAACAAATAGTAAAATGGACCTTACTTGCGAGAGGTGATTAGTGGCTAGTGTTTTGAGAATGGGTGCTGAGTAAGAGTAAACTAATACGTGCGAAACAGTGCTTTGAATGTATTTCACGTGCTATGAAACATAATTCGAATGCGCTAGAGAAATTTGGTAAAATTAACTGCAGAATGATATGCCGATTTATCAGTTGCTATCGCTCAAAGAAACCGCAGTGTTAAAACTCAACTTAAGAGGGAAAATCCTAAACACTGTTAGGCGATAGTCTGTAAAGTTTACAATTGCTTGTAAAGCAAATGCTTAAGACATTAATATCACGATCGCGATCTACTTTACTTTAAGGGTAGTTTCCATAATTTTTTGAGAGGAAAGCGACCTTCTTTGGTGGAAAGAAACATCGTGAAAGTTGTAATTGACATACATAAGCTATTCAGGTTCTATAAGGTAGTATTGAAGACTGAAATCTTTAACTCAAATGCATCAGCTGTTAACACGAGCTATGCATCAATTTACGCAGGATCACCTCTCTGATAATGTTGTTGACATGATAAACAGTGAAGGTGACGGTTCGTGTTCAAATTTCTCGGAACATATCGCGTTCAGTTTCTGACTTACATCAGTTATGGAAGTATTTTTGCAAGCAAAGGATCGAAGGATGGACTTCATCTACAAACGGAAAGGTTAATGCTAATGCACAAATTAGCATTTAATTTCTACTGATATCTTTTAGTATACACTAATTTTAGGCTGTCGCCATCCGTGATCTAGGGGTAACATGATAGCCTCTGGTTCTCAAAGTCGCGTGTTCAAACCCGGCTGATTTTTTTTTTCAGGCGTAAAAATCCCTTCCTTCATAAGGGAAGTAAAGTCGATACCGTGTCGTAGATTTACGGCACGTAAAACAAAACCCTCTAGACTGATAAAGAGGCCCCTAAGCATTATTAAGCGGTGTTTCGCGCCCAAAATAGAATGGGACGCTTAGAACCGTAGCAGTTAAAGAGCGTCCATAAATAACATTCAATTTAGTTTTAATTTTAGTCAATCTTAAAATTGTGCCCTACCAGATAATTTGGTTCCGAGCCACCACTGAGTTTAATATCCGAAAATTGGGAGAATACAATTACTTGTACTTAACTTCAGAGTGCTGCCGCTCGCAGATGGTTTGATGCCTTCAGAGAGCAAACATTGTGTACCTATAAAGTTAATCGTACTCCTTACTTTTGCATCTCCCGGGCTTACCTGGGATGTTATGGTTTTGTATACCGGAATTGAGCTAGAATTGTTATTGGCTTATAAGCAGCTTCTAATGGTGGAGTCTGGCATGAGGAGAGGATTATGTCAGGTTTCTCTTCGCTATGTTCAGGCCAAAACACCTACATGGAAGAATTTGTTTCTGATAAGCCAACTCAATTTATCACAAACGAAGTTCCAAGAAACCAATATGGATGGACTATGCACCATTCGCTAGTTTATAGAGGATCTCAGTGGGTTTCTCCTGACAGCAATAGTATAGTAACACTAAAAGAAAATTATCCTATTGAATATATAGATATGAATATATTGAAGTTGAAGTGGATTATCCTACAGAGCTTCACGATCTTCATTGTGATTTACCATTCCTGCCCGGGTGTCTGAAATCTAAGAATTCAAGTGTACAGAAGCTAATTCCCCACTTTGGAAGCAGGAAGAAATATGTTGTACATTACATTTCTTTAAAAGGCACATTCTCACTTGGACTACGACTAGCAAAAACCCACCATGTGCTACAATTTCGATAATCGTGTTGGTAAACACCTTACGTAGCGTTTAATAACAAGCTGCGGTAACAACTTAGACATGACTTTGTAAAATACCTGTACAAGCTCTACAACAATTTTATATTTGGAAAAGCCATGTAAAATGTACGAAATGAAATGTATACACGCCTTGCGGCAAACGAAAAAACATAGGAATATCTGACTGCTAAGCCTGCATTCATTGATAGAAATATATATGTAGCTAACCTGGCCATTATTCATATGGCAGCATGGCACATTATATTCAGCAAACCAACATATGTCGGAGTTTATGTGCTAGATATCTCTTAACTCTTGTATATTCCTACCAATATGATGTGATATTATGAAATTGAAAACCTGATGCATATGAACATGGATATGAAGTGTTTCATTTATTGAGTCACGACAGCTGACATATACTATGACAATTTAGTTTTATGAACATGTAGACAGAGCTAATTACCCAGCAAAGCCATGTGCCACTCCACAAAAAAAAAAAAAAAAAAAAAAAAAAAAAAAGTGTTAGGAAAGCTTAAAGATGAAGCTGGCAGAAACATCATTTGTCGGACTGAGACGTAAGATGTACGCTCGCGATACTGATGGATGCATGATCAAAAAGATTAAGGTATAAAACAAAGCGCTCTTAAGCAGTGCATCGCATTTAAAAGTTATGTATATTGTCCTAAAAAGAATTGATTAACAGCAACACAAATGAAGTTGATCGTGCCATAACAGCATAACGTTTCATCTGAAACAGTCAACAAAATTGCTTTATCACCTCATGACGATAAAAGAGGTTGCTCATGATGGAATATGTACTTCTGTTTGTGAACATTACAAAGCTGTGAACCCAGCATGCGAGAATACTACATGCATTGCTCGTCTTCGTTAAAGTGGTAGGAGAATTGAAGTTTACACTGCAAACACACACATGCACCTATCAAAGACACATAAAGATAGATGAATAAGAACAATAAGAATGAGGGTCGGCGGGAACTTTGCCATTTGAATACATTTCTAATGTTGGTCTCAAGGTTTCTCAAAGAGAGGAAACGCCTAACCTTACGTCCTAGATATCTTTATATATAAATAAACTAAAATACTATCAGTAACTCATAAATTATGCATAATGTAACAGCAACAACATGAAGATGGTTCTTCTGGAGAAAATACATCCTGATTAAAAGAAAACGAAATGTAAAGAAACAAAAGACAAATAACTAACATTTCGATAACAAAGGCTTAGACCATTATTCTAGGGTTAGCCTCCAAAAGAGAGACTTTAAAGAAAAAGAGACATAAAACCCACGGAGAAACGAAAAGATAGGTTATGTTACACAACATAGCGTCTATTTTGCAAGGAGCTATTCACTGGATCTAGCAATTTGCAAGGTAACATCTTTACTTTTAACATATAAAAGATTGCATTCTTTTTAGACTTAATATGTAGTTTCCAGTGATTATATATATAAAAGTACATTAACACACATTACGCTGTTATTTCACTAGAGGATTGAAAGTCATAGTTATACGCGTTAATTCAAATTCATTGCTATATGCAGGAAAACCCGATTTTTTTTTAAAAACACTTTCTTCGGTAATTCATTATGCTAAGCTAGGACATTATTCTAGTATACTAAAAAGAAAAGAATGTTTCATTACACATTTGCTTTTTTATACAGACAATGACTGCAAAATATACATTCTATGCATATCATTATACAATGGCATTAGCCTAGTAGTTATATAGGATATAAGCTAACGTTATATATCTAAACTGAAAGTCATTACATTTTTAGAGTAACAGATTCAGCAATTGCTATAATTATCAAAAATTTTGAAAAATAAAATATTAAAAATCCAGCAATGTGACATGGTCTAAATCTTTCATGGTATATTAGAACGTATATATATATATATATATATATATATATATATATATATAAATATGTCCTTAATATCGATACGCTATACATATGAACACTTTCATTAGCAATGACTTTATTAGCATAAAACAGTGGATTTTCACCACATTCTTCCTTTATTAAAGCTATCACATTAGAAATCTGGACAAAACAGTTTTCCTCTGACAGATTTTTAAAAAACTCACTCATGTGCTTTCATTTGCGCGCGTGCGCGCGCACACACACACACATACACACACGTCTTCATCACATTTACCCATGCACACACAGGCACAAACACACACACGTTCGTATCCATACAAACACCCACACACAAGCCCTCACACACATACACACAAGCCCTCAGACACACATGCGCTCACATGAACACAAGCCCTCTTACTCACATACACACATGCTAGTAGCCGAATGTATACGCATTCACATACGGTCATGCATGCACACACTCGTATATACATGTACACTCACACACACAGTCCTATACAGATGCATACGCACTCACATGAATAAGCATACACTTGCACACACAAACTAGCTCCTAGATGAACATCTAATGAGTGATGAAACATGCACAAAGATGCTCTGAAAAAAATATAGAGCTTATTATTGTGATATTTTTTAAAACCTTCCGATGCAATGTTTGCTTCGCTGACCAGCAGTATACAGGGATGAGATGGTCGAGGAATGGCAATGGCTACCGATTGTGGCTGCAGCATCTTGCTGCATGACTCGCTCCTTCCAGTGACCGGTAAGAAAACCAATTTATTTTCATAGAAATAATGTAACCATGTATAATATATTAACATGAAGAGGGGCCAAAAATGCTAAAACTTTGTTCGCTTGGTATATCTTGCCGAAAACGAAGGTCCACCTGACATATCATGGAGCTCAATTAGCATGCACTCCCTCTTGATATGGTAACTTGCAGAATCCCTGATGAACCCCAGGAGCCACCGGATATTTGTGTGACAAGAGGAGTGCAGGCAAACCCAGAGGCAAGGGGACAAGTAGTACTAAGATCAGGGGCTAATATCAATTGGAGAAATGTCAGCAACTAGAACCTCTCAAACAACTTCGAAATGGAGGCCGCCCTTTGGGGGACGAGATGTGGCAAGCAGCAATCGCTGCATTAATATATTATGATGAGGTAGTGAACTCTTGGCTATCTTAACCGGCACAACACAACCGTGTTGGGTTCACCATTCCAGGAAGTGCATGGAAGGAAACCAACAACCCGATCATCTGAAGAAATGCCCACGGAACAGGAATTCAGGTAGGGCTTCCATTTACAATGAATAGATGCAAAAGGATCCATGAGGAGTCATCATCCTCTGAGGACGAGGGTGGACACTAATCAAACAAAATCCTAAAAGTAACTCATAGTCATCTTCAATGTAACAAAATAGGAAAAAGCATTTAAAAGGAGAATTTTAATATCAAAATAGAAAATAAATCTGAAATCTCAGATCCACAGACATTCCTAGAGACATGCAGGCTTCTAGTAACCAATAACAGATCAATACTGGACAGAAATCATTTGCGTTCTCCAAACCATGATTCTGACCATATTGAGAACATCCATTTCAATAGTGTATATTTCATTCTCGAAGAATGTTGGCAATGTTAAGCTTCGATTTGTGGACCCATACTGCTTTCTCAGTTCAAGTTTTGATAAAATAACAAAAAGCCTAACATTGTTTCCTTAGACATGTAAATATTTTGGAGAAGAGAAGATTGGTTTGGTGACACGTGAAGGAGTATTTTCCTATTATTACATCACGTCGTGGTATGTTTTGAAAGAAACATGTTTGCCTCAAAAAGAAGCATTCTACAATAGATTAAATGATGATGAAAGCAATGATCAAGACTACGAACATAAAAATGTATGGAGAAATTTAAACTCTCAAATTTGGGAGAATACACTGATGTCTACTTAACCTCAGATGTACTTCTTCCCGCTGATATTTTTGAAGCCTTCAGAGAGCAGATATTGAATACTCATAAAGTTGAACCTGCACATTGTTTTGCATCTCCAGGGCCAAACTGAGATGCCATGCTTCTGTATACCAGGATTGAGCTATAATTGTTATTGGATTATGAGCAGCTTCTCATGGTAGAATCTGGCATAAGGGGAAGATTATGTCAGGTGTCTCATCGGTATGCCCAGGCTAACACCTACTTGGAGGAGTTTGATCCTGATAAACCAACTCAATTTATTACATACCGAGACGCAAATAACTAATATGTATGGGGTATGCGGGATCCATTGCCTTATGGAGGATCTCAGTGAGTTTCTCCTGATGGTATTAATGTAGAAACACTAAAAAAAGCTGGTCCTCTTGGATATATATTCGAAGTTGATGTGGATTATCCTACTGAGCTTCAAGATCTTTCTAATGATTTGCATTTCTTGCCTGAGTGTCTGAAGTCAATGAACTCAACTATAAAGAAACTAATTGCACACCTTGGAAGTAGAAAGAAGTATGTTTTACTTTACATGATGTTAAAACAGGCACTCTCACGTGGACTACAACTAACAAAAAATTCATCGTGTGCTACATGTTCAATTATCGTGCTGGTTAAAACCTTACATAGCGTTTATTAACAGGCTGAGGCAACAGGCTAGAAATGACGTTTGAAAAGGACATGTTCAAACTCTTCAACAATGCTATGTTTGGTAAAACCATGGAGAGTATATAAAATCGCATGGATATATGCCTTGTGACAAACGAGAAAATATTGGAAAAGCTGATATCTAAGCCTACATTCATTGGCAGAAGTATATATGGAACTAACCTAGCAACTGTTCATATGGCATCACGACAGATATATTCAACAAGCCATTATACATTGAAATAAGCATGCTGAATAACTCAAAAACCCTCATGTATTCATACCAATAAGAAGTGATTTTGTTGTATTATGGTACTGAAAACCTGAAGCGTACGTACATAAGCACTCCTTCATTCATCAAGTTCCAACAGCTGACATATACCAGGACAAAATGCAATTCCTTGAACATTTAAATACACCTTATTACCCTGCAAGTCACGCACGCCACTCCACACAGAACAAAAGAGTGTTGGGAAAGTTAAAAATGAAGCTAACGGAAAAATCATCAAACGTTTTGTCGCACTAAGACCTAAGATGTATGCTCTCGATCTTGATGGAGGAATGATACGAAATATTAAAGGTATATAACGAAGCTCTATTAAGCGGTACATCACACTCGACAGCTATGCAGATTGTCTTAAAACAGCGAAATAATAAGAACTCCTGAAAATTTGATCATGTCACAACTACACAACATTTCGTCTGTGAAAGCCAACAAAATCGCTCTATCGCCCGATGATGATAAAATAGTAATTGCTAATGATGAAATATCAACCTATGCTTATGGTCACTACAAAGTTGTGAACGTATCATGAGAGTCAACAAAATCGAAGGTTACACTGCAAACACCCACATGCACCTAGTAAAAGACACATAGAGATAGAAGAATAACAAGAATAAGAATGAGAGTAGGTGGGAACTCTTTCATAGAATACATTCCTAATGCTGCTCTCAAGCCCAGGTAATAGAGGAGAGACGCCTAACCTCACATGCTAGATATTTTATATAAAAAATTAAAAGCTAAAAATACTAACAATGTGTCAGAAGAAATGCTCTAAGCTACAATGGTAACAGCAACAACAACAACCACAACAAATGATGAGCTTATTATTCTAGAGAAAAAATATCTTGAATAAAAACAAATAGGACGTAAGAAAATAACAAAAGACGAATAAAACACGATGAATCATAATGTTCACTAAACTGTTAACACTTCAACAACAAAGGTTTAGGTCAACCTTCTAGTAACAGCCTAGGAAGAGACATCATACAAAAAGACAAAAAAAAAAAAAAAAAAAAAAAAATGAGTGAAGAAACGGAAGGTTGGGTTATGTTAGGTTTACAACCTAAGAAAAACTGAAACCTTGCAAACATATCCCCTCGCTTCACAACTTAGTACCTGCATTAAGGATATAAATGACTGTAAAATACTGAAACACGCTACAGAAATGATAATAGAGGATCCAAACTATGGAAAAATATTACAAAACTGTAAAAACACTGGGTAGACTATAAAAAGCGATCAAACTGGCCAGAAACATATGAAAATGCTATATAACGTAACAAATGGTGTTAAAAAGCATGAGAAATACTGAAACGATGACATCAATTGCTACAAAAATGCATAACATTGTTCCTGAAACGACATAATCTAGCATTAAATGTGACAAATTGCTATCAAGCATAAGAAAAGCGACCAGAAAACATGTGGCTTCAAATAGTTTAAAGTGCTTCTAAAGGTATACAAAAATGTCGTCAGTACACCTTCGTCGCAATCACAAAGTTCTTAGTTTCCAAAAATACATTCAAAGTGGGTTGAAACAGTTATTGCCGGAGGGTTTAACACTACTCTATAGTTCTGAATACTTTAAAGGTCGTAAATGATCTGTAAAGAAACAGAAACCATAGCAAAATGCTGCGAAATATGTTAAAATGTCTATAAAAGTGCTAAAGCCATGAAACACTATAAAATACTGTAAAATATTACTAAAACGCCAGAAAAAATAAAAAATGATGGTTCTAAAGTCTTATATATCAACAAAACTGTTCGAAATGTATGAAAAAGATCTAAAACGTGTAATCAATACACCGAATTTAGCTGTCTTAGCCCTAAACACTACCCAAAATTGCATGACATGACATTAAAAACATGCTAAACAACACTGACAGCGCAAAAAAAAATTACAATGCTGAAAAAGTTACGAGGAATCACTACAATCATTGAAAAATAGTCTAAAAATGTAAAAAATATATCTGTGAAAGTGTTAAAAAGCATTAGAAAACACTGCAAAATAAGGGCAAAATATGAGCAAAAGCGTCTGAAAAAAGTCTAAAATAGCTGTTTTTTAGTGCTCTAAATACCCACAAAATGGCGTGAAATCAGTTGTAAAGAGCTGAGTGCCCTAAAACTATCTTAGGGCGCTAAACATCGTCTAAATGCCATTAAAATCATGCTAAGCAACTGCGGCAGCACCAAACTCATCTTACAAATTCCGAAAAAATGCATGTGCGAACACTACATTCCCTGAAAAATAGTCCTCAAACATGCCTAAAATGCTTATAAAAGCCTCAAAATGAGTAGAAAACACTGTCAATATGAGCAAAAAGCGTCTGGGAAGCGTAAAATACTAGCTTTTAGAGTCTTAAATACTCATAAAATGCGTGAAATCAGTTAAAAAGAGCTGTCTGATGATTACCCCGAAAATAGCTGTCCTAGGCCCGGTTGCATAAAAGTTAATCTGAGTTCAAACACCTGAAATTGATCTCAAGTCAAGCTGAACTTAGAATTTTGGTTGTATAAACAGTGATCTTAGTTCAAGGCATCTTGAATAAAGATCAAATCTGACTGGTGAATTTTCTCCGGTTAACTTAACTGAACTTGGATTAGGAGCACTGCTGAAGATACATAATAGTTGTCCTTTCTTTATATAAGGAAGAAATAAATAGTACAAGTTTAATACAACTTAAATAAAATGGTAAATAACACATTTTTGTAGTTATTTAGGTAATTATCCTATGTATTTCACAATTGCCTTGCAGAATGCATTACTTATAACCTAAGCATTCATTAATTATAGCCTATGCTAATATTTTCAGATGTCAGATTACTCAGATATCTCCGATGGTGTGGATTTTGAATTTATAAGGGCTCCTCGTGTTTTTCAACATAGAAGGAGTCCCATCTTATAGCTTAATGACAGAGAGTTCAAAATGAGAGTTCGACTATCAAAGCATGTAGTCGAAGATCTGGAGCACAGGATACATGCACAATTAAGGGCACAAACTCTGAGGAATTGTGTACTCTATCCAATGCTTATTATCCTTCTTACATTATGTTCTATGCAACTGGGAGCTTCCAAATGGTGATTGGGGATATCTTTAATGTACATAAAGGGTCTGTAAGCAGAACTATACACAAATCTACAAGGGCGATTGCAGCCTTAACACCTCATTTCATCAAGAGGGTGAAGTAAGAAGGGTTATGCGGGATTTCCATAACATGCCATTTTCCAGGAGCTCTAGGTGCAATAGACTGCACACATATCCCAATTATATCACCTGTTGGGAATAATGCCGAGATATACAGAAATCGCCGTGGTTGGTTTTCTTTAAATGTTCAAGCTGTCTGCGACTCAAAACTTCGTTTCCAGAACGTTGTTGCTAGGTGGCCAGGTTCAGCACATGGTAGGAACATTTTTAGAAACCCTAGAATTCATGCTCAACTTGAAGCTGAAGAATTTCCCCGAGGTGTACTTCTAGAAGACAGTGCATATCACTGCTGTCATTTCTTACTTATACCTACAATGAATGAAGAAACTCCTGCAGAACGAGCATATAACAGGGCCCATAGAAAAACAAGATCAGCTATAGAAAGGTCTTTTTGCGTTGTCAAAAGACGATTCCCATGTTCAAGAATGAAATTTGCCGTCAAATTACTTGAGTTCCTCCTATAATAGTAGCAACATTTGTAATACATACCTTAGCCATTAATGCAGACGACGACACTCCTGACGTAGACGGTGCTGTTTACAGAGGAAGGAGAATCTACCAGGAACTGCCTATACCTGATTTAAATCAGAGAAATAGAAGGGAAAACACTGCACTGAGAACTGCACTTATTAACAACACCTTCAGGTATTAAGTGTTAATTTATTATTTCATAACATCATTTCATAACATCAATTACATTTGTGATTTTTTAGATTCTATCTCCAACTTTAAAATTTTCATTTTCAGTTCATATTCCTTCTCTAAGCATTTTACCCTAATGTCTTCTTCCTTCCTTTGCTTTTCAGGGCAAGATGCTCTGGTTGAACTGGCACTTGTAGATGCTGAAGGATCTGGTTCAACAAACTGTATTTCTTCCTCCTGAGAGTTGCAGACCTCCACTAAGACATCATCCTGCGGTGAACTGGAGATGACCTCCATATTTATGTTTGTAATAACTTCAGGATGGAAACCCACATCATCGTCGAAGTCACAATTAGCTGGCAAAAACTGCGGCCTGATTGGTGCAATCAGTTTGTGGCCAGTTTCGTCCAAGGAAGACGGCACAAACATAGCCCCTCCTGTTTTGTAAAGTTTAACTTTACTCTCAGCATTTATTTTCTTTGTGCGCTTTTTTGTGTTTTCGTAACATAGTCTTAAACTTTTGCAATCGCGTGCAATAACATTTCTAGAATTAAACTCCGAAGTTATTTCCTTCCATGCTTCCTACTTTCTCTTTGTGGGGTTGCTGTCTGTTTTTTTTTTTTTCTATTATATCTTTATATTTTAGAACAATATCTACTAACATATCCTTCTCTTGGCTTTTAAAATTAGCAGAACGCACCTTTTTCTTTTCTTGAGTGTCCATTTTAAGGTTATGGTTTCAAGTCGCAGTATTATAAACAGAACAACAAAAAAAGAAAGAAAAGCAAAATCATTTAATGAAGATAACGTAAACTAAATAACTATTTTTGATAAATATGATTTTAATATAGAGTCAATTATTATACTGTCTATATAAAATAACACTATTTTCGGGAATAAAAGCCATAAACAGAAATTTCCATTTGAGTAATTTTTTATGTCTACATTGGTTATCCTGTGCATTTGAATCCAATAAATCCAAATGGTCCCGAAGATTCTCGAGTCCTTTCGATGCAATGCGAAAATTGCTGTATGTTGGTCATGTTGCCGTACTTAATTTTGTGTTCTCGGAACAACAGTGAACCGAGTTCATTAAACTAAGGTCAGCATTATACAACCCGCACGGAGAAGCAAACTAAGTTCATTTCTGATCTTCGGTTATTAATGAACTATAGTTAGCAATTTTTATGCAACCGGGCCTTACAGAGTTCTAAACATCCTCCAAATGATATGAAATGTCCTTAAAAGCATGCCATAAATGCTCCTTACACCCCTCAAAAAGTTAAGCAAACACTGCAAAATAATAATAATAATAATAATAAAAAAAAGGTTCTCAAAGATCATTCGCAAATCAAATAATCGTTCAAACATGTTAAAATTCTGAGTAAAACCATAAAAATAACTCATAAACAAAGCAAACGACCTTGAAAGGGACCCCAACGGACTGAAAAATACACCTAATAATCTGAACTTAGAATAAGTTCCCCCTTCGTCTAGTATGAGCTCCTTGAATTCCCTATCTCTACCATGTATGCGCATTAGCCCTAGCTCTGATCTCTCGCTAGATACCCCCCCCCTGCTTGAATTCCCTATCTTTCCCATGTATGCTCCTATATTGAATACTATCGATACCCAGAATTTCACCAGGAGGAAAATCAGCAGACTGCTCGAGACAACAGGAGCAAACATCTCTGAACGCACCCAAGACATCTCTAACACAACAACAGGACCACAATAGGCATACGTGTCAACTAGAACTACAAAATCTCAACCAAAAGTAAGGCCAGCAGCTATATAATGGTTCCAAATAAGAATATAACGAAAGAAAAACAGAAAACAAAACACTGTTGAGCAGTAATTGATTTAAACTGAACATATAAATGGATGGCATTAAGAAATAGTAAAGTAGTAAGGTATTTTAAAATATAAAGCAAAAGGGAGCAGCATATAGAAAATAATGACATGAGTGTAGAACATGTAGAAAAAGGAAATTTGCAAGCTCAAGTAGGCATTCAGTTAACGAACAGTCAAGATGATAGTACAGCAAGTCTTCTACAGCACACACTAATATAATTCATGGCATTATATTAAAAGTTAGAGAGTAAGAAAGAAGTACTACATCAAAAGTTAGAAGTTCAGAAAGAAAACAACAAAGCAGAAGTTAAAAAACCATAAAGGAACACTAGGTATGAAATTGGACGGGAAGGACCAAAAGTTAGTCAAATTAACAGAACAGCAGAGAGAATTAGAAATTAAAGTAATGAATGAAGTTAAGATACAAATAGAGAAACAAGACCAGATTTTAAATGAAGTTAGATCAAGACATGAATGAGGAATTTTAGTAATTCATGCCTAAGTGCAGGAAGCACGCTGTGAAATAGAAGAATTAAAACTATTAAGGGAGGATATAAAATGTAACAATGTAAATGCGCAAGAACAAATACGTGACGATTTCCGAAATATCTGTATAAGGTTCGATTCAAAACAAAAGAAATAGAAGATGACTCATATTCTGAGGTAGCAGCCATGAAGAATATAGTTGTGGAATAGAACCAAAATCAGGCTAAAGAAATAGTTGCACTGAAAGGTTCTTTCACACGAAACTTCTAAAGACAAAGCAGAAAAGCTTGAGGCTCTAAGCCGAATAGAAATCTAAAGAAGTTCTGCAAATCAAAAGACGACTCCTGCTATGTATATAAGCAGGTAATAGCGGTAATAGATCGGAAAATCGACTCCCGTTGGGATCAATTTCGCCAAACACATGTCAAAATAGGAGTTCTGGTGCTCATGGTGTAAATCATGATTATGTGCACAGTCACATTTGGTAGTTCAAATATTTTAGGTAGCAACTTCGGTTCGACAGAACTATTAAATGAAATTGCTGTGCCAAAACATGATGATGTTAACTTTTCCATCTAGAATTGTACATTGCATTACAGTGAATTTCTGAGAGATACAGCGTGAAGCTATCTTACCTGGTTAAAATTAACTTTGCGAGTTTAGGCAAGCCTTTCTAAACAATTATTAGAGCACGTCCGCTCAATATACTCCATAAAAAAGACAGGCACTGGATGTTGCAATCACAATTGGTGGAAGGAATGGTGGATTATTTCTTGAAGTTAGCGCAACAAAGTGAATTGTTAGAACGATCTATGAAGAAATATGTAGTTGTATCACACATTTCACATCAGATTCCTAGTAAGATAAGAAATCACCTCATAGAAGCGATGCCACGAACAATGGTGGAAGCTTTAGAAACCTTGATAACTTTCCAAAGTCAACCGTACGATAGTAGGTACAAGCTGAGAGCGCTGCCTCAGTATATCAATTATACACTTTCTTCAAAATGTTTACACTCCAATTATATAAATTTCACTGCTGGTCAGGTGGCTCACACGTATCATCTGGGAATGGCCTTCCTGAGGTCCAGGTTCGCTATGAAATGTATATAGACAAAGTGTAGACTTTTTTAAGGTATTTTTTTATATACTTTTATATCAAAAATACACTTTTTTCAAAATGTTTACACTTGAATTGTATATCAAGAAGACATTTTCTTCTATACTTTTTTTTACACTTTAATTGTATATGAAAAACACACTTTCCTGAAAAATTTTACACTTAATTATATAATTTTCACCCATTTTTAGAATATTTTATCAGCAATTCCTGTCTCGCCGTTTTGAAAGATTGGAGGAGTTGGTATCTTACGTCAGTATCGCATAGCAACGCCCAAATACCCGTCAACTTGTAAGATTAGGCGAGCTGGTATGTTTCGTCAGGATCATATGGTGACACCCAGTGGATGTGACTTGTTTCAGTGGCGGTACACAGTAGCTGCTGCCATCTGCTGCTTAACATGTTCGGATTGGGGGTTTCATGTATTTATATCCTCAATTTTAAAAGTTCTGAAGAAATATGATGAATGTCGCTGCATTTCGGTTAAAAATACTTAAAATTTAGAAACGTATTGCAACGCTAGTTTTAGAATGCTCTATACTGAAGTGTTTCGCTACAATAACTTAAGGTAAAATTGACAGGAGAGAAACGAAAAAATTCTTTAATAGATAACAAGTGATTTTCAGATGTCTGTTGAGAATTACGTCTTCTTGCGGGTAGCAGTCGATCTGAATAACCATAGGTTCGATTGCGATGATCCATTATGCAAGTTAAGCAATACGTGTGTTATTTCTGCGCATTAAGACGTGGTGGGGTGAGATTTGAGATAGTTCGGATGGGTTAACGTTATAATATACTTTGGACGTGAACACAATTACATATGATATAATGGTAATTATAATGATTATCATTTAATAGATTTACGTCTCTTTTGTAACCTTTTTTAAACTTAGGTCGATAGTGATTGTTTTCCTGCCACCCATGATGGCATAGATGATTGTTACCTAAAACATTAGAGCCAAATTCTAAACTATTTATAAGTTGATTTTTATCTGTATATGTAGTATTCTTTCTGATTGTCATATCCATTACTGCCATAAATTGCTTAATATTATTCTCGTCAAGATCAGATCTAACACATTCGTTTCCAGCCCATTTTTTAGCTAATGAAACATAGGCATCATATGCGACTTTAAATTTTTTAATGATAATTTTAGTCTTATGTGGCGCTGCTCTGTCAACTGTTCCTTTTGCTTTCAAAGTATTCCATTTGTAAAAACACGAGTCATCATTAGCAGCTCTCTCAAATGAAACATTTAACCTAATTTTCATAAACTTTGCTTATTGTACCTAAAGAAAGTACATATGTGTTCTGGTGGGTATGATACGTCATAAATACGTCCTAATTCTTAATTATTTGCCATTAATAAAACCAGCACTTTTATATAAATACGTAGCTGTATTTGGAACAAATAGACCAATAAGTACATTACTTACCAAACCATGCTGATGTAATTTTCTATTACTTGACCAAATCTTTTAAGATATGCATTATTAAACATTCGTGGACAGTAATTGTTTACAAGTTTGATATTATCATCCTCATTAAATTCACAATTTGCAGTCCTCGCTCGAGGTGTGAATTGCATATAAGCAATTGCTCTACTGGAAAAATATGTATCATCAGCAATATTAAGATCTGTATCTAAATTGCTGAGCCGTTTGTTTAAATAAAACTGGTAGAATCAATTAACACAAATGATCTCGTTTGGCATTGTTCGACGAATTTGATGTCCTATAGTTATAAAAAACATAATGGATTTGTCTAACGATTTCAATTTCAGAACCACCAAAATCTATAGAATACCTGTTTCCATCCATAATAGAAATTTTAATATCCCTGACCGAATCAAGGTGATGAATTCGCAACTCCTAAAGATTTGCTGGTTTGTAAATAATATGATCTTTAAACGATACATTAGGTTTAAATTTTGCAATATTCTTACTTTGTTTATGCTGGTGGTTATTATTTTTCGTAATAAATCCAGCATTTGAAACCAAATTACATTCAATTTTAATTGTGTTAAAATGTATAGAATTAGGTGAATCATGACCTGGTTTTGTTTCACCAGGTTTGATAACAGGTTTCTTAGAAAACCCTAATAACTTAACAAAATTTGGAGATTCAAATCTTGTTTTCCTTTGTTAGTAGTTGTGATTGTATCCATATCTTTATTTAGATTTATTTCCAATATTTGTATTTGACCTAATTTCCAAGCAAGTCGTTGATTGTTTACGGCCCATTTTCAAATATCTTACTCCCAAAGACACAATCGTCAACATTTATTGTTAGAAAAGTGGCGCAAAACTTACAACAGAAATATGGATATCATCTATTGTAATGGGTTTAGAAAGTCACAACTGTAATAATGAAGCAGTTCCTTCTAATGCAATGTATATTGGGAGAGAAGTTTGTTTTATAAGTGGAAACTGATTAGGATACAACATATTTTCCTGCATATCAAAATGACAAATTTAGAATAACTGGTAAGCTATTACCTGTAACTATTAGAGAACTAATAATAGAAACTTCTGGGTGTGGAAAAGCAGTTCTAACGAATGACAATTTTATTCTTAAAAAGGTTGGGTAAACGCATTTCATTATTAAATTTTATGTAAGATTTTATATCAAAAGAAATACAAAAAATAACAGGTAAAATTTAACGATATCGAACTTGAAACAGGAAATTCTTTGGCAACCTTTATAGATAAAGCAGAAGATATAGTACCATTAGAACAAATGAAAGATATTTCTTTAATTGTTATAGATGATTGGATTTTGGAAAACCAAGATATAGTAATAGAAATATATTTTGAACGTACACATGAAGAAATTAGCGCAATTTTTTACTAAAATACCCAAAAAACTTATAGAGGATAATTCAAATTTTGTGTGTTTATATAAACACATAATAATCTTAATTGTGCTTACGATGCGTTTGTTGGATCAGATATAAATTTTGAAAAATTTAAAGAGCTGTGCTACATGTGTTGCAAAGAAAATTTTGACCTTATTACTATCGATATGACAAGAAAACCCAATAATGGAAAATATCACTAACAAATAAAAGATGTTATAAACTTAACGCAAAGGTTAGTACAAAAACAAACATGAAACGTAACGTAAAACGTGAAATGCAACGAGAAAACGTGAAACGTAACGTAAAAACGTCAAAGCTATATATTTTGGGGATATAAATGAACTAATAGACCATTTCAAACAATGGAAAAGACAGCCCAGAATGCAATATGAGTTAAATAAGGGAAAACACTAGCCACTTATAAATGCCACCACAGAAAACAGGAATAAATTACACACGTTAGTCGAACAAAATAAAAACATTATTGGTGAGTTGTTTTCATTTGCTAAGCTTTCATCACAAGAAAAAGACCACAGCCAAAAGCTATTATGTAAAAACGTAGCAATGTACCTAAAGGAAAAAAAAAAAAAAAACAAAAAAAAAACAGTAAACCAGTTTTGGAAATTGAAGGTTTATACATTAGAAATAATACCTAATGGGGACAATATTATTATCGAAGGATAAACCTATAAGGGAACTGATGGGTGGCTTAGTTCGCTTACTAAAAACGTATTCCAGATGATATAATTAAAGATGATTCTTATTTAAACTATGAAGAAATACTTGTAAAATCTAATACCATTTATTAAAATAATGATCCATTAACTGGAATACCAAAATTAGTAGAGATAAAAAGTATGATGTGTACATTAAACCAATGGTAAAATATGAACAAACGTGGGTTCATATTTTTCTTCCCCTAGAGTCCCCTAATGTTCATGTCTTTCACACAATAACTCTATAGCTATATCAAAATTTTCATGTGATTTTTTAATATAATCATCCTTAATTTTATGTAGATCTTTAAATGATTTATTTTGCTTTCAAAGAGTTGTTTAAATTAACTTTTATTTTATATTTACCATGTTTACAAATTGCATTTCGTGAGTTACCTATTTTTCTTTAATTTTAGTCTTTTGTTTTTTAGAAGATAAAATATGAGAGTACAACCCTGATTGGTTAATAAATACTGTTCTTTTTTCATTATAAGTCAGGCCCGCTTTTGGGGCGGATCTTAAAATGTCTTCATAATTTATTTTTGTATTCATTATCTACATTATTTCTAACTGCTTTATCAGTATCTTCATGTTATAACATTTCAGCAATACCTTTTCTTTTAAACCATGGATTTTTATTTTCATCAATAATCACCGACATTTGTTTATCGTTACATATAAGTTTGTTATTTTTAAGACCTAAAAATGATTATTTTTATATATAAAATTGTTAAAGCGTATTTATTATTCTCATTTTTTTCTTTATAACTGGAATGTGAAAATAAACTGATTTTCCCAGTGTGTAGAAATGAAAAAAAAAGTTAATAATTAAATTCAACTTCAAAAACAGGTTGTATTAATTGTATAAAAATAAACAGAATATAGGTAAAATAATTATGAATATATAAAAACTTGTTGGTAACTGGCATAAAAGAGCTATCGATTGTGAAAATCCCCCCCCCCAAAAAAAAATTAACAACTCTTCTAAATATATTCATAAATGTGACAAACGACAGAAAAAAAAGAGAAAACAACTTTGGATTATAAAAAACACAGAGATATTATCAAACCGTTCAATGGTTTTTTGAAAAATTTGTTTATAAAATGTGTATGAAATACATAAAAAATTACCGTACCATGAAAACTTATTAAAAACTGACTAATTTTCTATGTATCTTATAATGACCATATGGTAAAGCATTAACTGCATTATGTAATACAATGCTTTTATGGTCATTAAAACTTAAAACAATGTTATTACATTTGACGGTATATAACTCATGTTTATATATTCTAATTAAATTCATTGTTGTACATTACGTTATCTTATCACCCAAAAGCTTTTAATAATCATCAAAAAGAATTTTGAGTTTTATGTCATTTTTATTCTATGTCATTTAGTTTATATGCATACATTTTTGATTTCAGACTCTTATATTTCGTCATAATTTTTCCAAAATTTTCGTTGTTCATTTTCCCTAAACTTTTCAGTTAATTTGTGGTAATTCATAAATATTATTTTTTGGATAATCAAATTATCAAATTCATTTATCATCGGTTTCATTCCATTGTAAAACTCGTTTTTTGTGTAAAACATATATATATATGAACCAATATCCATGTAACATAAATCCATAATCACAATACGGTAATGCGGTAATGAAATGCATATACTTTATTTTTATAACTGTAAAACAGACTTTCGAATTTAAGGCTGGTTTATCAAATTTTAATTTTGTTTTCTTTATATGAACAGCACCTACATTTTCAAAAACATAATTCGTATATTTTTTAAGATAAACCAGATACAGTAAAATACAAATATGGATTTAATTTATTAGATTTAATACAAATGTCTCTAACATTTTAAAACATTTCTATCATATTAAGCTATCAGATTTATTACATAATCTTGTATACTTATCTATAGTTTTAATATTGAATTTTTTCTCAATTAATTTTGCTCCCATATAGTCTTTATTAGAAATATGTGATTTACTAAGTCTCGCAAAAGAGCACTCTTTGTTAGATAATTTTGTTTCTTTTAATTTGTCTTAAGAATACATATATATTCATAAGGAGAATCCCCTTTTTTAATTATTGAATCTAACTGTTCATTTTTAAAATATTTAACGGTTTCTAAATTGTATTTTTTAAGGTTAGATGATAATTTATCAATGCTTTTTAAATGTATGTAGCAATCTTGAAGTTGATTCATTTTCAAATTCTGTAGTATATAATATGCAACTTAATTATTTGGCATTGCATCAATATAATTTCTATCAATTCCTAATCCTTTTATAACCAAAAGTACTTCATAATTAGCTAAATTTTGAATTTATATTGGTAAAATGTTGGATTTCTATAATTCATATTACAATTTTCATGTGCAGAACTTGTATATTTCTCTGTTGAATGATCATGATTTCTTACTTTTTTTCACCAGTAGTTTTTTTTATTAAATGACATATTTTTTAATTACTATAATTGATTTTTCGTCCTGTAGTCATTATTATTGGTTTAATTTGTTTACATTGTTTTTTTTTTTAACACTTCAAGAAATGTTTCATGTGCATCTTCATCAACGTAAACAATAGGAGGTTTATAATCTCAATTAGGATATCTTATAGAATAACTATAAGAAATTTGTTTATGTTTGATATTTATTAGTATATAATTTTTTATGGATTTAGTTGACAAGTATTAATATTTGGTAATAAACATTGCAAATTAGCAAAAACTGCATACCGAATTTTTAATGAGTGATTATAATTTTTAAATTTCTTTATTTCGCATTTTACAGGCATATCTATTTTATTTCTCTTTGTTGTTTACATTAGATTTCATGATTCTCTAATTTTGCTTGTGTGCTATTATAATACCTTAAACATCTATCACAAGTTTAAATTTTACCATTATGATTGTTTGTTTGACTGCTAATTAATTTCGATAAATCTTTTATCGAACAATAATGTGATTTGTTTTCATGTATTATTAAAAGCAAATTAATGTTTTTCCTGCTTATTTTTAGTATGATATAGAGGATATGTAACAAAATTTTTATTATAAGCATAACCATTAATTGAAATATTTGATATTTCCTGAAATTTTTCCATATTTGTTATTTCTACTGGAAATTCAACTTTTTCTTTTCAAAATTTTCATTTAATTGAAAGCCAATATTTTTATATTTGCTTACTCCTTCTGCATTATCTTTTGCTTGATATAATGCATATTTTAATGCTTATAAAAATCATTTTTGATCACTATATTTTACATGAATTGTAACTATCTTAACTTTATTTTTTTTGGGTAAATCCATATAAGAAGAACCACAAATGGTATTATGTTTATCAACACACACTTCTAAATTTTTTATTGAATATAAACAATATTATCTACATTATTACCTTTAAATGTGTATATTCTGGATTCAAATGCAGTTGCTTTTCTATTAATTTATTTATTTTGATTTGTAAAGCTATAATCCTAAAAGTTATATACTTTAAGAAGTTTCTGAAAATAATGTTTTATTGCATCGTTTCTTTTTGTTAATGTTTCTTTTCTTCGTTTTATTCTACAATTCTATGTAATAGCATTTTTTAAATCATAATCACTATAATTTTTAATTAATCTACTTTGTTCTTCTTTAAATTTTAACTTACATTGAACGTTAACGATTTTTAAAAATGATGAATTTCGTCTATTAACATTATTATTGTTGTTATTATTACTATTAATATTATTATCATTATTAATTAAATCAATGAGTTGTTGTTTTGTTAATCTTGAATAACCACACATTCCTAATTGTTTCACTCTAGCTTTTAATTCAAGTACTTTTAATAAATTTAAATTACAGTTAACATTATTATTATTTATTATTATTTTTATTATTATTATGATTATTATTATTATAATCATCATCATCATCATTATTATTATTTATTAAATCCATAAGTTGCTCTTTTCTTAATTTTGAATAACCTCTAATTCTTAATTCTCTTGTTCGTTTTCAATTCAACTACTTTTAAGCTTGTCATCTATTTTCTTCCTTATTTATATAGAAATAATTTTGGCTTTTGGCATCGAAACATTTCTATTAGGTATATAAAAATAATCATTTTTAGAATTATTGTAAAAATAATGATTTTAAAGATAACATTACATATGTATGTATAAATTTTTTAGTATTTTTCATGATATGCTAGTTTGAGGCGTTTTCATCTTGAAACAAATTTGTCACAATAGTTTTCAGTTTTTTCGTTATGTTTTGTTTTATACTTTTTACGGTACTCATTTGAACACTTTTTACATATTTTGTCATTGGTATAATCTTAACATTTTCGGTCTTTTTGAGGGTTTGTAACAGCATTTGTGTATACATTTGCAATTATTTTTAACAATTTTATCGCATATGGGGCATTCAAATGTTTTATTTCAATCATAATATATTTTCTTCAGATGTTTTGAACTATATTTTCTATATTCTTTTCATTTAATTTTAATAAAAGCAATACAACCACTTTTAGATGGTTAACTTTTTTCAGTAATTTTAATTTCATCATATGATCTTTTTTATAGATTACATGTTGGACAAATCAACAAAGAAGAGTTCTCCATTTATTAGAGTAAAAAAAATATTATTCATGTATAGTTTTTTAAATTTTTAATTATGTTATACTTCTTTTATATATAAATGTCTCACAAAATTGAAGAATTGAAAAACAAGTTTAATAATTTAAACAATCAAAACGTTCTACATCATTTACTAAATTAACAGAATTAAAAAATAAACCCTATAATATTTCAAGTGTTGAAATTATAGAAACTATATATAGTTCAAAGGTTTCATTACCTTTAGATAATGAATTTAAAATTATTCCACCAGCTCGATATACAAAAATATTTTCGGAAAATGAAGATAAATTAGAAAATCTTACCAGTCTGAGGATGAACTATAAAGGTAAACAAGACATAAAAATCGTTTTATTCATTGTATTACATTTTTGTTTAAATTTATGAATAATAAATTTAATTTTTTATTCTTATTAGTTAATACTGCTGTCTATCATAAAAATGGTAAATAGTATACTTTATTAGTAATTCTTTCTTATATAATTAAGGATATTGGAATGGAATATTTAAGTTTCTGAAAAACTTTTAATAACAATCTTATTTGTGAAAAAATAAAAAAGAATTTAGAATTAAAATATGTATATAGTTTATATTCTACAAATAAGGAATATAGGTATTCTATTATTGATTATATTAAAATAAAGAATCTATTTGATGTAATTGAATGAGAGATTATTTGAAAAATCAAAATTTATCGGAAAATTTTATTAAAAGAATTTCAAGGCAAATTTGATTGGAGGAATATATTATCCAATCAAGATCTATCTGAAAATTTTATAAGAGAATTTCAAGCTAAAAATAACTAAGCTTCAAAATCTCTCCGAAGATTTTATAAGAGACTTTAAAGATGCAGTTGATTGAAGAATATTTCATATGCTCAAATTTTATCTGAGAATTCTATACACAAATTTCAAGGTATACTTGATTGGAGATATTTATCACGTCTTCAAGTGTTTTCTGAAAATGTTATTGATGACTTTGAAGGTAAAGTGGATCGGAATAATTATATCTAAGTTTAAAAAATTATCGGAAATTTTTAAACGTAAAACAATATGACGAGATTGTATTATGTTTAGACAATCTATGATAATTTTCCAAAATTATGCAGTTTTCAAAATCTTTATACTTAAGAAAAAATTTGTTTGTAGAACTGCCCATAAAATATTCTGAAATGAGTGAAATTTATAAAACGTAAATAACATTTTTTGAAGAGGCCGTCTTTTTTATGTACAATTAAAGTGTATAATTTTTTAAGAAAGTGTATTTTTAATATAGAAGTTGCTGGCTCGGTATATCAAAAAGACACCTTTTTCAAAATGTTTACATTCTAATCATATAAATTTCTCAGTGAAACTGGATCTCCGAATGCCGGTCCCAGACGGTACATCTGAGCCACCTGGCCTGCAGTGAGATTTATAAAATTAGAGTGTAACATTTTTGAAGTAAGTGTTTTTTGATATACTGAGGCAGCGCTCTCAACTTGTAGCTACTTACGATCATGGCAAGAACGGGAGAAAGAAGCCATAGAATACAGTTTTAAGCCACGGAAGTGGTTAACACCAATTTCAATTTCGGTGCTCGCAGACGCGCTTCTCACCAAACTCGAGAGAGATACAGAGAAAGCTTTCCAGGACAATATAATAGGATAACCTTCAACAATGGGCAGGACAGGGAAACTAGGCAAATAAATTTCATGGGATTTGACAACGCAAGGGGAGGAAATTATAGACAATGGGGAAACAGGTGGAGAAATGAAAACAGAAAGCAGGAGAAAATTGTTTCATTACAGTTGTCAGCGGTACTTCATTTTCGGTAATAAGCTTAGCGACAGCAGTTAAATTAGAAGAGAGCTAGCGCAGGGGCTAATGCGCATACATGGGACAGATAGGGAATTCAAGGAGCTCATACTAGACAGAGGGGGATCCTAACCTAAGCTCGGAGTATTAGGTGTATTTTTCAGTCCTTTTCAAGGTTGGCTGCTTTGTTGTACATTTATTTTTATGTTTTTTCTCAGAATTTTAACATGTTTTTAACGATTTTTAATACTGCATGGTGACGTTTGAAGTCCCTTGTTTTATTATTTTGCAGTGTTTTGCTGTGCTTTTTGAATGTGTACAGAACTTTTATAAACTCTTTGTAGGCTTTTCGAGCGCTAGGACAGCTCTTTTGAATGCTTTTAATGCCATTTTATACCCTTGGGAGGGTGTTTAGGTCTCTAGGTCAGCTCTTTCAGAGTACTCATCACACATTTAAGCGCTCCAACTGATTTCACGTCACTTTGAGGGCATTTAGGGCTCTAAAGCTAGTATTTTATCCCTTTTCAGTCGTTTTACTCATATTTTACATTATTTTCCAGTGTTTGCTATAGCTTTTTGATGCCTTTGTAAGCATTTTAGTACGCCTTATTATTATTTTTTTTTATTTATTTTTCAGCGATTGTAATGTTTACACATGCATCTTTTGGGATTTGTCAGATGATTTTGGTGCTGTCATTATTGTTTAGTATGCTTTTTAATGACATTCCATGTCATTTGAAGGATGTTTAGGACTCTAGGACAGATAGTTGTGGTGTATTCATCAGACATTTTTGAGCTTTTTTAACTGAGTTCATGTCATTTTGTGGGTATTTAGAGTTCTATAGTCAAGTATTTGAGACTTTTTCCGACCCTTTTTGCACATCTTTTACCTTATTTTGCAGTATTTTCTAATGCTTTTTAGCACTTATACAAACATTTTTACGTTTTTAGATGACCATTTTTTCAGTGATTGTAATGCTTACTCATATATTTTTCAGGATTTTAATGGTGATTTTAGCGTTGTCACTGTTGTTTAATATGTTTTTAAGGCCATGCCAAGCCATTCGAGGAGGGTGTTTAGATCTGTAAAGCAGCTAGATCCTCCCCCCCCCCCCCGAGGGGCCTGCTACGCTGGGTACGGGTTTGGCGCACCCGGGGGTTCCCGAGCAACCCTTGACTCCCTCTGTGGGCAACCTCTGAGTGGTGAGGGAGTCAGTAGGTGAAAATGTCCACCCACGTGTAGGCCGTGTGTGGAGACCCGTGTCGGTGGAAATGAATTTTCTGGTTGGTTGAGGATTGCCCATCTGAGCTTGGGCTTCTGAACTTCAGTGACTGGGGAGGGTGCGCATCCTAATATACCACTTTGGTTTCTGCTCCCCCTAAACGGGAGGCTAAGACCTAACCCACCCCTCGTCAATCGGCCAGAACTAGGTATTATACCGAACTGCAGGGTGAGTGGGACGGCGAGCCTGCTATATCGCCTGTGTAGCCCTGTCACCCCAGTGGGGTGACCCCATGTTGGGCTCCGTGGTGGGTGAATATAAACCATCTCTTTCATGGCAAAAACCAAACCAAAAAATAATTTAGTATTGGGAAAGGAATTAGTTGAGTCCAATGGTCCTCGGTACTTAGTCGTATTAAGAACAGCGGAAGGTAAAACCTTTACGTCCGTCAGCCTTTTCGCTATTCAGAATGGTCTTGACAAAATTTCTGGTCCAGTTAAATCCTGTGTTAGAGCCCGCAATGGAATCCTCCTGGTACAGGAAATTTCGACCTCCCAGGCAGGGAAAATACTTAAGGCGAAACTGTTAGGCAGATATCCGTTTAAGGCTGAAAAACACAAGACCTTGAACTCCTCGCGATGGTTAACACCATCCGCGCATTGGCCGGTGTATCCAATGAGGAGCTTCAAGAATATCTGGCGGAACAAGGCGTAACGTTCGTTTATAGGGTTCAGCGGAAAGTTAATGTAGACTTTGTGCCTACCCGTACCCTGTTCCTCACGTTTGATCCGGTAGATCTCCCTCAAAGGATTAAGGCAGGGTACGAAGCCGTTAAAGGTTGGGCATACCAGCGAATTTTGTTCTGGTCAGTCTACGCGTGCAACATGTGGCGACACAACTCACGATGCACTACCAGTCCATCTTGTGTGAGCTGTGGCGGGGAATATCTATCTAGTTCCCGAGCCTGCCACCGTTTACAGAGGAGAGAGCCATCCAGGAGATACGGGTGAAAGAGCAGTAGTCCTTCTCCGAAGCCCCTAAATCCTGCATATTCGACAGCCTTCTGTTCCACGGTCCGGTTCTTACAGCTCTGTTACAGCTAAATCGGTACCGAAGCGGGAAATCCCACATAGACCGGCGATATCAATGTGCTTACAATGCGGAAAGATCGTCGTTGCCACACCACTTCCAAAGACCGCAATATCCACGTACACGTCTGCATCACCGTCCGCCAGATCCGCCACTGTAAGGCATGTTCGAGAACAATTGTCACCCCAACCGTTGACCTCCGGCAACATGACCGACAAAACCGTAGCATATTCTGCACCAGCAAAGAGCTTGCAGAAAAGTTACGGTAGGACTGACTTCCTTAAAGAGTCTGCACCCAAAACACCCACGGGTGGTAAAAGTCTCATCACTCTCCACGTAGATCCTCTTTTGAGGAATCTTCCGGGAGGAGCTCCGATAGATAACGTCGATCTTCGCCGGTCATACCCAAAATCGGTTCGAGGTTCTCAAACCGAAATTTTCTACGGGTAAACGGTCTTCCCATGTGGAGGAGGATTCTGCCCTCACTGCTAGAGGGACAGTGCGTAAGCGGCAGGACTGTGCTCCTGGAAAGAGTGTTAGTTCAACGGCTAAAATGAATAAACCGACCAGCACCGCCCAGTATGCAGAAACGCCTTTCTATTTAGAACATATGCCTTCCTAGAGACCATGGCTAACTTACAGTGAATAATACCTGGCACATCGACCCCATCGAGCAGAGCTTGAACTGTTGCTCAACGCGCACCAACCTTTAGTCGTCTGCCTCCAAGAGACAACGCTCCGTCCTTAAGATAACGTGAGCTTTAGGCACTACTCTTCTATGCGGTGTGATGTATCACCAGAAGAAGGTGTTCCAGCACATGGGGGCACTATGCTACTCATCAGAGATGATATTTATGCTACTTCCGTATCCAGTGGGACATTCAGTCAGTGGCTGTAAGGGTTACGTTGCCCTCTGCCAGATTTACCGATTGTGGTATCTATCTGCCACCTCCTAATGACCTCTCGCGCAAAGAGTAAGAAGACCTCGTCTCCTAGTTACCAACGCCGTTTCTGTTGGTGGGGGACGTGAATGCCTACCACCCATTTTGGGGCTCCCCTCTGGCTTGTGCGAGAGGTAATTTAATTGCTGACTTTTTGGACCGCAATAACCTAGCCCTCCTGAACACCGGTGAGACTACATTTTTATCTGACGCACTTCACAGTTTTTCCGGTCTCCATATAGCCTGTTGTTCTCCCCAGTTAGCAGCCATTTTCTGCTGGAATATCATCTCTGATTTACATTGTAGTGACCACTTTCCCTTTCTTATTAGTTTCTTAGCACAACACGCATATTCCACATGTATGCCTAAATGGCGGTTAGATCGCGCCAACTGGGACCTTTTTTCCCATTTGGCTATTTTTACTTACAACGAGCACGAATCCGTAAAATTTTTAGTCGCACACCTCACAGCTACAATACTTGCTGCTAAGCAGTCTATCCCGCAGTCGATGGGCCCAACCCGTCGATTTCCGGTTCGTGGTGGACCGATGATTGCCGGAATGCCATTCGTGCTCGGCGTGCTCTCAGGGTTTTCCAGCGTCGCCCTACACTGGAGAACCTGATACCTTATAAGAAGATGCGTCCTAAATCTCCGCAAGCTATTAAGGATAACAAAATACAATCGTGGAGCAACTTTGTAGCTTCCTTTAATCGCAATACTCCTTCCTCTGTTGTATGGAATAAGCTCAGGCGAGTGGTCGGAAAATCAACCCATCTACCTACCGCCGGTCTCAAAACCCCTGCTGGAGCTGTTGTTAATGCATTTGATGTGCCGAACGCTTTAGGCAGTGCTTTCGCTCAGGTGTCTAGATCAGAAAATTACTCCTCTGAGTTGCTTACAGTTAAGATTCAGGTGCAATCTCAGGGATTCTCTTTCCGGTATGGAAACCTCGAAGATTATAATCGCATTTTCACCATGGCTGAGCTAGACACTGCACGTTCATCTTCGCGATTCTCCGCACCAGGACCAAATGGCATCCACGTTCAAATATTGCAACATCTCTCTCCTGATGGTAAGGCTTTCCTACTGGAGGTCTATAATCATGTCTGGGTTGACCCCACTTTTCCAGAAAAGTGGCGGGAGGCCACCGTCATACCTCTTCTAAAACCTGGAAATAATGGACATATTCCTTCCAGCTACCGTCCTATTTGCCTCATCAGTCGCGTTTGCAAGGTAATGGAACACATGATCAATGGATGGTTGGTGTGGTGGCTAGAATCCCACGATTTACAGACTAACACCCAGTACAGCTTTCGAAGACGTCGTTCAACGGCTGACCACCTTGTTTCGCTATCATCGCAGATTATGGATGGCTTTCTGAAGAACTGTAAAATAGTCGGGATATTTTTTGACCTCGAAAAAGCCTATGACACGTGTTGGTGAGGAGGTATACTACGTTCGCTTCAAAATTGAAATATACTTAGACGTTTGCGCTTGTTCGTTCAGGGATTTATGATAGAACGGATTTTCCGAGTAAGGTTCGGCTCGGGGTTTTTTTCCCCCATTCTTTTATTCAAGAGAACGGAGTTACATAAGGTTCCGTATTAAGCGTGACGCTGTTTGCTATAACGATTAATTCCATATCGCAATGTGTCCCCACAGAGGTCTCGTCCTGCTTATTCGTAGACGATTTTGCCATCTTTTGTACTTCTCAGCGCACGCCGTTTTTGGAACGCCGTCTCCAGCAGTGTTTGAATAATCTTACATGCTTGGAGCTCGGACAACGGGTTTCGTTTCTCCACCGAGAAAACAATATGCGTTAACTTCTGGCGCCTTCTCTTCACCTCGGGCCAGATTTACTCCCTTTCGCAGATCAAGCGAGATTCCTAGGGTTGATATTCGATCGGAAACTATGTTGGTCATCTCATACAGTGCAGCTGAAACCGCGGTGAGTCCATTCTTTTAATATTTTACGGATACTCAATGGCAAATCTTGGGGAGCGGTTCGTGCGTGCGTGCGTGCGAGTTCCATAGGCTTATGGTGAGCCTAGGTTTAGTTGTTGTGTACCTACCCTGGTAAGGGTTTAACCACAGGAATAAGGTGATGGTTAGGATTATATTTTTAAGGTTTCGAGTGATGATATTAAGGAGGGAGCGCTAGATAGGCTCCTCGAGCTGTTTTTTTTTTTTTTTTTTTTTATTTTTTCAGGAGCAGCATCTTTTCTTCTGCTCTGTTGGTGTTTAGTTTTGAAAACTGTTTATGTTCATTAATTTTGATAGACCACCCCCAATGGGTGGGGGGTGTACTTAGTTCAGCTATTTCGCAGTTGGCTCGTTTGAAGCCGTTGTTACAGGGAGTGCCCGCAAGCCATGCGGGGAACCCGAAACTGCCTCTTTCGATGTTCAGTGGGAGTGGATCGGGTAGTGCTGCTCCGTTCTTATCGGTCGTTTATCCGTTCTAAGTCATAGTATGGGTGTTTTGTGTTCTCTTCCGCACAACCATCTGTGCTCAGAAGATTAGACACTGTCCATAACCAAGGCCTCCGTATGGCTGTTGGAGCTTTTCCAACCAGTCCAATAGCGAGCCTCTGCGCCGAATCTGCAGAACCGCCTTTGCACCGCCGGCGTGATGTCCTTTTGGTAAATTATGGCGTAGACTACACAGCATGTCACGCATTCATCCTTTTATCCCTTTTTTAATACTGAACTTGACATCCGCTATGGCCACTTCTTACACAGCCCAAGACCTGCATGTTTTCGTTCCCGCGCGCTGCTTTGGAAGCACGGTCATGAACTGCCTGCTATGTTTCATAAAGGGGAGAGGGCTCACCTACAGTGGTTGCGTGCTACATTCCACGTCGGTCTTGGGATAACGCTTTATGGGAAATCTGCTACGCCTGCGTCCAGTACTCGTACCGTTTTTTTTTTTTTTTTTTTTTTTTTTTTTTTTTTTTTTTTTTTTTAAGAATCTTTATCAAAATACAGTGGCCGTGTTTGTATATATACCGACGGTAGTAAGATGTGCCTTTGTCACTGGAACCGAAACCTTTACTTTCTGTTTGCTCAGTAGCACATCAATTTATTCTGCAGAACTCTATGGTATTTTCCGAACCATTCTGCATATTTGCCGTCAAAACTTAGGTGGCTGCCATATTCTTATTGATTCCCTCGTTGCCCTTCAGAGCATTCGTGAGCTGCAAAATTATCATCCTTTAATGCAGCGCATTTAGGACGTCCTCCACATTTTGCACGCTTCCGGTGCCAATGTGGAGTGCGCATAGGTTCCTGGACACGTTGTAGTTCCGGGAAATGAACTGGCGCATTTGGCGGCAAAGTCGAATAGTTTTATCTGGCTGGCACGCTGAGTGGTCGGCTCTCCGTCTGAATAAGCTTCGCAAGGTTAAAGACCTCCCTAAAACTGGGTTACCTCCTCACGTTTACCTCGTCGTGGGGAAGTTAGTTGGGTTCATTTGCGCTTTGGCCATTTTATTTTTATTCATTCGCATTTAGTTCGGAAGGAACCTCCACCTATCCGTCCGCTCTGCGGTGAGAGGTGAGACGCTTTCTGTCCGTCATGTCTTGGTGGAGTGTGCTCCTCTAGCACCATTGCGAGCCACTCTGTAACTGTGGGTCAGGATAGCGGAGGTCCTGGCCGATGATACGAGAGCGGAGGTTAAGGTTTTTAAATTTGAGCCTAAGTGACATTTGCCCTCAGAATATAGTTGCATTATGCTTTTTAGGGTTTGACGGCAGAAAATGAGGGATATGTAAGGCCTTTAAATATTTTACTACCTTAACAACTATGGGCTTTCATTTAACCTTTTTTACCTCCTGTTCTCTCCATTCTTTGCTATGTTTTTGTAGATTCACGAATGTCTTTGGGCATTAATTGTTTTCTTTTATACACATTTTATGTCATTTTTATCCTCCGAGCTATTTTAATGATGCCTTTAATTTCTGGTCCCTTTCGGGGTTTATCGATTTCTTTTAAAGGAGGTTTTTATTTCTGGCTTTAGCCGCTATTTTACTTTTTGAGGGCACTAATAACCTTTGTAGTTGAGCGCCCTTAAACCGTCATTATCATCACAATTAGATTCGGGGTATTGGTTAGACATTTTAGATCTTTTCTATACATCTCGAACAGTTCTTTTTTTTTTTTTTTTTTGGTATATGCGAATCTTAAACAATCAGTTTTCCCATTTTCAGACGTTTAATTAATATTTTATAGTATTTTGCGGTGTTTTATAATGATTTTATCACTTTTGTAGACATTTTAGCACATTCTGAGTATACTTTGCAGCATTTTCCAGAGTTTTGTGGTGCTTTGAGCCTCCTAACAGATCACTTACGACCCGTAAGATATTCAGAACTATAGAGTAGTGTTAAAACCTTAGGCAATAGGTATTTCAACTCACTTTAAGTGTATTTTTTGGAAGGTTTTCAAGAACTGCATGACAACGACGAAATGTACTGACGACATTTTTATACGTTTGGGAGCACTGTAAACGTATTTAAGGCAATGTCCTTTTCATGCGACTTTGTGGATCCCTTTTCTTAGTCTGATGGTAATTTGTTACTTTTTTATGGTTTATTTCATTTCTATATCAATTTTCAGAACTTTTTTGGTACTTGATCACTACTTATCAGTGTTTCTGACGTTTTTCACATTATTTGCTAAGCTTTATGGTATTTTCATATGTTCCAGGATGATGTGATCGTTTTTATAACTAATCTGATATTTTACAGTTTTGACACATTTCCCATAGTTTGGATCCTTTATGATCATTTCTGTATTGTCGTTCCGTATTTTGCAATCATTTAAAAGTCATATATCCTTTATGTAGGTGATAGCTTGAGAAGCAAAGAGAATATGTTTGTACGGTTTCCAGTCTTTCTTGTAAATCTAACGGAACCTAACTATTTGTTCTTTCCATTTTTTTCTAGTTTTCTCTCTTCCTAGGATGTCACTAGAAGAAGGGTATAAGACTTTGTTGTCTGTGGTGTTTATTGTTTTGGGAATATCATGTTTTCGTCTTTCGTTGCTGTTTTAGTGTGTTTCCTTTATCAAGATGTGCTTTCACTAGAATAGTAATCCCGCCCTTTTACTGGGAGTTATTGGTGCTGCTGCTGTTATTGTTGAATTGTTGGGTATATTTTCAGAGCTCTGGCTAGTATTATAACTGTTCATTTCTATTTGTTTTTATATAAATATAATTAGCATTAGAGGTTAGGCGTATCTCCTCTTTTATCTGGGCTTAAGACTAGCATTTGAAATTTATTCTAATGGCAGATTCGCCCCCCCCCCAATCTCACAGTCTTATTCTATCTTTGTGTGTATTTTACAAGGTGCTTGGGAGTGTTTCCAGTGTAAACTTCATTTTTCCTACTATGTTTCTAACGATGAGCAATGCATGTAGCAATATCTCATTTTACGTTTACAACTTTGTAGTGAGCATAAACATAGGTTGATATTGCATCACCAGCAATCACTCTTTTATCATCATGGGGCTATAGACCGATTTTGTTGAATTTTACAGACGAAAAGTTTTGCTTTTTTGGGATGATCAAATTTATGTGAGTTCTTACTATTTCATTCTTTTTAAGACAATCTACATAATTGTGGAATATAATTTACTGCTTAATAGCGCTTCGTATTATACCTTTAATGTTTCTGATCATTCATCTATCAATATCGAGAGCACACATTTTAGATCTCAGTCCAACAAAACGTTGCATGATTTTTCCGTTAGCTTCAATTTAAACTTTCCCAGCACCTTTGTTCTGTGTGGAGTAGCACATGTGGCTTGCAGGGTAATCAGAAGTATCCAAATATAGAAGAAATTGCATTTTGTTGTCGTATACGTCAACAGTTGTGACTCGATGAATGAAGGAATCCGTAATCATATACATACGCTTTAGGCTTTCCACCCTATAATACGGCAATAACACATTAGGTTGGTATGACTGTATGCGGGTTTTTTGAGATATCCAGTGCGATCACTCCGAGGAATATTTCCTTGTTGAATATAATCTGCTACGATGCCGTATGCGCTGACGCAGGATTAGGTCCAAATATATTTCTATCAATGAATGTCGGCTTAGCAATCAGCTTTTCCAATTTATATTCTCCATGGCTTTTCCAAACATAACATTGTTGAAGAGGTTGTACAGGTCCTTTTCAAAGTCATTTCCAGCCTGTTGCAGCAGCTTTACCTTATCCCAAGTTGCGTAATTAGTTTCTTTGCATTTGAGATCTTTGGTTTCAGACACTCAGGCAAAAATGGCAAATCATTATGAAGATCGTGAAACTCAGTAGGATAATCCACGTTAACTTCGAATATATATTCAAGAGGATCAACTTCTATTACTATTTCTATATAAATTCTACCAGGAGAAGCCCACTGAAATCTTCCATAAGGCAGAGTATGCTGCAAAGCCCAATCATATTGATTATTTGCGCATTTGAATGTAATAAATTGAGTTGGTTTATCAGGATCAAACTCCTCCATGTAGGTAATGTTAGCCTGGGCATACCAGTAGGACAGTTGATATAATCCTCCCCATATGCCAGATTCCACCATGGTAAGCTGCTCATAATCCAATAACAATTCTAGCTCAATCCAGATATACAAAAGCATAGCATCCCAGGTAAGTCCCGGAGATGTAAAGTAATGTGCAGGATCAATTTATGAGTATTCAATGTCTGAAGGCTTCAAAATAAGCGAGAAGTACATCTGAGGCTAGGTAGAAATCACTGTATTCTCTCAAAATTCGGATTTTAAATTATTTCCATACATTCTGGAATGTTCATAGGCTTGATCATTGATGTCTTCTTCATTTAATTCATTGTAGAACGCTTTCTTTGGAGGCAAGCACGTTACTTTCAAAACATGCCATGATGTGATGTAATCATAGGGAAATACTTATTTGCGTAACACCAAACCAATATTTTCTTCTCCAAAGTATTTACTTGTCTCAGGAAACGTTGTTATGATTTTTCCTAGGTTATCCAAACTTGAACTGGGAAAACGGTATTTGTGCATGAACCGATGCTTAATATCTCCACCATGTCTCAAGAATGAAATAAACTTTTTTCTGAGCACGGAAACACCTCCACACTTTCATTTGTACAACTAACTGGTTAACAATGAAAAGAGAAGGCATATCCGCTTAAGTTGTGCAGTAAGACATGAACATACGTTGGTGTTTTGCAGGCTGGATTACACTCATTATGAAGACTTCCGCGATATGCACCAGTCAAATCGTTATGATCCCAAACTTTCCAGTTTTCTTCAGTGAATTTTTTATTACACAATAGCATTCGGTAGAAGACTCGAAATCCTCCTGTTACAGATCCGATAGTTTAAGATGTTTAACAGATTTGTATATACTGCTAATCTTATTTGCAAGAGATATTAGATAATCCATAAATTTCTCAGCAGCGCCATATCCTCTGTATACATAAGGGACAATAGGAAGGTCAGTCTGCATCTGTTCAACAGATGACGCTGGCTTGACGTAAACAGCGAAACTCATCGAAGAATGCTTCTGATAAGACGTTATACAGGAAGCTTCGGGATTAGATTAGCATGAGTAAATTAGACTCAGAATGCTTTCAAAATCTGCATAGATGATATAGAGAAGTTTCAACAGCCGTTGTACATTTTTAAACAGAATGAAAGAGGTTTCCTTTTTAGGCATAACTATCCTAGCGATGGCATGCTGGCTATAGATAGTCGCATGTTTTTCAATGTTTCCGCTCCACTACGTCCATATCGGTCATCAAAATGGGTGAAGCAGCGTTTACAGATGTACAATTGTCCGTTATGTTGTGTCTTTTGTTCTCGAATAAGCTTCTCAAAGTTCTTGATATATACATGATGATGCGCACCAGTTCCAACACTCAGCAGAAGGAGTTCCCGGCAATCAGGTAGTTCTTCCTCTAAAACCTTTATTGTAAACCCTACTTTCTTTTCGTCCAGTCCAAACACGTTTCCAGATATAATATTTTTCTTTTCAAATGTCGGGATTTCCGACAATGGCGTAGGAAACGCGATGCATGAGACTTCATAACTTTCCTCGAGTTTCTTGTATTTGCCGACACGTTTAGAATCCTTTTCAATGTATTGTGCAACGATAGCGTATAAAAAGCACCTCTCATCACGATGGTTCTGGGGATTCACACTATTTCTTTGCTTCTTTAGATGTGGCAAGAAGAATATAAATGCTTCCACGAAGGGGGTTGTGCTTGTTAATTCGAAGGCGTACCCTCTCCACAGAAAGAAGAGCCCAGTTGCGTCCTTAAAGTTGTGATTCCTCCATTTCAGTATCCAGTTTCTTGAATTTCCTCACCAACATTGCGTCTAAATGGGTTTCTAGAACTGATGACTGATTCCTTGTGTTGGAGGCCTTGTCTGTAGTTTCTGCAGCATTGTTAACAAATCGGTATTCCACTGGCTGGTTAATCTTCACAGTTTTATGCATGGCCAGCTCTTTTTGAACAGATTGTATCATCCTATGTTTAGCTTCCTGTAGGTAAGTCTTCATGTCATTGCTTGAATTGCATCGGATGAAATAAGGTTTAATACGTCCTTCAAACGTCGTAACATATTCTTTCAAGCCATACTCCTAGTCCATTGTAGTCAATAGATGGTGTCTGGTAAGCTCAGTTTTTGTTTTCTTCCGAGCCATGCCAGCACCGCAATGCTCTTCATGTCGGCTCCCATTGTAGCTGATCCCGAAGGTTTTAGCACAGTGACTTGAAGCTTTCCTGGCGGCGGTATGAAAATAACTTTTCTCGGGCTATCAGCCAGGTGAATTCTGGAATAATTTCCAAGCTTTCAAGAGCTAACGTCGCTCTCATCTTCAGGGAATGATGTAGAGACTCCGGGTACGCCTTATATATAGTAGTCCGGTGGGGGGACCGGCCATATGCCGCTCTGTGATTGGCCCGGGTCCGGCATGGGAGGCGTTGACTAGGAACCAATGGTCTCCGTTGCCGGGGCGGACTGCTCTGATTGGCCCGTTGCCAGATGTGAGCCTGTATTAAAACTAGGGCTAGCTTTTGGCAGTTTCACAAATCTTTGCGAGTGTTTGCTGAGCACCGAACTCCAAATGCCATTCACCTGCAAGCCGCTGTCTCTGTTGATGTTATTTTCTCCGTATTTAATAGCTATGGCTTCTTTGATGGAGCGGTCCCAATAGCTTGAAGACTTAAACATGGTGGTTGTGTCGCCCAGTCTCGGTCTGTGTCCTTCTTGGATGCAGTGCTCCGCAAGACCAGATTTTTCTGGGTACATCAGGCGGATGTAGCTCTCATGCTCTTTGCATCTTTGTTTAAACACTCGCAAAGATTTGTGAAACTGCCAAAAGCTAGCCCTAGTTTTAATACAGGCTCACATCTGGCAACGGGCCAATCAGAGCAGTCCGCCCCGGCAATGGAGACCATTGGTTCCTAGTCAACGCCTCCCATGCCGGACCCGGGCCAATCACAGAGCGGCATCTGGCCGGTCCCCCCCCCCACCGGACTACTATATATAAGGCGTACCCGGAGTCTCTACATCATTCCCTGAAGATGAGAGCGACGTTAGCTCTTGAAAGCTTGGAAATTATTCCAGAATTCACCTGGCTGATAGCCCGAGAAAAGTTATTTTCGTTTTTGCAGTGTTTATATCTGAAGAGTTGACCGCAACTCATTTCATGTCGTCTCTTGTCATAACTCCTTAGAAACCTCTTGCCACACTTAATACAACTACAGTTAGAAGTAGAGTTTGTAGATGCTTTGTTGTTTGTAACTTTCTGCATGCATCTACCGTGATAAATCCTTCTGAGTATGATTAAACGGTCCAGCACTCTTCTCACCGTCACATGTTCTTGTCGCAATTGATAGCTAGTTTCACTAAGAGGAGCTAATATACTCGACTCGAAGCAAACTGCCGCAAAGATTATCTGCTATAAACAGCCCCTCCTGTTTATACCAACGGCACGGACCTGTTAGGAGGTCAAATGACTTAAGCAATACCCTTTCCATAATTTTTCTACGTTTTTTGCTCCAGCCAGTACTCCTATTTTAGGGGAAGCGGATATCCCTCCCACCGTTCTTGAATACTGATACAAATAAAAAAAAGATCATTAGGGCCTTTGTTCGAGTCTATAAGGGGTCCGTTTCTTATAACTTCTAAACTACAGTATTATATAGCTTAAATAAATATACACAATACAGGCAAATATTGGAAACCTTAAACTGGTTAATATGTTTATAAAACTACGTGGATTCGATTCCCGTCATTTCATGACAGGAGTTTGTACTATTCCACGTGTACTGCTACTTTTAAGGCTGAATAACCCCTGGAGTACGTGTATATATATTAATATGCTGAATTAGCTACATACAGCAACCTAATCCTTGCAGTCTAGGCTTCGAATACCGAAAACTTGGAGAAAATACAACTAAATTAAATAATACTTGAATCAATAGGCGTGTGTCTATGATGTTGCCCTTGGACTAAATAAGAAAGCAGAAACTTAAAAATTAGTGAAAATATGACGAAAACAGAATTTTTAGCGAAAGGTAGATGCACTTTTGGATAACGTTTATGTGGAAACAGGGTAATGAATGACAGGCTTGCAGCTTCACATGCAAAATACTAGTTTAAATTAAAATGTATGGTTTATCCGTATAAAAGTATATAAAAGCTAAAAAAGGGATATTAAAGCAGATAATAAATATGCGGCTGGCGTATAATTTAACCTCTGTAAACCTCTATAATATGGGTGTGCTGTACTAGTGGGGAAAGTGTATATATTTGGTCCGACTACTATCCTTTCGTGGGTAGGGGAAGGTGTGGAAGATCATGTCTGAACATGATGATTCGAGATTAGACATACTGTAAGCTGGTGTCAGGGGTTAAGCCAACTAGTGGTATATGAGGATGGGAAGAACATGCCAGGGGTTAAAATATGAGAACCGGTTTTAGGGGGAGGCAGATGCACTAAACTGTCGGACGGCTTTGATGGGGAACAACAGCGGGAAATGAATGTTGAACTTTCAACTGCACATGCTTAATCCTCGATTATATGATAGTTCATGGGCTTGTGCAGATTAAAGTATATAAAAACCATAAAATCTCCTAAACCATGACAAAAATCATGTATCTTATATCTATAATTTAACTTCTTAAAGCCTCCAAAATAGAAACACTAGCTCCGGCTGTAACCGAAGATAAACCAGGGAAAATGGCATTGCTTAAGTCACGTGACCACCTAGCAGGTCCTAGTCGTTTATGTAAATAGAACGGCTGTATACAGCATATCTTCTTTGCCGCAGTTTGCTTCGAGTCGAGTATATTAGCTCCTGTTAGTGAAACTAGATATCAATTGCGACAAGAACGTGTTACGGTGAGAAAATACTTAGAAGGATTTATCAGGCCAGTGGGATGCGGAAAGTTAGAGACAAGCAAGCATCTACGAATTCTACTTCTGAATTTAGTTGTATTAACTGTGGGAAAAGCTTTCTAAGGAGACGGCATGAAATGAGTTGCGGTAAGTCTCCAAATGTAAACACTGTGCTAGAACCTTCTGGAACAGCTTCAATAGGGATCGGCATGAAGAGCATTGCGGTGCTGGCCTGGCTCAGAAGAAAACAAAAACTGAGCCTGCCAGACACAAAATATTAACTATAATGGAGAATGAATATGACATGAAAGAATATGAAACCTCTTAAATCTTACTTCATCCAATGGAAATCAAGCAAGGACAAGAAGAGTTTCCTGCAGGAAGCTAAACATAGAACTACACAGTCTGTCTAAAAAGAGTTGGCTATGCGTAAAGCTGTGAAGATTAACGCGCTAGTGGAATGCCCATTTGTTAACAGTAACGGAGAAACTACAGACAAGACCTTCAAACCAGGAATCAGTCAGTATTTCTAGAAACTGATTAAAGACGAAATTCAATAAATTGGTATCGGAATGGAGGAATCACGACTTAAAGGACGCAATTGGGCTCTCCTTGCTCCCTTCGCGGGAGCAGTTATATCCTTCTGGCTGCATCTGCAGAAGCAAAGAAAGCGTGTATTAACCCCCAGAACCCTCGTGATGAGAGGTGCTTTTTATACGCTATCCTTGCACAATACATTGAAAAAGATCCTCAGCGTGTCAACAAATACAAGAAACTCGAGGAAAATTATGATTTCTCATGCATCGCGTTTCCTACGCCATTGTCTGAAATCCCGACATTTGAAAAGAAAAATAATATATCTGCAAACGAGTTTTGACTGCATGAAAAGAAAATAGTGTTTCCCATAACAGTTGTAACGGAAGAACTACCTGATCACCGGGAACACCTTCTGCTGAGTAATGGAATTGGTACGCATCACTATATATATAAAGAAATTTGAGAAGCTTATTCTAGAACAGAAGACACAACATAGCGAACAAGTGTACACCTATAAACGGTGCTTCACCCGTTTTGATGACCGATATGGAGCGGAAAAATTAAATGGACATACGACTATCTGCGGGCAGCATGCTGTCGCTAGGATAGTTATGCATACAAAGGAAACCTCTATCATTGTGTTTCAAAATCTGCATAGATGACATACACAAGTTTCAACATCCCTTCTACATGTTTAAAGTATTCTTAGTCCAATTTACTCATACGAGTCTTATCCCGAAGCTTCGTACACAACGCCTTATCAGAAGCATTCTCCAATGAGTCGCTGTTTACGTCAAGCCAGCATCATGTGTTGAACAGCTGCAGACTGATCTTCCTACTGTCCCTTATGATGCTGCTGAGAAATTTATGAATTATATAATATCTCTTCCAAATAATATCAGCGGTATATACAGTTCTGCTAAACCTCTTAAACTATCGCATCTACAACAAGAGGATCTCGAGTCTTTTACCGAATGCTACTTGTGTAATAAAAAATTCACTGAAGAAAACTGGAAAGTTAGGGATCATGACGATTTGACTGGTGAATATCACGGAAGTCTTCATAATGAGTGTAAGCTAGCCTGCAAAACACCGACGTATGTTTATGTCTTAATGCACAACTTAAGCGGATATGATTCGCATTTCATCGTTAAATAGTCGGTTGTACAAGTGAAAGAGTGGAGGTGATTCCGCGCTCAGAAGAAAAGTATATTTCATTCTCGAAGAATGTTGGAGATATTAAGCTTCGGTTCGTGGACACATTCCGTTTCCTCAGTTCATGTTTGGATACACTAGCAAAAATCCTAACATCGTTTCCTGAGCCATGTATATACTTTGGAGAAGAGAAGATTGGTTTGGTGACACGCATAGGTGTATTTCCCTATGATTAAATCACGTCATGGCATGTTTTCAAAGAAACGTGCTTGCCTTCAAAAGAAGCGCTATACATTAGATTAAATGAAGAGGAAATCAATGATTAGGATTATGAACATGCTAAAAATGTATGGGAAGAATTTAAAATCCGAAATTTAAGGGAATACAGTGATCTCTACTTAACCTCATTTGTAGTTCTTATCGCTGATATTTTTAAGGCTTCAGAGAGCAGACATTGAATACTTATAAAGTTGATGGTGTACATTACTTTACATATCCGGGACCTACCTGGGATGCTATGCTTTTGTATACCGGGATTAAGCTAGAATTGTTATTAGATTATGAGCAACGTTATTTGGTGGAATCTGGCTTAAGGGGGGGATTATATCAGGTCTCTCACCGGTATGTCCAGGATAATAAGACCTACATGGAGAAGTTGATAACCCAACTGAATCTATTTCATACGAAGACAGAAATAACCAACATGGATAGGCTATGCAGCATCCACTACCTTATGGACGAGATTAGTGGGCGTCTCCTCATAGTATTAATATAGAAACATTAAAAGAAGATGATCCTCTTGAATATATATTCGCAGTTGACGTGGATTATCCTACTGAGCTTCACGATCTTCATAATGATTTGCCATTCTTGCCTGTGTGTCTGAAGCCAAAGAATTCAAGTCTAAAGAAGATAATTGCACACCTTGGAAGCAGGAAGAAGTAAATTGTACATTTCATGGCGTTAAAAGAAGTACTGTCTCATGGACTACGACTAGCAAAAATCCATCGTGTGCTACAATTTCAGCAATCGTTTTGGTCTAAACCTTACCTAAAGTTTAACAAGAAGCTAGAAATGACAGGCTAGAAATGACTTTGAAAATGACCTGTACAAACAATGCAATGTTTGGAAAAACCATGGAAAATATATGAAATCACATTAAATAAGTATTTTTTGCCAACGTGAAAAGTATTGTAAAAGCTGATTGCTAAGCCGACATTCATTGATAGAAATATATCTGGACCTAATCTTGCATCAGTGCATATGGCATCCCAGCAGATTATATTGAACAAGCTAATATACATCGGAATGAGCGTTCTGGATATCTCAAAAACCCTCATGTACTTATACCAATATGATGTGTTATTGCCGTATTATGGGGTTGAAAATCTGAAGCTTAATCACATGGATACATATTCCTTCATCGTCGAGTCACAACTGCAGACATATACCACGTTAAAATTTAATTTCTTGAACATTTTGGTACATCTGATTACCCTGCAAGCCACACAGAAAAAAGGGTCCTGGGAAGGTTTAAAGCTGAAGCTAATGGAAAAATCATCCAACGTTTTGTCAGACTGAGACCTAAGATGTATGCTCTCGATATTGGTGGAGGAATGATCAAAAAGATTAAAGGCATAAAACGAGGTGCTAATGAGCAGTACATCACATTCGGCAGTTATGTAGATTGTCTTAACAATGAAATAATAAGAACTCACAAGAATTTGGTCATGCCTAAACAGCTTAACGTTTCGTTTTTAAAAGTCAACAAAATCGCTCTATCGCCCCATGATGATAAAAGAGTGATTGCTGATGATGGAATATCAACCTATGACTATGCTCACTACAAACTTGTGAACGAAACATGAGAGAATGCTACATGCATTGCTCATCGTCAGCAACGTCATAGGAAAATTGAAGTTTACACTGCAAACGCTCCCATGCACCTAGTAAAAGACACACAAAGATAGAAGAATAAGAATGAGAGGTGGCGGAATTTATAATGCTGTTCTCATGCCCGGATATAAGAGGTGAGACGTCTAACCTCTAATGCTAATTATATTATATAAAAACAAATAGAAGTAATCAGTTAAAAACATTGGATAGGATTCAGAAAATATGCCGAATAGTTCAACAATAACAGCAGCAGCAATAACAAGAAAAAAGGGCGGGAGCACTATTCTAGAAAAAAACACATCTTGATTAAAAGAAACAACAAAAGACGAAGACATATTCCCAACACAATAAACACCTCGAAAACAAAGGCCTAGACCCTTCTTCTAGCGTCATCACAGGAAGAGCGACATCATACGAATAGACAAATAGAAGAAAATGGAAATACGAAAATTTATGTTAGTTTTATAAGAAAGGTTGAAGACCGGGCAAACGTTTTCCCCTTGCCTCAGAGGTTAGCACCTGCATAAAGGATTTAATATGTTCCTAAAGGATTGCAAAATGCGGAAACACGACACAGAAGTGCTCATAAGAGATCCAAACTATGGAAAATGTGCTAAAAGTGTAAAATATCGGATTGGCTATAAAAACGATCACATCTCCTGGAATATATGAAAATGCTATAAAACATAGCAAATAATGTGACGTCATCACATTCCAAGAAAATACTGGAAATTGCTGTAGACATGACATTAACCATCACAAAGTGTAACAAATTACCATCAGACTAAGGAAAGGGATCTACAAAGTCGCATGAAAAGGACATAGTCTTAAACATCTAAAGTGCTCTTAAACGTATAAAAATTTCGTCAGTACGCGTTCGTCGTTGTTATAAAGTTCTTGAAAAGCTCCCAAACATACATCCAAAGTGTGTTCAAATGCCTATTGCCTAAGGGTTTAACACTACTCTATAGTTCTGAATATCTTAAAAGACGTAAATGATATGTAAGGAGGCTCAAAGCACCAGAAAACTCAGCAAATTGCTGCAAAGTATATTCAAAATGTGCTAAAATGTCTAAATAAGTGATAATATCATTATAAAGCACTGCAAAATGCTGTAAAATATTAATAAAACCGCTGAAAATAGGAAAACTGATTGCTCGAGAGTCGTACATACCGACAAAACTGTTTGAGGTGTATAGAAAAATCTAAAATGTCTAATCAATATCCTGAATCTAGCTGTCTTACAGGCCTAAACACCCTCCTCCAATGGCTTGGCATGGCCTTAAAACATACTAAACAGTGAAAACGCTAAAAATCACCCCTAAATCCTGAAAAATGTATGAGAAAACAGTAGAATCGCTGAAAAAAAATCATCTAAAAAGGTACAAAAATGCTTGTAAAAGTGCTAAAGAGCATTAAAAATACTGCACAATAAGGCAAAATATGAGCAAAAAAAAGTCTAATGAAGTCTAAAATACCTGACTATATAACTCTAAAAACCCACAAAATGACATAAACTCAGTTGAAAAAAAACAACAAAATGTCCGATGAATACCCCACAACTATCTGCCCTAGATTTCTGAACATCCTCCAAATGACATACTATTTCATTAAAAAGCATACTAAACAATAGTGACAGCACTAAAATCATTTTACAAATCCCAGAAAAATGCATATGTAAACACTATAGTCGCTGAAAAAAAATGTGTACTAAAATGCTTACAAAAGCGGCAAACATCAATAGCAAACACGGGAAAATAATGTAAAACATGCACAAAAACTATTGAAAAGTGGGCAAAATACTAGGTTTAGAGCCCTAAGACCCCCCAAAATGACGTGAAAGCAGTTGAAGCGAGCTAAAATGTGTGATGAGTACCCTGAAACTGCTGACCTAGAGACCTAAACTCCCTCACAACAGCATGAAATGGCATCAAAAGCATTCGAAACAGCTGTCTTAGCACTCAGAAAACCTACAAAGAGCTTGTAAAAGTTCTGCACACATTCAAAAAGCACAGCCAAACACTGCAAAATAATAAAACAAAGCACTTCAAACGGCACCCCGCATCGTTAAAAAAATGTTAGAATTCCGAAAGAAAACAAAAATAAATGTAAAACAAAGCAGTCAAACTTGAAATGGACCGCAAAGGTCTGAAAAATGCATCTAATACTCTGAGTTTAGGTTAGGATCTCCCTCCGTCAAGTATGAGATCCTTGAATTTCCTATCTCTACCATGTATGCGCATTAGCCCCAGCCCTGAGCTCTCGCTTGAGACTCCCTCCTTCTTGAATTCCCTATATTTCCCATATATACGCATTAGCTGCTGAACTAGTTCTATCCTGATTCAACTACTAGCGACATACACTATTTAATAGCGAGAGGGCTGACATTGCAGACGTTACCAGTTAAAAAAAAAAAGATGTTCTGCGCACGGCGATAGCACGTTCAAATAAACAGCGCAAAACCACCAATGTAAGGCTAACATTGAATATAGCTAATGTAGAAGTAGAGGTTATTTTTCTGACTATTCTTCATTTAGTAGTTGATATATTATTAGGTAACGATTTCTCAACAGCCATAAAGGTGAAAAAAGATTATCAAAAGGGACAATTAGTATTGCCAACAGCTGATAACAAAGTAATTGAACGTTTTACGTGAGTAGAAACGAGCCGTGAACTTTTGTTAACAGCCGGGGACTTGAGTTACAGGATGAAACGTATTTCTTTATAGAATATGTGCGAATGAACGAAAAGGATGAAATTGTGAAATTTTGTGTAGAAGATAATGATAGTTTACAACGGCAGTCTGATTTGCATTATAGTGAAATAAGTGAGACTGAGGGAGTCGAAAATAATGAAACCATTAGATATGACAGTTTGACAGTGAGACAAGAACTGAAACTTTTAGTGCAGGTAAATAAACAAAGCTCACAGCTAGTCGAGGACAATGAGTTTGAGATGCTTCGAAACAAAAGGTAAAGCACACAGCGCGCATGGATTGAACAGATAGAACAGAATGGAGAACTTAAGTTTAGGTCCAGGTAGAATCACGAAACAGCTGGGTGACCATATTTACTAGACAGAATGTATAATGTGAAACAAATGTATGAGGAGATACAACATGATGTAATGACACCTTTCAAAGATTTAAAAGAATAAGGATATGAATCAATATTGACAATAGAATTTGTTAAATTTGAATTTATACGAAATATTTTTCTTTAATGTGTCAGGATTTACTTTTATTTTAATGGAATGAGGAACAATATTAGAACGCATGCAACTATTAAAAAGAACACACCATGTACAGGCATAAATAACAGGGGTCATAACAATCAATTAGTAAATCATTTGTAAATAGGTTAGTTTATACGCAGCACCGTAACCAATATTTAATAAAACAAAAGTCATATATATATATTTTACATTAAGCTATTGTAGGTAACAAGAAAGTGAGCACTTTTACGTACTGAAGGTGAAAGATGTTGCGTGTAAAGGCGTACTAGTGCAAAAAGATAGGTAAACAACCAATAACGTCCTATTCTGAACATATCTTAGGGAACATGCAAAGCGAGAGACAGATTACATAATGTTTAAAAATAGTAAAATTGTAAAAAGAAAACATATTTAAGTATGATGTGTATGTTTGTTAGAAAGTAATAGCTATAGATTGTATATAGCTGTGAAAACATTATTGTATTATTGTATTAATAAATACAGGATGTTTCAGAATTCGACCGAGAAATGTGAAGGAATAGGAAGAATCATAAACAAACATTTTGAGATAGGGCACTTATGGTTCGTGAGCTCAAAGTTTGAAGGTATGTGTAATTTCTGATACTGAATGTTTGTCAGAAATACTCCGAATTTAAACGACGCAAGCCTCCGATACCCGTGTGAAATGTTCATTTGTATTTCCATAATGAAGAAAATTTGAAGTCACAGTCCGTGGCTATTAACTTTTAATGATATGGGCATTAATAATTTTCTAAAAATTTCTTGTTTGTAAAGCCACTGATAAAAGCGTAAAACATGTATGATATGTGCAAGTTGATGTGAATGTTTGGCGAGTCCTGCAGGAACCTATATCATCGAAAATGTAGGCCTTAGAGCCTGCGGACTTCCCTCTCCGGTTAGTTTTGACACTGGGCATTGGATCATCGTGGAGAAATCCAAATATTCTGTCCACGGTGCTTTTCACTTACGAAGCCGTTTTAACCAAGGACGGGCATATTCTAAACCATAGGAACAGCCATTTAAGGCGCTACAAAAATCAACCTGCCCTTAAGGAGATATATAGTCTGCACAGGTTTGGTGTGAACATGTGGGCTGGCATAGTCGGTAGTTATTTAAGTGGGTCATATCTTCCACCTCTACAGTTAAATGGGCATTTGTACCTTCAATTTTAATGAATGTACTTCCGGTATTCCTGGTAGGCGCCCATTCGGACGTTCGCCATAAAATGTGGTTCCAACACGATGGAGCTCCTTCCCATTTTGATAGGTTCGTGCTACAGCATATAGAGAACGTTTTTCCTGGCAGATGGATTGGAAAAACCCGTCCAGTGACCTGACCTGCCCGCTCACTTGATAACACTGCCATACATTTATTTTATGGACACACCTCAAGAGTCTAGTATACAAGTCACCAGTTCGCTCTGATGAAGAATTATTGGCGAGGATATTGGTTGCCTCTGGGGAGATCCGTGGCACAGTAGGAGGTTTTGAAAGGGTACAGAACTCATTCATCCGCCTATGTAATCTCTGCTGAGATGCTAGCTGTCGGCATATCAACAAGTTCTGTAATGTTTTCAAAACTTCAACAAAACGCTGAAAACAATGACACATCTTGTTGCTTCATCATAGTTCATGGACATAGCTTTTCTTCGCGCCATTTGTTTTCGTTTACATACAATGAAGAAGCGTGCAATTTGTTTGAGTTATTATGTATTTTTTACATTTCTAATATTTTTGCTACACCTAAAATCAAAGTATTTCTTCATTTCTTTTACAAGGAATAGTCTATAAATGTGCATCCTGGCGCACATTTGAAAAATTATTACAGCAATTAATTTGCATTATAAAATCATATTCATAATTAAATAATATGCACAATTAATTGATTTGCATATCAAACATTTTCCATATACCTTTTTGAATAATATTTAGAGCAATTTATTTGCATATCGGACAGCTATCAATCATTGATGCATATTAATGAGCCCGCGGATCGCACCCCCGCGGGCCACACACCCTCGCGAAAAAAATCGGCAATTATTGGGAGGGGACTTTGAGGGGTCATTTCCAATTGATAATTAATGAGGATTCTAATTATGTAATGCGATTTTACCTATTATTTCAAAATACAAACCTTATACATTACCCCGTTTGAATATTTGCTATAATTAATTCAATGCTGAATGAATTGGCATTACAAGTATACGATCACAAGATAGCATCAACTTTACCTGTTTGGACATGTTAGAGGTCACATGACACCATAGACATGCAAGCGCAATGTAACTCTACACCCCCCTCCTTCCTTTCGACCTACAATTGAGATCCAAGGAATACTTATAAACAAGTAGCATAAATCATCACGCCCCTCCTGCAGCCGCCATTGATAACAATCAGAATTTAAAGAATAACAGCTTTCCAATTCCAACCAGCTCTTTAGAAAGCCTTTGAAATTAACAATTTAGAGCACAGCCATATTCTTTACCTTTCTATTACATCTACGTCAATGCCAAACTAGAGCCTGCAGCCGTTGCCGATTCAAGCGTGCGAATGCACCTGCCTCCCCACACCGCTAAATCAAGATAGGATGCCAACCCCACCTTTCCGCTCTTAAGGAAAAAAGCAGCTTTAGCCATGTACCTATGTAAGCAACACATCAGCACAAGAGCCAACATTAAACTTTGTCTACTTTTAAAGGTTTTTGCATTTGAGGGTATGGACGACTGTGCAGCGACTGCGGAGAAGCACACCATTACGCCTACTTCCACACTGAATCGTGCAATAGGCTAATGACACTATTGTGTGCGTTAATCCATCGCATCACGATCAACTGTCTTCGTGACATGTTTTCACAGAAAAAAACGTTAATGGCGTGTTATTTATGGACGCTCTTTAAGTACTGTGGTTCTCAGCATCCCATTCTAAATTGGGCGGAAATACCGCATAATTTTGCTCAGAGTCCTCTCTATCAGGCTTGAGGTTCTTTAAGGTGCCATAAAACTAAACTGCGCTATCTACGAAAGGAAGCTTAAGAAGGTATAGCATATTTTTTTTAAAATTCTCACAAAAAGATCCATTAATAATAACTAAATGAAAACAATTATTTTTTTCAGAGAACCTCTCACACCAGAATTTTATGGAGAGGATACTGATGAAATGGATGTCTTCAGCACCATATATGATACTCAGCACCATTCGGACTTCTGCAATGGACCCACTCATATGATGTTATGTTCAAACCCTTCAGAACATGACAGAATAACGTCATATTATATATGCAATATCGACTGTAGTGTGTATTGTCGAAGGCAGATGAAACAAAAGTAAATGCAGCGTGAAAATATGGCAGCAGAACATGCTGATTCACCTTTAGTAGGAAACTAAATATATTTTTTCATGCTTTCAGAATTCGGGACATAAGTCCACTACCTCCGGAATATCTAGATCCTAAAAAGACTGATGTGGCTGATATGGACGTCTGCGTGGCACGATTGCATTATACATATTGATGCCAATGCAGACAAAGGTCATGATAATCAATTAGCCGAGAATGCTCCAAGGTGCGTAGAACATTGTATAACCATCACAATGAATTAATTAAAGAAGTCAGGAATACGTTGAGAACGACATTAAACATGCTATTCTACATGAATGTATATGCATTATTTCTAACGACAACAATTGTAATGTTTCAGAACCACACAGAAAACACGCCAGCACTAAAAGCAGAAGAACACCCTTGCAAATCATCTCAGGAAACTCAGAGCACTTGAAGCTCGAACGCTGGTTATTGCGGAGCAACAGTCTAGTCCAGAGAACGATGGAGACTGCATTAATACATTGAAACGGGTTCCAAGACGTCTCAATTTCTACAGTGCACATGGCGAGTGTAGGATTTTATTACGGCATATCAGTGCTTTTCATCAAAAGTGACAATGATAAATGATGTATATGACTCTGCTAGACTGGGAGATACTTTAAAAAAGCCTCCCAGAAGTTGACAAAGTTACCAAAGTACAAAAGTGCGCATTTCGAGAATACAGTGCCAATATTGCGTTCTCATATATTAGTATTGCAACTATGGAAAATGAGTGAATTAGCTTTTCAATACATCTCTAAATAATGGTAAGGTATTTTTAATCAACGAAGATATAAATGAATGTCCATTTGTTAAAAGGGTAAATGTCACATTTTTTTTTTTTTTTTTTTACTTTTTCACTGATTATTAAACTACATGGGTTGATACACCATTCTATGTTGAAAGGCCAGTATTATCATACCTGTAAAAACCTTAAAAATGCTACTATTTTAATCATTATTTGTTAAAAGGACTGATGTCCTGGACTTGTGCCTTTTTAACACGTTTCTAGTACGGTTGAGTTAGCAATACATGCCATCAATATTAAACTAATCGTTGTGCTTGGAGGGAATTGCAATGTTGTGGATTGTAAGTCTTGGAAGACACCATTAGTAATCATGACTTCTTCAGATGAAGGTGAATGTCCTCGTAGAGGAAAAGGAAAAGCCAATCCTCAAACTTATAAGAGAAGAAGTAAGAAGTTCTATGCTGCATTCAAAGAAGAATTCCTGGATGAACAAACAGGGCTCAATAAGGATGTACTTTCCTTGTCATTCGATTACATAATGAACATTTCACTTCCAAAAGTTCATACCCAAGAATGTTTTATCTGAGGCAGCTAACTGTTAACGTATTCTGCATTCATTATATAAAGAAAAACAGAGCTGTGTGTTATTTGTATCACGGTGGACCAGCTAGGAAAGGTCCCAACGAAGTGTTTTCTTTTTTGTGAGATTATTTACAGAATTATGTACCTGCTCATATTGAAGAAATCCATTTGTTCAGCGACAATTGTGCAGGACAAAATAAAAATCTTTCGCCTTCCAGCCTCCTAGCACTAACTGACACAAAAAGATTTAAAAAGATCCAGCCCTTCTTTTTTATAAGGGGGCGCAGTTTCCTCCCTTGTGATCGTGATTTTAGTATTATGAAGAGAAAGTTAAGGAGAACTGATAGAATTTCAATTAAGAGACCCGATTATTGGAAGTAGCACCATAAAAATTTTTATAGTGAAAGAAGTAGATAGTTCCACTGAAATTTTTAATTACAAAGATTGGTGGACCCAGTTATACAAGAGATCAGCTGTCTCCATCGAAAGTTCACCAAAACCAAGAGATGAGAGAATTCAGTTTGGTATCACTTCGTATATGGCTCAAGTAATCTGGTTATGTATTGGCAATGCCAGTAAATAACAGTCCAGTGAAACATACATTCAATCTTAGCCTAAGAACCAATGTTGAACTACCAAAAATATAAGCTATCCTACTGGAAAGCTATCCTTAAAAAAGAAAGAAAAATGGAGGGCGTTCGTAAGATTGTCCTGTATGTTGATGACAGTCAGGAATTTTATATGGACATTCTTCAGAGACCCGTTCTCATCAACGTAGAGGAAAATGCTACAGAACGTCTTGCTGTAAATTATGGGAATTAAGGAAATAGTACATTTGTTATGGATCTCTTTTAACTCATAATCTTTAAGTAAGAATATTTATTTGTTGGTGTATAGATAATATAACAATAAATAAAATGAGAAATTTCTTTGATTTGCAATATTTTCCAACATTTGTTAAAGGGGCAGATGTCCGGCGTTTTAAAATGACAATAAAATTTAAAATGGTTGAATTTATGAGATTTTAAGTCACTGGCCAATGTCAGAAAAATGAATTCTTTATTTTGAGTTAGAAAATAAAACGTAAACTCGTAACATATTCATAGAAAGAAGTTTTCTGTTAATACCGAAAAGTTTAGTCAATTGTACATCTGCCTTTTCAACAAGTGGCCATTCAAATGGTCTAAAAATAACCTGTTTATTTATAGAGGCGAATTCACGCAGTTTTTCTAGAGAAAATAGTGAACTCTATGCAGGAACAACGAAATTGAGAAGGAATGTACTGGAAACATTCAAAAAACAAAAAGACATGAAAATACACCTTCATAATTGTTTTTATTTCACAAGGGAGAACCTTACAAAACCTCCACATCCAATTCCTAATAACTTTACCACTAAATCAGAGATTGCAGGACATGTGTTAAGGGCTTGTAGGTAAATACCTAATCATGAATAATCAGGCAATATAAAGACGTCTGATGGGGATATTAGCACTCGCTTGAATTTCGAGTCTAATATTTAAAGCTCCTTCGACTGTCTCCCCTAGTTGTTGAGAGCAGTGAACTATGAATAACGGAGCTTATGTTAGAAAATCTTTTCTCTGCAATAAGGGGTAATTCTGTTGATTGTAATGCGAACACTGAAACCTATAGTACATTTCATACAAAGAAGCGAATCTAGAATTACCAAGGTCCAGATTCATGTCATGACAAGGATAACATTCGCTATTGAAATAAAGTCTCAGATTAGTTATATTACAATGATCAAACTGGGAGCAATTTTTTTTTGATTCGTTTATTCTGGGTGTTTTAGCTTCTATTATAATAAATCCAGGCTTCTCAGGCTTGGATGTTGTCGCAACTTTCCATGTAAATGATTTTATTTGAGGAACACCAGGTTGAGAATGAAGATCCATTGTTCGAAAAGCGATGTGTAAGGTTGTATCAGGTTTAACTATCTTCAGAAATTCCACTTTTTCACTATCAGAAAGTCGCATTATAGGAATTCTCCATTCGATGCGTGTTAGTTTACAAATGCATTTTCTGCTCCATAGGAGCTACAATACAGTTTCTAGAGCCCTTGCTTTGAATCAGTACAAGCTCAAACTTATTATTCAGGATTATTTCCATGTGATCATCAGCGAATCCCAAGAGCAACGATTGCAGAACTATAGCATTGAACATTCCGCTTAGATGGTGCACAATGTCAACATCATTCCCAAGGTAAGCGCATCCAGAATTTAGCAATCGTCTTGATTCCATGGAGATGAGAGCTGCATGGTTGAACCTCGTTGTTGAGATAATAGGATTTCGGGTCTATCTATGGTCGAACCATTCATATCCAGTCGAATTTCTTCAAACATGAATGCAATACCATTATTGCTATGTTTTGCAGTAGTAACACTTCCATCAGCTTTAGCAGTGGTCCTTCAATGTAGAGAAAACTCTTGCTAGCCAATGTCAGCACAGCAAGGGATCCTGATCTCTTCATTAGCACCAAGAGCCGATGAATTATATGGTAGAAACACATGCTCCTCTTCTTTGGTAATCTTGTCGTCAGACATTGGCGCCTCTGCCACATTGAAGCTATCCATTATAAGATTCTATATCCCAATGCTTCGAGGAACTTGCGATTGCTCGATGTTAACAATCTGATGGTTGTAGGCGGAATAAGTTGTGTACGATGAATTTCACGCTTATTATATATTTGATGACGCTTAAAATAGATTCCCATTTCGTCGGCGATTAAGCCTTATGCTCATATCCTCGTTCCTATAGTTGATGAGGTTTCCGTCTTGATCGATGACTTAAAGAGTGATTTAATCAATAAAGTTAGAATTGATGATTGACCGGTATATCGAATTTGATGGCTCTTGAGAAATATAATATCCAGGTGCAAGAGAAGGAAAGAACTCGTATATCGTGTGTCAGCTCCTACCATTAATGAAGGAGCCTGTTGCAATACTGCACTCCACTCGAATGATGCTGACCTTAAATATGTTTACGAGGAAACTGGATTGAACCATCTGTTCAGGCGGAATATCAGTAGTATTTGAAAAACCTAAAAGCGAACCAATAGAATGCTCTTCTGAGAAATCCATTGTGCCTCCATGGTATTATTATCCGGTCTAATAAAGAAGATACCACTTTCCAATCCTAGTTTAATCTTCAGGAATGTATTAATATCAGCAATCTCATATGTTCCAGAAGCAATTTCGATTACCTTTAGCTCATCATTTAAAATGCAGTGAAAACGATGATTACTATCTTCAACGTTTGGAATGGAATAGAATGTGTGAAAGTTCAAAACGGCAATGTCATAATATTCTTCACGAACGAGCTGCAGAGCAGGATTTAGATATGTGGTGAGCACTGAATCGGTGCCTCTAGCAGAAATATTATAGCTCACTGCGAAAGAAATTGCTAGCACAGGTATCCGCAGATGACTGAGCTAAAATCCAGCGACCTATTCCAATTATACGTTATCTTAACTCCACTAAGGTATCTCTCTATCTTTTTGGAGCCTCCAGAATGCCGAAACTATCAAAATAAAGTGCTGTCTTTCAAACCTTTTTACAGCAACCCAATGAGTGCCCTCATTATGACTTGAATCCAAATTCACAATAATCCCCTCATTGAAATGGGTGTTTGAAGGAAGATTGTCTATAATATAGACACCTCTAAAACAAGGGATCATCAAGCATTTAGGATATATATCTATATCAATGTTGCTCAAGGCTTTTTCGGGTACAAGTATAACCCTCTGCCCGAATTTTTTTTTACTCATTCTTGCTTATCTTGCGATTCTTCCTCTTTCCTGACTTTAGACCGTTTCCTCTAATATCATTATTGCTTTTTAAGCTTCTGGAAATTTTAGAAGTGATAGCCATAGGCTGTATTGTCAATAAACTTTCTCTCCTCTTTTTCTTGGGAAGACCTTTTCCTTTTGCTTCCACAGCTTTGTTATGTCTTGACCTTTCTGCAGTTTGATGGTCTGCGGCTTTTTTTTTTATTCACTGCAGATGCATTTTGGACTGCACCTCCTGCAGCATCTCTCAGTGCAACAATAATAGGTTTCAGCGGTAAAAATCCACCATGATTTTTCTTATAGCCAGCACCAAATGGAACTTTTCCATTCATAATGCTAGTTACAAGTCTTGCAGCTAGCTGTTCTCCTATGCTCGAATCAGATGATTGACCTCAGCTACAAGCCTTCACCGCCAATATCTTATCTTCAATATTTCTTGAAGCGGCGTCTTTGTGCTCAGCGCAGGCTATATCGTGAAGTTTGCGGGCTTCACCTAAGGGATTAAAGTCTGGATCTCCTCGCTTTATAGGTTTTTCAAATGTTGCTCCAGGACCACAATATCTATAACCAAGTAAATGAGCTTCAAATGGAAGCAAATTAATGAGTTTGTTAATTATACCAGATTCTTTTGATCTCAGCACTTCTAGCTCTCATTGCATACTAATCTTATTTCCCATTGACACATATTTTTATACACGAGGATCTATAGCGGAATTAATATCAGAGGGGGAAGTGGTATATATTCATTAACTATTCCATTTATAGTTTAGTTCATATGTGGAGCTTATCAAGCAAGAGTGCTCACTACAGATACAAGTTCTAGATTTTGAAAGAAATCTAAGATTTGATTGTCACGGAAAGTATTTCCATTCAACGTTAGAGCTCTTATTTTAGGAAGTTCTAGTGGAGGTAGGATGAATGTATTACTCAATATACTTCTATACGAGAATGGTCTGCGTTTTAAAAACTTGCACATCTATTCAGTCTCTCTCCCAGCCAAAGTATCAATATCTGATTAAACTACTGCACCTATAGCAACGTTAAGTCTGCTGCCGTGGAACGGCTAATAAGAACAAGGAAGAATATGCTGTTTCGGGAATTCTTAGCTGAAGGATGATACAAGTGGCTAGATCTTCTACCACGAATCACCTCAATGTACAACAATTCTTACCATTCAACTATACGAATGAAGCCTAAGGAAGTGAAGGATAACAACCTTCTTGTATCAGTATACAACTATGACCATCATCGAAGAGAGAAGAGGAGTGCAAAAAAGTTTAAAGTTGGTGACTATGTGAGGATATCCAAACATAAAGGACATTTTGAGAAGGGAAATGAAGCTAATTGGAATATTGAAATATTCAAAGTTGACGCAGTTAAAATAACCAACCCCACTACATACATTCTAAAAGATAATGATGGAGGGCAGATTAAAGGCGCTTTCTATGGGCACGAACTTAAATCAGCACTTACTCCCAGCACATACCTAATTGAGAAAGTCTTGCGCAGACAAAAAATAGGCTTCTTTTAAAGTGGTACGGGTTCCCTAAACCTCAGTGGATTGACAGGAAAAATATATTGTAGGAACAATTGCAATAAATAAACATTTGGCTTTCATCTAAAGTGTTTTTGTTGTCAAAATATCCTTTCTTAGCTTTTTCCTTAACATTTTGTTTACAAATTTATAATTCATTAAAACATTTAATGGTTCATAAGTTAGAAAAATAAAAAACATATACACAAAATCCCTATGCAAATTATAATTAAAATTTAGGCTTTGAATGTATGTATATATATATAAAATTATGCAGTATTTGAACAAATATACAAGAATAAATTAAGATATTAATTAATATATACAGATCTATTTACATATATAAAAGACAATGGTGTCAGAGAGAGCATTTTCTTCCAGGTTAAATGTCAACCATAGCCATCGAATAATGACCTCAGGCACTAGTGTAATATGATCCTTCAATCAAGTTCCTTTTGTCGTCTCTTCCACAGAGAGCGACGTTTATCCGCTCTATTGTATGAATTGGATGCTTGTACCTCCGAAATGTAATTTGCTTTACCAAAATGCTTTTTCTAATATCATTTAGACATTCAAAATGGTTAGCAAAATTTAGATTTATTATACCGGTTTTGATTATTCCTTTTGCCTTTTTTACTGTCTTAGACCTGAACCGACTTATTCATACATAAGCATACATCCAAGCTCATCTTGAAATAAACATATCACTTTCTTTTTCTGTGATATTATTCCATATGGATTGTTAACTGCAAAATTTGATGTGTCGAAAAGGTGTGGACACCGCTTCATAAAGTAATAGATATCTCTTGAAGTTTGTAATATGAAGGAATGGGTAACGATTTAGGACCGGAATAGATTTCTAAATTTGGTTTCATGACTCTGTAGAAAAAATCGTACATTATTAATTTTGAAATGTTCAAAATTGCTGCCCTATGTAGACAGGCTTATTTATGTGAACTTCCTGTCTGCACAACTCTATCACTACAAGGTTTTCCTTAAATATAGTGCTCCTAATGTACGTTGGTCTGGCAGTCCGTTTCCCGACCTGCCTCCAAGACGATACAATTCGCATGTCTGTATATTTGCTCATATTTTCAATGAATTTACCATATACAGAGTTCTTCATTTTTCCCATCAATTTTGTCAAAATTTGGACGTCTCCTTTGCACGTCTTTTTGAATTCACATTAATATACGTCTTCAGCCAGTCCGACTGATCATATGCCACTACAAGATGTTTTTTTTTTTTTTTTTGCAATTTGAGCCCTAAATCAATACACTGCTGGAGGTTTCTGTAGTGCAAGGTGTACCGTTCTTTATTGTCCAAAGTCGCCAGCAGTATCTTGTATTGAACATGTGGTGGTATTTGACTTTATATACAGAGAGTAAGCTCGTTGTGCTCGTCTTGTATACGACTAGGATATTCCAAATCAACTTTGAGCACATATCCAGTGGGTGTATCAGAAGCTGCAGAGGCGAAATCAATTAAACTGTTTTCATCTTTGGTCAACTATCGTAGGTTTCCCTTAGGAAGGTAATTACTCATTGAATTTCCATATATATTACTCATATCCCAATACATGCTTTTCCTCAGGCTTTTCGCCTGGTATATATTTATTTGGAGCTTTTATGTATCTCTTTGATACACTAAGCATTCCGCCTTTGATTGGTCCCTCAAAAAATTACAATATTTGTTGGTTAGAAATGAGGTCAATCTTTAACATCGTCATCTTAAGTATGGCATAGAAGGCAAGACCTGGTAATATATAATACCAGCACGGATCTAAATTGCATACTTCCAGAGAGAGGTCCGTAAACTTCTCAATGATATCAACTAGCAATAATGTGTATGTTTTCAGATGCAGATCAATGTATTGTTCTGGATTGTTAAATGTGAATGTTTTCCAAGCATTTTGGGCATGCTGGTTCTCCTCTTGAGATATACCAGCCAACCGCTGAATGTCAAGTAATGGAAGTTCTTCTAGTTTCTCTTCAATATCAACATATGAGTAGAGAAATATCCTTTTTGCTCTCATGAGCTCTTGCTGTTCAGGGTCTTTACACTCTGCATTTGTTATTCGGAAGTCATCCTTTTCAAGCATATTGACTAGGCTAGATAGTCTATCGTCTAGGAACCTAAAGCTATCTAGAAATCTGAAATCTATGGTGCTGTATCGCTTTGAAAACGATATATACGGCTCTGAATTGCTTGTGATACATGAAATTGGATAATCATTGTATACCAGGTGCTCTATTAAAAATGGCTGTCATAATTGCTCCGGCAATGAAAAAAGGTTGCTATGAAATTCAGTATCTTTCTATTCAAACTGCAGACAGAATGAACGGCTCCAATGAACGCCCCTGTTAAATGATCGTGATCCCTTACTTACAAATCATGTTCCTCAAACCCCTTCCTACATATGTGACAGTGAAGAGCGCTATGAAAATCAGCCCAAACCTGAGATGTCAACTTCATTCCCCCTATCTTGCTGTAATCCGACATTACCATATCGGCTATCTCTTTAAACGCGATAAAGAAATGTTTAATAGTATCAGGAGCTCTAAAGGGCATAAATTTAGATACCGTATTCTTATGACCACATACTAACTTGAACGATATTGACATGGCATTGTGATGCTGTATAGCTCGGGTCCAGCTCTCATTTCTCCAGGGCTCACACAGGTAGACCTTTGCTAGCGCACTCTGAATGACAGCGTAAATTACAAGGCTTTGTACCGTTTGAATAGGATGTAAACCGAATGTCATCGTCTTTTGTAGACATCTTTGGAATTTGCGCTAGGGAAGATCACAGCTGGTGTTTTTTTATACATTTCTTCTATTTTAAAAATGTCTCATGCAGGTTTCGCAGATCCAGTGTTTGTTATGATTCTTCATGAACTGTGCTCGTGTAAGTTTTTGTATAGTCTTTATGAGGCAATAGTGCGATTTTCCTCCTTCTGAGATTAATAGCAAATTAACATGAAATGCAGGCTTTGTTTGTGGCTGTTATAGTGGGATTACAAAGTTGTCGTCATCTACGCTGAATGCAGCGACCGAAGTTCCTGTGCTTTGTTTTTCATACTGATTTACCTGTTGTAGGCCGACAGATTATTCAATGCCTGTATAATTGAATTCGTTGAATAATAGACGTTTAGGGTATTTGCTTATCCTTTGTGCATTCTCCTTTACAGCATATCCTGCAGCCAGCATGCACCAAGCAAAGCAGTATTCATCGCCACTATGAATGTTTATAACAACCCTTTTATTGCTAATTACAGCAGGAAGCTCTATGTAGAGTGACGCCTTGAGAGGTGTATAATAGCTTGCACTATTAACTAGGCAGTTTACAGACAGAAAAGATTTTGAACTGGCTTATCCTTGGAAATTTGAAATGTTTACAAGCACTTCATTCGCAATAGTGGAGAAAAACAAATCTAAATCGGATGATTGTAGTCCCAGTTTAGTAGCACTATTAAAATGGGCATTCTTAATATGCTCAGAATAAAGGAGCTTCCATAATGCACGTAAGTTGTTAAGAGCAAAATATTTTAAATCCCAATTGATTTCTGTCAACTATTGCGCTCATGTTATTTATAGCTAGAGGCCTGCATCTCTCTAGGAATTCCTGGGGTTATGTGATTTTATATATATATATATATTTCGAGGTAGTAGCGCTGTCACAGAACCATCGTATATCTATGCAGCAATATCTGCGCTCCACATCTCGTCCCCGAAGACTCCTCCCAAAGGGCGCCCTCGATGTTTTTAGAAAGAGGGAATCTAGTTGCTCCCTCCTCAGCCCCTGGGATTGCCTGCAGTCCTCTTCTGATAGAAAGATCTAGTGACTCCTGGGCTTCATCAGGGGTCCTGCATGTTACCAGAACAAGAGGGAAAGCAGGGGTGTTATGACCTCTCTTTGACAAGTCAAGCGTTTTCTGTAATATATACTACAAGAATCAGGTTTGAACCATCTTTAAGGAGATGCATTACACATGGCTTATACTTTTTTTTTGTGAAATAAAGATTGGATATCTGACCGGTTAAAGGAAGAAGCGAGTCATGCAGTAGAATGCAGCCACAGTCAGCATAAGCATGTACAGCTTGAGTAGCCTCTACAGCTCTTCCCCGACGATCTCATTGGTGTATTCTTTTGTTCACCTAATGATTCATTGTTTCTGAAAGTTTAAAAATATCATAATAATAAGATTTTTGTACTTTTTCGAAAGCATGTTTATATTTTTATAAGACATCAAATGATCATCTGGTAGCTTGTATGTGTGGATGTGTGTATGCGTGTGCGTGCACATGAACATGAGAAAGTGTGCGTGTGTGTATGAGCTCGCGTGTTTGTATGCGTGTGCGTGCGTGTATACGAGTGTGTGCAAGAGAATATATGAATGTGTGTACATGTATATATATGCATGTGTTTATGCGTGTACGTGCATACGTATATGTGTGCGTGGATACGTATGCATTCATGTGTGTATACGTGTGCGTGCATACGTATGCATATGTGTATGCATGTGTGGGTGCACATGCATGTATCCATGTGCATGTATGTCTGTAAACGAGTGTGTGCATGAGAGTGTATATGTGTATGCATGCATGCGTGTGTGCATGTAAATGTGTGTGTTTGCTTGTGTGCGTATGCGTGTTTGTATATGAGTGTCCGAATGTGTGTATACATATATTGTGTGCAGGTGTGCAAGTGTGAATGTGTGTAAGTGTGTGTGCTAGTGGCTATGTGCAATTGTGTATGGACGTGTGGGGTGGGTTTGTGTGTAAGTGTGTGCGAGCGAGTTTGTTGAAATGTCTCTTTCAGGAAAATGTTTTTACTAGATTTCCTTTAAGATAATCTTAATAAACCACAAATGCAGTGAAAATGTACTGCGTTTTATGCTATATAAAGGTGTTGCTAGTAAAAGTTAGCGTATGCACAGCATAAATATATTAAGTGTCTTATATTCAGATATGTTACTGTGTGTGTGTATGTGTGTGTGCCCACTCTCATTTGCATTCGCGTGTATATATGTGTGTATGGTTTTTGCAGTTTGCACCTATGAGCGCTGATATATATGCATACGTGTGAATTATTTTGTTCAAGCATCTTTCTCAGAGGAAAACTGATTTGTTTAAATTTCAATTGTGATAAACTTAAAAAGCAATGAAAACATAATTTATTTTATGCTAAAGTCACTGTAAATGATATTAATCTAAAAAAGCAAAAAAAAAAAAAAAAAAAAAACTGTGCTTTATATTTTAAAGTAAGAATCTTACCTTGAATAAAGCTGAAATGTATAGCCCCTTGCTAAGTGAGGCTAATGCGATTTTTTGAAACTTTTGGCTACTGCTTCAAACAAGCGACTGCTGCTAGCACGATTTTTTCGTCAGTATTTAAACCTGACGATGGCCTGAGGCGCTTTATTAACGACTTTTCTTAGTGGAACCTGCTGGTTCTTGAAATGACATTGTGCAATTCGTTAAGAGTTTTCTCAAGAGTACGTATGCATTTATTTTGTTCTGTCAGTACACAAATAATTTCGCTTTTAACATATTATCGTAAGCCATCTCAAATAATTTATGAGGGAAGGGGTTTGTAAGGATAAGAAAGAATAGATTCGAAGGCAGTCTTCTCAAGAATGCAGTCAATTTTACTCTTTAGACAGCTCGTATAAATTTTTAATGAGAATTTCGTATTTCACATTCCTCTGTCGGATGACCTGAGGCGTTTTAATGACGGATTTTCTTAGTGGAACCTGCTGATTCTCACATCATCATTTTGTGATTCGTTTGGAGTTTTTTCACCAGTAGGTATTCATTTATCTTATTTTGTCACTTCACAAATGATTTCGCTTCTAACATATTATCGTACGCCATCTCAAGTATTTGTGAGTGTGTGAGGGGGGCGGGGTGGTACCATTTTATTTCGTTCTTGTGTAGATAAAAGGAGAATATATTCTAAGATATTTCTCTCACGAACTGATTCGTCCCTTTTTTCCCTCCTAAAGGCAGCTAGTGTTAGGTTATGGGAGTGCTTGCTTTTAGCCTATAAGGGTCTCAAATGGCTTGTGTGGGCCGCTGCATTTCGGTTCTGAATAGTTAATAATAACGGTTGATTTCGCTCGAAATTCCCCGCTTGCATTTTTGTCCAGAGAGACTGCAAAGGAGGGTTTTCTTTCGTTATAATGAATGCCGCCCGAAATGAGAAGTTCTAATTGTAGGGGGAGAAAGTGCTCTATACTCACCTGGCTGGGCTGAGGGTCGTCTCGCTTGTGAGCGCACCCCTACACCTAGCTGAGTAGGCTGAGGTTCGTCTCGTTTGTGGCGTACCCCTACACCTACCTGGGCGAGGTTGAGGGTCGTCTCGGTTTAAGCCTGGTAAGAAGTTGTTTTTGTGGTATTTGTTCATTTTAACCGTAGTATAAATTCGAATGTTGCTGAGACATTTTGAGGTTCAGGTGCCTCTTGCTGCCTTAGTAGCCTTTATATTATATGAATTCAAGGACTTTCTGTGTGAATGTGTGTATATGTGTGTGTGTGCTTCTTAGGAGAGTAGCGTGTTCGTTCCAGTGATAAGCATATATTTTTTCGGAATGAATACACATGTGAATATGTATTTTTCTGTGTGCGTATCTGTGCACGTATGTTCTGATGACCAGGGTTCGATTCCCGCTGATGTGATGTTTGTTCATTGTAGCGCTATTGCAATGTATTTGAAATCATACTTTTTTATATTTGAATGCTCGTATGTGTCTGTGTGTATGTGTATGTATGTACTGATGATCAGGTTCGGTTTCCGCTGGTGCGATATTTGTTCATCGTAACGCTATTGCATTTCATTTGAATTTAGTCATTCTGATGACTCACGGCCATTTCACTCTCAAATAATTGGATGAATGCACACCCCAACAAGTCCCTTTTTCGAGGTTATACTCTGCTCTGCAATGAAATAAAATAAACAAATAACGTAAATAAATAATTCCTGTTTTCCTTTTTCCCCTGAGTGATATACTTCCTTTATTATTTAAAAGTTACATTTATTCACTTAAGAACCATATGTTCGAAGATCTGTTCTGCTTTTATTATTCATCATTTTGTGATTTCGGCAAATTTTAAGCGTGTTTCGCTAAATAAAACGCTGAAATTTGGTCTTTGTATTACTAAGTGTTGGTATTATATGTTTATAAACATTTTCATGTTCAAGCAGGTAAACCATGATGACATCCTGTAATCGTATACCTTGAAATGCCTTTTCATTTACCATTAAATTAATTATAGTAAATATTCAAATCGGGTAATGTATAAAGTTTTTATTTTGGAGTAATAGGTAAAATCCGTATGCATATATAGTATTCTTATTAAATTTAAATTGGAAATGACTCCTCAAAGTTCCATGTACCTCAATAATTAATGATTTTTTTTCGCAGGGTGCGTGATCCGCGAATGGCGTGGCCCACGGGGAATTGGTCCGCGGGCTCATTAATATGCATCAACGATTGATAAGCTATCAGATATTCAAATAAATTGTTCTAATTATTATTCAATGTTTTATACGGAAATTTTTTGATATGCAAATTAATTAAGTATGCAAATTAAATGCTCTAGATACTATGCAAATGTGCGCTAAGATGCACCTTTATAGACTACTACCATGCCTTCGTTTCCCATTGTTTACCCGTTTAAAATTGGGGAACCTGTTTTTATTATGTAGTCCATTTATATTTGAACCATTCATTCACTTTTGATATGTTTACTAATCTAAAACCAAACGTTGTCATGTTTTCCTTCATCCTACTGTAATTATATTGTTTGTCCTTTCAGAAGAGGGCAATTTATTTTCAACAGTCGTAAAGGTCCATTATGTTTAATTTATTCTTTTAAACATATGCAAGCCTTTCACATTACAGACAAAACTTTAACTTCCGAATAAACTAAAAATCTTGCTTGGTGTGCTTGTAATTTTTGCATTTCATACATCACTAAACCATAACCATATTTTGCAATAAAGGACGGAAAGAAAAAGTAATACCATATACTGTTCATCTTGAGCTTATTGGCAGCATGCCTAGTCTACTCATTGAGTTACGTAGCAACAGCAATCGTGTCCCCCTTGCTTGTCTACTTTAATCGTGAAATGATCTGGCCACCGAATCATTAGTGTGCTACCGCATTTTATATTTGACTTCATTGCAGGGAAGTTGGAACCTGCAGACTATAAATTCCCTTTTACAAAAACATTGATTACTACCCTGCGCTTCCCTTTAAACTTGTGCGGTCGAATTCTAAAACATTCTGTGTGTGTGTGTGTGTGTGTGTGTGTGTGTCCATATATATTATAAAGCCTCAAAAACACACAGACATGCAAACGTTAAATAAAGATTAATGATAATACATTTGCAAATGGGTACACTGATGGAATATCAACTGATATTTGACTTGCAGTTGCCACTCTATCAGTGGACCATATAGAGACAACACGTTTCACATAAAAATTACTTTTTATTGAGGGTAACAACAAAAATAAAGATAGGCGTAATAATGTTAAGCAAAAGCATAAAATAAAACTGCTCCGAAAGACAAGCTTAAAAGCGAAGAGAAGGTACTACGTTAAGAATTTTTCCACCGTTTCCGGCCCATGAGGCAAATTAAGGGAAGTCAGTAGCATTCATCAGCCCCCTGGGAAGAAGACATTTACTGTAACTTATTGTAAAAGATGAAAAGGATACGAAAGAAGCAATGGGAAACGATATATCAATCCATTGTCAAAGCCACAGCCCAGCACGTTCTTGAAGCCAATAGAGGTTGACATTTTGAAAATAATTTATAGTCGAATAGTCTGCCAGTCCAGTTAAGCTGGAAGGTCCGCCATTACACTCCACAGTGGAAATTCGGGAACGTAACACTGAAGTCAGTAACTCTAGTGATGACGGAAATATTGAATTGAGTCAGTAAAATGACATAGTTAGGTATATTTAATAAATTACACAATAAATTAAGATATGTGATGAGACGTAGTTGACACGAAAGGGTAACTGAAAAAAGGCGTTTAGAGCAAAAAATTAAACCAAGCAGTTGCATTGTATATCAGCCCTGGCATCCATTTCACGGAAAATCTGCAATTCTGAGCTAGTCATGACCCAAAACCCATCCTTAAAAACCCCATAGTGTCACCTGTCAGAGTAACTGCTACAATTCTCGCTAGCTATGGGAGAGAGAAGCGATATCAAAGATACAGCTGAACTGACAATCTTCATAAGAGCGGGAAATAATGATCTACAAATCAAAGAGGAATTTTGAAATATTTTGCCTATAAAGGATAGAACTAAGGATGAAGTTATATTTTTGTGTATCGTGGAAACAATTGAAACCTTCAACCTACCGTGACAAAAAATGGCTTCTTCTGCTAGGGATGGTCCCCATGTTTGTGCGGCAACAAGACAGGATTTATAGGAGCTCGTATACATAAAAAACACAAGAAAACTGGGCACACAGAATGACACGGTGCCAGTACATTGCATATTGCACAAACAAAATGTATGTGCTAAGACATCCACCTTAGTTATGTAATGGAGGATGTAGTTCTTTTGTATTCTTGTATATTATTAGATCGAGGAGCCTTGCTCACAGAGAATTTGAAGAACCACTTCATAAGCTGAATAACGAATACGGTGATTTGCCATATTAAGTCGAAATACTGTGGTTAAGTCGCGGTAAACTGTCTTTTCAACCAAAGAAATGAAACTGCTTTGTTTATGGATACCATTGGAAAACCAGCGGCTGAACTTAAAAATAAAAAATAGGTCGGAAATCTGGCCTTCCTCACTGATAACTCGTTAGATCTCAACAATCCAAATACTGCTCTCCATGGAAGGGACATTACTATTGTTTAGTTATTTGGCTCTATAAGAGCTTCTAAGGCTAAGTTATCGCTATGGAATTAGTAGTTCTCAAGCAGGAACGCTATCATTTCCCTAGATTATCATAAACCTTCGATTTAGTGATTGTAAAACAGAGTGTGTGCGGGTGTGTGTTTGAGATACCGGAGGGGATCACACTGCAGTCACCATTAAATTATTGTTCGTTAGAGCTAATGTAGGATGATATGACAGTAATATCGACGGACGTCCGAAACCGGACAGCGGGAACAGACACCTTGGTGAGTCCGTATTATAGGCTAAGCAGTTCTTAATCACGACCCCGGGGGGGGGGTGTTAGGAGCCCCGCACCAGATCTGATCAAACTCTTTGGGTTCTTCCGACGTCTTCCAACGCCATCCTGTCGCCGAAAGACGTATTTCCAGAGCGCATTCATCACCATGGAAGGGCGCCACCACCGCGGTCCTCACCAACACTTACAATCCTGAAAGAGACCGATGACATGAAATGGAGATGAAATGAAAGGATAGGACGTTCGGGAAAATGAAACTTCCATAGCATTTGCTGAAAACCCCTAAAATTTCCATGGGTCAGAGAGCTCCAGAGCGGGAATTGACCTCACGACCTCCTGAATGCCAGTCCGAGACAAAAGGTCGGAGCCTAGTGGCTCGGTGAGTGTGTAACAGTACCTAATAATGAATTTGCTTATGGAGTTTGAACTCAGGTTTTAAGACTTTGCACATATGGAGTTAGAGTACCGGTTATTTGCAACACCCGTCGCATTAGATGTGTATAACATCGCACGGGAATTGCAATTAGAGCTGATCAATTCACAAAATGGCACCGAATTACTCGCCAAGTTGTAACCGAAACAAAGCGTGCATGACTTTTATTTACGTTTTCCTAGAGACAGAATTCCGAAGTTGCAGAATCGTGCAGAATGCATGCTCGGACCACGTATGTATATGAAAACTTATTTTCCAGTAATTATGAAGTTTGTCGGTTCTCAACACAGAAGTCAAATATGTGTTGAAAATCTAAAATCGTGCTTACGACTGACCTGTATCTCCAAAATAGCACCGCATATTAACAAGTTTTGCAGATTAAATGTCTACAAGAATCGCCTCCAAATGACAAAGCGGGAAATTAAAGCTTCATTTGTCATATAGCCTTATGTTCAGTTTTTGTTTGGTTGTATCCTTTACTGTGCCAAAGTACATTGGGAATTTAATATATTAAAAAAACTTGATCAATTTGATACTTTTAGTTACATTATGACTCAATGATTGTAAACATAAACTATTTTGTTAGTCATGTTTCATTTTTCTTTCATGAACTACTATTTTCCATTTCTGTTCTCAAAGAAATCGGACCACATACCCATAAGGAAACTTTGGATACAGTAAACTAACAAACTGTAAATAAAATGATAATTAAAATGTTTGAATAATTACATGCAATGAAATAATAGCTATTTATTTTAAACACTTTCTTTGCCGTTTAAAATTATAGTCAGCATTGTGTTCTTCCATTGCAGTTCCTTAATGGAATTGTGGCCAAGACACATGTATGTGCGTGCTTGTGTGTACCTGCATGTGTGCGTATGTGCATAGCTGCGTGCGTGTGTATCTGTACGTATGTGCAAAGGGCGTGTATGTGTGTGCGTGCGTGGGAGTGTGTATGTTTGGGGTTGGATGGAGGAGTGGATAGATAAAGAAACGGACGTACGGACGGCTATAGGGAAAGAGGGACGGACGGGGTGGGCGGAAAGGACGGAAGGAGGGGAGAGGGAGGGAAGGAGCGAAGAACGGAGGGAGGGTTGGATGGGTGGGTGGGTTGGTGGATGTCGAATGGGTGGATAGATGGATGGATGGATGGGTGGATGGATAGATGAGTGGGGGATTAATGAATGGTTGGATGGTTTTGTTGGGTGGGTGGATCCAGAGATGGGTGGATGGGGAGTGTATAGGTGGTGGGGTGGGAGGGTAGATGGATGGATGGACGGATGGATGGACGGACGGACGTACGGACGCACGCACGTACGTATGCATGCTTTAAAATACACCTCTGCAGCTGCTTTGTTCATTACAGTATTTTTCAGAACATGATGGCCCTGCCCCACTCTTCTTCCAAAGTCGACCTGACTTTAAAGTTTGCTGTTTGAGGGTTTGCTGTTGGAAAACCACCCTCGCTGTTACGAAGTTTTCCATATACTGGTCCCTTAACTGAGGCGCGATGCTCGGCTTGCAAGCAATGTATCCAGGAAACAGATTTTACTACTTTGCCTCTAGGCCCTAGTACAGGTTCATGTTTTGTTTGCTAACGGTTATGGCCTGATGGTAGGGGGGGGGCAGTCCAGTTTGAGGGTCATCATGTTTTAAAGAAAATTATAAGCTAGGTCGGGTAGCGGATAGGGCCAGTCCGCTCTGGAGACATATACTCTATAAGCTAGTTATCTTCAATATAATACAGAAGCTTTAGATTTCCCAGAAACTCTGACATCCCACTATGAAGATAAACAGACTCTTTGAAACCGAGGAGCTCGGATATTGAGCCACTTTAAATCCTTGTATCAAGACACCCAAGATTTTATGAAAAAACGAAATATCTCTCAACATCCTTAGTTTCTCGAGCATTTCTAACATGAGGCTACAGAGGTGTTAGCAATGTGCAATCATCAGCATTCAAAATCCATTCCATGCATCTGTTTATATCAATGGTGTACTCTCAAAACTCTAACCCGGTATGATATTACAAATGCTTCTCTATTCATTCATATAGATATTTGGTTATAATCATCATCCTCTCTTGAAATTGCATCTTAACTTCAATATCAGAAACATTATGTATATTTACAATATATACAGTAACAAAGTAATTATCTGCACATATAACAACAAGGGTATTAACTTGACAATAACATGCTTCACTTATTTCTGAACGCACAACACTTGACCAAACACAGTAGTATATCACGTGAACCCCTCCCAGATACAAAGAATTTGCTCTTAATGCTGCAAGGTCTTTGTTATGGAATACCATCATTTCATTATTTATTACTACTTTAATATGGTGCATTTCACTATGAACATGACTGCTGAAGTAACGTGTTAATGCTTCAGTGCAGAACTATTAATCAAGTTTATTACTGACATTTATCTAAATAGTAAACTGCTTGCATCCCTTTTTCATAGCATATGTATGAGGTTATGAAATAAGGTGTCGTCTGTAGTGAATGTTGTATTTCGTATTGATGTTCCGTTATTTTATAAACCGCTTAAAGATGAACCTCAGCAGCTGATGTAACGATTGATGACAGGAGATATTTCAGTACTAAAAATCGAAGGTTGCAGTCGTGGTAGCCATAAATACAGGCACCCTGTACCGTTAGTATATTCTGCTAAAATAAATATATTAAACAGTTCTCCTACTAGCTGCAGGCAACAATGCGTGTAAGAAGTGTAAGATAACATACATATTATATCGGCTACTTACAACAACTGCATTTCAGCGAGTCTGAGATGTTGCTTAGTGGTGGCCTTGATCCAAAAATACCAAATAGATTCTTATCAGATCTCAAAGCAGAATCAGATACTGCGTCCTGTAAAAATTGGAAACATATATAAGCAACACCAGAATTCACCAAACAAATATGGGCTATAATAACTCATATGTTCAAACGCTGAGAAATGTCATTTGCATGTTTTAAATAAAATTAAACACTTTATGTTTGTTAGTAAGTGTGATACATGGTTTTTTAACCTTGAAATAGCAGGCACATGAAACGTAACTTGCTACAAATGAAGTTATGATTTGCGAACTGATGATCCCCAAATCCTCTGGTTGGACATTAAGCCATTTCTCTCGCCGAGTGATACAAAATTAGGTTAATATTTTCTCTATACTACATACTGAAGTTCTTATGTCAAGTAATTCGCACACGTAGTAGACAAAATTAATACACTGCTTATAAAGGTCAACCTGTTCTTGGGGAGCGTCGAGCGGGGTTGAAGAATGAATAGATAGATTTCCCTATCGGTTTCGCCGTTTCTTACTCGCCTGATATGTTGTGCCAGAATGGCACCAATAAAAATCTTCGTAAGACTGGAGTCTTCATCAAATGTTCACATTTTCAGCAAAATCACAGCACCAGGTGTATTTTCAATGTCTTTGAATGTACCTACAACATAGATCATGTTTACAAACCGCAGCCCCATGAAATGAAAATAATAAGAATCAATTTAAGGGTATTATTTGTGGGATACAGAGGTATTAATTTATTAATAATTTTAATATGACATATTAATGTTATTTTTTAACTAACTTCTTTTCATCCTGCTCACCGTCTTCGCTGGTAGTAAGACGGATAAAGCGAAAGTATATCTCGTCAGTGCTCCACTGGCGGGTTTTAACATCAAATATTCCCGTTGAGTTCTGCAACTCCTTTAACACATGAAGAGATGTCTGTTCACATGAAATACGGGCAGTTGGGGCACCTGTTAGTTGCTGTGGATGAAAATTACAATCGTCAACATACCCGAAGCAGAGATACAATGGAAAGCTCTTTTGGGTAATAAATTAAAGAGAAGGTTTTTTTTTTTTTTTTATGCAGATCATTAAAATCAAAATTCCCACGGAAAATATGCATCATATTCTGCTACACTATCTTCTACTGCATCAAGTTTGAAAATATCTGAGAAACGTTGAGGGTTGGATGAAACAATGGGCACGAGGAGTGCCGTTAAAGGGAAAAGGAATACAAGACAGAAAATGAAGATTTGAGAGGACGTGAAGTGCAAAGAGGAAATTAAATTTCAGAGTTGCTGTTTGACCAAGTTGTTGCAAATGAACAGTCACTGACAGATAACATAAATAGGTAATACATTTATGTTTAGTGATAATGTTTAAAGAAAGCAAATGCAGCACTTTTGCAAATTGATCTGTAAACTCATATATAGAGTTATTTTCCTTTTTGTAATACATTATACTAGATTTAGAACACTTGAACGTCAATTCGATATTTTTGAAGAAGAAAGAACAAAATTGTTTAAAGTTTGATAACATTTTATGCTTATAACTCGACAATAATAATTGAAATTTGCTGGTTCATTGCGTCCTCTTGCTACATGCGTATAAGCCTCAATGTTCCAGAAGTACTAACTTCCAGATGTGTGTGTGTGTGTGAAAAGGTAGGTACTTAGTTTCTCCTATCTGTGGCTCGTATTTTATTTTCCCATGATTCAGTCATAATCATTATAATGGCATTTGGAAGAAATGCATTCATGGTTTCTAGCTTCTACTTCTATCCATTTCCTTGCTTCATTTGGAACATTATCGTTCTATACGTTTCACCCACAGCATATCCACTTAACATTCACAAAGGAAAAACCCCGTTTTAAAGCGTATTAGTTATTCTTAACTTGTTGACAAGAATTACCTATCGCCTATATAATTACACCTGAAATTTTTATAAAATTATTCTAAGATCTAAACTAACTTTTTCATTATTACGCTTCTAGTTGAGCTAGTTTGCCTTATTTTTGTTATTTACACAATACTCGTTCGTACAGCGCCACTCGGACGTATTAGGATTGAAGTAAGTAAACGCTGAGACACTATGCAAAAGTTTTTATCTCCACATTGCATAGCCTTATCCGGAAAATATTACCTTAAATATCGAGCATGAATATAAATATTGGTTTTTAATGAGAAGTATTGTGTTTATTTTCACCGGGAATCCTGCAAATTGTTGGATTGCTTTCTCCTTCAAACTGTTGAAGGATGCATTCTTCCCACCTCTTTAATTTTATTTGTTGATTTCCCTTAGTGTTACTATCTGTTTCCCTTTTTAGTCATGCTGTCACATATGAAACCTTTTCAGTGTGTATTGGAGCGTGAATATTTTGCCAAAACTTTCTTCCAGCTTATTACAGAATATTTAGTTTTTGTAGTTTTTTGCTCCTTGATTTATTAATTTATTCACCAGAAGTCATAACTTCTTAAGAATCGAGATTTCAGAAACACTTTAACAAATTATTACTAGTCATCATAGAAATGAAATCCATAAAAGAAATTGACAAAACCTGCGCGTGCAACACTAACCAGACCATGTTTTCAAGTTAAGGCTAGAAAAAAATGTAATGTAAGTCTGGGAGATTAAAGTTTTTTTTATGCGTGGCATGAACTATCCAGCGCTTTATTTTCTGGTAGAAGGCTAGTATTGAATATAAAACTTGGATTTTATGTATGATTCGTCAAATTTACATATCAATTATGCTATATTTTGAGATTAGTGGTCTCATCCCTTTTTCTAGCAAATGAATATTTTAAAACATTGTTTTTACATTGCCGGCAGGAACAGAGATAACAAATGCCTTTGTACAACGCTACACCTTCGAAGCTGGGTAACAGCTATGTATCCCTCCTTGCATAATTTTGATGACGTTTAGGAATGTTACGCCAGCTAAATTTGAAATAGCCCACTCAAATATCAAACAGAATCAGGACATCAGTAAACTACACTTAGGACACTATCCTGGTGACCGTCTTTTTATTAGAGTGAGGCCGCGACCCAGATAGGGAAGAAAAAGGGAATCTGGCAATGAAGCAAAGTTCAAGATGGCCGCTTTGCAAAATCTAGGAGTATGCGAAGGGTTTGGGAGGTTGGGGAAGGCTTCCTCCGAGATAGCTATGTTTTATAGTCTTTAACGCCGCTTTCACTGCTATGGCACCGCTAGTGGTCTCAGATAGTTATCAGTTATTTTGGCTCACCGTTGGTAATGTCAGGGGATGATGACTTTTAGCAGATAGGATGTCTTTTGGTAACCACACATGATTTTTGATGTCATTAACATCAGTATTAACACCACTATACGTTAAACTGTATGATTAAGCCAACCTAAGTTAATATAACCCAACTTGTTCTAACTACTACAGAAAATCACATAGTTTTCTTAGGTTTATATGCTATGCTGAACAGGATCATACAGCTCATTAAAACTACAACAGCTAAATTTCAGAGATGGTATTTACTACTATCACGGTAGAAAGAGATGCATTGCTGTATCGAGATTCGATAGGATGATAATAAGAAAACTTACCTAATTATTGATGATATAATTCTAATTATTGATGATATAATTAGCCTATTGTTATTCCATTTAGTATAAATAAGAATTGAGCAGTAAACAATTTAACTAACCTAGCCAAAGGTAAAATAATGTAAGCTGTCCAAACTTATCGCACGGGTTAGGACAGCTATAATAGTTTGGCAGACTTGCCTTCCAGGAACGCCAAAATGTACAGAAATTCTAATGATTAGGGCTTGGTTTATAGTGTTAGCTTAAAAGGATGAATTGGTACGCAATGTAACGGTATTTTTCTTCCATACAACTAGCTGCTAATGACCGTTCCACTCTAATTTTATTAGCTATATTTTAGTCACTGCATTGTATTGTTGTTTAAATACCTTTTTTAATTTTGCACCTCAAAGGTGAAAGCTTATTTAAGATATGTATTCTGAGTGATTTGCTTAAGAGTGTTACTGACTTTCTATTAGACCACTGAAATACTCATCAACAAATTCATATCTCAACAAAGACTTTTTATGTACGATGCATAGCTAAAAATTAAACCATTTCTTCAGAAATTTGCTGGTATTCCAGTGTCGGCTGGAGGGGCTGCGAGACGTATGTTTAGGACAACGGGATCGGTAAATGCTAACTATAAAAAGCAAACATGACAACTTTTAATCGATGTAACCGGTCATCTGACTTTGTAGAAACAATTTAAGTTAAAAGCGAAAGGGAACCATGATAGATATAATGGAATAAATTGTATGGGTATAAATGTTAGAGCCCTCAGAACACCGAGAGCGAGAAAAATATTTACATATTATGTTCTTTTATTGCTTCACATGTCGGGAAGGACCGACTCTGAGTATATACAGATGCATTTCTAGGAAATAACGGTAAATACGCACACAATAGGGAAACCGTACAAATGAGAGCCCCCAATCTCGACTGTTTCAGAAAAAAAAAATATCAGTGAACGGGATGGGGCAAACACAGTCGACTGGGAGTAGAGACACACGGAAATTCTTGAGATGTTCGGTTGGAGGTAGGACAGCCCCCACTGTAGTAATTTAAATGACGTGATAAGAATTTAACATGGAGCAAAGTGTAGCTTCGATATTAAATTGAATATAACCTCTTATGCTAACTAATAGCTATAGAACGGTGGGGAGTATATTATTAGAGTGAAATAAAATAGTGTCATCAAAGAATTCGTCATTTCATCGGTGAACATCCACGAGACCCACCCCCCCCCCCCACATATCCCCTGAATCCCTTAAAGCATGCTTACCCACAAAGTCTCAGTGACGAGACGCGGCTGTCACCAATGATGACAAAGCTAGGACCGGAGGTCAGCCGTATATTCGCGCCCCCACTTGTGGCCTAAAGACAAATGAAATGACAACGCGTTGACGGTTTCAGAGGATACAGAAATGAGAGCAACACCGCACAGAAGATAGAAACGACAAGGTGAAGGTAACGGCTCACGGATGAACATCAGATGATATCAAACTATAGGGAAACGCCTTAAGTACACTGCCCCTTGCAAGAATCAAGAGTTCCCAAAAGCGTTGAGAAAAAAGTGCAGTGCTACTGTAAAAGATACTCCAATTATCGATTTGTTGACACGCAAGGACCGTAACTCTATGTAAGTCAGAAAACCTTTACACCATAATTTGTGTACTGCTTTGAAAGGGATCTCTAACATATATGTTGTAGCAGTAACACTTTTTGTAGTAAAAACGATTGCTAATACAATAAATGTTCCTAACAGGCGGCAGGCAAATGCTAATTAAAATAAACACAATGCAATCTGCTAATTGTGAATATGGGGAAATGTGTACAGAAAGCGTGGATTAGGAGGTGCCCCCATGTAACGGGGTGGAGAGCAATGTAAACACTACAAACCTTAGCTTAAGAGATAATAAATTAGATGGCGGAATAGTCAGAATGCATACCCTAATAGTATGACTAACCTAATAGAAATTATGATGACCCAGCTAGGCAGGCTACTAGATGCTAAACTTTCAGTGCAGGGAAAAGTTATTAAGCAACAAGCCGATAATCTGGTGCAGGAATTATCTGACCACGTGACTGCACTAGAGAATGAATTAAACAGAAGTTTAGAATAACAATTTCAAAAGATTGGGCTAGGATTTGAATCAGGAAAAAAGAGCTTGCAGAAGGGTGTTCGTATTATCAGGAACGAGTTGGCAGGGAGTAAAACTTCCTTGGACTAGGTCAAAGGGCAACTAGCTGCAGAAGTAGATACTTTAAGAATACAATGTAGAGCAGATCAGGAAATAGTGTAGCAAATAAGTCGTGACAACAGGTCCGCTTATGAGATTTTGGAAGGGAGACAAAATACTTTTGAGGCGACCATAAGTGCGGAAATGAAGGCCCTAAGATCAGTAATTAAGGGGGAAGGAACTTTGCAAACGCGCAGGTTAGCTGAGGTTAGAGAAAAAAATCTCACAGGTAGCCGTGAATGAAATTTGAGAAATAACCCAAATGCAGGCAGATTGAGAAAGGATTAATATATGAATCCGCTGTTTCCTTGTCACTGCCCGAGCAAGACACCAATGAGGAATGAGCAAATAACTGCACCTGTGATTTTTTGAGTTCTCCTCAAAACAATATAAATTGTGAAAGTGTTAATGAGCCTAATGCCCCTATAAATGTACCATTTCCATTACAAGTTCTGAAGGAGTTGCCCGTGCGCAAATTTAACAGCGAAACAATCTTTGATAGATTTAGAAGCTTATTTTACTTTGAGAACCGTACCTGCAAAATAGAAAATAATTTTGCTCAAACGAAGCTTGGTAAGACCCTCGCTATCTAGGTTCAGATTGACACCAGGAGAGCACGCAGATTACCACCACCTCCGCGCTGCATTCCTGGGTAAGCATTGGAGTTCTCATTCCCAATATCAAGTGAGAAATCAGACCAACAACGGCATACATTACAGATCCGGAAAAGCCCGAATTTTGAGTAACAAGCAAGAATCGAAATAATGGCATGAAATTTCTCGAACACTCTAAGAAATGTCATTAACGGCGTGAAACAAAGATATGCCGAGCACTTCCCTAGAAGTCACGAGAGGCAACCACCTTGACAGAGACCAAAATGCTAACAATAGACCAGGTCAAGAATTTCACGTGCAACACTTGAGCTATAATGGAGGTTCCAACAGGAATAGGTGGCGCAGATGTAATTATACAAACATTCGATACTGATCAGAAAATGTCCACTGAAGAAACCAAACTCATGAGGATATAAATAGCCCCCCTCAGGGAGAGACGAAGCCCTCTATTGAGCGATAACAGTTAGTTACGTACGCCAACACCCGAAAATCACCTGACCTTGAAACAAGGAGAGAGAGGGTCACTAGCCGACCTTGCTCCTGCTTCTAGGCAGCTGGCACAGCAACCCTCAATACATTCATAGCAGTGCATTCTGCAGGCTCAAGAATCACGACAGGTAAACTAAGCCCGGGCGAGATCGAATTGTTTCCGGATTTGGAAAGGGGGAAGGGGAGGAAGAAGCGATAATGACAGCTTATAGGAAACAGCGACAAGAATGCATTGTTATATTAGATATCGGCCGTAGCGCTAAAAATGAACGGCGCATTCCCAAGCCATACGGCTAATATGCACAAACCAAATGTAACACAGAAGGTGAGAGAATCTCCACGTATTTCAGTCGTAATAGTCCATGATAATCATATGTTAGTATTAGATAGTGAAGCAGCCCTTCCGTTCTGTAGCTTAAACTTGTAAGAGCAAATTAAATTGTAAAAGGTAAAATTGCAGATGCTACCAGATAAAAATACAGTATGTATCATGGCTGTTGGACAAACGAAACAAAAGATTACGCAACAAGTATTAATTACATCCAATATACACGGATATGAAATTGAGTTTGTTTGTTTTGTGTTGCATCGTTTTGTCACAGATTTAGTTATAGGTAAATGATCTCTTGTATGCACCTAAAGTTTTGATTTCACTTAACAGCCTGCTCTTTCCTTCTTTCTCATCAGTGGTTCTACCGTAGTATACTGTATACATTTCTTAAATGACCATAGCGCAGTGCTTGTCTTGCTAATTGGTATGATTTAAACAAAAGAAATATTACCAAAATACATATCTGAAAAATATATACACACAAACTACAATACACAGATAATATTCATTCACCCACAACATTAACATTGTTTTCACGCATATTCTACATACATTTTTAATCTCTCCACTTAGAAAATTTAGCTTGTGCTGATATCCTTAAATTTATGCATTTATTATAACTAACAATGATATTTCAATATTGTAGGACAGATTAATTTCCGTTGTGTTCATAATTTCTTTCCTCCTCAATCAAGCTATATTCTATCAGTCATTTATCTTCTGCAGCATCCTCTGAGATGAAACCTATCAGTGACTTGCAGGCTATCCCAAACCGACAAGTCTCTTATTAATTTCCCCCACCATGCCTGTTACTTTCACGGCTTCTATTATGACCTACCGGCTCAACTCTGATTTCTTGTCTCTCAATCATGGTTTACACCATTCTCATTAATTGTTTTGTTTCGTGAATGTACTGATACATCATCCTCTGATCGAAAATCTCTATATCTCACATTATGCATTCTTCTATTTCCCCATGAGTATCCGCTCCTGGTTACGCTCCGTGTATTTACAAAATGCTGATTATTATCGCTATGGTAATTCTTTGTGACTCTTAATGTGTTGACCTGCTCTGCCCTCGGTCTTTGAAACCTGTTGGCTCTGGCAACCCGAGGAAGTGTTCTATTATACCTGTCACAAGTATTGGGGGTCTCTTTCATAGCGGTTAGTCCTGTCATTTCGCGCACGACTCCTTCTGTCAACATAATGATTTCTGTCGTCAGAAACCAAATTACGACCAGTTTCATTTTCTTGTGCTTCTAAGGCACTAAGTATGTCTGTCAGTGCAATAATTTTGCGCGGGTTCGCAATTAGCAAGTAATTCTGTATGTGCAAAGGAAAATGATTTGTTATGAGTTGTATAAATTTAAACTCAGATACTTGAGAACGAAGATGCTTAATGAACAGAGAGTTTTTTTTAGAACGTAGTCTGACATAGATAGCCCTTCTTTTGAAATATATTGCCCATAACAAAGTTTGGATCGGATTCTTTGTTGTTTTGGAGCATTCCAATAACTATTGAGGAAAATGCACTGAAAAAGCTTGAAGTTATATTGGGATGACATGGCGAGATTTATCCATTCTAAGGTTCTATTAGCCAGACACCTTTACGTGACTGTCATCTTCAATGAATCTGGGACATTTTTATATGAAAATATTCTATTAGTTGATCGAGAAACACTAAAGATGACTCGAAACAAAAGTATTCCCTGAGTTTTCAGAATAAATAGGCGCTATATTTATATTACCTCTTCTACTTCTACTGGTCCAGCAAAACTTGAATTCTCTGGCCCTACATGGTCATTCTCACTAGTTTGCAGTTCACACACACTACTAAACCATTATTGTATTATGTGATTCACTTCGCAGACTGGTATGAGAAATTGCATCCTTTTCAGTACTAATACTTGATCCTATACTTAACTGGGAAAGTTTGCTATTAACTTCCCTTGATAACTCTAAAATTGATTCCTTTAACTCTTTCTTTTCTATTTCGGATTTCTGCTCTATTAGATTCAATTTCTCATCCAGTTCGCTACTTATATTAGCACTATTTACATTTATAGATTCTAGTTTTCTGTCAATTATGGCTGTATCACCCATAACACTGGTATATATTAGAGATACTTCCTCCCTATTATTCTCAATGACCTTCTTTAAATCATGTTTTTGTGTTACAATGGCCACATCAATATTGCCTGGAATATCCTGCTATCTTTTAACTAATTCAGCTTTTAAAGTACTGGATTCTTCACTAACTTGCACAGATATGTGTTGAATTCTGCGTACTACTTCCTGCTGGTACTGCCCCCATTCTAATTTCTGTGTTTGTAAGTATTCTCGAACCTTACTAGTTAATTCCTCTCATTTTCTTTAATCCCTCACTCTGATTTGTTTGTATTACTTGTAAACCTTCAATTTTATTTTGTATTTCCTGTAAACATACAGCCTGATTTTTTTTAATTTCCTCTTTCAAAGCTGTATTTTGGATTTTCTGCTTATCTATTTTCAACATTAGCACGTGTAACAACTGCCCTATATTTAGAAGAACCTGCTCTACTGTACAATATTTACATTTTCCCTCTGAGATTCTACCTGCTCTAACTGTCCCTCCCCTTTGTTGGTTCAACAACCTGGGGCCGTAAGCTGCCATTCTTTCTGCCTGAGTTTCTTCTTGACCATTATCTACAGTGTTTACCTCAAAGATGGTTTCTTCTCCCCTATTTACCACTGAACCCTCTGAATGAAACATTTTTCTGCCTAAAAGTATTATTTCGCAACAACATAAATAAATGTAAAATGTTTGTGTGACCTTATTTTTCTTTCTTCTTTTCTTCTGTTGGTTATAATTTCTCGTCGTCACTAGCATTCACTTACACAATGACGTTCTCGATGTCAAAGGCGTATCGGTGTCGTGGTGCCCTGTCGTCTGCCCCTTTCCTTCAGATTGCTCTCGTCTTTGTAGTCGTTCTAGTTATCCTGATGTTTCGTGTTGTTCCTTCCAATTGTCTTTGACTCTCGCCAACCACGTTGGAAGCCAAATATGTGGTGGTATGGCGTCAAGTGGAGGAGCCAAGTATGTGATGGTTTTAAAGGCCATTTGAAGGGCGTTTGTTGTACACGTTTATTAAGTGTGTCTGGACGTACTCCCCTGTCAAGATAGCAGATCTCTCCATGTACCTAATTTTTGAGATCTACTAGGAAGGTGCATCGGCGCAACTCAGTCTGCCTGAAATTGACTCTCTCGGGTGGTTAGACAATGAGGGTAGTTAGGAGTACTCATACGAAGTAGTAACACACTTTCACTTTCATATATCCGTTTATTCTTGACTAGAAATTTTACGTGTTTAGACAAGCACTTTGCTTTACATGCTAATTGATTTATTATGATTTCTAAGAGCTTTCCCTATTCGACGACTTAATTTTACTTCTCTCGTAGAAATTATTACTTTATCACTTTGCTTGTATATAACATTTATAGCAATTACTCTTCACACAGTAACTTGTCAACGAGTATACGGGCCTTAAACTTGGCGGTGAGTGTTCCCAACAGCGACTACGCGTGCATGACCTCAAACTTAATAGTGACTGGTGCCCCAGCAGCCTAAAATCTGCTACTTATATAGTAAATTCTGCTGTCATGGCTGCTTCATTCTCATTGGTCAGAAATATTGCGAACTAGGCGTCTGTGTGTCCCATAATGCATCTCTCTTTACCCAAAATGCATCATAAACAGCTCGTCACCGCCTCAACACAATTAAGAAAAACTCACTTCCTTGCAATTCAGAGCTTTCCGAAATTACACGCACATGCACAAGAGTACTTGACTTAAATAGCGCTCTCCCTCACAAAGGACTTGCCCTTATTCAGCAGACGAGTATGGTAGACAACTTTGAGCTGTGCTTGCTAGAAGCTAGCTATATGCACTTTTAGATACATTAAATCATCGATAATTAATAGAAATAATAATAATAATAATAATAATAGCGAGGCCGACTGACGGTCCCATACTACTATATACCGGAACAGGAATAATACCAAAGGAATTGGATGAACTGCTTTGGTGTTACTCATCTATAGTCGCAACTAAAGTGTCTTTCCTTTTGCAATAGTTATTCCATCTTCTTTGCTAATTACTCTCTCAAAATATTCCCTGGTTTTCTTCAGAATGGCATCTTTGATTGAAAAGCATTTTGTTCGTGGGATTGTTTGAAACCTAATAGTTCCTGTAACCCCTTTCTCTAAGATGTATGTTTCATAATTAATCCTGATTTTGATATTGTTAGTGCTTAGTGTGTCCATATGGACACGTTACGATTTAAGAGCCCAGATTGAGACTATAACATGATGGGCAATACCGTATAGATAAAATCTACATATGCGTATTTAATAAATACTCTATTGCCTTGCATATTACTAGATATGGGGAAATAATATACTTACAATCCACCTGTGTCTATGCTCTCTGCGTTTATGATCATTGGCAGTTACTTAAATGACAATGAGTAACAAAGTAAGTCTTGGATTTTTAGTATCAGCCTGAGAAATTCAATGCCATAGCCGGGATTTGATCCACGGATCTTCCAGTCTCTAGCCAGTTGTTGTATCACTGAGCTACAATTGCAACATGCTGGCACAGAATTATATTTCTCAACTGGCTCGCTTGATCCCCGTAAACCACAAGTTGATCTCAAATCATGTTGAGATGACTTACTCCATTCATCACTTGCAATGTCGTAAGTACTTTAAGTCACAGGATTCATAGTATAGCCAACTACTATGATCAATTAGTATTGATTTAATTGTTTTTTCTCACTACCCTTTATGAAGGACAGGAGTTGGATAGGTAAAGTCAGACTCAAAAATTCAATGCCACAGCTGAGAAATTTGATGTTCTGCAAGCATGTTGCCATAGTAGCTCAGTGGCAAAGCAACTGGCTAGAGACCGGGAGATCCTCGGTTCTAATCCCGGCTATGGCATTGAATTTTTGAGTTTGACCGCTGTGGGCGCATAAAGCTGGTGGACGTACCTGGTGGGACTGGGCTGCGCAGTGACGACTGGTCCTCTCTCCGGCGTTGCAGCTGCTAAAGTCGATTCTCGATTCTCCTCGGCTATTGGTGGGCTCAGCGACGAGCAATTGAGACCTATTTATATATAGCTTTGGTATTTAGCTACGGTGATCTCCAGGGAGTGGTACGGGAATTAACTTAAATAACGTCGGCACTTTTCGTTCAATCAAGGTTTATTTCTCTTTTTCAAACGTTCCCGAGAATGTTCCTGGCGCAGTTAAGTTTCGATATTCTCCCTCCAACAAGAGCGTAACGTGCATAGAGGTAACTAAACTTTACGCGGCGACGAGTGTAACGGTTACGTGCAGAATTGTTGTAGACACTTTAAATTTTCGCCGTGGCTTCCTTACGCGTGACATTTATTTCAACTGTGTGAATCACTGTAATAACTTTACTATATTTACGAGGATTCTTGTCGCGGGCATCCCAGAGTCTACGTGTAGTTACATTCCAACTGCATGAAAATTGCGGCGAATACTCTATATTTATAACAAATTCTACCCACGCGCAAATCCCTCAACTCGTAATCTCATTGACACATTTTTGGTGCCGAAAGTGGCTTGGGGTGCGCTTCTGCCGTGACGTGAATAATTGTAATTGGTCAATGCGTCTTTCACGTGATTCTTGGCCTAAATTTCCTCGTGGTTCCCCGGTTTATGTCGCCTTCACATTCTCTTGCGGAGACGTGACCACACAATAGCGTCCTTCCCCTCTTGTAATAGACAATGAATTAGCGTAAACAACTAAATTCATCGCTTGACAACTTTCGGGTTGAAGTTAGAAACGCTTTCCAGGAACAATCTTTCTGAACATCTAATATACAATAAATACATTATATCTTACTTACTAATTAACCTAAACAATTTAATCAATTACAAATATTGGTTATGCGCTTATTCACATGGGCGATAATCCGTCTCACCACCTATCCAATCCTGTCCTATATACGGCTAGTTGAAAAAACAGTTAAATCAACACAAAGTCAGACTTGCCCATTGTTGATGATAAAGAACAAACATTTCCTTTAAATGCAGTACTGAACAGTAGAAAGTAACCAAACGCCTAAAATAGTTTTTAACATGACTCTACGCACCGTTGGGATATAATGCGTTCAGCTTCATCTGGTAGAAATCACTTTTTGGCAGATGTTGCACTTGGTTATTTGAACGCAAGATTTAGGGAGTGGAATATTGTTTCATAAATTGTTTTACTAACAGGTTGAATTGTGATATCACAATACAACTTATATTTAGCGGATATGGTTAAGTGTGAACGCTAGAATTTCTTCTGTGTATGATTCCTGGGGTAATGACTCTCGTACTGAGGAAAAGATAAAATGTGTTTTCGAGCTTCTTCTTTTGCCTCATCTAACCACTTTTTGTTGGAGCTTTCCGGCCCCTTTTATCTGAGCCATCCTGATAAAGGTCTGTCTTACTTACTAGCAAGACTTCAACAAACAAAAAGCAAAAAAAAAAAAAAAAAAAAAAAAAGTCTCTCCTAACACTCTTGAAAAGGTACCTTTGCATATGGATACATTCTTATTGTCGATATTTAAAGAATGGGTGGGAAAGCGATATTTTCGTATTTCACCCACCACGTATTTTAGGCTGAATGCTGCCTTTTTCCTAATCGTTATAGACCCCTGTTTCTCATTATTTTGCTTTCACTCTTCATAGCCTTACTTTGTGTTCTAGCTCTCTTAATACATTATACAGATTCTTCCCCCAACTTCACTATCACTGTTAATGTTACTATCTGAATTCTTTCTTTAATTTAGTGGAATCGTTCATTCTGATCAAAAGTCTCTGGACCGGCTTTTGGAGCGGGACTTACGTTTTTTTCCACTATACCCTGACTTTTATTCATGCCATTAACAGATGCTCCGGTATCGTAGCCTCTTCAACAATGCTACGTTTGGAAAAAAGATGGAGAATATACAAAATTGAATCAACATACACCTTGTGATAAACGAGATAGCAGTGGAAAAGCTTATTACTGAGCCTATATTCACCCAGAAAAGTATATATGGACCTAACCTAGCAGCTGTACATATGTCATCACGGCCGATTATATTCGACAAGCCAACATACATCGGAATGAGAGTGCTCGATATCTCAAAAACCCTCAGGTACTCACGCCAATATGATGCGCTATTCCCGTATTATGGGACTGAAAACCTGAAGCTGATGTACGGGCTCCTTTATCCGTTGAGTCACATCAGCTATATACCAGGACCAAATGCATTTTCTTGAACATTTAGATACATTTAGCTACCCTGTAAGCCAAATGTGCCATTCCACAAGGAACAAAAAAGTGTTGGGAAAGTTTAAAGATGAAGCTAACGGGAAAATCATCTAACGTTTTGTCGGACTGGAACCTAAGATGTGAGTAGTATATAGGCGCGTTTAGTCCGCCAATCAGATCGTGCCACGTCATCACCAACCCCCTCCCCTCGACCAATCAGAGAGCTTCTCAATTTTAGCGGGAAATTCAAACTGCAACCAAACAAAAAATTCTCTTCCTATCCAAAATCATCATGGACAAATACCTGGCCCTGGTCCCTCCCCAGCCCCAGCCGCGACCCCTGTGCATCCCCCGCCGCGGCCGCGGCCATGTTTGAATGCTAATTTGTTTACTTTTGCCAGGGTGATGATGATTTTAGAAATTTTGTTAGATAATTACTGAATGGGAGGGGGATATTGAGATATGGTTGCATGTGGTACCTCGAGAATTGTGTGAGTAGGTAGAAAACTAGACATGTTATGATAAAAGCAGATGATCTGCATTTTATTGTTAATACACGTTTTGAATCATAATCAAAACTTATTTACAATTTGCAAGCATTTTTAGAAAATAAAGTATCTAACCTGTGTGCCTTTTTTATCCATTTAACATAATTAAATTTCTACATCCATTCCAAGAATAATAAATAAAGGTTTGGTACATCTTTTGCAAAACCATAAGTCCTTTGAATAGGTCATTTCAGAAATAAATGAATCCTCACAGTGGATAGTTTTTATGTGTCTATAAAGCTGAAAATTTTCCTCTCTGTAACACATATAATGGCAATGTTTATTATCTTCCAGGATGTACTAATAAGCCAACATTCGTGCTGGAAGCTCAATAGGAATTAACTGTTCGATTGAAATATTAAATTCATATGCATTTTCAAGAGCATACATGTAATTGCTATAACAGGTGTCTCTGGTAAAATAAATTATGTTTGTGTTTTCAAATAACACGTTAGTTGCCATACCTTTTAAAGTTGGAGGAGATTTTACAAAGATCTTACAATTGCAGTTATGGTTGCTGTTACAGTTAAAAAAAAACGTTTATAAATGTCAATACCTTGCTCTGATTTCCAACCGTTTAATTTTGTTATAGGATCACATATGTATTTGACTAAAAACATTTCTTTCTGAAATGACCTAATCATTACATGTTTAAGAAATCCATTGCTAATGTTTCTGAACAAGAAATACATGAAATCAACCCAGTTGTCTTTCATAGTTGCATGATTTTTAAGCAAAACATGTTTTACCTTGATGAAAAAACTATGTGAATTTGATTCCAGTTTCATACGCAGGTGTAAGTTGGAAGATACAATGTGTTACCATGTTTGGAATAACTATGTATGAGTTTGAATACATATTTACGTTTACTTACAACTACAGAATTAGCTCTGTAAAATAAGAAATCCAACCGCTGTTCCTCTCTGCTCCCTTCCTGTATAGCTATGTACAACTTTGCATAATTTGGTAATTGTTCTGATTTTCCTGCTACATAGCAAGGAATTCCTTTTCCTAAGATAGCACATATGTTTTTCCGGCATAACCAAGATAGAATGTATGATAACATAGGCCAGTATTTAGGAAACCGAATAGGTTCAAATTCTTCGAAGAAATTAGTGAAACCAGTATGGCTACGAAGTAGGTGGTACCTTCTAGTCAAGATATTTGAGAATTGGTCCATTATCTACACAGAAAGAAACCATGTAATTATTAAAATTTTCCGGTGCTTCCAAAACCATTGCTACCTCTTGTACTTTTTTCTAATTTATTTACATATTTTACTTTAGGTATATATATTCTGTCACATATTAATTGGGCAATTTTTTGATTCTTAAGGATATGCTGTTTTCTATTAGAGATATTTGATATAATTACATATATTTCTCCTGTAAAAACACTGTTTATGCAACCACCTTTTATTTGTAAGCCTAAGAGGGCTAAACTTGACTTCTCTGCTACGCAGATATATGTATTCGTTGGGGGTTTCGCGGAAATACCTGTTGGAATCTTTACAATTTGTTGGGGATGTATTTCGAATGCTTTAGGTGAGAAAATATCTAAGTCTGCAGATTCTTCCGAGCATCTCATAGGTTTTTTAATGGCAGAACTAAGCAACTTGATTTGTAGTGTAACCTTCTGAAAAGATAGAGGTAATTCATATGTTTTGTAATTAAATAATCTAATAATTATTTGAAGCAAAGTTAATCCAAATAAACCTGAATCCATTTTATATGTTCTTGAAAACAATGAGATAGTTTATCTTACTTGTAATGATAGAAAACTTATATCACATAAAGCCTATTACAGTGTTGAAAATATAAAGAAATTTTATCTTTTTTGAAAAGATACAATATAGCCATTATTTGAATTAAAACCTGAAAACATAAAAGATAACTTAAGTGATCGAGAATTTATTGAGTCTATATCTTCTTGTTTAAATGCCCCTAGATACTTTCTTGGCACGAAGACTGCGACTGGATCTTCTGTGTCAATTTGAAGTGTAATGATTATTGATTCTCCGTAAGTTTTCATCATTTTTGATGCACGAATAATATTGTAAGAGATATTCACCTTCAAATCTCTAATTTGCATCATTTTCGTATTTTGGATTTGTCTGAATCTGTTTAGAAAGTCCATTCTGCAAAGAAGACATATTCTAATGAATGTCTTTGGTTTTAAAGTGTGTACTCTGAGCTAATTATGTAGCTTTAGAAGCAAGTCATATAGCGGCTTAATTGGCTGGTTGAAAAGCAAAGTTCATGTAAAATAATGGTTAACAACCATTCAAGAGAGGCTTCAGCACAATATATTAGTTGCAAATATGCAACAATCAACAAAGTTCGAGAAAGTGTAATTGTAAACACTTAAAGAAGATTTTAAAAACATAATGATCGCTTACCTTGTTAAGTAGAGAGTCGGCAATATTCCGCGAGGTCTGGCGATGCTGAAGACTGTGCTTGAAGCTAGTATTTTCTCGCTATTTATACAAGCTGCGCGACTAGAAAGTTGTCTGGCCTCGAAGCGAAACTGTAGGACAGCAACAACTTCTTGCGGAAGCCAGCTGCGCTGGTAAATGTCAGCAGAACGAGGTCTTATCTTTGTGAAAGGTAAGTCCCTATATAGGATAGACAGTTGCTATATAACGCGATCCGTTTTGAATTGCTATTCACTAGCAAGCAAGGTGTTTAAGGAAAATCAACACCGGCAAACCTTAAGCTGCAATGTAAGTAACATTTATTTACTTAATAATTAATTGATAAATATTTTTAATTTTTATTATAGCTTTACACAATATTTTTTAGACAATTTTACATTACAAATTTTACATTTGTGCCTTTAATTTTTATATTTTGAATTGAGAAAATAACGAAATATTTAAACAGAATATTAGGATATTAGGAGTCTGCAAGAGGTATGAATGGGAAAAAAAAAATCTAAATATGCAGTTTTTTCTCTTATGTATTGCTTTAGAACAATTGTCAGCGTGTTTTCAGACAATTTGACATGGTATATTTTACATGTGTTGCCTTAATTTCAATATTTTGAATTGAAATTATATATATATATATATATATATATATATATATATATAAACACAATATTAGCAAATTATGCCTACGCAGGAGGTTTTATAGGGAAAATCCTACAATATAGAGTATTTTGTCTTATGTATTGTTTTAGAATAATTGCTAAACATTTTTTAGACAATTTGACATTATTTGTACCTTAAATTATTACTTTGTGATAGAAAAATAACGATACATGTGAAACAAATATTAGGGTAAGAGAAGTATGTAAGAGGTATTATTGTAAAATATCTAGCAATTTTCAGTCTTTCCTTTGTTGTTTCGTTTACAATAATTGTCAACCAATTTTTAGACAATTTGACATCATAAACTTCACATTTGTACCTTTAATTATTACATAGAAAAATCTTAAAATGTTCAGCCCTTTGTCTTGTTGCTTTATTTAGAATAATTTTTAGCTCTCATTTTCTTTATTTTGGATGGAAAAAAATAGGTATTTGTAAGAAGACAATTAGGAAAACTTATGTTTTAGTATTTAAAGTTATACGGAATACAATTTTTTCTCTTCTGTTTTAGAATGGGAAATATTTCAATTCTAGATGAGGTGCATAGAGAGTATACTCGATTTAGGGCGCATGGAACGCATTATGATATTAGGATCCAGGCTGCGCCAGAAAATGAAAATCCTATTTTATATTTTAGAAATAGCATGCAACATATTTTAGATACGGTATTGCACGGTGTGAAACCAAACGATATGGTAGGATTATCGGTTACTAACTCAATGAATTTGCTAGATCGACCACTAGGACTTAGTTTTCGAAGAAGAGATCAGGTATCACTAGATGTGGTATCTGGCTTTGATGGAGAAAGTATGTCAATCTAATGCTAACTTTTATGCTACCGATACATTATCTGTAAAGGTATATCACTTTGAAATGCCCTTAAAACAAAGGGTACAAATGTGAACACGTTAGCTCATTTAAAAACAAGCATAGTTAGAGTACGTTCTACAGAAAATTGTCTGGCTCATGCACTTATTGTAGCAATTGCACATTTGTCGAGAGATCCAAATTACGTGGCTTACCGAAAAGGTAGAACAATCCAGTCTAATGTCACTGAGCTCCTAAGAGCATCAAACGTTGATCTAAGTGCTGGCGGTGGACTTGCAGAGGTGCAAAAATTTCAAAATTTCCTCTCGGAATATAGAATTGTAGTTTATGAAGGATTATATTGTGAAAATACTATATATGACGGTAACTGTAGTTCTCCAAAGCGTTTGAATCTCTTATACGATGCTCTCCAGAATCATTATAATGTAATTGTAAATTTAACAGGTGCAATGGCTAAGCCTTATCTATGCGAAGGCTGCAGCAAAAGTTTGACATATGAAGGAGTGAAGACACATAGTTGCAAATATAAGTGCTCGGGATGTTGTGCCGTTCCATCCTGTAGCTATGAAGGAAATTACATATTTTGCAACACATGTAACAGGTATTTTAGAAGTCAGAACTGTATAACAAATCATTTGCAGAATAGAGTCGGCAACAAAACTATATGCGAATGGAAACGGTTTTGTTCAATATGTGGTCGACTTATGAAACCCAAGCATACGTGTTACATGTCGTATTACAAAAATTGTAAGAGTGATGAGATGCCAGGACATTTATGTTACATGCCAACGATTAGCTCAAAGATCCGTTCTTCGAAAAAGGTTCTATTCATATTCTATGACATCGAATGTACTCAGAACACCCGAATACAGGAAAATACGTATTTACATATACCAAATCTTTTATGCCTTGAGCAGTTTTGTTTTCTTTGCGAGAATAACACAGACGTGAACGAGGAGTGCAGTCAGTGTGGAAAACGTAGGCATTCTTTTTGGGGGAATGGATGCATTAAACAGTTTATTGAATATTTGCGAAAGGATAGACCATTTTGTGAAAAAATTATAGCAATTGCACATAATGCTAGAGCATACGACCTAATGTTTATTCCGCATTATGTTGTAAATCAAGGTTGGGTGCCCAATTTGGTCATGAATGGTGCAAAAATTTTGTGTATGAAAATGGAGCATATAACATTTTTGGACAGTTTAAATTTTCTGCCGATGAACCTCAGAAGCTTACCTAAAGCCTTTGGTATACAATCTGTAACAAAAGGTCATTTTCCCCACTTCTTTAACACTCCTGAGAATATGAATTATGTAGGACCTTATCCAGATACTGCCAATTACGGTGTTGATCAAATGATGCCTGATGAACGGAGCCATTTTCTCGATTGGTATACTAAAACCAAAGGTGGGGTGTTTGATTTTAGGAAATAGCTTGAAATTTACTGCTTGGCAGATGTGACAGTACTGAGAGAAGCTTGTTCTATGTTTAGAAACACGTTCTTGCAGATAGGAAAAATAGTTTTTTTTCAAGAATCCATAACTATTGCTTCAGCATGCAACAAAGTATACAGGAAAAATTATTTAGAACCAAAGACTATAGGTCTTATACCTTGCGGAGGTTATAGACTTGCAGATAATCATTCTAGGAAAGCTCTAATGTGGCTTAGATATGAAGAAATAAAGAGACATATCTATAAAAAATGCAGGCAATGGAAGAGAGGTAAGACTGCCCGAATTACCTAACCTTAAAGTGGATGGTTTTTGTGAAGAAACGAAAGAGGTATACGAGTCTTTTGGTTGCTATCATCATGGACACACCTGCCTAAATAATAGAGACGTTGCAATCATAGATAGTAAAGAAGAAGCGCTCGCTGATAGATACGAGCAGAACATGGCCCGTTTGGAAAAAATTGTGTCATCAGGATACATGTGTCATGTGTTATGGGAGTGTGAATTTGAGGACATTTTAAACAACACCCTGCGCTAAATAACGAACGTGTTGTAAAAGATGTTCCCCTTATTCTTAGAGATTCGCTCTACGGGGGTAGAACTGAAGCATTGAAAACTTACTGTAAAACTGACGAAAAATCTCGTATTAAATATTACGATATAATGTCTCTGTACCCATGTACATGTAAACATTTTAAGTTTCCGGTGGGTCATCCTATAATTCACCTAGGCGAAAATTGTTCCAACATTCCCGAAATGCTTAAAAAGGATGGGGTAATCAAGTGTAGGGTATTAGCAAAAAATCGTGGGCTTTACCATCCCGTATTGCCTTTTAGGTGCCGTCAGAAATTAATGTTCGGTCTGTGCAAGTTGTATGGTTGAGGCAAATGATGGAGAATGTGTTCACGACGAAAGTGAAAGAGAAATAATAGGCACTTGGATAGTAGATGAAGTTGTAAAGCAGTTGAAATGGGTTACGAAGTAAGAGAAATATACGAATTTTATGAATACAGAGTAGAGCAATATGATAAAATTCAAAAAAGGGGGGATTATTTGTAGAATATATAAATACTTTCTTAAAGTTGAAGGCAGAAGCTGGTGGATATCCGTCTTGGGTTTTGAATGAAGAAGATAAAGAAACCTATATTTGTAATTTTTTCAGAGCGAAGGAATTCTTTTGGATAAGATGGCAATTTAAAAAAATCCCGGGGCAAGATCATTAGCAAAATTGTGTGTCAACAGTTTTTGGGGAAAACTAACCGAACAGGGCTATAGATCACGCACTACAATGATTAGGGAACCTCGAGAACTATATGCATTCTTGACTACACCCGGCATAGAGGTGCAGAATTTGATGTTTGCAAGTGACAAGGTCGTATGGATCTCGTGGAAATACTAAGTCGAAGAAGAGGCCCCGCCGCTAACGCACACTAACGAAGTGTTGGGGGCCTACGTTACTGCAGGTGCTAGACTGAAGATATACACTTATTTAGAAGCATTAAATAAAAGTATTTTCTATACAGATTCCATATTGTTTTTGATTAGGGAAGGAGAAAAGTGTAAGGTAGAATGCGGTAACAATCTAGGAGATATGACTGATGAGCTCGCGGACTATGGATCCGAAGCTTACATTTCAGAATTTGTTTCCGGAGGCCCGAAAAACTATGCATTTGTTTACCTAATGGTGAATGCAAAACTGTGTGTAAAGTGAGAGGAATAACCCTAAACGCCTCCTTGAAGCTGGTTAACTTTGAAGCAATTAAGAATTTAATCGATAGCGAAAATCAAAACATTGTAGTTCGAACTGAAAAGAAAATTAAACGAAAAGGATCTGATGATGTGTATGTCGTCTCCGAACCGCAAAATAAAATCTATAGAATTTGTTTTCACAAGAGGAGACGAGTAGCGCACGATTCTGTCCCATTCGGGTATATAAAACCCGACTGAGCGAACCTCCTCCTCTCATTATGGATTCAGAAGTGGAGAAAGCAATATCCAAATACGTCGAAAACAGAAGGAATTCAAGGGGAATAAAATACAGTACAAACGAGGAGCTAACAAAAATTCCCTTAGAAGTGTTTGAGCAATATCCTCCCTTCGACGTAGATTACGTGATGTACAGGTTAACAGATGAATTGAAGGAAAAACTAAGAAAATTTCGAAGATGCAATGTTATCCGTCGTTAAATTTCAACATCCTTTCACGCTGATCGTTAGCGGGAGTTCGGGTTCAGGCAAGACTGTTTTTTGTGTAAATTTAGTAAAAAAACTTGAAACATTTGTGCACGGTTGCCGATTTTAAAGCAATATTGTGGTGTTATAGCGAGAAGTCCTCCGTGCGAAAGTTAAAACATGTAGAATTCTAGTTGGTGTGCCCGAGTTTGAGAACCAGAAAGGAGAACCCAAACTAATCATATTAGACGATTTGTTAAACTCTGCATATTCCAGAGAGGTGTGCGACTTGTTCACAAAGGGAAGCCATCATAGGAATATAAGTGTCATTTTAATCACTCAAAATTTGTTTCATCAAGGCAAGTACTGTAGAGATATATCCTTAAACGCTAAATACGTTGTGGTTTTCAAAAGCGTCAGGGATAAGAATCAAGTAGCGCATCTAGCCAGACAGATATACCCCGAAAATTGGAAAGCATTGTTTGATGCGTATTTAGATGCTACAGAAAAACCTCACGGGTATATGTTATTTGATCTTTGTCAGGAGACCGATAATAGATTAGGATTTAGAACCAATATTTTTCCATCGGAGCTACCTACCGTAGTATATCAGCATGAGCAAGCGGATAGGATCTAACTATCACATGCTGCACGTGCTTAAAAGCGCCAAACCGAAGCCGAGGAAAGCCATTTTGGAGAAGGCCGACAAAGAGTTAGTGCTGGCTCTTGCAGAATGCGCCCTAAATGTACTAAACGGCAACTGTAATGTAAGCAAATGTACCATACGCAATCTAAGAAAGTATAAAAAAAAACTCTGAGGCGAATGGTGGATAAATCTCAAAAGATCAACAACAAGAGAAGCCTGATAATACAAAAGGGAGGATTTCTGATTCCTCTGTTGTCTGCAGTATTGACTGAACTTATAGTCCTAATAAATCGCTAAATGCTACAAAAATCATTTCTAGTTTCTCAAAAGCACATAGATACCCACTGTTTTTAAAAAAGAAGAAAATTCCTAGAAAGAGAAATAAAAGAGATGCATTCGAGGTACTGATGACGTTTAAATCTAGTGGCCGCCGCCGACCGCATCTGCCGCAAGTACAGCCGCCGCCGCCGCCGCCGCTGCATCGAGCTTCGCCTCGCATTTCCCAGGCTAAAAAGAAGCTCGTCTTCTCCTCTCCAGAAACGGAAGAGGAAGACAAAGAGGAAGCAAAAGAAAAATTAGAGGAGGAGGTTGACGAAGAACAGGCAAGGGCTCTGCCTTTACCAGCCCACGAGAAAAAAGAAATAGAGGACTTTAAAAAAATAGAAACTTTGGGTATCTAGCAGGTCCTTACTTAGCTCCTTATTTACACACTCTTAGTGCAACAGATACTGTGTTCGGCATTTATAAGGACAGGGACGGCAACTTTAAGATTGGCGATTCCATTATTCGTATCGAGAACAACGATTTGTACGTAAAGGATAGATATTTTAAGGGATCTCGCGGCCTCTGGTAATTGTTAACTAGGAAAAAGGTAGATCTCTCAAAAGTCACATCTTCGGATAAGAGCAAATAAACGCAAATTCTTCTTTTAACCAACGGACACTTGCAGAATAACGAAGCCTTTAATCAGATTATATCAAATAGGGGTAGCAAATATAAAGAAATAATTTCCGGTTTGTTTCCGTCCAAAGCCCTCGAGACGTGGACGTCTTATTAATAATGAATAAGAAGTATTTCTACGATTCCGAACAACCTACCGCTTTTTCAACCTTGCAGAAACTTGCATCTGTAGCAGGAATAAATAAGCGAAAAACAGAGGATTGGCTTCTTCATCAGGATGCCTATACTTTGCACAAACCCTTGCGGAGATAATTCCAGAGGAACCACACGTTGAATAACATCAACGATGTGTGGGAGATCGACTTGACAGATTTTAAAAGCCTTAATAAGTATAACGACGGAGTTCAGTATCTGTTAACCTGTGTAGATTGTTTTTCAAGATTCGCACGTGCAAAACCCATAAGATCAAAAACTAGTACGGAAACTGCCAGAGCCTTTGAGGCCATCCTCGATTCCTCCGTTCCCCTCGCAGTGCGATCTGATAGGGGAAAAGAATTTTCAGGGTCTGCATTTCAAAAGCTTTTAAAATAGAAGGGTACAGAGCATCAGGTTTGCCGAAACCCCGACGTAAAGTGCGCCATGGTCGAGAGATTTAATCGTACCATCAAGACTAAAATCTACAAGTATTTCACTTACAAGAACTCCTACAGATATATAGATGACCTCGATAAATTCGTTCGCGCGTATAATCACACCGTCCACTCGTCAATAGGACTGGCTCCAGCCAAGGTAAACGAGAGAAACGTTTTACAAATATGGAAAACCTTGGAGAGAAAACGTTCTACCATTAAATCTAGACCCATCAAGTTTAGTGAAAGACAAACAGTAAGGATAAGCAAAGAAAAGATGAAATTTGCCAAAGGCTATGAAAAAAAATTTCTCAACGGAGATTATTAAAATAACAAAGGTAATAAGACATTCCCCTCAGCCCGTATACGAACTAAAAGATCTTAACGGAACTCCTATAGAAGGACAATTTTACAGTTACGAGCTTACTCCGGTAAAAATTAACAAATCCACTCTCTATAAAATAGATAAAATACTAAAACCAAGGGTAAGGAATGGCAGAACCCAACATCTAGTCCGCTGGAAAGGATATGGTTCTGACTTTGACAGTTGGATCGATGAGTAATGGATGAGTTTTACGTAACCGTGCTGAGCGATTCTAGCACCGATTTGTATCCCGAAAATTCACGTGCTAGTTTTCGCAACGATTTAGCGATACCTGTTAACCTTCAGAGAGATAAATGGATGATGGGTCTAGAAGAGCTTTCCTATTGCTATGGTTACGAAACCATAGACGAGAACGTACTTAACGAAGCCGGAGAACTGATCAAAAATGTCATAACCAGAGCTGGTAGAATAGTGTACGATGGAACGGATTTTAAGAATTTTAAAGAACTGTACACCTCCTTAAAGAATCAGGTAAAAGATGAAGAACACCAGGAATTGCTCTTATCGGAGCTTCAGGGTTATCTCCTTTCTCATCAGGGAGAGATAAAAGAATTAGAAAACGCCAAGAAAGATTGGGTTCCAATACATTCCGTCCCAGAAAACTTCAGGCAAAGGCTAATAGCATCCAATTAAAAGTAACTAAAAAGACGGGAGGTACGTCGTAAACCATCTTTAATGGAAAAATCTTCTTTCCCACTAGAATTTATTATGTTATAGGTGATCTTGTAGACACAATAAAAAATTCACTTCCGATCCTTGATGCCTACAAAGTTGCTAATCAAGCTATACTTTCAGAAGTAACTAACGATATGAAATCTCTGTTTCTTAGATCACACAGGAAAAGCTCTTTTCAATTTATTTATGGAACCGAGCCTGTTTTTGTTTACTGCAATATCATTGAACCACAACTGCTCGGCAACTCTTATGTTCGCTGTTTAAGGATAATTCAATTTCCCTCTTATACTAGTCATCATAAGTTTGAAAATATATTTTACGTTCCGATAGAACTCAATCATTTCCAAACCGTAGCTATTGAATTAGTGAACAAGTTTGGCCATTTAGCTCGCCTGAGCAGTAGCGTAACACCTACCATTGCTGTGCTCCATTTTAAGAAAGTGTTATGACTTCTCTGTTTCAGATGTCCACAGAATTTTCTGCTGCCTTTCAAGGGTTTTATAACCCAGAAGGAGAAGTAATAATTAAAGAGTTGGCCGTAGTAGAAAATGAAAGCGAACAGGTGGTGATGCACTACCTATTTCGACAACCCGATGCTCCCCGCAACGCTTGACCTATAAAGTATAGGCGAGCAAATGCCTGGTTGACAGACAACTTCCATAGAATTCCATGGTGTTCGGGTTTTATAGAGTATAAGCCAAACACCATCAGAATCCCCCTTGGAATATTGTTTGTGAAGGGAGACACCCTTAAAAGAATGTTGCAACCCCACGAAAATAATAGGTATTCCGTATGGAATTTTGAAAGATTGGGTTGCAATGAAAATATTGCATTTTTACTCACCTCGAATTCTTGCCGATGGCATAATGTAGAAACTGTTCGCTGTCAAAGATCACAGGCACTAGCGATAGCAAAATGGGTGAGGGAAAATCGTTGGGAATTTGACGTATAGTCTCAAACCCAGCGAACGGGAATAGATTTAAGCATGTTGGTGCATGGATTCCTTTAGAAGGGAAATAAAACCGTGTCATAAAAGAATCCTTTGAGGAAAATTAAGCGCCCAATATGCTATGGAAAAGCTCCTAGTTAAAGAGCGTCCATCAATTTTCACCCACTTTTCTTCGCGGGCCCTATTATAAATTGAAATCCTAAATTAAAAACCCATGCATTTGGCAATGGACCCGCTTACATCGTACTATGTCAACCAGAGTGGAGGGCGTCTGGGTGATTATATCGGACCACTATATGTAGGAAGTCCATACGTTCAACAAGGTAGGGGTTTAGGTAACTTTTTTGGGTAGTCTATTCAGAATTGTTAAGCCCATCCTCCTATCCGGTGCAAAGTCGTTGGGCAGGGAAGCCCTCACCACGGGTGCAAACATCATGACCGATATTGCTGCAAAACAGGAAGGTACCAAAGTTAAAGATATCGTGGCTAGACGAGTCACAGAAGGCACAAAAAAATTGGCAGGTAAGTTACAGCAAGGAAAGGGCAAGAGAAAGAGATCAGCTTCAAAACGTTCTTTTAAAACTAAAAAACCTAGAGACGTTTTTGGATAAATACACCCTACACCGCGTTGTTAACAGCACATGTACCTAGGGTGATACAGGGATAACACCATGATCGCCTGCACAAAATCCGAATTTTACATATTTGCTAAAAAACCAATTCAGTCGGCAGTATTAGGAAATTTCACTACCCTAATCAAACCTATCGCCCCTGTAGATCAAAGTGTATTGGAATTTGTTATCCCTGGGGATAAGGAGCATTATATCGATTTAAATTTGTATTTGTTAGTAAAAGGAAAATTTGTGAAATCAGATGGTTCAAACTTAGCACCAACAGATAAAACGACCGGTGTTAAAAATTTGTTGCACTCCTTGTTCAGTCAATTGAGCGTTTCTATAAATGGAACGTCCATCACTCCCTCAGAAGATCTTTATCACTACCGTAACTATTTAGAAACCCTGTTAGCATACGGTCAAGATGCAGCAAATAGCCATCTTACAAATGCTTTTTGGTACATAGACATGGCTCTATACGGTCTTTCCGGGGAGGGGGCTTCAAAAACCGGAACTTTAGAAGCCGGGGATTCGAATCGTGGATGGAAGCATCGATTTAATAAAAGCAATTCGTCTAAAGAAGTAATCATGTTTGGTAGATTACATGGAGACATTTTCAATGTACCCACTTTGTTACTTCCAGGACTTAACCTTCAAATTGAATTAACTCAAGCGAAAGACTCATTTTATATGATGAGTGAAAGCTCAGATCTACATGCTAGATTTCAATTTTTAGATGCCACTCTGTACGTGAAAAAAGTAAAACCTGCTCCTAATCTCTTGATGTCTCATATGAAAGCTTTAGAAAAGGTAAATGCCAGATACGATATAACACGTGTCGATCTAAGATCCTTCACTTTCGCAGCAGGACAGAGCACCATCTCTATGGATAGCGCTGTGCTAGGGCCGCTACCAAAAAGAATACTCATAGGTATGACAGATAATACACATTTTTCGGGAACGCATACCACGAACCCTTTCAATTTTAAACATTTTGGTTTGGAGTACTTTGCAATATATGTTAACGGTCAACAAATTCCAGCAGAGGGTCTTTCTATCGACACTTCTCATGAAAAAGGTACAACGATGGCTTACCAAACACTCTTTTCTGGTTCTGGCATCCATCACAACAACAGTGGCATTCAAATCACACATGACTTGTATGTAGCCGGCTATTTTCTAATGCTTTACGATTTAACACCTGACGGTGCCGCTTCAGAAGGTCACGCTTCTCTATTAAATAACGGAAATATATGAATAGAGCTCCGATTTAAAGAGAAATTAAAAGAAGTCATCAATTGTCTCATGTACTGTGAGTACGAAAGTTCCATTCAAATATAAAGATCTGAGAGTGCATACCGATTATTAAACATGAACACCTTACAGATAGAACAAACTTTGCAACGCATCCCAAATTTTGCAGGCGTGTTTGCTTCAGACATGCTGCCTAAAGAATTTAATAAACCATCTACATTCGTAATAAATTTAGACCCTCACACCCTACCTGGTTCACACTGGATAGCTGTAACTCAAAATTCTAATTCTTTTGCATGATATTTCGATTTCTATGGCCTTCCTCCTTTTATAAAACCCTTGAAGGAGTTCCTATCATTTCATTTCACCTTTAACAATCGCCAGCTTCAAAGCCTCTACTCCGACATTTGCGGCCAATATGCATGCCTCTATACTCTCTACATCTGCACCAGAGGATACAACATGAACGAGTTCGTATCACTGTTCAACTCTGCTGATCCAGACCGTCAGGCGAGAGAGATGTTCAACAAAGAGTTCCCATTCTGGAGATGCAACGACGGACAAGGATGCCTGCCAGGTATAAAAGTAAGTACCATTCACATATTCCCGTCAGTCTTTGTTCAAGATGGAAGGAGGTCTTGTCGTGGATTACACAGCGCTCAAAGAAAGTGGCAAAGAAACAATTATAAAGGAATTGGCCATCGCTGGGAGAAGATTTGTTCAAACATTTCATTTTGCAAGCCCTTACCCTTGGAATAAAAAATTGGATGCATTCAATAAAGAAAGTAAAACAGAAATGCACTTCAACGATGGCTACATTCCTTATCACATGGTAAAAACTGTGCTAGAAGAAGCGGTGGCAGGGCATATTTCTCTCTTTGCTTTTAATGAGAATAAATGTGAAGTTCTTTCCGCACTATGCGATAGAACTTTTATTAATTTAAACAAAGAATTTAATTGTCCAAATCCAGAAAACCTCTATCATCTGATGCACTGCGGATTTCCTTGTCATAAGTTCACCAACACCCACTGTGCCTGCAAGCACGCTCACGCCATGTTTAATTGGCTAAAGCATCATCATCTTCAAAAGCTTAACACCAGATGTCCTTCTGATAGCTCTAATCGACACAATGTTTCATTTGTTTCAGCTATATAGAAGCAGAGGTAACGAGCCATCCGGTTACGAGTCGTCGCTATGACTTCCAGAGATGCAAATCAAGATGTTGCGCCAACCACCAGCTGCTGCGACTCCGGAGCCTGTACTGCATCGCAGAACGCACTTCCTCAACAAGCATCACTCCAGATACATCAGCCTGGGTTTCTACAAACAAAAAAATTACGAGGCACACATGGAAATTGGCGGAGTAAAGCAGGGTAGAGTCATCCTCTCATCTTACTACTTCACAACTCTGCTCAACCATCTGCCTAAACTTGCGGAACATCTCTGCAAAGGTCAGTCGTATAGATGCATCGAAGAACAGTTTCGTCTACGAAGCATCAGTGGTCGTCGTGCAAAAATACAAAGCGAAAATTCACATGTTGTGCTTTGTCTAGATGACATAAATTTTTTGTTGTGTAATGCAAATATACTGCAACATCAACTTGCAAAGCTGATTTTAGCCACAACCGATGTAAAAGACTATGTTAAAAGTGCTTCAAACAATAATACTTTTGTAATGCCAAAAGAAAATGTTTCACCTATCGTACTTAACGATGTTATTTGTGACGAAATAAACTCTACACTTGTATCCCATAAAGGTGATTAAATATTTATATTAATCAAATGTGTTTTCATTCGTTTTTATTTCTACCTACTCACACTTCCCGAGATACCACATGCACCCATACCTCAATATCCCCCTCCCATTCAGTAATTATCTAATACAATTTCTAAAATCATCATCACCCTGGCAAAAGTCATCAAATCGCTCTATCGTCTCGTGATGATAAAAGCGTGATTGCTGATGATGGGATACGTATGGTCATTAATAAAACTGTGAACTCATCATGAGAGATTACTACATGCATTGCTCATCATCGGCAACGTGGTAGGAAAATTGAAGTTTACACTGCAAACGCTCCCATGCACCTAGTAAAGGCAAACGAAGGGAGAGGAATATGAAGAATAAGAATAAGGGGTGGTGGGGAATTCTGCCTTTAGAATAATTTCTAATGGTATTCTCAGTCCCAAATAACAGAGGATGATGCTAAATATCCTTATATAAAAAGTAAAAGCCATAAACACCAACAATGAGTCAGAAAATATGCTCACCGCTTCAACAGTAATAGCAACAACAAAAAAGTTCGTGATCATTGTTCTAGAGAAAAACATTTTTATTGAAATAAAACTGCAAAACAACAATAGACGCATCAAACATGAATATACATGATGTTCACTAAACAATAAACACGTCGTTAACAACGGCTTGGACCTTTAGCCTTAAAAAGGGAGACATACAAAAAGGCGAAAAAAAGACGAAGAAACGAAAAGTCAGGATATTTTAGATTTACAATATAAGAAAGACTGGAAACCATGCAAACATATCCCCTCGCTTCACAAGTTAGCTTCTGAACATTTTGAATTTTGAAGAACAAAAAAAAAAAAAAAATAGAATATGAGTCCTAAAGTACGTAAAAATATGAAAAAGCACACAGAAAGGCTCATAATGGACGCAAACTAGGGGAAAATGATACAAATGTAAGACCATTTGATAGTTTATAAAAGCAAAAGCAATCAGTTCATCAGAGAACATAGGACTGTAACAAATTACAGCAAATAGCTTAAAAAAAAAACAAAAAAAATACGTCAGAAACACTAAAACGATGACATCAATTACTAAAAAATGAAGAAAAGTGTTGTAGAGACGACATAAGCTAGCATTAAAATGTTACAAATTTCCATCAAACGCAGGAAAAGGGGTATACGAGACATCACATCGCTTCAAATACGTATACAACAGTCCTAAACGTACTAAAGTGTGTGCAGCACACAATCGTCACTATCATAAAGTTCTTAAAGAGCTTCCAAGAATTGCATTCAAAGTGTGTTGAAATACCTATTGAATGAGATTGGACACTACTTTATAGTTCTGAATACCTTAAAAATTGTAAATGATTTGTAAGGAGACAGAAGTCACTACAAAACACTACAATATACTGCAAAATAGACTCAAAATGTGTTAAAGTGTCTAAAACTGATACAATACCGCAAAATACTGTATAATACTAGCAAAGCATCTGAAAAGAGCTACAATCTCTATCTTAGAGTCCTATACACCAAACAAAACAGTTCAAGATGAATGGAAAACGGTTAAAATGCCTGATCAATACCCTGAATCTAGCTGTCCAACAGTCCTGAACACCCCTTCCAAATGGTATGATATGACATCAAAAACATACTTAAGCAACAGTGGCAGCGCTAAAAATCACCTTTAAAATCATGAGAAAATGTATGTAAAAGTCTACAATCACTGAAAAATGATCTCAAAAGGTACAAAAAAGCTTATAAATGTGCTAAAATGCATTAGAAAACTGCAAATAATGTAAAATATGACCAAAAAGTCTGAAAATGCCTAAAATACTTGCTTTTACACTCCTAAATACCCTAAGAATACCCAAGATGAAATGAGTTAAAAATGTCTGATGAATAACCCGCAACTAGCTGTCCTAGCGTCCTAAGCATCCTCCAATAGATATGGAATGTCATTAAAATGTATTCAGACAACTATGGTAACATTAAAATCATACGTTCAAATCACAAAAAATGTATGTGACAGGACTACACTCACCGAAAAATAGTCTACAACGTATTAAACTACTTATAAAAGCATCAAATATCAAAAGAAAACCTTGTAAAATAATATCAGAAAGTCTGGAATAGCCTAAAAATACTAGCTTTAGAGCCTTAAACACCCAGAAAATGGGGTGAAATCAATTGAGAAGGGCTAAAATGTCTGATGAGTACCCTGAAACTAGCTGGCCTAGAGACTTAAACACCTTCAAAATTGTATGAAATGTCATTAAAAGCATTCGAAAAGCTGTCCTAGCACTAAAAAAACCCTCTAGAAGTGTTATAAAAGATCTGTAAGCACTAAAAAATACAAACAATCGTTAAAACATGTTACAATTTTAAAAATAACTGAAAACGTAACCATAAAATAACCATAATAACCATAATAACCATAAAATGACTGAAAAACACCGTAAACGACGTAGAAAAGGACCATAAATGGCTGAAAAATATATTCAATACTCTGAGTCTCGGTCAGGTTCCTCCTCCCCCATAGCATACTCTTTGAATTCCCTATCTTTCCCATGTATGCTTATTAGCCCTAGTCCTGTTCTCTCGCTAGAGCCTCCTTCCTCCTTCAATTCCCTATCTTTGCCATGTATGCTTACTTGTCCCTGCCCAAGAATCGCTCTATCCTAACTATATGATATATCATATTAATTTGCCTTTGACGCTCTTGAGACCTACTCCTACACATCACTTATTTGCGTCACGTTACTGCATAATTAACCATAGAGGAATGTAATCTTGCTGATTTCAATTAACATTTCTAAAGAAATTTCCGTTTTTGTGGCTGTAATATTTTAATTTCCTTCTTATCTAGAGCGGTATTCCATCATGAAGTGCTTATAAATGCATCATTATATCCATTGTGAGCTAATATGAGCACTAACAGTGCATGGCCGAAATAAATCCTTTAAGCTGATATTTGTATTCGAGAATTATAGACAGACACATTTGAATATGGTGCATTAAAGGAAAATATTGATTTTGGGAGTAATATTTTTCAGTTGAATTAGGAGTAGTTCCCTATTTATTTAAATAATTTGCAATTAACATTTTATTAAGCATTTGGTTGTAAAATTGCAATCGTATTGCAGCGTGCGAAGAGCGGCACCAAATATTACAACGCTAAGCGAAATAAAAATGACCATGTAGTTCGCTGCTGTATGGCAGGGGTAACCTCAGAAAGTGGTTCCATTAATCTGTAAAATTTGTTTCTCACAGGTCACAAAAGTATATTGTTTTCCAAAAAAATACAAATAAATAAAAGTTAAGGCAAGCGTTGCACAGAATTGGATCTACCTTCCGACTTCTTTGTTAATTAGTAGAAGCACGCTTTAGGTCCATCAGAAGGAGTGGTTTACTTCAGGTGCACTACTTAATCGAAGTTGAATTTGCAATAAATTTCCGTTAGTTTACAATGAATGTTGAAATATTGGTTTCAAAACTGCGAGGTGGGCGGATTGCCGCCTTGCCCAATTGAACACAAAGGGAAGGGAAGCATGTTGGAAATTTTATTCTCATACCACCTGTGCCAGGACGTCAGAGATTGGGCTGACTCATCGCTCGGTGGGCATTTACATTTTTGAAATACAGTACAAGGCTGTGCCGTAGCCGAGTGGTTAGATCGCTTGCCTCCCACCTAGGCGACCCGGATTCGCGCGGGGGTTTTATTTGTTACTCTGGGTTTCCCCGCCACTCATTCGCTATTGCTCCATCATCACTTTTCCTATCATCTATTTTCGTTTGAATTTCAATTATCTACTTCCCCAAGCTCATTCCTGGCTACGGGCCGACCACTCGTTCTAGGTTCTCCATTCTGTGCTTTCGTGCCGTTGGCTCCCCGACAGGTTTCTGGCCCTTAGGCATCCGCTTATCAGTTCTAGGGGGATGTCAGTCATAAATACGGGGAGGGTACGCCGAGTAGGAAATATAGTACACAGTGGATAGAGAAGATCAATGTATTCCACCCAAAAATTCGATACAGAGAGTTTACAGGAAATATATGATTTGATATATAATTTCTAGACACATGTCCTCATGTACCTGTGTTTGTGTTGGGGAGGGGGGGGGGCATAGCTCTAATACGAAAAATCTATTACATACCAACCTCAGTATATGAGTTCTATATCATCCAAAGATTGACACGAACTTCCTCACGAAGCTCTCCCTACCTACAACTACCGATTAAATGGACTTTTTCTCGAAAGTTTCGATTTCTTCAAAATTCGTTCTAACAATTTTGATGCTTAAAAATTGTTCTTGACAAATGGAATGTGAATCTTGAATTTTCTGGGAATAGCCTCAGAAGAGCAATTCATTCTAGGTGAGTTTTGCATAACTTTTGTATTACATACGCATAGAAACAGCCACATACAAAATACACTCTGAAACCACACCCACATACATATGCATACACACACTCACATACACAATTTCGTACTGAAAATACGCACACATACAATATACACAAATTATTGTAAATACTCACAAGCGCAATGTTTACACATGGGTTCTCACATATGCACACACACACACTTTGTGCACACATACACACAAATACACACATACGCATCCACCTTGTATATTGCTAGTTGCGTTGATAGCTCCTTGCAAATGATGGGATAATACGTAGTTCTGGCACTGCTTTCACTGTTTTACATACCAACCTCGGTATATAAGCTCTATATCATCCAAAGATTGACATGAAGTTCTTCATGAAGTTTTCCCTACCTACAACTACCGTTTAAATGGATTTTTCTCGAAAGTTTTTATTTTTTCAAAATTCGTTCTAACAATTTTGATTAAAACACCATATGTTTAAGATATTTTCTTGACAAATGAAATGTGCATCTTGAATTTTCAGGGAATAGCCTCTGAATAGCTCTTCATTCTGGATAAGATTCGTATAGATTTTGTATTACAGGAGAACCGTAAGAAATGGACAAAACTTGCTACAGAAAGATCTCGTTAAACCACATACTTTATATCAAAACAATTTTCTTTAAGCAACTTAAACTTTTCTCCCCTAGTACGCAGAGAGGACCTATTTCAGTTGTTTCACATTATGGCTTTTAAAGGATTTGTTTACCGCTTTATTTGTGCATTGCCTTATTTGCCTTCTAATTACAAAAAACCAAGTAATAAGATTAATTCTCTTAAAGCTTATCTTGATTTTCTTGATATAAATTAAAGAATAACATTTTTAAGAAAAGTTTGTGCACAACTGCTGGAGAAGGTTAGGTGAATGGAACACATCATATTTCTTTTCGCTTTGACGCGTCCTTATTTTGATTTACTCACCTTGCAGAGCGCCGTCTTTAATAGATTTTCCCCTGCTATAAAAGAAAAAAAGAAAAAAACCGCAACTACTACTGACTGCTACATTGAAACACTAATTGATGGCGTGTTTGCATGGATTCTCACATATGCACACACACACACACACACTTTGTGTACACATACACACAAATACATACATACGCACCCACCTGGTATATTGCTAGTTACGATGATAGCTCCTTGCCAATGTAGGGATAATGCGTAGTTTTGGCACTGTTTTCACCAATATACATACAAATACCCACAGGCAAATACGACCATGTAAATACAAACATATGCTCATTCAGTATACACATACATGCAAATACGACCTCGTAAATACACACATATGCACATTCAGTATACACATACACACAAATACACCCACGCACACAAGCACGCAAACACAACCACTCATATACATACACCCGTCGACACGCATACACACATACTCACTCATATACAAACACAGGCAAACACACACACGCTCATGCATGCACAACTCATATACACATGCACACGCAAGTACACTCAGGCACATGAACAAGCACACACTTACATACACAAACTAGCTCCAAAATGAATACCTGCGGACTTATTAAACATATATAAAGTTACTCTGAAAATAAAAAAGAGTTCCTTATAGTGATGTTTTTAAAAATTTCAGAAGCAGTGAATACTTCGGTAACGAACAATACGTATCGATGTAATGGTCGAGAAAGAGCTGCAGGGGCAACTCTAGCTGCACAGGCTTATGCTGACTGTGGCTGCAGCATCCAGCTGCATGACTCACTCCTTTTATTAAGCAGTAAGGTATTCAATTTGTTTATAAAAAATAATGTAAGCAAGTATAATACACCAACCTGAAGGGTGACCAAAAAAGCTAAAACTTTATTCGTTTGCTCTATCTTGCACAAACCGAAGATCCTCTTGACTTGTCAAGGAGAGGTCATAACCAGACTGCAATTCCTCTTGATCTGGCAACATAGGGACCCCAGATGAAGCCCAGGAGCCGCTAGATCTTTGTATGGGAAGATGAGTGCAGGCAAATCCAGAGTCAAGGGGACAGGCAGCACCAAGCCCAGATATTCAGGGCTTAACAACATTTGGAGGGATTGCAGCAATTAGATCCGTACCTAAAAACATCGAAGCAGAGGGAGCTCTTCGGAAGGTGACCATGTTGGATGAGAAGGAGCATACCAGAGTCCTACACCTTGAGGCGGAGGGCGCTCTTTGGGAGGAGTCATCTCAGGATGAGGCGTAGAACGCAGCATCGCTGACCAACCGTCTTGGATCTTCCATGCCTGGTCCTTCTCCCGGGCCCGACCATTTTGTGAGTGCATTGGAAGGACGGAAGGACGCCAACGAGGCGAGCGCTTCAGGGATAGCCACCGGAGCAGAGCTCCAGGTAGAGCATCCACCTACAATAAATAGATGCAAGTGGACCCCTGAGAAATCATCATCCTCCGATGAGGCGCACCTTCAACAAATAAAGGCCAAAAGAATAGTTACAGTCATCTTGAACGAAAAAAAAAAAAAATAGAAAAATCATTCAAGAGAATACTTTTAGTAGTAAAATAGAAAACATATGTCAAATCTAAGAGACCCAGGCATTCCTAGAGCGATAAAGGCTCTAGTTATCAACGAGCTGAGCTCAATAATGAATAGAAATAATCGATATTTAAGATAATTTGCTCTTTGCAAGATTCGTATGCGATCCAAGCCCCTGATTCCGACCATTTTGAGAACACCCATATTTATAGTAATGCTAAACTGGGACTGCAACCATCTGATTTGTAATCTTTATTCTCCAATTTGGTGAATGGAGTGCTTGAACGCCGTTTTTGGAACGCCGTCTCCAGCGGTGTTTGGGCAATCTTTATGATTGCAGCTCCAGAAACGCGGCTTTCGTTTCTCACCTGAGAAGACAGTCTCCGTTAATTTCTGGCGCCGAAGGTGGCAATGTCACCTTCTCTTCATCTCGGGCGAGATATACTTCCCTTCGCAGATGAGGTGAGATTCCTGGGGTTGATATTCGATCGTAAACTATGCTGGTCACCTCATGTAGCACAGCTTAAAGCGCGGTGTGACCTTTCCCTGAATATGTTACGCATACTAAGTGGAAAATCCTGGGGAGCAGATCGGACAGTACTGCTGCGTGTTATACACATTGTATACATTTTGGAGGCCACTTTACTCTTTTGCCATTTTTAAAATGTGTCGCTTTTATGTTTTATATTGAACGCTTCGTTTTAGCTGCGCTTTATGTTTATTTTAGACCCATTTGGTTTTACTATTCATCTTTGGTTATTATTTTATTCGGCTTTTAACACTCAATTTTACGCATCGTTTTAGCTATTGTTTTACCCCTAGTGGTTTAGCTTCTTTTTAACTCTTGTTTTTTTTTTTTTTTTTTTTTTTTTGTTCCTCACAGGTTTTAGAAGGGCGCTAATGACCTTGCAGTTCGGCGCCCAAAAACCCCATCCATCATCATCAACGGACATGTGCAAATTAGTGAAAATCTGTGGAAGAGAATGAATCATGCCTTGTATGGAACATTCATTGAAAATGCGAGAAAATGTACTTACTTCGAATTCTATCGTCTTGGAAGTAGGCCAGGAAACTGACTGCCAGACCGACGTATATTTGTAGCATTATATTTAAAGAAAATCTTAAAAGGATAGAGTTCAGCAGAGAGGAAGTTGACATGATTAAATTTATGTATATAGGCCAGGCAATTTTGGAAGTTTCAAAATTGACAAAGTACAATTTTTCCTACAGAATAATGAAACCAAATTTAAAATATCTTGCCCTGGCCTATCTGGATACCGATTTCTTCAAATCTGAAACAGCAACAGATAGAAGAAGTACCCTCACCTTTTCGACACAACACATTTTCCAATTTTTGAATAGACAACCCATATGGAAAAGAACCACAGAAGAAAATAGTGATAGATTTATTCAAAGATGAACTAAGAGGCATCCCCATGTATGCACATCTCGGTCTCAGGTCTAAGCTATATAGTTACATATATGAAGACAAACATTAAAAAATGCAAAAGAAATAAAATAAATGAGCATGATAAATCTAAATTTCGACAGCTATAATGGTTGTCTAAATTGTATAAGGAAAACATTTCTTGTGAAGAAAATTGCATTTCTCAACTGCAAGCGTTGAATTCATACAAAAGAGCAGAATAAAGCCGCTCTCCATGGAAGAGACGACAAAAAGAAATTGATTGAACTTTCAGATTACACTCTTGTCTGGAAACTTATTCCCTGACTATGACTGACACTTAGCTCGAAAAAAAATGCTCCCTATCACACCTGCACTGTCTTGTGTATATAAATAAATATGTATATATGAATAATGATCTTAATTTATTCTTGAATACTTGTTTAAATATTGCTTAACTATATATATTTCATTTCAAACCTGCATTTTAGTTATAATTGTAATAATGTGTTTCTTGTACACAAATGATTATTAAGTAATAAAGCATTTAATATTTGTGTGTATTATAAATTTTTAAAAATGTTAAGTGAGAAAGTTGAAGTAAGGATGCTTTCTTGTCAATAAACGCTCCTTAAATGAAAGTCAAATAATTCTTTATTTAAATTCTTCCTATAACACATCTTTCCTGTCAATCCTTTGGGGTTTAGAGAAATAGCACCACTCTACAGGAATCCTATTCACTGCCTGCGCAGAAGTTTCTCAATCAAATAGTGCTACGATAAAATGTGGATTTATATTCCTGACCATAGAAATCATCATGAATCACATCTATATCAATATCCTTTAGAATATATATAGTAGGAATAGATCTTTTCACTGCGTCAATGTATAAGATTTCAGCACTGCAATTATCTTCGTATCCCTTTTCAAATATCCTTTATGTTTAAATATTCTTTTATAGTCACTAAAGTTATACTTTATGCATTCCGCATTCGAAGAGAGAAGAGAGGTTGTCATAGTTGTAAACTGACAGAAAAAAATGATATCCTTCACTTCACTAGGTTTCGTTCGTATAGTTAAATGATAAGAGTTGTTGTACATTGAAATGATTCGTGGTAGAAGATCCAGCCACTTGTATGATCCTTGAGCTATGAATTCTCGATACCTCATATTCTTCAGTTTTTTTATTATCCCTTCCGCAGCACCAGGCTTCAGGTTGCTATAGGTGCTATAGTCATTAATGTTGGTCTTATTCATCAGACTTTTAAAATGCTTATTATAAAACCCTTTTCCGTCACCACTTTGAATATTCTGGGATGGTGTGTGTATATCATGTAGAACCTCCTCCATAGCTTTTGCAACTTGAAGTGCAGCATTATCCTTGAATGGTCTTGCATATGCCATTTTGGAGTAGAAGTTGACGCTGATAGGTATATACTTGAAGTTTTTGTTTAATTTGGCATTCGGGATCCTTTCAACCAGATCAGTCCGTACAAGATTGTCACGTCCTTTGCTGCCAATGATTCTACCCAAGAAATTTCTACTGGCAGCTGCCTGAAGCTTTACTGCTATATTTTTATTCACCTTGGTCATGCTATAATCCTAGATAACTTAGTTCTTGAATTATTTCGTTGATTTCCTGGTTCTGGTTAATATTTCCGGTCTGTCTAGATGCAATGACTAGTCTCAATCGAGTCATTAATGTAATTGAGTCGTTCCAGCGGATGTAATCTTGTTTTTTCTAGGGATACTGATCTTCCCATTCCAATTCGTTGTGCTATTTGAATAGAGGCCATATAATGCTTTTATATTTGTAAACTTTGCTCTATCCCATACGTCCTTGCCTGACAAATTTTTGTCGGTGCAATTGTGTTAATTCTAGAAACCTTATATATGCTTACAGATCCTCCTCAGTGTGACTATGCATTTCAGGGAATTTTTTTAAAGATGAGCCCATTCAATCTCGGAGTAGCATCGAAGTTTTCTTGATTATTGATGCAATGTTACATTTTCCTTCGTAGCATGTACCTTCCATCGTCGTATCGCACTTCATATAATTTATCTATTCGTACTTGTCTTTTTTCGAACTTGTTTCACGTAGCTAGAATTGTTCTCGTTTTTTCTGGCTTTAGCCGATATAAGAGCGGTGGACTTTTTCTTGTTCTGAATATCTTGTATATTACGAAGCGGTTTTGTTTCAGGCCGAAGAGCTTCACTCATAACTCTCTGGGTTTCAAATTTCTGTCCCTTCAGCTCGCTCAGCTTTTTTCTTATAGCTTTTGTATGCTTGGCTACAGATTGTTTAAAGCTTATACTTTGGCTATCTATCTTGAAGTGAAATTAAGTTGACAGATTTAATGTCATTTATAGTTTGATTTCTAATTATATCAGACTTTATATCGTATTAAGAGTGATATTTTGATTGTGCCCGTCTTTGGCTCTTACGGCATAAGCAATTAAAATGAAATTACGCTTTATTTATGGACGCTCTTTAACTGATGTGGTTTTCAGCGTCCCATTCTATACTGGGCATGAGAGACCGCTTAATTTTGCTCAGAGGCCTCTCTATCAGGTTTAAGGTTCTTTTACGTACCGTAAATCTACGACACCGCACCCAGGGTTTTACTTCCCTTCCCAAAGAAGCGTTGCTAAGGATTTTTACGCCCGAAAAATCCATCGTCCTCCGCTGGGTTTGAACCCTCGACCTTGGGTATATAAAGTGAGTATAGTATCCATTACACCACGGAGGACGCCATAGGCAATTACGGTAAGGGAATCACATGTTTTGATTGATTTCTGATATTTATAATTTGTATTATTATTATTATTATTATTATTACTATCATCATTATTATTGTTATTATTATTTATTTCAACTATTGTAATTGTCTGCAATGGAGGAGGTAGATCACATTAAATAGTACATACGTTCTGTTTCTATACACCGGAACTTCATAGAAATCGAGACCAGACGCTAGCGTATATCTTAGGGAGCCACCTTTGTATGGTTGTGCTTGTAGTGTAACAATGAACAGACCTTGCATACAATTTACTAAAGTATTTATGACACACATTTATAACTTGGGTTATAAGAATGCTGATGGTATTCATTGATGAGGTCAAGTATTTATCCATAGAGCTCTGTTTATTTCCTATAGTATCCAGATGTTTGCTTACTGTTGCAGCAATATCTTGAGTTGCTCAATCTAGAAATTTGTTTAAGCCTACTTATGCTTCATTTTTTTTTTCTTTGCAATATGACGTCTAACTATACCCTTTCGGTACAAAATAATGTGGCAACACTGTTCTAACGCTCCGCGCTATTTGAAGAGGAACTTGTTATTTAGTTTGGCCTTTTGCCGCGTGAATTGCGTTTGCTTTTTATGGGACTACAGAGGGAATTCTGTCGGTCAGTCAGTTTCAGGTTGGATTGTGTTTTATACACACACACACACACACACACACACACACACACACACACACACACACACACACACACAGGCCTTTCTCAGAGTGGGTAAGTGTTTTCATATGGCGTGATTCGCCGTGAGTTCTTCATCGTAAGAGCTAAACTGATATCCTTTGTGTTACGTGGACATGATTGCTTGCTAAAACGAATGTTTAAATTCATTTGGGTTAACTGCCATGATTTCTCATTTTTTTCGTTGCCAGTTAAGTGAAGTAATATGCCACGTGACGACGATCTGTAGTGCATTTCATTGATTTTATTCTTTGTTAATAAGTTAAATTTATTGGAATTCTGTAATCACACTTCGAGTTAAATAGGAATGTAACTATACTACGCATATTATTATTTTATTATATATTGTTATTGTTAAAGTTTTTATAGTTTATTATTGAAATAAATTACTGTTATAAAAGTTATACTCGATCCCGTTTTGGTTATTATAGTTAGCGGGGCAACACACATAACACTGGACAACACAATTTTACTTTTTTTTGTTACGGAAACGAAAACACTGGAAATCCATGTATTTTTTTTGCTGAATATGACGATAAGATTGTCAGATGTGGTGTAGTTTTCTTGTAATTATACGAATTATTCTTTGAGAAAGAAAGCAAAAAAGAAAATGCATGTTCCGTAACTGGTACCGTTTGGCTAGGCTTGTACATTCAAATACGTCTCCTTTTAGCCTGTCTGCTATACTGTAACTCGGGAGTATCCCTCATCACCGTCTAATAATAATCCGCTAACATAAATGTACCCCATTTACCCTGGTAACGTCTTTCGAATGATGAAATTGTCTGGAGAAATCGCTCTCCATGTTCATCAGAAATTGCACTACAATTTTCAAGGAAAAAGTCCAAATGAAAGTGGGGAAACTGTTTCTGCAATGACATATTGCACCCCATTTTATAAGACAGCAACATGTTATTCATTAATTCTCTATAGCTTGATGCGTGACCGTCCCCTAGGAAACTTGAGGCCACCCCTCTGAAAGATTCCCAAACAGCAAGTTCCTTTTCCTTCAGAAGCCCATGGAAATGTTGATCAGAAAAAAGTTGTCTTACTTAAGGTCCTATTAAAATTCCTTCATTAATTTTAGCAGTACTTATCCTAGGAAATTTTGAATATTAATATCTGAACCCTGGTCCATCATCATCCAATGCCTTTGCGAAATTTTGAATCAGTCCAAGTTTGATGTGTAACGGAGGGAGCAAGATTTTTCTACATTCAATCAATGGCTACTGCTTTATGTTCATTTTTCCTGGTTCTAAAGTTTGCCGAAAAGGCCAGTCTTTCCTTTTGTAGCGCAAAGTCTTTGCCGGCTGTCCCATTCGTATAGGAAAGAACAATATTTTGTAAATCCTTGTTGTAAGCCAAGAAGAATCGCAACCATCTTTAAATCACAACATATTTGCCACTTTAATCTGTCATAATTTATGTAATTTAAAATGTCTCTCGTATTTTCATATGGACTGCGTAGCCAATTGGAACTGAAGGCAAGGTGTTTCCATTGTGCAGTAATACAGCTTTATGACTTAGCGTGGAAGCATCTAAAAATAGCCTCCAATCTTCTGATGTGTGTTGATGTTTATGGCTTCCATCAAGGCTTGCACAGCATTAAAAGTATAATGTTATTTTTTGTTTCGAAAAGTTGTTCCAAAGAGCTCAGCCGTGTTCTAAAAGCAGACACCTTTACATTTTCTGAGAGATAGTTAAACTGACTAGGTCGAAATGCTAGCAGCTCCGCTTTAGACTTTGAAGGTTCCAAGTCTCGGACAAGATAATTTAACTCATTTTGAGTCATTCTGTGTAAGTGGGACGGAATCAGGATCAGAGGATGTTAAAGCTCCAGGTATATCTTCAAAAGTGCTGGAATTAGGTTCGTCGTTAGAATTAATGGTGTAGGACTCAGGTGGAAGTGGAATATGTAGTACATTAGAGTGTGGCAATGGACGAATAGCTGAAGGCATATTTGGGTAACTCACAGTCGACCCTTTCTTCTTTGAAATGAACTTCACAGGTGGTACCATACAGAAATAACAAGCACTTGCATGGTCGGTTTGTTCCCTCCAAATCATGGGCACAGCAAAGAGCAATGATCTCCTTTTTCCTTTTAGCCACTCACCGAGATTTGCCGAATGGCCATTGCAACAAATATGGGGGCTCAGCTTTTATTTTGGTCCCCTATTTTGCATCCAAAATAAAGACGATGTGCTTTCTTTATTCATGGAGTTATATTTCGCTTTTGGGTTGCAAAAGTCACTTTCCCACAAGTATAACAAAAATGATAAGCACTATTTATTTACATATATGGCATATTAATTTCTCTCACATTACAGATTTATCACTATACAGAATTAAAAACGAGTCTTCTAACAAAACAGATGTATATGTGGTTATGCACAGTACTAAATAAATTTTATGAATTTACTTCAGAATAAAGACAAAAACTGGTCTCCACTACCAACGTCTTGTGTCTGACTAAATAAAAAGTATTTTACAAGCAAACACAACCCTCAGAGTCATAAATAAACACCCTTCCCCCCTGTGTAGGCATTTGCTGTAACCTTGAACAGAGAAATCGCTGACGCTTTCTTCTGAGAAGAGTAATCCGAGACAGATGCTTAACAATGAAGCCAGACCACTGCGGTCATTTTTATGTCATATTCGTCATTAGCGGTACAAAATAAGTCATAAATGGCTTATTTAGTTTCTGTAACATTTTGGCTGTTGTCCAGTGTAATTTGTGTCTGCTGATACCGTGTTGATCCTGAATTGCAAATTTGATCTGTTCTCCATTTTTCGTAAGTGTGAGTTGTCGCGTGAAATCCCCCAAAGTACTGACAGAGACTACAATTGGTAGCTTGAGCGTGGTTAATTTAATTTCAGGTCGTAAGTATTTCGGGATCCAGTAGTTTTATAGTCCTATATATTAGTCCTTAGTGCGATAAATTGGTTGCAATTATTATAATGTCGGCGCTGCAAGATCCCTCTTTGTTAAGGAAGAACGATATTTGGATTGAAGTATGTCTTCGTGGAGCTGATATTCCGGCTACCGCCGATGGGATGGCTATTTTAGAAGTCTTTAAGCAAGTGAAGGACAAATTCTTGCTCAAGTTGGCCGATAAGCACCCGTTGGTTGCGGGATTTTTGACTATATGTGAGAAAGTTTTGTTGAGCTTTACGAATTATTTACCGATTGCGAGTTAGAATCCCGGTTTTCTAAGTATCAAATTCGTAGGATTTCCGCACGACTTTCTTATTAGGTTTAACGAGTGGCCTATTTTATCAAATATTTCAGTACCCATCTCCACCAGCAAAATTACGCGCAGAATTTGTGACCTTATTGGTGCGTACTGTATCACGCCGTGAGGAACCCTTACCCATGACTAATGTGCCAGTTTAATTATCTGTTGACCGAATTTCTGCCTTTAAACCGTTAAGGTTTAAAGCGTTGTTCTTGTTTGCAGCGTTTTGTGGAATCTTTTACTGATTTTGAGGTGACCGATGTGAATTTGGCGGTTAAATTTTTTTTAAGTTCATGCTCATGGTTATAGACTATGCATCTTTGTACGAGATTACTAATTTTCAATTATTTGAACATATTGCCGCAACATCTAAAGGAATTTTATCTAACATTCTATTCCGAATAAAAACACACGTTGAACCCTTGTGTTCATTTTGTGCACAAGTTTTGAATTCTTTTGTTCCCCGTATTGCCTTAACATCACTTTTGCAGACCTATTATCTACATCCCCAACGATATACGGAATCTTTCGTGGATTTCATGCAGAGGGTACGTTTGTATGCTCAGGTACTAAACGTTCCCGATTCAGAAAGTGAAATTGTTGACATTATACTTTCTGGTTTGACGCCGAGTGCACGTTCGGATTTGTTTATGTGTCAAAACCGACTAATTTTGCCGATTTGGAGAAAATGTTAGCTCGCCTATCTGAACAAAGCGCAGTGGATACTATACGTAGTGTTGATGGTACACGCCCGCCTCCACCGTTGGTTGACCAAAATAAGATGTCATATTCTAAACCTTCAAACACTCGAGGTATTGTTTAGAACGCGTCGGCATGCTTCAGATGTGGGGCCTTGGACCACAGAGGTCGTTCCGCGTGTACCACGTGGTCATCCTAATAGTGTTGCCCGAGGTAACAAAAACCGATTCCGTACCTTATGACAAATTTGAACCAAAGTGTCCATCCTTCGCGCTTTCGCACAGTATGTTAGGGCATCAAGCTGTTAAACCACTAGTTCACGTAATCATGGAATATTTTCCATTAGTAGCATTATTGGATTCGGGGAGTTCGGCATCTTTTGTAAATGAGAAATTCTTGTTTGCGTGTTTGGGGAAAGTGTCATCAAAGGCGACTTCAATGTATTTCTTCTGACAATGGGGAAACTTTTGATGTCAATACAAAGTTTCAGTTAACCATCCGTTTTCCCGAATTTAATTGGAAACATTTTTCTTACCTTTTCCCCAATTTTTCCTATAGAATAATATTGGGTGCCGATTTCATGGCACTTACAGGCATGCAGGTCGATTTTAAGCGACGCCAAATCTCGTTTGCTTTTGCACCTAACACCTTTATTTCATTCCAATATAAGTTAATCCCAGATCTTAATTTAGCTGGGGATGTTGTAGGGGAAGTTACTCCCAATCAGGAACCTCTTTCCTATTTGACTGCCGACCATGTTTCTCGAATTGAGAGCTTATGTTCAAAGTTTGGTCGAGTATTTACGTAGAGGTTAGGGAAAACCAACATGATAACATACACGATAGAACTATGGATTCCACTCCTGGCAAATGTCCTCCTTATCGTTTGACGCCGCCAAAGGTAGCGATTTTAAAAACTTAAATGGCTGATATTTTGGATAGTGGGGTAATTCGTCCGGCAGATTCGGCCTATAGCAGTCTGTTCTTTCTAGTGCCAAAGGGTCCAGATGACTTTCGTTCCGTGGTGGATTTCCGACATTTTAACAAGATTTCGATCCATGGTAATCCTATCCCGGACTTGCATACCGCTGCTCATCACTTTCGGAAACTAAGGTGTTTACAACTCTGGATCTAAATAATGAATATTTCCAGATTCTTTTGTCAGAATCGTCCAAACACCTCGCTGCATTTGCCACACCTTGGGATTTATACGAATTTGAAGTTGTACCCTTCGGTTTAGCCACCGGAGTTCAGGTTCTTTCTTGCTTTCTACAAAACCTATTTCAGATATTAAATTTAAATACCTTTACCAACCTCTTGACGATGTGGTTATTTAGTCGCCTGATATTGGGTCTCACTTTGATCATCTCCGCGAAGTTTTTACACGACTAAAACGTGCTGGCTTGACTTTAAAGAAATCTAAGTGTAACTTCGCTACCTCCCAAATTTCATTCTTGGGGCACATTCTTCCTCCGGCTGATATCACCATTTATCCGGACTGTACGAAGTCCATTAGGGGATACACCCCGCCTAGAAATTTGAAGGCATTGGCAAAATTCGTTGGTATGGTAAACTTCTTTAGTACGTTAATCCCCAATTTTGCTGCAAGGGCGGAACCCCTTAATCACCTACTGCGTAAGGGAGTTCAATTTTAATGAACCGAAATGTAGCAGCATACTTTTGAGGATCTGAAAACGGATATTTCTAACCCGCCAGTGCTTGCCTTTCTAGATTTTAAATTACGTTTTGTACTTCAAACAGATGCCTCCAAAGGAGCCATAGCAGGAATTCTCCTCCAGGAATTCCCCAATGGTGGACAACCTGTTTATTATGCCTCACGTACCCTAAACGAGGCAGAGAAGAAATACTCAGTATATGAGCTGGAAACATTAGCGGTTTTGTTTTGCTTGGAAAAACACAAAACGTATCTAGAACATGTAGAGTTCACTCTAGAGTTCCATAACCAGGCCCTAACAGGTCACTCGCTTTTCCTAGATCTACTGGCACGATGGCGCGTCCGTATTTCGGCATTTAAGTTCACTCCAGTGCACACCGAGATTCCGATAATTATTTTGCGGAAGCTCTTACCGGAGTATTCTCGGCACCGAAGGGGAGTGTTTCTCTGAATGACACGGCCTTAATTTGTGGACCAATTTTCCCGAATTTTTCACAAACATTACCGAACATCAGCGTAAAGAATCTAGGCTAGCTGATGTTATCCAACAGCTGGAGTCAGGAACTGATCTTCCCTCTTGTCGCCTCAAAGACAGTGTGCTTATAACGCGCGCTACATTTGATGGGAAAGATGCACTTGTTTTGCCTGAAGCTTTGGTCCCAATGGTTTTCGAATATTTTCACGCCTCAACTTTGGGAGGACATTTGGGTATCGCTAAGACTAGACACAAGATACAGAACAATTTGTGTGGCCAAAAATGGATCCTGACATTGCTGGACGGGTAAAGGCTTACCGCTTATGCGCTATGTAGTAGTGTTTAACGCCCGCTTTAACTACTTATGGCACCGCAGGCTTATGCGCTATGGCAAAACCAGCACAGTGTACCTGTTAGGAGCGGATTGGCTACGAAAATCTCGTCAAAACCCATTGAAAAGCTGTATATAGATTTTTTTGGTCTTTTCCACGATCGACGCAAGATAGTATATACACACGTACATACACTAATATACACACACATATATATATATATATATATATATATATATATATATATATATATATATAGAGAGAGAGAGAGAGAGAGAGAGAGAGAGAGAGAGAGAGAGAGAGAGAGAGAGAGAGAGAGAGCTTTCTACGGAAACTATACCTCTGGCCAAAGGCGTGTCAAAGTTTTGCAACGAGCTCATGCCCATGTAAGGCACAGGTATAATGCTAATAAAACGCCCTCTCCCCTATGCTGTTGGACAGCTGGTGATGTGCCAATTTCATCCATTAGTTTTAAAGGTAAATAAATATTCAGCTAAGTTGGTTCCGCGATACACTGGACCGTACAAGATAATTAAAATGTATAAGAGATTTGCCCTTGGGCTCTAATTAAAACCTTTAAATCAGCTGTTCTTAGGTTGGTTTTGTATTATGAGATTGCTTCTGTTTGTGACCGTGTTTATTTTGCAGTGTATTTGTTTTGCTTTAGTGTTTATTTACATTGTTTTCCTTACACGACTTTTTTATGTTTTGGTATCGGCGTACGTGGCCTTATGTTTTTTGATTGGAGTAAGTTTTCTGTATTGTCTGTCCTGCACGGCGGGAGCGCTTATGTAATATCTTTCCTTCTCGCATTGAATAAGTTGAAGTTAAACACGAGTTCCTCTCGGAAAGAAGTTCCTTGGTATGCTTTACTTCACCTCCTTTTCTGTGTATTTATGTGGTTTCTGTGGTGAAACGAACGTTTCTTGAGTGTGGTTTGTGTGTGCCCTTCACTGTTCAGTGTGTTTCTGTGTTATGTTTTGTTATCTTTTTGCGTTTAGTTTAGTTGTGGAGTGCCTGGCCAGTCCCATATTTCAGTCTGATATATTCTTCACTGGCGCACAAAATCAGAGGTATATAAATATTAACTTGATCAAAATGTAATTTATTTCAAGTGCATGATCATGGATATAAACTGATATAAGCTAATTATGAATCTAATATAAGATGTTTCATCGTGACAATGTAATTCTACACTAAATTACATTTGTACACATATTATGTGTTGTGTTAATCAGCAATGTTATTTGTTTGTATTATCAATGTTAACTAATATCCCCACTTATATATCAAATTTTATATTTATATGAAATTGTATATTATTTTAGCAACTCCTTTGTAACCTTCACATGTTTGCATTTTCTTATATATTTGTTAAGGAGTTTTTTGCCACAATTTTTATTACGATCCCCGACTAAATTCTGTAAGAAATTCACTATTTCGTTCCCAGTTCTGTTGCTCTTAATTTTTGTTGCAGAGCTATCCCATTGTTATTTATATCATTGTAAGCTGTTCGTGAACTGGCCTGTCGGCACTGAATTGGTACTTGGCTGGCTCCTGATGGGATGCTGTATGCTTCTTTGTTGACATCTGGGAAGATATTGCTCACTCATCGTGTGTCCTGCGCGATGCTGAATTAACGACTTCTTCATTAAGGCACCAGCAAAATGTTATAATGCCTTATAGACTCATCGCAGTCGTTAACATTCGCCTTTTGGATCATCACTACAAAAACCTTTTTACTCGTATGGTGCAATGCTCTTGTGTATTATTGAGACACAGTGCGTACAGTTTCGACATTGGTGTTCTGGTAGTGCAACTTTATTATTGGTGGTAGTCTGATCCTCCCAGTGTGAGCCAAACAAATATTTTGTGATAACGGCTGTTCTATTGCAGTAATCTAGAAATCAGTGCCAGTTAAATCTAAACTTGCAGTGTCCCATTTTCCTATGTTGTTTCATACCTGTGTATTTTGTGTTTCAAATATTTCTGTGATGAAAGGGTGGGGGGTCCTGTACCATTCTGTCGCCTCTCACCTAGATGGCCGGGGTTCGATCCCAAGCGACCGCATGTGAGATTTGTGGTGGACAAAGCGGTGCTGGCGCGGGTTTTCTCTGGGTGCTCCGGTTTCCCCCGCCATCGCATTCCACCGGTGCTCCATCATCATTCCTGTATCATCACTGTCATCGCCTGCGGTGCCATAAGTAGTTAAAGTGGGCGTTAAACACTACCAAAAAAAAATGTACAATTCTGGTACAAAATAATGGGCAACACTGTTCTTACGCTCTAAGATATTTGAAGAGGCACTTGTTATTTAGTTCGACCTTTTCGCGTGGGTTGCATTTGCTTTTTTGGGGCTAAAGAGGGAGTTCTGTCGGTCAGTCAGTCTCAGGTTGGGGTGTTTTATACACACACAGGCCTGTCTCAGAATGGGTAGTGTTTTCATATGGCTTGTTTCGCCGTGAATTCTTCATCGTAAGGGCTAAACTGATATCCTTTGTGTTACGTGGACGTGATTGCTTGGTAAAACGAATATTGAAAATCATTTGCGTTAACTGCCATGATTTCTCATTTATTTCGTTGCCAGTTAAGTGAAGTAATATGCCACATGACGAGGAGCTATAGTGCATTTCATTGATTTTATTCTTTGTTAATAGGTTAAATTTTGGAGAAATCTATAATTACATTTCGAGTTAAATAAGAATGTAAATATACCACGCACATTATTAATTCATTATGTATTGTCATTGTTAAAGTTTTTTATAATTTATTATTGAAATCTAATTACTGCTATAAAAATTATACTGGATTCCATTCCGTATATTATAGTTAGCGGGGCAACACATATATAATTGGTGTCTGCTGTTACCCAGTTGATCCGGTTTTGCAAACTTGGCCTGTTCTCCATCTTTCGTAAATGTGAGCTGTCGGATGGAATCGCCCAAAGTGCTGCAGCGTCGCTATCGTGCATAGGGTCTTCTACGTCTATAACCCTTCTATTTTTAAATGAAAAATCGATTAGAGATGCTTTTGAAGTTATGCACTTCAGAATATACTTCCTTTTGGGAATATCAGTATCAGGTTCATCACTTTGAGCATATGTACAAGTTTTCAAATCGCAAACCATTCGGGTATAGAATCATACTAAGTAATACACTTGTCTTTCTTGCACTGGAACTTCTTAGGATAAAAGCTCTAACGTTGCATGGAAATAACTTCGCGTGACGATCACATCTTATATCACTTTCAAAATCTAGAGCTGGTATCAGTAGAGAGCATTCTTGCTTGATAAGCTCCATCTCGTAAACTAAACTATAAATGGAATACTTAATGAATATATGCTCCCCTACCCTATGGCAGGAATTCAACAATATACCTGTATAAAACGATGTGCCAACGAGAAATTACATTAATATGTGATGAGATCTAAAAATGCAAACATCAAAAGCGGATCTGGTATAATTAACAAACTCATTAATTTGCTACTGTTTGAAGCACATTTCCGATGATAACGATAAATGAGGTTGAAGAGTGCTCAACTACGGGGTCATCAACGCCTTGTTTAAAAACTGAGTTAAAACCAAAAGATAAAATCAATAAAATTCCATGGAATATGTGGTTAAAATGTACGATAAAATCAAACAGAATTAAAAGAGCCAACGGCGGAAACCATACGGGGGACCGAAAACTACTTTTTTTAAAACGGAACTTAAAAGTACGCATTAAAATAAAATCCTATTGCTAATAGTTACATGTGTTAAAATTAAAAAATAAGCTACCACAGCAGGGTTGTGTCACAATAAATAAAAAGGCTAGATCCTTATAGTAAAAGCCAAGTGGGCTAAAAAGGTAAAACTCCTATTTACGGCCCGGCATCATCCTCCAGGAGCTCGTTAATGTTGTCAGAAATGTGCAGTGTGGTTAGTAAATGTGCCAAAACATCACACGCTACCAATAAATCGCAAATAGTCAAACTTTCCGGCACAGCGGACAGACAGAGGCAGGGTCCTTCCTCAACAGATAGCTGTGTGTAAAAAATACTGTGGCTTATAGGTAGGCGAGCTAGTGTCACCTCCTCCCGGTGGGATAAACGAGATGAGGTTACACAGTATACTGGCAGATCCTTCACCTCTCTGAACTTGTTGCCACGGAGAGTGTACCATTCGGTATGCCAGCACGAAAGTACCCTCCTCCACACACCAAGTCGAAAATCTGCAAATGTTATGTATTGTATGGCAGTATTGGTTTCTGCGGCCGCAGTTTTTGCCGGCAAATCCGCTGTTCGTTTCCCGGCAAGCCACGTGACCAGAGACAAGCGAATTCCACATTCACGCCAGACGAATAGTTGATGTGGAGCGTATCCTGAATACACTCCACGAAAGGATGGTGGCTCGGAGTAATGCATATATCCCTGCTGAGTAAACGGATGTGCCACTAGGCAAACCGAACATATAGCGTTCGCTCCCAGTAATAAAAGCACATCCAATGCCGTCGTTGCAGTTACTTCCATCGGTGTATATACAAATGCGGCCGCTGTATTTTGACAAAAAAAAAAAAAAAAAAGACAGGGATACTAGCCACAGGTGTAGCAGATTTTGCGCGGTCATCCCGAGATCGACGTAGGATGTAGGACGCAACAAAGGTGGGTACACCCTCGCACCAGTGGGAAACATGTGAGGTAGAGCAATATGTGTTTCCGGAGAATCTCGCGGAAACGAAAACCTGCAGGCGTTGGACTAAGTGGGCCCCCGTGAAAGCGTACGTCTAACGCGGTACAGAAAAAGGAGAAAACGTTGGATGCGGGGGTATGCTCTGAAGCCTACAACCATAATTAGCTATCAGGACATCCCGCCCCTTCGCAGAGGAGATTCCGCAGATTCGGCGTAGAGGCTCACAGCTGGGCTGGTCGGAAAAGCCCCTACAGCCATACGGATGCCATGATTATGGACTACGTCCAGTCTTCTGAGCAGCGATAGACGTGCTGAAGAATAAACTATGCATCCGTAGTCTAATTTGGATCGGATCAGTGCTCGATAAAGACGCAGCATGACTGTCCGATCTGCTCCCCAAAATTTCCCACTTAGTGTCCATAGAATATTGAGGGATCGGTCACAGTGTGCTTTCAGCTGTGCTATATATGATGATCAATAAAGTTTTCTATTGACGATCAACCCAAGGAATCTCGTCTCATCTGCAAAAGGAAGTAAATTTGGCCCGAGGCGAAGAGATGGCGGATATCGCTAACTACGGCGCCAGACGTTAACGCAGACTGTGTTCTTAGGTGAGAAACGAAAACAATTTTTCCTGCTCCAATTATAGAGATTGTTCAAGCACCGCTGAAGACGGCGTTCCAAAAACGGTGTGCGCTGAGAAGTACAGTAGATGGCGAAGTCATCCACGAAAAAACAGGACAAGACTCCTGGGGGAACACACTGCAATATGGAGTTAATCGCTATAGCAAACAGCGTTACGCTTATAACCGATCCCTGTGGTACTCCATTCTCCTGCATAAAAGAATTGGATAACTCTTAGCCGACCCGTAGCCGGCAAACACGGTCTCTCATAAACTCTTGAATGAAGACAGCCAGGCGTCCTCTTATTATCCAGTTGTGGAGGGAACGTAATATCCCTTCTCGCCAACAGGTATTGTAAGCCTTCTCGGGATCAAAAAATATCGCTACTATTTGGCAGTTCCTAAGAAATCCGTCAGTTATTTGCGTTGAAAGCGATACAAGGTGGTCAGCCTCTAATCGACGTCTTCGAAAACCACCCTGGATGTCAGTAAATTGCAGGATTCCAACCACCAAATCAACCGCCCATTAATCATGCCTTCCATCACCTTTCAAACGCAACTGGCGAGGAAAATAGGACGGTACCTGGAAGGAAGATGACAGTCCTTTCTGGGTTTCAAAATGGGTATGATGATGGCCTCCCGCCACTGTGCTGGAAAAGGGGCGTCAACCCAGGCGCGGCTATAGACCTGGAGCAGAAAAGCCTTGCCGTCAGAAGAGAGATATTGAACCATTTGGACGTGGAAGCCATCTGGGCTAGGTACAGAGTTCCGGGAAGATAAAAGTGCATGTTCTAGCTCCGTCATGGTGAAAAGATGATTACAATCTTCAAGGTTTCCGTAACGAAAGGAGATCCCTTTAGGTTCCGCCTGAGCCTTGAATGCAAGAAACTCAGGGAAATAATTGTGTGACCTAGACACCTGAACTAAAGTACGGCCCATAGTGTTCGCCTTGTCCGAAACATCAACAATAACTCCGGCATGTTTTTCGAGACCGCGATTGGCAAATGAGTCGATTTACCGGCAACATGCCTTAACTTATCGCATACGACGGAGGAAGGGATATACCGATTAAAGCAGCTTACAACCTGGCTATATGAATGCTATTTGCTATCCTTAATAACTCGCCTAGATTGGGCACGCATCTCCTTATATTGAATTAGGTTATCCGGCGTAGGGCGACGTTGGAAATCCCGTAAAGCACGTCTACGAGCACGAATGGCATCCCGACATTTAGCTGCCCACAAAGGAACAGGAAATCGACGAAGTTGGCCAGTCGAATGCGGAATGGACTGTTCAGCAGCAGAAAGAGTGGTGACTGTGAGGTGTTCCACTAAAACATCCACTTGGTCATGCTCGCAGTGGTTGAAAACAGTCAAATGGGAATAAACGCTCCATTTGGCTCGATCTAAGCACCATCTAGGTAAGCAAGTGGAACATAAGTCGTGTGCCAAGAGACTGAGAAGAACTGGAAAGTGGTCACTAGAGTATAGATCACAGATGACGGTCCATTGTAAGAAAACTGATAACTGCTGAGAACAAACAGATATGTGGAGGTGTGAAAAACCAATGAATGAGTCGGAATGGAAAGGTGGCTCTCCGGTATTCAGGAGAGATAGATTATGACTGTTCAAGAAATCGGAAATTAGATGACATCTCGCACAAGCCCCAGGGGAGCCCCAAAGTGGGTGGTGAGCATTCACGTCCCCCACCAACAGAAATTGTATTGGTAGATAGGAAACTAGGTTGTCTAAATCAAAGCGCGAGTGGTCATCATAAGTAGGCAGATAGATACTACAAATTGTGAGTTTGATAGATGCCAGCGTAATGCTGACAGCAATAGACTGTATGCCAGACTGGAAGGGCAATATTCAGCACAAAAGTAATCTCTGACGAGCAGCATAGTGCCCCAATGTGCAGGAACATCCTCCTCCGGTGATAAATCACACCATACAGCAGAGTAGTCCTGGGGATGGAACTTTGTCTCTTGTAAGCAGACGACCAAAGATTGATACTGGCTGAGCAACAGTTCAAGTTCTAGTCGACATGGTCTAATTCCGCGTAAGTTCCAATGTAGCATATCCATTGTCTGTACTATGAGATAAAGCTTAAATTGAAAGACGTTTCTGCAGATTGCGCTGTGCTGGTCGGTTCAGTTTGTTATTTTTAGATGTTGGGCTAATACTGTTTTCCGGAACACGATCCTGCCGTTTCCGCACTGTCCGTTTGGCAGTGGGGGCAGAATGCTTCTGGTCCATCTCCTCCACGTGGGAGGACCCTTTTGCAATAGGAAATTTCTGTTTGAGAACCTCGAACCGATTAGAGGTGCTGATCGGCGGAGATGGTCGTCGCCGATGTATACTCCCACCAGAAGATTCCCCCGAAGAGGCACTACTTGAAAATGGGCGTTGGATTTTGCTTTCCTTCGATGGTTTGGGAGGAGACTTTACATGGTCTTTTAAGAAGTCGGTCCTGACGTAACTGCTTTTAAATGCTCTTGCTGATGTAGAAATACCGACGGGTCAGCCGGTTTTTGTGCCCAAGGTCGAAGGCTTGGGTGGCACTCTAGCTGTAGTACTCTTTAAATTAGAAGGTTTGGCAGATGTTGACGCCGGAGCAGACGTAGAATTTGAGGCTATTAGGTGTGGTGTGGCTATCAGAATCTTTTCAGCAGTTGTGGCCCCGTTAATATCCCTGCTCTGAGTTGCGATTTTCCGCCTTGGTATAGGTAATGGAGCAGTAGGTACCAGATCGCGAGACAGAGGGTTGGCGGGTGCGCAGGAGCTTCCGGGCTTTCGAGAACGAGTTTCTTTCCCCAGGATCTCCTGGATCGATCTCACCTGTGTATGACGGGGACAGTCGCGGGAACTAGACGAATGTTCGCCGTCGCAGTTAACGAACGATGGAGGAGAAGTACAAGCTCCATTGTGCGTGGCGTCACCACAGGTGGCACATCTAGGTTGCCCAGTACAGAACGCACTTGTGTGCCCAAAGCGCTCACACTTGCAGCATCTGAGTGGGTTGGGAGTGTAGGGCCTAACCTCGATGGTTACGTACCCTGCCGTTTTCCTTTGCGGGAGAGGTAAAGCACAGGGTACAGGTTTGCTCAAATTCACCATTTACTTTGCGGTGGACCCTATACACAGATGTAAGGCCTTGTTCCGCAAGATTCTCCTGAATCTACTCTTTGGTCAATCCGTCCAAAGCACGGGCGGTGACAACACCGCGCGAGGAGTTCATGGTTTTATGGATTTCCACCCAAACTGGGTATCTGCCTAACATAGTGATTCGTACTAATTTAGAGAACTGGGATGCTGAAACTGCTTCTACCAGGAGTATACTGTTTCGCGCTCGAATGCAGGACTGAATCGAACCAGCAATCCTATCTAAGCCCTTTTGGATGGCAAAAGGGCTCACCAACGTGAAGTTTCTTCATTCTTCTGTTCTAGTGACAACTAAGTAGCGAGGACCACACGACTCAACCACCTCTTTTCCTTGGATATTAAAGGTTGCTTTTGTTTTTCCCATAAAAAAGGGCGTGAATTCGTCCCCCAGTGCTCCCCAACCACCACGAAGCCCGACGAGGAGTCATCCCACTGGAGTGAAGGGGCTACACAGGAGATATAGCTGGCATGCCGTCCCACTCAACCTGGAGTTCGGCATAATACCTAGTCCTGGCCGATTGACTAGGAGTGGCTTAGTCTCTAGCCTCTCGTTTAGGCAAAGTAGAAACCAAAGCGGTGTACTAGACTGCGCATCCTCACTAGCTACTGAGGAGCAGAAGCTCAATCTCAGATGTGCAACCCTCAGCCAACCAGGATATTTCTTTTCACCGTCATGGGTATCTACGTACGGCCTACACGTGGGTGGGCATTTGAACATACTGACTCCTTCACCACTCAGAGGTTGCCAACAGAGGGAGTCAAGGTTGGCTCGGGAGCCCCCGGGTGCGCCAATTCCGTACCTACCGTAGTAGACTCCTGGGGTTGTGGGCACATTTGCGAGGTTATAGATACTTTGGCCCTGGAGCAAAACTAGAAAAACGTCTAAAGAGAGGTGATCCAGGCGTTAATCCTTTAGATGCAGCTTGTAAATTTCAGCATATAGCCTACGCTGACCACAAAGACACTACTTCAGGAAACATCGCTGAGAAGGCTTGGAGCAGAGTTCAATCAGCTGATATGAGCACAGTAGGAAAGCGGACTTCTAAACTTGTAACTAGCACTATGAGAAAAAAAAGTTTTACTGGGAGCAGGCTAGAAGAAGGAGAAGAAGCGAGTTGTGTTTTCACCGCTCATCCCTATGATCACTGTACTAGGAGCTGCTGCAGGAGGTGCAGTCCAATTTGCATTTGCAATGAATAAAAGAAATAAAAAATAAAAAAAGCAGTAGACAGAAAATTTCGGAAATGGCAAGATATAACAAAGCTAAGCAAGCAAACGGAAATGGTCTTCGCAAGTAAAAGAGGAGAGGAGGTTTATTGCCAATGCAGTCTCTGGCTGTTGCTTCTAATATTTGCGGAAGGTTAAAAAGAAAAGAATGATGTTAAAGGAAGTGGGCTAAACTCAGGAAAGGAGAAGGATCACAAGATTAGCAGGAAGTAGTCAAAAATCTCGGGCAGAAGGTTATACCTGTACCCATAAGGAAGTCCTACAAACCCCATTTTCACTGAGAGCATTATTGTGAATTTGGATCCATATCATAATGCGGGCACTCATTGGGTTGCTGTAACTAAATTTAGAAAGAGAGCATTTTATTTTCATACTTTTGACAATTTGAAGCCACCGAGCGAGAGAGAGAGAGAGAGAGAGAGAGAGAGAGAGAGAGAGAGAGAGAGAGAGAGAGATATCAGTGGAGTTAAGAAAATGGATAATACGAGGAGTTTGCAGTATTTTAGTTCAGTCATCTGCGCGCACTTATGTTTGCAATTTCCTTCGCAATGAGTTATACTATAGCTGCTGGAGGCAACGATTCAGTGATCACCGTATGCCTCCAATGCAGCTCTATTTTAAGGGGTTTTATGAGATTGCCCTTTTGAACTTGAGCGCTTGAATTCCATTCCATTCCATTCAAGACGTTAACGATGGTAACAATCGTTTACATTACTGTTTAAATTAAGAGCTAAAGATCATTCGGTACCTTTTGGAACATATGAGATTGCTGATTTTAGTGCATTCCTGGAGGTCATATATTGATTGAACAGTGATGTCCTTTTTTAAGCCAAATAATAATAATAATAATAATAATAATAATAACAACAACAATAATAAGAAAAAGAAGAAGAACAAGAACAAGAAGAAGCAGAAGAATATTATCATAAAGGTCGAAATGAAATGTCCCTACACAGTTCAGCTCTCAAAGGAGCATTCTAATGGCTCGTTTTCAGGTTTTTCAAATGCTACTGTTATTCCGCCTGAAAATATGGTTGAATCCGATTTCCTCGTAAACATATTAAGAGTGAGCTTCATTCCAGTCAAGTGCAGTATTGCAACAGACGCCTTCATTAATGGTAGGAGCGGACACTCGATATACGAGTTTATTCCTTCTTTTGCACCTAAATATGATATTTCTCAAGAACCTTCAAAACCAATATACCTGCCTATCATCGGTTCTAATTTTATTGATCAAATCACTCTTAGAGTAGTTGATCCAGACGGAAACCTCATTAACTTTAGGGACGAGAATATTTGCATAAGGCTTCATATCCGACGAAATGGGAATCGATTTTAAGCGTCGTCATCAAATATATAATAAGGCTGGGATTTGTCATACAAAATGTTATTTGCCTCCAGCCATCAGACTGTTAACATCGAGCAATCGCACGTTTCTCGTGCCACTGGGATATACTATACTTTGGTGGACATCTTCAGTGTGAAAGGTAAGGTTATCTTTGACTACATGGTTGCCAAAGAAGCGGGGCATGTGTTCCTGCCATATAATTCATCGGCACTTGGTGCTAATGATCAGATTAAAATTTATATACATTGCCTGGAAAGAGTTTTGTCTAAAAGGAAGGATCGCTTGTTAAATCTAATAGAAATTATATTACAGCAAAGCTTAGCAGTAATGCTATTGCAAACAGGTTTGTAGAGATTCGACTGGATATGAATGGTACGACTATAGATAGAACAAGGAACCCTATTATCTCAACAACGATGCAAAACTATGCAGCTCTCAACCCAACGGAATCGAGTCTATTACTAAATTCTAGATGGGCCTACCCTGGAAGTGATGTTGACATTGTGGACCATGCAAGCGGAATATTCAATGCTGCAGTTCCGCTATCGATGCTCCTGGGATTTGCTAATGATCACAAGGAACTAATCCTGAATAGCAAGTATCAACTGGTGCTAATTCGAAGCAAGGGCTCTAGAAACTCTATTATATCTTCTGTTGGAACAGAAAATGCACTTGTTAAACTCGCATCGAATGGAAAATGTCTGTAATGTACCCTTCTGATGATGAAAATGAAAAAGTGGAATTTCTCAAGATAGTTAAGTCTCACACATCGCTTTTTGAATCATATCTCTTCATACTCAGCGTGATGTTCCTCAAATAAAATCATTTACATGGAACGCTGCGACAAAATCTGAGACTGAGAAGCCAGATTTGCTATAGAAGGAACTCAAACATCCAAAATAACCGATGCAAAAAAGAACTGATCCCAGTTTGAACATTTTCATATAACTAATACGTGACTATATCTCAATAGTGAATGTCATCCTTGTCTTGACATAAATTTGGACTTTGGTAACTGTAGATTGACTTCTCTGTATGAAAGGTACTCTAGATTTGAGAGTTCATATTACTATAAATGTCATTTTGTCAAAAATGTTCCGTCGCACATTATTTACTGTTCTCACCAGCCGGAGGAAGCAGTCACCGAAACTGCGCTAACCGAGTGCTAATATCTTCCCCTAGACGTCCTTACTTTATCTGAGTATACATGATCAGGTGTTTATGTACAAGCTCTTAACATATGTCATCCAATCTTTGATTTAATGGAATAACTATAAGGAATAGGATGCGCAAGTTTTCTAAGGCTTATTTTTTAAATAAAAAACAGTTATGAAATGTTATGTATACATTTTTGTTTTTTGTTTTTGGAGTGATTTCAGTACATTCTTTCTCCATCTTCTTGTATCTAACCAGGGTTCATCGTTTACACTAGCCAAATTGCGTAAATGACTCTCTATAAATGCTCATGTTCTTTTTAGACCATTTATGTCTTCGTATTTTAAAAATACCTTACTATCATTTAAAGATATATTGAAATGATTAATGCAAAGTTTTTCCATAGTGGCAATTACATTATATGAGTACACTATATTTTCACTGTATTCTCGATTAGCACAATTTTGTCGTTTGGTTTAGCTTATCAAATTCTGCGAGGCTTATGTGAACTATCTCCCAACCAAGCAGAGTCATATACTTAAATTTATGTTTGTCACTTATGTCGAAGAGCACTGGAATATCGCAAGAAAGTGCCAGAAACACTTTTGAAATAGACACGCCTTGGAACTCGTTTCGATGAGTATAACTTTGGGCTGGGCTGTACTGTAATATTCAGCACTCAAGCTTCAAGTGCTCTATATTTCCTGAGGTTATTTGGAAAGGTATTCATCTCGTTCTTGTGCTTGCGCTGTCTCTTTACGATCTGAAACAGAATTGATCTCGATAGAAATAATACTTATACATTCATACGGAATACTGTCCTTGTTAATGTATTCCTAATTTCTTTAATGAATTCATTGTGACTGTTATAATGTTCTACGCACCTTGGTTGTTTTGGAGCATTCTCGGATAATTATCATATCGTTGGTCTGCCCTGACATCATCATGTATAGTGCAACCTGCAACGGGTCTGTGACGCAAACATCCAGTTCATCCACAACCTCCCCCCAGGGGCCTACATCGGTAGGTAAGGTTTTGGCGCACCAGGGGGTTCCCGAGCCGCTCACCGCCATCCACTGTTGCCAAGTCTTTTGTTCTGTGTTTGCTTCTTTCGTTTGTTTACTTTATCACCCTCTTCCTCTTCTAGGCTTATGGCACTTCTTAGTTTGTAGGACATTAGGCTTATTAACTCCTGTTTCACCAGCAAGGATCTTTCACTATCCCCGTGGTTCCTGTCCCACGGTTCCAGCGTGGCACCCAATTTGTGTCCTACAAACTAAGAAGTTCCATAAGCCTAGAAGAGGAAGAGGGTGATAAAGTAAACAAACGAAAGAAGCAAACACAGAACAAAAGACGTGGCAACAGTGGATGATGATAAGCCCGTCCATACCGTCAAGTACATTTACGTGGCTTCTTCGAGAGCACGGCCTGTGCTGGTGTCCCGACGACCGCGTTACGTCGTTGGGATAGTTTCGCGGGCCGGACGTGTTACCGCTGACGTTGCCCCGGCGTAATCAACCACAAGTCCCCTGAATCCATGCATGTGTTCTGTCGTTGCACGGCCTAGAATGGGGAGCCACAGGCGGTTATTCCTGTGGTAAGGGCTTATAACCGGGGCGTGCATGGTGAACGGTATACGCATATGGACCAGCAGTGGTGCTTGGAGAGTAACCCTTGTGACGTAGCCCTTGGGTATCGGTCACGGGATGGTTCCCGTGACGGCGCAGACCGTGGAGATTTGGTGTATTTTCCTCTTTAACCCACGGATGGCAGGCTGACGCCAAGGGTTCTAGAAGGGGGTCTTTCAATATGTCAAACCGCGCACCACCTTCTTAGTTTGACCGGTTTATAGTTATGGCTATTTTGAACGAGACGAAGAAAGATTCAGATATAAGTCCGTTCTACGTTCAAAGGGAAGTTGACAGGATCTGCGGCAAGGTTAAAAACGCGACGAGGCTGCGAGACGGTACGCTACTGGTGGAGGTCCACAAAAAAGACCAGCCAGACAAGTTAATTCGTGCTAATATATTGGGACCGTACAACATCAAAGTTTACCCCCACAAGTCGAGGAACACCTGTAGAGGAGTTGTGACCACCTCTAGCTTAGACGACCTCTCTAGTGAAGATATTACCACCCATCTTTCAGAACAGCGAGTTTGTCAGGCGTACCATCTACATGGTAAACGTGACGGCAAGGAGTACCCATTGCATACGATCTATCTCACGTTCAAGGGTACTAGTGTTCCGGATATTATATACTGTGGTTACGAACGTGCTGCCGTCCGCCCGTATGTGCCAAACCCTATGCGGTGCTTCAAGTGCCACCGCTTCGGGTATACCCATGCCGCCTGTGTCCGACCTGCAACCTGCGATCGTTGTGTTCTAGCGGCACACGTTGACACCGTCTGTACCCGTGCACCGTGCTGTGTAAACTAAGAAGACAGTCATCCGTCTAGCTCCCGACAGTGTCCTATGTACTTGACAGAGAAAAGCATACAAGAAATGCGTGTGAAGGAACATCTTAATTTTTCTGAGGCGAGACGGCGCTTTGAGCTGCTAAAGCCTGCCAACACCACAGGATAATCCTCAGCCTTTCGCCGTAAGCTTGGCCATTCCAACGGTTTACAGACTGTGCCTGTCGCGGATGCTTCGACGCAAACTCACTTGTGCGAAGCCGCTTCTTTACGTGCTCGATCATCTGCATCTCAGTGTACAACGTCTGGTGCACAGCAGAATCGCAGCCGTCGGCTAATTCATGTGCTCCTAGTTCGTCCTTCGCCGGATATCGTTCCCGTCAACGTAGTAGACCGATGAGCCGAACTTCGGCAACGTCCCGCTCTCGTTCTGCGAACAGAAAGACTTCTTTGGACTCCCGACCACCAGTGGAGCCTGAGGTCGACACGGATATTAGGTTAGTTGGTGCTAAATCTGCTAAGGTGAGAAAGAAATTACACCACCTTAATTTCTATCTCACCATGAAGGTAATCCAGTGGAATGCCAATGGGATCAGGGCCTGTCTTCCAGACCTTCAACATATAATCAACAAGCGTTCACCCTCAATCCTCTGTCTCCAGGAAACCCACTTCCATCCCCACCATACCCTTACGTTTCGTCATTTTCAATCCTTCAGACACGACTTTTTTGGTGGCCTGCGTGCTTGCAACGGTGTTGTTACTCTCGTGGCTCCTACCATCCTTGCCGCCAGTATTACACTCAACACCCCGCTACAAGCGGTAGCTGTGCGCGTAACATTGCCTTCCATCTCCTTTTCTGTTTGTAATGTCTATTTGCCGCCACCCGATGTGATCATAGACACTGAGCTTCGGGTATTATTAGCACAAATTCCCCCGCCGCTGATCTTTTTGGGCGATGTCAATGCTTGTAATGTTCTTTGGGGTTCTTCTGCTGACGATGCTTGAGGTACAATAATAGCAGACGTTTGCGATAGGTCTGGTTCATTACTCCTAATCTCCGGTGCACCCACCTATGGCACCCTATCCGCCCTAAATGTAACTTTCTACAGCCCTGCTTTACTACCCTTCCTGGAGTGGTCGGTATTTTCCTATCTTCATGTGTTCATTACCCCATTGACATTCGTTTTTTGGGACAACATCCATTGCCCACGTAACATCCCCGTTGGATTATCTCCAAGGCTGATTGGGAAAAGTTTTCCTCTCTGCTCCATCTCCTTTCCGATGGCTGTACACCCACAGAAGACAAGGTGGAGTATTTTACTTACTCGGTTTTGCTCACCGCAGAATCCAGTATTCCTCGGAGCCCTTCTACCTCTCGGCGTATTCCAGTGCCGTGGTGGACCGAGGACTGCAACTTGGCATTAAAGGCACGGAAAAAGGCTCTTCGTCTTTTCCACCTACACCCGACGGCGGAGAACTCTGTTACTTTCAAACGCGCCCGGGCTAAGGCGCGCTACATCGTTCCTAATGCCAAGCAGAAGTCGTGGGAATCATAGGTCTCCTTCCTTTCTCGCAGGAGCTCCTCACAGAGAGTGTGGACTTCGGTGCCCCGCTTGACCAGCAAATGTCTCAGGACGTAAATCCCTGGCCTTGCCGTTCACGGCTCAACCTTCAACAGTGAACCGGACGTTGCCGACGCTATAGCCACCTCCTTCGCTGCGACAAGTGCAACGGGCAGTTACGACAGCGCATTTATTTCCATTAAGGAAGCTGATGACAGAATTCACCTTGATTTTAGTAGTGACTGTAGTGAGCCGTACAATGCACCCTTCACCCTTGCGGAACTAACTCATGCTTTATACTCTGCGAGGGACCCTTCTCCTAGTCCCGATGATATTCACTGTCAAATGCTATTTCACCTCGCACCTGCAGCCGTTACACTCCTTATGGACCTCTATAACCGAATTTGGCGCAAACAGGTTTTCCCGCCTGTGTGACCGCCCCCCCCCAAGGGGTCCACTACGGTAGGTACAGGTTAGGCGCACCCGGGGTTCAGAGCCACCTTGGCTCCCTCTGTGGGCAGCCTCAGAGTGGTGAGGGAGTCAGCAGGTCAAAATGCCCACCCACCTGTAGACCGTGCGTGGAGACCCATTTCAGTGAAAGGAATATCCTGGTTGGTGGAGGGTTGCGTACCTGAGCCTGGGCTTCTGTCTTTTAGTAACTGAGGAGGGCGCGCAGCCTAATATACCGCTTTGGTTTCTGATTTGCCTAAACGGGAGGCTAGAGACTAACCCACCCCTAGTAAATCGTCCAGGACTAGGTATTATACCGAACTCCAGGGTGATTGGACGGCGTGCCTGCTATATCCCCTGTGTAGCCCTGTCACCCCAGTAGGGTGACCCCCATGTTAGGCTTTGTGGTGGGTGGGGAGCACTGAAGAATGAATTGATTCTGCTTTGTTCATGGCAAAAAATAAATCTTTTCATAGTAATGTGTCTGGAAAAGAAGTAGTTGAGTCCAGTGCTCCTCGCTACTTGGTTGTCAATAGAACAGAGGATAGTGAGTTCATGCCTACTCGCACCCTATTACTTACCTTTGCTCGGGTAGATCTTCCCCAAAGGTTTAAGGCAGGGTACGAAACCATCGAGGTTAGGCCCAATATACCCTACCCACTCAGATGTTACATATGTCAGAGGTTTGGGCATACCAATGACTTTTGTACTGGCAATTCTACCTGTGATATCTGTGGAGCCACATCGCACGATGGAAGTTGTACTACCACTCCATCTTGTGTAAATTGTAGTTGGGAACATCCATCTAGTTCCCGCAATTGCCCCCGTTTCACAGAGGAGAGGGCGATCCAGGAGATACGGGTGCAGGAGAAGGTGTCCTTCTCCGAAGCCCGAAGGCTCCTGCGCCTACACCAACCCTCAGTCCCGCGCTCTGGTACCTATAGCTCGGTTGCAGCTAAACCGGTACCGAGCCGGGACATCGCGACTCAAACCAGCAGTATAAACGGGGCCACTATTGACGAGAGAATTATCCTTGCCAGTCCCAGCCCGCTGCATCTAAATCGGCTGCATCTACCATGAAATCTACCATCGTGAAGAGCTCTCCGGCAGCAACGTCACCCAAACCGTCTACCTCGGGCAAAAACACCGCTACATCCGTAGGTTATTCTGCACCTGTAAAGACCTATAAGACCAGCTATGTGCGAACCGACTTTCTGAAGAATTTTTTTTGGTAGTGTTTAACGCCCGCTTTAACTACTAATGGCACCGCAGGCGGTGACACTGATGATACATGAGTGATGATGGAGCACCGGTGGAATGCGATGGCGGGGGAAACCGGAGTACCCGGAGAAAACCCGCCCCAGCGCCGTTTTGTCCACCACAAATCTCACATGCGGTCGCTTGGGATCGAACCCCGGCCGTCTAGGTGAGAGTCGAGTGGTCTAACCACTCGGCCACGGCGCGGCCCCTTTCTGAAGAATAATGACAAGTCCTCTCCTAAGTATCTACGGGAAAGAGAAGTCCACGTATTTTTCCTCGCAGATCCTCTTCTGAGGAATCTTCTGGGAGGAGCACCCATCGGCGGCGACCATCTTCGCCGATCAGCACCTTCAATCGGTTTGAGAACCTGAAACCGAAATTCTCAATTGGACAGGGATCCTCCCAGGTGAAGCAGATGGACCAGGAGGATTCTGCCCTCGCTGCAAGACGACCAGTGCGTGTGCGGTAGGATCGTGCTCCTGAAAAAAGTATTATTCCGATGGCCAAGAGAAACAAACTAAACCGACCAGCACAGCCAAATATGCAGAAATGCCTTTCCATTTAAAACGTATCCTATACCATTCCCATGGCTATCCTTCAATGGAACATACCTGGCATCCGATCACATCGACCATACCTGGAATTGTTGCTCCATCAGAATCAGCCTGCGTGTGCCTGCAAGAGACCAAGCTCCACCCCCAAGACCACCTTACAATAAAGCAGTACGCTTCTGTCCGGTGTGATATATCACCGGCAGATGGAGTACCTGCACCATGATTCTTATCAGAGATGATGTTTTCTCCGAATCCGTACCCCTTCTTTACGACATACAGTGCATTGCTGTAAGGATTAAGCTACCTCCCATTTGCTTCACCATATGCAGTATTTATGTACCTCCATCTGACGACCTCTCGTACGCTGATATAAGAAGTCTAGTCTCCCAGCTACCAACACCTTTTCTGCTGGTAGGGGATGTGAATGTCCACCACCCACTTTGGGGCTCCCCTCGAATTTGTGTGAGAGGACAACTGCTTGCTGATTTCGTGGATTCTATTAATCTCTCTCTCCTGTACACCGGGGAGTCTACATTTCTTTCTGACGCCTTCAATAGTTTTTCTCACCTGAATATATCAGTTTGTTCTCCACAGCTGGCAGTTTCCTTACAATGGAATATCATCTCTGACCTACATTCTAGTGACCACTTTCCTATTTGTCTCTTAGCTCAGCACGTATGTTCCACAAGTGTACCTAGATGGCGCTTAGAACTGGAACCTTTATTCCAACTTGGACGTTTTTCAGTACAACGAGCATGACTCGGTGGATTGTTTAGTCCAGCACCTCACCAGACTATTATTTGCGCTTCTGAGCTTTCTATTCCGCGGTCGGTAGGACGCCCCCGTCGATTTCCGGTCCCTTGGTGGACAGATGAATGCCGGATTGCCATTCATACTCGCCGACATGCTCTCAGAGTTTCCCAGCGGTGCCCTTCTCTGTAATATTACACAATATAAAAACCTCCGAGCTCAATCTAGGAAAATTATTAAGGATAGCGAGAAGACATGGAACAACTTTGTAGCATCTTTTACCTGACATACCCCTTCCTCTGTTGTATGGGATAAGTTAAGGCGTGTGGCCGGAAAGGCGACCCATTTGCCGATAGACTGAAGACACTTGCCGGCACTGTGGTTGATCCGTTGGACGTGGCTAATACTCTTGGCAGTGCTTTCTCTCAACTATCTAGCTCAGAGAACTATTCCCCTGAGTTTCTTGCAACTAAGGCCCAGGTGGAATCGCAAAGGTTTGCCTTCTGTTCTGGAAACCTTGAAGACTACAATTGCCTTTTCACCTTGGCGGAGCTACACCATGCACTTTCATCTTCGCGAAACTCAGCACCAGGTCCAGATGGCATTCACGTCCAAATGTTGCAACATTTCTCTGCTGAAGGTAAGGCTTTCCTGCTCGAGGTATATAACCGTATTTGGGTGATCGCCTATTTCCCAGCTCATACCCATACCCATTTTGAAACCTGGAAAGGACCGCCGTCTCCCTTCCAGTTACCGTCCTATTTCCTTCACCAGCTGCGTTTACAAGGTAATGGAACGCATGATCAATTGGTGTGGTGGCTGGAACTCCATAATCTTCTGACCAACATCCAATGTGGTTTTCGAAGGCGTCGTTCAGCGGTTGATCACCTTGTGTCACTATCGACGCAGATCGTGAACGGCTTTCTTCAGAATTAGCAGACGGTCGGGATCTTTTTTGAACTCCAGAAGGCTTACGACACGTGTTGGAGGGCAGGAATTCTACGTTCTCTCCACAACTGGAACATACGTGGACGCCTACAGTTATTTATTCAGGAATTTCTGAGGGACCGCGTTTTGCGAGTAAGGGTCGGTTCGGTTTTTTCTCACCATTTTATTCAAGAGAACGGGGTGCCGCAGGGCTCGGTGCTAAGCGTGACGCTGTATGCTATAGCGATTAATTCCACATCGGAATGTGTTCCCCCAGGTCTCTCGTCCTGTTTGTTCTTGGAAGACTTTGCCATCTTCTGTCTTTCTCAGCGTACGCCGTTTTTTGGAACGGCGTCTCCAACAGTGTTAGGTCAACCTGTATGATTGGAGCTCGAAAAACGGCTTTCGTTTTTCACCTGAGAAGACAATCTGCGTTAATTTCTGGCGTAGAAGATGGCGAATGTCACCTTCTCTATATCTCGGGTCAGATATCCTTCCCTTCGCAGATAAGCTGAGATTCCTGGGGTTGATATTCGATCGAAAACTATGCTGGACATCTCATATGGCACAGCTTAAAGCGCGGTGTGACCGTTCTCTGAATATTTACGGATACTAAGCGGCAAATCTTGGGGAGCAAATTGGACAGTACTATTGCGTCTTTATCGTGCACTGATCCGATCAAAGTTAGACTATGGATGTATTCTTTATGCCTCAGCACACCCATCTGTGCTGAGGAAGTTAGATACTGTATACTATCGGGGCGTCCGGGTGGCTGTTGGAGAGTTTCCAGCTTGCCCTGTTGTGAGCCTCTGCCGAATCTCCTGAGCCCTCTGCGTTGGCGGCGGGATGTTCTTCTATCTAACTATGGCTGTAGCCTGAAGTGCATACCTGCGTATATATAGTTTACTCCCTTTTTTGATTCCGGATTGGACGACCGTTATAAAAACTTCTTACGTAGTCCAACACCTGCAGGATTTCGCTTCCGGGAGCTGCTTCGAACGCACGGTCTTGAAATGCCTGACATGTTTTCCAAGGGGGTTCACCACTTTGGTTACGTGCTTCCTCCCACATAGATCTCGGGAGGACGGCTTATGCGAAATCTTCTACGCCTATGTTTAGTATACGTTCTTCTTTTTTAGATTTTTTATGAAAATACAGTGGCCATAGTTATATATATACTGATGGCAATAAGTGCGCCGATGGAGTTGGATGTGTCTTTGTCACTCGAAACGTTACTTTCCGTTTCCGAGTAGCATATCAATTTATTCTGCAGAGCGTATGCTATTTACTTATATATTCGCCGTCGAAATTTGGGTGTCTGGCTTCTTGTGAGTGATTACCTTAGTGCACTTCAGCGCCTTCTTGAGCTGTACGTTTACCATTCTCTAGTACAGCGCATTCAGGACATCCTCCATATTTTGCACATTTCGGGTGTAGCTGTGGAGTGTGCTTGGGTTCCTGGACACGTTGGCGTGCTGGGGAATGAACTGGCGGATTTGGCGGCAAATAAGGCATCATCTGTGTCCAGTGTTACCACTTACTTGTGACGGCCGAAGACTTTAGACTTGTTGTCCGCAGAGTGGTAATTGCGAGCTGGCATGGAGAGTGGTCCGCTCTTCGCGGCAATAAATTTTGGGAGGTGAAGGAACTCCCTATACACTGGCTGACTTCCTCACGTCACTCTCGTCGTGAGGAAGTTATTTTAGCAAGATTGCGTATTGTGCACTGTATTTTTAGTCATAGCCACTTATTTTAGATGGTACCTCCACCTGTCTGCCCGCTCTGTGGCGAAACGCTTTCAGTCCGGCACGTGCTTGTAGAGTGTGCTCCATTAGCACCACTACGGGCCACTTTACGACTGCCGGCCAGGGTTTCGGAGGACCTGGCCGATGATCCCGGAGCGGTGGAGAAGGTTTTTAAATTTTTATCTAAAGTGACATACGCCCAAAGTATCTAGTTTTATTTTTGCTGTTATAGATTTGGTGCAGATACATGAGTGATAGTGAGGTTTTTGAAATCTTTCTTAACCCTTGAAACTTTTAGTCACTACTGTTTTATGTTCCCTCTTGTTTTAGTAGTTTCAGTGTCATCGTTTTATCGCCAGCCCTGGATTCAGGTCTGGACAGTTATTTTGTCTGGGTTTCAGTTGTTTATGCTGATTTTATCTATATTTTTAGCATACTTCAGCTCAGGTGTTTTAACTCCCCAGTTTTATTTTAAGAGCGCTGGTAGCCTAGCAGCTGAGAGCCCTTAAACCCCATTCATCTTCATCATCCGCCTGTGAGGCGAAAGGATATTGCCATTCCTATCCCTCCTCCTGGCAAAGAACGGACCCTCCCATCCTCTTACCGGCCGATTTGCCTCACGAGCGTCGTTTGCAAGACCTTGGAACGCATGTTCAGTATTCGGTTTACTTAGTGGTTGGAGGCGAACGACGTGCTGTATTCCGAGCAGTGCGGATTTCGTCGCAATCGTTCAAGCGTTGATAACCTAGCGCGTATGGAAGCTTATGTGGAGAATGCTTTCCTTCTGAAACAGCAAGTCGTGTCTTTTTTTGACCGCGAGAAGGCTTACGACGCTACTTGGCGATACGGTTCCGTTCTTAGTGTTATTCTTTCTGTCGTGGCCATCAACGGCATTACTAGCGTGATTCGTAGTGGGATATAGTCGTCACTGTAAGTGGACGACTTTGCGCTGTACTATCGCTCCTACAGCACTGATCATCTGGAACGACAACCCCAGCTCACCATAAACTCCATCGCTGGTTGGGCGCTTCGCAGTTGTTTTCGTTTTTCCCCTACGAAAACGCAGTGCATACACTTCTACCGTCTTCGTGGGGTACACCCTCCTCCTGACCTCCAATTGAACGGTGTGCCGCTGCCTTTCGTTCCGTCCATGAAGTTCTTAGGCCTCCACCTGGACCGTGAATTTTTTGGGTGCCCCACATCCGACACCTTCGTGCCACCTGTGACCGATCACTTCGGATCCTCAAACTGTTTTCTGGTGCGTCTTGGGACGGCGATCGTGGTGCTGCGTTTGTACCGTTCAGTCGTTCGCTCGAAACTAGACTACGGTTGTTTTATTTACGGCGCAGCGGCCGCCTCTAAACTTCGCCTTTTAGACACCGTTCATCATACCTGTATACGTCTTGCTACAGGAGCCTTCCGCACTAGTCGTGTGGAATGCTTGTATGCCGATGCTGGTGAACCCCCACTGGCAGTGCGTCGCTCATTTTTACTTTGTTCTTATGCTGCTAAGTTGTCTGCGGACCCCTGCCATCCTTGTTTTAGCCCTGTGTTACGCCCGAATTATTCACACTGCTATATGAGGAACGCCACTGCTTCACGCCCCTGTGGTATTCGGTTTCGTGAGCTGCTCTCCGATAGGGGTCTCAGATTGCCTCCTGTGGAGCGTGTTTTTGTATACCCGTAAACTGCCTGGCCACTGGGGCGTCCCAGTTTTCACCTGACCCTCTCCAACCTTGTGAAACTCTCCACCACTCCGGAGGCATTTTGGCGAACTTCTGAGCAATTACCAGGCATATGCACCGGTATTCACTGACGGTTTCCAGCTGTCAGGAGCTACATGTTGTGCCTTTTACTTCAATGGTGCAACACATACTTATCGCTTTGCGGACGCCAGTTCGGTATTCACCGCCGAACTGTACGCTATCTTTTACTTTCTAGATTTTATCTCGCTTTTAGCACCTGGTAGTATTCTTGTTTGCAGCGATTCCCTGAGTGCCCTACAGGCTCTGCAGCAGTATACCGGCTCCTCATCACTCGTTATTCGCATTCAATATTGCATTTCTGAATTCATTGCATGTCGGAATTGCAGGTAATGAGGTAGCGGATAGGTGTGCCAAGGCTGAGAGCTCTTTGCAGGATTACTCAGAAGCGGCTGTGCCCTCAGGGTACCCAGCTTCGCACACTCGAAGACACGGTAAACCCATGGCTCACATCTTGCCAACCAAACCGGCACCGCGAGGTTATCCTTACGCGTTTGCGTATCGGTCACACGCGGCTAACACATGGCTACCTTCTACGCGCTGAGCCACCTCCTATCTGTTGGACCTGCGTTGTTGGTCAGTCTGTGGCACATGTGTTGCTTGATTGTCAGAAATTTCATCGCGAACGGCAATCCATCGGCCTGGGTACCGCGTTACCTGCCATTTTATACGACGACGCCAATTCCGTCGATAAGGTGCTTCGGTTTGTTGCCTCTATAGGCCTCATCAAAGACATCTGACCTGTTTCATGCTTGTGTGAAGTTTTAGCCTTTTTAACTTTGCCCTGTTTGCATCACCCAGGCCTTTTTTCGTGAGTGTCTGTGTAAGAGTTTTTAGCACTTTTTAACTTTTCACTCTGTAGTTTTGTTTTTAATCTGTTTTCCTTTTTCTTAACTTCGGGCTCAAATGACCTAGTTGTCGACGGGCCCTTAAACACCATTCACTCACTCACTCACTCACTCACTCACTCACTCACTCACTCACTCACTCACTCACTCACTCACTCACGCATTCCGCATCTGTCCTCTCGGGATCTAAATATTCCGGAGGTACTGGAGTCCTGTCTCGAGTCCTGAAAGTGTAAAAATGATATTTTAATTTTTATAACTAAATGAGAATTAGCTTGTTCTGCTGTCATATTTCACACTACACTTACTTTTGTTTCAACGATACACGATACAGTCGATATGGCATATATAATGAGATGTTATGCTGTCATATTCTATAGGGTTTGAATATAACACCACATGAGTATGCCCCTCTGTGGTTTGATGAACATACTCGTATCTTAATTACTACCATTATGTCGTGTAGCATAATGTAAAGTTCCATAAATATAACATATTCAATTATTTATATCTTTATTATATATAATATAATAAATTCCACAATATAATAGTTTCAAGTCATTAAGCTACAAGTGATTGCTGCAATGAATCCCAGGGAAAACTTGTGGTATCAGTTTCCGCTTCATGCCTTAAAACTTACTTGGAAGAGAACTGCCTAGGACCAAAATGTATTATTTTGATAACAGTTTGCATGCAGTAGAGAAATACACATTCGGTAATGGAAAAACTTTACAGAATTACCCCAATTTTTAATCCAAAAAGAGGTGGAAATAGTTCAGAAATACTTTGTGAAAGGCGACAGGTAAATGCAGTTTGATTATCGGCGTGCAATTACCACAGAAACTGAAACAATAATGAGCTCTCAAATTATTATGTACAAATCAGGACCGAGACCACAAAATCTCCCTTTCCGTATGATTCCAAGCACCCTTATTTCGATTTTTTCAAAGACTATGTGAAGCTACCTTACGGTACCGGAGTAAATTCGTCCAGGACTAAGAATTGGAGATCCAAATTTGACTAAAGTGAGAACATTCCAATATATAAAAATGCTTGGGCTCACGCCTCCCTTTCATGAGCAATTTCACTAACTACCTCAGAGCACAAATAAAGTGAATAAAAATGAAATTCCTAAAACTCTGCTGTTGCTCGACTGAACATTTCTGAAAACTTAATTAACCTCATCTTCAGGAGTTTAAGTATATAATGCCAAATAACTTCTCAAATTCTGGCATTTTGTCACATTCATTCCTGAAGAGACAGCTAATTGCACTCTTTCTGATGGATATAAATTAATACACCTTAGAAATGCTGCAATGGTCGTTTATGATTAAATGGTATGGTGATTACAATGACTTTACTTATTTCTAATAACATACATATTTTTAAAAAATGACACATATTGTAATCCACTTTAGAAACGCTGGTTTTTATAATAGAATTCAATGTAGTGAATTCATTAACTAGAACGTCATTTCTATTCATAAAATGTATGCTATTTTTCCTGTTAAGTAGTATAAAATCATCTTGGTTTCTCGCGCATTTTTATTCCGCATGGTTATTTTTGTCACCTTGTGAGTTTACGCAGAATTGTTGCTTAGAAAATACAAATTCATTATAATCACCAAAATGGAAATATAATGAATGAATGAAAAAGAAAATGACTGTAAGTCTACTGTATTAACCACAAAGAAGTTTACTTACTCCTTAAGTCTAGTTCAGAATAAATGGAGTTCATAACATTAAACAAATAATGTTTTGAGTTAATGGGAAACTCTCCAGAGAACAAAAGCTTGTACATCAGAGCAGCAAAAACAACCACATGTATGATCTGTTCAGAGGAAAACAAACTTTTTGCTTACATAAACGTATCCTTTTATTTTTTGTCAAAAAAGAATAACATTTTGGATTATCTTAAACAAAATATTCTCACTCACTAAGTAGTAGATAATAGGAAAACGCGTATTATGCAAGGGACTAAGGAAATGAAGAAATACGTTTTTAGTCACTAATAACTAAATTTAACACCAGGTCCTTCATCGTGGCACAGTGGGCTAGAGCGTGGCCTCTGGTTTCCGGCCATGGAATGCGCCCGAATTAAAACAAATATTTCTTGTTTAACGACATCAATTGCTAGGATGATATTTGCGCCGCCAGTGCGGCGGGATTCATTCAGCAGGAGTCCTTTTACATGCCAATAAATCTACTGACATGCGGCTGTTGCTTTAAAGCACACTTAAAAACCATGGGCTGGGTTTGAACCCGCAACCTTGGAAACAGAAGGCTAGCGGCTATCCAAATGAGCAACCAAGACCGACAGAATGGACCTGATTCGAACCCATCAAGTCCAGGATATAGTACTGATGTCCAGTCAGCATAGCAAGGAAAGTGAGGAGCTGGATAGATAGCGGTCCCGGTCAGCTTTCCAGATGAGGAGTGCGTGATGCTGGCCTCATCACCTCCCCGTAATAGGTGGATGATCGCGCACATCAGCCATGCATACATGGGCGTTTGAGGGGTAGTCGGACTGACAGGTCCCATTGGACTAGAGCGCCATTGGACTTATTTTATTTATTTAAATTTAACACCCAAGAATGTTCATTAGTAGCTCCCATGGCTACATGGAGGATAAACATGGGAAAATTCGCACTTTGATTACATGCAGCGGATGTAAAAATAGTATCCTCATTTTTCGAGTCAAAGAAGTGTAGCTGTAGCTTTAGGTATAGCTATACCTATAAAAGGGGAGTCACCCCACGAATTGCGATTAATATAAATCTATTGTGATTAACACCTCCATGAAGAAGGAATGAGATGAACGATCCACAGGAGACTGCAGACAGTGGGATAACAGTCCACAGAGACGGAAGCCCTTACATATTCCAGGATCGGGGCCTGTTCCACTGCTGGAGCTGCCCAGAAGCAGCCCTCTAGTGTCCACGGAATATCTTTCCTTTGGGCAAACATCGGATCTGTACGGCACCGCCACAGCCCACAAAACCTATAAGCACGTTTGAAAAATCAAATGGAAACGGAAGTAAAGGGAAGAGAAAGAAACGTGGCAAATAAGAAACCAACTTAGAATTAGCTTTACTAATTAGGGAAAACCACGAGAAACCTAAGTTCAGAGCACAGATATAGAGAGAATAGACAGGAAATGCCCTATTCATATGCATTGTGGTTGGTGAAACATGTTGTTGTCAAGCCCCCATATTTTGATTCAACACTTCTGAGATGAGTACGGTTTTATAGGTTAAATATGCACCTAAAAACAGATGTTGTGGTGTTAAATGTCAATTAAGCAGTACATTTGGTTTAGATTTTAACCAGTATAATGGTGAATACGTGTGTGGTGTTTAACTTTAGTTTCTGGAATAGCAGAAGCAAAAACAAGGAAAGGGAAGTGTGTTTCAATACGTAGGTTAGGGTACCTATTTAAGTGATTTTGTGGTGTTAAATGTTCAATTAAGCAGTAAATTTATAGTGTAAGCTTTAAACCAGTATAATGGTCAATATGTACGTGGTGTTTGATTGTTACTTCTCGAAAAGCATAAACATAAAGAAGAACAGGGAAATGTGTTTTAATACACAGGTTAGTGTACTTATTTAAGTGATTATTTGGTGGTATACTTAGTGAAATGTTTCACTACACAGGTTAGTGTAGCTATTCAAGTATTTTTTTCTGTGGTATGCTTACCAACAGAACGATTCTGTGTTGTTTGTTAGATTTTAGATTTCCAACTCGGAAAGACCGATGAGAAGCAACCAAATTGTCAGCCTACTCCGGTTTGTAAGAGACCTTTTGCTAATTCGCCCATTTAACAGCAATCGCAAGAAATAATTAGTATCAAATTATGTGCTTATGATAGCTGAACCGTAAGAATAGGGGCGTGCTCCTCGAACTCGGAATGCAATACATGCAATCCACAATGAAACTCATGCTCTTTGGGATGACCTCTGATACTTCTCACCCTTTTTTGGTTTGCACTTATTTATAAGTTCATGTAGTGGAATTAATGGTTATACGTATGCCAGACATTCAATAAGGTTTGATTAAAGTCTGATGTTTTGCCCTCCTTCAGTTTTGAACCAAGAAATTAGAACAAAATTCAGGTACATGGTGTTTATTTCAATAATACCAATTAATTAATAATAACTTCTGACAGGCCAAAAAAGGTGATTGTATTAATGCGCCTTCAATTAGAGATCTCTACCCTTCTACTATCCTTTGTTTTTTACTTAAAACTTGGAAAAACAATTAATTTGACAGATGTTGCGTACGACGTATATGGTAGTGAGTAGATCGCAATATGGCGGCTGGTCTTAAAACACTGGGCATTTCCGCATTGTGGGTTAGAGTAGGCGGTCGACGAGAATCGAACCCAGGACCTCCCGAATGCGAGGCGAGCCTCGTATGTTACGGTGGAGCCATCTCGCTCGGTTAGTGGGGGCATTTTCCGCGATAGCTAGGTCAGATATTCCCTTCTCGGAAAGTAAAGTTTCTTCATTCTTCTCTTAAATGACGGATGAACACTGGTTGCCCTTTGAATAAAACAAAGACAAAACATTTTCTCGATGCTCCTGTGAGTCGCCCACTGTGCACTGCGCGGAAAGTAAGTACAGATAATTCCTCAGTGCTATGCCAATATGCAATGTTTTGCGCTTTAAGTACATATTCTATCTTTCTTAGGATGGTACAGCTATTCTATATTCTTGATTTGTAGACAGTTGCTTTATTATGTCTCTTGCATGAGTGACACATAAAAATATATAGTATATATTTTCATAGATTTGGTGGTAATTGCTAGTCATAAAATAAATAATTGCGAACTAATAATGAGTTATCTCCACATTAACATACTAAAACCAGTTCCTTAGTTTGGTTAACACGATTGTAATCTCATTGTACTGTCATCATAATGCGAATTAATTTGTAACGAAGTATTTCCAAATTAATAAAGAGTATGAACAAACATTTTGGTAGTTAACTGATATCAAGCACCATTTTGGAAGAAACGCTTTTCTCCTTGGTAACGAAGGAGTCTGTGCTTTTTGTGTTGGATTGCTCTCTGTGCCCAACATCATAAACTGACACAAGAGAGACAATCCCTGCTGCCACGATTTACTCACTGCATGCACGGAGTAAGACTGTTTGTTGCGACACAAAGTCAAGCGAGCTGGTGACGCCTGTCTTAAATATACACACATTTCCGAACATCACAACATTATAGCAATACATATATTTCAACGTGCTGTTTCAAATTCTAGGTGTACACCGTGTCATGTGCTTAATTCATTAAGGTTGTAGTGGAGGAGGTGTCTTTCCAAGTATAAATATTCAATGGGATCAAAAGGATATAAGAAATCCTTAGATATACCTAACCGAGTGGGTTGGTTCATGCGTTTTCATGTGTGTCATATATTCGGGAAGCTGCAGGTTTGATCCTAGTGGCCGACGTACATGACCCTTGTTTTCTGGGGGAGGGATTTCACGGCTCGCCAGGTGATTGCTCGGTAGGTTCATTTTCCAATCAACAATTCCCTATTCCTGACATTTTCTTGCCATCTATTTCAGGGTTAAAATACCAAGCGAGGTATTTGGTGGTTTGCGACTGAATGGTGGCTTGTGCACTGTAAAGGTTTATTTTGGCGTCGTCTTACCACTCGGTCGTGTCCTGCCTTCGGGTTATAGCTTTTCCTCTGGGAGGCTCGGGGCTCATTATCCGCACCTGATCTCCCTGGGAGTCTCTCCGCTAAAACCTGCTCCCTAAAGTTACAAGGACCTATGTCCGATACTCAGCCCCAGAGTCCTAACGTCCCGTCTCTGTCTAATTCTAACCCTAATCCTAGATAAGCCTACCGCGAATGTAGATCAACTCAGTACAAACGCATGTACATGACTAAGATCTGTGTGAGAGGCTTGCAATTGGAGTAGATGTCAACAAAGCGTCTCCTCATCAGCAGAAAGCACAACAAAACCAGCTACTGTCATTCGTGTTTAAAAGGCAAGAGCCGAAAAATATGTTTGCGGTATCACTGTGACAGTAGAGAACGTCCACAGATTTAATGAACAGTGCGTTCGAAATTCAGTGTTATAGGCCTAAATGGTGCAAGTGCCACAAGGTTTGCTCCTATATTTAGATCACCAAGATCTGCTGATTGGTTGCTGTGCTAACACTTATTCAACAGTCCCGAGAACCCGGTAAGCTGGAGGACAGTGTTAGCGGAGCGCAAATAAAGCGGCAGCCAGACATCTTATTTTTAGTCGAATAGTCATAGTAAGCCACTTCGTAAAACGTTGCAAAACAATATGCGCTAACTTTCGCTGCTTGTACATTAACGATTTCCCTCATCAGGATCCACTAGCTTCAGATTCCTGTTTGGACATCCTCTTACATTATATAAAATGTGGCTTTCAATTTACGAGAATGTCTGTATAAGCAATATATCTCGGAAAAACTCGAGAATTCATAACCTAATAAATGAATAATATACAGCAGGGATAACGCTCTTATAATAATAATAATAATAATAATAATAATAATAAACTTATTTATAACTCTTATTATTAAAATAATACACTAAATTGATTATTATCATATACTAATATACGATGTATTATTAATCCTACGAAGTATTAAAGAAATCTGATGTGTTACACTCACACGACTTTCTCCAGCAGTTCTACAATCTAATTTCTTAAAAAAAGATTATTCTTCTTTCCCCACCATGCTAATCAAGAGGAACATTAGCAGAATGTTCTAATTACTTATTTACTTATAAGTAGGAGGAAACTAAGGGAATACACTAGGCTAAAACGTTAGTCAAATGTTTAAAAAACTGTCGTTATGCGATTGCCATTAGAATTCGCTTCTGTGCTTGGCCAGGAGTAGAACAAAAGAAACACGGATACTTCCTGTCTGAGAAAAGCATAAGTACTTTACAATTGAAACCAATAACAAGGAATATCTCAGAATCGGTTATCAACACAACAAAAATGTGAAGATCATAAATTGTCTATTTTGATAAGATCTACGTTGTTTGTGCAGTAAGCTTTTGTCTGTCTCTTACGGTTTAGCAGCTAAGCAAAATTGGGCAAAGTTCATCCAGAATAAAGGGTCTTCAAAGGCTATTCCCAGAAAATCAAGGTATACATTTTTTTTAATGTAAATATCTTTAATATGCGGTCTTTAATCAAAATCATTAGAGTCATTATTTAGAAAATCAAAATTTTCGAATTTTTTCGCTTTAAAAGGGTAAAGTGTGTTGGGGGGATTTTCTCGAAAATCTTGGTGTCGCATCCTTCGAAGATACTAAACCAAAGTACCAAGTTTGGTATTTAACGGCCATTTCGTGTTTCAGTTATACTGTCCACAGACACACACGGACAACCACACCCACACACAATAATCTTTTTCAAAAAAAAAAAAAAATTTGGATTCAGAGGTCCCGAAAAATAATTATTTCCGGTCAAATATCGACATCGAATTTTTTGGTGGAATACAATATGTTCTCTTTCCACGGGGTTAGAGGAAGTAATAAACGGATTTTATGAAGAACTTAAAGAGAAAAGTTTACCTCTTATTATTCCTAAGTGATTGTCATTAACTAATTGGGTTTTGTTCATATAATCGGAAGGCAATGTAACCAGAGCGTTTCTTTTCTCTACAGTTATTCTGCAACGAGCTTTAGGTTTTTATTACAATTCGTACTTACTTCGTATAGGTGTTTCGTTTAGCTGTATCTGATAATGACACTAAAACTTCCGGTATTCTTATAGCCGTTTCGAAGCATTTGTGTTAACAACATAGATGACATCACATAGTATAAGAATGGTGCTAATGTTAAGAGTTAAGCCGATGTCCCACGGTCAAATATTTTGGTTCAATACTCTTCAAACTACAAATTGGATCGTGGGACATCCGATAATTTCATTGCATGCAGTTTCCATCTTAATTTTTGGTCCAATTCCAGTTTGCTACAACAGGATACAGCGGTTTCTATTTTTTGGTCCAAACGTATGAAATCAACACACTTTACCCTTTTAAAGCGAAAAAATTCTAAAATTTTGATTTTCTAAATAATGACCTTGTTGCTTACCTCAACAGGCACAAGAGAAGGGATGCCCTAGAAAATATTTTGAAGGTGGTACAAGTTGTTAGGCCAGCGACCACAGGTAAGTAATACGTGTGAATTATAAGGTGCAACTTCAGAAATATGATTTCAGTTGTCTTAGTTAAGTCTCTATTCCGTTAAATTAAAGTTGGAAGTCATTACTAGGCTGTGTGCTGGTAATTCTGCACAATGGTTCTATTAATTTTGCCGTCTGCCGCTGCAGAATTGGCATTTATTGTATTGAATTCACGGTCTTTGCTGGATCTATTCATTAACCGATTTTAAAGTATTTTCTGTGTTTTGACCCCAATCTACACATTTCAATTTTATTTCCTGTTATAGACAGCTCGATGTAGTTTCCGTTTAGCAGACGACAGAATCCTCGATCTTGATGTATGTTTAATTTGGCCGGAATCGAATTCGCGTTCATTGCTGTATCTGAATGGCAGACATACTATTTACTAACCGATTTTAAATTACTTTCATGTTTTCACCACAATCCGCACATTTTACTTTCATTCATACTATAAAAACCCCGACGTATCTCCGTTTATCAGACGGTAGAATTAATAGAGTAGTTGTGCAGAATTATCAAATATGAAACTAGGCTACTTTTAGCATACATTACTACGTTCATGGGATATTCAAATTGATAACAACGCCTGTGTATAAATAAAAGTGGTATGGACGTGTGCATAAAGAAGCTTTGAAAGTTTATTTCATTCTGGTAAATTGCATAACCGGGATGAGCGAAAAATTCAAACCTTCCGAATAGATTACAATACATACCTACCAACAATTGCATGAAAACTGGAATGGTGTTACAACAACACAGTCTTATTCAAATCAATTACATTTTCCTAAATACTGAGTCCATACTGATCAGACTCAAATCCCATGGTGAAAGGAAAATATAGCCTGGTTATTATGAACCATGAAGGCAATTTTCCTAAAAGACAGGTAGCTTAACGTGAAAGTAAATCAATACAGACATATACTACAGTTCTAGTTATGGTGATTAATATCTGATATTGGATTAAGGGAAGTTAACTACTAGTAAAACATTGTTGGCCTACATGATCGATTGCTGGTACATGGCACAACAGTTAATTATCAGTTAAGTTATTAAAAAGTTACACAATGAAACCAAATTACTATTATTCAGTTAATCAATCCTTAAACTTCAAGCTAGTTTATAATAGTATTTTCTATTACAATGAAAAACTAAATAAAATAGATACAATGTGTGTTAATTTATTTTGCAGTGGAAGACATCAAAAGCGGCTGGAACTGCTTAAGAACACAGTTCATAAATGAAGTACAAAAATTAAAATACCATCAGGAAGTGGTGCGGATGATTATATGGTAACACTGTAAGCTGCTGTTCCTGAGAGACCATGTTAATCCCAGGAAAAGCAATGGTATGCCTGTACAGTTCAACCTGAACACAAGCTTCCACACAACAGGAATAAATCTCTTTAATGCAGAGGCAATTGAAGATCTTGAAGTATGCTTATACTGTTACTAGATTTCGGATAAGACAGTAAATTGTTTCATAACTAAAAACATTTACCACAGAAAGTAAAGCAGCATACAAAACAAAATCCAAGCTAGGTTTGTTATTCATTAAAGTAGAAAAGTCACACTGTAAGCCACATTTCTGTTTCTAACAATACATACAGTTTTACTGAAATTGACCCTCATGGTGGTTATGAATCTCTTTTGTCCCCCTTTAAAGCAAACGTAATAGTATTGAGTGCTGCTGTGCTTCTTTGTGTGTAATCGTTTAATTGGTTCTTATAAGGGAAACAGAAACAAAACAAATTTACAAGTTGATGAAGAATGAAAGAAATATGCAGGTTTGTTTTAAGTTCTGTTGGCATACACTTGCCATCTATGTGTAAGCAAGACACCATAGGTGGAGCCAAAGGTATTACCATGCCACGGCCTTTTTCTCTGTCATATGCTGTTTCCTCTTTAGATTGTCCATTGGATTCTGTTTAGCCAGAGAAATTTCACATTTATTATAGGTATTTTATTTTGCCTATGATATAAAGGATTTATTGTGATGGATTAAGTTGGAAGGTATTTTATTATCAATTAACTTATTCTATCTAACATTAATTTGTAACCAAAAGAGTCCTTCAGAATGCTTTCATAATTCCACACAAATTAAAATATTTTAATGCAACTCAAGGTGTATTACAGGAAAGGGTTAAGCTAATAGCTAATCAGTCTTTAAACCTGCTGTTGTATGATATGATGTTATTTTGAAATTTATTTTGTCTATTCACAGCTACGTAGAGTAGCTGATGAAGAAAGCATGGAGTTCACAGCTAGAGGCATGTCCATCATTAGCATCTCATCCCTCCCTGATAGTTTTCGTGCAAGTCAACACATAAACAAGCAGTCCTACTACACAGTTATTCAATATTATTTTAATTTTTTTAGCTTATGAGAAACAAACACGTTTTGCTTATAATTATCTGTGGTGTGGTTATCTGGGAATTTTTTTAGGAATAGGTGTACATAAAACACAAAATTCAGAGTATTTTAAAAACATAATTTCAGGTTTCTTTATTAAATTCATTATCAAATGCAGGAGAAATTAAACATTTTGAGCACCTATACTCTGCTGCTGCCAATCAACAGTGCCTTGATTATTAAAGTAGTCTTGGAACTCCTTCCATGCAGCAAGAGCTTCCTGTGAATTTCCCAGCTTGGGAAGTGATTTGGGATAGGGGACTCTCCAAATCATCTTCCATCAATTTAGTATCATTGTTTCTTGGAGAGTTGCACCGAATAAAGTTATGTAGAACACAACAAGCTATTGTTATCAACTCTACTTTATCAACAGCTAAATTGATAGTTAAGCAAAATGCAGAACTTGTTGTACATTTGTCCAAATGTATTTTCTACAACACGGCTTGCTCTACTTAATCCATAATTGAAAATTGTTTGCTCATTGCTTAACCCTCTGTAACAGAATGGCTTCATTATGTACAGTGAAAGAGGAAAAGTATCATCAGCCTCCGCAACATAAGGTGTGGATGCAGTCCTTCCATTTAGGGGCTCAGGATTTGGCAGGTTCAAGTGTCCCAATTGCAGGGCCCTGTTTAAAGTGCTCCTTTTAAAAACATCACCATCACTGATGCAACCATTCCTCCCAACATCAATATACAGGAATTTATAGTTTGTGTCTACTAAAGTCAACAGCACTATGCTGTTAGTCCCTTTAAGGTTTCTATAAAAAGCCCCAGAGAACCTAGGTGGCCTAAATGTTATATGTTTCACGTCCATGCTCCCAATGAAGTGTGGGAAGTTCCATTTTTCTTCATATTTCCTTGATGCATTTAGCCACTCATCCTTTGCCTGGGTACCTATAACAATTGAAGACAAAGATGTTAATAATATGCACTTTTTTCAGGACATACAAGAAATTGATGTGCCAGAAGAAGCGACACAGCCAGAAAATCATGATTCCGGGCCACCTAAAAAGAGGCCGAGAAACAAGAACAAGGCTGTTTCTTAGGACAGCATTGAGAAATGCTTTGCAAAAGCATATGATATAATGGATTCCTTTGTAGTACAAACAAAGGATGAGGAACAGGAATTTGGATTGTTTGTGCCAAGCCAACTAAGGGCTATTAAAGACAAAAAAATATTATGCTAAAAATAATTTAATATAATGACATGTATGCTAAAATGTAACAAATCATGGTGTAAAATACACGTTTCATGTATTACTTTCCTTGTTCCATACTGATTCCACCTTACAGAGTCGAATTGTATACATATGCATTTGTTTTTGAACAAAAAAAAATTCTTCTCAAAAAAAATGAATGCCAAAACAAGGTTAGTTAGCAATAGTGTACAATAATTCATGTAGATAGTTTCATCTGAGTTTATGAGTAGTTTCTGAGCAATTGATAGTACTAATATATGCATCGCAAAGCTTCCTTAGTAATAAAAATGCATACTATTTTCAGCTAATGCAAAACTGTTTCTGACAAGCAGAAGGTAATATTAATTATAAGTATACAATGCTCATTAATATGGAACTTTGCAAAATAACATTCAATTAACTATTGGTAATAAACAGTTAAATGTATGCTTGTATATTAGGAAGACTGAAGCTCATGTTTACAGTGGAAATTGTCTCTGTACAAATTCCTAGCAGATAGCTGATTATATATAAATATTTCATTTTATTAGTTTTGTAGGCTGTAAACAAAGATGTGCTTAAAGTTTTAATGCCTATGGAAGGTAATTTTAAATATAAATTAAAAGTGAGGTATCTATGTTTGTAGCTAATACTTTGGAGTCAACAATGAACTCATTATCATTATTGCTTTTCAGTACTTTGATGTTATATTTTGATACTTTAGCAAAGCTTCACAGTTTTGTAGATGTTTTCTATCCATTTTGATATCTTGAGAACACAATACAGTTTGGGGAATTTGTTATGCCAATTCTATAGAGATGTTTTGCTAGGCAATCATGCCCTGTAGTAAATTTCATCCTGACAACAGCAGATTTATGCAACAGTGAGGAAGGTTGCATTGAGCTGTTAATTTTTTAATTTATGTTGGTACTGCAAGGTATATCCAGAATTATAGGAGCAGTAAATTTTATTACTACCATAATTATCATAAAACCAATTTATATAACCCAAGCCCAAAACCCTTATTTGTTTGCACTCTTACTATTATTATCCCTTCCAGTTTTAGCAGGAGCTATTACTATACTTTTAACTCCTTAAATGTGCTAATATGAATCATTTAGAAACTGCCAAAATACAATGTCTGAAAATTAATTCACTTGCCTTTAAACTAATTTATAAACCTGTTTGGAGCATTTGTTGTATTATCACTACTAGCAAAGACATTTCTGTGTATATTTAGTTCGATTTGGTGTTACTCCTATATATGATGAAAATATCTGTTTATTAGTAATCGTAGAATGATTACACCTTTGCTAACCAGATTAGAAAGTGCTACATTAGCTTGTATGAGGAAGCACAAAGGAGCTTCACAACCGCAGTAAATATAAAAGCTTATGGAATAATAAAACTGATAATTCTGTATTAAAATTCAAAGAATTGATGCTGCAAAATGGTTGATGAATGAATAATTTACTTCAAAGTAACAGAAAGCATTCTATGGATGCATGAATTAAAATAAATGTTAGGCTTACCTTAATTATGCTGAAACTAGCATGTTTCGTTATAGGTTTAATCATTTTCAGCCCATTGCTATTTGTTTATTACATTGGCTTCAATTTAAAGTTACTGCTGTCAAAGAACCATTTGTTTGCCACTTTATTTGCAGTTACAAAAGATGAAACGAAGATATTCACAAAATCAATTGTGCAATCACAAGTCAGGGACCTTCCTGTGTTTCTTTCCTCTTTGCACTCAAACATACTGTATTCATTTCTGACATCTTTTATGAGACCTCAGGCTACATTGAGTTATTTTTGCAAGTAGTACATTAACCCCATTAAACAACTCTAAAGAATAAAATTCGCCTATTTTGTACTTACATTTTAATAAGGCTTTCAGTAGTTCAGTAGTTATTGTAGTGGAACCAGTGGCGGCTCGAGGCCAAATTATCTGCTAGGGCACAATTTTAAGATTGACTAAAATTAAAACTAAATTGAATGTTATTTATGGACGCCGTTTAACTGCTATGGTTCTACCCATTCTATTTTGAGTGCGAAACACCGCTTAATACTGCTCAGAGGCCTCTTTATCAGAATTGAGGGTTTTTTTTTACGTGCCGTAAATCTACGACATCGTATCAACGACTTTACTTCCCTTATGAAAGAAGGGATATTTACGCCTAAAATAAAAAATCAGCTGGGTTTGAGCCCGCGACCTTGAGAACCAGAGGCTAGCATGTTACCCCTAGGTCACGGATGACGACAGACTAAAATTAGTGGATACTAAAGGATATCACTGGAAATGAAAGCTAATTTGTGTATTAGCACTAACCTTTCTGTTTGTAGATGAAGTCCATCCGTCCATGCTTTGCTTGAAAAAATACTTCCATAACTGTTTGATTTAAATCAGAAACTGATTGCGACATATTCCGAGAAATTTGAACACGAACCGTCACCTTCACTGTTTATCATGTCAACAACATTATCAGAGAGGTTATCCTGCGTAAATTGATGCATAGCTCGTATTCACAGCTGATGCATTTGAGTTAAAGACTCCAGTCTTCAATACTACCTACACAACTTAATAGCTTAAGTATGTCAATTACAACTTTCACGATCTTTCTTTTCACAAACGAAGCTCGCTTTTCTCTCAGAAATGTATGGAAACTACCTTAAAGTAAAGTAGATCGCGATCGTAGTACAATGTATTAATCATTTTCTTTATAAGCAATTGTAAACTTTACAAACCATCGCCCATAGATTTCCATCGCTTAACAGTGTTTAGGATTTTCACTCTTAAGGGGAGTTTTCATACTGTGGTTTCTTTGAACGCTAGCAACTGATAAATCGGCATATCATTCTGCAGTTAATTTCACCAAACTATTCTCCAGCGCATTCGGATTTTGTTTCGTAACACGTGAAATACATTCAAGGCACTGTTTCACACTTATCAGTTTACTCTTACTCAGCACTCAAAACACTATCCACTAATCACCTCTCGCAAGTAAGGTCCATTTTACTGTCTGGTCCCGTCCATTTTTTCAATAACTATTGGTTATTTGACCTTTTCCAGCTTTCAAGTGAAGCTTCAACTGTGTCGTGAATCTGTTTCCTAGTAAACTTAGGTTAATTACACAACACACTGCTAATACGCATTGAGCGTTCGCGCGCCAGCGTACCTTGTCGTCTGCTTGGCAGGGAGCAGAGAATACCAAGTACCAACATTATAAATTTTTAAGTTATAAGCTTCTTTTTGTATGTTTCGTTCGGGAGGTTTATAGATCAACTTTGTTTTCAAATAAGAAATCTTTGAAACTTATTAAATATTTCTTATTATTTACTATTACACGTGAAAATATCTTTGGCTAAATATTTTTGTCAGGGATGTGACTCAAACTTTAACTTTTGCTTATTGTCGGTTCTCATTTTCTCTTTGCGCATGCGCAGCAAATGACCACAGAGGCTTTCGTGTCCTAAGAGAACCTTCCCCTCTCAGCCCCTTGAAACCCGCACCCACAAATTAACGCCATCTGAAAGCACTGAATTCTTCTGCGTGTGCGCATAGAGTGACCACAAAATCGCTTGTGTCCGAAAAACGCGGCCGGCTACTATTTCCGACAGCCACCTTCACTACAACTGTCCAGTGTGCATGGTAGATTTAAATGTATATACAATGCGTTATAGATTACAGCATTTTACCTAATAATATGATGGAGAAAATACTGTCTGAAATTGTTGTAGGGATGGCACGTGCCCCTGTGCCCTTAAAGGCCGGCCGCCACTGGGTGGAACTACCTTTATTTAAAATTTAACTCTAATGGATTTAGACTGTTAGCATAATTTTTAAAAGACATGCGGAGCAGAGTCTGAACTAGCATGATAATGGCACAAACAAGCATTTTTAATAGAGCATATCAATAAATAATGTGTTGTAATATACATTTTTGCAAACATACCTTAAGGAATTCACTTGCAAGGCTTTCTATGATTGCCCTTAATACTGCTGGAATTAATTTGCTCTATGTGTTGTGGGCTATTCTGGTGGCAAAGCTTAAACATTTAAAAGTCTCTCCAGTTGCCAGGAATCTCAAAGTTACTGAAGGCCTAAACAGAAATATTCATTGATTTAATTAATACAGGAGAATACATCTTTCTTAAAGCACAATTCTTAACTATGAATGTTTATATTTGCATTTAAAATAAATGCTGCAAACAATAAACTTAGGAATACCTACTTCCAACCTGAATTTTGCTTTATGTAATCATAATCTTAATCTATAATATAACCTGAAATAAGGTTACATTAAGTTGGTAATCATGGACCGATTTTCACAATTATTTCATTAATCTTCCGCCAACCTATTAGCTTTAGAATAATTAAGGTGGTGTATGCATCTAGGCTGCAGTAGATACGAAACTTTGTCCTAAATAATATAGTTTAATAAATTGAGGTTAACCCAAGCTAGGGTTATAGTAGCTGAGCTATGGTTAAAATACACATCTTTTTGTGCGGCAGAGATTTATGAAATAATGACTCGAGTATTTATAACCCCTGCAAATGTATTTTATCGGATCCATTTGTATTTAACCTTCTTTTCTCAACAATAATATAAAAATATAAAAACGTGGTCTTACCTTTGATTGCTGGTATGGACTGCCTCATATTTGTGTCTTGGCTTGTGATTTTTGCCTCAAATAAGGACAACAACTTTTCAAACAAATTTTCATCCATTCTAAGGAAGTTAAAATAAATTATAGGGTCAAAAACGAGTTCATTTTGTAGCATATGTAGTACATCTCTTCCTTGGCCTGCATTCCTACATTCCAGCCATGGTCTAGTCCACCAACGCCGCTTTATAGATGTTTTCTCTGTATTATAATGTGCTCTTGCCATGGCTACATAAACTAAGCTTGCGACAGCGAACGTAAATAATTGTGGATCGGCAACCTCCGCCATTTTCTATCAGCTGTTCATGTGCTTGCGAGAAATATTTGGACCAATACACACTACCGTGGGAAAGAAGAAATTCTACATGACATTCACGTTGTATAAAATTTTTTTTTCCAAATTTTGGCGTGGGACATTGGCTTTAACCTGCATTTTCGCTACATCCCTCTCAGGTCTACTACAACCTACTCAGGTAATACTTTAGCAGCGTTGCACACGTATTTCAAAAAGAAATACATAACTGTTTTAACTGATTGATTGCTGTTTCCATTATGACCTTTTATAGTCAGTTTATTTACAACAATGAGATTTAATGGTTAACGTACTGGTATTTCAGGTTCAGCGCTATGATTCGGAGTAGGAAGCCACCCCATTAAATAAACAGTGTCATGATAAAGATTTGAGTAATAAACGTACCTCAAGGAAATAAACGATACCCCAATGCTGGCTGTATTTGATAGTGAAAAAAGTATTCATACACCACTAGAAATCTAAACACAGAAACCACCAACGAACCGCTTGCGGCAAGCAAGGCCTTCAGTGGCAAGCTACACCTCCTGCTTATTGGTTCTGTTACGTAGTGAGTGCCATGCGACAGAAATACGGGCCGCAAAGGTAAAGAAACAGCTGTAGGGGAACGACAAATAGTTATCTCTCAATATCAAAAGGGAAAATCATCTTCAAACATTGCTGATGTTATTGGAATTAGCCAGGCAGCCCATAATAACACGATATAGAGAAAGAAGTTCTATCATTAACAGCGAAAGAAGCAGAAGAAGACCACAGAAGCTAACGCAAAGAGAAAAGAAAATGTTAATAAGAATGATAAAAAAAAAATCCTAAATTCACAGCCTCTGCATTGTCTGCCTATGTTAACGATCAGTTCGGACCGGAAATAACACAAGGACTGTTCGCTATGTCCTAAGTAGTGCATATGGAGCAAGGGTACCTAGAAAGAAACCACACATCAGAAGAAGAAGTAAGTCAGACTTGAATTTGCTCGAGAGCATCTAAGCGAGAACACGAGTTTCTGGGAGAGGGTTCTGTTCATAGATGAAAGTAAATTTAATGTATTTGTAAATAATGGCGGAATTTTGGTGTGGAGAAGACCAAACACTGAGCTTGAACCTAAGCACCTTCAAGACACAGTGAAGAATGGTGGAGGAGGAATAATGGTATGGGGATGTATGGCTACATCTGGTGTTGGGGAACTTGGATATATTTCAATATTTAAATATCCTAAAGAATAATCTGCAAAAGAGTGTTGATAAATTGAGTTTAGACACAGATTACTACCTTCAACAAGATATGATACTAAGCATACGGCGGAAATTGTTCGTTTGTGGTTGTTATACCATACTCCCCACGTTGTCAAGTTTCCAGCTCAGAGTGCAGACCTAAATCCAATTGAACATCTTTGGGATACCCTTGAAAGTATGGTCCAAAACATGACATACGAAGTAAGGAAGCTCTGAAACAATGTCTTCAGCAAGAATGGCAAAATATTACCTCAGAGACTACAAAATACCCGGTTCATTCCATGCCAAAGAAGTTAACAAAAGTAATAAGTAGAAGAGGAATGCCTATAAAGTATTAATTTTGTTGTTGTATTGTACTTAAACTGTCATTTTCTTTGAGTGTATGAATACTTTTTTCCTTGTTGTGAGAAGCCAGCTGGTACAAATGTTTTATTTACTTTTTGAAGCGGAGTAATTTAGGTCATGCCTTTATATGTATAGATTCACGAGGTCATATCATACTGTTAGTTTACCATAAACTCTCTGGATGTTAACTTTAATTATAATAAATTAAGTTTTTCTACATAAACACTGGTGTATGAATACTTTTTTCCATGACTGTAAGGGATTATTACCACAGCTATCGCCTACACAGGGTTACACTTTCTTTCAGTCAAAATGGTTATTTCTTTGTAATTCCTATTTGAATGCAGTATGATCACACCTGCCATTGAATACTCGTGTTTGCAATACATATCAATAAAGAGGGGGATCAGTAGAACTTTTATTTTGTCATTTGGTAATTTTCTTGAAATAGTTCCTACGTAATGTTCAGTGCCTGTAAAATGTGTTTTTATAGTATTTGTGAATGAAGTGATACACTATAAAAGAAACATATCTGTGAATTATTTTGCAATTCTGATGCCAGAACAAGAGAATTTCAGTAGTTACGCAAATGGAAAGTGTATTTCTCATTACCTTGAATGTTACAAAATACTTCTAGAAAAACACGTGCCGAGAACACCACAATCTACATTTCCAATTTCGTTCCAGGAAAATCTGAGATTGGAAACTATGGCATCAAAGTATGAACCTCCCCTTACACATCCCTTTCCTAAACCTGTGTAAGATACAGCGAGCAAAGCTTTCTTTACCAATACCATTGCAGGTCACACAGCTCTGATGATGGTGGGGATATAAATGTGGAGGTGGCAGAGGAGATAGAGTACGTAGCGTGTTCATTATTTATCAACAAAGTTAATGTTCTAAAACATTCATCGAACATGAGAGTCCAACAGTAGCCATCTGAGTATGGTGCTCAGAGCTGGTTGAACGAATATGGAAATATATTGTAATAGATGCTGCTCAGTTTGGAAAGGATGCGATGAACTGAATGAGTATTTCCAGGTAGTTTGAGCCATTTATACACGAAATTCTGTTACGTGTCACTTGTTATTATTTAATTAACAAGTGGATTCCATTGAGGCAAGCGTTTAGTAGCAACGCACCTAGTCTAATTTATGACATAAATACCCCAGATATGTTTGTAGTCACTCACCTTGGTCGCTGAGGCCAGGAGCACTGCGGCTAGCACCAAGCGCCTGTGAACCATGTTCATTCCGCATTGACGGCTGTTGACCCACTAGCTTCTTCGTGTGACTAGTTTCTCTCATTATTCCGGTTGGAGAAGGGGTGGTATAAACATAGTCTGTTTCCCTCTCTCACACAATCACTTGCGTTAAAGGAATGACGCATTCAACACACACCACATTCTATATGTGCTCATACATTTAAAAACTATTCTATTAAGCATGCGCAACAACAATGTGGTGTTGCCTAACTTACACCCTCTCGCATTCTTTTAAAATCCTATACGGTATATTTGATACAATTAAATAGAAGTCTTCCAGGCGTTGTTATATAAACTAAAGCGGTTCAGCTAGTCTACATTTACGAACTATTACACAATTGAAATTGAGGTGTATTTAACGTAGTGCCCCCCATAAGAAAAACAGCTTATGTTGCCGGAAACCATCAACTTCAATTTATGCACCTCAGACATTTCATTATTTCTTCCCTTCTTCTCAAGCGGTTTTCGGGTCTTTACTTCACTCTTCTGAAATAAAAAAAAAAAAAAAAAAGCGAATGAGGGACATTCAAGCATCGCGTACCCATTGAAAATAAAATAACATTTAGCATTAAAGGCATGCATTCAGCATTTAGATGGAATCCGAGAGCACATATATGTTGCAGAACAGCGTTTGATGATAACGAAAGAAGTTCTTCTTCTTCTTCTTCTCCTCCTCCTCCTCCTCCTCCTTCACGGGTTACCAATTTTGCTCTGTTCTGGCTTTAAATTTCTTGGATAATCAACAAATAAGACTTGCGAAAGTTAATTGGAAGACATTGTGAACATGCCCTAAAAGAGTAGAATGTAGCATTATTCAATGCCTAGGCAATTGCTATACTGCAATGTCTACTTTTATTTTTGGGAGGGAAATACGCAAATTATTTATGAAATGACAGTTGTCCTTAAGAAAATACATCCATGTACATTGAAAAATTCACAGCGTTGCTAGTATTACTCACAATAACAGCATCTCTTACCACACTTCCAAATTTTAGCTTGCATGGTTATAAAAATATTAATTTTCATAATGTAAACTCATTACTGCACTCAAAACGTTTCAGACGAGACATGTTTTAAAGATATATTAAAATTCAGGACATACAGTTTATAAGTTCACAAAAATATTTGTGATAAACGAGCTCTTATTAAAGCCTTATTATGGTACAACAGATATCTGTTTTTCTTATTTCAATATTTCTTCATTTCTATGTTTTGGTATTTCATTTTTTCCGATTTGGTGCAATATCTTCAACATTATCTGGTGCTCTTAACACAATTAGGAGATCCAGTAACATTTATTTTAAACAAATAAGTTAAGCATTGCACCACGTGGAGGACTAACAGAATAGAAAAATAATAAATCAAAATTTGTGAGAAGAAGAATTGTACGTGCTATTCATGAGCATGAGTTCATTAGTAGCTTCTCTTTCTTTATTGGTAGTGTAAATGTGCCGGATACGAAAAAAAAAAAAAAAAAAAAAAAAAAAAAAAAAAAAAAAAAGAATGCGCTGTTTTGGATTAGAATTCATGTCATTTTAGTAGGAGTAAAGTTTAAGTGTTTAATTTTTCACAATTTTTTGTCAAACTTAACTCTCATTCAGTGATCAGTGGTACCAATCAATTTAAATGAACTTTTCCCATATGTAAGTAGGAATGGGTTTAGACTGTCCTAAAATGAGACAGTTATTCCGCTGAGCAGTTTGAGACAACTGTATTTAATAAACATTTGCACACAAATTCCTATTTTCTTGGGGACGTATTTTGCTGCCTCGGGCAAATACTTAGGTTTTTATTTATTTATTTATTTTTTGTGAATACCACTCCAATCTTCAGACTCCTTTGTATTCATCTTATGCGTAATATTCTCTATTATTAATTTTGTGAGTCTAATTAGTGAAACAAATATGGGTATTTTAAACATAAGAATATTTTTATAGGAGCCAAGCTTGTAACTAATATGCCACAAAGAAGTTTTATTGTACAGGATTTTAAAGTGATGTGCCGGTAAAAAAGCATTAGTCACTTCCCTCTGACATTTTATTATTTTAGAGTTATGTATTCTTCGATTAGTTAACACGAAAGTCCGCAAGTGTGGTAAAAGTGTAGGTTGTATAAACTATTTGTCAGTAACAGTTTAACTTTTAGTTGATAAAAAATGTAAAGTCCTTAAACATTTTCCTTAAATACATTGAATTTACCTAAAAAGTGTTACTTCAATGCGATTAGCCAAATGGGTGTGAAGAATAAATAAGATAAGTATCATTTGCTTCAAATTATACACTCTACATTCCAAAATCTTTTAACAAAAACATTATTTTAAAAAAGCAGTTTCATCAGCCACAAGCCACTAACCACTTCTTGTCACTGCGCTGTTTTTCAACACTGCGCTGTTGTTTTCGGTGCACAAGTTGTGAGGTTACGTTTCACTTATTCCGTGCTCCGAAATTTTACATTAGTGTTTTGCAGGAGTTTTCGAGGGAAATGAATAATGAAGGCATGCAATGTTATGTTTACAAACACCAGCGTTCATGGCGACAAGGTTTGGAATTTCGGGTTATATTCTCCTGTCAGGTATTTGCATATTTATTTCTAACACAATGCTACCTTTGTCACTTATTGAAAGTATATTTGTGAGATGTGAATCGAGTGTGTTGCAATTTCGGATAATAAAGATACAGTACTCAGTTAAGGGATGCTAATCTAAGTTTTTCAAATATAACTTAAGATTTAGTCGGCTACTGCTTTACTCAAAGAAAAAGTTGGCAATTAAATTTAGGCGAAGAACACTAACAACGTAGTAAACAAATGGATAGTAAGCAGAGCTACTTAAGGTGACAGATAAATACATTATTATTTACTGAAAGAAACAGCATCTCTTCAAAAATGGACAACGTGTTATGTGATTTTACTGTATATTCCTATTCAAAAAATAAATATTGCAGAGTTGATTTTATAGGGCGTTTATCTCTTTATGATTTCAGAATGAGTCACTCCCTTTGGTGTGTGTGTGTGTGTGTGTGTGTTTAGTATGTAATCGGTTAAGGATTGGAGGGCAGTTATTTTGCTAAAATTCATTCTTAACTGTTCATCAGCATACCTTTCTTCAGTTTCATGTTTAGCAAAACATTGTAGATGTTTGCATGAAACATAATTTAACCTAGAAAGCGGCGGTCACAAAGCACATATATTTCTTTAATGTCCTTTTGAGAACTCGGAACTGCAGGATAGTGAATGCTGTCGCGCACATTTTTACGGTAACCTCACCTCTGATTCCTCTGAAAGGAGTTGTGCACTCTGTTGTTGACAGTTTCAATTCGAATATGACGAACAGGAAGAGCGCTTTTGAGAGGAAAATAGTTTTGGTTTAAAGCACGTTTCTAAAAAATATTTCATTTTAGTAATTTTGAGTCTTCAACACCCTTGAAAATCCCAGTCGACTATTCTGAAAGCCGAAATGTGTGGCAAAGGTACTAATCGCCTTTAGTAGGCACTTCAACCTTCTTTTAAAAATCTCATATTAAATATTGTTAAGATTTGATACCATACCTTATATAAATTGTACTCATTTTGATGTTGCCAAACAAACAGGTATTTCGTCAAAATATGATAAGAATTTTCCATTAGAATAATTTGAATGGTTGGCCTTTATCAGCCCTAGAAGTCATTAAACACGATACCATCAAAACGAACTCAGTACAGAAATGGCATGCAAGTGGTCCGCCACTGATGCGGTTTCCGTTACGCATACCGCACCGTGTACGTTTCTACTTAAATCTGGACGTGACTACATTGTGTTGTTTCGTGGCCACGGGAAATACGTAAGTCAAGAGCGTGCGTGTAGGTCACAAACAATACTTCCAAGAACAAAGCCAGCTGCGAAAAGAAAATTAAATATTTAATTTACTTTGAAAGTGTCTTTATTTCTTTAACTAGTAACGATCTTCAATTCGATGAAGTGTTCACTCGACTCGTACACTTCTACAAACACACACGACTGTCTTCATTTTGATACTTACTTACATGCTCTACAACAAAACTATTTTACTTTGATTTATTATGGAAGGAGTTAAAACTAAGATAACAGAGAAATTACATATAGCCATGTATCCACGGAAACTTATGTTTCTATTTTCTGGATTAATTGACGCAAACAAACAGGCATAATAAACGTCTCTGTCATTTGATTATAAATTTATTGGCAGCTGACGTTTCCAAGAACTGTAAATGCTTGCCTATTAGCATGATATTGAGCATATAAGTTTGTATTTGCAGACATAAAGAGAATTATACAAATTAAATGCTGATTTCTTTCCTCATTATAAAAATGAATATTGCTTTTGTTACAAGTAGGTACAATTTCTCTCACGTAAACGTAAAATACACTAATGGCTACACAGACATTATATTTATTACCATTACTAATCTACAACAAAAAATGTGTTCCAATAGGAGGAACAAATCAAGGTTTAACCCTGGAAGAAGAGATGGACACTATTACAAGTACTAAAAAATACAACTATCTAGGAGTAAAAATCACAGAATATGGTAAACAGGATCAAGACTAAATGCTTGGAAATGTAGAATTGGAACATTAACGTTTCGTGAAATTTAGAAAATCCATAGTATGTAAGATACGTTATTGAAGTTTGCTATACACAACAGTGATATTTTTGGCATGTATCAAAGTTCTAGCTTGAATTGAGGTTTAAATAATATGTTTGTTGTTTAAATAAATTCTTCTATTAATAACATGAAAATTTCAAGTCTACAAAAGTTTTAGTGTACTTTTCAGAGGCAGTATAGCATTTTTAAAACAAATTAGTAAAATATTGCATCCTATGGAGCATTTTGAGCCTGGAAAAGTGTAGGAAAAAGGGTTGCGAGAGAAAAAGGTTTAAAGTTAGGTATATCTATTACTAAGCATACGCCTGTCCATTTATGGTTTCAGTTAAATGATATTTAAAGTGCACCAAGTAGGAAAACTAACATATTTCTTAAAATTTTGCATTGCTATTATTTTGTTGTGAAAATATATTTTTTTTTAATTTTCAGAATTGCGGTCAAATTTCACAGTTACATTACCTTAAACAATATTTTATGGGCTAAACACATAACTAAGGAAAACTAAAACTATTCAAAACTACTACCAGAAAATTATGACATAAGGATGAGAAGTGCGGACAATTAAATTCCAATTAATAAAAAGATGGACGGCAAATGATATAGACTTTTGGAGACGGTCAGCTGAGATATTCAAAGATAAAGAATTAGAAAATAAGTCACCAGAAAGAAGATGGATGTGAAAGTTCGATTATTGATTTTGCGAGAAAAAATTATAGGTATGGACTATGAAAAGAGAGTCAAAAAAAAAAAAAATTAACGCCGCGGCTCATAATTCATCAGAAAGGAAGAAAAGAGGGAGACTGGGCCACATGGATACAAGGAATTAAGACAGCTATAAGAAGCAAACATATTGGAAAGGCTTAATGGACCAATAGACATACATGGAGAATGAGAATTATTTTATGCACAACCTTGGGTTACCAAAAAATAAAATTTACTTTTAAATCCGGAATATATTTAACAATTATTATACCAATTCCATATAATAATCTATATCTAGGCATTTTAATGTTACCTGAAACCGATGAAGTTAGAAAGTAAAGAGAAGAAATGAATTCGGAACATTGGAATAGAGGATACTCATGCCATTTGATTATAAACTAAGGAACTATAGGAGAATTATTTAAGAATTTTACGACTCGAAGTATCTACCAATAGAACATTAACATAAGTTACGAACACATAGTGGATTGAGGTAACAAAGCAGCAAGTATCTTTAAAAGTGGACTGGAAGGGGTTTTGTAGAAATGAAGACAAGAAAATCCAGAGGAGATGATGACATGCAAGTGGATCTATTCAAAGAATTGTCAGAAAATGAGATGGGTAAGCTGACCGAGCTATCAACAGAATTTACGTTCCCGGAGAATGGTCCCAAGATTTTGTAGAGGTCAGTATGTTTGCAATACCTATAAGACCTATAGTGATAACAGCACTATCATCTTCATTTCGATACCTCAGGTCTAAAGAATTACAACTCAAAATCAGTAATTTTTCAGGAGTGAGCAAACGCCAGCTAGTGAGAAAAAAACTCGTTTTTAAGAATATGCTACGGTCGCACAATAGTCCATCTGGTTCTTACTTTGGGATTTCTCTGCACTCATAGCCCTCTCGCAATATATTGGTCCTAGATATTCAAAACCTGGTTGGTTTTGAAACATTTTAAAATGCTCATAGTGGGAACGGTTTTGAGCTGAATCCATTCTTCAGTATTTGACTTATTCCCGCTAAATTTAGCAACATTGTTCCTGCATCCTTCACTTATAGTAAGAACTCAAGGAATTTGACGTTCCGTTTATGGACATGTAGTCGTTTAGGTGTGTATAATAATAATAATAATAATAATAATAATAATAATAATAATAATAATAATAATAATAATAGCAATAATAATAGTAAATAATTATAATAGTAAATAATTATAATAGTAAATAATAATAATAATAATAATAATAATAATAAATAATAATGATGATAATAGTAGTAAATAATAATAAATAATAATGATAATAACAATGATGATAATAATAATGATAATAACGATGACGATACTAACAATGACGATAATAATAATAATTATACTAGTAATGATAATAATCGTAATAATAATAATAATAATAATAATAATAATAATAATAATAATAATAATAATAACAGTAATAATACGAGGGCTGTTCAATAAAGAATGATCATATATTTTTGACAACATATCTTTACACATCCTCATAATTTTGATGGTCCTTCTCAAAATAATCTCCCATGAATGCGATGCACTTGTCCCAGCGTTTCTGTCAGTCTTCAAAGACAAGCTGAAAACCATTTTTTGAGAGGTCCTTCAAAATTGCCTCCACAGCGTTCACCACTGCTTCTGATGATGGGCAATGCCTCCCACGAAGACGTTTTTTCAAGTTAGGGAATAAAAAAAAGTCCCATGGGGCTAAAACCGGAATATATGGGGAGAGTGAGGGATGCTCTTATTTTTGCCAGATATTCAGCAACAACATTGGCAATATGCGGCCGCGCATTATGGTGGTGCAGCAAATAGCCTGCTTCACGGAAATGTTGCGGCTGATATGGACTTGCAAAGTTTTCTGGACATCCCTGTTGTAGTGTCCAGTTACTGATGTGTGTGCAGGTAGAACATGCTGATAAACCATTCCATGAATATCAAAGAATGAGATGACCATAACTTCTCCAGCAGAAGCAACCACTTTTGCTTTGCTGTTAAAGAAGACTTTCCACTCTTAGCTTTGCTGTTTGCTCTCAGGATCAAAATGATGTAGCCAAGTTTCATCAGCAGTGATTACATTTGAAAGAAACTCCAGATCTTCCTATAACATCGACTTTAACTGCATGAAGAGCTGCACGCGAATGTCCTTTAATTCGGGAATCAACAGTCTTGTAATCCATCACGCACAATCACGTCTCATGTGTAATGTTTCTGTCACCAACGTGTGGGTAGCACCCAATGAAATGTTCAGATTTCAGAAAGTGATCTTAAGGTAATTCGTCGATCCTCTCTCACAATGGCAGCAGCAGTGTTGATGTTTTCTTCCGTAAGAGCAAAAACTGGAGCACCAGGTCCACCTTCCTTTGAAATTGATTGTCTCCCCTCTTTAAAAATTGCATTTGGGGTTTCACGAAGAAAGTGCTTCTTTCTGTAGACATGACTTCTACTTTCATTAGGGCTGATTATAAATTTACTTTTGATCTTGATTTCATAATTAATTAGAGATAACATCACATCAAACTATAGCTCATTCAACACACCGCATAAGAATAACATTAAATACAATTAAACTCCTACTTTTACTTACAAAACGATAGTTGATAAGAACATGGTCGTTGAGGAATTAGATTTCTTAACTGTATGATACAGTTTATCCGATTCTGACTGCTACTTCAAACCTGCAATAATTAGAAATGGAAAACATTTCAGATTAAGAAGATCAGTTTCCCATTGTTATAGCTCAAAATGGCATAAATGGCATAAATGGCACGGAAAATCTAGTCAATATGTTATTAATTTCAAACTGAAATATACCATACAAGATGCGTACAATTTGTTTTAGGTTGTAAGATTTCATCACTGCAGGTAAGCGGCCGCGCCGTGGCCGAGTGGTTGGACCGCTCGCCTCTCACCTAGACGGCCGGGGTTCGATCCCAAGCGACCGCATTTGAGATTTGTGGTGGACAAAGCGGCACTGGGGCGGGTTTTCTCCGGGTACTCTGGTTTCCCCCGCCATCGCATTCCACCGGTGCTCCATCATCATTCACGTATCATCAGTGTCACCACCTGCGGTGCCATAAGTGGTTAAAGCGAGCGTTAAACGCTACCAAAAAAAAAAAAAAAAAAACTGCAGGTAAAAAAAGAGTTTCTCATAAGGTAGCAGTCGAAGCCTAAAATTCAATCCCGGAGTTGTAACACCGAGCTATAGTTGTCTCAGTTGATAAAATTACGACGTGGATGCTAACCAAAGACTACAAAGTAGGATACAGCACGTAATACAACAGAACTAATTTGGATTCGGGTAAGAAAAAATAATTAGGGATGCAATTGGACTATTAAGGATTGCATCAGAGAGAGAGTTCTAGTCGGCAACGAAGAATGTGCGCCTGCTTTATGTATTGACAAAAAGCTCTTGAGCGCGAGAATTGTGAAAAAGTTAATGGAGGTACTCACAGAAAAGTATATTGTCTGGAAGGGCAAAATACTTGCATATGGGGCCAGAAATGTGAATGTGTCTAGAGCAGGAAATAAGCAACAAGAGAGCAAGAAGAGATGTGTGTCAAGGATGTTACATGCCACCCCCTTGTTTTTTACGCAGATTCGTTAGGGAAAAAAAGCCTTACATACCTGGTCTTAAGAAACACTATTAACACCAAATACAGATGGCGTGGTGTATCCGGCAAAGAAGTAAGAAATACTGCAGAGATTGGCCAACAGGTTAGCGGAAACAACAACAAACTATGGAATGAAAATCGGAATAGAGAAATCAAAATTAACGATATCAATCATGAATTATAAAATGTGAATCAGTTCAAACACTTGGGAATTTACTAAGAAAGGATGCCTACTGAACCACGGAGTTTCACTCACGGACTACCATGACAATAAATAAATAAATAAAACATTCACGAAGAACAGAACATTGCTGAATAGCAATTTAAACCTAGAGCTGTGTAAAATTTTGGTAAATTGTTACATATGAAGCATTGCTCTGAATGGATTGGAGGCATTGATGCTGGGGAGAAGTATTTGGAGAGCGTTGGAATGTGGAAAGTACGGACATTGTGGCAAATGAAGTTCTAAGTAGTGTGCGTGAGAAAAACTCGATCCCACACACAACTACTAGGAGGAAAGTGAACTGTATAGGACACATTATATGAAAAAGCTGCCTATTGCCTGATGCCATAGAAGGTAAACTATGACCTTCGGAACAAGAAGAATTCAGCAACAAGACGGCTGACGGCAAAAGCGGAAATATTGGATGCTGAAGGAGGAGGTAGAGAATAGAACGAAGACTATTTAAAAATTAACAAAATTCGCATATCAATTGTTAAGACCTACCGAAACACACGAGTATATACCACTACAATCTAGACGTGAAAATTGCTTAGCTGTTCACATGCTTTATTGCATTCAAGCCAAATAGCATGTAAGAGATGTAGCCGTTTCGTTAGGTATGTAAGAAGTTCTTTAGGTTCCCATTAAAGTTTTCTTTTTAGTCAAATCTGCACCTGTATCGGGCAGTTGAAACAACATAGTTCTCAAATGAAATCATCTGCACACTGGGTAATGTATTAGACCGTTACTATTCAAGAATGAAATGTAAATATTATTTAAAACGCCCCCAATCGTTCGAAAAATCTACAATGTAAAACCACTAGTTGATTTTGGTTGTGTTATAAGTATATAACGAGGCTGGTCTTGAGTTAGAAATGACAATACAAAAGTTAAATGTAGGTCTTGTATTTTCCGAAAGTATGTGATTCAGTACTTTTCATTAGGGTGAAATATTATAATAGATAAATACAGATAAGACCTAGAAGGAGATGAAATAGATATTCATGCATAAATTAATGGGCTGGTTAGTCTAATTCATACACATAAAGATGAAGATGATGGTTTTTATGATGAAGATGATGATGACGATGGTTCCTGTAGTTAGAAACCAATTCAATGGCTATATATTATAATATTTCAACATATATATTTTTGTGCGAAAACGGGTCTTTAAAATTTTCGGACTTATCCGCCATGTATCTAAGGTTTCTTTATTCTCAACTCCTGTGTGGCATACTACAATGCAACTGATGTATGTAAGGCGAGTCGGACTCCGAGAATTCTTGATTTTCGAGGTAATACCACACTGCATGAGAGAGTAAAGTGCATTGTTTCCTTTTCCAGTACCTAATACACATGAAGCCCACTTTATTTATTTCGGAGTCAGGAAAAAAAATAAGGTGCTCCGAGTTTACCGGGATGGCAAATCTCCGCAGTACATAACCGTTTAGTAAGATGTACCTGTGGGGGTGGGGGGGGCGCACACGCATTCGTCGATTGACCGAGGAGGAAATCAGACCTGGCCTTCTACCAGGTCTTGTTAGGAAGAGCAACTGCATGCGCCTGCGAGGTCACGCCTGTGAGCCAGCTGAATTCTGTGGAAGTACCACACACCAGCGCCCCTAGCGGAGACTGGCAGTGGGCAGTGCCCCTCTTCTAGCCTTGTCTCCCTCCGGCCGTATCCGCCGGAGATTCCCTTACAACTGGAGAACAACTCTTGCGCTTCAGGGAGGACCGCAGTGGGCATTGGCCCTCTTCTAGCGTGCCTCCTGGAGGAAGCTCGTCGAGCTTCTCCACCAGCGGCATCCCTTAAATTGCTGCCGACACCAGCTCGACCGGCCGGAACCTGCACTGGAAGAGAGCGACGACTTTCTCTTCCCTCGCCTCCTGAGCTGCACTGCATACAGACGTACTTGGAACCGACTAACGTACTGACGTTACCGCGGGCTCACAAGGCCACAGCCAAGGGTCCGGGCTTAGGCTTGGACCCGGGGTTCGCCCCAATCGGCGCGTCGCAAGACGTCCGGCCCGCTGTGAGGAGCCGAATGGCACCCGCACACGACACTGACAAGCCGAGTACCAACGTCAAGGTAATACCTGACAAAATGAGCACTCCCGGCCCAAGCTCCTCCTCCTCAAAACCAAACCCCGGCCCACGGGCTTTAGCCCTTAAGGGCAAAACTAAGACTTCTGGTAAAAAGAAGTCTTCCCGCCTAATCAACCAAGGGACCGCGGTCCCTCTCACCCCGGAAGTGGCACAACCCACTTCCACACCAGTTGCTCCCTCCGTCCCTACCCTGGTGCCTGAGGGCACATGTGATCAAGACGGCTTTACCACGGTGGTCCACAGGCGCCGAAAGACCTCCGGTTCAAAGCCGGAGGGGCGCGCCTCCCCCACCCCTGCAGCACCAACAATTCCTGAGAGCCATCGCTCACAACGGGCGGGAAGAATACCGCCTATTGTGGCCGACCCTTTTCCCAACCATGTGAAAGTCATGAGGGAATTACGGGCAGCGCTCTCAGAAGAGTACCAGGCCACCCGATACCCCAATAGGGTCGTAATCAGAACCAAGAACCCGGACGATCACGAGAAGGCGAGGGAGGTTCTGAGGAAGTGTGAAATTCAGTTTCACACATATTCCCTCCAGAAGCCGAACTTAGTCCGCCGAGTGATCAGAGGACTTGACTCTGACACCGACCCCGAGGACATCCGTGTTGGCCTGGCGGAGGAACACGGAATCAATCCGCGGACCGTTATCCAACTCACTAAAACCTCCCGACCCGAGGGTGCTGAGCCCACTAAGGTCAAGATGCCCTTATTTTTGGTCATCGTCGAAAAAGATGGGGAGGGAATTCCAGATATCGACAAAGTGACCACTCTGTACAGCACCAGAGTGCGTGTCGAGCCACACCACGGCAGAGAGGGGCCAGCGCAGTGCTATCAATGCCTGCGCTTCCACCACTCTAGCCACGCGTGTGAGCGGAAGACCGCTTGCTTGCGCTGTGCAGGTGAGCACCAGGTAAAAGACTGCCCTCACCCCAGAGAGGCAGCCAAGTGTGCAAAGTGTGGGGGGTGTGCCATATAGGCATCTATGGCGGTTGCCCCAAAAACTGGAGCTAATCCAGGCAAGGCAGGGCAGAGCCATCAAAAACCCAGCGAATGTGCGTCCAGGCACCAGCTTTGCCAACGCATTGTCGAGGCACGAAGAAGTGCTTCGACAGGCTGAGGCAACGCTGGCGCTACCAGCAAACCTGACCGAGAGCTTGGAAACTCAGGTCACCACCCCCCTGCGCCCCCCAGGGAGCAGAGACCCAAGCAGAAGAAGAAGAAACAGGCACGGCCTCCCAAGAAGCCCGTGGCTCAGACCGCCGCTGCGGCAAAACCAACCCCGGCACCTGCGGCCGCAAAAGCCGAGCCAGCTGCCCCGCTGATCGCGGGCGGCCAGCCCAGCCAAGCGACCACGCAGCTTCCCCCTCCAGAGCAGCAAGCAGCTCCTATTGGCTCGACCAATGAGAGCGAAGCTGCTGCTCCAGCCACTGCCCAGGCAGTCGCTTCTCCTTGGGAGAACCTCTCCGTGCCTGCTGATGATATGACCGAGTTTTCCGAGCTCTCGGCCTGGTTTGCCGACCTCATATCGCGATCCCTCCCCATACTAAAGCGCTGCAGGGATCAACTGACAAGCCCCCACATCCCCGCCCTCCAGAAGGTCACCATTATGCATGAGACGGCCCGACTGCTGTTCCCTAACTCCAGCTCGTAATGGCGGCGCTTAGAACCCGTAGATCTTTGCGAGTTGCGTTCTGGAACGCAAACGGAGTCCGGGAACAGCGGCCGGGCATCTTGGAGTTTGTAGATGATCACGGGATTGATATCCTAATGGTCTGCGAGACACATCTGCACGCTGGTATTCCATTCTATCTGCCAAGTTACGTCGCCCATCGGACGGATCGACCCGGCCGACAGTGCGGTGGTACGGCTATATATATTAAAAATCACCTTACCCACACTCCTATTACCATTCCTCCGCTACAGCACTTAGAGGCGACCGCCATAAGGATCTCCTTGGGGGGGGGGTCGGAAATAGTGCTAGTAGCGGTTTATGACCCGCCGGACGGCCTCTTCTATGAAGCGGACCTGAAGGCACTCCTCAACCTCGACCACAGAGTTTGCATCGCAGGCGACTTCAACGCGAAGCATCCACACTGGAACAGCCGCACCCAGAACAGATAGGGCCGCGGACTCTACCGCCTCATCAGCGGAGACCCGGCCCTCTTCGCGCACGGTCCGAGAGGTCCAACGTACTTCCCGCCACGCGGCAGGGCGGACATCATTGATTTCATGGTCACCAAAAACATTCCATTCCATCTGGATCTCTCGGTTGTGAACGCGCTGGACTCCGACCACAACCCAGTTGTGGTCGACTCCGACGTTTCACTTACAGCTCTGGTCACACCAGACTGGACAGAAGAAGTCGACTGGGATGCTGCTGTGCAATCCCTCCAGAACTCTGTGGACGCTAATCCTCGAATAGACTCGATAGAGGCTCTCGAGGCGGCGGCCGCGCAGTTCTCAACCACAGTCCTAAATGCGGTCCGTGCTCACACACACCGCATTCCTTTCGAAATACCTCAACCTTCCGTTCTTCCTACACATTTACGACAGCTTATTAAAGCAAAAAATGCTGTCAGAAAGCTATGGCAGAGATTTCGCCATCCCAGGATAGGAGACATACACCAGAGGTTCAAATCCCTGGCTCGTCGTCTCCTTAGAGCACACCGTAGAGAGGCCTGGGAGCATACGTTAAGGCATGTTAACCTCCATGAGAGGAAACCTTGGCGAATAGTCCGTGGCCTGCGGAAAGACAGACTGGAATACCGGCATCCTATCCATGGCACCCGGGGCCATCTTGCCTTCGAGCCCCGGGATAAAGCAGATGCATTTGCAGACTACCTGGAAAACCAATTCCAGCCCAGAGAAGAGCCCCAGGACGAAGACCAAACTGAACTCGTCGAGCGGGCGGTAGAGGGCTTCCTAGAGGCCCCGCCCGCAAACGACGAGGAGTTTCACGTCCCTGTAGCCACCCAAATCCGTTCTTTAAAAACCAAAAAATCCCCTGGACAGGACCGTGTAACAGCGGAAATGTTCTAGCACCTTCCCCGAAAAGCCGTACTTCATTTGACCCGGATTTATAATGCATGCTTACATATGCGCCACTTTCCCGCTACGTGGAAGGAGGCCCGTGTGGTATGCGTTCTAAAGCCGGGGAAGAACCCGGTTTTCCCGGCCAGCTACCGCTCCATCAGCCTCCTGCCAGTCATCTAGAAAGTATTCGAGAGACTGCTCCTTGCCCGCCTCGGCCCTCACCTCGAGGAAAGAGGCCTCCTACCTGAGCATCAGTTTGGTTTTCGCCCTGGACACTCCACGACTGTGCAACTACTGCGTGTGGCCGAGAAGGCCTCCCTGGCTTTCCAGGAGAGGTCTAAAACGGTTGCGGTATTGCTGGACGTGGAAAAGGCCTTCGCCACTACGTGGCATGATGGGCTCATCTACAAACTCATAGAGCATGAAATTCCCTCTCCATACACTTCCTTGGTAGCCTCCTTTCTTCAGAATCGAAGCTTCCGAGTAAAGGTAGAGGGGGCACTTTCTACAGAGCGGCCCATTGGCGCGGGAGTGCCGGAAGGTAGCGTGCTGTCTCCGGCGCTCTTTGCAGCTTACATGGCCGACATCCCCACCCACCCCAGCACACACACATGTCAGTACGCGGACGATCTCATGATCTTCGCTGTGAACAGGAACACCAGGTATAGCTTTCGGCAAATTCAAGCCCACCTCCATGCCATTGGCAGGTGGAGTGAGAGATGGCGAATGGCCATTAGCCCGGAGAAAAGCTCTGCGATTCTCCTGGCGAAAACCATTAGAAATCGGCTCCAGCAAAACTTTGTTTTACGGCACCGTAGAATCCCTTGGGTGAACACGGTGAAGTATCTCGGAGTGACGCTGGACCGACGGCTGACTTTCACTCCGCATGTCAGGGGCAAGGTGAACCTAGGGCACGCTGTTCTCAGGCAGCTTTACCCCATGCTCAATTCACAGAGCATGCCCCTTACCCTAAAGCTTCGGATGTACCGGGCGATCATTCCGCCTCTGGTTCTGTACGGCTGCGAAGTGGACCGTAGCTAACTACGTGCTCCTCAGAGTCCAGACGCTGCAGAACCGGGCACTACGGATGATCTACCGTACCGGCTGGAGATTTCCCGCCCATATCCTTCATGAGCATTCCAGTATCCCGTACATTGTCGACCTCATCAGAACGAGGACCCGTTCATTGTACGACAAAATTCCAACCCACCCTAATCAACTGGTGAATTCTCTGGGAAATTATGATCCCAGAGAAGTACGTCGCCTGCCCTCTTTCCGCCTGCCGAGAGACGCCATTGGCCCTCTCGGTTAGCCACGCCCCCTCCCCTGAGATACATTAAATTGAACCTGAAAAGGGCAAAGCGACCTTAACCCGTAACCAAAATGGGGTAAAAATAATAAAGCGTGTCGTCCTCATAACGGGTGAACGCAAAATCCAAATTAGAACAACTATTTCTGCTCCAGGCGGGAGAAAACTGCGCGGCCTCCTGATTGGCCCGCGCAAGCGCCCGTGGGCGTGTCCTCTCCCTACAAAATTCCCCGTACCAAAAATTATCCTTCAGTAAGCACATACATCCGCTCCTCAACAACACAAAACCAGTAGACATACCCACTGCTCGTTTTGCAGGTAAAGCCGCGACGCGGCTAGGAACTGCGGCACCGACACACGACCGGGGCATGCCCCGATCGACCAGTTTTGCGTCTGGCGTCTGACCTGTGGTACATTTTAGGCAATCAATTTTTTTCTCAAGCACTTTTGTCCTTTGTTGACATTTGGAATGATTGGATTACTTTCACTTTCATTGGCTGAACCGGTTTGACAGTTGTAACGATCACTCGTTCAAGCAATAGCCATGCCATTACTGCTAACATCCTGCCGCTTGCTTGAGCATTAAGTAAAGTCGGTGCTAGCTTGCAAGAAACAGAATAAATTAATGCTTTTAGAGTGTCTTATGCTGTAAACAAAGAAGAGAATGACCAACCCTGATATTGCTTAACTTGGCAGTGTGTGGTGTGAACGTGAAGGGTGACAGAATTATCAGTCAAGGGCATTATTGGTCAGTTGGTGACTTTACACCTTCTGAGGATCCTACAGTCGATTTCTTAAATGTGCGCACCAGCTGGTTGGAGTGTGATATGAGCTGGTTGTACATTTTGTGAGCTTTTTCTCATACAACGCCCATACTACATGGGAGATCGGATGAGTGTGTAGGTTTTTGGAAGCTATGTCGTAGATAATCCTGAGAATCGTCGTAGTCTGACGATTCTGATGGAGGTGTGGGCCACGATCCCCAAACCTCACACCTATGTTGTATTAAGGGTGATAATATCGCACGATCAGGTGTAGTTTTAGGAGTGTGAGGTAGTAGATGAGATACAACTATCCTAGTGAAGCGTGGATTAAACCGACCTGTGCCTTGGCATGCAAAGTTAAAGTTGTTATGCGGTCAATGGCTCAGGTTGAAACCTAATAAAGAGTCACTGTACGCCTAGCTACCATTCTAATACCCTGATTCTCGCCCTCCTGAAGGCACTATAGTGCACTTTCCCGCTTGTCGACCCTTCTGACAGATATCTAAGTCATTGCAATCCATCGGTATGGTTCCCGTCCGGAACATTCGACCACCCAGTAGCTGCTGGCCTGTGGATCTGGGACAGGGCTATCATGCCAGAGGTGCCATCAGACATTTGAAAGATTTCTCTTGGACCTAGCACAAGGGATTTCTGTTAAAACTCACAATAGCTTAGCTTAATGCACTCCGGAAGGGTAATGAAACTTTGCAATTTGTATATTTTGTCTTTTTGTTTTAACTTATTCAGTGGAATTTAATTTTAAGATGATATTTCATTTATGTGGTTTACAAACTTTAAACCCCTTTAACACAGATTTGAAATTAATGCAAAGTGGGCGTCGCACGTCTAAATGAAAACTAAAAACACTGAACTTATTGTGACAAAACAATCAACTTTCACGCAAATGAGAATGATCTATGTACAGAATGAACATTTTAGCACTGGCTAGTGTGTTCGGCCCAGTAGTTCAGTGGTGTCATCACACAAAGCACCAAATTATAGTTTTTCAATGCAATAATGCTTATTGTATGTGCCTTTTGGGTTCCAATTAATTAGTGAACTTTTATCCTGTCTTTGCATTATATAAGTGTTAAAATGGGTAGAAGAAGCCATTTAAAAGTGTGTAAGAAAAGGAAGAACCTAGGAAAGTCTAAAACATGTCCGCATCAGGTAATGTAAGTCCCAACCTTCAATCAGGAAGGCATAATTCCAACTAACATAAGTAGCTCTGCTGCAAAACTTATAGCCAATGAAGAGAAATGCAGTTATTTACTAAAAAAAAGTGACTGAGAATGATGTGAATGAAATAATTGATATAGGAATGCTATCCCAGATATTTTAAAATAATGAGCTTTGTAAAATATGTGGGCTATTATTTGGAAATGTTGGTAAAAGACCATCTTGGCAATGCAGTAAACATTTTATTGAAGTGTGCCTCATGCCCATATGAAGTAAAGTTCAGTAGTTCCAAGACCATACGGCTTACAGATAAAATTGGAAAAACTTCTGTATTTTTCTCAAACAATGTACGATTAGCATATGACTTGTAACCATTGCTTCGGGCAGAAATGCCCTTAGTGGAATGATGAATTTACCCTCATCTGCCACAAAATTTACTACTTATAACCAGTAAATAGTAAGTAATGTAAAAGATGTTGCTAGGAACGCCATGAGAACTGCAATAAAATTGGAGAAACTATAACTGGAAATGATGTTAGTCTTGACTTGTCAGTTTCTATAGTTGGAACATGGCAGAAGTGTGGCCATATGTCACTAAATGGTGCTGTGACAGCAACCATGTCGGTACTGGAAAAGTGGTAGATGCTGTTATGCTTTCAAAATAGGATTTATGCAAAAATAAAAGTAAACAGCAATGTGAAAAAACTGAAAAGCAAATTATCATTGGGCAAGTGGAGCGATAGAGGCAAAATAAAATATCGTTTTTGAGAATTATCTTCCTATGTACAAGATATATAAACTATTTGGGATATGGGGATTCTAAAGCATCGAAAGAAACATTGTTTGCAAAACCTTATGCAGATAATACAAACATCCAGAAATTAGAATGCACTGGAAAAAAAATAGCTAACAGACCAAAAGGTTAAAGCAAGTTACAAAGGACAGAAGTTGAGCGATGGTATGGGAATAGAAGGAAGAAACAGATTATCTGTAACTACAACAGACAAAATTAAGAATTATTATGATCTTGTCATCCAGCAAAACAATAACAATATAGATGTCATGTTTAAAGCGGTGGGGGTTTTTTTTTTTTTACTTGGTTTCATTTGAAGACAATCCGCAGCATGCTCGGTGTCCCTCTGGAAATGACAGCTGGTGTAAATACAACAGAGGGAAGCAAAATGGAGAAAAATATTACCATACATATATTTACAAGACCCAATATTAGAAATTACAAAAACCTATATTCAAGGATATGGCGCATAAAGATTTATTGCAAAAGTGTGTCCATGGTGGAACCCAAAACCCCAATAAATATGCCAAGAGCGTTTTATGGTTTAGGTGCCCAAAGGCAGAACACTTCATTTTGGAATATATGATGCAGTACAACATTTAATATTGGTAATATAGTAAGATGCACCAAATATATGGACATTTCAATTGGCTATAATACAATTAAAGCAATGTCTAAATTAGACAGAGAAAAGCTTAATGCCATAATAAAGGTCTTAGAGCAGTAGTGAACACGGCAGCACAGAAGAGGATGCAAGAGGAAATAATAGAGGTTGACTCAGCATATGGATCAGTTTGCCTCTTTTTTAGTGTTTAACCGCCCGTCTTTACTACTCTGTCACCCCATATGCATTAAGATTGTAAGGTAAACTACAGATACCTTATTCTGTAAGTAACGCTTTTCCTGTAGAATGTAGCTTTTCAGAACTTTCAGAAGAGATATTACTTTGAAACTTTGTTTATTACAATAGTGTGCATATTCTAACACAGGCGTTTTAAGAAACTTAACTATTTCCTGGATTGCTCCGAAAAGTGTTAAAATGTAGGGAAAAATATATATGAATAAAAATATTTGTGTTTAATTATAAACATATAATATCCCCAAAACCCAATTTTGAAGGGAAGCACAATCTTACGCCTCTAAAAATGTCAGCAATTTTTTCCTAATAGATTAAGAGAAAAGCTACATTGAACATGACTAATTTAGCATTGCAAGAATAGGGCATTCTGGACTGCCTTAGATAGAAAGATTATTAACATAAAATACATCTTCCTGCACCAAAGCTCCCTCACACTATTGGTTATGGCAAAATAGTCACACCGAATTGTACACAATACGGAGTTTCTGAAGACCCAATTCTGTTTATCCTGCTTATGACAGAGTTTCCAGTGCATCAGGGCATCAAAATGTATCTGTTTGCTGATGATATTCTTGCATAATGGCAGAAATGAATTTACCACATCACCCCCACCACCACCACCACCACCACAGACTCACACAGATCTGGTCTTGTGCGCACAGGCTTAGGGCAACCGCCCTGACAGCAGACATTGCTGACAGGCACGAAGCCAGCACCAGTGTACCCAGCTCTTCCCCCGAAGCGGCAGAAACATCGCAGAAATGCAGTAGAATGTCTCAGGGTACTTGAACCAGACGCAAGTCAACCGCGCATCATATCCACTACACCAACCAATCCCCTCCTGCCACCTCTGCCGGAATCAGACGGGGCTGATTCAGACTTCAACCCGGACGGTCCTTAGATCACTGTCCAGGCTGGAAGCCGCAGAAGCGAAAGTTCCACGCCGGTCTCCTCGGTACTGCAGTCAATCCCACAGGGTAATACACTACCCCAACCAAGAAGAGGGGCCCAAATCCCTCCAGGTATTGGTAACACTTTGCGCAACCATATAGTGGTTATGAGAAAGTTGGCAACAAACCTGAAGGACCATTTTAAGGTCCGGCGAAACGCCAGTGCACATTATGCGCTCTACGGAGCAAGAATTCGAGACGGGGAAGGCTATTTTATGGGAACAGCGGATCCCGTTTTACAGCTACTCGCTGCAGCGTTCCCATGGGGAGCGCAGGCTTATCCGGGACTTAGACTTGGGTTTCACCCCGGAGGACGTCTAACAGGCGCTCCAGAATGAGCATAACATCAAAATTCTGTCAGTGGTACGTCTTAGTAAGACGGTGACTAAAGCCAGCAACCTTTAAAAGGTGTACAAGCCGCTATTCCTAGCCTTTGTCAGCAAAGCGCGCGGCCAGGCAGTTCAACCGATTGACTCCATTCGTCGGCTAATCTTCACTGTCGTGCATATCGAAAGATACCACGGCAAAGAGGTACGGTTGCAGTGCCATAGGTGCCTGGACTTCCATCACTCCAGCAATTTGTGCGAGCGAAAGTTCGCATGCTCGTGAAGTGCAGGGCCCCAGTTGCTGAGGGACTGCACCAAGGCCCATGAAGACCGTCAGTGCGCGAACTGTAATCAGCCACGCATGAGCATATACGAGTGTTGCGAGGCACGGCAGCGCATCATCAACAACCGCCGCGGGGGTCGCCGGGGTACCGGGGGAAGAATAAAGGTCCCGTGCAGCCTGATCAGCCGGGCCAATCAGAGACCTCTACTTCTGAGCAGCCTGAGATCACGCCATCTGCAGCTCAGCAGCCACCTGTAGAGGAAGCTCCAGCTGTAACCCCGCCGGCAGTTCCCTCTACAACACCGGCACCTGTGGCTTCCTCAGTCTTTGGAGCGGCCATCACACAGGTGGACCTGGATGAATTTCAGGACCAAGCCCTGTGGTTTGGTGATCTAATAAACAATGTGCTTTCCAAACTGCGCCAATTCAGTTTGCAGTACCACAATTCCCTTCTCTCACCCCTCAGAAACGCAGTCCGCTACTGCAAATCTGGAGCAGCTGAGCCCGTGTTCCGCTAAATAATGGCCTCTTGACTCATCCGAAGGTCATTATGTGCAGCGTTTGGAACGCAAATAGAATCCGGGGGCTTCATCCCAACGTCCTCGGGTTTGTTCAGTCCTACGGATTTGGCATTCTGATGGTCTGTGAAACCCACTTATTTGCTGCTTCTGACTTCTCGCTGCCTAGTTATGTCACAATTTGTTCATATTGGGTTGGTCGACAGGGGGGTGAGACCGTAAATTAGCCTCGTGGTAATAATGGCAATCATTCTATTAATTATATATATGTATATAAGTAAAGAAAGTTAACATTTACTAATTCGTATACATAGGAACTAAGAAGTCAGTCGTCGACTTGAAAGCTACACAGAATCCTGACGCCAGACGGCAGAGAAGGGCGAGAAGTTGTTTCTTTTGTGTAAGTCACGTACGAATTTCTTATACAGGCGTAGTCCAGTTTAAAACCCACGAGGGGACTTCTGCTTTATATTCGTAGTATTACGTGGTTATTATGACGTGTTCTGGGAGATTCGCAATGATTTTGGGGTCACGATGGTGTCATTTTGGTGGGCTTCATAACCAATCAGGAAGAAGCCACCATGACACCATTTTTAGTATAAAAGAATTAGGGTTCTACACATCGTGGTCATTTGTCAGGAAGCTGCCCGCGAGAGGCAACGTCGTTTTGCCAAGAATCTGTCCGCGAGATGCGGTAGGTCGTCGTTCTGTAAAAAGAACTGTTCGCGAAGTAATGACGTGCAACTGTAAAACTCTGGCCGCGAAGTAAGATTGTTATGAGAAGAAACTGTTAGTGAATTAAAGTAACGTCACTCACGTTAGTAACCTATTTAATAGTCGGCTCGTGATTACTTGAGAGTGATGTGCTATGTACTCAACTTAGAAACAGCGTAATTGAGAGTACGTATGAGTGAGTAGTAAGAGTACCAGTCAGCAGAATAACAGTGTACAGCAAGGTACTTATTTTGGAATCTCCTTATTATAACGTAAAAGTTCACAAGTATTTTCTTCACAATTAAAAGATCACTCCCACAATTCCTCCCACTTGCCAAATCCACGCCAGAGAGAGTCAATGATCGTGCAAGACTGAGAAACGCTGTGGCAACCCTTCCAAGAAGAGCTTCAGTACCAGGTACGTGAGTGTAGTGGAGGTGATTTGAAGTGACACTTAGGTACGCCGCACATAAGCACCCACGTTGAGGTGTAAAACTTAACAACGTACAACTTCCTATTACACATGACTGTCCGACGTGCGGTGTAAACTACAAACCAACACCATATCAAGTCTCGTTCCATATAACCTCACAACGAGAGGTAGTAACGCATAAATAAAAACCCCGTTACAGGGGTCAGTGCAGTGTACCAGCTCTCCTAATCAAAAATCCCATTAGGCTTGCCATTGGTGGGCTCGACACGCTGCTGATAACGACTTACGACTCACCCAACTATCGCGTCTACGAAGTTGACTACAACAACACATTACCGAATCTGCACCTAAAGGTGTGCATCGCAGTAAATCTCAATGCGAAACATGCCCACGGCATAATCACATAAGCAACCCTAGAGGCCGGGGACTCTACCGCCGCAACAGTGATAACCCCAGTCTCCTCACGCACCGCCCGAGAATGTGTACGTGCCATCCTTCCCGCAGAAAACCGTCTGTTCTTGGCATCGAGATCACCAAGAACATACCATTCCATTTAGAGCTCTTGGTAGTCAATGAGCTGGACTCCGACCATGATCTTGTCGACCGTGGTCGTATCTGCTCTGGTAATGCCAGACTGGACATGTGAGAACGACAGGGATGCAGCCGTTCTTGACCTGAACCAAACCGTAGACCCGCGGCCTCGCATCAAAATAATCGATGCCCTGGAAGCGGCCGCCACGACTTTCTCCTAACGAGCCCTGAATGTGGTGCGCGCGCACACACACACCTACCGTGTCCTGTCAGACAAACTCAACCCTAGAGCCATATCCAATAAACCCCGGCAGCTATTAAAATCCAAGGCAACTGTCCGGAAGCTATGACAGCGCTTCCACCATCCCAGGATCCAAGCAGTATACCAGCGGTTCAAAACCCTAGTAAGGCGCCTGCTTCGCGCGCACTGCAAAGCGACAGAGGTACATTCAAGACCAACTTAAACCTGGAAGACAAAAACCTTGGAGGATCATCAGGTCCCTCAGGAAATACAGGGGTCAGTTCCAGCATCCCATGAATGGCACTCGAAGGAGATTCTCCTTTGAGAGAAGGCCACGGATTTCGTAGACCATCTAGAGTCTCAATTCGAGTCCCGGGAAGAGCCCCAGGACAAAGACCCTACTAAAGTTATGGGGACCACGGTCGACTACCTCTCTGAGGAGCCCCCACCCCCACGTGGAGATCCGTATCCCTATAGTCACTCCGAGAGGTGGTTACCGAACTCCAAAACCTGAAACCAAACAAAACCGCTGGGAATGATGCGTCACGGAGCCCCTGCTTCAGTACCCTTCCCGAAAGGCCGTCATCCACTTCACGTGGATTTATAATGCATGACTGCACCTGTATAATGCATGCATGGAAAAATGGAAGGAACTTGCTACTATCTGCAGGCGGCATGCCAACGCTAGGATAGTTACGCCCGCCAGGGAAAGCTCGATCGTTCAGTTTAAACATGTGGAAAGGGTACTGAAACTTCCGTGTGTCGTCTATGGAGATGTTTAGGGTATTTTCAGTACGTATTATTTTCATGTAAGGCTAATCCAGAAGTTTCCTTTATAACTCTATTTGTATATATCTTTATTAGAACTAAATACACAGTTTATGTCAAATACATCTGTTTTGTAGTAAACCATTTCCGACGTACTGTTTTTATTGGTTTAAATTTGCCAATAAATGTGTTTCTAAATGGGAACTGCTCATTTGGTCTTTTTGTCATCACTTAGCCACTAGGTCTCTTAGAGGATTTGGCAATTACTTTGGTATAATATATTCACTTATTTACTTTATCCTCTAAGGAAATGAGTAATAAAGTCATTTCTGTTAATGTTAATCTCCATTAATATGAAGTTGGTAAAACAGTATGCGGGTTGCAATCTCGTGCAATTTTCTACTAACAACAAGTAAATTAAGCCTTGAACCAGATTAGATAGAATAGTCAGCGTGGATTTCTTCAAAAAGGCAATGTGTGTAAAGGATCTTAGGTTACTACCCTTTAGTGTAACCTATCTTCCAGTAAAGTTTCCTCCCTAGGCGGATAAAATTATGCTAAAGCACTCCACTTCTTGCATTATGCAGAAACAAACAAATAGAAATACTGCCCACGTATACGAACCCTAAATTTTATTTGCAGGTACTACGGCCTTGGACTATGTGCTCAAGTATGCATTGATTCACCCATAACAGTTCTCCCACTGGCGCCAAAAAGTTAGGATAGAAAATGGCAAATTTTGGATAAATGCCAAATTGTTTTACAGCAAAATCCATTATTATGTCATCTCAAGTACATCTGACATATTTTAGCTACTAGCTTGAGACAATTAGGTACCACAACTGTGGACGAATTTCAAGAGAACCTGAAGTATCATAAACCAATAAAATATGGACCATGCCAGACTCTTAAAAGTAGAAGAATATTAGTAGTCATATATGAATGAAATGCTTCAAGAGGAGGTAATCTAAGCCCGTCAATACCTAACCCTCACATGGTTTTAGTAAAACGTAAAGAAGGTTAATTACGGTTTTGTGCACATTATTACAAGATTGACGCAGCCATCAGAACGTCATAATTCTCTTTTTTCCCCAAGACTGCTCAGCTGCTTTGGAAAGGCTAAATGTTTAAACACCTTAAGCTTTGAGTGCATATTTCTAGGTTCCAGTGTCAGAAAGAACTTAGAAATATACTTCATTCGTGAGTCAGGATGCCTTTTGAATATGCAACGCTCTCTTTTGGATTGGTCAATGCTATTAGTCTCTTCCCCCGCATAACAACAGCCTTCTGTGGTATCTCAAAAACAAAAAAAGCCAGTTGTTACCTAGACAATATTCTTGTCTTTGGACTACTTTTACATCGATTTTAGATAATCTCTCGACTGTCTTTCATCGCCTTGAAAATTTTAGTTTCAGATTGAGGTGCTCAAATTGTCACATTGCAATGCAGGCGGTTAAAATGCTATGCTTTAAGGTACATTCCCACGGCATTAAACCGGATACCGTTAAGCTCCCAGGTATCCGAGGTACCTACACCTATATAAGTTGACAAAGGACGTTAGGAAAATGTTGAGTTTATTTAGCCTTTTATTGCTGTTTAATCCCAATTGGCTAACATTTGCACATGCTTAATATATTTTTCGAATGAAAAACCAATCCTTTAGCTGGTCAGACCAGCAGCAAAAAATGGTTGATTAACTAAAATTATCACTTACTTCAAAACTGCTGTTAGGTCGTTATACGCCTGAAACACACTCAGAAGTTCACTTATTGCTAATGCTGCCATCTTGAGTCATAAAGTTCAATTGATATGTTTCCCGATCTTACAATAATCACGAACAACGTTCAGTGCTGTAGAACTGGTACTCTTAGCACCGGTGTGTGCCTTAACATACAAGTGGGTGTTTCTCATGTCAATCCAAGAATGAATGAATGAATGAATGAATGAATGAATGAATGTTGGTGTTTAAGGGCGCTCAACTACTGAGGTCTCTGGCGCCCTCGTAAAACAAGGTTAAATAAAACACCAAAGGTAAAAGAACAAAATAAAACAAACCTGTCTTAAAACATGATTAAAAAAACAACTGTTGCTAAAAGGTAAACATGAATCTAAAATATTTAAAACCGGAGCGAACAGGATGTAAAATAACTAAAACGTGATCGGTGGGTTAAAATGAATACTGTACAAACCATTAAAATCATTAAAACCCATGAACCCCCGCTCCATTAAAAGTCATGGTGATAAAGTAAAACCCCAGAATTTAAATCCTTACTGGAAACGGCAAATAACATATAAAGTTAAAAACTCGATCAATTGTGGTCGTCGGCAAGAACCTCCGCGAGGGAGACCGGCAGGTGTGACGCTGAACGAAGGGCTGCTAGAGCAATAAACTCTAGCAGGATATGCGTACCGACAATAATGCCCCACAGAACGGACAGATAGGAACAGGGTCTTTCTTAAAAACAAGATTATGCGTAGAATTACAGTGGCCGATTCGCAAAACAGCCAATTGCACATCCTCCCGACGAGATTTACGAGAGGAGGTTACCCAGGTAACAGGAACGCCCTTCACTTCTCTGAGCTTGTTACCGCGGAGAGACGCCCACTTCGCGTGCCAGCCGGAGCGCACCACTCTCCAGCCGACAAGCCGGAAGTCCGCAGAGGTGAAAGAAGGAAGCACAGTACTGGGTTACGTAGCCAACGTCTTAGCTGCCAAATGCGCCAGCTCATTACCCTGTAGGCCGACGTGACCAGGAATCCATGTACACTCCACACAAACACCAGCAGAGTCTAAAATGTGGAAGAGGTCCTGGACGCGCTGCAGGAGAGAATGGTCGTTGTACAACTCACGAAGGCTCTGAAAGGCACTAAGAGAATCACTTAAAATAAGGCAGTTAACCAAATTTCTGCGGCGAACTTACAGAATAGCTCGGTAGATGGCGTACAGCTCTGCAGAATAATGGATGTCTCAATATGCAAAACGAAAGTATGTGGTTCGGTACCAATAACAAAGGCATTTTCCACACCGTCGCTGCACTTACTGCCATCGGTGTTACTAAAAGATCGGCCACTGTAAGAGGATAAAAATTCTAAAAAAACAAGTACGGATACTAGACAGAGGCAACGCAGATTTTCTGTAAGCTGTCATCTGCAGATCTACGTGAGAGGTAGCACTATCACATAACCACAGTAGGTACACGCTTTCCACCTTCGGAAACTTGCGGGGGAGTACAATATTGTGTTTCCGAAGAAGCTCACGGAAACAGAAACCTGCAGACCGTGGACTGAGTACGTTTTTGTGATATCGTTCCTCCAGCTCAGTACAGAAGAAAGGGGCAAATGTCAGATGCAAAGGCATGCACTGAAGGAAGCAGCCATAATTTCCTAACAGGACATCACGCCTACACCCCAGAGGGGCTTCTGCCAATTCGGCGTAGAGGCTGACAACTGGGCTGGTTGGAAAAGCCCCAACAGCCACACGGATGCCTTGATTATGGACTGTGTCTAATCGTCTCAGCACAGGTGTTCATACTGATAAATAAACAATGCATCCCTAGTCTAACTTGGATCGGATTAGTGCACGATAAAGACGCAGTTGTACTGTCCGATCTGCACCCCAAGATTTGCCACCTAGTATCCGTAAAACATTTAGAGAACGGTCTCACCGCGCTTTAAGCTGTGCTATATGTGATGACCGGATAAAGATACGATTGAATACCAGCCCCAGGAATCTCACTCATCTGCGAAGGGAAGGACATCTGGCCCAAGTTGAAGAGTAGGAGCCATTCGCCACCTATAACGCCCGAAGTTAACGCAGACTGTTTTCTCAGGGGAGAAACGAAAGCTGTTTCTCCAGCTGCAATCATAAAGATCGTCCAATCACCACTGGAGATGGCGTTCCATAAACGGTGTACGCTGAGAGGTACAGAAGATGGAAAAGTCATCCACGAATAAACAGAGCACAACAGAAAGAGATAACTGGGGAAACACATTGTCATATGGAATTCCGCTCTCTTGAATAAAATAGATAAAATCGAGCCGACCCTTACTCGGAAAACGCGGTCCCGCATAAACTGCTGAAGAAACAACGGTAGGCATCCACGTATATTCCAGCTGTGGAGGGATCGTAAAATCCCTGCCCGCTAACGCGTATCATAAGCTTCTCGTGGTCGAAAAATATCCCAACCGTCTGTCAATTCCGAAGAAAGCCGTTCGTGATCTGCGTCGATAGCGACACAAGGTGGTGAACCGCTGATCGACGTCTTCGAAAACCCATTGGATGCTGGTCAGAAGATTGTGGGATTCCAACCACCACACCAATCGTCCGTTGATCATGCGTTTCATCACCTTGCAAGCACAGCTGGTGAGGGAAATTGGACGATAGATAGAAGGAAAGTGACGGTCCTTTCCAGGTTTCAAAATAGGCATGATGGTGGCCTCCCGCCACTGAGTTGGAAAAGTGCCATCTATCCAGACCCGATTATAGACCTCAAGGAGGAAAGCCTTACCCTCAGGAGAAAGGTGTTGCAATACTTGGACGTGGATACCATCTGGACCTGTCACAGAATTTCTAGAAGATGAGAGGGCATTATCTAGCTCCGCCATTGTGAAAAGGCTGTTGTAGTCTTCAAGATTTCCAGAGTGGAAAACAAATCCTTGAGATTCAACCTGAGTCTTAACTAGAAGAAACTCAGGCGAATACTTATCTGAGCTAGACACTTGAGCGAAAGCTTTACCCAGAGTAATAGCCACGTCAAATGTATCAACCGCAGCGCCTGCTGCTGCTTTTAGACCAGCAATCAGCATACGGGTTGGTTTCCCGGATATACGCCTTAACTTATCCCATACGACAGAGGAAGGTATATGTCGATTAAAGGAGCCTACAAACCTCATCCATGATTGCTTTTTGCTATCCTTAATAATTTGTCTAGATTTGGCACGCATCTTCTTATATTGTATGAGCTTATCCAGCGTAGGCCGACGCTGGAAAATGCGAAGAGCACGTCTGCGAGCACACATGGCATTCCGACATTCACCTGTCCACCAAGGGATGTGCAGCCGACCGCGGGATAGAAAGCTCAGCAGCATAAATAATTCTTTCGGTGAGATGGTGGACTAAGGAGTCCACGGAGTCGTGCTCGTTGTGGTGAAAAAAGGCCAAACCAGAAAAAAGGCTCCAGCTGGCTCTGTCTAAGCTACATATAGTTAAACATTCTGTGCTAAGAGAGAAATAAGAATAGGACAGTGGTCGCTTGAAGGTAAGTCAGAGATGATATTCCATTGTAAAGAGACTTCTAAGTGTGGAGAACAAACTGCTATATCCAGGCGAGAAAAACTATTAAAGGCGTCAGTAAGAAATGTAGGCTCTCCGGTGTACAAGAGAGACAGATTAATAGAATCCAAGAAATCGGCGAGCAGTTGACATCTCGTACAAGCCCGACGGGAGCCCCAAAGAGGGTGGCGGGCATTCACGTCCGCTACCAACAGAAAAGGTGTTGGTAGCTGGGAGACTACGTATACTAAATCGATGGGCGAGAGACTGTCAGATGGAGGTACATATATACATTACAAATGGTAAAGCAAATGGAGGATAGCTTAATTCCTACACCTATGGACTGTATGTCAGAATGAATGGGTACAGATTCGGCGAAGATATCATCTCTGATAAGAATCATGGAGCCCTCATGTGCAGGAACTCCATCCGCCGGTGAAGTATCACACTGGACACAAGAGTACTGCTTTATGTTAAGGTAGTCTTGGGGATGGAGCTTGGTCTCTTGCAAGCATACCACTAAAGATTGATATTGATACAGCAATAATTCAAGCTTTGGATGATGTGATCTAATTCCACGTATGCTCCATTGTAGGATAGCCATGGGCAATGTTGTGCGATAAGATTTAAATGGAAAGGCGTTTCTGCATATTCGTTTTTTTTTTTCGCCCTCCGAGGTGTAGTTGTTACCATGGTAACTTCATATACCCAAGGTCGCGGGTTCAAACCCGGCGGAGGATGATGGATTTTTTCGGGTGTAAAAATCCTTAGCATGGCTTCCTTCGGAAGGGAAGTAAAGCCGTTGGTCCCGTGTCGTAGATTTACGGCGTGTAAAAGAACCTCACGCCTGATAGAGAGGCCTCTGAGCAAAATTAAGCGGCCTTTCACGCCCAATTTAGAATGGGACGCTGAGAGCCACAGCAGTTAAAGAGCGTCCATAATTAACACACCATTTACATTTTATATTCGGTTGTACTGGTTTGGTTTAATTTATTTTTCTTTACCGTCATTCTAACACTTCTTTCCGGAGCACGATTCTGCCGTCTTCCAGTGAGGGCAGAATCCTGCTGGTCCATCTCCTCCACGGGGGAACTCCTCTTTCCAATAGAGACTTTCGGTTAGAGAATCTCGAACAGATTGGAGGTATTTATCGACGAAAATGGTGGTCGCCGATCTGTGCTCTCCCCAGAAGAGCTCGGAAGAGGATCCACGCGGCAAGTAATGTGGAATTTTCCTTCCTTTAGATGATTTGGGAGGAGACTTCACGTTGTCTTTCAGGAAATCGGTCCGGACGTATTTGGTCTTAAAGGCTTTCACAGGACCAGAATGCTCGACAGTTAGGGCTGATTTAATTCCCGAAGACGAAGGCTTGGAAGACACTTTTTCTTGAGTTTGTCTTCCAGAGGTGGCATTGGCAGTTCGGGATGCCGACGAAGAAGTGGAAGTTGAGGGTCATGTAAGTGGTCTGGCTACGAGGGTCTTTTCTGCAATTGTGGCCCCGTTAATATCGCAAATCTGTGTTGCGATTTCCCGCTTCGCTACTGGTTTAGCTAAAACCGAGTTATAGGTACTAGGCAGCGGGACAGAGGGCTGGGAAATTCGCATGAGCTTCCGTGAAGGACACCCTCTCTTTTATTTGGATCTCCTGGATCGCTCTCTCCTCTCCAAAACGGGGACAGTTGCGGGAGCATGATGAATGCTCACCGCCATAGTTAACATAACACAGAGTCGATGTACAACCTCCATCGTGCCAGACATCACCACAGTTGCATCTGTAGAGCGGCCACTCATTGAAAGCATCGCAGTGGGTTCGGATATATGGCCTAACCTCGATGGTTTCGTACCATGACTTTATTCCTTGAGGGAAATCTATCCGATCAAAGGTAAGGGACAGGGTAACGGTAGGCACAAATTCACTTAACTCTCCGCTGAAGTTTATACACAGAGGTGACTCCTTGTGCTGAGAGCTCCTCTTGAATCTACTGATTAGACAATCCCACCAATGTGCGGGTGGTGACAACCCCGCGTGAGGAGTTCAGCGTGGTGTGCATAGCGATCTTAACAGTGTAACTGCTTAACAGATTGGCTCACAATAATTTTGATTACTGCGATGCAGACACCGCTTCAACAAGGAGCGTACGATTGAGGGAAGGAGTAGATGACTTTAATGGACCAGGTATCATAAAGGCTTTTTGGATGGTAAATGGGCTAACCGATGTAAATTTCACTTCTTCCTCTGTATTATTTATCATCAAGTAGCGAGGACCACTGGACTCGACTAATCTCCGATCACTAAATTTGGTTTAGGTTTGCTTTTGGATGCCATCAAGAATTTTGTTCATATTCATCCTCCAGAGCTCCACACACACCACGGAGCCCAAAAAGAGGTCACCCCATTGGGCTGACAGTTCTACGCAGGGGATATAGCAGGCTCGCCGTCTCGCTCACTCTGGAGTTCGGTATAATTCCTAATCCTCGCCGATTGCCTAGGGGTGGGTTAGTCCCTAGCCTTCCGATTAGGCGAATCAGAAACCAAAGCGGTGTATTAGGTTGCGCATCTTCCACAGTTGCTGGAGATCAGAAGCCCAGGTTCAAATGCGCAACTCTCCACCTATGCCTTTCCTTCAACACCCTAATGCTTGGAGAGGAAGTAGTGGAGTCCAGTGGTTCTCGCTTGTTGGTCATTTATAGAACAGATGGAAGAAAGAAGTTCACATCGATTATTCCAGTTCTAATATAAAAGGGCCAGGAAACGATAGCTGACCCATTGAAGTCCTGTATTCACTCGCTCCTGATCGAAGCAATATCAGCAATGCAGGCTGCGAAATTATTGAGAGCCGATAAGTTGGGCAGCTACCCGGTCAAATTGGAAAAGCACAAAGCCTTGAATACCTCGCGCGGAGTTGTCAACACCCGCGCATTGGATGGTTTGTCCAATGAGCAGATCCATGAGAATCTTGCGGAACAAGGCGTTAGCTCTGTGTATAGGGTTCAGCGGAGAGTAAATGATGTATTTGTGCCTACTAGTACCCTGTTCCTTGCATTTGATAGGATAGATTTCCCTCAAAGTTTTAAGACAGGGTACGAAGCTATTTAAGATAGGCCATATATCCCTAACCCACACAGATACCGCAAGTGCCAGCGCTTTGGTCACACTAGCGAGTTCTGCACTGGTTGGTCTACTTGTTGCAACTGTGGATACCTCACACACGATGGAGCTTGTACGTCAACTCCATCTTGCGTAACCTCGGCGGCGCACATCCATCAAGTTCTCGAGAATGCCCCCGTTTTACAAAGGAGAGAGCAATCCAGGAGATACGGGTGAAGGAGGTGTCCTTTTCTGAAGCCCGGAAGCTCCTGCGCATTCGCCAGTCCTCTGACCCGACATCATGTACCTATAGCTCTATCGCAGCTAAACCAGTACCCAGTCGGGAAATTGCCACTCAAACCAGCGATATAAACGGAGCCACTATCGCCGAAAGGACTCTCAAAGCCAGACCACTGCCGAGGAATTCCACTACTACGTCTACGCTTATATCGCCATCTGCCACATCCGCTACCGTTAAGCGAACTACATTAAAGGAGTCACCCAAACCTTCTACTTCAGACCTAAAGACAGGCAAGACCGTTGAGTATACTGTACCGACATCTTAAAAGAAAAGATGAAGTCTCCCAAATAATCTAAAGGGAAGAACCAGTCCCCGTCAATCTCCACGCATGTCCTTTTCTGAGGAATCTTCCGGGGAGAGAGAAGGTCGGCGACCACCATCTTCGCCAATCAGCACCTCTAATTGGTTCGGAGTTCTCGAACCAAAATTCTCTACTATAAAGAGGACCTCCTCCGTGGAAGAGATGGCCCAGAGGATTCTGCCCGACGGCCAGTGCGTAAGCGGCAGGATGGTGCTCCGGAAGAAAGTGTCAGTCCAACGGCCAAGAAAAAGCCAAACCGACCAGCACAGCCGAATATGCGGAAACGCCTTTCTATTTAAACTCTTGTCCCATACAATTGTCCATGGCTATCCTACAATGGAACATACGTAACATCAGATCACATCGACCAGAGCTTGAATTGCTGCTCCACCAGAATCAGCCTTTGGTCGTATGCTTGCAGAGATGATGTCTTCGCTATATCTGTACCCATAAACTCTGACATACAGTCCATCGCTCTACGCATTAAGCTCCCTTCCATGAGCTTCACCATTTGCAGTATCTATGTGCCTCTAGCTGATGTCCTCTCGCGCAGTGATTTAGAAGACCTCGTCTCCCAGCTACTAACACCTATTCTGTTAGTAGGGAACGTTAATGCCCACCACCCTCTTTGGGGCTCTCCTCGGGTTTGTGCGAGAGGTCAAGTTTTCGCCGAATTTTTATATAATATCAATCCCTCTCTTCTGAACACTGGAGAGCCTATATTCATTTCTGACGCTTTCAATAGTTTTTCTCATCTGGATATCGCTGTTTGTTCTCCACAGATGGCAGTTTCCTTACAATGGAATTTTATCTTTGACTTGCATTCAAGCGGCCACTTTCCTATCCTTATTTGTCTCTTAGCACAGGATGTATATTCCACTCGTTTACCTAGATATCGTCTAGGCCAGACCAACTGGAACCTTTATTCCAGCTTAACCGTTTCCCACTACAACTAGCACGATTGGGTGGCCTTTTTAGTCCAACATCTCACCGAGACAATTATTTCCGCTGCTGAGCTTTCTCTTCCGCGGACGACTGGACATCAATGTCGCTTATCTATCCCTTCTTGGACAGATGAATGCTGAAATGCCATTCGTGCTCGCAGATGTGCTCTTAGGGCTTTCCAGGGTCGCCCTACTCTGGATAATCTTATATATTATAAAAACAGCGTGCCCAATCTAGACGAAATATTAAGGATAGCAAGAAGATATCATGAAGCAACCTTGTGGCATCTTTTAATCGACATACCCCTTCATCTGTTGTATGGGATAAGTTACGGAGTGTAGCCGGAAAAGCGACCCATATGCCGATAGCTGGCCTAAAGACATCTGCAAGCCCTGTGGTTGATACATTTGACGTGGCTAATATTCTTGGCAAAGCTTTCGCTCAAGCGCCTATCTCAGAAAGCTATTCCCCCGAGTTTCCTCCAGTTAAGGCTCAGGTGGAATTTCAAGGGTTAGCCTTCCGTTCTGGTAACCTTGAAGACTACAATCGGCATTTCACTATGGCGGAGCTGGACAATGTACTCTCATCTTCGCGAAACTCTGCTCCAGATTCAGATGGCATCCACGTCCAAATGCTGTAACATCTCTCTCCTGAAGATAAGGCTTACCTTTTCGAAGTCTATAATAGTCTCTGGATTAATGCCACTTTTTCAGTTAAATGGCGGGAGGCCACCGTTATTCCTATTTTGAAACCCGGAAAGGGCCGTCAACTTCCAGTTACCGTCTTATGTCCCTCACCAGTTGCGTATGCAAGGTGATGGAACGCATGATCAATGGTCGGTTGGTGTGGTGGCTGGAATCCCACAATATACTAACATACAGTGTGGTTTTCGTCGGAGTCGTTCAGCACTTGACCACCTTGTTTCGCTCTCAACTATGATCATGAACGGGTTTCTTAAGAACAGCTAAACAGTACGGATATTTTTTGACCTCGAGAAGGCCTATGATACGTGTTGGCGAGCGGGGATACTGTGATCTCTCTACAATTGGGACATACGTGGCCGCCTTCCGTTTTTTATTCATGAGTTCATGCGGGTTTGCATTTTTCGAGTAAGGGTCGGTTCAATCTCTTGTAACCATTTAATTCAGGAAAGCGGTGTGCCGCAGAGCTCGGTACTAGGCGTGACGTGGTTTGCTGTAGCGATTAATTCCGTGTTGCAATGTGTCCCCCCAGGAACCTCGTCCTGTTTATTCATGGACGACTTTACCGTCTTCTGTACTTCTCAACGTACATCGATATTTGAACGCCGTCTCCAGCGGTGTTTGAACAACTTTTATGATTGGAACTCTAAAAACGACTTTCGCTTTTCAGCTGAGAAGACCGTCTGCGTTAACTTCTGTCGTCGTAGGTGGTGAATGGCACGTGGTCTTCAACTTGGGCCTGATTCACTTCCCTTCGCAGATGAGGTGAGACTCCAGGCGTTGTTTTTCGATCGAAAACTATGCTGGCCAACACATATAGCACAGCTTAAAGCGCGGTGTCACTGTTCTCTTAATATTTTACGGATACTAAGCGGAAAATTACGGGGAGCAGATCGGACAGTGTTACTCCGTCTTTATCGTGCGCTGATACGATCCAAGTTAGACTATGAATACTTTGTATATTTTTCCGCACGACCATCGGTGCTAAAAGGGTTAGATGGGATCCACCATCAGGGCATCCGTGCGAATGTTGGTGCCTTTCCAACCAGCCCAGTTGAGCCTCTACGCCGAATCGTCAGAACCCCCTCTGCGGTATAGGCGTGATATCCTGCTGGCAAATTATGGTTGTGGGCTCCAGTGCCTGCCTAGGGATCCTACTTTTACCCCTTTTAATTCTGCTGAACTGGACGAACGTTATCGTCACCTATTACTTTGTCTAAAGCCCTGTGCACTTTCGAGAGCTTCTTTGGAACTACGATATTGCAGTACCTAGAATGTTTCCCAAAGGAGAGAGGATGTGCCCACCTTGGTTAGGTGCTACATCCCTTGTTGATCTCGGGATGACATCACTTGTGAACCGTACGACGCCTGCGTGTAGTATCCATATGTTGTTTATAGAATTTTTATCCCCTTACACTGACCGACTTTGTATATACACCGACGGTAGTAAATGCACCGATAGTGTTAGATGTACATTTGTTACCGAAGCCGAGCAACATACTTTCGGTTCCCCTAGTTACACATCCATTTATACTGCAGAGCTGTATGCTATTTACCGAGCCACTCTTTATATTTGCTTCCGTAATTTGGGTGAGTGCCTCGTTCTTAGCGACTCCCTCAGCGCATTTCAGAGCGTTCGTGAGCTGTACAGCTACCATCCTTTAGTGCAGCACATTCAGGATGTCCTCCACCTTCTACATACCTCTGGCGTTAATGTAGAATACACATGGCTTCTCGGACATTTTGGGTTGTCGGGTAATAATATGGCGGATGTGGCGGCAAAGTCGGCAACTACCTCACCCAGTGTTATAGTTAATTTTTCTACCGCCGACGATTTTAGGCTTGGTGTGCGGAGAGAAGTGCTTTCGTGCTGGCATAGAGAGTAGTCGGCTCTCCGCGGCAACAAGCTTAGATCAGTAATCTTGCGGTACACTGGACAACTTCCTCCTGTGCATCTCGTCGTGAGAAGTGATTTTGGCTCGTCTGCTGATCGGCCACTGCAATTTTACAACAGATATCTACGTAACGGGGAACTGTACCTATCTGTCCGCTGTGTAGGCACATTTATCTGTTCACCATGTGCTGCTGGAGTGTATTGCTTTATCCGCCCTTCGAGCAACACATCTACTTCAGATTTACCTTTCAAAAAGTTCTCGGGGATGACTACCTGGCGGTAGATAGGGATTTTAGCTTGTTACGCCAAGTCCCGTTTTTAAAATCGTTTTACTGTTTTGAAAAAATTATCGTCAGTGCTTTTATCTCTTACTTTTAACACTGGGTGTTTGCTTTTACATGGCTTTGCTTTTTAATGTTCATATTTGACGCAGTTTTTAGATCCTGTTAAGACCTTTGACATTCATTCTTTTAAGTAATCGTAGCTCTTGATCACTTTTAGCACTATTGGTTTACTTTTAGAGGGTTTTTCCTTTTAGTTTCATGTGCGACTCAGTTTTATGTCCCTCTATGGTCATTGCCATATCTTTTAAACACCCTCAGATTTGATTTGTGACGTTGGCCATATTCTATTTTCAGCTTCATTTTTATCTTTTTACTTACGCACATATGCTTTTTAGGGCGCTGAGCGCCTTTAAGCCCCATTCATCATCATCATTACTAAGGGAGTCAAGTTCGGCTCGGGACCTCGGGTGAGCAGATCCCGTACATACCGTATTAAGCCCCTGGGGGATGTCAACCCAGAAAGTGTCCTAAGTTTAAGGCCAGTTGGGCTGTTGCGACCCAATTCTCAGACCAACGTATGTGAAAGTTTCGGTATTGGTATTATTGGTTTTTTACACAGGACAAAAGTGGAAATTCGGTCATAATTGTGGCTACAGACAACTTCAGTAAATGCTTTAAAACTCAAGATCTCCCTTCCACTTCGGCACCACATTTCGCTAAATTTATTCTAGAAAGCATTTTATAATGTATCGGGATCACTTCCATATTACTATTCCATAAATGTTCTGTATTTGTAAATGAAATGGTGATAAAACTGAAGTTCATGGGAAGTAAGCATAGACTCACTATTGTCTATAATCCAGTATGCAACAGCTTGATAGAAACATGTAAGTAAACTACATTAATATGATAAGCAACTAAATTAGCTAGAAGCATAGCCTCCCAGGGGCCTACTACGGTGGGCACGGGTTTGGCGCACTAGGGGTTCCCGAGCCATTCACCGCCAACTCCTCATCCCCATCGCCACCAACTGAGCCACGTTTGGTGTTTGTGTGCCTATGTGTTTGTGTCTGTTTTTGCGGGAGCGAATTTAATTGCCTCATCTTCCTCCGCTTCTAGGCTCATTCTTTACATATTTAGTTTTAAGGCTTTAGATTTATTAACTCCTGCCTCACCAACAGGGATCTTTATTCCATCTCCATGGTCTATGTGCCACGGTTCCAGCGCGGCTTCCAACATGTGTGCTCTTCGGAGGTCTCCGGCGTGAAGGTTGAGTGGACCCTTCCTACTGCCCCTATGTGTAAGCCTTAGGTGCGGAGCCCGTCCATACCGTTATGTACACCGACGTAGCTTCCTTGCGGGCCCGGTCTGTTTAAATTTCCCGACGAACGCTGCTCGTTGGGTTAGAATTACAGACCGGTCGTGTTACCGCTAACGGGAACCCGGCGTAATCAACCACAAGTCCCCTGAATTCATGTGAACTTTATTATGCAACATGGCCTAAAGTGGGGCGCCACAGGTGGTTATACCTGTGGTAGGGGCTTAAAGCCGGGCTGTACATGGTGAAGGGCTTACCCATATGGACCAGCAGTGGTGGCTGGAGGGTAACTCCTTCTGAGGAATTCCTTGAGATCGGTCTGGTAGCGGTCTACCAGGCGGCACAGACCGGAAAGTATTTTGGTGTCTTTTCTCTACACCCGGAAGGCAGGCTGATGCCAAAGGTTCCGGAAGGGGGTCTTTCCATTATGTTATCTCCGCGCAAAAACTCTTCTTTTGACAGCTTTATAGTTGTGACCTTGGCCTGCGAAAAGAAAACAATGCGAGATATTAGTCCCTTCTATATCCAACGAGAAATTGACAGGATTTGCTGTAAAGTGATTAGTGCTACCAGAACGAGAGACGGTACCCTTCTAGTGGAAACCAAGTCGAAGGACCAGATAAAGAAGCTAATTAAAACCAGTGTGTTAGGTTCGTACCCCATAACAGTGGCTACGCACAAGTCTTTGAACACTTGTAGAGGCGTGTTGACCATCGGCTGCTTAGACGGTCTTTCCAATGCCGCCATTGTTTCCAATCTCTCCGACCAGGGTATATCAGGCTTACCGTCTTCTAGGTAAAAGTGATGGCCAGTCGGTTGCGTTGCGAACGGTATTCCTAACGTTCAAAGGCACCACCTTACCTGAGGCACTTTACTGTGGCTATGAACGCGTTGCTGTCGGACCGGATGTACCGAATCCCATGCGTTGTTTTCAGTGTCAGAAATTCGATCGTGCCCAAAGTCGGTGCACCTTCGACGCTACATGTGAACGCTGCGGCCAACCTGCTCATGGAGGAACTGCTTGTACTTGCTGCGTCCGTTGTAAAGGGAACCATCCATCCAGCTCCCGGCAGTGTCCACGTTTTCTCGGGGAAAGAGCCATCCTGGAGCTGTGAGTTAAGGAACGCCTAACTTTTCTTGTAGCTTCCAACAGTTGCAGCCTGCGACCATCTCAGGCTACGCATCAACGCTCCGCCGCACTCCTATTTCCTCAGTGGCACTACAAACCGTGCCCGTAGCCGACGCGTGTACGCAAACAGAGCAGTCGCCGAGCATAACAATCTTGCAGTCTTCAACGTCCACAGCACACACTGCCTCAAGTTCTATTTCACCGGAACCTGCTCGAAAACCGCTAGTTAGACCGACATCATCTGCCGCTGCTCCTAATGAGCGCAGTAGTAAGAAACTCAAGGCCACTGATAAACCTTCCAAGTCCCGTTCTCGTTCTACGAGCCGTAGGGGATCTCCCGCATCCCGAACATCAGCGGATAGCATCGACGAAAGCGGATGTACTCTTGTGGGTCCAAAGAGTGCAAAGAACAAGCAACGCGACCTTAACTCCATCTACTTCGCTTCCGCCAGTCGTTTGGTTCCCAGCTGCAAACTCATAGTATGATATTTGTCAGAATTCTGAACTACATTTACTAATGCTTGTTGAATAAAAACAACCAGCAATTGAAATGCAGACGCCACATCACTAGTTTCATCCGCAATCACTGACACGAAGCTTGCAATAGCTACTTCTTGTCTTATATGCCCCTGGCACACGGTGAGCGTACAATCTAACAAATAATTTTGGATTTCTTTGGATGTTCCTTTAAAAACCGCTGCAGTAGCAAGATGGTCCTTCAGAGATGCGTCAAGCTCCACCGAAAATTTATGAGGCGCCTAAAATTTCCGGGATTCGACGATTCTTCACTTTCATTGTGACATCTGAGTGCTAATTCAAAAGGACCGCAAAATTTAATACAATCGATAACTTTTGAAAGTACATATCGATTTTTTGTCACAATGGCATTATGTTTTCTGATATTCAGGTGATAAGATGCTGTCTAATTGTTGCCGAGTATCAATTTTCCCTAGAATATTAAATTCAACTAAAGAATTGATGTGGAATTTTGCAGTTTCCCATTTTTTAATCTTCTGTGTTAGATGTGACAAATCAGCCACACCGTTGCTTACCCAAGAAATCTCGACATCACGTTTTGCAAATAACATACAAGGAAAGCAAAACAATCTATTTGTTACCTCACAGCTACAAATCCATTTGTTCTTTTCATACAGCTCTACTTTTGATTCTCTTCTATAATCCCTGTTTTTGGATTTAGTTATTTGTTGTATGCTCAGATGAGGTGTTGGTCTGCTTCCTTTTATTTCCACTTTCTTTTCCAATGGTAAGGTAGAGAAGGCCATTTCCTTTAGTTCCATCAATTAAAGCCATTTCTTATGGCACAACACAACGAAAATGTTTACTGAAATAAGATAAGGCGTAAGACGTCTACAAACACATAAAAAGATCAGAGAAAAAAACTGCAAGAAAGAAACGCAACTCACATACGTTTCAGAGCTCGCTAGGGGCACAACTAAATTGTGCCATGCCAGGTCTTATGAGGAAGTTACCCCCACCACCGCACTTCTTACTATTTATGCCAGCAGTCTCAATGCTTGTTCACTCGCACGTGCGAGCGGGGGAAATGGAATCAAGCAGGTGAAATGCAGGAAATGGAATCAAGCCTGACACACAAAGTATGCGGGACTCATTCTAAGAATCCACTGGAATCTATGGTTTTATTTTTGCGTCATTAATGAATATATTGTTTGTACGTATCTTGAAATGAATTCTTTAGTTTTTATGCATTTTATCAAAAAAAATTAAAAAATCTTGTTTGATAGGGTGTTCACGGGCGACTGGGCCGCGCCGTGGCCGAGTGGTTAGACCACTCGCCTCTCACCTAGACGGCCCGGGTTCAATCCGCATGTGGATTTGTGGTGGACAAAGCGGCGTTGGGGCGGCTTTTCTCCGGGTACTCCGGTTTCCCCCGCCATCTCATTCCACTGGTGCTCCATCATCATTCATGTATCATCCATGTCACCGCCTGCGGTGCCATAAGTAGTTAAAGTGGGCGTTAAACACTGCCAAATAAAAAAAAAGGGCGCATGTGCGCAAATGGAAGAGCCGCCCCTGTCTATAAGGTTCGCTTTTAAGGACTTGGTAACAGCGGTAATATACTGACGATATTTTAGAACGTTTAGAGGCACTTAAAGCGTATTTGAGGCAATGACCTTTTCATGCACCCTTGTACATCCTTTTCTTATGCTGACAGTTTATGTTAGCTTATGTCGTTTATGCAACAATTTTCTGCAATTTTACAGTAATTGCTGTCATCGTTTCAGTATTTCTCACGTTTCTCACACTATTTGTTACGTTCTATAGTACTTTTCATTTGTTCCTACTCGGTTTGATCGCTTTAATAGTCTATCCAGTATTTTACAGCTTTGTCATAACTTTCCATAATTTGAATCCTTCATGAACATTTCTGTATTCTGACTCAGTATTTTTGCACCATTTAGGAGTAACTTGTATCCTTTTTGCAAAATTTCATTGCGCATACATGGTGGAGATAGGGAATACAAGGAGCTCATACCTGGAGGAGGGAACCTAACCTAGGCTCAAAGTATCAGATGAATTCCTCAGTCATTTAGAGTCCCTTTCACGGTCGTTTGATGTGTTTATCAATTATTTTTATGTTTTTTTCTAGGTTTTGTCCTGTTTAAAGCTTTTTTCTATTGGGGGGAAAGTGGTCCAAAGACTCTTTTTTTTTTTTTTTTTTTTTTGCAGTGTTTTTCTCTCCTTTTTGAGTGTGCAGAGAACATTTATAAGTCCTTTCTAGGTTTTTTTAGTACTAATACAGCTGTTTCGAATGCTTTTAATGACATTTCAATTTTCTTCCTTCGTTACAGATGATGTGCAATGCATGTAGTATTCTCTCATGATACGTTCACAACTTTGTAGTGATCATAAGCATAGGTTGATATTCCATCACTCTTTTATCATCATGGGGTGACAGAAAGATTTTGTTGACTTTTACAGACGAAACGTTATGATGTTATGGCATGATCAAATTCATAGGAGTTATTATTCCGCTGTTTTTAAGACAGTCTACTTAACTATCGAATGCGATGTACTGCTGAATAGCGCTTCGTTTTATACCTTTAATATTTTTGATCATTCCTCCATGAACATCAAGAGCATACATCTTAGGTCTCAGTCCGACAAAGCGTTGGATGATTTTTCCATTAGCTTCATCTTTAAACTTTCCCAACACTTTTTTGTTCTGTGTGGAGTGGCATATGTGGCTTGCAGGGTAATCAGATGTATCCAAATGTTCAAGAAATTGCATTTTGTCCTGGTATATGTCGGCTGTTGTAACTCGATGTTGTACCTTCTAGGACAAATTTGCATAATAATTGGAGCAATTAATTTGCATAATTAAATAATTTACATAATTAATTCATTTGCATATCAAAAATTTCCATATAAAAATTTGGATAATAATTAGAGCAATTTATTTGCATATCAGACAGCTATCAATCAATGAGTCCGCGGACCACGCCCCAGCTGACCATGCCCCCCGAGAAAAAGCGCGGAAAACCGCGGATGGACTATAACTCTGGCAATTTTGATGATGGAACAAAGTGCAAAACATCAAATTGAGCCAGTTTTTTTACGGGGAACATGAATTTAAAATCAGAATTAATATAGCTTTACATTATTAATGTACAACTAATAAACAAAACTAAGTAATTACTACAATTATTACAAAAAAATTGAAAATTCCAAAGAAATTCAAATGTACTTCTAGAAAATGAAGAAACATTAGAAAATTAAAAAAAAAAAAAAAAAAAAAAAAAAATGGTAATACGGCCACAAAATGCGCAGAAAAAGGGTTATAATTATGCAGATGTTGGTTTGTACCTTATTAGACTACTATTTGATGGCTTATATCTCCTGAACGGCTTAAGATAGAACAATGGGGTACAAAGTGATTAACTCTTCTGCTTACGGCGGTCCAGGTACAAATATCGCCGAGTCTTCAAATTGCTTGCGTTCGAATCTGGGTGGATATATTGAACTTTAGCTTCATATATCTTCTAAACTAATTTAGATGAAGATTTCAAATACAGTGCATTCAATAGATAGGAATCGGTATAATGTTATAAGTACACACCAGTTTACCTTAGCGTCCTGGGTTCGATGCGAAAAGTTAAACATGATTTTCTCCTAGCATAATGGGTAGATTATGTGGTAAATATTATTGCACTTCAACAGACCAAAATATAATTTGTAATCCTGGGACCTTGGTTCGAATCCATAACTTTCGATGACTTTTTAAGTTTTGGGCTGAAACCTGAACTATAAGGTCTAAATTAACATAGAAAAACTAGTGTTAATGGTCTTAGCATGTCAAACTATGATTATATATTGATTTTAACCTTGAGGGCCTCGGTTCGATTCTAGCTTGATGTATGAAACTTTAATCTCTTATAGGGGCTATACTAATTTAGATACTGGCTTCAAACGAACTTTATTCAGTATATAGCATTACGGGAATTGTTAAATATATACAGATTTACCTGAAGATCTTGGGTTTGAGCAACATCTTTAAAAATGGTTATCTCAGGAACTAATAATTCTAACGAGACGTTGCAAATCTTCCAACATAGTTATTCTTACACAACAGTTTTGAGAAAAAATTATGAGGTTGTAGGTCCTTGGTTCGACTTTATAACTTTCGAGGACATTTCAAGTTTTGAGCGTAATTCTCGACTATTAGGCCGAAATTACCAGGAATACGTGTGTACTGATGCTTTTAGCACATGCATTAGGATTCGAAGTGCTTCTTAGCCTAGAGTACCCGCTTCGATCTCAGAATCTAATGGACCTTAATTCCAAGGGGAATAGCTCTTAAGAGGAATGGACTTGAAGAGAGCGAATAAAGCGAAAGCGGTTGCCCCTTCCTCCATTCTTGAATATTGATACAAATAAAAAAAATATCATTAGGGACTTAGTTCGAGTCTATCAAGGGTCCGTTTTTATAACTTCTAAACTAAGAGTGTTATATAGCTTAAATAAATATACCGAATGAGGGCTAATATTGGGAATATAAAACTGGTTAATAACTTTATAAAAAGAACACGGGTTCGATTCCCGACCATTCATGACAGGAGTTTTTAGGATTTCATGTGCACTGCAACTTTTAAAGCTGAATAACCCCTGAAACGCGTATGTAAATGTATTAATATGCTGAATTAGCTATATACAACAACCTGATCTTTACAGTCTAAGCTTCGAATGCCGAAAACTTGGAGCAAATAAAACTAAATTAAATAATACTTGAATCAAAAAGGGTGTGTCTACGATGCTGCCCTGGGGCTATATAGCTTAAAATTAGTGAAAATACGACGAAAGCCTGATCTTTAGGAGAAGGAAGATGAGCTAGTCTGTTGGATAACGTTTATGTGTGAACAACAGGTGATGATTGAGAGGTTTCCGACTTCACATACAAAATACAAGTTTAAATGAAAAGTAATCGTCTGCGGTGCCTCAAGTAGTAAAAGCTGTCGTTAATGATCACCAAAAATGAAAATGTATGAATTTATCTGTATAATGGTATACAAACGATAATAGAGACATTAAAACACTCAAAAACATGCGGTTGACATGATTTAACATCTTAAAACATCTAAAATATGAGTGTGCTGTACTAGTGGGGAAAGCGTATACAGTTGGTCTGAATGCTATCCTTCTATCGTGGGTAGTGAATGGTATGGAAAAAGATCATGTCTGAACATGATTCGAGAATAGGCATGCTGAAAACAAGGCTTTTAGGAGGTGATGTTAAATAGTGACTTATGAGGTTGGGAAGGACCTGCAGGGGGAGGGGTTAAAACATGAAAACCGGTTTTAGGGAGGGGAAGGCAGATGCATTAACCTGTCGGACGGCTTTTATGAGGTACAACAGAGGGAAATGAATGTTGAACTTACAACTGTACATGCTTAATCCTTGATTATATAATAATTCATGGATTTATGCAGATATAAGTATATAAAATCTATTAAAAACATTAAAAAAAATATGTATCTGATATATAATTTACCTTCTTAAAGCCTCTAAAATATGAGTATTAGCTCGAGCAGTAGACGCAGAAAAACAGGGGAAATTGTATTGCTTAAGTCACGTGACCTCCTATCAGGTCCGTGCCATTGGTATAAATAGGGCGGCTGTCTAGACATTGCCGCGCTCACCATCACCACTGCCGCTGACCACCGCCGCTGCTTCACCGGCAGCTAACACTTCATCGCCGCCACCGCTGAGCTCCACACCGCCGCCGCCCCGGTACAGTGCCGTGGTTAGGGGTGTCCCTCGGGATCTCTCCACCCGGCACCTCCTCGCCGCTGCTCAATCTAGATGGCCTTCATGTTCGAGGGCCACTAGAATTATCTGTGACCGGGGCCCGACACCACTAGTTAGGGTGGAGCTACAGGACCGATCAGACCTGGAGGCTGCCTTGGCGTCGGGGTTGCCCTTATTAGGGCGAATTCTGCACGTTGAGGAAAGCAGGCAGGAAAGACACCGGCCCTGCCGTCGCTGCTGTGCCTACGGGCACAGCCAAGAAAACTGCTCTTCGCCGCCGAAGTGCCACTACTGTGGCACCAACGCATACACATCGGAGTGCACTGGGCACGACCTCCGCCGCCGTCGCCGGTTCTGTGCCACCTGTGGTGGTACGGGACATTTCACCGGGCAAGCCCAGTGCCCCAGCTACCCAAAGAGCAGGCACTCATCACCTAAACCAGCCCGGACACCATCAACCACACAACCATCTCCGCAGACTAAACAACGAACACCAACCATCCTGCAGCAGGAAATCCAAGGCCTAAGTGAGGCTATTCAGGACCTCCACGCGGAGGTCCTGATCCTTACGGCTAAGCTGACGGCCTTGGAGGACAGGCTTCAGGAACAGGACGGCACCACTTCACACACAGAACTTCACCAAGCAATAGCAACAGCAGTCACCGATATCCGACTCATCTTCAGGGAGGAGGTGAGAGCTCTACTGGAGAAGTCGGCACCTCAAACCTCCAAGATCAACATCCAAAGTAGACGCCTAGGGCTTAGGCTCGAAAACGTCCCAGGATACAACGACTGGCTCAACAGAGTCAACCAGCACTAACTCCATCCTTCACCCTAGAATTCCTTCATTCCTCACCCCGAATACTCCGCGGTGGCAGTCTGGGCCTCGGTCAAGTCTGTCTCCCGGTCCTCATTTCGCCTCTCTGACTGCACCCTGCAGTCAGTTACATTATCGCCTTGAATCCGCGGGTGCAATCATGCGGTACCGCCTCTCCTTTCTTCCTTCTTATACCGGTGGAGGGGTTTTTTAGTCGGTAGGCCCACATGGGAGACCCCGACACTCCGGGCTTGCCCGGGTTAGTCCATAAGGTGGATTTTTCCCCTCCACTCGAAAAAAAAAAAAAAAAAAAAAAAAAAAACACTTGAGGCTGGCCCCACAGCCAGGTCGGTAAGGCGTCTGTCTACCATACAAGGGGTCCTGGGTTTGATTCCCAGCTGGGGTATGGCATTTTTCTCCAAACAAGGTCAATGCAATTCTCTCAGAGTCTGGAAATCTGTGCTCGATTGTGCCTGAAAACAGTTTAAAAAACCAAAAAAAAAAAAAAAAAAAAAGAGTAATAATAATATAATTTTTAAAAAGGATGGCCAAGAAGAGACAGCGCAGACTCGCCGCTGCTAAGGCAGCACCCGACGCCTCTTCCTCGGCAGCCGCCTAGGAGGCAGCTCCTCCGTTGCTACCGGTCCCGGCAAGCCCTGCTTCGCCGCCGGCCGCCACCACACTCTCGCCGCAACTGCTGCCGCAGTTGCCGCCATCATAAACACCATCTCCGCCGAGCTCCACACCGCCGCCCCGGTTCAGTGCCGTGGTAAGGGGGGTCCCTCGGGACCTTTCCACCCGGCATCTGCTCACCGCCGCGCAGTCGCGGTGGCCTTCATGCTTGAGGGCCACCCGCATTTTCTGCGACCGGGGGCCAACTCCGTTGGTAAGAGTGGAGCTTCAGGACCTGGCTGACCTTGAAGTTGCTTTGACATCAGGGTTGCCCTTATTAGGGCGACTTCTGCCAGTCGAAGTAAGCAGAAGGAACGCCACCGGCCCTGCCGCCGCTGCTGCACCTTCGGGCACAGCCAAGATTCCTGCACTTCAGCGCCGCGGTGCCATTACTGTGGGACCAGCATCTTGACGACGCAGTGCACTGGGCATGATCTCCGCCGCCGTCGCTGGTTCTGTGCCACCTGCCGTGGCACCGGACACTTCACTGGCCAGGCCCAGTGTCCCCTTTACCCGAGGGTCGGGCACACCACTCCGCAGCCAGTACAATCACCGCAGACCCTACACACAGACGCCACACCACCTCCAGCTTCTATTGACACAGCGACGCGGGATGCCATTCAGGATCTTCATGCGGAGATCCTGAATATTGGCGCTCGCTTAGCTGAGTTAGAAGAGGCCTTCACCAGCGTCATCACCAGGAAGCTGCTGGACCTACAAGCTGCCACCACCGCCGCCATCTCCACTCTACAGGCCTCCACCGCTGAGCTGTCCAACCGGATAGCCAGAGTCCAACATTATCAGCAGCAACATTCGTCTCCACATAAGAACCACCAACTCCTCAGTGACATCCGGCTCATCATCAGGGAGGAGATGAAGGCCCCAAAGACGACGCCAGGATGGCCACCAAACCACCTCAGCGACCCTGAACCTCTGGTTCAGGTAGCTGAAGGACCATTCCCACAGCAGCCTAAGACAGCGCAGCAATTGTTCAGAGAATACCGGAACGACAGGAGGCATATTAACCTTCTCAAACATCACCACTAGCTACCCTTCACTTACACCAATTACTTCTCCAGCGGGGCACTCAGGGCGCAAGTCATGTGTGTCCACTGGCTAATATCACCATCACTCGCTGTTACTGCCACTGGCAGGCAGCATTCACTATCACCAAAAATGCGCAGGTGCTTAATGCGGTACTGCAACAGAGAGGCATGGGACTCCTACTTCCGGTGGGGGTTTTTTGTGAGTAGTGCCACCCTGGTTCGAGTCCAGGGTGGGGAGTGTCACACTCCCAGGCTTGCCTGGGGCTAGGGCGTTAGCTGCCTTTTCCCCCATCATCAATAAAAAAAAAAAACACTTGATGGACCCAGCTACAAGGGCAGCATTCGACGCAGGCATGGCCTTCTACAACACCGCTAGCAAAGACGTCCTCGCACTGCGACGGAACAACAGCCATGCCAGAGGTCAGTGGGCGCTGGCGCGCCGTGCCGCCTTGCTGCGGACAATGGAGACGCCTTCCGCCCCACTTACTAAGCCGCCTCCTGCCACGCCACCTACCGCTATGGAGCAGACAGCACACACCGCCGCCGCACCGGTTTCCAGTAGGAAACCGGCCCGGCCTCATCCGCCGATAGCCTCCGCCGCCGTGCCGGCACCCAAGCGGGAACCGGCCCGGCCCAAGCCGCCAACTGCCTCCGCCGCCGTGCCGGAACCCAACCGTGAATCGGCCCGGCCCCAACCGCCGACCGCCTCCACCGCCGTACTGAAACCCACCCGGGAATCGGTCCGGCCTTCTTCGCACCATGATGGCCACCTAACAGTGGTCGTCATAGGGGTCCCGAGGGACCTCCCATCCCGCTTCGTGCTGGATGCCGCACGCCGCCTTTGGCCCTTTACAGTAAAGGCCAACCGGATCACATCACCTCGGGGACCCACATCGCTGGTCCGCCTCCACCTGGGGTCCGCGCCTGAAGCCGAAGCTGCCTCGACATCACGCCTGCCCTTGTTAGGGCAACAGCTACGTGTCGAGGCTAGCAGAAGCGAACGTCCGGTCCCCTGCCGACGCTGCTGCACCCACGGACATCCTTCGGAGGAATGCCACGCCGCACCGAAGTGCCACTACTGTGGGGCAAGCTCGCTCACAGCCGCTTGCTCCAACCATGATCTGCGCCGTCGACGCCGCTACTGCGCTACCTGCTCCGGGAACTCACACTACACAGGGCAAGCCACGTGCCCCCTGTATCCCCAGAGTAGGCTTTCACCTCCACAAAACTCACAGCAGCACCACCAACCATCACCACCACCAGACTCGACACCGAACACTTTACCGATGGACACCTTTCTGAAGGATGCCATAGACTCCATACGGCAGAACATCGCCACCATCCAGGCGGCTACACACCAACTCGGCCTCCGTCTCGAGGAACTTCAGAGGGAAACCAACGAACGACTCGCAGCATTGGAGGCCAAGCACCAGGACTCTGATCGAGTTGCAGGTGAAAATGGCGCGGTGCTTGCGTCCATCCAGTGCCAGCTGGACCGCACAGAGAGCCACCTCGTCCATCCACCTTCCGAGGACAGCGACGACCAGTGCCCGCGGCTGCGGTCTCTTGAGGCTTCGGTCGTGGGTGTCCGAGAGCTGCGGCACCAACTTCATCAATCCATATCCAAGCAACTACACGACCTTCAGACAGGACTTACCACGGACATTCTCTCCTACATCGCTAACGGTCCAGCCCCCAGGGGAAGGAAGAACCGGTAGTACCGACATCATCACCACAGGGAGAGAGTGGCAGCTCTCCCTGCACTTCCAATCCCATGTCTCACCAACAATTCCCAATCACCCACAATTTCCTCTACTCCTCACCATAATTCGCTACGGGGGCCGGCTGGTCCTCGGTCAAGCCGGTCTACTAGCACAACCCTCACCCCTGGCGGCCGCACAGCGGCCCAGTTCACCTTTACCTTTTACTGCGCGGGTGCAACAGCGGTACCGCAGTATCCTTACCTTCTAATACCGGTGGAGGGGCTTTTTAGTCGGTAAGCCCATTCTGGGAGACCCCGATACTCCGGGCATGCCAGCCCGGTTTAGTCCTTAAAGTGGATTTTTCCCCTTCACTTGAAACTAAAAAAAAAAAAACAAAAAAAAAAACAAAAAAAACACTTCGGAGAAGACTCTCGACACACGATGGTGAAGAAGAGACAGCGCCGAACCGCCGCTGCTACGGTAGCACTCATCACTACTCCCCCGGCTGTCGCCGAGGATGCAGTACCTCCGTCTCCGCCGGCTGAGGCAAACTTCCTTTCGCCGCCAGTCGCCAGCGCAGCCTCGCCGCAACTGCCACCGCAGTTGCCGCTGCCTACGACACCATCTCCGCCGAGCTCCACACCGCCGCCCCGGTTCAGTGCCGTGGTACGGGGGGTCCCTCGGGACCTTTCCACCCGGCATCTGCTCACCGCCGCGCAGTCGCGGTGGCCTTCATGCTTGAGGGCCACCCGCATTTTCTGCGACCGGGGGCCAACTCTGTTGGTAAGAGTGGAGCTTCAGGACCCGGTTGACCTTGAAGCTGCTTTGACATCAGGGTTGCCCTTATTAGGGCGGCCTCTGCCAGTCGAAGTAAGCAGACAGGAACGCCACCGGCCCTGCCGCCGCTGCTGCGCCTTCGGGCACAGCTAAGACCCCTGCACTTCAGCGCCGCGGTGCCATTACTGTGGGACCAGCGTCTTGACGACACAGTGCACTGGGCATGATCTCCGCCGCAGTCGCCGGTTCTGTGCCACCTGCCGTGGCACAGGACACTTTACTGGCCAGGAGCAGTGTCCCCTTTACCCGAGGGACGGGCGCACCACTCCGCAGCCAGTACGATCACCGCAGACCCAACACACAGACGCCACACCACCTCCAGCTTCTATTGACACATCGACGCGAGATGCCATTCAGGACCTTCATGCGGTGATCCTGAATATCGGCGCTCGCTTAGCTGCGTTAGAAGAGGCCTTCACCAGCGTCATCTCCGGGAAGCTGCTGGACCTGCAAGCTGCCACCACCGCCGCCATCTCCACTCTGCAGTCCTCCACCGCTGAGCTGTCCAACCGGATAGCCAGTGTCCAAGCGCAGCTACAGCAGGACCACACAAATCAGCAGCACCATTCCGCCGACCAGTTTCCATACAACAACCCGCCCTACACAACTCCAATTTCAACAAACGTTTTATACAGGTCCCAGCAAGGACGGCGACTCCGAAAACACCAGCATATCCGCTCACAACACTGAGTAAATTCACCGTAAATCACCATTCATCTTCACCAACCACTTCTCCAGAGGGGCACTCAGGGCGCAGGTCATGTGTGTCCACTGGCTAAATTCACTATCACTCGCTGTCACTGCCACTGGCAGGCAGCAATCACTATCACCAGAAATGCGCAGGTGCTTAATGCGGTATTGCACCAGAGAGGCATGGGCCTCCTTCTTCCGGTTGGGGTTTTTTGTGAGTAGTGCCACCCTGGTTCGAGTCCAGGGTGGGGAGTCTCACACTCCCAGGCTTGCCTGGGGTTAGGGCGTTAGTTGCCTTTTCCCCCCATCATCAATAAAAAAAAAACACTTCGCTTCGAGTTGCCGAAGAGGAAGCAACAACGCAGACCAGCAGCTCCTACAGCAGCCACCGCTTCTCCGGCAACTGCCGGTAGGGAGCGCTCACCGGCATCTCCGCCACCTGCCGTTACGGCGGCAGTGAGCGCGGCACCTTTGCCGCGCTCACCATCACCACTGCCGCCGACCGTCGCTGTTTCACCGGCACCTAACACTACATCGCCGCCACCGCTGAGCTCCACGCCGCCGCCGCCCCGGTACAGTGCCGTGGTTAGGGTGGTCCGTCGGGATCTCTCCACTCGGCACCTCCTCGCCGCTGCACAATCTAGATGGCCTTCATGTTCGAGGGCCACTAGAATTATCTGTGACCGGGGCCCGACACCACTAGTTAGAGTGGAGCTACAGGACCGATCAGACCTAGAGGCTACCTTGGCGTCAGGGTTACCCTTATTAGGGCGACTTCTGCACGTTGAGGCAAGCAGACAGGAAAGACACCGGCCCTGCCGTCGCTGCTGTGCCTACGGGCACAGCCAAGTAGACTGCTCTTCGCCGCCGAAGTGCCACTACTGTGGCACCAACGCATACACTTCGGAGTGCACTGGGCACGACCTCCGCCGCCGTCGCCGGTTCTGTGCCGCCTGTGGTGGTACGGGACATTTCACCGGGCAAGCCCAGTGCCCCAGCTACCCAAAGAGCAGGCACTCATCGCCTAAACCAGCCCACACACCATCATCTACACAGTCATCTCCGCAGACTGAACAAACAACACCAACCGCCCTGCAGCAGGAAATCCACGCGGAGGTCCTGATTCTTACGGCTAAGCTGACGGCCTTGGAGGATAGGCTTCAGGAACAGGACAGCACCACTTCACATCCAGAACTTCACCAAGCAATAGCAATAGCAGTCACCGACAACCGACTCATCTTCAGGGAGGAGGTGAGAGCTCTACTGGAGAAGTCGGCACCTCAAACTTCCAAGTTCAACATCCAAAGTAGACGCCAAGAGCTTAGGCTCGAAAACGTCCCAGGATACAACGAATGGCTCAACAGAGTCAACCAGCACTAACTCCATCCTTCACCCTAGAATTCCTTCATTCCTCTCCCCGAATACTCCGCGGTGGCAGTCTGGGCCTCGGTCAAGTCTGTCTCTCGGTCCTCATTTCACCCCTCTGACTACACCTTGCAGTCAGTTATATTATCGCCTTGAATCCGCGTGTGCAATCATGCGGTACCGCCTCTCCTTTCTTCCTTCTAATACCGGTGGAGGGTTTTTTTAGTCGGTATGCCCACATGGGACACCCCGAAACTCCGGGCTTGCCCGGGTTAGTCCATAAGGTGGATTTTTCCCTTCCACTAAAAAATTTAAAAAAAAAAAAATGGTGAGAGAGGGACTACTTCTCTCGACACACGATGGTGAAGAAGAGACAGCGCCGAACCACCGCTGCTACAGCAGCACTCATCACTACTCCCCCGGCAGTCGCCCAGGATGCAGTACCTCCGTCTCCGCCGGCTGAAGCAAACTTCCTTTCGCCGCCTGTCGCCAGCGCAGCTTCGCCGCAACTGCCACCGCAGTTGCCGCTGCCTACAACACCATCTCCGCCGAGCTCCACACCGCCGCCCCGGTTGAGTGCCGTGGTACGGGGGGTCCCTCGGGACCTTTCCACCCGGCATCTACTCACCGCCGCGCAGTCGCGGTGGCCTTCATGCTTGAGGGCCACCCGCATTTTCTGCGACCGGGGGCCAACTCCGTTGGTAAGAGTGGAGCTTCAGGACCCGGCTGACTTTTAAGCTGCTTTGACGTCAGGGTTGCCCTTATTAGGGCGACTACTGCCAGTCGAAGCAAGCAGACAGGAACGCCACCGGCCCTGCCACCGCTGCTGCGCCTTCGGGCACAGCCAAGACCCCTGCACTTCAACGCCGCGGTGCCATTACTGTGGGACCAGTGTCTTGACGACGCAGTGCACTGAGCATGATCTCCGCCGCCGTCGCCGGTTCTGTGCCACTGCCGTGGCACAGGACACTTTACTGGCCAGGCCCAGTGTCCCCTTTACCCGAGGGACGGGCGCACCACTCCGCAGCCAGTAAGATCACCGCAGACTCAACACACAGACGCCACAAGACCTCCAGCTTCTATTGACACAGCGACGCGAGATGCCATTCAGGACCTTCATGCGGAGATCCTGAATATCGGCGCTCGCTTAGCTGCGTTAGAAGAGGCCTTCACCAGCGTCATCTCCAGGAAGCTGCTGGACCTGCAAGCTGCCACCACCGCCGCCATCTCCACTCTGCAGTCCTCCACCGCTGAACTGTCCAACCGGATAGACAGTGTCCAAGCGCAGCTACAGCAGGACCACCCAAATCAGCAGCACCATTCCGTCGACCAGTTTCCATACAACAACCCGCTATACACAACTCCAATTTCAACAGACGCTTTATCCAGGTTCCAGCAAGGACGACGACTCCGAAAACACCAGCAGATCCACTCAGAACACTGAGTAAATTCACCGTAAATCACCATTCATCTTCACCAACCACTTCTCCAGTGGGGCACTCAGGGCGCAAGTCATGTGTGTCCACTGGCTAAATTCACTATCACTCGCTGTTACTGCCACTGGCAGGCAGCAATCACTATCACCAGAAATGCGCAGGTGCTTAATGCGGTACTGCACCAGAGAGGCATGGGCCTCCTACTTCCGGTGGGTTTTTTTGTGAGTAGTGCCACCCTGCTTCGAGTCCAGGGTGGGGAGTCTCACACTCCCAGGCTTGCCTGGGTTTAGGGCGTCAGTTGCCTTTTCCCCCATCATAAATAATAATAAAAAAAGCAGATCTTTATTGTGGCAGTTTGCTTCGAGCGCATCAGCTCCTCTTAGTGAAACTAGCTACCAAAGCGAGGAGAACGTGTTACGGCGATAAAAGTTCTGTCCTTTTTATCATACTTAGAAGTGTTTATCAGATTGGAGACATGCAGAAAGTTACATTAAGCGGACTATCTGCGAACACTACTTCTGGCTACAGTTGTATTAAGTGTGGCAAAAGCTTTCTAAGGAGTTATGACAGGAGACGGCATGAAATGAGTTGCGGTCAACTCTTTAAACGCAAACACTGTGCTACAACCTTCGGGAACAGCTACAATGGGAGTCGTCAAGAAGAGCATTGCGGTGCAGACATACCCCTGAAGAAGACAAAAATCGAGCCTACTAGACATCAACTATTGACTACGATGGTTAACGAATGCAATATGTAAGAGTATGAGACATCGTTTGAAGGGCGTCTGAAATCTTACTTCATCCGTTGCTCTAGCAAGGACCTGAAGACTTATCTACACGAAGCTAAGCAGAGGATTATACAATCAGTTAAAAAAGAGCTCCCATGCATAAACCTGTGAAGATTAACCTGTTAGTGGAATGCCGATTTGTAAATTGTGCTGGAGAAACTACAGACAAAACCTTCAAAACCAGGAATCGGGCAGTATTTCTAGAAACTGCTTCAAACACCATGATAGAGGCGAAATTCAAGAAACTGGATGCTAAAATGGATGAATCACAACTTAAAGGAAGCAATTGGGCTCTGTTTGCTGTGGAGGAACTACGCCTTCGAATTGGCAAGTACAACCCTCTTCGTGGAAGCAGTTATATTCCTCTACCTGCATCTATAGAAGCAAAGAAAGCGTGTGTGAACCCTCAGAACCATCGTGATGAGCGGTGCTTTTTATACGCAATCCTTGCTCAATTCGTCGACAACAAGCCTCAACGTGTAAGCAAATACAAGAAACTCGAGGAAAAATATGACTTCTCGTATATCACGTTTCCTACTCCCTTTCCTGAAATCCCGACATTTGAAAAGAAAAATGATATGTCTATTAACGCGTTTGGACTGGATGAAAAGAGGCAAGTGTTTCCAATAAAGGTTGCGGAGGAAGAACTAGTTTGATCATCGTGACCTTATTCTTCTTCTTCTGAGTAATGGAAATGGTACGCATCACTATGGCTATATCAAGAACTTTGAGAAGCTTATTCGAGAGTAAAAGGACGAGTGTACACCTGTAAACGCTGCTCCACTCATTTTGATGGCCGATATGGTCGCAGTGGGGTGCAAAAATTAAGGGAACATGCTGCTGTCTATAGGTAACATGCTATAGCTAGGATAGGTATGCCTACAAAGGGAACCTCTATCCTTCACTTTAAAAATGTGGAAAGGATGTTGAAACTCCCGTATGTCATCTATGCAGATTTTGAGAGTATTCTTAGTCCGTATTACTCATGCGAGTCTAATCCGGAAGCTTCCTACACAACACCCTATCAGCAGCCTTCTCCTATGAGTTTCGCTGTTTACGTCAAACCAGCGTCATCTGTTGAGCAGCTACAGACTGATCTTCCTATTGCTCCTTATGTATACAGACGATATGGTGCTGCTGAGAAATTTATGGATTGTCTAATGTATCTTGCAAATAAGATTAGTAGTTTCTAGAAATCTGCTAAACCTCAGAAACTAACGAACCAACAACAGGAAAATTTTGAGTCTTCTACTGAATGCTACTTGTGTAATAAAAAATGCACTGAAGAAAATTGGAAAGTTAGAGATCATGACCATTTGACTGGCGAATATCGAGGAAGGCTCCATAATGAATGTAATCTAGCCTGCAAAACACCTAAATATATTCCTGTCTTCATGCACAACTTAAACGGATATAATTCTCATTTCATCGTTAAATAGTTAGGTAGTACAAGTGAAAGAGTTGAGGTGATTCCGTGCTCAGAAGAAAAGTATATTTCATTCTCGAGGCATGTTGGAGATACTAAGCTTCGGTTTGTGGATACATACCGTTTCCTCAGTTCAAGTTTGGATAAACTAACAAAAACCCTAACACCGTTTCCTGAGACGTGCAAATACTGGAGAAGTGAAGATTGGTTTGGTGACTCGCAAAGGAGTATTTCCTTATGATTACATAACTTCAGGGGATGCTTTAAAAGAAACATGCTTGCCTACAAAGGAAGCGTTCTACAATAGACTAAATGAAGAGGAAATCAATGATCAAGACTACGAACATGCTGAAAATGTATGGGAGTAGTTTAATATCCGAAATTTGGGAGAATACAATGATCTCCAATTAACCTCAGATGTTCTGCTACACGCAGATGTTTTTGAATCCTTCAGAGAACAAACATTGAATACTCATAAAGTTGATCCTGCACATTACTTTACATCTCCAGGACTAACCTGTGACGCTATGCTTCTGTATACCGGAACTGAACTTGAGTTATTAATGGATTATGAGCAGCTTCTCATGGTAGAATCTGGCATAAGAGGAGGATTAGGTCAGGTGTCTCATCGGTATGCCCAGGCAAACAACACTTACATGGAGGAGTTTGATCCTAATAAACCAACACAATTTATTACATACGAAGACGCAAATAACCAATATGGATGGGCTATGCAGCATCCACTGCCTTATGGAGGATTTTTGTGGGTTTCTCATGATAGTATTAATACAGAAACACTAAAAGAAGATGATCCTCTTGGATACATATTCGAAGTTGATGCGGATTACCCTACTGAGCTTCACGATCTACATAATGATTTGCCGTTCCTACCTGAGTGTCTGAAACCAGAGAATTCAAGTGTAAATAAACTAATTGCTAACCTTGGAAGCAGGAAGAAGTATGTTGTCCATTACATGACGTTAAAACAGGCGCTCTCACATGGACTACGACTAACAAAAATCCATCGTGTGCTACAATTTCAACAATCGTGCTGGTTAAAACCTTACATAGCGTTTATTAACAAGCTGAGGCAACAGGCTGGAAATGACTTTGAAAAGGATCTGTATAAACTCTTCAACAATGCTATGTTTGAAAAACCATGGAGAATATACGAAATCGCATGGATATATGCCTTGTGACGAACGAGAAAACTTTGGAAAAGCTAATTTCTAAGCCTACATTCATCGACAGAAGTATATATGGACCTAACCTAGCAGCTGTTCATATGGCATCACGAGAGATTATATTCAACAAGCCAATATACATTGGAATGAGTGTACTGGATATATAAAAAAAAACAACTCATGTATTCATACCAATATGATGTGCTATTGCCGTATTATGGAACAGAAAACCTGAAGCTCATGTACATGGATACTGACGCCTTCATTCATCGAGTTACAACTGAAATATACCATGACAAAATGCAATTTCTTGAACATTTGGATACATCTGATTACCCTGCAAGCCACATGTGCTACTCCACACAGAACAAAAAAGTGTTGGGAAAGTTTAAAGATGAAGCTAACGGGAAAATCATCCAACGTTTTGTGGGACTGAGACCTAAGATGTATGCTCTCCATGTTGATGGAGGAATGATCAAAAAGATTAAAGGTATAAAACGAAGCGCTATTAAGCAGTACATCACATTCGACAGCTATGTAGATTGTCTTAAAAACAGTGAAATAATAAGAAATCCAATGAATTTGATGTCACAACAGCATAACATTACGTCTGTAAAAGTAAACAAAATCGCTCTATCGCCCCATGATGATAAAAGAGTGATTGCTGATGATGGAATATCAACCTATGCTTATGGTCATTACAAAATTGTGAACGTAGCGTGAGAGAATACTACATGCATTACTCATCATCGGTAACGTGGTGGGAAAACTGAAGCTTAGACTTCGAACACCCCCATGCATCTAGCAAGGGTATGCGAAGAGAGAAGAATAAGAAGGAGAGGTGGCAGGAGTTCTGCCATTAGAATGAATTTCTAATGCTGGTCTCAAGCCCAGATAAAAGAGGAGAGACGCCTAACCTCTAATGCTAATTATCTTAATATAAAAGCAAATAGAAATAAAAAGCTGAAAATATTAACAATAAGGCAGAAAATATGCTCAACGTTTCAACAGTAACAACAAATGTCGATAGCATTATTCTAGAGGGAAAAAAACATATTAAATTAAAAGAAAATAGACTGTAAAAGCAACAAAAGACGAATAAAACACGTGGAATCATAATGATCACAAAACAATAAACACTTCGACAACAAAGGCTTAGACCCTTCTTCTAGTAACAACATGGCAAAACAGACGTCATACAAAAAGACAAATAAAAGGACGGAGAAACGAATAGTTAGGTTATGTTAGATATACAATCTAGGAAAGACTGGAAAAACCATACAAACATATCCCCCCCGCTTCACAAATTATCATCTGAACATGCAATAGTATGCGAAAACGACACATAATATGACTCATACAGGACCGCAAAGCATTTGAAACAGAACACAGAATTGTTTCAAACTATGGAAGAATATGACTAAACTGTAAAATACCGGATTGGCTATAAAAGCGATCACAACATCCTGGAATATATGAAAATGCTATAAAACATAGCAAATAGTGTGAAAAACGTCAGAAACACTGAAACGATGACATCCATTACCACAAAAATGCTTCAAATTGTGGCAGAAATGATATAAACTAGCACAGAAATTACCTCAATTACTATCAAACATAAGAAAACTGCATGAAAAGTACATTACCTGAAATACGCTTAAAGTGCTCCTAAGCGAACTAACATTTCGTTAGTACACCTTCGTCGTTGTCATAAAGTTCTTAAAAAGCTTCCAAAAATACTTCCAAAGTGAGTTGAAATACCTATTGTCTAAGGGTTTAACAGTACTCTAATGTTCTGTATACCTTAAAAGTCGTAAATGATCTGTAAGGAGACACAAAGCACTACAAAAACACTACAAAATACTGCAACATATGCTCAAATGTGGTAAAATAACCACAAAAGTGTTAAAATTCAGTAGAAAACGCTGAAAATACTCTAAAATATTAGCAATATGCCTGAAAGTGCTTAAATGTCTCATCAATACCCTGTCCTAAACACCCCCCAAATGGTATGATGTAGCATTAAAAGCACATAAAACAACAGTGGTAACGCTACAAACCGCTACTAAAATCCTGAAAATGTATGTGAAAGCGCCAAAAAATACTAAAAAATATCTCAAAAGGATCAAAAATGTCTGTAGAAGTGCTAAAAAGCAATAAATAATGCACCGCAATATAATGTAAAATATGTGTAAAACACCTGAAAAAGCCTAAAATACCTATCTTTAGAGTCCCACATACCCTCAAAATACAGTGAAATGAAATTAAAGGAGTTAAAATGTTTGATAAGCACCCTGGAACTAGTAAACACCCTCCCAGTGGTATGAAATGATACTAAAACCATTCGAAACAGCTGTCCTAGCACTGGAAAAACCTACAAAGAGCTTATAAATGTCCTGTACACCCCAAAACGCACAGCAAAACGCTGACAAATAATAAAACAAAGATCTTCAAACGGCACCCCACAGTACTAAAAATCGTTAAACATTTCAAAATTCTGGGAAAAGGCCGTAAATATAAATGTAAAACAAAGCAGACAACCTTGAAAAGGACCGCACTGGACTGAAAAAGACACCTAATTTTCTGAGCTTAGGTGAGGTCCTCCCCGCCTCCCTGAATTACCAATCTTTCCCATGTATGCGCATTAGCCCCTGGCCCAGAATCCCTCTATCTTAACTACTCATAACATAACATTCCGTCGGAATCGAATGTGATAAACCTAGTGATGTCAACCTTTTATCGAGCGATGGCCAGCAGCGAGGTGCGGAGGAAATTCTTGATGACCCCGTAGTGTGAAGTTGGAAGCTTTTCATTTATTTTTCCTGCTATAGCTTCATATAAGTCATCCAATAAGATAGCGCACTTACCTTCCCCAAAAGCATCCGGTATTTTCCATATTTTCGTTCAGTTTTAAGTCTCCGCTTATATTATTTACATATAGCCGCCAGGGTAGCATCTTAGGCACATCCCTATCGACTCAAGTATTCTTTAATTCAGTTGTATTTTCTCCAAGTTTTGTGTATTCGAAGCCTAGACTTCGAGAGTTAAGTCATTTATATGCCTAATTCAGCAAGCTAAAAACATGAATAGACGCGTTCCAGAGTTTATTCAGGCTTAAAAGTTCCAATACGTATGAAATCATAAAAAGTGTTCTTATGAAAGGAAGGGAATAGAACCGGAATCCTTTTTATAAGTTTATTAGCCGATTTATTTTCGCAGCAATTCCACCTTCATTTGTACATTGATTTAAGCTATATAACGCTCTTAGTTTCGAAGTTCTGAAAACGGACCCTTCATAGATTCCAACAGAGACACTAATTATAGCTATTTTATTTATATTAGTATTCAAGAACATAGGAGGCAGCCGTTTTCCGTTTTATTCGCTCTCCCTATTTTAATTCTTCCAAGAGTTATTCACCCATGGAATTAAAGGCCAACGAGTCAGGGATCGAAGCGGGTCCTTTATGTTAAGAAGTGCTTACAATCTTAAATGCATCAGTATGCTCTTTTTCCCGTTAATGTCGACCTAATGGTTCAGGATTATGCTCAAATCTTAAAAAGTTCTAGGAAAGTTATATATTTGAACCAAGGATCTGTAATCATAATTTATTCTCACAATTGTTGTCGTATAATAATAACTGTGTTGAAAGCCTTGTTCCATCTCGTTACCATTAATCGTTCCTCAGATAATTATTTTAAAGATTTTGTACGAACCCTGGACCTTCAGGTATTTTTGTTTGCATTTACAACATTGTACGTAAGCCGTCTTTATTGAAAAAAAAAAAAGTATTCGAAGTCTTTATCTAAATTAGTATAGCCCATATAAAGGATTAAGGTTTCCTACATCGACCTAAAATCGAACCGAAAACCTCTAGCATAAAGTGAATATAAAATCTTAGTTTGATATGCTAGGGCATAAATGTTCGCTTTTCAGTGTGAATATAGACCTTATAGTTCCGGATTTAGCCATAAACTTAAAAATTCATCGAATGTTACGGGTTGGAACTAAGGACCTGGGATTACAAATTAAATTTTAATCTGATCTAGTGCAACAATAGCTACCAAAAAATCTTTGTCCCATGTTGCTAGGACTAACAGTTTCTGAGAAAATTATGTTAAGATTCCACATTGATGTTTGAACTCTAAGATAAAATTGGCTATCTTTTTAACATAGCACTTATTAATGTCTTTTTAATGAACTTTAATAGAAGTCTTTATTTAACTTAATTTAGGCGATATACCAGTCTATATTTTAATATATCCACACAGAATCGAAACCAAGTCATTTGGAGCCTCAGCGGCAATTGTGCTTGGATCACAGCAAGCAGAGTAATTAATCACCTTTTACCGCATTGTTCTATCTTAAGTCATTAAGCCATAAGCCATTAAGCCATTCATAAGACTTTCCGAAGAAATTTATTTGCAGAAATGATTATGAGTTTTGTTATATATACTCCATACTGGAACGCAGTTAGGGATGAGTGGACGTATTAAGGACCTGTGCAGTTTCAATGAACATTCAAGGCCAAGCTTTTAACTTCTGTTGATTAGTGGATACAGTTTCATAAATTTGGTTTTGGCAAGAACTGCAATGTGAAGGAGTGTCAGGTCAATTTGTAATCAAGAAACACTCCGATATATTTCACTGCCGTCCCAGCAGGAAACCGAGTGAGTTTATTTTTCAGAAGAGATAGTGGAGTTGGATTATGAGCGGATCTAAGTGAGAGTGTTTTTCTTTCTGTTTTGTAGATATTTAGCGCAATACGTCCAGTAGCAAATCAATGAGAAGAGGCAAGCATAACAATTGGAGATGCTTGGTGAATGTACTTAAGTTTTTATGGGAACAAAATATGATTATGTCCTGTGAACACATGGCAATAGAGGTGTTTTGCAGGTCCGATAGATCATAGTTGAATATATTATATAGAATTCCCGCTAATATAAAGCCCTGAGAACACAGCTGTAATTTGTCAAGCACTTGATGTGTAACTACCAATGCACACATAAAATTGGCGGTCTACTAAAACAGTTCCAATAAGCTTGATAATTATAGTTAGAAATTCCAGTTCTGTATAATTTTAATAGTAATCCAAAGTGCCAAACAGTGTGAAAAGCTTGAGCAACAACGAGCAACATAGCAGGTGTACCGTTTCCCTTCAAAAATGTTTTGATGGATTCAGTAATTCTCAATAATTGTTGAACAGTCGAGTGCTGAAAGCCAAAATAAAAGACTGGAATTATATTATTCTAATAAACAAATGAACATAAGCGCTTTATTATAAATTTCTGAAATGGTTTTGATATAGTGGGCAATATACTAATTCGTCTATGGCGGGATGGCAAGCATTTAAATTTATTTGGCTCATTAAACAATAATTTCCACAAACTTCCATGCATGAAAAAAGTAACCTATTCTCAAGAAGGCTTTGAAAATTGTAATTAAGCGTACAAGAGATTTCTTGGCCAGATACCTGACCACAATATGATGTATTAGATAATACTCTGGGGACTTTTTATTTTGAAGTATCTGAATTAAGTATGCCAATTCTTGTGGAGATCTGTTAGAAATGTTGTTTGAAACAGTTGGTTTATTATGTTTTTATTAAGTTCATACTTAATATCTGATGTTTTGTCGTTATCATGGTTAGTGGGGGAAAATGCTTTTTCATAATAGCAAGCAGGAACATTGCACTTTGATTGAGTATTGGTATGAGTATCTATCTGAGAATCTTCGTAAGGAGCAGGGTTGGAGGTTTTTCTTGAAGGATTCTGTCCGTAGCCTGCCAGAGGGAGTTGCCAGTCGGAGAGAGAGAGAGGGAGAGAGAGAGAGAGAGAGAGAGAGAGAGAGAGAGAGAGAGAGAGAGCAGAAATAGGTTTGGAATGAATCAAAGCGATACTGTTCCATTCACTTCTAGCCATATAAGTCCATTGAGTGCATGGTTACATTTCACGTTGCCATTCTCTTATGATTTTCTGCGCTTCTCGTAAGAGTTAAATTAGGTGCGACGTAGAAAGGAATGTTGACGTGGACGTTGTGGGAGCATTATTGATTTTCTGATGCTGAGCAAATGGTGTCTGTAAAATGCTTCTTTTGTCCCTAGCTGATATGCTAAGATTAATGCTTAATCTAGATTGGATTGAAACTTTTCCCAGTTAACAAAACTGATTATTAATAGCGGTTTTTCGAATGTTGAGGTAGGCTTTAGATAAAATGGAGACATTGGGCTGAATCAAACAGAGTCATAAAAGCTTGCTACATTGGAGAATGAATGCTTCTGTGTAATGCAATATCTAGAATATAGGAAAGAACTGCTGGAGTATAAGAATAATATGTCATCTGGGTTGGTGCTATGTGCACTTTTTATACTTGCAAAATTAAAATAGGACGACAATTGGGAGAGAAACCGTGTTCTAAGTTTCCATACTAAGTTATTGAAATATTATGCCTCTTTCGCGAACGTAGGTCAAATTGGAGGTCTTTGATAGCATAATCTCACGACTAAATGCCACTACTAGGCTCATGTTAGCTAAGAAACCCACGACTTTTGAGTTAGACGGTTATTTTATCGATAACTGCATGTGTAGCGGCTGACCGAGTTAGAGGGTTTTCTGTTGAGTCAGCCGTGTAACGTACTCCGCATAATTTTGGACAGAAGTCGTACTCCACAGACTGGCTGCAACGTTTATTTTACATCTGTCGTGCACTCGGGTACTTTATTTGTGGCTGTTCGAACAATAAGCAAGGTCAGCGAAAGCGGACTACAACGGATTTAGGATTGTCGGACTTACCGTTCAAGTCGTTATGGCAAATAAATCAGCAGTGGCAGTATTAGACTCGGTGAGTACTTGCTCCTTGATTGAGATTTTTATAGTGAAATTTGTGTTGTTTGTAATCTTGCCCGCGCGGCGCCATTTAAGATAAGATATATGGCTATTAATGATTAATGGTAGCATATGTGAAATTGATACTGAGCTTATTGTGCTGTGCGATTTCCTGGTACACCTACAAATACCTTTTCCTCTTGCTGCCTAATTTACTTTACCAGTGTTCCTATGTGTTGACCTTAGTCATGCACAAGGTTTTCTTATAGTGTTTAACGCCCGCGTTTACTACATCGCAACCGTAGACGATGACACTAACAATACATGGCATGACGATGCAGCACCGGTGGATTGCGATGGCGGAGTAAACCGGAGAACCCGGAGAAAGCCCGCCCCTGCGCCGCTTTGCCACCACAAATCCTATATGCGGTCGCTTGGGATCGAACCTTTGGTCTTTGGTGAGAGACAAGTGATCTAACCACTCGGTCACGGCGTGGCCACGCACTAGGGTGATTTTCCATTTTTGGACAATGACATTAAGATTTGCCTTCTCGTCATTTTGCTTGCCGTTTCAACAGGTATGCCAATCTCGGGTTCCAGGAAGAGAGCGTTCAGATTATTCACACCTGTTTTCGTTGGGACATATGTGTCTCCCAAGCCGAAGATATGCGGGGCCTTTAGGGTGAATTCCAAGATTTATTTACGAAACGCTTATATAATACTGATTTAAAAGTGTATGGCATGCAACTCGTTGAGCATATTCCAGTAAAGTAATTTCCTTATAGGTTCACTGCGCGGAAGTTGGACGGTGTTAAAAAATAAGATTGAGGAGATGTTAGAAAACGGGATTATTAGACAATCTAAGTCCCATTACAGAAGCTCACTTTGCTCGTTCTTAAAGGGGATGATGATTTCCACCCGGTTGTCGACATTGGTCGACATGTAAATAAACAGATCTACATGGAGTCGACACCTTTGCCGAATATCCATACTGCGGACCATTACTTTTCTCAAACCAAGGTTTTTCCACCTAGGACGTGAATAACGCATAATACCAGATACCGTTGGCTGAGCGTACGGATGGGATGGTTTAGGATAAGTTTTTTATAGTTTAGTTATCTATTATCAGAATGTAAAATCTTATAATGCTGGTATATTAGCTGCTGTATTAAATCGAGTAGGAGATGTTCCTTTATTAATAGCTATTGCATGAATATTGGATTTTGGATCTGATAGCCTTTACTACGTCTCGAAGGCTTACTGAATTCAATCGTATTTCTTTTTTTCTATTACTACAGTTTCGTCAAGATAGCAAAATAGCATATTTTTGGATATTAAATGTATGTCTCAGTATTATTTTGTTGATGATTCCAGGACGCATTTCCAGGAATTTTAGTCACAGGTTTCACATACTTGTGAAGTATTTATCCCCGAGTTCGACTTTCGTGCGGAGCCCCAACGTAAATTTTCCATTGAGGTAAGCTCAGCAATCTCTCTTTTTAGATCTTAAGATGATGATTGCTCAACCTCCATTTTTCTACACAGTTGTGATTCTGACTGATCCTTCGATTCCTGCCATTGCCACAGTCCTTTAGCAAACCTTTCCCGATGGATGTTGACCAATTTATTTCGTTCCGCCTACGTTTTCTATGCTCGAAAGAAAGTACTGTCTGTATGAGTTGGAAACGCTTGCGGCTCTGTTTGCCTTAGGGAAATTCCACCAATGTTTCGAACATGTCCCGTTTCACCTTGAATGCGACAATCAGACCCTAACTTGGGCAATAGTTACTCCACGTAAACCTGATCGCCTACTTAGATGGGGGTTAGAATTTAAAATTTTAAGTTTACTAGTGTTCACATAAAAGGGATCTAAATATTCTGGCGGATGCCTTAACCCGCCGTTTTCAGGTCCCTTGCGACGAACCTGAGCCGGATCCTTCACTTGTACAGCTGTTGTTTGTAGGGAGTCTCCTCAGCTATTTGCCGAGTTACTCAGGAGTCAAAGCACAAATCAGGAGTTACTGAAGTCATTGGAGCGATTAGAACCTGTTACAAAAGTCCTCCGTATTCGTTAAGTAAAGGTTCTTTAATGGCGGGTTCTAATTTCTATTGACATTCTAACGTGATAGGAAGCACGTGTCCCTCATTCCTGCGGTCTTTTCTATGTTCATTCTTTGCCTGTTGGGGGTCATCTTGGCATATTCAAGACGAAGAAGAAACGACAGAACCTTCGGTGGGTAACATTTACCTGGAAATCACGAGATCCCGCCGTGTATGCTGGCCAAACACGCCCAGCGTATCTTCTGGGTAAATTTGGCCTCGGAGTGTGCTTCTAGGCCGTTTGAAACACTCTGTGGATTTTGTTGGTACTTTGTCTAAGTCCACTTCGTGTAACACTTATATTTTGACTATCGCCGATGCCCTCACAAAATTTGTCTTACGTGCTTTTTCCGCTTATACAAAGACCCTGACGACCATTTTTGTTTCATTTGGCCCTCCCCAAATCGTCGTTTCTGATGATCGTACGCAGTTCACCATTCGATCTGTGAGAACTTTTTGCTTCGGTTGAGATATTAAACATCAGACCACGACGCCGTATTACTCAATCAGGTTTCAAACTGTGCGTGCCAAAAGAAACTTAAAATCAACTTTAATGTCTTCTCATTCTTTCCAATATAATCGGTGGCATTCTAAGCTACGTCAGATTCAATATGTTTTTAACTGAGCTCGTTATCAGCCTATAAAATGGTTCCGTTGTCCTTACTCGTTGCTTATTCGCTTATCTCAGCGCTCTGGATACCGTTAGGCTTTCCATATGTGTTTACCGAGGAGTGTTCCCAATAGTAAATTATTCACAACTAGAAAAATGCTTTCAATAATTTGAAATTTATCCTGACAAACGATGAAATGTCGACATGTGAAGATTCTAAGCCATCGCCATTTAAGGTCAGTCCAACAGTCATGTGTCGGAACTTTCCCATCATCTTACGTTCTAAATCGTTTGCTGCCAAATTGGCGCCCCGTTACTTGGACTCTTACCCAACCATTTTATACTTAAGTATATACATGCTCATTGCAGTAACACAACACTAAGCAAAAACGTAGGATGCTATTCTCTTAGCTGAAACTCTTGGATTAACGTTCCTTGCTGTGTGATCTAGCGTTTTACTCTTGTACTCTGGTACGTCTTTTGTTGTGAGGAATTTAATTAAGTGCTTTGTCTCCGGGGTTCTTTGCTGAGAGATTGTTCTCTCTCTCTCTCTCTCTCTCTCTCTCTCTCTCACTCACACACACACACACAGACACACACAACTGCTGATAAGTATATATTTAATGTTTTCAGTATACTGTCCGCAGCTCTTAATTTAACATTTTAACGTTTATTTGCTTTTAATGTTTTTATCGATTTTGTCTTTATTATACGTAGCACTGATGAGAATAAACGTCTTTAGATTTATATGCTACTGCTCCTCTCCGATTTACGTTTACAGGCAGGCAACCTCTTGGTTATCTATCCCTCCCTTGAGGTAGTATCTTAGCTGAAATTGCTGAGTATAACACGTGGAGTTAAGGTGATGTGACTGACATTGCTCCAACCTCTTCCCGGAGTAGGATTTCTATTGCCGGCTCCTAGTTGCTTTGTTCTTCAACTACAAGCTATTTTTCTCTGAGTGGCCGCTTCTTAGTTTGGACGCTAATTTTGTTTTGTCATCAATTGCACACATTGGAAAATTACTTTGAAATGGAGCCCCGCCGTTTCCATAGTTATGTGCATGGAGCAGGCTGTGTTTTCCACGCTTAAGCACTTAATGCCAAAGTGCTAGTTGCTGTGTGCATCTGTAACTTGTCTTCTAGGGGTGAGTATATGTGGAGAAAGTGGATCTCTATGACTGTAATGAACCTGGGCAGTAAGTGTACTATCTGCTATGGGCGCCGGCCTCAGATGCATTTGTTTCCCTTTTATAGTTTTTGTGCCCATCCTTTTCTATCTCTCTTTCTGTCTTCCTTCAGTACCACCTGCCTAAGGGCCTCTGTAGCCTTTCAGCTTTTCAGGTATATTTCCGCGACCTCACTCGGGCTGCTTCTGTTTTATTTCTCTTTGGTGATGAGCCGGGTGAGTTTCTGAATGTTCTTTCCTTTCTGCATATGGCTCTTGCTGGTTGGTCAAGGCTGGTTCTGCCGGAGAGCGTCCTCAAGGTGAGGTGTCGTGGGAATGGAACCATATAACTAAGGGACGCGCTGAATTGCCTTCGTGCTGCAGCGATGTAAGGGACGTTTTGGCATCTTTTATGTTTCCTTGTGCTCTTTGCTTTTCAGCCTAATTGTCCTTGTTAATTCAAGCTCCCCGAGATCGCGATTTTTTTTTTTCTGATTGGAGCCTTTCTCCTGCTTCTAAAGCCTTCCCAGTTAACATATGTATTTGCAGTAAAGTTTTGAGGACAGCGCACTATATTATGGTTTTGTATCATAGCTGATATTGCTGCTGAGTTGTTTTGAGTAATAGTTTTTATTTTCCGGAATCTAGAAACTAGTAGTGACTTTACTTACGAAAACTGTTATTCGTCCTTAGGCGCTTGTTGCTGCTGTTCTGGAATTCCGGGTGATATTTTCACAGGTTACAAAGCTTAAAACAAGAAAACTTTGTTATACCAGTAATGACTCTATGGAATGCATTTACTTTTGATTTGGTGTTTTGTGTGTCCTTTTATTCCTCTCGACCGTAAGTGTTTTTATTTTAGGAGTGGTGGGGGGGGGCGGTTCATCCAGGTCTTGGTTCAAATAAATGCAGGCTTTGATCCCCTAAAAGGCGTTTAGGGCATTTCTAAATTAAAGAGAATAATGCTATACTTTGTGTGCATTGTATGACAGTACGAATAAGTGTAATGGAGTCACAGTAGACACCTAGCATGCCGTCAACGAGGACTACGTGTAATACTGTATCCCAATGATACTGATAGATATTAAAGTGGAAATATTCTAGATACCGAGGTTATCAGTATCAGGTTCAGGAGCAATTAGGTGTATACTATAATTATGATAGGAGATAGGACGAGTGGCGTTGTTTAATAGTTCCATTATGTTTTTACTAGTGTTAGGTGTTTCCTTTGTACCGTTTACTGTAAACTGTATATTTGACAGGTATTTACTAAATATCATATATTCCTTTATTCCATTCAACCAGTTTAACACAGTTTATAACAGTTCATTATTACTAAGTTTACCAGTTACAAGGTTGGATTTGTACAATTTGCTGCGACTTATACTATATTTCTGCTATATTACTTCGCAGGTCTTAGATATTCATATATTGAATTCAGGCTGCTAAACTTACAACACTTCACTAGTTAATCAGGATTTTTCTTGGTGTAATTTATAATAACCAGTACCTTACTAATGCAATTCTTTTCCGAGAATTAAATACTCGTTTGTTTCATTCAATCAAATTATCTCATCTTATAATAGTTCATTAATAACTATCTTACTGGTTATCAGCTTGACTTTGTGCAATTTGTTTTGACTTATACTATAGATCTGCTATAGTTTTGTGAGTATTGTATATTCGTGCATTGATTTCAATCTGTATAACTGAGCTTGTAACTGTACTTTGACAACAGATAACAGTCAGATAATTATTTTATGTAACATCTACAGTAACGGTCAGTTTATTAATGCTATAATTTGTCAAACGTTGCATATTCCAATATTCCATTGGGTCACTTTACCTCAGCATACATGAAGTATTTGAAAGTAATCTTTACGGGTTATCAGGTATTGGTGTTTTTTCAATAACTTGTACTCTGATCTTGCAACAATACCTTAGCTGCTGCCTATTTGTTTGCCCGGATAGATTAGGAGGACGCTGAATGCAACAGCTCATTTATTATTTTCCGTTAATTACTACGTTTTGCTTAGTGTAATGGTAAATAGCTTGCAATATTTTATATTTATAGTGATTTAGTTTTCTCCAGAGTTGTTATTACTGTATATTATTAGGCATTTAGTGGACCAGGGTGTGAGAAAAGGTTATGAATTACCATGTCTTATTGTCAAAAGTCGTGTAATTACGACATTTTATATTTATTTGCGCCTCACTATCATCAGTGTCGATATTCCTTAGACGTTTATAGTATTTACAGTCTCTCTTGCTTCTTAATAGAAAAATATTAACTAGGATACAAAACTTGCTTACCTGTCTATCCTCCTACTGGAAGGGAAACACATGCAAGCTCTGATCTGGTAGGTAATATATTTTGAAAATATATTTCTTTTTAGAGTAATCACCAAACATGTGAACAAAAGCTTCATAGAGATATATCTTTAAAGGTAGTATACTCATCTTGCTAGCCTTTCAATTATATCCAGGAAATGGATATTTCTTGATTTTCTATGCATTTCAAATAAAGCTTTCACCCATTTCCTTAACATGTGGATATAATTTAAACATAGCCAGAATACATTCTGTCAAGAAAGTACTGGGAATTGATCGCTTAAAAACCCTGTTTAAAAGGGGATTCGAAATTATTGTTCTCGCTAAGTTGGTACAACTTTCCTCTATACCCACGAGGTGTTTGATTATCATCTGTCATCTAATTTGTTTGCAGTATGCCATTTTGTTAGTTCATCTCAAAGGTGATTTGCGATTTTACGATGGATACAAATAATGAACAAAGAATCTGTCTCAAATTTTGCATTGCAAACGGTATTTCGTGTGACGAATAGCTGCAAATGTTACAGAGGGCTTACGCTGAATCGACGTGCATATGAGTGGTACAGTGCATTCAAAAGTGGTCGAGATGTGGTGGAAGATCGCTCTGGTCGGCCATCAACGGTTTCAACTGAACTGAACATCGCTAAAGTGAAGAAAATGGTGTCTGAAAATAGTCATTTAGGCCTGAGAGAGATTGCCGCTGAACTTTCTGTGTCTCACAAATCGATTCGTACCATTTTAAACGATTGTTTGGGCCTGACATACGTTGCAGCTCGTTTAGTTCCGAAAGACTTGAATTTTCTACAAAAACTCAATCGCGTAAGGATTGCTGAAGACATACTAGAACGAGCCAGTTCCAACCCCGTATTCATGAAACGCATTGTAACTGGTGACAAGACGTGGGTTTACGAGTTTGACACTCAAACCAGTCAACAAGCTTCCGAATGGCGCCTTCCAACTGAACCGAAACCTAAAAGGCCACGTCAAACTCGATCAAAACTGAAGGTCACGTTGACAGTTTTTATCGATTATCGCGGTGTCGTGCACTCGTGACCTTGCCAGAAGGTCAGATGGTAAATAAAGACTATTATCTGAGCGTTATACGGCGTTTGAGAGAACAAATACGGCGAAAAAGGCCAGATTTGTGGAACGACAACTCATGGATTCTGCACCACGATAATGCACCAGTTCACAAGGCTATTATTGTGAATGAATTTCTGGCCAAAAACTCAACAAATTTCATCGAATAGCCACCGTATTCACCTGATCTGGCTCCTGGTGATTTCTTTCTCTTTCCAAAACTCAAGTTACCACTTCGAGGCACCCGTTTTCAGTCGATAGAAGATATAAAGGAAAATTTGCATCGACAATTGACATCGATTCCTAAAAGTGCCTACAAAAAATGTTTTGATGATTGGATTATTCGTTGACACAAATGTATAATTTTAGAAGGGGCCTACTTTGAAGGCGATAAAGTAAAATTGCAGGAATAATTCATTTTTTGTGTTTTATTGGCAAATTCCCGGAACTTTCTTGACACATTTGAATATATAGTACACGCAAAAATTAAAATTGCTTCTAACTGTAAGCATTTCATCATACCACATCCTTACAATTATCCTCTTATCTGCATTTGTTTATTGCCTTGAAAATGCATTCAGTCTAGAGATACCTATATCTATTATATTCTGTTATTTAATTCCAAAACATACGTGTAGTACTTGAATTGTACGTATTAATCTCATATGTCCGCAATATCTATAAAAGTGTGAACGGAATAAACTTTCCGGAGGTTAGGCGTCCCTATTTTTCAAATCTTTCACTTGAATAATACAGGTAAAACTTATCGAAATAGTCGATTCAGAGAGAAAAAGCTTCAGATTTCCTGATGATGGCCACAAAGTCTATAATAGCCCTGTAGCGGCATCAAGAGTGCCATTAAAGCAAACTTCCATTTTGTTTCCGTAGTAGAGAGATATAAAATAAGCTTCTGTTACACATTTATATAAATACAAGCTTTAATTGCTGAAAATTAAAAGCTTATTGTCAATAAGTAAATCTATAACACATTGGTGACCTCCGACGTGATTAGCAATTTATTTAATCGAAATTAAAAAGGACAAACTGATTGAAAATGGCGACGACGGACGCGAAAGAAATTGAAGACCAAAAATATGAAGCTGATAAGTTAAGCATAAAAATGCCTCCTTTTTTGGGGGGGGGGGAGAAACCCGAACTTTGGTTCTACCAGGTACAGTTTGCTATTAATAGGATCACAAAAGAAGAAACGATATTCCACTACATCATTGCGCAACTATCGCTTGCGGTGCCATTTGTAGTAAAAGCGGGCGTTGAACACCATGTAATAAGTTGAAAACATTGCCCAACTGGAACCTAAGTAATTCGAGAATAAAAGAAACATCATTACTGGATCCGGAACAGCAAAGTATAGCTCTGCCGTATTATGACTCCTCGATATCTTTAAAGAGAGCGAGGGTAAGACAATTAAACTACGAATCAAAATTATTGAGTCAGGCGATTATAAGCCGAGCCAAATTCTGTGGAAAATGCAATATTTAACAGGTAAAAATGTTTCCGATAAACTCCTCAGAACTCTTTGGCTGGAGAAGCTTCCAGATTTTTTTATACTATTTAACACCCGCTTTTACTACTCAGTCACTACAGGCGATGACTTTGATGATGCATGAAATGAAGATGGAACACCGGTGGAACGTGATGGCGGGTAACACTGGAGAACCCGGAGAAAACATGCCGCTGCGTCGCTTAGTCCATCACAAGTTTGACATGAGGTTGCTTGGGATCGAGACCGGACCTAGTTGAGAGGCAAGTGGTCTAGACACTCGGCCACGGCGCGGCCCTTCCAGATTTGGTGAAGAATATTCTTATTGTGAGTGAGTAGTACTTGGAACGTGTTGCAGTGATGCCAGAATAGAACATTGGAAATGAATTCCCGTAATGATGTATATTCTGTGGATAGTCAGCGTAAAAGAATGTGCAACCATCGATGAGTGCAAGGGTAAAATTTCTCGGCTGGAGAATGAAACTGTAGCTTTTGGGTTATGTGAAGATAACATCCAAGGCCTTACAGTCGAAGATGATATGATCTTTTAGGCAGACAGAGTTACTACCACTTCCTTTTTGGACAACGGTGTATTCCAGAGAAATGTAATCAGCCCTATTCTTGGAATTCTCCATCATAGGAAAGCTCCAACGGACAGTAAAATTAGCGGCGAGTTCAGTTACACAGACACAAGATCAAAGCGCAAACACCGGTTGTTATTAATAGGCAAAAATACAGGTCTGCGGTTTCTAGTAGGTGGTGGAGCGCATGCTTCAATAATTTCAGCAAGGAAAGGCGATCAGATTAATACTTCTTTTAAGTTGTTTGTAGCAAAAGGAACTGAAATACGAGCCTATGGAACTAGAACTCTAACTTTGCACTTGCGACTACGCAGACTATTTCATTCGCCACTGCCAGGACTGAAAAAGGAACAGACTTCTTAAACAAATTTAGTTCATGCATTGATATATGCAAAAGCGATTAATTGAAGGCACGACCAAACCTGGAAGCAAAACTAAAGTTTTGTAAATTTCAGACAAAGAAATTATAAGTACACTGAGCAGCACTATTTAATTTCCTCACCTGTTTAGCTCCTACCCTGAAATCAATTCAGCAAATTTGGTACCTATGAAGATTTTGCACAATATCAAGTATTACATTAACACCAAAGGAACTCCAGTTTATTCAAGAGCAAGACCTTAGCACACTATCGGTTACAACAGGAAATACAAGAATTCCAGTTTATGTGGGTCCACTGTATTTGATGAACAAAAACGCTGGTTCTCTTCGCCCTTGTAGAGCCTATATGAGGCTGAATGAACGAATAATTCCGCGCAGGTACCTGAGGTACCAAAATTTGAAGGCTTCCTTAATATTTTAGAAGGCGCAAAAGTGTTTTCAAAATTGAATTATTGAAACCATATTTTCAAATTCCAATAGCAGAAGAACACAAACCTAAAACAGCCATAATTGCACCCTTTGGATTACTCGAATTTAATGTCATTAGTTTTGGACTTAAAAACTTCCAACGTTTCATCAATTCTGAATGGACTCACTTTAGTATCCTCTCACCTGTACGACATATTATCCCTTAGAAATCTGTTGAAGTGGACCGTCGTCATCTAAAACTGGTTTTAGAGAGGTTGATCTTCGAATTAATATGACGATATCAATAATAGGCGCAAAAAGGTGATGCTATCTTATACCATCAAGTGGTTCCAAACCACTTCCCGATAAGGTACAAATAATTAAAGATTATAAGTTGCCCGAAACTGAGGACGAACTTCGCACAATCCTAGGCTTACTTAACTTCTATCGCCGTTGAATACTGCTCAAAATCAAGCTGATCTTCCTGAATATTTAAACGGAAGTAGGGCCGCGCCGTGGCCGAGTGGTTAGACCGTTCGCCTTTCACCTAGACGGCCCGGGTTCGATCCCAAGCGACCGCATGTTAGATTTGTGGTGGATTTTCTCCGGATTCTCCGGTATCCTCCGCCATCACATTCCATTCTATGTATCACCAGTGTCAACGCCTGCGGTTTCTTGGTAGTAAAAGCGGGCGTTAAACACTATCAAAAAAAAATAAAAGGGAAGTACGAAGAATGACCCGAAATAATTGTGTGGATAGATGGAACAAGAAATAAGTTCGTGCAATTCAAAGAAAATTTAGCAAATGCTGCAGTTTTAGTATTTCCAATTCCAGATTTTCCCTTGGCACTTTTTACTGCATGCGCAATATCAAGCTATAGGAGCGGTGTTACAATAACGTAAAACTAATAAAAGGCTAAACAATGCCCAGAAGATGTATAGTGCTTACGACAAGAATTGGCTTGCGATTTATTCAGCTGTGAAATATTTCAAAGGTTTTCTCGAAGGACGATACTTCGCGACATTCACAGATTACAAGCCGATTACATAGGCGTTTCAGCAAAAGAACGAGAAAGCTTCACCACATCAGTTAAGACAACTGCAGTTTATTTCACAATTTAAACTAACATTATGTTATATAACTGGTGATACATTGTCAAAACTTAACGAAATTACACGTTTGACAATGCAGTTATAGCCAAACACTAAGAAGATCATGAACAACTAAAGGAGTTGTGGCTGTAAAATACATCTATGGAGTTTAAACGATGCCAGCAAGGAGTACAACAAATCTGGTGTGAAGTGTCAACCAACAATATTCGATCCTATATTGCTTAACCATTTCGAAGTCAAGTCTTCAATAAAATTCATAAACTGGCAAAAACAGGTGTTGAGGCTACGGATAAGCACATTACCTCCAAGTTCATATGGTCAAATACTAAGATGGTTGTTCGCAAGGACTCAAGCCTGTATCAGTTGTCAGAAATACAAAATAACAAAACACAGTAAATCTCAACTCGGAGAATTCCAGCTGCCAAATGACAGACTTTCTGTGATTCATGTGCACATAATTAGACCAATTACACCATCAGACGGAAATTTTTATTGTTTTACCTGCATCCACCGTTATAATGACTGGATGGAAGTCATACCTATGGTCAATATAACAGCTGAAGCTACAGCACGAAATTTTTACCAATGCTGGATTGCTAGATACCATACATCAGTTTCAGTCTTCACAGATCAAGGAAAGCAATTCGAATAAGAATTATTTAGAAGTTTGGAAAAGTTTTGTGTGGTAAACGTTCAATATACCAATCCTTATCACCTAATGGGAAAATGGAACGATTATATCTAACACTAAGCACACCAATAAGGGCTCACAATGGCCCCAAATGAATTGAAACAGTGTTGTTAGTTCTGCAGCCAATTCGGCGAGGATATTGCAAGTATTAAAATGTTGAAGTCATTTACCGGAAACACATCAGGCTTCCCAGAGTATTTTTCTATCATTTAACAACAGTGCAAATTGAATCAAGTGATCTTGTGTCGCAGTTACGAAAGAACACGGAACAACGAAAATCTCGGGAAAGCAAGAAAGTTCCGAATACGTCAAGTGATTGTTCAGAAAGACCTTGGTTTATCTCGCAAGTGTTTCTAGGGAGAGACAGAATAAAAAACCTTGGAAGCTCCATACCAAGGAGCATTCTTTGTGGTGTATTGTGTAAGAAATAGTTTACCATTGATGCCAGAGGTAAACGTATTATTATATGTATAGAGAGACTGAAACCCGCATACCTTCTAGCAGACGAAGAAAGATTTCCAACGTCAATGTCAGCTGCTACTTACCCCCAGGCTCCTGATCACAATACTTACTAAAGCTAATAAAAGAAAAGGTAAGAAGGTGAACGGCCCAGTACTTCTAAGAGAGGAAGATTTATTATATTTCCTGTCAGATACATTGACAGAGCACATTTCAATAACTAATTACTGGTGATTAATAGTTATTGTCACACATATATTACTATTTCTATGTATATTAATTTGTATTCTAATTATTGTTCTTCAACGTAACTTAGTTACTGGCAGGGGAGTGATGTAGTGGTGAAACTGAGCTTTCATTTTGTTTGCGTGCCAGAGAGATATAAAGTAAGTTGTCAAGACGAAAACTGTTATAAATTTACTTAAACAAAAGCTTGAATCTCTTAGCATTAAAATGCCATTGTTAATAAATAAAGATATACCAACCGAAATATTAAGGCTTTACCACTTCGATTCGGCTCGTACCCCGAGAAGTTTTAATTTGTTCCTGTAGTTTATGTAACCTTCAATGACTAGGAAGTAGTGCACACATCTACAGACTAAGGATCGTTAAATATCTAAGCTGTAATTGTCCGCCATAGCGTAAGCATTCACAGAAACTCAACTGTGCAACAATAACGGATGTGTCTGTTGCGGAACACATGCCTGCAAGGCAGGCAAACGCTAAATTGTAATTAAGGATCTGCAACCAAAACGCCATAAAGAGTAGCTCTAAGGTACAGCGAATGCTAGGGTGACATCGGTAATGGATCTGCTCATAGCTGTGATTTGGGATAGTATTCTAATTAAACGACACTGAATGTGTGGTCCTCCAACCATATGACATGTGCAGCAGTTTTTCATCTTATATACACTTTTTAGGATAACTCTCAGCACATGCAAAATCAACATACCTACTTTTTGAATAAGTGAAACTGATTTATAACCTTTCTAAGTTGGAGTGTTGTACATTAAATAATAATAATAATAATAACAATAATGATAATAATGATAATGATGATAATAGTAATCATAATAATATATTAATTATTATTAATTGTTATTATCATTATCATTATTATTATTATTATTATTATTATTATTATTATTATTATTATTGTTGTTGTTGTTGTTGTTGTTATTATTGTGGTTGTTGTTTTCTGAGCATATATTTTAGGATTTTTGCTATCTGATTCACATAGATTGATTACGCCATATTTAATTTTTGGTAATGCTTGTAGATATTTGATTCTATATAATAATGTATAGAAACTTGCACGTGCATTCAATATAGTACGTGAGTAGTGTGTTTATCCTGTGGTAATCAGTTGCAATAACGTGATGTATTCAACAAAACCCGTTTTAGGGATAATACATTTCAATCTCCAGCTATATTTGCTATATCTTCAGCTAATTACTGGAAAACAGTAAGTATAACCTGTGATTAGTAAACCTAATCTTCTTGCTACTTGTTACACTTTTCTGCAGAATAAAATGGAAATTAGGTACTTTTAGGGTTTGTGTGGGTATTGTAATTTCTCCTTATTCTTCTTGATAATCTTCACTTAACCTTAAGGCTTTTTACACTGAATATTGTAATTTCTGAAAACAAGAAAACACTCTAGGAAATTCTTATTTCCATCAGTATTGAGAAATGCATATTATGAATGCTAAACATGCATGATATTAAGGAGTTAAAGAGTGAAGTGTTAGCGTTAGCAATAGTTTAACAGTACAACGTGATCAGAGCTAGGAACTGTCTGTTTGGGTTTTTGTAGCATAAGACAGCTCGCTAATGTAAAGAATGTCTACGGAGTACAAGTGACAGTGACCAAAAAGTAAGCAGCATAATGACCCTCCAGCAGAAGACTGAACGTCTTGCAACGTACTGTCGTAGTTTCACCCGTATACATACACTGGTAGACAACCTTGATATGCCTGATGCAAAGGTTGGTGCAGGATTTTATTCCATAATTTCTTTTGATTTTCGCATGTAGGTTCTTAGCATATTATAGTCTCTTTAGTCCACGCACAAACAGGATCCTCTCATATTTCTCTTCACCCAGTCCAAGTATCTGGTTACTCTGGTATACACTCCAGGATATCCAGGCAGTCCACAGCCTACTCCCCATGATACAATACCTGAAAACAAAGCAACTTTTTATAATATGACGTGTTTGTAACTGCAAACTTCAAATCATGGACATTTTTACATTTTAAAACATGTTCGGGAATTTGCATACTCTAGCATTCATCAACATAAACGTTTTCTTTGTAGCTTCCATTTCAACAGCTAAGATACAGGTGTTTCATAGTGAAATTGCACAGTAACAAAATTTAAGCAGTTAAATGACCAACATATGTGAAAGAATTTTTGCATTTTTGTGTGTATGAACACACCAATCTGAGGAGGTACTAAATGGATTTTTTGTCTGCTCGGTAAACATGCGTTTACGGGAAATGTATCGAGAAAAGTTAGAAATACGGGACTTCTACGTATTTATTTACGAACAGAAACGCTTTGTCTAACTTTCCGGTGTATCGCAACTGTTTGTGTCCTCTGGCCATTAGTTCAACGTCGGAAACAGCAATATATATATTTTGTTTCATTTATATAGGCCTCTTTAACATCTAAGGTCATATCGGGAGCTTTGCATTAGAAACTACTCTTTGTCGTAGGCTCCTTACTTTGGGTTTAAATCGTTTTCTTTTCCTCAAACACACACACACACATTCACTCTGAACATACACCTTTATAGACTTTGTGGGAAATAGGGAATAATTCTGGTTAAAGACAACTTCCGTGCCTCAGCCGGGAATCCAACCTGGGAGCGATATTTTTGTATTTTGTTGTTGATTTTTTTATATTTGACAGGCTATTTTTGAAGGATTGTGTAACACGAATAGCAAGAATATACGATATAAGTAGAGGTCCTTAAAAAATGAATAAGACACATAAAATTCAGTCAAGTGAGCTGTGTATTGCACAGAAAATGTTAGAAAAATTAGCTGTTATCACACTGTCATACAGTTTAACCGCACAAGTATGTATGCATAAACTCTATAGACAAACCCACTACATTGCAAGCTGCTAATGATATCCCGTATTACATTTGCAGCCGGACATCTATGGGAGTCCGGTAATTGGTAAGAGTCACCGTCTACCACAACATCTGTAGAGTTTGGATGAGATGTTCTGATTTGGTAGTGAGTAGAACCTGCTGCCATCCAAATCTGAACAGGTTTGTGGGAGGCGGATGAAGAATCCAGTCTAGGAGATTCTGTAAGGAATGTTTGGGATTAATATGTGAAGAATGAATCTGGGGGAGTTGCTTCGCTGTGGTCCATACGTCAATGGCCATGCTACAGGACACCAAATGGTGCCCTGCTGTATCTAGTACACCGCATTTAGTGCAAACAGGGGAAGAGACCAGGCCCTGTCTGTGTTGTTTCTCCGCTGTGGCAATGATGCGGTTAAGATAGTGATAGACCGATACACGCCACTGAAGTGGGAGATGTGAATATGGTTTCTACAAATGCATGTCCAGCATTGAATGGAGTATTCACGTTCAACAGCAGGACTAAAGCTGGATTGAGGCGGTTATACGACGATAAAGGGAGCTGGTAGATATTAGCGCCACAGTACGACTAACTTCTAGGGGAAGGGTTTGCAAGCTGTATCAATGCTATGGGATAAACTGTGAGATAACCTGAAGCTGTCCCAAAGCAGACCTTTGACACACTAGGTTTTCCAGCTGTTCACCTTGGTAATGTTTGGGTGTAATGAATTTCGAATAAAGAAGACCTGAACATATATCACATTGAGAACTCCCCTCACTGTAGGAAGGTGTAATGCCTACCAGGGCAACTTGTAAAATCAACCGTTTGAGATATAAATACCTACAGCTCTGTCCAAAACAAAGTTTGTTTCGGTAGTAGAGGAAACATCTCAGCGAAAATACCACAGTTTGGAGAAGCAAAACGTATTGACATGCCACACTTTCTGAAGAAGGTTCACAATCTTGAAGATCTGCTTAAACATCGATACTCTCACTGAATTAGTAACCCTGGCCCTTTTCAGAGCAGCCATATCTGCCCAGTCCCTTAAGACAATGATCCCCCAAAATTTTTCCGAGGCATAGAGAGCACATCTCCTACCATGTGATGTTCCGACTGCGCACTTAATGGAATTAATGCAAATTTTGATTAGTTAATTTTGGCACCAGAGAATCTATAGCAATTCTCAAGAGTTCCGGGAACAGTCGAACAGTTCCGGTAGTTACGCAGTAGGATCCCCACATTATTTGCATAAGCCCAGATCATGAAGAGAGATTGTGTTACATGGCGTCCAAGCGGAAGCGAGGTATGAGCTATCCTTATTATAGGGCTCTAACCTTAAGGCAAAAAGCGTCATTGACAGTGGGCAACTTTGTTGAACTGAACATTCTGCACTGAGGTATCCGATCATTTGTATACATGATTTGGCGAAACTGTATAAGGGTTTTATGTTGTCCAGGATCTCCTTCGAAAGGAAATGTGTCCAACATAGAGAATACTAGTGATAGCATACTGCACGAAGAGGTTGTGATAGCTTTTCAAAGTTCAGAGCGATAAGTGCACCGCTTTCGTTAACAGGCTATGAAAAATGGTTAACGGCGTTTAGGAGGGCGCTGAGAATGAGAATGATCTTCCTTCCAAGAGTGCCACCAGTCTCACCAACACCACAGATATAAGATAAAGCTGAAGTAAATTTATTGGACAATATTTTCTTAAATAGTTTATAGACAGTATTTAGGAGGGTGATCGGCCGATAATCTTGAAAGCTATGAGTATGAGGATTCTTGGACAGAAAAATAGCCGCCCCATCTCTGAAACAGTAGAGCATTACTTGGACCGCTCTCCTGTCATTGTACATGGCAATAGTTACCCTTTCACGGTACACCAGCAGTCTTTATAGAGCTGAAAATGTAACCCATCAGGACTGGCAACCGTGGTCTTACGCGTGTTTTTAGTGTTCTCAGTGGTTTTTCAGTTTCAGGCCGAGGCAATATTTCTTGTTGATTCAAACTGCCATTAGGTGCAACGCAGATATCAGCATCCATATGCTGTCCACATCACGCGAAACTGTGTTGAAATAATGCGAAAATATATGTTCGGTCGCGCGCAAGATGCTGCAGGTCGAATTAACTTTCAAACTCACAATTTCAATTTACTTCTGTGTTTCTCCTGAACAACATGAAATTATACTGATTGTTCAACTGTTACAGGAGAGGACACTTTCGTTCGCACTAAGACATCAGTATAAATTGCTCGTGTTTCTTACAAAAACAATGTTCATAGACGAAATTTTTCCCATTACATACCACCTCGGCGGTGTTGAGTGTTTAGCTCCTGCAGGGTCTGATGATGAAAATGCAGAGTTGATTGTACTTCCTTAGCACTACAATACCCTAATCCTTTGAAAAAGCTTTGAATACCAGGTTTAATAACGGTCATCCAGACAGCCAGCCCAGTAGCACAAGGACGATGCACACGGGTAACCAGCCTTTCCCAAAGTCATTTAAAGTTCTCTTTAGTGCCCGGTAGAGTCAACAGCTATTCAGTAGGTTTCCAATAACTTCGACTGTAAAGGAGCAAAAAGGTGTTGCTGGTAGCGCCATAATAAGGCAGCCATGGCAGCCGGCACCGGTAACATCTGCAAGCGTTGCAGTGAAGGTGTTAAGTTATCGGGAATATAAACTCTATCCAACCTCGAAGCCGAAGCCTCCCTATGAAAGATAAACTGCATATGAACACCGTATTTCACTCCCATACATCCTTCACTTTCCAATATAAGATGAGAGTATTCAGAGCCGGGGAAGGATGGCACATAGCTGAGTGATCGTTAGAACTTCACAATTCCAGTCACCGCATAACTGTGATTATGCCTTAAGTAAAAAGGTAGTATTTCCACCTGAAAGCCCCATATTCCAGCGATAATTACTACCAGTGGGCAGCCACAGGTTTATAAAGGGAGAATTATTGATAAATACTGTTATTATTCCGCCACTAGAATGGTATTTGATATGCTTTGCATGAATGTCAGCATAAAAATGAACGTCTTACCTATATTGCTGTCACCGGTGTTAACCATGTAGTCATTATATGGGCTTATGAAATCAACTTCCTCAACATTTACCTCTTGTAAAAACAGTACATCTACGTCAATATGAAATAAGAAAATTACCAGCATTGCTTGCTTATATTTACTGCGTAAACAGTTGGTATTTAATGGAACGTAATTTTGGAAACCATAGTACACATGGCACAAAAAACAATTAGAGAAAAAGTTGTGATATGGAATCGCAAGTTCAACACGTAGGACATTCATTGCCTCCCATTGGAATACAGTCACTCTACGGCGCCCTTTTCGTGGAAAAATTCTGTCAGCCGTATGGTAAGGATGGGACTGGTATTGGCCTTTGCTCCATTAAGTTTCATTTGCAATTATGCACTCGTCACCGGCCACACAGGGACCTATTACGGTAGGTACGGGTTTGGCGCACCCGGGGGTTCCCGAGCCGCTCACCGCCACTTCAACCTGCCCATTGCCATTCACTGTTGCTACGTCTTTTGTACTGTATGTGTTTCTTTCGTTTGTTTACTTTATCACCCTCTTCTTTTTCTAGGCTTTTTGAACTTAGTAGTTTGTAAGGCATTAGGTTTATTAACTCCTGCAGGGATCTTTCACTATCCCCGTGGTTCCTGTCCCACGGTTCCAGCGCGGTTCCCAATTTGTGTGCTCTACGGAGGTTCCAGGCATGAAGGTTGGGTGCACCCTCCCCACTGCCCCTATGTGTAGCCTTAGGTGCGGAGCCCGTCCATACCGTCAAGTACATTCACGTATCTTCTTAGTCAGCCCGGCCTGTGCTGGTGTCCCGACGACCGCGTTACGTCGTTTGGATAGTTTCACGGGCCGGACGTGTTACCGCTGATGGTGCCCCGAGGTAATCAACGACAAGTGCCCTGAATCCGTGCATGTGTCCTGTCGCTGCACGGCCTAGAGCGGGGAGCCACAGGCGGTTATTCTTGTGTTAGGGGCTTAAAACCGGGGCGTGCATGGTGAACGGTATATGCATACGGACCAGCAGTGGTGTTTGGAGGGTAACCCTTGTGACGTAGGCCTTGGGTATCGGTCACGGGATGGTTCCGTGACGGCACAGGCCGTGGAGAATTTGTGTCTTGTCTTCTCTAGCCCCTGGATGGCAGGCTGACGCCGACGGTTCTGGAAGAGGGTCCTTTCAATATGTCAAACCGGGCACATCTTTCTTATTTTGACCAGTATTTAATTATAGCTATGTTAAACGAGACGAAGAAATTCTGTGATATAAGTCCGTTCTACATACAAAGGGAAGTTGACAGGAGATGCGGCAAGGTTAAAAACGTGACGAGGCTGCGAGACGGTACGCTACTGTTGGAGGCCCACAATAAAGATCAGTCGGACAAACTTCTCCATGCTACTCTGTTGGGTTTGTACAGCGTCAAAGTTTACCCCCACAAGTCGAGGAATACCTGTAGAGGAGTTGTGACCACCTCTACCTTAGACGACCTGTCCAATGAAGATATTGCCACCCATCTTTGTCAGGCGTACCGTTTACCATTGTTCCAGAATTTATATACTGTGGTTACGAACGTGCTGCCGTCCGCCCATATGTGCCGATGTAATTAGGGATACAGTACCGGAGTCCTGATCAGACTCCCTTACTGTTTTTGTTAAAAAAAAAACCGATGCGGTGCTTCAAGTGCCAGCGCTTCGGGCATACCCAAGCCGCTTGTACCCGACCTGCAACCTGCGATCGTTGTGGTCTAGCGGCCCACGTTGACACAGCCTGTACGCGTGAACCGTGCTGTGCGAATTGTGAAGGAAGTCATCCGTCTAGCTCTCGACAGTGTCCCAGGTACTTGGATGAGAAATGTATTCAAGAATTACGTGTGAAGTACATCTAACGTTCCTGAGGCGCCGCGCCACTTTGAAGAGCTGAAGCCTGCTAACACCACAGGTTACTCCTCAGCTGTTCGCCGTAATCTTGTTCACTCTGTCGATTTACAGACTGTGCCTGTCGCAGACGCGTCGACGCAAACTGACTTGTGCTCAGCCTCTGCTCCTTTACCTGCTCAATCCTCTGCATCCCCTTGTACGCCATCTGATGCACAGCAGCAAGCTCAAGCGTCTGTTAATCCATGTGTTCCCAGTTCGTCCTTCGCAGGAGACCGTTCCCGCCAACGTAGTATACAGACGAGCCGAACTTCGACAACATCACGCGCTTGTTCTGCGAACCGAAGGGCTTCTTTGGACTCCTGACCACCGATGGAGTCTGAGGACGACACAAGTTTTAGGATAGTTGGTTCCAAATCCGCTAAGGTGAGAAAGAAAGAAATTACACCACCTTAAATTTCTATCTTACCATGGATATAATCCAGTGGAATGTCAATGGGATCAGGGCCCGTCTTCCGGAGCTTCAACACCACTGCTCACCCTCAATTCTTTGTCTCCAGGAAACTAACTTACATCCTCATCATACCCTTCCTCATCGTCATTTTCAATCATTCAGACACGACTTTGTTGGTGGGCTGCTTGCTTGCAACGGTGTTGTTACTCTCGTTGGCGCCTACCATCCTTGCCACAAGTATTCCTCTCAACACCCCGCTACAAGCCGTAGCTGTGCGTGTGACATTGCCTTCCATCTCCTTTTATGTTTGCAATGTCTATTTACCACCGCACGATGTGATTACAGACACTGAGCTTCGGGCATTGTTGGCACAAATTCCCCTGCCACTGATCCTTTTGGGCGATGTCAATGCGAGCTATGTTCTTCGGGGTTCTTCTGCTGACGATGTTCGAGGTATTATAACCGCAGACGTTTGCAGTGCGCCTCCTTTATTACTCTTAAACTCCGGTGCACCCACATTTTTATCTTCCGCCTGTGGCACATTTTCCGCACCAGACTAACTTTTTGTAGCCCTGCTTTACTGCCGTTTCTGGATTGGTCAGTATTTCCCGATCTTCACGGCAATGATCATTACCCCATTGACATTGGTTTTTCGGGACATCCATTGCCCACAAGGCATCCCCGCTACATTATCTCCAAGGCCGATTGGGCAAAGTTTTCTTCTCTGCTCAATCTCAATTACGATGGCTGTGCTTCCATAGAAGACATGGTGGAGTATTTTACTTGCTCGGTGTTGCTCGCAGCAGAATCCAGTATACCTCGGAGCTCTTCTACCCATCGGCGTATTCCTGTGCCGTGGTGGACCGAGGACTGCTGCTTGGCATTAAAGGCACGGAAATGGGCTCTTCGTCTTTTCCACCTGCACCCAACAGCGGAGAACTTCGTTGCTTTTAAACGCGCCCGAGCCAAGGCGCGCTACGTCGTCCGTGATGCCAAGCGGAAATCGTGGGAATCTTACGCCTCTTCCCTTTCTCGCAGGAGCTCTACCCAGCGTGTGTGGGCCTCAGTGCGCCGTATGCACGGTAAATATCCCAAAACGGTAATCCCTAGCCTTACTGTTCACGGCGCCACATTCACCAGCGAAGCGGATATTGCTGAGGCCCCTGCCACCTCTTTCGCTGCCACAAGTGCCACGGAAAGTTACGATAACGCTTGCATTCCCCTTAAGGAAGCTGCTGAGAGCATTCGCCTTGATTTTACTAGTGATTGTAGTGAGCCGTCCAATGCACCCTTCACCCTTGCTGAACTCACTCATTCTTTACATAATGAGAGGGACTTTTCTCCTGGTCCCGATGATATTCACCGGCAAATGCTACTTCACCTCCTACCTAAAGCCGTTGCGTTCCTGCTGTATCTCTATAACTGAATCAGGGGTGAACAGGTTTTCCCGCCTATGTGGCGAGAGGGTATTGTCATTCCTATACCTCGTGCTGGCAAAGATGTACCGTTCCATCATCTTACCGGCCGAATTGCCTCACGAGCGTTGTTTGCAAGACCTTAGAACGCATGATCAGCATTCGGTTTACCTGGTGGTTGGAGACGAACGATGTGCTGTGTTCCGCGCAGTGTGGATTTCGTCGCAATTGTTCCAGCATCGATAACCTGGCGCGTATGGAGGCTATGTGCAGAATGCTTTCCTTCTGAAGCAGCCTATCGCGGGTGTCTTTTTTGGCCTCGAGAAGGCTTACGACACTACTTGGTGTGGTTTGCACGGTTCCGGGTTACGTGGCCATCTGGCCCTGTTTATGTGCAACTTTCTCCAGCTCCGCCGCTTTCGTGTCCGTATTGGCAATGCTTTCTCGCAGGAAAAGATTCAGGAGAACGGTGTACCCCAAAATTCGGTTCTTGGTGTTATGGTTTTTGCTGTGGCCATCAACAGCATTACTACGGTCGTTCGTAGTGGGATCATCGTCTCTGTATGTGGACGACTTTGCGTTATACTATCGCTCCTACAGCACTGATCATCTCGAACGACAACTTCAGCTGGCCATAAAATCCCTCGCTGGTTGGGCGCTTCATAATGGTTTTGGCTTTTCCCCTACGAAAACGCGTGCATACACTTCCACCGTCTTCGTGGAGTACACCTTCCTCGTGACCTTCACTTCAACGGTGTGCCGCTGCCTTTCGTTCCGTCCTTGAAGTTCTTAGGTCTCCACCTGGACGGTGAACTTTCTTGGGTGCCGCACATCCGACACATTCGCGCCACTTGTAATCGATCGCTTCGGTTTCTCAAACTGCTTTCTGGTGCGTCTTGGGGTGGTGATCGTTCCGTGATGCTGTGTTTATGCCGTTCACTCGTTCGCTCTAAACTAGATTACGGCTGTTTTATTTACGGCGCAGCGACCGCCTCTAAACTTCGGCTTTTAGACACTGTTCATCATACCGGTATACCTCTTGCTACAGGAGCATTCGGCACTAGTCATGTGGAATGCTTGTATGCCGATTCTGGTGAAGCCCCACTGGTAGTGTGTTTCTCCTTTTTACGTTGTTCTTATGCTGCTAAGTTGTCTGCGGACACCTGCCATCCTGGTTTTAACCCTGTGTTACGCCCGGAGTATTCTGAGGAACACCACTTTTTCACGACCCCTGGTATTCGGTTTCGTGAGCTGCTGTCCGATAGGGGTCTCAGATTGCCTCTTGTGGAGTGCACTTTTGTATATCTGGAACCTGCCTGGCAACTGAGGCCTCCCAGTTTTGATCTGATTCTCTCCAACCTTGTGAAACTCTCGACCGCTCCGGAGGTATTTCGGCGCCTGTTTAACGCAATTCTGTGCAGTTACCAGGCCTATGCACCGGTATTCAATGACGGTTCACAGCTGGGAGGAGCTACAGGTTGTGTCTTTGTGGGGAAACACATAATTATCGCCTTGCTGACACTAGTTCGGTATTCACCGCTGAACTATATGCTATATTTTACTTTCTGGATTTTATCCCCCTTTTAGTACCTGGTAGTTTTATTGTTTGCTGCGATTCCCTGAGTGCCCTACAAGCTCTTCAGCTGTATACCGGCTCTTCATCACTCGTTATGCGCATTCAACCTCGCATTTCCGAATTGATTGATTTCGGCTACCAGTTCGTCTTCACATGCGTTCCAGATCATGTCGGTATTGCAGGTAATGAGGTAGCGGATAGGTCTGCCAAGGCTACCAGCTCCTTACAGGATTACTCGGCATCGGATGTTTCACGTCGCTTTCGTAGGTCTCTTCTTTTAGCCTGGCAGCAATCTTGGCAAAATTTAGGAGGTACCCAGCTTCACACACTCAAAGACACGGTACACCCATGGCTCACATCTTGCCAGCCGAACCGGCGTCGCGAGGTTATCCTTACGCGTCTGCGTATCGGTCACACGCGGCTAGCACATGGCTACCTTCTACGCCCTGAGCCAGCACCTATCTGGCAGACCTGCGATGTTCGTCTGTCTGTGGCACATGTGTTGCTTGATTATCCGAAATTCCATCGGCCTGGGTACCGCTTTACCTGCCATTTTATGCGACGACGCCAATTTCGTCGATAAAGTGCTTCGGTTTGTTGCCTCTATTGGCCTCAGCATGCGTGTGTGAAGTTTTAGCCTTTATAACCTTTTTGCTCCTTTCTTTTAGCACATGAGACCACTTTTGTGTGTGTGCGTAGTCTTTAGCTTTTTTTTTTTTTTTAACCTTTTAGCCGTGTTTGGATCACATGGACCTTTTTATTCGTGCGTGTCTGAATAAGGGTTTTAGCACTTTTTAAAGTTTCACCCTGTAGTTTTCTTTTTAATGTGTTTTCCTGTTTATTAACTTCGGGCCCAAATGACCTAGTTATCGACGGGCCCTTAAACACCGTTCACTCACTCACTCACTCACTCACTCACTCACTCACTCACTCACTCACTCATTCACTCACTCGTCACCGACGGAGATTTTAAACGAGGGTCTTAAAGCGGTATCCGGCTATGGGAGTTGTCATTAGTTTTCAAATATTTAGCAGGGGCGGTGTCAAACGGGAGGTCACCATTGTGGAAGAGTTAGAAACGACCTGCCCTGAGCACTCGTTCATAGCTTCTTCCTCTGCTGTCATATCCGCGTTACTTGTTCATCAGCACGTGTACCATTGGACGTGCATTCCAGGTGGTGTACACTGCCAGGTAGCCTTCCACAGTGGATACTACTGGCAGATCGGTTCTGTCGAAAACAGCATCCGTCTTACCATTTTTCTCTGTAATCAAAGAGGGCTGAGGCATGGCGAGTTTCTCGCAAAGAGCGCGAGCCTCACATACGCCGTTTATGCATTGGCCATTACTTGCTTCGACGCGCTCTGTCAACAAGGGTGGCCCGGCAACAGCAATAGTGGGCTCCATTTAGGATAATCTTACTCAATCCGACTGACATAAGGTACTCAGGAACGACACTCCTGTTGTTCTGGGCGTGGTGCATGTCGTCTATCTCACTAAAGAGAGCTGACCTACGGTGTTTTGGTATAGGCTACTCAGTTTTCTTTTAAATGAGCCATTTCGTGACCGAGAAAGATCACTAGAACCTGACCTGTCTATACCACCTGAATTTGAACAAGAGTCTAATCATTTAAGGAAAATTCTTCTTGACAACCTTCTGGACAGCTCTGATACCACTGTTTATAAGTAGCATATAGTGAGGGTAATCACTTTAACACGTTACTGAGAGTAGGGATGGGAACATCCAAGGGGAGATGAAATATCTTGACGTGATCGGTGTTTGATCAACTGTGGTGATTGTGATATTCAGGCGAATAATCGGAAAAAATGTATATGAAGTGGGTGCGACATATTTTAAAGATTTTCCTCGTATTGAATGGGTAAAATTAACTTCACCTAATGGTGTTGTCTCTGTAAATCATTTGCATAGTGTCAACTTGAAACTTGTTTAGACCTAACTCTTGTGGCAACCATTAACGAATTTCGAATTTCCAAAGGTAAAGGATGCGAATTGGAGACTGAACATTTATCCCTGTGTGTGTTAATTCGTTTGTGCATGTTGTCCCACTGATTTATATTTAAGGCAGAAATAGCCGAAGCTGAAAACACTGGAGCAAAAAGCATATACGGCAGTAGATAATAAAACTATGAACTAGATATGTGTGTAAGTACACGCACACTCGATGCCGACTGTCAAAGCGGCCTACATACGGCCGCTTCTCGAAAGTAACTAATGTTTGAATCCTATCTGGTGTCAATTCTGTAATGTAAAAACGCGAGATTGGCTAAAATAAACTAGGTTGTCAGGCTGAATATAATGAGGGCTGCATGAGAGTGTGGTGAGACTCAGACTTTGGGTGCAAACTTAAACACAGATATCAAAAAATGTTTTATCTTGCTCTTTGTTTGCTGCGAGTTATACTAATATAAATATAATCAGCAGGGCTACGACTTTAAGTGCGCAACTTTTCTCTTAGGGTAATCTAAATTGTTTGGAAAGATAACACAGTGTGCGATTTTCTGTCTTGTTGATAAAGGAGGCATTTTGTACCAACCTTTTTCCTTTTTTAGGGGGTACCTTCATTCCTTTTTTTCTCAACGGTGTCCACGGTCCCCTATTTCCCTTTTTGTCCTGAAGGTACCGTAGCTTATGAAGACATTACATTTTATCATTTATGATGACATATCACTTGCGATTTTCATCTCATTTTGGTTCCGGTAAACGCGGGACTGAAAGCACACCTGCAACAACAGTAAGTTGTGCTGTGTGTGTACATTCCTATTTGTCTCACTTTACCAAAACAAATAGCTCACTAGAATGTTACTGGGTATTTCATTTTATCAACACCTGCATCAATGGAAAATAATACTGTCTATGCGGAAATCTTCTTTCACTCACTTCCAACTTCTTAACTTCACTGGAATCAGTAGTCTTTATCTTGAATGAAAGTGTGTTACCAAAAGAGTGTATTATTAGATACCTCCATGCCGAAGGTATTCATGACCCACTTTTTCCCTATCTCAGCAATTCAAACAAGATTCCATAAAAACAGATGGAACTGTACTATGGTGTAGTTTTTGCGGTTCAGGCATTTTTTTTAGCCATAAAACACAACTTCCATAAAAAAGACACATTTCCAGTTCCAGGCATCAGAAGAATCGTGATAACTTTTATTATGAAATGCTTTTCAACAGCGTTCTTCAACAATTCAAAATTTGAACTATTTCAGCATTGATTTGTGTGGTGCTTAAACAATGGGGCTTGCACTCTATAAGGTAAACTAGCCAGATTTTAAAGTCACAAGATGTCGGTGCCCGATGAGAGTACTATAAGAAAAAAACTACATGCTGCTGTTACCAAGAAACCATGGAAACAATCAATGAGAAAGTGACATTGGATGTGGAAATCATGTTGGATAAAACTACAAATTCAATGGAATGATAATCATGTTTTGAACATTTCAGTTGTTCTTCTACAGGGGCGAAAATTAATACCATGTTTAAAATACAAGGACTGGAGAAAGCCATTGGCAGTACAGCAATGCAATCAATCATGGACTCCTGTCCAAAGTTGTGGCCAAGTGGTATCGCATTTGAAAAACGTATTTCAATGGTTACATACCAGACTCCATACATGGTTTCAGCCACTAACCAAATGAAACCTTTGTTCACTAAGTTAAATCATGTGACACACCTAATTCATGCCCTTCACAGTATTTGTGAATACTTTAGAAATGAATACATCACAAATGTATTCATATATGCCCTGAGGAATATTCCACGGAAAGCTCCGAGTCGTGCTGTTGCATTCAAAGAAATCATTGGCCTGCCTCTTACTAGGTTGCCAATTATTACTCGTTATGGATCCTGGATTCAGTGTGGTGCTAGGTTGTGTGCACATTTTGAAAAGATTAAGGGGATTCTGCTTTCATTAAATTCAGCCAAAGCTGGTGCGAATTCCAAGGCCCAACAACCTCTGCTACCAGAAAAATACGTAATTTGCGGACGGAACAGTTTTGTACCCATGTTTACAAGTATCTGACTGCAGCTGTTTAACAATGGAAGATCAAGATCTTGAAAGTAAATAAAATGTGATATTTTTACTCAAGCTATGGACAAGTTAAAGAGCTTTGTCGAAGAAAAACTGGAGTCTAGTTATCAGAGGAATACGTACGTAGAGAAATTCACTACACAATTATAGCAGCAGTTCTGAATGAATTCGAAGTTTGCCCTATGGTATCTGTGGATTTGAAAGAAGATTTAGCATCCACAAACATGTTCTATCTACTAACAGAAACACATTTATTTTTAAAAAAAGATACAGATGTTTAATGCCTTGAAATACAACAGCTTCTTGCATTTTCCTATTTATGGTGAATGGTGATTTGATGTATTTATTTTTAACTCAATTATCTAAAATAGACGAGAGATTTTTTTAATCAGTGAACTAAACAGGTCCTTTTTGTCCCTGTTTATTTTAACACATACTACCTTCCTTTCTTCATTTGAAGTTCGCACCTAAAAATCCAGACTTGGTTAAAGAAATTACCAAAACAGTAAGGATAGACATATATCCAGAGTAAAACTTTTCTTGCAAACGACTTTTAACAAAATTCGTAGAATTTCACGGCCGGTATCAATACTAGAAAAACCATAAACTGGGTTTGTGAGCTTTGGTCTACTGGGCTCCTTCTTCCTCTTCCCAAACATTTCGTCTGCGACTACGGCAGTCATCTTCAGTGGCAGTGGCGAGGTTGAGCCACGGAGAATTAGCAGTGTGTGAGTTCCTTAACCACCTCAACAGCATTAATAATTAGATTCAGTTCACTATGGAAAAAGACGAGGATAGAAAATTGCCAGTTCTGGGCGTCATAATGATTAAGAAAGAGGATGGTACACTGGGCCATAAAGTATACTGGAAACCAACTCACACTGACAGCTATCGTCACAAGAATTCCAAGCATCACCCGGAACAAGCACGCTCCATGATCAAAACTCTGGCTCACCGAGCTACACGCATCTGTGAACCTTAATACTTATATCAACAGCTCCAGCATTTAAAGAAAGCACTACACCCAAATGGCGTGAAATCAATAAAGCAATGCACCCCAACAGAAGTTCCAGCATCACGCAAACAGCTGCGAGCTCTAGGTAGGGCAACACTTTTATCCGGTACATCAGATCAGTCACAGACCGCATCGGAAAATTACTTAGACGTCACAATATTGAAACCGCCTTCAAACCCACCAAACACATCAGCAGTACGCTCCATTCCGCTAACGACTCTAGAGATCCAGTAACCACAGCAGGAGTGTACAGAATACCGTGTTCTGGTGGCAAAGTGCGCACTATTACTACACAGCGAAGCATAAAGCTCGCATTGACGAGCAAACAAGAAATTGAGAAGAGGAAGGTATTATCCAGCAGGAAAACACAGATATTCTGGCATTAAAAATCCAGTGTCCAATCAGGTAATTCCGCCACAGTACCTAACTGCTAAAAGCGCTTTTACCTGTGCGATATTGCAGGGGGAAATAGATTTAGTTCAAAAGTTTGTTGTCTCTGTCCGCCGGGCAAGGTTAAAACCTTAGGCTTGAGCGTAGTCGGTCACTGGGGCGGTCACCCACCCTGGTGATGACCACGCTCAATGCTGCTAAACTTGGCGTGCCGCTTGTGTGGCCACCGAGTTAGGCAGGCCATGAGGCAGGAAAGTTGGTAGGATTAGGGAATATAGGGGGGGGGGAGTTTCTAGGTTAATCAGGGGGCCTGGTACTGCCGGCATGGTCACCCATTGGGCTACGATTCCCTCCCATTACTGCTGAACCTGGGGGCTATTGGTTGAAGGGATGTCAGTCTTTCAGGCTAGGGGCCCGAGAGCACCCCTTGGTAGGGGTAGGATTTTCTTCTTCTTGGCGCCCTATGGTCGTAGTTGCCCAAAGTGTACACCAGAGGTTTTGGGTGAAAGGGTATTTTGTCATACAACGTGCGGACTCGTTCCCTCATGACGTCAATGATGTACGGGATTTCAGAGTAGGTATGTAGGAAGTGAGATGTAAATCTGCACCCAGTATCGTAGATCATTCTTAGTGCCCTGTTCTGAACGGTTTGAAGTCTGCGGATTGTGGATGGTGCTGCTGAACCTCAGACCTCGCAGCCGTACCAGATCAGGGGCGGAATAATTGCCGTTTACCGGCGCAGTTTGAGGTGTTTAGGCATGGCGGATTTTAAAACGGTGTTCAACTGCGGCGTAGCGTAGCCCCACCTTACCTCTTACATGTGGCGCGAAAGTGAGTCCGCGGTCGAGGAGGACCCCGAGGTATTTGGCGGCGGTGACTCATGGGATCTGCCGCCGCCTCAACCTCATGGGCCTTACCTGCCGCCAGCGACGGACCTTCGCCAGGAGAAGAGCCGAACTCTTCCCTTGACTGATGGACATCCTCCACTTTTCGCTCTACCGGCCGATGGCCAGGAGCAGTCGTTGTAGCGGGGGATTCTTGCTCTGTGCCATTATGAGGACATCGTTGGCATATTGGCAAAGAACAGCTCTGGGTTCCGTTGGGATGTCAGACATGTAGGATGTAAAGAGTAACTTGGACAGTACACTGCCCTCCGGCACTCCCACCGCTATGGGTCTGACGGTAAAAACCTTCCCCTCCACTCTCAACCTGAATGAGCCTTCCCGGAAGAAGCTGCTTATCAAGGTAAAATAGGGGAAAGGGATGCCTGCTGGCTTGAGTTTCTAGAGGAGCCCCTGATACCAGGTAGTGGCGGAGGTTTTCTCCACGTCTAGCAGCATCGCGACCATCTTGAAGTTGTCATGGAAGCCTAGAGCAGCCTTCTCGGCGAGACACAGGAGCTGCACAATCGTCGAGTGCCCTTGACGAAAACCAAACTGGTGATCCGGTATGAGGTGCCTTTCCTCAAAAAAGGGATGAGGTGGGGGAGGAGCAACCGCTTAAAGACTTTTGAGACGATCGGGAGTAAACTAATGGAGCGGTAGCTGCATGGGAAGACCGGGTCCTAGCCGGTCTCTAAAATGCATACGTCCCCTGCCTTCTTCCAGCAAGTTGGAAAGTGACGGAGGTGGAAGCACGCATTAAAAACCCATGTTAAATGGATCACGGCCGTTCGGGGAAGGTGTTGGAACATGGGCGCCAAGACGCCATTATGCCCCGGGGATTTCTTGGAGTGGAGTTTTTTTAATTTCGGAAGTCACCTCTTTTCGGGTGACTATAAGAAGGTGGATCCCGTCGTGCGGCGAAGGTGTCTCCTCATAGAGGTAGTCCACCGTCGCCTCCACGAGATCACTGAAGCCCTCGTCCTGGGGGCCCTCCCGGGGCTCAAACTGACTCTCTAGGTAGTCAGTGGCCTTTTCACACGCCTCGAAAGCGAGGCCCCCACGAGTGCCATGTAGGGGATGCTCGTATTGGGTTTTGTCCCTTCTTAGAGACTTAATAATCCGCCAAGGCTTCTTTTCCTCAGGTTGACGTTCTGCATTAGGTTTTCTTAGGCCTGTTTCCTATGCGCTCGGAGGAGTCGCCGTGCCAGGGATTTTAACCTCTGGTATACTGCCCCTATCCTGGTTCTAGGGTTAGAGGTTACAGACGGGATGCGGTGTGTGTGAGCGCGTACCGCCTTCAGGATCTGTTGGGATAATGCCTTCGCCGCCGCATCCAGCGCCTCAAATGAGTCGAAGCGCGGCCGCGGGTCGATGTTTTGGGTGAGTTCTAGTTGACTTCGTTAAAGCATTCTGGGTTTGCCACATCTGGTATGTGAACTTTGGAGTCGACCAAGACAGGGTCATGGTCGGAATCCAGTTCGTTGACTACTGAGAGGTATAGATGGAATGGAATGTTTTTGGAGACCATGATGTAAAGTATGTCCAGCCTGCCGCGGGCCGGGTAGAACGTAGGTCTTCTCGGTCCGTGCACATGGTGCTGGGATCTCCGCTGATTAGGTGGTAGAGTCCGCGGCCCTTTTGGTTTGAAACAGGGCTATACCAGTGCCCGTGCTTTGCGTTGAAGTCTCCAGCCATGCAGACAACAAAATGCAGGTTTAACAAGGTGGTGTAATCCGCCTCGTAATAGCGTTGGTCAGGAGAAACGCAGACAGCTACGAGCAGTGTGACGAGTCCACCAATGGTACGCCGAATGGCGCACGCCTCCACATGCTGAAGCTGCGGGAGAGGAAGAGGAGTGTGGTTGATGTGACTTTTGATTAACATAGCGGTAACCCCAATCTGGAGGCCGATCCTACCCGATCGATGAGCGGTGTAACTTGGCAACGAGAAGTTTATAACAGCATGAAGGCGTGTTTAGCAGACTAGCAGGATGTCAACCCCGTAGGAGTTTACAAACTCAAGGAAGCTGGGGTAATGTCTCCTAATTTCGTTAGCGTTCCAAACCGTGGCTCGTGATGGTCTCCTGACAAGTCTGGAGGCCATTACATTGCGAAATTAGGGAACAGTAGCTCCAGCGTGTCAATCAGGATTTTTTGCTTGACCAAGGGACTAAGCCTCGGGTCGTATAGTTGCTACTTGCATTTACGAAGAGTTGGGAAAGCGCTGTTTATATATTCTCCAAACCACAGGGTTAAGGGACGGGGAAACTGTCTCGCCGTGGATCGGCAAGGGGACGTACATAGAATTCTGGAGCGCCGGTTTTGCGCTCGGCTGCTCGGCAGACGGCTGGTTTTGTAGCGCCGCTGTGGGCTTGGCTTGAGGCTGTTGCTCAGCCGGGACCTGTGATTGGGCCGGCTGAGCGATAGACTGCGCCCTGCTCTTATTCCTCCTCTTCGACTTGTTCTTCTTTATTCTAGGCGCACCCCTGCGGTTCTGCGCCGGCGTCTCCGTTGTAGGTGTATCCGTCGTCGTCATAGTCGTCTGCGTCTCTGGCGCCGTCTTCGTCGCCGTTGATGCCTCCGCGTCCGCTGTTTTGAGAGCGGCGAGAAGGAGGCCCCGTGGCGGACAGTGTTGGCCCCATGGCCTCCTTACCGGCGGCTGACAATGATGTTCTGCCTGACCTTACAGCCCTTGTACACGCTGGCGTGTGGCTGACCGCAGTTGGCACACTTGCTGATCTCAGGTAGGTTCGGGCAGAATTGCACGATGTGATTACCAGCACAGCGCAGCCACGCTAGCTTGCGCTCGCACACCTGGCTGGAGTGATGGTAACCCATACACCGGTGGCACTGCACTGGTCCACCTTGTCCTTTATGACCATGTGGAACAGCACCCCGGTCGATAGGTTGGACAGCACCTCCTGACACCTTGTCCACGGCGATCATAAATAAAGGCATAGGCACTTTGACGGCGCCTTCGTCGGTTGTCTGGATTGTCTTGCGTAGCTGTGCTACAGATGTGGCATCAATGCCGTGCTCCTGTAGAAGCGCTTGCTTCACCTTCTCAGGGGTGAACATAGAGTCCAAACCCCGTATTACACGACGCTCCATATGAGTCCGCTGGGGGACTAGGAGTAAAAGGGTATCTGAAGATCTCGAAGCGTCTGCTAGGCAGCCTCGAAATCTTCAGGGGTGTTTGTTTGCATGTGGACCTGGTGGGGCTTTCTTTTAGGTTCAAAGCCGGCCTTTATATTAGATGCCAAGCGTCACATAGCTCCAACATGATCCTTGAAAGAGTCTACGATGATTGGCGGTAGCTTTGTCCCCCCTATGATTAGGGGTGTCTGAGTGCCCAGTAGGGGTGCAGCAACTGGCGGAGCCGAGGCGGCGGGACCCGTAGAGACCCTACCTTTTCTCCCCACGATGGTGAAACCGTCCGTAGGGGATTTAGGTCATTGCTCATGCCCCTCCGTAGATTCAGACAGAAGGGGAGTCAGGGGGCATCCTGGGAGATGGTGCCGATCACTTTATGTATTTTTTCCTCCGTTTCCTGGTGGGTCCTGCCTCGGACGAGGAAAAGGGCCCAGGTACTTGCCCGTCATTAGGGTTCAGTGGCGCGGGTGACCTTCGGCTGTCCACAGCGGACCGGCCCTCCTTAAAGGAGGCGCCTTTGCGAATAATTGCGGCTTGAGGTGTGGGGCCAGAGGCCCTCGCCTTTGGCTGTGGTCTTGTGGATCCGCTGTTATATGGTCTGTCCGTCGTCAATGTCACAGTAAGTGAAAACAAAGGTGGTAGTCAGAGAGTAGTAAGAAAGGGGGAACCTGTTCTTGGACCACAGTTCTCCTTGTCAGAACCGGCCTTTTGTCGGTGGGCTAGCAGGGGATCACTGTCCACTGTCCACCGGTGGGGGTGGTGAAGGGCCGCTCGAACTCTCGCGGCGGAACGGCAAGCTAGAAGGGGGTGCTAAGCCCACTGCGTTACTGCTATGATGTGATGCCGGCGTATGCCGCGTGATGACTGGCCGCTCGAGGTAGTCATAGCCGTCACCCAGGGTTGCTGCCACTACTGCTCAAGAGGAGGCGAGAAGAGTAGAACCTTCCTGCTCGACGGTAGAACACCATATCCGCGTTGCGCGCGTGGCATTAACATCTCATTACCATTCACGTTTTTATTGCGAAGGCATAGAAATTCAGAAGTCAAAATCAAGAATATCACCCGAGCCAATCAGACGCCAGTAGAGCGCAATGCTCGGTCGAAACAAGTCCAGTCCACCACCAACCCGAGCCAATCACCACAGACCTCAGGCCTCCTGGCCAGGCGCTGATATAAATATCACATCCCAAAGTAAACTATTCATTCAAGCATAGAGCACCACTAGATTAATTCTCCCATATTGATTCGAGCCGAAACAACTGCTAATAAAAATGTTATTCTCGACACTGAAGTCGTCATAGTGTTGGTATACAATCCCTCCGGGAAGGTCGACACAGATGACACTGATAAAATTATGCAATTAGGGCAAACAGTAATTGTAGCAGGAGATTACAATTGTAAACACTAACTTTGGAACTGCGTATATACTAATGCACAGTGAACTAAAATACTAAACTACATAAGTAACATAACTTATTTAATCACAGACCCCAATGAGCCGACATTCATGCCTTACTGGCCCAATCAAACAGATATTCTGGGTCTTGAATTGTTAAATAATATTCCCTGTGACCTGTATACAGGTGTTTTGCAGGAATGGATATCATGCCATCGGCCGGTACTTTGACAATTAATGCCCCATTCAGGCCTATACCAGAACGCTTAAGACACAATTACAATAAAGTGGACCGGGAGGAGTTCAAAATCACGGTAGATCTCTGCCTGCCAGAACTCGGAATCAATACGAGCAAAGTGTAGGAGGAAGCGATCCACAAACTAGAAATAGCAATAAATACAGCCATCAATACAGCCTTAAAACTGCAACACATAATTAATGCTAGGTCTCCCTATAATGTAAAAGAGATGCAAAAAGCTCATAACAGAGCCAGACGCAAATGTCAGAGAAGTAGAAATATAATACATGGAACCGAATATTACCAAGCGTGCAAATTAGCAATAAATAGGGCCAGAACTTACATTAGAAATCAATGGAACAAAACGCTAGAAAATGTCAATTCCCAACAAAACAAGGTATGGCAAATGACAAGCTGCTTAACGTGCTCGTGCACAAATATACCATCGCTACAAATTAATAACATCATAGCAGGGACCTCCTAGGACAAGGCCGAAGCGATTGCGGTCACTGTGGAGGAGGTATTTTCTTTCGACGATGTGAACGGGCAAGACCACTTCATTCAAGAAGTAGAGAATTAAGCCCAGAACATAGGTCAGACTCAAACACACAGCAAAATGCGAGAAACAAATGCAGGACAAATAAACAGGATTATAAAACACCTGCCAGCAAGAAAAGCACAAGGCCCAGACGAGACACCAATTGTGGTGCTAAAGAATCTGCCCTAAAGGGTAATGACACTACTAGCCAAAATACTTGATTACACACTTGAACATGGTAGCTTTCCACCTGCATGGAGACAAGCCAAAATTGTACTATTCCCGAAAGCAAACATAAATTTAACACTGCCAATTCATTATACGTCAATCGGGCTATTAAATACTTTGAGGCAAGTCATAAAAATAACTCTAAAGCGAATAAATGCACACATACACAGACACAACATACTAATAGCCAAACAGTTAGGATTTAGAGCCCAACATTCCACCACGCTAGAACAGATCACCAAAGGATTCAACACAAACAACTCAAAAGACACCCTCTATCTAGACATTGAACGCGCCTTCGATAAGGTACGATTTCTGAATTCTACCTCTATGACCGGCAGTTTCAAACCTCGGTAGAGGATGCAGTCTCAAGCTCCAAACAAATAAAAGTAGGAGTTGCACAAGGAGGTATCGTTGGCCCAACACTGTTTAATTTATATATAAATGACATGCCTGAGTTGGAAGGGACAAACAAATACGTATCTGCAGATCACACTGCTATTGCGACACAAAACACTCAGCCACGAATTTTGAACTTACGCTTGGAAAAGACTTTAAACACGCTTGAACTATGGTTCACCAAGTGGAGAATTAAAGTCAATGCAAGGAAGACACAAGCTATAGTCTTCACTAATAGAATATTTCACCGCAAAGGTAGAAACACATTACAGCCACTTAATTACCAATGTGAAAGAACAGGTGGAAAGACCAAGTGACCTACTTGAGTCTAGTCATGGACAAAGCCTAACCTGGCCTAAGCATATAGTTAAGGTCAGAGGCAAGACCAATGGTCAACTGAATAGGTTATACCCGATAACCAACCTGAAAACCAATTGAAATCAAGCATGGAAATCACCCTCTACAAAACACTATTAAGGACAATTATCACGTACGCATCTGTATGGGGCTACGGGGCAAAAACTGCGGACACTCCAGAATGGAATACTAAGAATAATTGCCAAACAACTTCCAGTGGTGCCGGCTTACCGCGTACTTGAGCAGCTATAACTTCACTTAATTGAACAGTTTATGAAAAGCCAAAGCTACCACTTATACGAACGCAAAGAAAAGAACAGAAGTGACCTAATACAAGAATTAGGCACCTACGAAACAGAAAATAACAAACACAAGAGACCGTTGTCCCTGTTTGGCAGAACACTTGGCCTAGGGGAAACTCGAAATAAACATACAACACTATTTATAATCACTAGCAACAATTCCACAATAACTATTACCCATGAATGTGTTTACGGCCTGAGCTTGGTAGCCCTTGAAATCCTTGCTCTCTGAGTCAAAGTGGCCCCGGGGAAAAGAGGGGCTCCAACGACATGGCAGAATACAAACGGATTCTCTCATGTATATATTTAATCATAAGTTAAGAGAATATAACGAATAATTGCTAAGTATATTACATTCTTACAGGTAAAGTGCCAACACACACCATGTGGCAAAGATAATCAGCATTGGGCGTGGCCAGTACTAGTTTGGGTGACCGATAGGGAAGACCACGTGATATTAATAAACTCTCTATATTCTGCTTATGTCCTTTTTGTCACAGGGCTGCAGACACAACCACATGAAATAAACAGTGCTTACATTAATTATTCACTAATGCCAATGGCCAAAAGGGCAGCAGGTGTTGTAGAAACGTGACTACCCAAAAGTATATCCTAAAGGTAATATGTTCAAACTGACTATATCCATTCTTTTACAGGGCTGCAGACACAATAAATACATTATATTTTACGTATATTAGTCAAATCAGATGACTATGACTATTCGCCATCTTGCATTAACTATGCCATTTTTGTCACAGGGCTTCATATAAAACCATGTAAGTAATTATTTCACTCCTCACCCCAAATTTCCAAGGGGGGGAATCAGGTCTTTGGACATATTTGTGTCCTGCCTCTCATTCCGGCCGGCCAACCCACTCGCACCATGAATTCGCAGGTGCAACAAGCGGTGCTGCAGCATTCCTACAACAAAATTCTCTCCGTTGGAACAGTTTTTAGTAGGTATTGCCAGTTTAGGGCGACCCCCACACCTACCCCTCCAGGGATCTACTACAGTAGGTGCGGGTTTGGCGCACCCGCAGTTTCCCGAGCCAACCTTGACTCCCTCTGAAGGCAACCTCTGAGAGATGAGGGCGTCAGTAGGTCAAAATGCCCACCCACGTGTACGCCGTACGTGGAGACCCGTGTCGGTGGAAAGGAGGATCCTAGTTGGTTGAGGGTTGGCTACCTGAGCCTGGGCTTTGGTTTTTTCAGTAACTGGAGAGGGTGCGCAATCTAATACGTCGTTTTGGTAAATTTAATAACCTATTACACCTAACTACAAAAATTAACTTCTATCCACTGGCAGCCAGCAGAAAATATGCTGGAAACCAGCAATCAACTAATATATTAACCTATATAAATGGTAAGCTTCTACTAGTTAAATTATTAATTCCACAAAGGAACTTTTATTATTTATTTTTATTTATAAGTAATATTGAGATTATTATTATTATTATTATTATTATTATTATTATTATTATTATTATTATTATTATTATCATCATTATTATTATTATTATTATTATTATTATTATTATTATAATATTCATTTCTCATCTCACCTTCTTTATTTAAAATATTAAGTAAATTGATTTATTCTCTCAATTTAACCTTTTAGGTAATATCTACTTCATTTCTTTATTTTATAAATTCACTGTAATGCAATTTTATTTTATAACTCACCTACTTTACATATGATCCACTTTTAGTGCTTAAGTAACTAATTCATATTTTAATTATATTATAATATAAACAATTTATTTATTTTAATTATGAATATACCTTCTTTACAATTTCATTTAACACTTCCATTTCACCATTTATCACTTAACACTTATTCTATCTAAACTTCACCAAAACATTCACTTCACCACACAACACTTTCACCTTTACACTCGCTGCATCACAAAGCAAATCCTCCCTCTCTAGTTTAATGAATCTCTCTTTCTATTCAATCCCCCTTCCTCGCCTCCTTAATTGTCCGCGACTCTTCGTTCGTTGCCCTCTACTCCACGCCTCTCTCTCTCTCTCTCTCTCTCTCTCTCGCTCTGCACGGCTCCCTCTTCTACCCTCACTTTCCATACTCTATTCTCTTCAACTCTTCTCATGTCGTCTTAATTAGGGTTATTTTAACCTCTTATGGGTCTATCCCTTCATTTCTCAACCCAATCTTGGCGTGCTATACGTTTGCAAAATATTCTCTCCTGCTGGTAGTATGCTGGATGCTTTCATTTACTTTTAAGTCTTTTACTCTTAATCCTTCTCCTACTTCATCTTCTACAGCTATTCTACCTCCTTTCATTTATTCCTCTTTACCTCCTGAATGCCGGACTGCTAGTCGTGCCCTTAAGCGTGCTCTTAGAGTATTCAAGCGCCGCCCTACACTGGACAATGTACTCAACTATACCAAAATGCGCGCCATCTCTAGACAAGTAATTCAGAAAGCAAAAAGACGTCATGGAACAGATTTTTAGGTTCATTTAATCGAAATACCCCTTCCTCTGTCGTATGGGATAAGTTGAGGCGAGTGGCCGGAAAATCAACCCATATGCCAATCGCCGGTCTCAAAACACCTCCCGGATCTGCTGTTGATGCGTTTGACGTGCTCAGGTGTCTAGCTCGGAGAATTATTCGCCTGAGTTTCTTACCATCAAGACTCAGGTGGAATCTCAGGAGTTCTCCTTTCGTTCGGGGAACCTTGAAGCATACAATGGGCTTTTAACCATGACAGAGTTAGACTACGCACTTTCGTCTTCGCGAAGTTTTTGCACCAGACCAGCTGGCATCTACGTCCAAATGTTGCAGCATCTCTCTCTTATAGGTAAGGCTTTGCTGCTCGAGGTCTATAATCGTGTCTGGATTGACGCCACTTTTTCCGACAGGTGGCGGAAACCACGATCATCCCTATTCTAAAACCTGGAAAGGACCGTCATCTCCCTTCCAGCTACCGTCCTCCTATTTCCCTCAACAGTTGCGCTTGCAAGATGATTGAATGCATGCTTAACGGGCGGTTGGTGTGGTGGCTGGAATCCCACAATCTGCTGACTAACCTTCAGTGGGGTTTTCGACGACGTCGATCAGCAGCTGACCATCTTGTATCGCTGTCGACATAGACCATGAGTGGCTTTCTTAAGCACTGTTGAACAGTTGGATTTTTTTTACATGGAGAAAGCTTATGATAGCTGTTGGCGAGCAGAGGTCTTAAGCTCCCTCCATAACTGGAATCTAAGTGGATGCCTACCTTTATTCATTCAGGAGTTTATGAGGGACCGCGTTTTCCGATTTTTTCCAACCTTTTTATTCAAGAAAATGGCGTGCCACAGGGAATGGTTCTGAGCGTGACACTGTTTGCTATAGCGATTAATTCTACATAGCAGTGAATTCCCCCAGGGATCTCGTCGTGCTTATTTGTAGGTGACTTTGCCATCTTTTGTTCTTCTCAGCGTATGCCTTTTTGGCAACGCCGTCTCCAGCAGTGTTTAGATAATCCTTCAGCTTGGAGTTCCAAAAACAGTTTTTGTTTCTCAGTTGAGAAGTCCGAGTGTGTTAACTTCTGGTGCCGTAGGAGTCGACCGCCGCCTTTTCTTCGACTCGGGTCAGATTTCCTTCCATATGGTGATGTGGCGAGATTCCTTGGGTTGGTATTCGATCGAAGGCTTTGCTAGTCAGCACATATAGCACAGCTGAAAGCGCGATGCGACCCTTCTCTTAATATTTTACGCATACTAAGTTGTACATCTTGGGGAGCGGATCGGACAGAGTTGCTACGTCTTTACCGTGCACTGACCCGGTCCAAGTTAGACTATGGCTGCTTCGTGTATGCGTCAGCGCGACCATTTGTGCTGAAAATATTGGACAGCATTCACAATCAAGGCATTCATGTGGCAGTTGCAACCTTTCCAACCAGCCCAGTTGTTAGTCTCTATGCAGAATCGGGTGAACCTCCTTTGCGATGCTGGCGTGATGTCCTACTAGCGCATTATGAGTGTGTGTTTAAGTGCATGCCCACGTATCCATCGTTTACTCCTTTCTTCTCTGCCGGGCTGGACGAAGTTATCGCAACTCTCATTTAGTCCGCGACCCCCAGGCTTTCACTTTCGAGAGCTCCTTCGAAACACGATATTGAAATGCCTAGATTTTTACCAAGGGTAAGAGGGTGCACCCACCTTGGTTACCTGATATTGCCCACGTGGATCTGGGGATGACAGCCTCCGCGAAGTCTGCTGTTCCTGCGGCTAGTATCCGTTTCTGTTTCAAACATTTTATCGTGTTACAGTGACCGAATTTGTATATACACTGATGGAAGTAAGATCTCCAAAAGTGTTGGATGTGTCTTTGTAATTGGGACTGCACCGTCTATTTTCGGTTTGCGTAGCAGCTCATCCATCTATTCCATAGAGCTTTACGCCATTCTTTATGTTCGTCGTCGAAAACTGGGTGACTGCCTTATATTGAGCGATTTCCTTAGTGCCCTTCCCTTAGTATTCGTGAGCTGTACAACTACTATCCTCTTGTACAACGCATCCAAGATGCCCTCAACGCCCTATACGTTTCTGGGGTTACTGTGGAATGCACCTGGATCCCTGCTCACGTTGGACTTCCGGGAACGAACTTGCATATTCGGTGGCAAAGACGGCATCCATGGAACCCAGTCATGCTACTCAAGACACTTGCTGTGTCTTATCAGCGGATTTCCGGCTTGTTCTGTGGAGAGTGGTTGTTTCTGACAGGCACGAAGAATGGTCAGATCTTCGTGGAAGCAAGCTTATGGAAGCGAAATACCCCTCTGTGGCGTGGGTAGCCTCCTCCGGATTATCCCCTCGGAAGGAGGTCATGTTCGCTTGTCTTCGGTTTGGTCACTGTAATTTTACGCATAGTTATATTTTTAAGAGGGATCCTGTTCCTATCTGCCCGCACTGTGGAGGCGAATTGTCGGTTCGGCATGTGCTGCTAGAGTGTCCTGCTCTAGCAGCTCTTAGTTCCACCTTCAAACTGTCGGCCTCCCTCGTGGAGGTCCTTGCCGATAACCACAGCGCGGTCGATAGAGTTTTTAACTTTTTATCGAATTTGATTAGCCCATTTAGGATTTAGTTTTTAATTTACCTTTTAACAATGGGTTGTAAAGGAGCGAAAATCTGAAGATTTTAACTGTTTTTAGCCCTACTCATTTTACCCAGTTGAACGACTTTTTATTATAGTTATTTCCTTTTCGCTTCTTTTAGGTATATTTCATATTCTCTGCAGTTTTAGTACCCGTTCGTTTTATTTCATGGTTTTACTTGCCATTCATCTTTTATTTGTTTTAAATCGTGTTTGTTCTCTAGTTATTTTATAAGGGTACTAATGACCATAGTAGTTGAGCACCCTTAAACCCAACCATCCAACCAACCTCCACACCTGACAGAGTTATCCCTTATGTTTCCTTCAGATTGGCTTTTCCACTTCATTTGAAAGAAAAAAAAAAAAAACAATCAGGTCTTTCGTCTCAGATCGTCTTGGAGGAAGGAGGTACAGGCAACCCCCACATCTAGCACAGATAACCCCTCTGTCGTCTGTAGATTAGTATTTTCCACTCTACTGAAAAAAACAAACTAGGTCTTTCGTCTCGGATCATCTTGAAGGAAGCAGCTACAGACTAACCCCCAATCTTAGCAGAGTTATCCCCTCTTTCGCCTGTAGATTGGCTTTTTTCCACTCAAAAAACTAGGTATTTCGTCTCGGATCGTCTTGGAGGAAGGAGCTACAGACAACACGGGCAAGGGCAAAAGAAAGAACCGAGCTTTGCAAACTACCGCATTCAGGACCAACAGAATACACATAGACAACCCCGCGGTTACCGGCAATACTTTTCCGGCAACTGGATCAGCTCCAGCAGTTCTACACCATTGAGGTAGACCGAGCTACCACAACGCCACCAGCTAGGGCCCACATCGAATGCTACGGCAACTTTGGTGTTGTAGCTGTGAGTGTGCACTACCAGCTAGTTGCCCAAGCAACTCTTCTTGGAGTACGACCAGCGGCACTGGCCAACGGCTTACAAAATAAATAGGATCCGGATTGGACATGGACCAACAAGAATCGTGCACCTTTTCTTCAGGGATAGGGAGTATTACAATGTTGCGCTCTCAACCGGCCTGAGCTTCCTGTGCCAGGCTATACGCTTTGAGCCTAGCGGCACATCAGGGGAGTGCCTTTACGGCCACTATGCGGTAAGTTGTTCTACGCCTCCCCGCTACCACTACTGTAGGTCTCCAAGCTTAACCTCTGATTGGAGGCTTTTGCAGCTTGTCGGCCATGTCAACAGCCAGAGAGTGTTCAAAGTCTACAGGGACTTCGAGCCACTTCTGCACGAACAAGCTAACACATTGCCCATCTGGCAGAGAATGTTGGAAGACAAAATACACCAGCCAAAACCACGGACAACACCGAAACGCTCAGTCGCCCCACACAGAAATTCGCCACCTACAAGGGAGGCAGACATCTCTCCGCAGTTACTCACAAATGAATAATTACTCTACATATGTCATCTTATGTTAACGCTCAGTGCCAGGGCTTGCCATGGCATTGCACCCCACCAAACCGAACTAGATCCCCTTATGCACTTTACCCTAAACTCCGGGTACTTAATGCGGTACCGGACGCACTTTCCCCTGTAACAAAATAAATGACACCCAATTCGAATAAAAATAGCTGTCAGTGGCGAAATAAGCTATTCTTTTTCCCACACAATTCTCTTTTTGTCTCCTCTTTCAAAAAATAACAACAACAAAACAGCACAGTTGCGGTTACTTCTACAAGGGTACTTCAACCTCACCACTACCTTGAAGATTGGTTGCCATAGCCGCAGATGAAACGTCGGGGAAGAAGAAGAAGAAGAAGAAGAAGAAGAAGGAGCCCAGTAGACCGCGGCCCACAACTCCGGATAATACTTTTTCTAGTAAAGCTATTTTCTTTTGTATAAAAGAGCAAGTGTCCGGACATAGACTCCAAACAGCTAAAGATTACAAACTAAGTCAGGTTTAGAACGTGAACACCAAATACATTTAGAAAAACTGCGCATTTAAATGTGTAATTTTTAATGTAGCTATAGAAAGCAAGGAAGAATATCAGTCATTGGCCATATTGTAATATTTCATGCCACTGAAAATATTGGTATGTATGGACATTTGTTGAAGTAGTTTTTAAAGCCAGCCAAATCAAAATAATGTACGGAAAAATGCATTTTACCATGTGGTCCATCTTCCCCCTATGTAGCCGCGCCGTGACCGAGCGATTACATCACTCATCTCTCACTAAGTTCGATTCCAAGCTACAGCAATTAGGATTTGTGGTGGAGAAAGCGATGCAGGGGCAGGTTTTCTCCGGGTTCTCCGGTTCCCCGCGTCATCACATTCATCGCTTGCTCCATCTTCATTGCATGTATCATCAGTATGGCCTGCGGTGCCATAGTAGTGAAAGCGGGCGTTAAACACTATCAAAAACTGTCCCGTATTTGAAGTCTTCGAATATCCCTTCGTGCATTAAAACAAATGCAGAACCCAACGGAGCTAAATAATGTTAAAGCCTCCCCCCTAGTGGAGAATTGGCAACAGTGATCTTCTTTTTACCCCTCGCAATGATCCCGTTCCACTCACCGTCTCCGCTGATATGCAAGATAATTGAAGCAAAGGTCTTTCTCGCCAGCTCTCCACTGGAGGGTTTTAAATTAAACCCCGTTTAATTCTGCAACTCTCTTAATGCACATACCTGCACATTATAAACACTGCACATTATAAACCTTCAGGGCAGTGGTTTTCGTTCACTATTTATTCTTTAAATTTGAAGAAAAGAATATCTATATTAATTTCATTAATTTTGTAGTATCTTTTGTAGTAGGCAATTTCTTGCGCGCATTCTATTTATGAAGGTTACACATAAATACATATTTCTCAAGAAACACAGAAAAGCTACACAGACTAAGCTAAAGAGAAACGCGTGAAACTAAATATATTAAGAAAGCAGAGAGAGAGAGAGGAGAGGAGAGAGAGGAGAGAGAGGGAGAGAGTGAGAGAGGGAAAGGAGGCAAGGGAGAAAGGGAGAGGAGGCAAAGGAGACAGGGAGATAGGGGGAAAGGCGGAGGGGGAGAGAGGGGGAGAGGGGAGAGGGGGAGGGGGAGAGGGTGAGAGAGAAAGGTAGAGGAGGAAAGGGAGAGAGGGGGAGAGCGGCAGGGAGGGTGGGGGATAGAGAGAGGGAGGGAGAGAGAGGGAGAGAGAGGGAGAGAGAGACTGGTGAAATCACACATCAATAGGTAATAAGTTGAACATGTTTCGAGTTATCCTTTTCTGACCGAGCGAGGTGGAGTCGCTGTAACGTGCTGGACTCTGGTGGTAGTGGGTGCGATCTCGTTGTCCACGCACAGTGACTTTTTTTTTTTTTTTTTTTTCCCCTTGTCACTTAGGTGAAAACTAGGCTGGTTATTCTCCACGACTATTGTCATAACTTCCTTATCGAGCTACTTTCTTATTATTTTCAGGTGTGCTTGTAGGCTCGAGGGGGTGTGAAGTACTGGTAAATGGTGCGGCTACATGCGCTCTATAAATGTTGTACTTGACTTTGAGGCAGCGCTGATGTCACTGTCCTCGCGGGGCGGGGCCGTATGACCATATCCGAAACCGGTAGTCATGGCGGCTGCAATGCGGATCCTCGCAGCGGGATGAACCAGATGTTCTCACAAAACTCACCCAATGATCTTATGAGGCACTTAAACCATTCCAAACACCAAGCATAATTGTTGGGCTCTAGACTGCAAGAACAGAGTATTTTAGATATCTATGTAACAATAACTTCATTCAGAAAACGGCCAACTCAATTTTTTGATATTTTTCTGAGAATGAAGGAATAACTTTTGCAACAATGGGAATGGCTTATTTCAGCCATTGGGATATGAACATTGTCTAGAATATTGACGTTGATTTATTGATTCCTCTACACTAAGTCTAAAGGCAGTACTTATTAATATTGGTAATATTGCCCCAACTGCTCCTATCGCATATGCCATTCATACCAGGGAAATGTTTGAGGTTGTGAGTGCAATGCTAAAGTGCATTGAATATAATTCATGCAAATGGAATATAGGTGGAGACGTGAAAGTTATTAGGCTCTTAATGGTTATGCAACAATTTTATACAAAATTATGTTTTTTTTTTTTTTTAGTAGGATAGCCGCGATGAAGCAAATCACTACATTGGTAAAGAATAGTCTGCAAAACAAGTCTACATTTCTGGAGTCAAAGGTGTTTCCCATAAACTACTTGTGAATGTTCAAGGCGTCTTCCTACCATCTTTACACAATAAGTTCAGACTCATGAAAGTATATGTGAAGGCACTAGACAGAGAAGGACAAGCTTTCATGCATCTCAAAAATAAATTCTCAAACCTAGGAGATGCAAAGGTTAAGGAAGAAGTGTTTATTGGTCCACAAATAAGAGCAGTCTTCCGGCACAAAGATTTTGAAAATTAACTGTTGGGAGCGGAGAAAATGTCTTGGCTGACATCTAAATCTCTACATACGAACTTCTTTGAGGATACAAAATCAGTTGACTATGTAGCTATTGTAAGTGAATTATTACACTACGTTTATGCTATGGGATGCAACATGTCATTGAAACTAACTCTTCTGGGCTGACATTTGGACTTCTTTCTAAAAAAAATCTTGGTGCTGTTAGCGATGAAGATGGCGAGAGGTTTCACAAAAAAAAAAAAAAAAAAAAAGTATCAGTCTTTGAAAATGGATTCAATGGAAGATGGAATGCAAGTATGCTTGGTGAATATTGCTGGTCAATACGGCACAGAAGCTGACCATAAGCTCAAGCGATTAACAAAGACATTTTCATTTGGTGTTCTTTGCTATTTTTATTTTTTTCATTATAACTAATTTGTACAGTTAAAAAGTGTCATTAAAATTGGGAGGCAATAGAAAATGTTGGATTTCAGCATTAACAAATATCGCTCGTGATATAAAAGTTTGGATTTCAGAAATGAAATCAGGCATATTTCAATTAGTTAAAATCATATAGTTTCACCTAAAGGACAGAAGAAAGTTTAAATTTGTTGCACAGTGTTATTCACAATTTATGGGGCACTGCAGCGTGGTCGAGTGGACAGACCATTCGCCTCTCACCTACAGTCTCAGGTTCTATTCCAAGCGACCGCATGTGAGATTTGTGGTAGACAAGGCAGCGCAGGGCCGGGTTTTCTCCAGTTTCCCCCGGTTTACCCCGCCATGGCATTCCACCGGTGCTCCATCTTCATTTCATATATCACCAATGTCATCGCCTGCGGTGCCGTAAGTAATAAAAGCGTTAAACACTACAAAAAGACAGATTTCTGGTGAACAAAGCGACGCAGGGGCGGTTTTCTCCGATCACTCTGACTTCCCCCGCTATCGCATTCCGCCGGTGCTCCAAATTCATGCCATGTATTACCAATTTCATCGCCTGCGGTGCCAAAAGTGGTAAAAGCGGGAAATGAAATCTATGGCTATAAAAATATTGTATTTATATGTGTTTAAGCTATATACCTTGTTAGAATTAATAAAAACAATTGGAATACAAATCTTATGTATTTATTATTCTGACCATACTCTACAAGAAAACACTACAAAAAAAAAAAAAAAAGAAAAACAACTTATGGTCCAGTTACAAAAATTACCCTAAGGTAACATTAAAGCACACAGAAGAATGCCACCAGCAGCTAGAAGAACTTGAGAACTCCACTTCACATCTATATCTGCGACTATAGTCAAACGTGCCTGTGGTAAAAAGCGGGGAGAACCCAAGTAAAACATCTGGTGTTATAGCACGTTTGGATGTGGGGGTTACATTTGACTGCGGTTGCATGGATTTTGCTCTTTATTATTAAAAAAAGCTACAGATTTATAGCAAAAATTATTAGCATTTTTGCCATATAAAATAGCTATAAACATCCTAATTTGTTGAAGCTTATTGTAACACGAAATTAGAAAAAAGTACATTAAAATTATAAAATCCTTTATTAATCATGATTAAATTGTGAAAAGTGGAAAAATTAATACATTTTCCTAAATTTTAGCATTCGATTAATTTATTATGAAAAAACACAATATTTAAGAAATCAGAACCTCTGGTCGAATTATACAGGTGTATTAGCCTAAGCTAACATTAAAACAATCAGAAGAATGCCAGCAGCAGGTATGCCTTTATGTAATATCCTCCTGAATTCTCTTCAACTATGCTAATACTAAAACGGTCAAAAGAATGCAAGCAGCAGTTATAAGAACTTGAAAACCTCTCCTTACATCTACATATATGATTGCAGTCAAATGTGCCTCTGTTAAAGGATAGGGAGGACCCAAGTAAAATAACAGGTGTAATTACATGCATGGATTCTGACGGGTTTACATTTCATAGCAGCTGCATAGATTTTGCTGTTTATTGTTGCATGAATTATTGTTACATATGGCGTTCTTCCTCTAATTCTCAAACTGTAGTTTATATCCTTTTCACCGGTACCACAAGCAACCTGAATAGCTGTGATCGTTAGTGCGATACGAAGTGGACTGGCCATCCTCTCAAAGCCGAACGTCGCGAGTTTTATATATATATATATATATTAAAATACAGTTTCGGAGGCTTGTCGGAACTCCGGCACTGTATTCCTTTTTACCTCTTTTTCCTAGTTTCTAAATTTCTTTAGTTGACCTATTCGTTTTCCTTTTCACGTATACACTCACAAACACAAACACATTTACAAACACAGAAACAGCCATGCCCAAGGTGGGACTCAAACCCACGATCCCTTGCGCCGCGAAGCACCAAAGCGAGACACTTCAGCGAGCGAGGCTACTTGGACCGGCAAATGAGTTCGAGTCCAAGCGACTGCAGTCAAATGTGCCTGTGGTAAATATTGGGGAGGGCCCAAGTAAAATAAGCGGTGTGATGGTACGCTTGGATACTGACGGGATTATATTTGACTGCAGTTGCATGGACTTTGCTCTTTATTGTTAAAAAAGCACTACACTTTTGTTCTAAAAATATTAACGTTTTTACAATACAAGACAGCTATAAATAGCCTAATTTTATTATTGAACGTTAGTGTGATACGAAATTGGAAAAAAAAAAAAAAATCAGAGTACTAAAACTGTCACCACCATGCAATAGAGGGTTAAAACGTACCCTTGAGGGGCAAACATGTAAATAAATTAGTCAAGAGTTTGATCTCGTTGAGGCTTTTGGTGTAGGAAAAATGTGTACAACATTGTCACCACTCCTAATAGGGATAACGAAAACAGTCTTTGATCGTTTTTGGAGAAATGTAAAACAGTCTCCTTTATGTTTAATAGTCTCCAAATTATCCTTCCAAACACTTTTCTACCTGGGTTCTGAGATTTCAATTCTACTCTGCTTTTACTACTGTTCTAAAATGCACCACTTAAGAATTTGGTTGATAGGGTGCAAGGGTTTAGATGTCTAAGGAACATACATACACACCGACATTTACGAACATAGATAAACAAAGCTTAAAATATTGTTCTCTTTTCTAATCTGTGAAACTACCGAGCAACGCTGGGCAATTAAGTTGGTTGTTCTAATAAAAAATATCCATTAATATTCACATCGTCGTCGTTCTGGCAGAAGTCATTAAGTCCAAATTTGTCTGTTTCGAGATTATTACACCATCTTAACGAGAAATGAATTCTCATAAACTAGTAAAAGTTAGAAAGCGATATCTCTTTCCTTTTTTAAGTTATGCCCATTTTGTGTTTTTATCAAATCGAAATTTCACCTTTCTTAGGCAGGCAGAAATCACTAAATGGACTTAGTTACTTCTGCTTGACGTAAGTCATAAATATAATACATCCATTAACAAGGAGAGTTTGCTTAGAAAAGTGATGATGTTACGGTCCTTGTCATGCTTAAAGTCAATGTCACATTGCAACAACTTATAATCTCAGCAAGTTCTTATTCCACTCTAGAAAGTGTTACAAAATGCTGTGTAGGGAATATAAATTACTTTTTCAACCCGAGGCCAACTAATGTTACACAGTATTAAATATAATACACATGAGGAATTGTTAAGTTACGCAATTACAAAAAAAAAAAATTCTTTGAATAATCATTTCTTAAGCAACATGATTAATTATTGTTCTCTGAATTTTCCAGGTAACTAACTCAGCGTGTGCTTCAGGTATCTGCGCTGATACATGTGATACAGGATGAATCTTTAAAGAATGCCGAGATCAATACGCAGACCACAGAATCAGAATTGTTTCGTTTGTTCTTTCTACACCCCTTTAAATGTAATGGTCATATCGGGGCTTTGGCAAAAACATTACTGTTCTTTATTATTAATTGAACTTAAGGTTAGATTACTGTAGGTCTTTAACTTATTTTCAAATTCGCATTCACTCTCATGTCCACACTCCCAGACTTTATGGAGGGAAGCGAATACTCCCAAATAGAAAAAAAAAATTCTCTATCCAATTGCACAGCCAGGAATAGAACCTGGGACCTCCGGGTTAGGTCAGCTCGCTGACCACTCTACCACGTAGGCAGTTTGAAGTTAATGCTCTATCGCGGAGCAAAGCCTCTCCGAGCTAGTGCATAACATGTTAGTAGCTTATAAAAGTTAAGGGCTAAATGTATTTGAGCAGCAAGCAACAAAAGTATAAAGAAATGAATCAGATAGCGGCAAATTTGACAATATAAGTACAAACAAAATTTTTGCCAAAATTATAACTACTCCTTTTTTAAGCCTAAAAAGAATAGTGCTCATGTTACGTTAGATGTGAAGCTGCTCAAGGGGAGGAGAAGAAATAATTGGAGCCCAAATATCTTCTAAACCATAAGAAAGGGAACAAGAAACCAACAAAGCAAAGTAAATGATAAACCAAGGGCTTCCAAAGAAGAAACGCTTGTGATAGCAACTTTCGACCTATAGAGTGTGTTAGAAATACCAAGTAGTGAAGTTGCCCCGATGTACTACAATCGTAAACTTTGTGTATGAGGGACCTCCGCCAAACAATACACTGCTACACCTGACCTGAAATAAATGGTAAGTGGAAAAGTGTTGAAGTTGCAACTTGTCTTTGCTTCTTTCTTACTAGCCTGCCTTAAACATTAAAGGAATACTTGTGGTAGTTCAAAATCGAAACCAAAATGTTGCTGCCCTTTTGCCATATGTGTTTCAGATCACTAACATTAATGTTATTGAACAAAAGTTCCTCGGGTCTGGTCATTCTATGATGAAATGTGGTAATATGCACAGTGTCATTGAAAATCAAAGGAAATTAGTATTTGTCTACACTTGCATGATTTAGTAAACATCTTTCGATCTGCTCATTTCGCATTAAAAAGGAAGAACTCTGCATCTTATAATGTGAAAGAACTGTGAAGTTTGATTATTTTATTGATTTATCACGTATGTCCAGAATAATACTGTGCAGCAAAACTATGGACAGTGAAGAGAAAAGAGTAAACTTGTAGAAAATAAAATGCTTCAGATATGAAAAAGAGATCCCTGGAATTCTGAAATACAGGTATGCATTTCGAGAGACATTCGCAAATATATCTATTTGAACGAAGATATCCCATTACAATGGCTATTCTCCTCAAGGAGTATAATATTCCTTCTCCCATGTCTGACTTAAAATTTAAGGATTTGTTGTCACTATGCGGTAAAGGAGTAAACCTAAAGGATAAGACAGTTTGGTTTGGAGTAAATTTAATTAAACAAAGGACAAAGCCGTTTTTTTAATTTGCTCAAAATAATCAAATGTTTCAAATTAAGGTTTTCAATTTCAGCTATTAATCACGGGTTACGTCCAGCTACAAATGAGGTTGCAAACTAATGCAGAAGCTTTTATCCACACTGAATAACCATAAAGATATTAAGGTGAAAAGAAGAACAAACAGTAATACATGGGTAGACAACAGCTACTACATTTACTATAAAATGAATAACTCTTTATTCTATGATGCATTGGTCTACCTATCTCCTTTAAACTGTATTTTACTCTTCAGGCAGAAGTCACTTACTCCAATATTTTGGAAATTCTAAGGAATTTTATAGCTATTTTCAGAAAAAAAATATTAAAATTGTATTTGAAGTAATGATTAAAAAGTGCACATATACGTAAAATGTGTTTGAAATTTATCATAATGTTAGAACGGATGTTTATAAATAAGCCAAACCTTAAAATCGGTGTATGTCAAAACACGGATTTTGGACTTAGTGATTTCTGTCAGAATGCCGACGACATTGAAATTCACTACAGTAAAAGGTTTCCAAATAGATCTGTAGCATTCTATTCTTGTATTAGCCTCTAATTATTCAAGAAAAGATATTACCTTTGTTCTCCCGATACCTTTTAAACTTCAAAAGTTAATAATTTTCTTCTGAAAATTAGACATTATTTTCAAAACGGAATTAGGAATTTTCTCTATGGTACCACTGAGAGGCAGAACATGTAAACAAATCAGTATAGAGTTGCTTCCCGTTGAGGTTTATTGAGGTATGAAAAATGCTGAAAAAATATTTGCGAGAAAACAAGGCGTCATTTGGATGTCACTATTAATAAGAGATAGCCTGTCCATTTATTGTTTCAGTTAACTACTAGTTGAAATACGCAAAGTGGAAAAATTGATATATTTTGTTAAATTTTAGAATTCCTATTATTTTGTTATGAGAAACTACAATCTTTAGTTATTCGCAACTTTTGTTCGTATTACACAGATTCATTACCTTTAGGTAACATTAAAACAATCAGAAGGATGCCAGCAGCAGGTATGTCTCTATGTAGTATGCTTCTGATTTCTCTTCACTTAGCTTGGTATCGCTAAAACGATCAGAAGAATGCTAGCAGCAGCTAGAACAACTTAAAAACTCCACCTCACATCTACACCCCTGCAAAAATTAATTACGCAGATATCAGGCGATCGTGTCATTAGCAGGCACTTCCCAGTAATGTGACCTTCGCGATCTCCAGATCCCATTTCGACCGACTTTTGTTTTTATGACATCCAACAACCTCACTGCCACTGAGAGATGTCACCTCCAAGAAAGTCCCAATAGTCCAAGACATGTCTGCAAAATACTGTGCATGGTGACGCTGGCAGATTGCTTTACATTGACGAAGAGAATGGCGGCCGTGTTCCCAATGTCTTGTAAATCCATTGTTTGGCCAGTAATGATGGTATTTGGAAATCTTCCGAATTGTTGTATACCCCACTGTTTGCTCAATACGGAGATACCTTTTTGTGTCTCAAATATTATAATTTCTAACACGGGTTAATAGTTGAACTGACTTTTGAAAGCAGCTACAGGTTCCTTTAACATATACGATTTATTTCAAATAACCTTTTGTGGTTCAGAAAATTTCGAAATATATATGATGTTGGCATTAAACATATCGCCACCCCTTTTGTATTTGCCACAAAACTTACTGAACCCATTTATGTAAACATTTAACTCTTTAAAATGGATTACAGAGAAGAAAATCCTTTTGCAGTAATAGGTTGTAGAAGCTATATAAAAATTAAAGATATTGCATAGAGAAGGTTGTGTTAATGTCACGCATCAGTTGCCCAATTTCTGTACTTCTTATGTATGTGTGTCTACCTCTACCCCTCCTCAACCGCACTCTCTCTCCCCACCCCCCCTCTCTCTCTCTCTCTCTCGGTGATCAGCGTAACCAAAAAAAAAAAATGAAGATTCGGATATATACCAAATTAGGTATTCCAGTTCCGCTTCTTCCAAGGGAACGGCTCGACGATTTACAAGAAGATCTTTTCACCCAATTCTATTTTTACATGGATTATCTCAAAAATGGCTAGATTAGCATACAAATGTTTTAGATATTCGCATGAAAAATTAAATGTATAACTTGAATGTATTAAGAATACATTTTGAAGTCCTGTTCATTCTGAAGAAATGTTCCATTTACTGGTAAACCATAAGAGATGGACGAAATCCTACCATATAAAAATGTAGTTACCTTTAAGACATGGAATTTATACGAAACAAACATTTTTGTACTATTCACCATTTTCAAGATGTTCATGTTATTGGTTAGAATTTTCAAGTAGAAGTTCTAAGCAGCCATTAAATTGCTTATCGTAGTCATGCAAAAAGAAGAATATCAAGGCGAATATGTACTGATTCGCTTTTTATGTATCACTGAAACTTTCTGCCTTTAACTTTTATCTTCAAGGTAAAGTGCATAAAACTGTTCCTGCAAATTGTCTATTGACATGAAGGAGATATACAAGAAAACCCTATAATAACAACTTGTAGAAGAGTGTGTATAGAAAGGCATGTGTGTATATAATATACACAGGCTTTTTCAAAATGATACCAGACAAAGACTTGGACCTTGTTGGTCACACCATACGTGATACGTGATCATAATTTTCAGCTCAAAATTCGGCACACACAAAAACTGCCATAAAATTACCATGGATTAGACAGTCGTACATAACCAAATGGCCCGTGCCTGGCCCACTCTAAGAGAGATACCGATTGGTAGCGAAGGTGCAAGTCACGTAGTGTAGGGGTGGTTTGATAGACACGCCGGCGCGGCACAGGTCACCTTAGTAGTGGAAAACGTAGGTAAGGGGGTTTTGTTATGTGTCTCGTATAACAGGTTCTGTGGTTGTTTACGTGGCGCATAACAACCGTTGTTCCTTCGCTGCCTTATCCCAAATGTGTGCGATTTTTAAATACACATAAAGCTTTAAACAGAAGAGTTTGAAAGTTGCGAAATCAAATTTCGAATAAGACAAAGTGTAAGCTAATCGACTGCTGTCTTCGTTTGCTGACGTTTTAAAACAGCCTGTATATAATTTCGGACGATATGTATATACCATATGATTGTAATCTGTCGCTAGAGTTGATGTTGCTAGTAATAAAGATAGCATTTCTGAAATTCAATTTCTTTAGTTGTTTATGTTACTCAAAAGTACCTTCCGTGACTGCGTAGCTCTGAAATATGTTAAGCGTGTAGACAGAAATAAGTTGCGGTGACCACCAAATTATTTCAGGTGACTAGATGTGGAATTACGGGCACCAATTCAGCGTAATCACAATAGAGTCAAGTAATTGCACTTCTAAGGTACTCCATACTTTCCGTAATACTCATGGAAGATTATGACCTAGTTTCTGGAGGCGCATGACAAATTTCCCGGACACAGATACCTTCCATGAAGCAATCCCGACACTGAGTAGCACAAAGGGTTTTATGGAAATTTACTGGTTTTAGAAACGTCTGAATCAATGGAAGAATCAACGGGATTATTTGGTACTCACCAACAATTTCCAGCTTATTGCTAGTGGACTCAATGAATAGTGGTCCTCCACTGTCCCCCTGAAAAAACAAAAAAGTTTATTTCTTGTATTAGACACAATTTTGCTACTTCCGCGTGCTTTCAGCATTACTATTTTATAGAGAAAACACAGGTTAAAACTATAATACTAAATCTTATTACTGCAAACCTTTAAAGTTCAGAATTGTCAACATTTAATGGTGTATCCACAAATCTTTTAAATGAAGCACAGTTATTAAAATGAAGAGTGAAATTAAAATTCAACACATAATCTAATAGAGATGTAAATCGCCATGAATTATAAATGTGAAGGCATAATTTTAGGCAAGGGATAAAACAAATATTGTAGTCCATACATGCTCATATACGGTTTGTAATACAGAGGTTGCTTCTGATGTCCAGTAACGAATTTTCATTTGGAGTTTGTCTTAGGAAATTCCGTTTTTCCACCACTTATGCTCAACTGGATGTCTCTTCGTTTTAGCTATAGCTCTGCGCCTAATTTCCATTGGAGAAAGCTTTCAAACTAATGTCAATCCTTTCCTACCCCTTTTTTCAATCTTTCTATAAGTTATAGTAACTGGACGCTTGTTTCCGAAAACTATTTTTCAGAAGTCCAAATGCACAAAAACGCATAAGCTATGCGCTAGGCGAAGGGAATAGCAGCGTTCTGGATTCTTGCTCCACTGTCTAGGACAGTGAGGCTTGAACCCTATGTGTAAATGGAATCTTTATTCTGGTGCACCCAGACCTTATTTGTGTCTGCAGCATACAGAATTAGGATATTATTGCGGTAACCTGTGCGCAGAACTTTTTTCTTATAGCACTGGGAGCTGATTTTGACCAGTTTAGCAGCTCGGCGGATTGTTAATTGTCTATTGTAGCAGTATTCGGCAATGATCATAAATCCTTTGAAGAATAAAAAAAGGTTTCCTTACAAATAGAGTGTCAGTTTCTAAACTTTCCCTGTGCCTTTGGACGGTAGTAAATTTCACGGGCTTTGTTTCAGGTACTTACGCAAACATATGCCTCATCCAATGTCACAGCAAACTTCCATCTTTCGTCCTCCAGGTGTCTTTCATAAGCTTGTTACTGTTTATGCAACGCTCTGAAACGTGACGAGGCAACAATTTGTAAACTATGCCTTTATGGCACTTTTCCAAGTTCAAATCGCCGTTGATTATGGTATTAAAAGTTTTCGTGATGTTCGGAATTTGCATGCAATGGCTCGTTGAGTGGATAGGTTACTGCCTGGGATAAGGGCTTTCTTTGCCACGACTTCACCGGTACGTTGCAGGTTTGCCTGTTTCTTTCCTTTTAGAATTAAAGTGTTACCCTTTTTATTGAGCACAAAACTTACCAAGTTCTTTGAAACAATGAAATACTACTTCTTGCGCATCTTAATAATAACGGTATAGCTGTAGTTTTCATTGGAATGGCGACAATATGGTCTTCCCAAAAAGTTACGATTTGCTTCGGCATTGTTGCAGCTTACACTTGTGAGCTCCAGGCAGGTAAAGCTGTGAATGGTGTACGTTTATCGCTCAAGTGCTGATATTGATTCGCCAACAGCTGTACTACAAGACACTTAAAAACTTGTCTCCAGAGATCGGAAATGGCCCTTCATAAATGGTTTTAATCCGAGTTTATTTCTTACATATTTTAAGTCTTTCTCATTTTAAAAAGTCAAGCATGATGCCTTTGATGCATCATTACAGGAAGGAAGCAAATGCCTATACATATGTAAATAGAGGTACATTTTTGGATCTAATAAAAATATTTTAGTTTCACGCTATTTGGAGCATCTGAAGTCTATGGGAACGATGAATGAACAGATAATTAAATGGTGTTGAAATGAGATTCGGCCCATTGAGCTGAAAGTTTCCTGTCATTTTTATTTTTAAAGACATAAAATTACTTCTGGAATATTTACCTTATAGAGACAGCAGACGGGTATCATTTGAGGAATTGCAATTTATAGCGCGACAGTGATGTTAGAGACAAAGGAGCGGACAGCATTGGTATATTCACTGTCCACTCTAGATGGCTAACAAGAGAACGTAACTTATTACTATCCTAGTTTTGCTTTTCTCAATTCTGTACTAAATTACTAATAAGATACTATGCCGAAAGTATGGAAGGTGTGACATTTGCCAATATGATCATTTGCAGAAGCTATTTTACACTGATATAGAGAGAAGTTTTCCACCGTGCAAACATTGCTAAAAATTTTGTTGTAAGTTTTCCATATGTATATTGTTGTGCATTCCATTAAATGTGCCCATTGTGAAAAACACTAAAGTAGTAAAATTACTATATAATACTGTGTCAAGAAAGTTCCGGGAATTTGCCAATAAAACACAAAAAATGAATTATTCATCCAATTATATTTTATCATCTTCAAAGTAGGCCCCTTCTGAAATTTACATTTATGTCAACGAATAATCCAATCATCAAAACATTTTTTGTGGGCACTTTTAGGAATCAATGTCAATCGTCGCCACGAATTTTCCTTTATGTCTTCTATCGACTGAAAACGGGTGCATCGAAGTGGTAGCTTGAGTTTTGGAAAGAGAAAGAAATCAGCAGGAGCCAGATCAGGTGAATACGATGGTTGTTTGATGAACTTTTTTGAGTTTTTGGCCAGAAATTCGTTCACAATAATAGCCTTCTGAGCTGGTGCGTTATCGAGGTGCAGAATCCATGAGTTGTCGTTCCACAAAGTTGGCCTTTTTTGCCATATTTGTTCTCTCAAACGCCGTAAAACGCTCAGATAATAGTCTTTAATTACCATACGAAGTTCTGGCAAGAAATCTGAGTGCACGACACCGCGATAATCGAAAAAAACTGTCAACTTGACCTTCAGATTTGATCGAGTTTGACGTGCCATTTTGGGTTTCGGTTCAGTTGGAAGGCGCCATTCGGCAGCTTGTTCACTGGTTTGAGTGTTGTAGTAGTAGTAGTAGTAGTAATAGTAGTAGTAGTAGTAGTAGTAGTAGTAGTAGTAGTAGTAGTAGTAGTAGTAGAGTAGTAGGAGTAGTAGTAGTAGTAGTAGTAGTAGTAGTAGTAGTAGTAGTAGTAGTAGTAGTAGTAGTAGTAGTAGTAGTAATAGTAGTAGTATGGCTTTAGGGCGCACTACTGCATAGGTTGTTTGCGCCCTAGGGTAAATAAAAGAGCTAAAAGTTAAAAGGCATAAAAACCACTAAAACAGGAGTACCATGCAAATGCTAAAACCAGGGAGAGCATAAAAAGGCTGCCAAAGCCAGACTAAAACCATGAGACTAAAAACACAAGTCGGTAAAAAGGTGAAACCCCAAGATAAAATTAAACCCTACTGTACCTCCCACAGCGGCGGAGAAAATTAAAAAGTCTGTCACAAGAACAGAGTTGTCGCCCAAAAGGGTGGAGATATCAGTAGGCAGACACAGAGACGCACGCTGCACAGTAAAATGGTGGCACTCCAATAAAAGATGACGCACTGTCAAAGGCTCGTTACGCGAAGCACATTGAGGTACGGGTTCCCCACGTAAAAGATGCCCGATACGCAGTCGCGCTAAAACCACTTCATCGCGGCGACTTGCACGCGAGGAAGTAGGCCAGGGGACAGGAAGGGACTTGACCGCTCTCAGTTTGTTGCCACTCATCCCGGACCATTCCGCGAACCAGCGCGAAAGAATGGCCCGGCGCTGGTGAACACGAAGGTCTTCTGGAGGAACGGTGGTGCTAAAAATATTAGTCAATAAAATTGCAGACTTGAGAGCTGTGTATGCTTGTTCGTTTCCGCTCACACCTACGTGACCAGGAACCCAAACAAACGACACGATGACGCCAGCGTCAGCGAGTGAGTGCAGGCGGTCCCGAATACGCTGTATTAAGGGATGGCAGGGATACAGCTCACGCAAGCCCTGTATGCACTGAGGGAATCCCTAAAAATAACAAACGGCCTTAAATTCTGTCCCCGGATAAAAAGAAGCGCCTGATGGATACTAAAAAATTCAGCGGTAAGAATCGAACATTGCCACAAAAGATGAAATGTATAACTCCGAAAATTAAAAACGAAAGCACATCCCACACCACGGTCTTCCTTGGAACCATCCGTGTAAATGAAATAATGGTTAGGAAACTCAGCCTGCAACTCTAAAAATGGGGGGTGGAAGACCGAAGATGAAGTTGTTGATTTCGGCATGGATGCCTACTCAAGGTAGAAGTGGGTGTCGCAACGTAAACAAGGGGGCAATGAATATTCCCCCATTGGAAACACAGGCGGGAGGCGAACATCTAGGATCCGAAGAAGCAGACGAAAACGAACTCCTACGGGAAGCAAAGCAAGCGCGCTGACAGCATATTGACGGTCAAGAGACTCGTCAAAGAATAACCTGAAAGACGGGTGTTCTAGCAAGGCAAGGAGGCGGATAGCATAGATGTAAAGAAGCAGGCCACGCCTATGAGACAGCGGAGGTTCAGCAGCCTCCGCAGACAAATTAATAACCGGGCTAGTCGGAAACGCACCCAAGGCCAGACGAATCCCTCGATAGTGAACTGGGTTTAAACGTAGTAAAACCGAAGGATATGCCGAAAAGTACACAATGCACCCGTAATCAAGTTTAGAGCGAACAAGCGAACGGTAAAGCTGTAATAGCACGGTGCAATTTACTCCACAGGAGGTGCCACATAAAGCACGTAAAATATTAAGTGCTCGATCACATCTAGCCTTCAGAGAAGAGATATGCGACCACCAGCTAAGCTTCCTGTCGGACACTAAGCCAAGAAACTTCACAGTTTCGGCGAAGGGCAGCGGTTCGGTTCCGAGATGTAGAGAAGGCGGTTCGTATGCTGTCCGACGTCAGAAATTGACACAAACTGTCATCTCGGAAGAAAAACGGAAGGCATTTGTAACACTCCAAGCATGTAAACAGTCAAGACATGCCCGTAGGCGACGCTCCAAAAGGCACGTGCTTGGAGAACTGCAATAAATTGCAAAATTTTCCACAAATAAGGAGATACCAGTAGGAACACACTCAGCAATAGGATAGATTGCAACAGCGAAAAGAGTAAAGCTGAGTACCGACCCTTGGGGCACTCCGGTCTCCTGACTAAAAACACGGGAACAGGCAGATCCCACATGCAAATGAAACAAACGGTCCTTCATGAACTCCCGGAGGAACACTGCAAGGCGGCCACGGCAGCCCCAACTATGCAAGGTACGCTGTAAACCAGCCTTCCACCAAGTGTCATAAGCTTTCTTCAGATCGAAAAATATGGCCACAGTTTGACACTTCCGAAGAAAACCATTCAGGATGTGAGTCGAGAGGGAGTCAATGGTCAGTCGTGAAGCCGTAGCGGCGAAAGCCGCACTGTATGCTGCACAGAAGTTTCTCAGACTCGAGCCACCATCGTAACTGTTCATTGATCATACGCTCCATCACCTTACATACCGCACTGGTGAGGGAAATAGGACGGTAACTGGAAGGAAGGCTACGATCCTTCCCCGGTTTTAAAATGGGAACAATGGTGGCTTCGCGCCAAGCCGTAGGAAGCACACCCTCGTGCCAAACGCGGTTGTAGAGGTTCAGGAGAAATAGCTTACTGTAATAAGCGAGGTTCTATAGCATGGCGATATGGATATCATCGGATATTGGAGCAGAGTGTCGAGAGGATGCTAAACAGGCATCCAGCTCCCGCATGCTAAAATCAGAGTTATAGCACTCGGTATCCAAGGACCAGAAAGAGAGCCTCTGGCACGAAACGCCGGGTGATAATTGACGAAGATGGACGCAGTTGCGAATGTGCTACCAAGGGCATCTGCAACAGCAACCGGATCAACGACGGTGTCAGTTCCCACGAGAAGCCCTGGTATGGATGTACCAGTCAGCTTACCGGCATCACGGCAAAGTTTCTCCCACACAACAGATGAAGGTGTTGTGTGACTGAAAGTTTCAACAAACGAATCCCTGGAAGCCCGTTTGCTATCTCGAATAATGTGACGTGCCCGGGCGCGTTTTTGTTTGAAATTGATCAAATGCTCCAGAGTAGGGTGATGGCGAAATACCCTGAGAGACCTCTTGCGAGCACGAATAGCATCGCGGCACTCGGTAGTCCACCAAGGGACCGGTAATCGTCTAGGGTAGAAAGACGACCGCGGTATTGACTGCTCGGCACTGGACCACGACAGAGTTGAAATGATCGACCATGTATTCAACGGAGTTGAACCGGCGGTCGCTGAAAACAGCCAGAGCGGAATAGAGAGCCCAATCTGATACTATGTTGCATTGAAAGCAGTGAGCAAGCTGTGCAGAGCAAACAGAAAGGACAGTTGGGATAGCGTGGTAGAAGAATCGGAAATGAAAGTAGGTTCACCGGTGTTCAGACCAGGGAGACTATATTGAACGAAAAGGTCAGCAAGAACAGTCCCCCGAGTGCAGGCCCTAGGGGAACCCCCCCCCCTAGGGGATGGAGGGCATTAAAATCACCCAGCAGAAGAAAAGGTGGTGGGAGCTGTGACAGGACATGGAGCAGGTAAGCGGCGCAGAGGATAGATGAAGGCGAAACGTAGACATTACCTACAGAAAAGGAGAAACCAGGAAGGGTAAGTCAGATAGCAACAGCTTGCAAGGTAGTAGTAGGCGAGACTGGCTGACCGCAGATGTCATTGCGCATGAGGATCATAACACCCCCATGAGCAGGAGAGCCCTCCTCGGGTGTAACATCAAACTGCACGGGAAGGTATTGGTGCATGGCAAAAGTATCATGGGGGCAAAACCTTATCTCTTGCAAACAGAACCAGAGGGTTATAGGACCGTAGTAACAGTTGCAATTCGGCCCTATGGGTACGGACACCGCGAATATTCCACGTCAGGAGAGACATGGAGCACAGTTAGAGGCGTGAAAGTTTACCGGTTAGTCATAATATGAGTTTGCAGCTGGGATGCAAACAAATGGCGGAAACGAAGTAGATGAACTTAACGTGGGCGTGTTTTATTCTTTTCACTCTTTAGATCCACAAGCCACTTTCATCGTCGGTATCCGCCTATGTTCGGGATGCGGAAGATCTCCTACGGCTCGTAGAACGAGAACGGGACTTGGAAGGTTTATCAGTGGCCTTGAGTTTCTTTGGACTGCACTCACGAGTAGCATCGACAGATGGTATCGGCCTAACTAGCGGCTTAGAGCCGGTTCAGAGAAATAGAACTTGAGGCAGTGGGTGTTGTGGATTTTGAAGACTGCAAGGTTGTTATGCTCGGCGACTGCTCTGTTTGCGTACACGCGTCGTTTACGGGCATGGTTTGTAGAGCCATTGAGGAAACAGGAGTGTGGCGGAGCGCTGATGCGTAGCCTGACATGGTCGGAGGCTGCAGTTGTTGGAAGCGACGCCGGGCTTCAGGAAAAGTTAGGCCATCCTTAACCCGCAACTCCTGGATGGCTTTTTCCTCGAGAAAACGCGGACACTGCCGGGAGCTGGATGAATGGTTCCCTGTACAATGGACGCAGCAAGGGTCTCGGGCACAAGCAGTTTCTCCGTGAGAATGTTGTCCGCAACGTTCACATGTAGCGTCGAAGTTGCACCGACTTTGGGTATGGCCAAATTTCTGACACTAGAAACAACGCATGGGATTCGGTACATACGACCTCACAGCATCGCGTTCACAACCACAGTAAAGGGCCTCAGTTAATGTCGAGCCTTTGTACGTTAGCAATACCGTTCACAACGCAACTGGCTGACCATCACGTTTACCTAGAAGACATACACCCTGATCGGAGAGATGGGAAACAATGTCTGCATCTGAAAGACCGTCTAAGCAGGTGGTGGTCACTACGCCTCTGCAAGTATTTAGAGATTTATGTGGGGTTACCGTTATTGGGCTGGAACCCAACAAGCCGGCTTTCAGGAGCTTCTGGTCTTCGGTCTTGGTTTCCACTAACAGCATATCGTCTCTAGATCCGGTTGCGTTGTTTACTTTACCACAGATCCTGTCAATTTCCCGTTGAATATATGGGTTAATATCTCGCATAGTTTTTGATTTGCAATCCGAATTCAGTACCAAAAAGCGGTCAAATGGAAGAGTTTTGCGCGGAGGGTTCATGATGAAATAGTCCCCTTCAGGTACTGTCGGCGTCAACCTGCCACCCGGGGAAAAGAGAAAAAAGACACCAAAAATACTTTCCGGTCTGCGCCGTTTGGGAGACCCCTCCCAGACCGATCTCACGGAGTACTTAGGAGGAGTTACCCTCCAGCCTCCACTGCTGGTCTATACGGGTATGCCCTCCACCATACACAACCCTGCTTTATGCCCCAACCACAGGTATAATCTTCTGTGGCCCCCCACTTTAGGCCATGGTGTGTAATGACACATCCATGGATTCAGGGGACTTGTGGTCGATTACACCGGGTTTCCGATAGCGGAACACGCCCGGCCCGTAATTCTAACCCGATGACCTGCGTTTGTCGGAAGATTAGCACTGTCCGGGCTCCGAGAGAAGCTACGTGGGTGTACATATCGGTATGGATGAGCTCCGCACCTAAGAATTACACAGAGGGGCAGAGTGAAGGATCCACTCAACCGTCACGCCGGAGACCTCCGAAGAGCACGCAAGTTGAAAGCCGCGCTTGAACCGTGGGACAGGAACCACGGAGATAGAAGGAAGATCCCTGTTGGTGAGCCAGGAGTTAATAAACCTAAAGCCTTAAAACTAAATATATTGGGAATAAGCCTAGAAGAGGAAGAAGATGAGACGAGTAAACTCACACCCACAAGAACAAACACAAACAAATGCGCGGACACGAACACAAAACGTGGCCTAGTGGATGGCGATGGGGAGGATGATATTGCGGGGAGGGGCTCGGGAACCCCCGTGTGCGCCAAACCCGTACTTACTGTTGTAGGCCCCTGAAGGGGGGGGGGTTTGAGTGTCATCACCAGTTATAATGCGTTTCATGAATGTGGGGTCGGAACTGGCTCGTTCTAGCATGTTTTCAGCAATCCTTACGCGATTGAGTTTTTGTAGAAAATTCAAGTCTTTCGGAACCAACCGAGCTGCAACGCGTGTCATGCCCAAACAATCGTTTAAAATGGTACGAATCGATTCGTGAGACACAGAAAGTTCAGCGGCAAAATCTCTGAGACCTAAATGACGATTTTCAGACACCATGTTGTTCAACTTAGCGATGTTCAGTTCAGTTGAAACCGTTGATGGCAGACCAGAGCGAGGCAAATCTTCCACCAAATCTCGACCACTTTTGAATGCACTGTACCGCTCTATTTGTATCATTCGTAAAATCGCAAATCACCTTTGAGATGAACTAACAAAATTGCGTACTGTAAACAAACTAGATGACAGATGACGACCAAACTCCGCTTGGGTATAGAGGAAATTTGTACCAACTTAGGTACAACAATAATTTAGAATCCCCTTTTAAACAGGATTTTTAAATGATCAATTCGCGGTATTTTCTTGAAAGAATATATATATATAATCAACAAACACTGTAAATATGCACGTGCATTACTATATGTTCCACATTGTACTGGTGTAATGTAATAGGTTAAATTAATTAAAAATAAACATATCATTAGCATTTTCATGTGTCAGGTGACTCAACTGCCTCGTATTTAACATGTCAAATATTCCTTTGTGCATTAAAAACTTTCAGAACGCAACGGAACGATTTCAAGTTAAAACCGGCTAGTGGCTATAGCTACTTCATGTTACCTTTCCTGTGAACGCCATTTCATCGTCTCCGCTGATAAGCAAGAGGGGTGAAACGAAGGTCACCCAACCAGTTCTCCACTTGCTGACTTTAACTTGAAATAGCTCCGTCGAGTTCTACAACTATTTTAACGCACGATGAGGCATCCCCACATGTCAAATACGGGGCAGTTGGAACACCTGGAATATTTATAAATGTTTACTGTGATATTAAACGGAATTGCGAACATTTTCATTCTGCAAAGACAATTATGGTTCTACCTTTCTTTGTCTTGTCTTCATTGTTCAAAATCCTGTTCTTAAATCGCGTGCTGAAAGCCATCACTGAAGAAAAGCGATCAAGCTTACGGAACAGATACGCATGCTTTGGTCACACAAATTGCCCACCATTTTCACCAGTGGGTCTAGTCTCTAATGTTAAATAATAACAGCGTACACAATTACAAAGCTTGCTATTGGTAAATACTGGTAGGTGAATTTACTCTCTCTCTCTTAAAAAAAAAACAAAACAAAAAAAACTCTGTGGTAGCTGAAGTGGACAATAGCTAATAACGTTTTTGGTCTCTTTACTTTGCTATTAAATATCATCACGGACACTAGTGCAGGTTTGGAAACTGCCTCTCGATGATCGGGATTCCCTCACCGTTTTCGCTGATATGTAAGATTTTTGGATAGTGTTTAACGCCCGCTTTTACTACTTGTGGCACCGCAGGTGATGACACTGATGGTACGTGAAATGAAGATGGAGCACCGGTGGATTGCGAGGTGGGGGAAACCGGAGAATACGGAGATAACCCGCCCATGCGCCGCTTCGTCCACCACAAATCTCACATGCGTTCGCTTGGGATCGAACCCGAGCCGTCTAGGTTTAACCATTCGGCCGCGGCGCGTCCGATATCTAAGAGATGTGCAACGAAGGTCGCTCGCTCTAGTTGCTCACCCGCTACGCTTTCTTCCAATTGCCCCGTTGAATTTTGCCGCTCTTTTATCACACGAAGGGTAATTTGTACATATGAAATACGAAGCTGCTGAGTCATCTGATATAGGCATCATCGGTACTCCAAACTAACGCTCAAATGCACTGAAAATATTATAGCTCTTATTTGGTAATTTTTCTACCATATTTCTTAGAACTTTCTTTCACACAGACGTATGTTAAAATGCCAATTTATGTTTCTCTGGTACCCTCGTGTACTATCATTTGCTACACGTCGCCAAAGCAATTTTAGTACTAATTCATATCTTAGTGTAGACCTGTTAGGCATTTCGGTTAGTCGTTTAATGTGTTTTCGCTAATATAGCAAAATTCTAGAATCGTTCAGAGATTGCTTTTTGCTTTTGAAAGGGAAAACTTGTGAGGAGATAAGAACGAAAATATTGTTGATGGGGACCTTTTTCCATCTATGACAACAGTTAAATATGGGTTGAATGACATTATACGTGGTCTCAATATCAGTTCCTTTTTATGAGAAGCACTTAGGATGCCCGGCAGACATGGTTACCTTGGAAATCACTGAAAATTCGAATGTTGTAATTATCGCAGATCGCCCAATGAAAGTTTGCGAATTGGCTGAGTCCAGGGGTGTATCAACGGGAACAGCAATCCATGTTTTCCGTGATAGGCCGGACATGAAAAAATGTCCCTCCCAATGGATGCCGCGATTGTTAAATTCTGAACAACAAGCGAGTGCAGCTTTCAATTTTGAAGCTGGGATTGGAAATATTGAAGCTAAATCCGAAGAAATTGTTACGTCAATTTGTCACCTTTGAGAATATTTAGATGTGTCATTATACTCTGGAAACTAAGCCAATCAAAACAATGGGTTGCTTCTAGTAAATCTGCTCTAAAGAAGGCAAGGACGGTCTCATCAGCTGGAAAATAGATGATAATTTTTTGGATGATGCGAAGGGTTTCATACTCATAAACCACTGAGAAAAATAAAAACGATTACTGGATGATATAGGAAGTTATTGACCTAATTCGAGAAGCATTTGAAGGAAACACTTCCCCATTTGGTTAAGAATAGGGTGCTGTTCCCAAGCATGAAGAAATAGCACGCGGGAACAAAATTTAAATAAAATGAGGTCATCATCGAGACACTGGCATATTTTACAGTGTCTGAAAATTCCTATTTTTGGAGGGATTAAAATATATAGGATTCTTCCGAGAAATGTATATCCCCTGAAGAAAATATGCTGAGAAATATATAATTTTTGTCAGAAAAACTGACGTCTTCATTCCTAACACGGGTGCTTGTTGAACCGCCCTCGTTGGTACTCAATCACTCTTTATGAAACACAAGCAAACAATTTTGTAGTCAAAATGGAAATTATATGTGATTTCATGCGTGGGCTTCCCGATATGCAGTGAGTAATACCTGGGGACTTTTCACACTCTTTGCTTAAAACCAACCAGCCATACTTCGGTACGAAACACCGCTTATGTTGCAACATTCCTTTGACCGCTTATTTCCCTGTCAAATTTTTTCACATATTGCTTTAAGTGCCGCATTTGCATTCTCTATCCACAACTTAGCTAAATCGAGATTTGAAACCAATTCGCCTCTCCGAATATTTACGCAACACACTGTATAAATACACTGCAAATATAGAGGTTCTCTGTAGCAGCTAGGCTCCGAAGCATAGTTTTTCCTGTGCTTCGAAATAAGATGGTTTATTTTGAAACATCTGATATTAACTTGTTTTGCGCATTAGTTACATTTTCATTTGAAAAAATGTCTGAATGGTTTGCCTAATAACTAACATTGATGTTCACTATATTATTACATGATCTGGGCGGAGGATTAAGACAATTTCTCCCTAGGTTTTGACTCTAGGAGTAAGCTATTTTAATGGTTCCTTTCAAGAGCCAATTACTTGACTTATGTTCGGTAACTGCATGATAAAACAAACATATGCATTTGCTGGTTACCTATATTACATTTAAAGGTACAAACACTTCATTCATTAGTGTTGCATAATAACAAGAAAATATACTAAAGCTCCCGTGCAGTGCTTAAGGGGACACTGAACTATAAAAGGTTATTTTACATAGCATTAAATTTGGTCACTTATTATTTACAGAGACATTAATAGCAATCAAGGAATTACGCTTAACAAGTTTCGCCTCAATATAGTCATGGGGAGAGCGAATAAAAGAAAAACGGCTGCACTTCTTCACTTTTAACACATCGTACTATCTTAAGACATTCAGGAGTAAATAAAACTTGAAAGTTTTTGTCATCTCGAATTGCCACGCACCTCTAATTGAGTACACACTATCGGCAGAGCGATGGAAAGGGGGGAGGGGAAGAAATAGGTTTACGCCTGTCATTACATGTTTTACAAGAAAACACTTGTTTGATATGAAGCGCTCGCTATTCCTCAACCATGTTCAGAGTCGTGATGCTGGCGATGATTCGCAAGAGGCGTAATCTGAATGTTTGCACTTAGAATAACATAAATATTACTTATATATAGCACGACTTTTCCGCGGTACCATGTGAGGCTCGCATTTAGCAGGCTGGCACTGCACCCTCTGACCATGGAAAGTTCGTGTTTTTCCTGATCCGTAGACGAATTCTGAGTGGATTTTCTTCTAGCATACGTTTACTTTCCCCTCACTCCCTTCCATGAACTAGGTGGACTTTTGTTGTGGCGGAATTTCGGAGTTATTTTACTTGGCAGTAAACCTACTGACATAGGGTGTCGTTTCTAAGCACACTGGGTCTGGGCGGGCTTGAAACCGCCACATTGAGACTAGAAAAACTGAGCTACCCAAACCGACAGGCGCTGTGAGATGTCTGTCAACGCAGATGCTTGCTCACTGCAAAACTGCCTACCACATAATATCCTTCTTTGCAGGTCCTAAACTAGTTGGAATTCTTCCCTACTCCACCAGAGAGAAGCCTGCTCTGACTATAAAAGTAATTAGGTCTTCAGGATTGGAATCCTTAGGAGCTTCTACGGGTTTAAGTGACCTATCATTTACTTCAATCGTTCCTCCTGTTTTTGTTAGTGTTTAACGCCCGCTTTTACTACTTATGGCACCACAGGCAATGACACTGCTGATACATAGAATGAAGATGGAGCACCGGTGGAGTGCGTTGGCGGGGGAAACTGAGAACCCGGAGAAAACCCGCCCCTGTGACACTTTGTCCACCACAAATCTCACATGCGGTCTCTTGGGATCGAACCCGGGCCGTTTAGGTGAGAGGCGAGTGGTCCCACCACTCGACCACGGCGCTGTCATTCCTGGGGGTGGTAGTCACCAGAATCCGCCTATGATCCAGATGAGTGAGGTGTCCCGCTCAATTACCTTGGCATAGTTAACGTGCTAACTTGATTATCTAGATATTGTTGTAGTGAACTAAATATCACCTGTTACAAGAGAAAATATCCACATCGTTCTTAATTTATAGGCTGACAAATCAACCGAGCATAATTTACATGAAATAAAGTAGAACAATTAGAATGAGAGAAAAAAGTAAACGAATATAGTATTATGGAAATAGAAGTAAAAAGCAACTAACAATAGACGAGTAAAGTACAGAGGTTTAAATTTAACTAGTGTGTCTATTACAACAGTAGACTGCACAGAAATTATCGCTCCCATTTTTGTATAAATTACTTTTCGTCTTCGTTTTGAAAGATGTCTGCAATAGAACAGCTCAGGGTTTATCCTTAGGCATAAGTAACATACGGACGGCAACAAATACCTGGAACCCGACTGTTTCAACTCTGCTTGGTTCAGTCAGAGTAACCGCGCTTACGTAACAACAATCTACGAAGTCTGCCTGGAGGGGGAGCGTGATGGCTAATACATTTCTGTGTGAAGGTACATTACTTTAGGGGTATTCGCTTCCTGCCAATTCATTCCAAAAGTTCATTCAGTGCTGATGACAGTTTTCCCTCAATACTGAGCCTTGTTACGTGCTGCAGACATAAACTCCTGTGAGTCGTTGGTGCTACGCTGATCTTTGGCGCGCACCCAAGCAGCTTGGCTTAGGAGATCCGAGGGGCAATGTTTCAGCAATTTTGTTGCAAAGCTGGAAACTTTAATTCTAGCAGTCTAGCAAATAGTAACAACAACAACGACAATAATAATAATAATAATAATAATAATAATAATAACGATAAGATAATAATATTAAAATGATAATATAATAATAATAATAATAATAATAATAATAATAATAATAATAATAATAATAATAATAATAAAACAACAATAATAAGAACTATCCTAAAATAAAACAATAAAAAATTCTGGTTTTGAAAATTAAGCATTTCTGAAAATGTAATGGCCTATACACTAACGAAAGAAAGCTAGCTGCACGAAGCAGTTCTTCACTAACTTACACTTTGGTTTCCATTCAGTTTCTTATATCCACAAGTTCTCATTATTTGGATTGGTTTTGCTTCCCTAGTCTAAGGATTGTAAACAGTAGTATGTAATGTAAAACCTCCTAAGCACTGTTCAAAATCTTCCAGGCTTATGAGCCTGGTATCTGCAAAGCTATATTGTACCTTCAAATGCTATCTTCATAGAGATATCAGTGCGGAATTACAATAGAACCAAAAAGTGTAATGAATTAATTATACATGCTTATGCTTGTTGGGGTTTCCCCAACAAACTGTCTGCAATTACTAAACGTACCTGACAAGAGTCTTGTGTGCCTTTACCAGCACATAACATGTTGGGTGTTATACGCGAGGGCGTGTATTTGCTCTGACGACATTGCTGGAGGCTAAGGATCGGAACTTGCACTTCCTGCACTACTGCTGGTAACATTCCTCCTTGGGATGTGCGGCCCCATCCAACCACAGTGCCTTCCTTACCAGCTGGGTCTAACCCTGTTCACCATTCCAATATAAAACAAGATCATTATCATTTAGGTGGTGGTGATAAAATGATGTGAAATAAACGCCTCAGGTTTGATAATTATTACCAGTGACCCGATTTTAATGAAATTGCCTTTCACTGACTCAAAAATTGTTAAAACGTCACATAATATTTTTAAAAATTACCGAAAAACTATTATTTACTTAATTATTAAAATGAATACACAGAGATCAGAATTAACTTATATATCGCTATATCTAACTGCTACAAAAGTAACAGTAATATTAGATAATTTATAAAGTAAGTTCAAAATACATTAGTTCCATGTTACTGTATTAATAATCTGAAAGCAAAATTAAGAAAATTATGTTTAAACCAGGTGTTTCAAAACTGTGGTATTCATTTGTTTGACTTTTCGTGTTATAAAATGAATTTTGAATAAAGAGGACTTTACAACGTAGCACTGACGCACTTACTAACGCGAATAAAGGAAAACTGACCAGTCTCATCCCTGCTTTGGGACATAAATTTTAACAATAATTGTACCTCTTACCCGGCCAATACACCTCTCCACTGACAAGCAACCGTTTGCAGATTAATAAAAACTACGAATACCTTCTTTTCTATGTATATGAGTAAACAATGCTCACAGATACTAAAATTTCTAACTAAACTATACCGAATTCTTTATGCTAATAGATTATGCTTTTGTAAAGTTATTACCATATAAAACTGTAAATATTTAGTATAAATGGCCGACAAGGAGGACATAAGGACGCAAAGCATAAAAATAAATGACAAAATAGTGAAATAAGCCCAAAATCCTTAAAACTAGAATGCCCAAAATTATATATTTTCATAATCTGGAATTTACAATAAGGACATTTGTTCACGTTAGCGATGCCTTCGTTGCAACAGTTAAACGATGGCATGTCATCAGGAACCGCGATCTGACTATCACTGCCTGTTGTACATTCTATCATTTTCCTCAACCAGAACATGAAGTACGGATAAAAATGGAGGTTACAAGTAACATGTAGCAACTCAGATATTTTGCATCTCTTTTAGTGCTTCAAGAGCCATAAAACATATGTATGTGTACCTTTAAAGTTCTGAATATAGTAATAATTTGTACAGCAGACCGCTTTATAAGTAGTTAAACTGCATCTACTGGCAACGGCGACTTACCTAAATGTGGTAGACAAACAGGACGTACTGCCTTGGTAAACGTTACGGGCTTCCTCAACCTAAGAAGAGCGATATCGTGGTTGTAGCTTTTAGTGTCGAAATTGCGATGCCTAATAACAGCAGAAACAGCTCTCATGATAGCTGGAGTCTCGTTCGTTTGATACTGGTCATGATCTCCCAAAAAAACTCTTATTTTGGACCGCTTTAATCTGAAAATTACACAAAAAAGCAACCATTATGGTAAGATTCTGCCATATTGATGCCCAGTTACAGAAAATAGACACTTGTGCTAGAAACTGCGTTATTTTTTCACTAGAACTTCAAAAGGATTGTTCGTTAAGTCAATTGTTTTTTCTGAAACACAGTTCAGCAGGAACTGCTCTCTTTGAGTGTGTACAAGGAGTGTGTAGGGAGAACACTTATTCCATAATTCATATGTACAATTGAACTTAAATGCTGTGCTAACATATTATGTGAATAACGACTGTAAGGGTAACGGCTCAGACAATATAATATGTTTGTTTGTTTCTTTTTTTCAGGGTGCTAAAAGCAATACAGTCATACTGCAACTAAGTGCAAGACTTATTTAGCAGCTTCACTGTCATAATTAGTCACTGCTTGGCAGTAATTTACTCCAATAAATATATTGTATTTACCTTTTTTATGCAAAAACACCATCGCTGCACCAAGTCCTCAGGCTTTATCCTTTTCAATTTTCTTGATACAACACTGGTATCTTATAGTTGAAGCACAACAGGGTTGGAATGACTGTGAAGTCGATTTTCATGCTTCATTGCCATGGTTTCATTCCTTGTGTACCATGTTGCATTAACAATACCACGTAGTAGATTATTTTGAAAATGTTGTATAATTTTAATATTAGATTTCTTGGTGCAGCTTCTGATCTACAAACTAATCATCAAAATAGGTTTTAACAACTACTTGTATAAAAGTAATTTATTATGTACAGTATGTTGAGAATATCTTCCTAGCAACCAAAATATTTTTCTATGCTTTATTTAAGTTCTTCTTTATTCATTTTTAGCATGAGCCTTTTATTTCGGTTTAGCACCAAGTGTCATACCCAAGTGCTTCGCTTCATTTTTATATGGAATTATTTGTTTATTAGTAAATACTGGTAACGTTTTTATTTTGTAAAATTTACATGAATTGATCTTGTCTCATTTGTTTGATGCACCACTTTTTAGTGCAGTCATTAACTTCATTTGCTGCAGTTTGAAGTTCACTAGTTGCTATTTTTCCTTATCCCCAATAGCCAAAAAGGCAGTACCATTAGCAAATGTGGCTATTGTTGATTCCTAGTTTTCTGGTATATTTGTATACAACAGACGTAATATTGGTCCTCAGACAGTACCTTCGGGTACTCCGGCACATATTTCCTTGAAGTCTGAATATTTACTTCCACGTTTGACCCGAAACAACCTATCTGAGACATAGGACTGTTTTATATACACACACATACACACACACACACACACACACACACACACACACAGAGTGTTAATAAACTATACCGAAATATTTTCACAGAATATGTAGACTGCTTAAATAAGTAATTTGAGATAAGAGACTTATGGCCTGTTTATTGAAATGTCGAAGCAACGGCTATAAGTTTCTGAAGAGCCAGTGCGCCACTGGCTAATTTATCAACCGTTCGAGAACATAACGCGAAAAACGAAGGGACCTCTCTAGCGTAGTGATTATGATACTGGCTTTCAAGTGAAAGATAGTTTCCGAGTTCGGGTCTCATTTACTTCGTCTGCAGTGAAAAAATAATAATAAAAACATTTACTCTATGACAGGAATTGAAGTCATGACCTTTGAGATAGCAGATTCCTCCGTTACGCATTAAGCCACCAGAGGAGTTGAAAAAGCGCCTCCAGAGTAGGGTACCTCAAAAACGTAGTTAACGAATGCTCAATGTCGTACTGTCAAGTGGTTAGTTCGAGATTTTACAGATTTTTGCGACATTAAATCTTGAGAACGCTAGTAACGAGCTGCTTAAAATCGATATTTATATATTCGAGCAGCAGCTTTAAAGACATTCCAAGCCATTTTTTCAAGCTGGTTTGCTTTAACACCGACTTATCAGCACCTGATACCCACACGTTTAACGCTATGTAGTTGCGTTATGTTTATCCGGGGACCATGCATCGCCTATCTCAAATTACTTATATCAGTCACGAGCGCAATCTCGCAAATTATTTCGGTGTAGTTCATTCACACCTTGTGCTACTTGTAATTTGATCCAGTAAACCTTATCAAACGCCTAAGTCATATCAAGCAAAATGAGGCAATATTTTTTTTTTATTTCCTTTTAATGATTCTTCTGTTATTTGAGTTATTCCACGAACCTGATCATTGGTTGAATGTTTGCTCCTAAAACCAAATTGGTGACTTGGAATTACGTTTCCGTCTTTCAATATAGGTTTCAAACGAGTAATCAACAATCATTCAAATACTTTGTATAATTGTGGTAAAAGAGATATGGGTCTACATGACTTTTTATTTTTAGGATCTTTCCTTGCTTTGGGATTCATAAAAACTTCGGCCACTTTCCATTGTCTTGGAACATATCTCAGTCTATTAATCGCATTTGTAATATGTGTAAGTTTCACCACTGCTTTATTAGGTAACTCTGTAAGTACCTGCCCTGTAATTAGGCCAAATCTGTTTTTTTAAATTCACATTTTTAATTTCTTGTTTAAGCTCCTTCAGAGCTACTGACCTTTCCTCAATATCGGTCAAGCGGTTTATTGCAATATTATCATTAGCTGTTTGTCTAGAGAATGGCTTAAACGCTTTCTCCAGTTACTCAGCAAATATATCTATCTTTTTTATCACCTTTTGTAGCTTTCCAAACTGAATAATCAGTATCTTTATCAGCAGTGAATTTTTGGAGATAGTTGCTTAAAGTTTCATTTGTCATTTAATTTATCATTATTTTTAGCTTAGCCGAATAACCACCGTTTTATCCAAGGGGGATCAACAGTTTTCCCATTTTTAGAGCCTTTCTTTTTTCGTTAAGTCGCTTACTTCAAGAGGATAATTTATATTAATTTTACCATACGTATTAAATTTGGCTGGTGTGCTCATACAGGCACAGTGCTGAATTAGTAGTCGGTTGATCAACTTCTTGTTCTATCTTCTCTGGAATTTAAAGCGGTGCTCGGAGTTCAATGAGACTTTAAACTTTATCTCTGAATCTTTTCCAACTTTTTTTGGAGTAGCTAATTTAGGTGGTCCTTCTTTTGTATCACCTGGTCACTAATAGTCAATATTAAAGATGTATGATCCGATGAAAGATCATCACAGTAATCCACTTGTATAATCATTTTGTTAGACCCTGAACAACAAAGATATTTGGTACCGTATTTTGATCAGAAGGCCAATATGTCGCGGGACCCGTAGTGAAAAAATCACAATTTAGTTTCATTCCTGATTCATATAGTATTTTCCCTTTAGTGGTAATCAATCTTGATCTCCAATAAGTGTGTATGGCGTTAAAATCGTCCACCATAATAAATTTACTACTGCTTAATTTAAACATATCTAAGTAATTATCTGCTTGTAGCCATGTTATAAATTAACAATTAATAGAGAAGGGCATCAGATGCAAATGATACAAATGTTGTAAATATCATGTAATATAAAATGTTATAATCGTATGCTTTATAACAAGAAATATTTGTAAACAGACGTCTCGGAGCGTGAATTACCCAGTGGAAGCAGTTAGTGAAATGGACCTTAGCAGACAGCAAAATAGCTCCCACAATAGGAATAGGTACAATATGACCTACAGGCATAAGGAGATGGAAAAATGACAGGTTGTAAAAGATAGACATAGCTACATAGCAATTCCCAGATATTTCATTAGAAGCATGGCTAAAGGAAAATTAACGATTGATCTCTCCTAAGATTAATAAGACGCTAATACGAATAGTTTACAATTAATATGTCAGTCATGGCATTTTGATATAAAACAGATTCTTCCGACTGGCAGATACTTATTTATTAGCATTCAGTGACTGAATCCACGATACTTTGTGTGTAGAACAATGGGGACGATTGCATGTGACTAATTAGTTTAGCTTGCCAAGAACATGATTGGAATTTGTGGGGTAGTAGGAAAACTGTCTTGAATACGGAGAGAAACTGAAAAAAAAAGAACACAAAGAAAACCAGTAGTTATTTGAAAGTAATTTGGTTGGTTTCTTTCATACTTTTCATAACATCCAGCTAAAAAATAAACGTAATTTTTATATGCGCTGAAGATTTCCAAAATATGCATGTAATATGCAATAAAACATTGGGAATATGCGCTAAGCATTGAAAATATGCAGTTAAGTATTCCCCAATAAATTAAAACTACCCTCAAATTTAGTTCCTTAAAATTCAGCTGCACGATTTAAAGGTTTCTTTCTAAGGTTGTTTACCTTAACTTTGAAACACTCAGTGAAAGATTGAAGCAGATTTTATAATCTGTCTTATTACAACTATTTCCAAGTAATTTAGCATTATAAAATTGACCTGTTGGATACGAATATTAAAGTAAAGAATTTTAACTTGACATAGCCCCGTTGAGTTCTACATCTCTTTTAACACATGAAGGGATATCGGCACACGTCAAATATAGGGCAATTTGGCCATATGGTATGTGACTACGACTAAAATTTAAATACTAAAATAATTTAGTGGTGTCAATAAAAATAAAAATTAGGATATAGGAAGAATATACTCAAATAATTCAATTATACTGGAAGAAAGTACTTATGCTTAATGGTGCAAACCTTTTAGATTTTGTCATAGTTAATGTTACAGTACACAGCTCAATTTTTTCTGGTATGATAAAGCGCCATTTATTTCTGCTTTTATGGTGGTATTTTATACCACAGTAACTGTGCTAGCAATTAATCAAATTAATATAAATAGTGCACATAATTTTCGTTTACCTGTGGTTCATATAAAAGAGCTATACACTTTAGGTTCATTAGTGCAAAACTACCTGATTGACAAGTTATTTCTAAGAAACCATTTGGAAGACCGTGAATCAATTTCTGTTAAAGAGGGTACCTGAAGTGCAAAATTATAGTTTTTCATTTAAATTTCTGTTAATGTACTTACGCAATATTTTTTCACGACCGGAACTAATTTATCACTTAAATTTCTTGAGCTACAAATTTGTACCAAAAATGTGAAACATGCTAAAATATGCGGTTTAACGCAAAATAAACTATTGTAGCATTCTGGACATTATATTTAGGTTTAAGCATGCATGACAGAGTGTGAGGGCATTAGGCTTATTGAACTAAGCTCATATATATTAGCATAAATTTCTAGAAGCTTGCGGGTGTTTGAGACCGAAAATTTAGTTCCCAGTGGAGCGGGCCGCGACAAGCAGTTCATGGGGCTTTCACTGGGGAAACAGGTGTGGGGAAGAGGCTCCAGAACTACGCCTTTGCCACCAGTTTGGCTCGATATACTAATCACGTGAGTACAGCCAAAGTAATAAAAAATACACCTGGCACTGTGATTTTGTTGAAAATGTGAAGGTTTTACGGAGACTCAAGTCTTTCCACGATTTTCATTGGTGCCATACGGGTACAACATAGTAAGCGAATAAGACAATGCAAAACCGATTTGGCTATGCAAACCTTCACGCCTTAGCTCCACTCGTCACGCCCACAGAACAGGCTGACTTGTATCAACAGAGCATTGACTTAGTCTACCACGTGCGCGCATTATCTGGGCATTGTAACTTCAGTATGTAGCGCAGAGAAAATATTTAACCTCCTTTTGTAACACCCAGTGAGAGTGGTGGCGTATTGTCCAACCAGAAAGTTTAGGCAGAACCAGTTCAAAACTCAGAATTAGATTTGTCTCAAGATAGTCTGATATTCAAACACTTTTCTTCTGTAACGGAGCCTGTCCAATACAATTTTAAGAGCACAGCAACCAGGTGAAAGACATGGGCGGAGTCAGAAAATAGGTCCCGTGTTACGATCAGTATTTCCAGCGTAGTGTAAATACCTTTGGTTATACAAAAACAAGTGAAGAGGTGATAAAATATAATTTTATCGAGGTTTATTTTCAATGCTTTTAATTTAATATGTGTCCAAGTTCCTCGCTTGCATATTATGTAATTTTCATCCTCTTGCTCGCAAAGTGTTGTATCCCGTAATAACAAGTAGTAAAACTGATACTCTTTGAGTAACTAAAATGAGGATATTTTGACATATTGACATGTATTTATACAAATAATTAAAAAGATTATACACATATACAAAATAATAATAGTCTTACTTTAATACACTTCTTTCAAATTACAAAGAAGAAAGGCATTCCTGAGTATGACTCTTCAATAAAAACAGCCGTCTATATACAACTACACGGTCTACTAATCACCAAACCAGGTGACTGCATTATTGCTTGTATCCATTTCTGAGAAAAAAGTTGATAGGGGACGGATATGATTTACAGTCATCAAGTAGGAGACATCAGCCGGCAGAACATCCAATGAGAGACTTCAAGATGGCAAGCAAGCTGCACCAAGCGTTACTGTGAGCCAAACCATCGACTCGAAGTAGGGTATAGTAGCGTCTCTAAAACAGAGTAAAGGCGGCTTCTGGAACAGAGATATAGGCGGCTTCTGGAACAGAGATATAGGCGGCTTCTGGAACACAGATAAAGGCGGCTTCTGGAACATAGATATAGGCGGCTTCTGGAACAGAGATATAGGCGGCTTCTGGAACAGAGATAAAGGCGGCTTCTGGAACAGAAATATAGGCGGCTTCTGCAACAGAGATATAGGCGGCTTCTGGAACAGAGATAAAGGCGGCTTCTGGAACAGAGATAAAGGCGGCTTCTGGAACAGAAATATAGGCGGCTTCTGGAAAAGAGATAAGGGCGGCTTCTGGATCAGAAATATACGCGGCTTCTGGAACAATGATATAGGCGGCTTCTGGAACAGAGATATAGGCGGCTTCTGGAACAGAAATACAGGCGGCTTCTGGAACAGAGATATAGGCGGCTTCTGGAACAGAGATATAGGCGGCTTCTGGAACAGAAATACAGGCGCCTTCTGGAACAGAGATATAGGCGGCTTCTGGAACAGAAATACAGGCGGCTTCTGGAACAGAGATATAGGCGGCTTCTGGAACAGATATATAGGCGGCTTCTGGAACAGAGATGAAGGCGGCTTCTGGAACAGAGATATAGGCGGCTTCTGGAACAGAAAAATAGGCGGCTTTTGGAACAGAGATATACGCGGCTTCTGGAACAATGATATAGGCGGCTTCTGGAACAGAGATAAGGCGGCTTCTGGAACAGAAATATAGGCGGCTTCTGGAACAGAGATATAGGCGGTTTCTGGAACAGAAATATAGGCGGCTTCTGGAACAGAGATATAGGCGGCTTCTGGAACAGAAATATAGGCGGCTTCTGGAACAGAAATATAGGCGGCTTCTGGAACAGAGATATAGGCGGCTTCTGGAACAGAGATAAAGGCGGCTTCTGGAACAGAGATATAGGCGGTTTCTGGAACAGAAATATAGGCGGCTTCTGGAACAGAGATATAGGCGGCTTCTGGAACAGAAATATAGGCGGCTTCTGGAACAGAGATATAGGCGGCTTATGGATCAGAGATATAGGCAGCTTCTGGAACAGAAATATAGGCGGCTTCTGGAACAGAGATAAAGGCGGCTTATGGAACAGAGATAAGGGCGGCTTCTGGAACAGAGATATAGGCGGTTTCTGGAACAGAGATATAGGCGGCTTCTGGAACAGAAATATAGGTGGCTTCTGGAACAGAGATAAGGGCGGCTTCTGGAACAGAAATATAGGCGGCATCTGGAACAGAGATATAGGCGGCTTCTGGATCAGAAATATAGGCGGCTTCTGGAACAGAGATATAGGCGGCTTCTGGAACAGAGATATAGGCGGCTTCTGGAACAGAAATATACGCGGCTTCTGGAACAGAGATATAGGCGGCTTCTGGAACAGAAATAGGCGGCTTCTGGAACAGAGATATACGCGGCTTCTGGAACAGAGGTATAGGCGGCTTCTGGAACAGAGATATACGCGGCTTCTGGAACAGAGATATACGCGGCTTCTGGAACAGAGATATACGCGGCTTCTGGAACAGAAATATAGGCGGCTTCTGGAACAGAGATATACGCGGCTTCTGGAACAGAGATATAGGCGGCTTCTGGAACAGAGATAAAGGCGGCTTCTGGAACAGAGATATAGGCGGCTTCTGGAACAGAGATATAGGCCGCTTCTGGAACAGATATATAGGCGGCTTCTGGAACAGAGATATACGCGGCTTCTGGAACAGAAATATAGGCGGCTTCTGGAACAGATATATAGGCGGCTTCTGGAACAGATATATAGGCGGCTTCTGGAACAGAGATATAGGCGGCTTCTGGAACAGAAATATAGGCGGCTTCTGGAACAGAGATATAGGCGGCTTCTGGAACAGAGATATAGGCGGCTTCTGGAACAGAGATATACGCGGCTTCTGGAACAGAAATATAGGCGGCTTCTGGAACAGATATATAGGCGGCTTCTGGAACAGAGATATGGACTGGTTTTGAGACACATTTGGGAACTACGATTAAAAGAGTTTGTTTACGAAATAGAAAGCAGGCTGGTTAGGAAGGAGAGTAACCCCGAATAGGGGTAAGACCTTGAGCACTGACTGAAAATATCAATGGATGGTAAACATTTAACTCCCTAAAATTACTTTTCATCATAGCTGACAACCATGAAGCCCTCCGTGCTGAAAAAAACCAATATGGCGGGTAACTGAACAGCTGCCTTGGAGCTTGTATAGAAATATGAAATACTTATCCCAGCAGAAAGAACTTGAGATAGCAAGTCTGCCTCATAATGAATATTCTTTCCAACACATTACCTAGATTTATGCTAAATATAATTAAGAAAATTCGAATTGCAATTTCGCGATATACTAGATAAAAATGGTCTTCTGATTCCTAATTATTGGTCAAATACAACAGCTATTTACTGTGAGATAAACATTACACTCAATACTTATGAAACCAGTAACACATGTATTTAATTGGGAAATAATTACAAATAACTACTATTTTATAACCCATAACTTTTTAAATGCCCATTTACAGCCTCAGCTTATGAAAACAGTAACAACATCTACATCAATTTATCCTCTATGGAAAATTCTTTCCAAAAATACGTATACATTAACAGGAATAGATTTCAGGAAATAATAATTATATTTAGTCATAAAATATCCGGGTGTCAACAAAACCGTCAGCGACAAAATATAGCTTTAATATCGGAGCACGACAACGAATAGACATACTACACTGAAACGTGTGAACTTGCCTAACTAATGCAAATAATTATAAAGAGACAATTGCCTATGTTGTGAACTTCTATTGCGGGTAACGAGAATGGGAAATACGAATAAATAAAAACGAAAAAAGCAGAATTAGAACACACCACACAAGAGAATGTAAATACGCTGAATATTTAACTATTGGCACATCAATACGGTCAAGACAAAGTAAAAATACCTTTACAATTACTTTATGTCGTAGCACCGGAGCAAGTAACTACCACAATCCCGTTTTGAATAGAATATTAATAATTGTAATACTCTTAAATGACCATACACTCAAACCTTGCATTTCTTTTTTCAGTGGAGGGGAACAGACCCTCTAGTATCATGATTCCTGGCTACAATAACCACGCATCTTTTTAGCATTTACAATAAAATACTGATCAAAGACTTAAATGAGAAATAACAATGAATATTTAGAAACAAAACCTGACCAACATTACAAAGATAATTATATAAATCGCTGAACACGAGAAAATAAGACATTTAGACTTTGGTTTGAAGCAATACAAAGCTTATAGGCGACACTCGAAATAACAGCATTTAAAAGTACACCTAAGAGGAACGCCTGCAGGCCACAGACCATCATGAGCGAAAGTGAATTTGCTAAGTATAGCAAGCTAGAAAACAGATGGCCAAGGACTCCGGAAACAACTCGTGCAATTATGATACATGAAGGCCAGATATCATAAATGCATTATCCTGCTTCCTCTCCCCCTCCCAAAATAAAAAAATATATCAATGGTATTAAAAACACTGTAATAACATTTGACAAGAACTAAGCTTCGATTTCAGTTCTTTCACGAGAGGACTTTTAAGGAAGTCTTGTACAATGAAACTTTAAAAATAGCCAAATTATCTTAGGAATGTGTATATAAATATCACATAATTAACAGCCTTCACACGCAGAGAAATGTAGCTGCGGTTTGACACACACAGACACATTTAAGATTCTTAGTACTTCTTGCCCTAGCTTACCTTTGAAGAGGCCCAACTCGATTGACTATCCATTCACATGATTTTCCCTAGCAATTCTTCGACTAACTATTATTGCAAAGCGTATTTCTCTGAAAACTAGGAAGGGTATACAGCATAAAATAAAATGTACAAATGAAGAGTGAATCATTGATCATAGATGTACTAACTCACGCTAATAACGTTTTAAAAGAACACGGTTGTGACTCTCCGTCCTTTCATGCGAGGGCTTTACTTCTTGAAATATCCCCTCCAGATAATATGAAGGAGATTTCATTGATGTTTTCGCAAAACCAATATTCTTTACACTACAATCTCATTAACGGTTGAGCGGCATGTGTACAGGAAAACAGAGCACTGCCATTTACACGAAAGGATAATTATCAATGAATCTCATTTACCAAAATAAGTAAGAGCTGACAAGAATTCGCAGGTGTTTTCCGCGAAGAGAGATGTTATCGGAAAAATACGTATTCTATCTCACCGAGCTGACCTGTATATACTTCATACAAAACAACTTAACCGGTTTTACGCTGTTTTCAACAATGTACAGCGCATGAGTACTGAAAATCATATTATTATATAAATTATTAGTTCATAGACCTATATGACACATTTCCCGCACGTGAGGTAACGGTGCTACGAGGAACTTGAAAGTGGCAGCGTTTGCTGACTATAAACGTAAAAACGTAGAACTTGTATATCAGTGGACGACACGACAATCACGAGTGGTAGGGATATTAGATTGTATTGTTTTTAAAATGCAAATATTGAATTAAATGCACTACTTATTATACACGAATAGTGGCAAAATGATGGCTTCAATTGCGAAGAATAGTTAAATGAATGAGGTGCTAAATGAATTACAGGGAAATAACAGGCATGCACTACAAAGTGAATTGCATACATTGAAAACACTGCTTTTTATTACGCATATATACACTTATATTAATGATTAAATCGCGAAAATAAGGACTTAACAGCTACTGTGTTATTTTTAATCATATATACATTAAAGTGAGACTTTTATTGGTCACAAGCGATTTTACCCTTCTTTTTGATGTTATCAACTAAATTCCTCAATTATTTAGAGTTTTAAAATATACACCGAAAAAAGAGCAACTTTTCTTTAGTTAATATCACATTAATATATGGTCCATCCCTATGTTAACTTTACTTTAAAAACTTCATAGCTTTTAAGCGGGTATAGTAGTGAAATAAACAAAAGAACTTATCGCAAAAAGTGGGGAAAGCATGCATTAACACATATATACATACACATACAGACATACATACTTACACATATAGATAAACACATACATACATCCATTCATACATACATACATACATACATGCACACATACACACATACAACACTTACACACATACATACTTACATGCTTATACACATACACACACACCATATACAAATTTACATGCATACATACATTCATACATACATACATACATACATACATACATACATACATACATACATACATACATACATACATACATACATACATACATACATACATACATACATACATACATACACACACACATACATACATACATACATACATACATACATACATACATACATACATACATACATACATACATACATACATACATACATACATACATACATACATACATACATACATACATACATACATACATACATACATACATACATACATACATACATACATACATACATACATACATACATACATACATACATACATACATACATACATACATACGAGTGGTTTTATACGTCAAAACTCCCCTAGATGTCAACCAAAGTTTAATGGAGGTTATTTTGCAATTGCATGACTTTGTCAAGTAATACAACGTCTTCTATTGCAAACATTTAATATTACCAAACATCAGACATCAGCAAAGACACGATACACCACAAATCCCAATACTAGCACAAGAAGCATCTATGAATGCTTCTTCACACTCCATCAATAACATACGTATGTTGCAAAACTCCTTCAAAAGATATAATTACACAATACATATAACTGAAGCTATTTCTCAGTAGCACATACCTTTCAGACGTCACTGCTATTCGGTTCCTATACACTCTCTTTATAACATGGAACATATTTTACCGCACTATGAAAATGATTATTATTGTTTTGCCACATTTGAGGGAAAAACACGACTGCAACCCAAGAGCATAGATAAAGCTCAGTCACTTACAATATTGGTCTCTATGAGAGCTGGAATAATAACCTAAGAATAACTCCATGCCAAGCTGCAAACTGAATATATATAGAATTACTCTACGATAGGCTTAAGGAAGTCAACAAATCAAACCTGAATGAACATTAACACTTGCAGATAGAAACTGAAACTAAAAACACATCATGAGTCTTTTGTAATCTATCATCGTATTTTAAAATCAATGTTTTGGATACTAAAAAAACTTCAGTGGTTTATAAATAGATATTTATTTATATATATATATATATATATATATATATATATATATATATATTTCTGGTTGTTTCAGAAAAAATGATGGAATCTCAAACGCGTCTGCCCCAGATGAGTATTATTTGCCCATACCAAGCTACAGTGAAAAGCTGATGGAAGACCTAAATGCTAGCGTAATAATTAGCAAGTGTGAAGGTTTTAGCTGTGCGTATAAAACAGCACTAGATGATTTAGTAAAGAACCTCAACAAGCCGATGCTGATTCAAAGAACAGAATTGAAGAATCAATCAGAAAGCAAAATACAATAGAAACAAATGAAATGAACACTAAATCTTCATTCAAGACAAAAAACGAATTAACATTGCAAGAGTGAGATGGAGAATTATTTCGATTTTATTAATCTCTGTGATTGCCTTTTTATAGTGCAAAGCATTTCACACACACATTCGTTAGATATAACTGCTAATATACATGCTACATGATTTATACACAGGTCAAAGTTGTTTAATTTCACAGATCATTAATTGTTTTTCAGTTTCACGACTAATTTTGGTCTCTGAATATATGTATTTATTATACAAAGTTAGAAGGTGAACCTAAAAACTGTACTTTCACAACGCAAAACATAAAGTATTGTCTTATAAATAGCATTGTTTGCCACGTTTGTGTTCTTTCATATATATATATATATATATATATATATATATTTCCTCCTTTGTGCTTTTTATTCTTGTAAATGATTTTGTTGAAAGAGGAAATATGGTATTGTAAAGATCATAAATAAAAAATCATCTTTAATTGAAACAGTATATTTATTTCAGTATTTCTTACAAGTCATTCCTGTCAATCCATTGACTATTAGGAAATCCATACCACTTCGCAAATGTCCTATTTCCTTGCCTACGAATCACCTTCTCAACTAAATAGGTGTAGGGAAACAATGCAGAATGCAGTTCATGGCCGTAGAAAACACCTTTATTCTCTTCTCCGTCCTTATCCTTTAATAAGCAGGTAATAGGACTGGTTCTCTTCTTACTGTTGATTCTGAAGATTTCAACATTCCAGTTAGCCTCATAGCCCTTTTCAATATGCCCTTTATGCTTAGATATTCTCACATAATTACCAACTCTAAACTTTCTTGCATTCCTCTTCTCCCTTCGATGCCGGTTATAATTGTAGACTGTTAGAAGAAGACTTTGCTAGGTTTCATACGAATGGTGGAATGGAAGCTCTTATTATACTTTGAGATAAGTTGTGGCAGAAGATCAATCCACTTGTATGAGCCTTGGGCTAAAAATTTCTTATACATCATATTCTTCAAGGTTCTTATCAAACGTTCAACAGCTGCTGCTTTCATATTGCTATAGGTACTGTAGTGGCTGTTATTGATCATGAGCCTTTTAAAATGATTGTTGTAAAACTCCTTTCCATTATCACTCTGAATGTTTTTGGGAGTAACACTCGGTTCCTGAAGTGTCTCTGCAATAGAAGGTCCTGTCTTGGCTTTTAGTGGTCTTGTGCATGCCATTTTAGAGTTGAAGTTGATAGCGATGAGGACATTTTTTAAGTTTTTGTTGAGTTTAGCATAAGGAATCATTTCAACCAGATAAATCTGTACATGGTCATTGATTCCTTTGTTGATAATCTTTCGACGTAAAAAAAAATCTCGTTGGTGGGGCATGGAGCTCTGCTGCTATATGTTTCTTAACTTCCATTATGCAATAATTTTAGAATCCTTTAGTTCTTGAATAATTTCATTTATTTCCTCTTTGTGATTGGTATTTCCAGCGTCTCTAGATGCAATGAGCAGTCTCAGACAATTCACCAATGTATTTGGATCATTCCAGTAGATGTAGTTATGTTTTCTCTCTGGGTGATGTGTCCATTCCAATCTCAAACCTTTATGTTTTCTGATGAACGGTCGTATGATGTTTAAATACTTGTAGGAATTGTTATGTCTTAGGCGTCCATATCTTACATTCTTCTGACGATGAACTTGTGTTGATTCCAGAATTCTCGTGTAAGCACCCATATCCTGTTCTGTAAAGGCATTGATTTCAAGGCTTTTCTTAAAGATTAGCTCATTAAATCCAGGTGTAACATTGAATGTTTCTTGTCCTACTCTGATTTAATTATTAGTAAAATCAATCGGCTCCCTTCCTTTCATATACCTTCCATCTTCATATCAAACACCATATAATGTATCGATTTCAATTTTCTTTCTAACACGTTTCAAGTAGGTAGAGGTGTTCTCATCTTTCTCTTCCTTTAGTGGTGCAGCATTGTTTTTCTGGATACCTAAGATGTCATGAAGCGGTTCTGATACTTGGCTGAAGAGCTTCGCTCATAATCCTTTCAGTTTCAAACTTCTGTCCCTTGAGCTCTCGTAGCTTTTCTCTTATTGCTTTTGTATGTTTAGCTACAGATTCTTAAAGCTTATAATTTGGCTATCCATTGTGAAAATGATGACTAATTAGAGCCTGCAATCAATTTATAGTTTGCGATCAACGTGAAGTCCCAGTGTATCGACAGCCTTAGCTATCATTTCAATTGATTGTTTTAACTGATCAATGACATTCTTGTGTTCGTACATTCTTGTCTTAGAAGCATCAGCAAATATTGCCGTATTGCTATACTGATTTTGATTAACTCTTCTATAGCAGTCATTTGCTCTCCTTGCTTCTTTTGACCATCCGTCAATGCGCTTACGTGCACATCTAATGTCTTCAGCTTCTCATCCAAACGTTTGGTACTGAGCTCATTTAAATCTACTGGCTTGCTTTGTCATCTGATTCACAACATTATTCATTTTCTCGGTTCATATTCGCTGAAGAGTTTTCTTTTTTTTTTTTCACTTTCAAAGTTCTCTGACAATTGTCTTATAGAATCTAGTAGTGGATCCGTAGTGTCTTTTGAAGGCTTTTTTAGAGAATCAACTGAAGTAATATTTTTATTCATATTTGCAGTAAGATTTTGGAGTTTCTTGCTTATTTGCGTTTGAATTTCCTTCGGTAAATTTCTCGATAGTTGTTGGTGTGTCTCATTCGTTTTTCTTAAAACCGAGACACTAACGTATCTTTTATTTGCAGCATCCGTATCATTAAAAGGATTCGCTATATCAATGATTCTCTTTTTCCAAAATATGTTACCATTACCGTCTCGCGCTTGTGTTCGAGAATTGAAATGTCCAATGATGAATTTTCTATTCACTACATCGTGATCATGTATCGGATTCATTAATATTTTCAATCTAACTTTGTCGATTACAATTTGATTTTCATCATTTCTCTTCAGAATATATTATACAATTTATTCATTGAATCGCGACTTAACCATATCCTCAACTTCTTTTGAATTTTCCGGTATGAAGACCCGCATCCTTTTCTCGATAGCGTCTGCATATTTCTTATTGCTGACGTCATTATCGCTCATAGGCTCAGCTATCTCTGTTAATATTTTCCTTTTAAATGAAAATTTTCCTTTCGTATCTATTCGCGGTGTTGTTGCAGTTATATAGTCTTGTATGTATTTTGTGTTAGGCACATCTTGCCATTCTTGGGTGGTAGTAATACATTCAGTCTTATAGACTCAAGCATTATATCTTTTCCCGTCTCTTTTAAAACCATTTTTGTTTATATATGTCATTAGACCATCATACTGTGCTTCAGGGGATTTCTTTATATGATTCCTAAGCACAATCTCAAATTCTTCTATTCGTTCATGTAATGCTTTTTCTGTAAACCCTTGCAAACGATTCACTGTAGAAGTTGTAAGTGTATTCACATATAGTTTAGTTGTATCATCAGACCCATCTTGCAGTTCTTGAACATTACACAACCGTCTTTTCTTGAACTGATAGTTGCCTTTCCCATCTCTTTTAACTGCAGGAGTTCTCTGCGATCCAAACCTGTCGACGCTCATTCTGAACTACAAATGATAGGATTCTTTAATATCCATCTTAATATATTGATCAAATCCGTTCCTATATCGCCCATTGCTCATTGGAAATTCGGGAACTATAGTTACAAATGGCCTTCCTTTTGAAGAGCTTTCCCAAACATTTTTGTATAAATCGTTAGATTCGTTGAATGACATGCCAATGTTTACATAATCATTATATATATACTTCAGGTTTAGATTGTCTTGTCGGAAAAGCATAATTATATTTGTATTATCTCGAATCAAATGTTTAGGGACCTTTGCATTCGATTGCGCTAAATATAAAGAGTCAAAGTTTCTATGTCTACCCATTATATAAAATGCCGCAATCTTATCTTGCTTTTCAGTGATGACATTCATTAAATATAAAAGCTGAATTTTCTTTAACTTCAGATGGATGCAAGGCACCTTCTCCATCTTCAAACGTATTAACCTCAATACCATCAATGGTTTCAAGTAATTGGATGAGATACTACACTTTGGCTGAAATAGCGACTTGGAGTAGACATACAGGTTTTCAAAGCGAAGTGCATTCTCTTGTAGCAGCATATTGAGTTCTACATTTGTCTTTCCTGCTATCGAACTTCCCAAGATTAGAGCTGTAACATTGCAGGGAAATAGGTTTCCATGGCGCTCACATTTAATATCGCTTTCAAAGTCTAATACATGAATAAGTAGCGCACAGTCTTGCTTGACAAACTCCATTGTATCAACTAAGATATGTTTACTTGTGTGAATGAATATATAATGTTATGTTATAAATCTGTCTGAAATCTTATAGTATAAAAAGATACTTACAAAGGAATTTGTATTGGTATACAATGAGTGCTAGAAGCGCCAAAGTTAAGAAAGGATCTGGTCGACTCAACAAGATGATTAATTGGCTAACTTTCGAGACACATTTTCCAGGATATAAGTATTGCGGTCCTGGAACGAAACTTGAAAAGAGCTAAAAAGAGGAGATCGCGGCATTAATCCGTTGGTTCAGGCTTATAAAGATCACGATATAGCCTACGCTGAGTCCCAAGATGAGGCCTGAAGAAACATTGGAGACAAGATTCTAACTGAGGAGGCCTGGAGGAGAGTTCAATCATCGGATTCTTCGATAAGAGAGAAGCTAGCTACAAGACTTGTAACATCCATCATGAAAGTGACAGTTGCTCGTGGAGCCGGCACAAGAAAGAGGACACATGGCGGATTTTTGCCTCTCATCCCTCTTATTGCTGCATTAGGAGCTGCTGCTGGAGGAGCGGCAAAAATAGCATCGGCTGTAAATAGTAAGAAAGCTACAGACAGACAAAATGCAGAAATGATTCGACATAACAGCTATGGAGGCAAAAGGGAAGGGTCTTCACAAGGCATAAAAGGAATAGAGGATTACTACCAGTTCTCCCACTAGCAGCGTCTTTGGTTGCTGCTTCTAAAATTGCCAGTGTATTGAACCTAAATACGTCTACTAAAGGTAATGATCTAAATTGAAAGAGAAGGAATTGTCAGAAAAGGAAAATTCAAAAAACTCGAAGCGAGGCCTATATTTGTCCCGGAATAAGCTCTTAGCAATGTTGATATAGAGATATATGCTAGACGCTTGAAGATTCCTCATTTTCGAGGTGTGTACACGAGCAATAATCTACCTTCAAAACCAAGTTTCAATGAAAGAATTGTTGTGAATCTAGACTCGAGTGAAAACGAAGGAACGCATTGCGTTGCTGTAAAGCAAAATGGAAATACAGCGTTTTATTTTGATAGTTTTGGAGATTTGAAACCGCCAAAAGAGAAAGAGAGATGTTTAAAAGGAGTTAAAGTATTGTATAACGCAATGAGGTTTCAGGATTTTCGCTCAGTCATCTGTGGTCACTTGTGCTTGCAATTTTTTCCAATGAGTTATACTATTACTGCTAGCGGTGCTGATTTAATGTTTACTACATATTTAACTCCTCATCTACATCTAGATCCTAAAGGGTTTTATGAAATTGCTCTGTTGAATTTTGAGACTTTCTATTCAATTCCAAATGTTGACGATAGGAATAACGCTTTCATTATATGTTCAATGATGAGTTGAGAGTCATCCATATTCCTTCTGCAACGTATGAGATTGCAGACCTTCATACATTCATCAAGAATAAGCTAGAATTGATAAGTGGTGTCTCCTTTATTGGACCAAATAGTAATACAATGAAGGCTGAGATTAAATACCCTCATACTGTTGATTTCACAAAAGAGCGTTCTATTGGCTCTCTTTTAGGATTCTCAAATACCTCTGTTATACCTCCAGGGAAGTTGGTAGAGTCCAATTACCTTGTAAACATATTTAAGGTTAACATCATTAGAATTGAGTGTAGTATTGCAACAGGCTCCTTAAGTAATGGTAAGAGCGGTCACCCGATATTCGAGTTCCTTCCCTCTTTTGCTCCTGGGTTTCATATTTCGCAAGAGCCTTCAAATCTTATACACCTACCAATCATTGATTCCAACTATATCGATCAAATCACGCTGAGGATTGTTGATCAAAACGGATGCATACTGAACTTCAGAAAGGAAGATATAAGCATAAGACTTCACCTACGACGCAATGGAAATCGATTTTAAGCGTCGATATCAAGTATATAATAAGCATCTGATTCATCGGTTCGGTCATACTTCACCTCCAGTCATTAGACCGTTAACACATTCCTCGAGGCATTGGGATTTAGACTTCTGTGATGGATATCTTCAACGTGACTGCCACGCCTATCTCCGACAACAAGATTGCCAAAGAAGAGGAACATGTGTTTCTGCCGCCTAACTCTCCAGCTTTGAAAAGTAATGAGGAGATCAGAATTCCTTGTCAAGCTGAGGATTTGTATATATTGCCTAGCAAGAGTTATCTCTACATTGAAGGAATCATTGCCAAAACTTATGGTACTCCTACTGAAGCAAACCTCACTAATAATGCTATAGCTTTCATGTTTGAGGAGATTCGACTGGATATGAACGGTACGACTATTGAAAGAACAAGAAATCCTGGAATTTCAACAACTATGCTCCGCTCAACTCTATGGAACCAACGCGTTTGCTAAATGATGGATGGACTTATCCTGGAAATGAGGTTGCCATTGTGCACACTGGAAGCGGTGTACTCAACGCTATGGCACCTCTGTCAATACTGCTGGGATTTGCTGACGATCATAAGGATCTTATCCTATATAGCAGGTTTGAGTTGGTGATTATTCGAAGCAAGGAATCTATAAACTATATTGTGGCTCCTGCAGAAGCAGAGGATGCTATCGTTAAATTGCATCGCATCGAATGGAGAATGCCTGTATGCGCCTTACAGATATCGACAAAGTTAAATTTCTCACGATCCTTAAGGCCGAAAAAAAAATGCACAACGCCTTTCGAACCTTGCATCTTCATACCCAGCCAGCTGTGCCGCAAACAAAATCGTTTACATGGAATGTGACAACGACATCCAAGCCTGAGAATCCAAGATTTGTTACAGTTGGTGCTCAAACAGCAAGAATTAATGATGCAAAAAAGAATTGCTCCGAGTTTGATTTTTGTTATATCACCAATTTGAGACTTTATCTGAATAGTGAGTGTTATCCTTACCATAGCTTGAATTTGGACTTTGGAAATTCTAAATTTGCCTAATTATATGAAATGTATTCCACGTTTCAGATTTCGTATTATAACAAGGAGAATTATTCTTTATATCAAAGGAAAGGTTTTTTTGAAGTTTTTGACTGTTGTAATCAACCAGAGGAGACTGTCAATGGTGAGGTTCATATTAGACTAGAAATTCAAGCAAGTGCTAATATTGCTCCTCAGACATCGTTATATTGTCTGATTATACATGATAAGGTTTTAACCTACAGCCCCTTATCACATGTCATGCAGTCGATAATTTAAAGGTCTAATACGTAATGAAAATTATGTGGAAATATGTATTGGGTTTAATTAATAATACAGTAGTAAAAGGTGTACATATAGGTTCTTTAAATTCCCAAAATATTTTCATTACATTCCTTCATCATATCCTTGTGCCTTCGAAGTTTTCATTACATACATTAGTTAGAATAAGAAAATGCTTGCTTGTATGTAGGTGCGTATGTGTGCATATATGTGTGTATGTATGCATGTAAGTATGGACGTATTTATGTATGTGTGTAAGTATGTAAGTATGTATATATGTGTGTATAGATGTAAGTATGATGTATTTTGTATGTGTGTATGTATGTAGTATGTATGTATGTATGTATGTATGTATGTATGTATGTATGTATGTATGTATGTATGTATGTATGTATGTATGTATGTATGTATGTATGTATGTATGTATGTATGTATGTATGTATGTATGTATGTATGTATGTATGGGTGTAAGTATGTGTGCATGTATGTGTGTAAGTGTGTATGTATGCATTTATGTATGTACGTGTGTAAGTATGTGCATGTATGTGGGTAAGATGCATGTAAGTATGTATGTGGTGTGTGTTTGTATGTGTGTAAGTGTGTATGTACGTATGAGTGTAAGTATAAGTGCATGTATGTATATGTGTATGTATGTGTGTGTAAGTATGTATGTGTGTATGCATATGTGTATGCCCAATTTTTGCGGTAAACTCTTTGTTTATATCACTACATGCCAGCTTAAAAGCTATGAAGCTTTAAAGTAAAATTAACTTAATGTTACTGTAACTAAAGAAAAGTTGCCCTTTCTTCGTTGTATATTTTAAAATTCTGAGTAATCGAAGAAATGCAACGTTAAAATCGTTTGTGACCAATAAAAGTCTCACTTTAATGTATATATGATTAAAAATAACCTAAAAGTTCTTTAAGTTCTTATTTTCGCGATTTATCATTAATATGAGCATATATATATGATATAAAAAGCAGTATTTTCAATGTATGTTTTTGCTTTGAAAGGTATGCCTGTAAGTTTCCCTGTAATTTATTTATCTCCTCGTTCATTTAACTATTCTTCGCAATTGAAGGTATCATTTTGCCACTATTCGTGTATAATAAGTAGTGAATTTAATTGAGTATTTGCATTTTAAAAAGAATATAATCTGAAATCCCTAGCAATCATGATTGTCGTTTAGTCAACTGATATACAAGTTCTACGTTTTTGCACTTATAGACAGCAAACGCTGCCACTTTCAAGTTCGTCGTAGCACCGTCACCTCACGCGCGGGAAATGTGTCAAATAGGTCTATGAAGTAATTTATATAATAATATCATTTTCAGCACTCATGCGCTGTACACTGTTGAAAACAGTGTAGAAACGTTTAAACTGTTTTGTATGAAATATATACACGTTAGCTCGGTGCAAGAAGAATACGTGTTTTCCGATAACATCTCTCGTCGCGGAAAACACCTGCGAATCCTTGTCAGCTCTTACTTATTTTGGTAAATGTGATTCATTGATAATTAGTCTTTCGTGTAAATGGCAGTGCTCTGTTTTCCTGTACACATGCCACTTAACCGTTAATGAGATTGTAGAGTAAAATATATATTTTTCGGAAACCATCAATGAAATCTCCTTCAAATTTTCTGAGAAGGGGTATCTCAAGAAGTAAAGCCCTCTCATGAAAGGACGGAGGATCACACCTATGTGCTTTTAAAACGTTATTAGCGTGTGTTAATACATCTATGATCAATGATTCACTCCTCATTTGTATATTTTATTTTATGCTATATACCCTTCTTAGTTTTCAGAGAAATACGCTTTGCGTTGAAGAATGGTTAGGGAAAATCATGTGAATGGATAGTCAATCGAGTTGGGCCTCTTCGAAGGTAAGCTAGGGCAAGAAGTACTTAGAATCTTAAATGTGTGTGTGTGTGTGTCAAACTGCAGCTACATTTCTCTACGCGTGTGGTCTGATAATGGTGTGATATTTATATACACATTCCAACGATTATTTGGCATTTTTAAAGTTTTATTGTATAAGAATTCGATAAAAGTCTTGTTATGAAAGGACTGTGATCGAAGCCTAGTTATTTTATAATGATATTAGAGTGTTTTAATACTATTGATGTATTTTTAATTTGGGTGGGGGGGGGAGAGTAAGCAGGATAATCTATTTATGTCTGGCCTTCATTTATCATAATTGAATGAGTTGTTGTTTCCGGGGTCCTTGGCCATTCGTAAATATACATCTGTTTTCCAGCTTGCTATACTTAGCGAGTTCACTTTCGCTGATAATGGTCTGTAGCCCGCAGGCATTCCTCTTAGGTGTACTTTTAAAGGGTGTTATTTTGAGTGTCGTCTAATGGCTTTGTATTGCTTCAAACCAAATTCTATATGTCTTATTTTCTCGTGTTTAGTGATTAATATAGTTATCTTTGTAATGTTGGTCAAGGTTTTGTTTCTAAATATTCATTGTTAGTTCTAGTTAAAGTCTCTGATCAGTATTCAATTGTAAATGTTAAAGAGATGCGCGGTTATTGTAACCCGTAAATGTGATATATAAGGGGTCTGCTCCCTTTACTGAAAAAAAATGCAAGAGTTGAATGAATGGTCATTTAAGAGTATTGCAATTATTAGTATTCTATTCAACACGGGATTCTGGTAGTTGCTTGCTGCGTTGCTACGATATACAATAATTGTAAAGGTACCTTTACTTTGTCTTGACTGTATAGATGTCGTGCCAATAGTTAAATATTTAGGGTTTTTACATTCATTTGTGTGTGTTCTACATTCTGGTTTTTTTTTATTACGTTTTTGTCTATTCGCATTACCCATTCTCGTAAGCCACAAGAGAAGTTCACATCTTAGGTAATTGTCTCTTTATAATTATTTGCGTTAATTAGGGAACACATATAGAAAACAAAACCGGGCCTATAGGCCATGGTCCACTGGACTTCTCCCCAGTGGACCAACGCCTACAAGCCCCTACAAGCCTACAATCACTATAAGTGATTCTAACATCGACCGGGAAAGTCTTCGAATTTTAATTAGGAAAGTTCATACGTTCCAGTGTAGTATGTCTATATGTTGTCGTGTTACGTTATTAAAGCTATGTTTTGCCTATGACGGTTTTGTTGAAACCCAGATATCTTATGACTTATTATAATTATTATTTCTTGAAACCTATTCCTGTTAATGTATATGTATTTTTGGAAAGAAATGATATAAATTGCTTTTTATATAGAAGCTGTATTAATGTAGGTGTTATTGCTATTTTCATAAGCTGAGGCTGTAAATGGGTGTTTAAAAAATTGTGGGTTATAAAATAATATTTATTTGTAATTATTTTCCAATTAAATATATGTATTACTGGTTTCATAAGTAATGAGTGTAATGTTTGTCTCACAGTAATTAGCTGTTGTATTTGACCAATAATTAGGATTCAGAAGGCCATTTTTATCTAGTATATCGCGAAATTGCAATTCCAAGTTTTTCTTAATTATAGTTAGCATAAATCTAGGTCATGTATTGGAAATAATTTTCACTATGGGGCAGACTTGTTTTCTCAAGTTTTTTCTGCTGAGATAAGTATTTCTTATTTCTTTACAAGCTCCAAAGCAGCTGTTCTGTTACCCACCATATTGTTTTTTTTCAGCACGGAGGGCTCCATGATTGTCAGCTATGACGAAAAGTAATTTTAAAGAGTTAAATGTTTACCATCTAGTCATATTTTCAGTCAGTGCTCAAGATCTTACCCCTATTTGTGGTTACTCTCCTTCCTAACCAGCCTGTTTTCTATTTCGTAAACAAACTGTTTTACTCGCAGTTCCCAAATGTGTTTCAAAACCAGCCTATATCTCTGTTCCAGAAGCCGCCGATATTTCTGTTTCAGAAGCTGTATTATACCCTACTACTCGACTCTCTGCCGCAATTATGCAGCACGCAGTAGGTATAATATGGATTATTATTTTTTTTTCACACAAGCCGTGTGTAGGATAGGTGTTGGATAGGTAGAGTCAGACTGAAAAATTCAACGCCATAGCCGGCCGGGATTTGAACAACGGATCTCTCGATCTCTAGCCGGTAGCTCTGCCACTTTCCCGGTAAACCACAATGTGATCTCAAATTATTTTGAGATGTGAACCCCAATGCGACTTAAAATGTTTATTTTGAGATCACATTGTGGTTTAGTGGGAAACATGCAGGTCGGTTGAGAAATGCCGTGTTATGCCGGCATGTTGCCATGGTAGCTCAGTGGCAGAGCAAGGGGCTAGAGTTTGGGAGATCGGTGGTTCCAATCTTGGCTGTGGCGCTGAATTTTTCAGTCTGACTTTACCTATTCAAGGTATGATATGATTTTCTTTGTAACAACTGTAACAAATAAAATATCTTAAGTTTTCCATTCTCTACCTTTTCTACAAACAAACTACTGTTATAAAAGATTATTTTAGCTACATCATACTCATCCAAATAAGCGTTTGCCTAAATTCCCTTATTACTTGTTTACTTTTAAACACAAAGGACATAAGGAAATACGACAGGCTAAAGCGATAGTCAAATCTTTTAACAACTGATCGTTATATGAACAATTGTAGTTCGGTTCGCTATAAATTGTGTTTTTAACGAGATTTACATGTATTTTTTCGGGGGTAAGCTTTTGTCTATCCTTTATGATTTACCAGTTACGTAAAATGCATCCAGAAGGAAGAGGCCTTCACAGGCTATCCCCAGAAAATTCAAAACAATTATTTTATGTGCCATGTAAATATCTTTAATGTGCGGTATTTTTATTAAAATCGTTAGAGCGATTTTTGAGAAAAACAAGCATTTCAAAAATATTTATCATGTAAAGGAAAGTTTGAGGTTGGGAGAATTTTCCTGACAATCTACGGAACATACTGATCTTAAATACCAAATTTGGTATTTAACAGTCTTTTCATTTTGAGCTACTGTCTACAGACACACACTTTCACACTCACACACATGCGCGCGGAGCTATTCTCTAAAAATACCTTCTTTTTTTTTTGACTCAGCACACCTTAAAACATATATTTTCGGTAGAATTTGATATCCAGTTTTTAGGTTGTATATAATGCTTTCTCTATACACAATGCACATAGTACGTATAGAGGAAGTAAGAAAGAAATGTTATTATTGGTTCAACGAAAATACTATGTTGGAGTCGTTACTATCATTTGTGTTATGAGACCGTATTTACCTCCTAAAAACAAGCAAGGAAAGTTTTTCTAATGGTACATATAATACTAACAAACAATCTCATTCTTAACAATGTCTTTCTCAAAAGCTAGTATTCCTTTTTTCCAAATACAATAAATCTTATTACTCTGTAAAACTTTGAAATTGTGTTCCAGTTGTCTTCTGAACTTGTGAACAGAGGAAAGGTCCAAAAGAAGTCGTGAAAAATCACTTGAAAGTTTGTCATAGATATTAAACAAAGATTCATATTTCGGTAATGAATTTTGTGATAATGGCTCAGACGAAATGGGATTGTGATGAAGTGTTCAGATTCTGATATTGAGGATTATGACAGAATAAATAAAGAAAGCTCAGATGGTAACGGTCATTAGGCAGCTGGTGAGCAGAGTGTGATTATATCCATACGTGGAAGGAAGTACCTATATGGTAGGAATAGGGTATACCACGGAGGGGAACATCTCGGGCACTGCGACCTACAGAGATTTGCTGAGGCTACCACGTTTACGAGGAAGATATGTAATGGGAGAAATACAGGAGGCTACAGGCCACAAAAACGCACGGAAATCCTTAACAATTCCTGGCTCGAAGACCCGTCCCAATACTGCAGTTGACCAGAAAGGGCGTTGAAAACCCATCAACCAAGTATCCCTCTAATGTCCAGGGCATTCTCTTTCCTTTGAGCAAGCATACTTGTCACTGCCATACGCGAAGAAACCTAGAAGCAGGCTAGAGCATGAGAAGGAAGCGAAATGAAAGGAAATTATTGTAGATAAGAAGCCATTCCAACAGTCACCTACCGACCAGAGAAAGTCACGAGAGCTTCAGATCAGAGTGGGCGGCCGATGGACATCGAACTTGTGACCTACCGAATTCAAACCTCACACATTACCGCGGAGCACCTGGTTCGGTAGAAAGCACCTAAATAAGGAGACATCTGCAGAATACAGAAGAAATATTGTAGGCACAGTGAGGGAACAACCAAGTATAACTCAAGGTGGTGATTGTTGTAATTCCTGTTTTTTGTTGTTGTTTGTTTTTTTGTTTTTGTGTGATGAATAGTAGAACATACACATGAAGAAGCGAGCGTATGTAATATCGCACATACTGCAAAAAGAAATATGGCCTTTAATAGAAATAACCATATTCATGGGTGCAAATAACAAACAATACAGGCACGTTTGGTCTTTACTCACACATGGTGAGATGTTTTGTTTACTTACGAATCATGTCAAGTCGTCCTGCCGAATTGCCTACTGAGTCCTTGCTGGCTAACACGCTTGAAGACAAACTGCATAACTACTTTTTCGGGAGTCCTCCACGCATTTCACCAGTCTTTTATGAGAATATCTACTCAAAGGGATGGTTTCTTCTGTGAGACACCAGATAGTTTGTGACTAAATCTTAGAAGTAGTATGTCCTTACTCCATAAATAGCAAGCTTTTATTTTATATGCTTATTTTAATGGGAGTAAAACCTTATTATCAGGGACAGAATTTTATGTGCTAATTATTTTATAAGAGCCAGTAACATTGCCCTAAAATTATAAAAGTTGCATAACAAGTATAAAAAATATGATGAGAGATTCCCATGCCTTTCTCTACTTATTTTGCAACAAAATATGTTTAAAAAGGTTTATTGTAGTTCCTAATTCCTGCTAATAGAGATAAACATTAGCTGAATTATCTGTATTATATATTTCCTTGTGGGCGGAAGGGGGAACAAGGGAACACTAAGGTATAGCAATGGTCAAATCGTTTAAGAGCTGGTCTCTGTGTAATGTTATTACAATTCTTTTCTCTTTGCATGACCGGATGAAAATAAGTGAATAACGATTTTCCAATTGAGAGATATAAGTATTGAAAACCTGAAACCAAAATGTGGAATATCTCGAAAATGGTTAACCCGATAATCATGTAGGGTAAACATACGTTGTATCTGTTTTAACGAGTTCTAAATGTTTGTGTAGTAAGCTTTGGGCTATATCTGTATCCAAAAGTTTTCAGAAAGACGTTCTAAGGATTTTCACTGGGTATTCAAGTTGTACATGTTATTTGTCATGAAAGTATCCTAAACATATAGTATGCTTACTAAACTCAGTACATTCATTTTCTTAGAAAATCAAAATTTTCAGAATTGTTCCATGTAAAGCGTATTCCATGGTGGAGGATTTCTGGAAATCCTCCTGTCGCATTCTTGGAAGCTACTGATTTTAAATATCATGTTTAGTATTTTAACAACTTTTTGTTTCTTTTGTTATGCACTTCATAGGCACTAACACCAGGATTTTTTCAAAATATCCTTCGGGTGAGATTTCCACATGGGAATTTTGGGTAAAATACAATGCGAATGCTAATATACCTATAAATGGAACACAAATTAAAAATGATCTAAACTAAAATTTATCTCATTTATTAAAATTAGTGTAATATATATATATATATATATATATATATATATATATATATATATATATATAAATTATGCATTACCATAACCAATCCACAAGCAGAAAAAGTGAGTATAAGGATATTGATGCGATAATTTAGAAAACGTATAACCAATATATATTTGTTCCAAGTTCTTGTATAAAAAACCTGAAACGAAAATTAGAAAATTAGTCCTTGAAGCATGTGTTACAAGCGGCACTTATTATTTTTATTTAGTTTTTAACATTTTTATCTGAATTTGTAAATTTCCTCAGTCCTTACGAGCTAACAACATTTCATAGTGAAACATATTTTTCAAATATTTTTTAAGCGTTTCCTTGCTATTTGTAAAATTAAAATGTGCAAATCGTATATATTACGACACAAGTGGGTACTGGATAGAATATAATCTGTTTTAAGGTGAACTCTCTTATATACAAAATATACACATGTATTTCAAAGTTTAAACATCTTGAATCATTTTTTTTTTTTAATTATAGTCTTTTTTATTTTCCTCTTTCATGAGATTATTTATATTTTGTTTCTTCAAATGGAAGGTCAAAAGAAGAGAGGTAGATCCAGTGGAAGAGGGATGTAGTGCGAGAAGGAAGATCCTAAGAGGAAGGGTGAAAAGAAGAAATAACCAAAACAAATTGGACCGATGGTGGGTTTTTTCTTTAAGGGGGGTATTTTTCATTTCATTTTATATAGTTTATTTTTGTCGCTTTTCTTTGTTCCTATTTTACGGTTTGGTGAATTTCAAAATTTTTTGTCGTGTTTTTAATTTTGTGGAATGAGTTTTCGACATAGAAGCTTAAGCCAACAATATTTTCCTTTGTTAGTGTTATTGGTGACAGTCTGCAGCTGGGACACACAACGTTAGTTGGTAACTTGAAACCGGGAGACAAAGGCCTTGCATAGAGCCAATAAATCCGAACTTCATCTAATTCCATATTGTCTGAGGAAGCCGAGCCTTCTCCATCTCTGTCACAGTACCGACATTCTTTTCAAGTTCCAGTGTTATAGGTAGGTAATCCGGAAACGAAATTCCAGGCTCGACGGGACCTCCGAGATTTTAGATAGCTTCTGAGCACTATCCAAATGTCTGCAACCTGCCGACAGGATGTAATGCGATGTTCCAGAGTATCAATTTCTGAACAGAGTGCACAGAAGCTAAATTGTGATCGTGCAAGTCGTCAGAGTTTTTCTGCGGTAGGTGCCAATCAGTTGGATTATGTTTACACAATATATTCTGCCAGATAATGTCCCATCTTGAAACATGTCTTTCTTTAATTCTAGGGACAAGTGAAGCAGCAGTCAACAGACGGTTGTTTTTCGGGTTTGCTCGAAAGTTTTGATCTCCGATCTTATGTCCAGAATATGTTTCAAATGCCTGACGATGGGTTTAAAGCCTGAGAGCACCATATACGAATCCTACAATTGTTACTCCCAGAACGCGCTATCGATTGAAGAACCATTACCACAGTGATCCCAATAATGCCATTAATTTCTTTGTGATATACACTAACCTACATCCACCTTTGAATTGTGGCAAGTGCAGTTGAGATCTGCGCACCCTGTATGTTTTTTGCAAGTCTATAAGAAGAAACCGATGAGTTGTTCAAGTTTCTGTGCGTCATGTTTGGTGATCCGCAGAAGCTGTGTTAAATACCAAATTTGACTGAGGCCATAGGCACCAAATACACTGCAGCAAATTCAAGTTCCGAATCTTCTCAATGTGGTTGATTGTATATCTCCAGTTGAGAGTAAATGTATCTTCGACAATTTCTCATGAAGGAGGTACCCAGTATTCGTGTACTGGAGACAACTTTCATGCCCAATATATTAGTTGGTTCCGGTCAGTTTCCTACTACCAGTACCTTCAATTTTGCCACGTTTAACGCTGCACCGGACATTCTCGTATACACCTCCAGCCCCCGCTGTAGTTCTTCCATATCGCGGTCATCATCAGCTACAATTGTCATATCGTCAGCATAGGCAGTTACAGTGAATCGCTCACTGAACACTGAAACCTCTCGGAGGGTGTCTTGCAGAACCTGAAGCAAAGGATTTAATGATAGGGAAACAAACTCATTAAATTAGCTCTTGTGTTCTCAGATACAACATTAATGACGAATGAAGATTTCACTGTCTGTGAAACCAAATGAGGATAAGGACAACAACGATCTGTGTGTGCGCACTCATCAAGGCAAGAAAAAGGAAAACTGGCCTGTCTCATCCTTAGATTGCGCCATAACCTGGTCCATTGTGAATAACCACACCTCCACCCAAAATAAACCCTTCACACAATAATCATTAAATTCGAATGCGATGTTTTCCCTTAGAATCCGAATACAGGATATACCAACAAAGAGTCATTGTCACATTGATGTCGCAGATTGAGCAGCAATTTCTATAGTAAAAATACATAGAGAAGAGAAACAGTCTTCTCTCGGGTTTCTCATCACTGGGGCCCTTATTTGTCAGAAAAATTATAATATTTTAACATGTAACGATTGTCCCTTCCACTCAACCACCAGCTGCCAGGCGTTGATAATAAACTTCGCCGCGTTCCGAGGCTAATTGTAGTAGTATGAAAGACCGCAATAAACATAACTTTTCACCAAGAGCTAATTTATTGAAGAGGATACCAACCATAAATGTTTAATTTTCCCCCTTGACTGGTGTCTCTAATTAGGATAAAAATGTATCATTGTGTAAACTTTGTCCTTTAATACATTTAAATACAGAAATATGCCAGAAATTCAATGTTATTAATGAAAAATTATACTTCTTAAAGAAGTTGTTTGTTTTCAAACTTGGGCTTTTTAATTTCTATGTACCTTCACTACAAAGCATCAATTTAAAATGTGACGTTTATGTAGCAAAGGCCCCTTTAAGTTACTCTTGTTTCTTAGTTGAGTAGTAAAATTGCCCACGTTTGAACTGTTATTTGTACATAAAATATATTTAATATAAGGATCTTTATATATCTCATGTGCATGCAAGAAAATGACTAAATAAAGACGCCAGGGGCAGGAAAATTATAAAATAGTTGCCTAAAATAGAAATCAAGGCCGAAAAATAAAACCTGGTATATCTACGATGGTCGGCTTATAAGTCCCAGGTCTTTCAATGAAAACAGCATGTATTTATTTATCTTTCGCTTTATTTCTTAAAATAAACTCCAGAAAGACGAATCAATTTGTGATATCAGTGTTCTAATTTAATTAAACAATCTCTGTAGTACGATTCATCAAGGTTCTCAAAATAACTGTTTACCGCATCAATGGCCACCTCGTTGCTGTGCAATCTTCGCCCTCCAAGAAATTGTGTGAGGTTCACTCCAACGTTGCAGTAAGCTTGCGTAGTAGCTATCAGTAATACTTTTACCCTTTTCCAAGTAATCAGTAAAAATAATTCCCTGTGCATAGCATAAACCGCTCGCCATAACCTTGTTAGCGGACAAAATAATGACTTTGCCTTTTTTTGGAGTTGGTTCACCTGGGGTAATCCACTGTTTTCACTGTGATTTACTTTCTGGAGTGTAGTGATGGATCCAAGTTTCATCCATGGTAATAATGCGTCTCAAAATTTACTGGGACTTTTACGGTAGAGCTCCACATTCTTAACAGAAGCAGTTTTTCTTTTTTTCATCAGGTGTCAACAAACGTGGCAGCCATCTAGCACAGACCTTATGAAATCCTAAAACATTGCTTAAAATATTACCTGCACGTTATGTTGATATGTTTACAGCCTCAACTATCTATCTGCTATCTCAAACAACTTTAATCTGCAGTCTTCCAGTACTAAACGATGATTTTTGTCAATGTTCTCTGGAGTTGTCACTTCTACAGGGCGTCTAGAGCGAGGCTCACCACTAGTGCCCGTACGTCCCATTTTAAACTCTGCAACCCACCTTTTAATCATTGAATATGAAGGGGCAGAGTCTTTGTATCTACTGTCCATATCATGTCCATTTCCTCCTTGATTTCTTTAGGTGTTAAACCTTTCAAATGGAAGTATTTAATCACTGCTCGTTTTTCCAAATCCTCCATTTTCGTGAAAACTCTAAAATTTTCTCGTTTAAAATACTGTCATTCGAAAACTAAACAAGCTATTGACCCGTAACTATGGACACAGCTAGTCAAGAGTTAAACTTTATGATGCTACCGTCTAACTGGCCTAGTGGCACCATATCTGTGCGAGGCCCGGGACTTGCCAGCAGACCCTCGTATAACGTACGTCCAGCCTGGTATTTTGAAAAATGGGGGGTGGACGTTAGATTCAAATGCATGCACTTAAACCCACATCCATAATTACCCTACAGGACATCTCGTCGACATCACAAAAGGGGTTCTGCCCTCCCGGGATTGTTCTCTAATGGCACGCGGGTGCACAAACTGGAGAATGTTAGGCACTCTGCACTCCTCTGTGAGTCTCTCTGCTGCAGATCTAAGACGTTCCTATGACTCCTTTGACTCATCCCTGCCTCCTGAAGGTGTAGCAATCGAGCTATATTGGTATTCCAATGAGCGAAATCCCCCTGCGTTCCAATATTCTACATCCTACACACGACTCAGAGCAACTAAATATGTTGGAACCAATAGGAGTTGATTCCTAGGGCGCAGAAGTTTGCTACACACTGTAAAACTCATTGTAAAACATTATAATATATGTTACTATAAATTCTCTATTCCTCACTTTCGCTTGGTTATCACGAATAAAGCACTACAAGTCCTAAGTGAACACATTCATGGTATCAGGTAAAAATGGTCAATCCAAAATGGTGGAGGTAAAAGCAGCTTCGAGCCTGCTGATGGGGATAGCTTTTAATAATCAAGGTACTTGGAAACAGGATAAATTATAGTATGTCACATTTTACTAGGTGAACAGTGAAACAAATACACAGCAGTGATAGACTATAGCATGCTGTGTATTCTGCTAACGAATGCCTAAGCACATTACCTGTCTGATACTTTAAGTAACAGAATCGCTTAAATTGTGGAAAAATCCGACATTCGCTCCAAGGAAGCCTCAGAGTATTGAAAATAATACAAGGTCGTCGTTCAGGGGACATGAAATATTGCTAGTTCTGAAGTAAATATGTTTTCACTGAACAGCTTATGAGTTGACTGCTGCTTCTAAACTAAATATATTTCGCATTTAATATAATACAATATTAACAGTTCTCTCTGGGCCACCATACTTGTCTTATAACAGTACTACATTCTCCTTATCGGCTTGCTAAAACGCGGCTTCGCAAGGTCTACAACTTCACGGTTGTTCACAAGTTCATAAGAACTATAATTGGCATTGCAATTTAATAAAGCCGTTTAAGAATTACATTTACAATTTTCGCTTCTGTTTTGAAAAAGACATTACTGATCCTTTTTGGTCAATAAAGACTTCAGATATAGGAGTCATGTTATTCTGCTGGAGAATGGCTTAAGCTGCGACTCGCTCTTAAATATTGCCTCAAAATCGCCGAAACCGTACAGTAATTTCATGAACTATGAATCTAATTTATCTCAACACCCGCACCACCAATAACGTTCTTACACGTTCAGTTCCCAGAATTTCCCAAACATTCAGAGTCAATTATGTGTTTCTATTGGTATTGATCGAGCAACACGAGAGTGGGGTACGATAAGAATGCATTTAACTTACCGATGTTAATTGTAATATTTTTCTACAATGGGGTTACAATATCAAATAGTTATGATAAAACAGTATTCATTAGTCTTTTGAAGTGATCATGTGTGCGAGACTATATTAACGTTTGTAATATAGTTTTCCTCCCAGTTAAGGTAGCAATTCGTATAATTTATAAGGTGTTGTGAAGGTGATTGTGCTAAGCATTAAAAGTAAAAAGGAAGAAGAAAGTGTAAAGAAAATTCTGAAACTCATCAGTCCGTCACAACGCCCACTCACATGCAGGAGTGCGTGGAGATCCGTGTTGATGGAAAAGGATATCCTGGTTGTTTGGCGGTTGCGTATATGAGCATGGGCTTCTGGCTGGGGAGGTTGCGCAACCTCATCAACCGCTTTGGTTTCTGCTTCACCTAAACGGAAGCTACAGACTAACCCTCCCCTAGTCAATCGGCCAGGACTAGGTATTATACCGAATTCCAGGTGAGTGATACGGCGATCCTGCTATATCCCTTGATGACGATGTTGATGAAGCCCCCCAGGGGCCTACTATGTTAGGTACGGGTTTGGCGCACCCGGTGGTTCCCGAACCACTCACCGCCATCTCATCATCCCCATCGCCACCAACTGAGCCACGTTTTGTGTTTGTGTGCCTATGTGTTTGAGTCTGTTTTTGTGGGAGTGAATTTACTCGCCTCATCTTCTTCCCCTTCTAGGCTTATTCTTTACAGATTTAGTTTTAAGGCTTTAGATTTAGTAACTCCTGCCTCACCAACAGGGATTTTTATTCTATCTCCGTGGTTCCTGCCCCACGGTTCAAGCGCGGCTTCCAACATGTGTGCTCTTCGGAGGTCTCAGGTGTGAAGGTTGAATGGTCCCCTTCTACTGCCCCTGTGTGTAAGCCTTAGGTGCGGAGCCCGCCCATACCGTTATGTACACCCATATAGCTTCCCTGGGGGCCCGGTCCGTTTTAATTTCCCGACGAGCGCTGCCCGTTCGGTTGGAATTACACACCGGACATGTTACCGCTAACGGAAACCTGGTGTAATCAACCACAAGTCCCCTGAACCAATGTCTGCTTTATTTCGCAGTATGACCTAAAGTGGGGAGCCATAGGTGGTTATACCTGTGGTAGGGGCTTAAAGCCGGGTTGTACATGGTGAAGGGCTTACCCGTATGGACCAGAAGTGATGACTGGAGGGTAACAGCTTCTGAGGTATTCCTTGAGATCGGTCTGATAGGGGTCTACCAGGCGGCACAAACCGGGAAGTATTTTGGAGTTTTTTCTCTCTACCCCCGGATGGCAGGCTGACCCCGGAAGGGGGTATTTTCTTTATGTTATCTCCGCAATTTGACTGCTTTATAGTTGTGACCTTGGCCTGCGAAAAGAAAACAATGTAAGATATTACCCCCTTCAATATCCAACGGGAAATTGACAGGATTTGCGGTAAAGTGATCAATGCTACCAGAACGAGAGACGCTACCCTTCTAGTGAAACCAAGAGGGAGGAACAGTCAAAGAAGCTCATTAAAACCAGTTTGTTAGGTTCGTACCCCATAACAAATGCTCCGCACAAGTATTTGAACACTTCTGGAGGCGTGGTGACCACCGCCTGCTTAGACGGTCTTTCCGATGCAGACATCGTTTCCAATCTCTCCGACCAGGTTGTATGTCAGGCTTACCGTCTTCTAGGTAAAGGTGATGATCAGTCAGTTGCGTTACTAACGGTATTCCTAACGTTCAAAGGCACCACCTTGCCTGAGGCATTTTACTGTGCTTATGAACGCGTTGCTGTGAGACCGTATGCACCGAATCCCATGCGTTGTTTTCGGTGTCACAAATTCGGTCATACCCAAAGTCGGTACACCTTGGACGCTACATGTGAACGTTGCGGCCAACCTGCACATGGAGAAACTGCTTGTACTCGGAACTCTTGCTGCGTCAAATGTAAGGGTGACCATCCATCCAGCTCCCGGCAGGGTCCGCGTTTTCTCGAGGAAAAAGCCATCCAGGAGTTGCGGGTTAAGGAACGCCTAACTTTTCCTGAAGTCCGGCGTCGCTTCCAACATTTGCAGCCTCCGACCATCTCAGGCTACGCATCAACGCTCCGCCGCACTCATGTTTCCTCAGTGGCACTACAGACCGTGCCCGTAGCCAATCTGTCGCTGCTCATCATGAGTGCAGTCGTAAGAAACTCAAGGCCACTGATAAACCTTCCAAATCATGTTCTCGTTCTACGAGCAGTATGGGATATCTTCCACATCCCGAACATCAGTGGATAGCGCCGACCAAAGTGGCTATACTCTTGTGGGTCCAAAGAGTGCAAAGAACAAGAAACGCCCACCGTAACTCCATCTACTTCGTTTGCTTCCCAGCTGCAAACTCATAGTATGATTCATCGATAACCTTTCACGCCTCTAACTGTGCTCCATGGCTCTCCTGACGTGGAATATCCGCAGTGTGCGTACCCATAGGGCCGAATTGCAGCTGTTACTACGGTCATATAACCCTTTGGTTCTGTGTTTGCAGGAGACAAAGCTTCGCCCCCACCATGCCTTTGCCCTGCACCAATACCTTCCTGTGCGGTTTAATATTACACCTGGATGAGGGCTCTCCTGCTCACGGGGGTGCTATGATCCTAACGCGCAATGACATATGCGGTCAGCCGGTCTCGCTTACCACTACCTTGCAAGCTGTTGCTTTCCGACTTACTCCTCCTGGTTTCTCCTTCACTGTATGTAATGTCTACGTTTCGCCTTCATCTACCCTCCGCGCCGCTGACATGCTCCATCTCTTGTCACAGCTCCCAGCACCTTTTCCTCTGCTGGGCGATTTCAATGCGCACCATCCCCTATGGGCTTCCCATAGGGCTTGCGCGCGGGGGACTGTTCTTTCTGACCTTTTCGTTGAAAATAGTCTCGCTGTTTTGAACACCGGTGAACCAACTTACATTTCTGATTCATCTGCCACGCTATCCCATATGGAACTTTCAGTTTGCTCTGCACAGCTTGCTCACCATTTTCAGTGGAACGTAGTATCAGACACTCACTCCAGTGATCATTCCTTTTATGACATCACAATTGCTTTCCCACAACATTTTCTCCCCACGTGGCAGTACTTGGCAGCTGTCTAAGTCCGACTGGGCTCTTTTCTCCACTCTGGCTGTTTTCAGCGACCGCTAGTTCGAATCCGTTGATCTAATGGTCGAGCATTTCTACTCTGTTGTAATCTCCGCTGTCGAGCAGTCAATACCGCGGTCGTCTTCCTACCATAGACGATTACCGGTCCCTATGTGAACTGCCGAATGCCACGATGCTATTCGTGCTTGTCGGAGGTCTCTTCGAGTATTTCGCCATCATCCTATGCTGGAGCATTTGATCACTTTTAAACAAATACGCGCCAGGGCACGCCGAATTATTCAAGATACCAAACGGCCTTCATAGATATCTTTTGTCCAGACATTTAATCGCACAATACATTCATCTGTTTTGTGTGAGAAGCTCTGCCATGTTGCCGGTAAGCAGCTTCGTTCTTCAATACCTGGGCTTCTAGTGGGAACACAAACCGTCGTTGATCCGGTTGCCGTTGCAGATGCCCTTGTTAACACGTTTGGAATTGCGTCCAGCTCCGCCAATTATCACCCGGCGTTCCGTGCCATTAAGGTCGACGTGTAGCCTCAGAGTCTCTCTTTGCGGTCCTCTGACACCGAGTGCTATAACACCTTTTTAGCATGCGTGAGCTGGATGCATCATTAGCATCTTCTAGGCATTCCAGGACCAGATGTTATCCACATCGCAATGCTGCAGCACTTCTCTTCTGATGGTCAGCTCTATCTCCTGTGCCTATATAGCCGCGAATGGCTAGAGGGTGTGTTTCCTACGGCTTGGCGTGAAGTCACTGTTGTTCCCGTTTTAAAACCGGTAGAGGATCGTAGACTTCCTTCCAGTTATCGTCCTATCTCCCTCACCAGTGCTGTTTGCAAGATAATGGAGCGCATGATCAATGGCCGGTTACGATGGTGACTCGAGTCTGAGAAACTGTTCTGCAATATCCAGTGCGGCTTTCGCCGATACCGCTCCTCGACTGACAACCTCGTCTCCTTCTCGACTAACAACCTGAATGGTTTTCTTCGGAAGTGCCAAACTGTGGCCATATTTTTCGATCTCGAGAAAGCTTATGACACTTGCTGTAGGATTGGTTTATTGCGTACATTGCACAAGTGGGGCTGCCGTGGTCGCCTTCCAGCGTTCCTCCGGGAGTTCATGATGAACAGGGTATTCCGTGTGCGTGTGGGTTCTGTTTGGTCTCGTGTTTTTCATCAGGAGAACGGAGTACCTCAAGAGTCGGTACTCAGCGTCACTCTCTTTGCTGTCGCCATCAATCCCATTGTCGAATGTGTTCCTGCTGGTATCTCCTCCTCCTTATTTGTGGACGACTTTGCGATTTATTGTAGTTCTCGGCGCACGTGGCTTTTGGAGCGTCGCCTACATGCATGTCTTGACCGTATACATATTTGGAGTGTTACAAATGGGTTCAGTTTTTCTTCCAAGAAGACATTTTTGTCAACTTTGGCGTCGGAAACCATACGAACCGCCTTCTCTGCATCTCGGAACTAAACCGCTGCCCTTCGCCGAAACTGTGAAGTTTCTTGGCTTAGTGTTCGACAGGAAGCTTAGCCGGTCGTCCCATATCTCTTCTCTGAAGGCTAGATGTGATCCTGCACTTAATATTTTATGTGTTTTATGAGGCACATCTTGGGGAGCAGATCGTACCGTGCTACTACAGCTTTACCCTTCGCTTGTGCGCTCTAAACTTAATTACGTGTGCATTGTGTACTCTTCGGCCTGTCCTTCGATTTTACAAGGGTTAAACCCAGTTCACCACCAAGGTAATCGTCTGGCGTTGGGTGCGTTTCCGACTAGTCCTGTCATTAGTTTGTCTGCGGAGGCTGCTGAACCTCCGCTGTCTCATATGCGTGACCTGCTTCTTTGCAGCTGTGCTATCCGTCTCTTTGCCTTGCCAGATCACCCGTCTTTCAGGTTATTCTTTGACGAGTCTCTGGACCGTCAATATGCTGTCAACGCGGTTGCCTTTCTTCCCGCAGGAGTTCGTTTTCGTCTGCTTCTTCGGATCTTGGATGTTCGCCTACCGCCTGTGTTTCCCTTGGGGAATATCCCTTCCCCCTTGGTTACGTTGCGACACCCAGTTCCACCTTGGGTTGGCATCCATGCCAAAATTGACGACAGATGTCCATACAACACCTTTATTATACTTACTGCCATCGGTGTAGATAAAAAGACGGCCACTGTACTGGGACAAAAATTCTAAAAGAACAAGAACGGAAGCTAGATACTATCATCGTAGATTTTATGTATGACGATATGGGATGTAGCACGTAACCATGGTGGATGCTTCCTCTCCTTCTTGAGAAACATGCTGCCCATGTCAATAATGTGTTTCCGAAGCAGTTCTCAGAAACAGAGAGGTTCTGATAACACTTCAGCTCGGTGAAGAAAAAGAGGGTTAAATTTGGATGCGAAGGCATGCATTTCAGCCCACAGTCATAATTACCTAGCAAGACATCACGCTGACATTGCAGAGGGAGTTCTGCCGATTCGGTGTAGAAGCTAACAACTGGGCTGGTTGGATATGTCGCAACAGCCACACGGATGCTCTGATTATGGACAGCGTTTAATCGTCTCAGCATAGATGGTCGTTTACATCCTTAATCTAACTTGGATCGGATCAGCGCATAATAAAAGCCCAGCAGTACTGTCCGATCTGCTCCCCAAGTTATACCACTTAGTATCCTTAAACTATTAAGAGAACTGTTACACCGCGCTTTAAGATGTGCTATATGTGGTGACCAGTATAGTTTCTGATCGAATACCAACCCCAGGAATTTCACTTCATCTGCGAAGGGAATCTCCTGAACACCGAAGAGCTTTCATTTCTTTCTGACGCCTTCAATAGTTTTTCTCAGCTGGATATATCATCTTGTTCTCCACATTTGGCGGTTTCCTTACAATAGAATATCATCTCTAACCTACATTCTGTCGACCACTTTCATATTCTTATTTGTCTCATAGCACAGGACATATGTTCTACAAGTTTACCTAGAAGCGCTTAGAACGTGCCAACTGAAGCCTTTATGCCAATTTGACCGTTTTTCACTACAACGAGCATGACTCAGTGGATTGCTTAGTCCAGCACCTCACCGAGTCAACTATTTGCGCTTCTGAGCTTTCCATTCCGTGGTCGACAGGAGGTCCCCGTCGATTTCCTGTCGCTTGGTGGACCGATGAATGTCGGAATGCTATTCGTGCTTGCAGACGTGCTGTCAAGATTTTCCAGTTGCGCCCTACGCTAGATAATCTTATACCATATAAAAAGCTGCGTGCCCGGGCTACGAAAATTATTAGGGATAGCAAGAAGATATCATGGAGAAACTTTGTAGCATCTTTTACTCGACATACACTTTCCTCTGTTGTATGAGATAACTTAAGGCGTGTGGCCGGAAAAGTGACTCATATAGCCGATCTGAAGGCACTTGTTGGCCCTGTGGTTGATACGTTGGACGTGGCAAATACTCTTGGCAGTGCTTTGGATCAAGTTTCTAGCTCAGAGAACTATTTCCCTTAGTTCCTTCCAGTTAAGGCTCATTTGGAATCGCAAGGGTTTGCCTTCCTCTCTGGAAACCTTGAAGACTACAATCGCCTTTTCACCATGGCGGAGCTATTCCATGCACTTTCATCTTCGCGAAACTCTGCAACAGGTCCAGATGGTATCCAATCCAAATGTTGCAACATCTCTCTCCTGAAGGTAAGGCTTTCCTGTTCGAGGTCTATTACCATATCTGGGTGAATGACTCTTTCCAGCTCAGTGGCGGGAGGCAATATCATACCTATTTTGAAACCTGGAAAGGATCGTCACCTTCCTTCCAGTTACCTTCCGATTTCCCTCACCAGCTGCGTTTGCAAGGTGATAGAATGCATGATCAATGGACGGTGGGTGTGGTGCCTGGAATCCCGCAATCTTCTGACCGACATCCAATGTGGTTTTCGAAGGCGTTGTTCAGCGGTTGACCACCTTGTGTCACTATCGAAGCAGATCATGAACGGCTTTCTTCAGAATTGTCAGACGGGTAGGATTTTTTTGAGCTCGGGAAGGCTGATGGTACGTGTTGGCGGGCAGGGATTCTACGTTCTCTCCACAACTGGAATATACGTGAACACCTACCACTGTTCATTCAGGACTTTATGAGGGACCGCGTTTTCCGAGTAAGTGTCGGCTCGGTTTTTCAATAAGATTTTATTCAAGAGAACGCAGTGCCGCAGGGATGGGTACTAAGCGTGACGATGTTTGCTATAGTGATTAATTCCATATCGCAATGTGTTCCCCAGGTCCTGTTCTTTCGTGGACAACGTGGCCATCTTCTGCACTTCACAGCGTATGCCGTTTTTGGAACGCCGTCTCCAGCGCTGTTTGGGCAATCTTTCTTATTGCAGCTCGAAAAACGGCTTTCGTTTCTCACCTCAGAAGGCAATCTGCGGTTGCGAAGGTGGCGAATGTCACCTTCTCTTCATCTCGGGCCAGATATACTTTTCTTCGCAGCTGACGTGAGATTCCTAGGGTTGATATTCGATCGGAAACTATGCTGGTCATCTCATGTAGCACAGCTTAAAGCGTGGTGTGACCGTTCTCTGAATATTTTACGGATAATAAGCGGCATATCTTGTGGAGCAGGTCGGACCGTCCTGCTGTGTCTTTATCGTCTACTGATCCGATTAATGTTAGACTATGAATGTATTGTTAATGCTTCAGCACGTTTAACCGTGCTGAGAAATGTAGATACTGTCCACAATCGGGGCATCCGTGTGGCTGTTGGAGCGTTTCCAAATAGCCCAGTTGGTAGCCTCTATTACGAATCTGCCGAACACCTCTGCTAACTATGGCTGTAGCTTGAAGTGCATATTTGCGCATCCATCGTTTACTCCCTTTTTGATTCTGGATTGGATAACCGTTATAGAAACCTCTTACGTGGTGCAACGCTGCAGAATGTCGCTTCTGGGAGCTGCTTCAAAGGCATGGTCTTGAACTGCCTGACATGTCTCCAAAGGGGGAGAGGGTGCACCCACCTTGGTTACGTGCTTCCTCCCACGCTTCGGGTGTAAATGTGGAGTGCGCCTGGGTTCGTGGACACCCTGGCGTGCTGGAATGAACTTGTGGATGTGGCGGCAAAGAAGGCATCCTCTGCGCCCGGTGTTACCACTAACTTTGTCACTGCCCAAGATTTTAGGCTTGTTGTACGAATAGCGGTAATATCGTGCTGACATGGAGAGTGGTCCCCTCTTCACGGCAACAAACTTAAGGAGGAGAAGGAGCTCCCTATGCACTGGGTGACTCCCTTATGTCTCTAGCCGTGAGGAGGTTATTTTAACCTGATTATGTGTTGGCCACTGTATTTTTAGTCATAGCCACTTATTTCAGAGGGAACCTCCACCGGTCTGCCCGCTCTGTGGTGAGGCATTTTCCGTCCGACACGTGTTCGTAGAGTGTGCTCGTCTAGCACCTCTATGAGCCACTCTTCGACAGTCGGCCAGGCTTTCGGAGGTCCTGGCCGATGATCCCGGAGCGGTGGAGAACGTTTTTAAATTTTTATCGGAAGTGCCGTATGTGTTAAGCATCTAGCTTTGTTTTGATTTTATCGGATGTGTTGCATATATTTTATTGCTATTTGAGGATTTTTAAATATTTTATTACCTTTGAAACTTTTAGACACTTGTTTTATGTTCCCTCTTGTTTTAGCTATTATAGTGTAACAGTTTTTTCGCCAGCTGTGGATTCAGGGCTAGGCAGTTATTTTATCTTAGTTTCAGTTTCCTATACTGTTCTTTATCTCTTGTTTAAACCCCTTTGATTGAGATTCTTTTAGCATATATTTATCTCCGGTGTTTTAACTCCCCAGTTTTATGTCAAGGGCGCTGATAACCTAAAAGTTGACCGCCCTTAAACCCCGTTCATCATCATCATCATCATCATCATCATCATCATCATTCACTATGACCCTCTTCCAAACTGGCCGCGCCGTGGCCGAGTGGTTAAACCACTAGCCTCACACCTAGACGGCCCGGGTTCGATCCCAAGCGACCGCATGTGAGTTTTGTGGTGGACAAAATGTCGCAGGGGCAGGTTTTCTCCGGGTTCTCCGGTTTTCTCCGCCATCGCATTCCACCGGTGCTCCATCTTCATTTCATATGTCACCAGTGTCATCACTTGCGGTGCCACAGGTAGTAAAAGCGGGAGTTAAACACTATAAAAAAAAAAACAGCTATTTTTGCAATTTATTCATATTCTTGGATATAAAGCAGAATATCTTGCTAAGGCAACGTGCTTCTTAGATATCCTGAGTTGTGGAGTTTTGACTTACGACAACGCCGCAGACATATCCGAGCAATGCTTAGGAATACAAGAATAGAAAGATTAAATAAATGTGTTTGAAATGTACGATGTGGTACACATTCACTGAATTTAGTACGGGAAAGGATTATCACCCATGTTTCAACCATCATTTTTCGTTCATCGTCAACACACCGCTTGAGGATACTGTTTTCGCGTGCTCTACATTAGTTGGTCTGCGCAAGCGGACGCAATAAGTGTTTTATATTGAGCCGTGTCTCGGCTCGAATAGTTCCTTCCGCCGAGCCGGCACGTCGCTTGCGGAAGGATATGTGTCCGGCAGGTTTTGTCTGGCATCACGAGTTAAGGCCGGTTTCACCAACAACGAAACTTTTACTTAGCTTGGGTTAAAATGTAATATCCGCGTTTTGGTAAAATAGCTGTTTTACCAACCAAAGTAATGTTGGCAGACGCCTGCAAGCCCGGTTATAGCTTTATCCACTGTTTACGAATCATAGTCATAATTAGCAAAACAAAAATCAACTTTGGAGCTGCAACGAATAATAGATATACTTATGGACAACGATGATAATGTATGAAGGAGGTAATGATAAATGGTGTGGTACTAGAGAATAAGAAAGCAATTGGTAAAGTTCAGATAAGGAAGCAATGTATATTTTGATGTAAACTTTGTGATCATTCTGCATTCTCACATAAAAGCTACCTGTTCGCATACTGGGTAACGCTTTAATTTTTCTCTCTCTCCTCCAAGCATACATGTGGAAGCGTTTCATACTGGAAATAAATTATTGAAAGCCATCGTTAGAATAATAAGCTTTATAAACAACAAATTGTTTTTTGTTCAACGTACCTGATGTAGCTAAAAGCTATGAAACAAGAAAGTGCTGTATTCTATTTTAGAACAAGAGTAAGAATTGGAATTCCTATCCAAAATTTAACCAGTTAAATACCAGAATTTACATTTTTTTTTGTTTTTTTTGGTAGTTTAACGTCCTTTAACCTGGTTGATCATATCGGACAATGGATGAAATTGGTGAAATGATGCTCAAATGATCTAGGGGTCCACTGAGCTTAAAGTTACTTGACATTCGTCTTCTCAGAATAAGGGAAAACCCCGAAATAAACCTTATCCGGGTAACTCACCCTAAGTGAGATTCGAACTCATGACCTTTTGAATGTGAGGCAGACACGCTGCCACCACACTACCCAGGCGGGCTAATTTACATTATTAATAAAGATATTTGCAAAGAAAGATCTCTTATTTCTCAGTACGTGTTATACCGGCTGTAGTGAAATCTTTTGTAAGATAATTTTGCATTAGGGACAAGAAAGTGTACTTATTAGCGCATTCCGCATTTTTTCTCTGAATGGACACGGCGTCCGATTTGTTTTCCTTCTTTTTTTTTTAATGTTTTTGTTTTCTCTTCTCCACCACGAGAAAAAGCCATTTTACCAATTCCAAAAGAATACCTACATTTTTTCCGCACCAGCCATGTTTGGTTTTTTTTTTTTTCCTTTACTTTTTTTCTCCTGTGTGTATTTCTCTTCACTGATAAGTTTTTTTTTTTTTTTAAATTATTTATTGATCGATCAGCGCATGTGCGCTCTACAGATCATTGATTTTAGACATTATTTACATGCATGATACTGAATAACATTGAAATGAGGTAAGCCCCATTGGGCCCCTCATAAGTAGGTACATTTTTTTGGTTTTTATTTTACAGAAAGTCTTGCTGTGAGAGCTGGTCCAGTGGTAGGCGACTCTTGATGCGAGTTGGATAGCTAGATTTTCTGCCAAGAGAATAGTGAATGGCTCCTGAGACGTCTTTTAGCTTGCTGTAAAACTGTTCGGCTTGTGAAGAAATTGACTGTTGAATGATGCTGATTCCAGTTTCTCTATGTAGTTGACTATTTCTGACAAACCATGGTGCATTCGTTGAGATTCGCAATATTTTGTTTTGAAATGTGTGGATACGTTTGATTTCAGAAGGACTAGTTCCTCCCCAAACTGGACAAGCGTATAGTAGCAGTGGTCTTAATAGAGTCGTGTAATGTAGTGTGCAGTTTTTTAGTTTGAGTGAAGATCTTTTGTTGAGGAGGGGGTAGAGTTTTGCCAGTCTTGCTCGAGCTAGTTTAAGTTTGTTGCTTATATGTGGTTTCCATGTGAGTCGTCGATCCAGGAGTACACCGAGATATTTCACTGTTTCTGTATTAGTTTTCCAGGGTATCTGTTTCGCTGGGAGCGTTACTGGTGGTGGATAGTTTTGTCTGCATAGTGTAAAGACCATTGCTTCATATTTTTGCTGGTTGAGCGAAATACGCCAGTTGTCTAGCCAGGGCATAAGGAAGTTTAAGGCCTCTTGAATGTGATTTCTGGCGGTGTGGATATTGCGATGTGTTGAGAAGATTGCAGTATCATCCGCATACATAGCGATTTGAGCTGTAGGCGTTGCAGGCATATCAGAGGTGTACAGGCTGAACAGAGCTGGTCCCAGGATAGATCCTTGAGGAACTCCGGCTGTTATAGGTTTTTTAGAAGAGTGACAACTACCTATGCGGACTGAGAATGTTCGTTGTGACAGAAAGGAGGAAATTATTTTATAGAGGTAGTCTGGAATGCCGTTATTGAACAGTTTGTATAGAAGACCCTGATGCCAAACCCTGTCGAATGCCTGAGTTAAGTCAAGGAAAGCTGCAGTTGTGTGTTCTTTCTTCTCGAAGCCTTGTGCCACTTGCTCTGTAATCCGGAGAATTTCATGGGTGGTTGAATGTTTACGATGAAAACCGAATTGAAAGGGAGGTAATACTGATGCTTCATTGAGAAATTTTGTTAAACGCTTCAGTATAATCTTTTCATACACTTTGGACAGAGTTGGTAGCAGACTTATAGGACGATAATTGTTTGGGTCTGAGGAGCTTTTCCCAGGTTTATGAATAACAATAATTATAGCGTGTTTCCAGATTCTGGGGAAGTAGCCCATACGTATCAAACTATTGAAGAGTGAGGCCAGAATAGCAAGTGCTTTGCGAGTCAGATGTTTTAATACAAAATTTGGAATTTGGTCATAACCAGGCGATTTTCTTGCTGGTAGTTGCTGGATTATGAACAAGATTTCTTTTGGCGAAGTGAAGTCAATGGGAAGTGGAGCAGTGGTATAAGAACCAGGAAAACGTTCAATTTCGTGGTTGAATTCTTCGTTTATCACTGGGTTTGGGCTGAAGATACATTGTAGAGTATTTGCGAATAGTTCCGACTTCTCAAAGTCGGTTATGTAGTGTTTTTCGTCTTGTATTAAGGGTGGAATAAGCGTCGGTTCTTTTAATATTCTTTTGGTTTCTTTCCACAAGGATGAATCTTCTGGTGAAATGCTGGAGAGGTGCCGTTGGTAAGTCGAGTACCGGTACTCATCCATTTTTTTTTTTTTTAACTTTCTTGTGAGTTGGTTCAAGCGATTAAATTGCCAGGTTTCTCTGTACTTCTGCCAAAGCCGGCGCATTTTGTATTTTTCTTTCAAGAGAGATCTGATGTTAGAGGGCAAAGTTTCGTGATAGGGTTTTCTTTGTTGCTGAGGTCTAGCTGGAGCTGTGGATTTGTCAATGGCTGAAGTTATGACTGTTGTGAACTCAAGAATTGCTGCTTCTGCATCACTGGAACTTTTCAGGTTGCACGCAGGTTTTAGCTCGTTATCAATTACATGTTGGAAGGTTTCCCAATGTATGAAACCTCTACTGAGTCTCCTAGTGGACTGTGGACGTAAAATCAGATTGTTGTCAAATGATATCAAGACTGGGGAGTGGTCGGAGTCCATTTCAGGTAGAACAGCCATGGTGGGAAAGCCTAATACATTTTTGTAAAGTACTATGTCTAGTATGTCAGGTGCTACATTTTGCCTAAAGAAAGTAGGACAAGGTGGGGCTAAGATGTTAACTGCATTGCGTTCAGCTGCTGTTAATAGTCGTCTTCCGTTTGGAGTTGTCACACGGCATCCCCATGTTTCATGCTTACTATTTAGATCTCCCACGAGAAGGGTTGGCACTGTGTCAGAGAATATAGTAGTAATATCCTGGTCATTGAGGCAGAGTCCTGGTGGCTTGTATGCTCAGATTATTGTCGTTTTAGTGGAGTTTTGCATGGATATTTGAACTGCGCAAGCTTCGAGTCTAGTTAGTTGGGGTAGTAGGACCGAGTAGTGGTGTATTTCCTTTCGAATGAAGATGGCCACTCCACCCGAGGCGACGAGAGCTTCGCGATCGGACCTATGCGTTGCATAACCAGGTACTGAAAACTTTTCCTGTGGTGCTAGATGAGTCTCAGTGACGCAAGCTACTGCGACGTTGTGTCTTGAGATGAATTCCAGAAAGACTTCCCGCTTGGCTTTGATTCCGTTAGCGTTCCAGTTTAGTATAGTTAGTTGAGAGAATGTATATACTTGATTTTTATTGGCCATTAGCAAACAAACTTGCAAAAAACTGTAATAAAAAGGATTTGAGTTTTGGTAGATATGGTGCTAGAAAATTAATAGCTAGCTGAATAAGGTTTCCAGTGTCATCGGAGGAAAAAGCAGAAGTAGAATTTTGTGCAAATGCTTGCTGAGTGGAATGTCGGTAACTTTTATCTTCTGGAGGAACTGAGCGTGGCCACTGAGGAGTTTCAGGAGCAGAACAAGAAGAAGTTGGTGTCAGCTTTGTAAAATTCTCCAGGTTTAGCTTTGGTGGAGTAGGTGTTTTTACGGGTTCGGTTACAGTTGCACTGGATTTATTTTTTAATTCCAAGTAAATACGACAACCTCTAAAATTTGCCGGATGGGCTTCTCCGCAGTTCACGCAGGAGGGCTGAGTATCTTTGTGTTTTGGGCATTCAGAGAAATGATGGTTAGAGGGACACTTTACACATCGAGGTGCAAGTCGACAGAAGTTTTTAGTATGCTCATAGCGCTGGCATCGTGTGCATTGTGGGATGCTTGTGGGTTTCTTACGGTATTCAACTTTTATTAAAGCATGGTGAATGTGTTTGACTTCAAAGATCTTCTTTCCTTGTTCATTGTTTTCTAATTCAACAGCGCATAGCGGCATAGGTTGACGATCTTTGTAAAAGAGTCTTGTAACTTTTATCACTGGTAACTTCAGAGTGGTTAATTCTGTGGTTATGTCGTCGTTTGTAAGAGAGTAGGGAACATTTCTCAAAATAACTTCAAGTCTTTTGAAATTTGGATCACGGAAGGTGTGAAAAGGGAGCTTTGATTCTTCCAGGCATTTTGTAAGGGCTCGGAAGTCATTGACTGAAGTTGTATTTATTTTAAGGACTTTATTTTGCTATTGTGTTGAGTAGTCATCTTTTACAATAGTACCTATGTCGCGGATAATCTGCTGGTAGTTGTTCACTTCATGGAGAAAAATGGGTGGGATCCTGGTTTTAGAGGCTGTAGTAAAATTTACTTCACCGACTGTGTCGTTAGCTTCCTCCATTGTTTCCAAAAGGGAAAATTTATTGTGTATGGAGGTTAAGTCCACAATATATTTAGAGTTTACAGCTGAGGCTGAAGTTATATGCTTTTTGTTGGGAGTGAAAAACCCGTCACTTGACATGGAGGCATTATCTTGATTGAGATCTTCAAGCGGGCGTTTATGAACTAACTTGGGTGTTTTTAAGATTGAACGAGATGTAGTAGAAATTTCCACAGGATTAATAGAATGTGAATCTGAGAATGTTTGTTCTTGTTGATTAGATTGCATGGTGTTGGCAACCAGACAAAAGACAGTGTGTTTTGCAGACAAATGACGATCTGCTTTGCAGACAACTGACGATCTTCTTTAACAAAGGGCAATTCTGAAGAGAGCTAACCAAATGAAATTAAATATATAATAAATAATGCGTTATGTACAACGCATGGAATTACTGATAAGTTAATTAACACAAACATTAGATAATTCACACTTTAATCCGGTACACACACTGTTTTATCTTTAAAAGGAGCCGAAAGAAGGTAAACCGGAAAAGGTGGGCGGTGGTTTCATCTTGTTATGTGTAAGAAATTGCTGGTTCGTATTCTAGATGTACACCAAGTAGACAGTTATATTAACATAGTTTATAACATCTTGGTTAAACGTGCCTCTTAAGTTCCCCCGATATAACTAATATCTGCGATTATATAAACTAGGATAACAAGAAAAGTTATTCTTGTTGGTGAAACCGTGAGAACAAGGCAGAATGGGCAAGTCTCACTGGCAAACTGGGTCTTCCTCTTGGCTCGGGCTCGGCGTCATTGAAATTTTAATGTGAAACGACCTGTGATGAAAATTCTCTAAAAACTAAAGCTGAGGTGATTTGTGGCAGGAAACTCCGCTCACAATTTTTAAATTTTCTATGTTTCCTCCGGTTGGGGAATAGAATATTAATTTTTGAGAATAGTGCCTGCTCCCGGGTTATTAAGGCAATACTTTTTTTCCTTTCTGGGTAACCTTTTGGCCTGAACAATATAGTCGAATTGGGATGATGTTATGTGAGTGGAAATAATATATTTCATTTTCGTTGACTTTTACATAGTTTTTACAGTAAATGGGAAAGTTTTCGTGTTCATAGTTGAATGTAGCTTTATGCTAAGTTATTACTTAATATGAAATATGAGGTTTGGAAAGTGAGAGTCATACTATGTTTATTCTGTTTTAATTATAAAGTTCACGTTGTCTATACTGTGACAGCATGATACGTATTTTTTATCCACATCGTGTCTTTTGAATAGCTCGTAAGGCCAGAAAGTGAACTTTGTATTAATGTTAACCTCAGATTTGGAAAGAACACTTATTATTTGGCTCAGTCTAATGTGTCTTTCACTTACTCATTGGGGAAGTTAAGCTCAAGGCTCGACTATGTGTTAAACAGTAAGCATTAAGGCATTTGCATGTAGCTAGATATTGGCATTTTAAATTAGGGTTCTCTGCTGAAGCTAGTGTTTAATTTTCAATTGATTTTCCGTATTCACTTTTCCAGGTTTTAAGAAAAGTTAAACTGAAAGCATTTTTTTTTTTGGTAGTGTTTAACGCCCGCTTTAACTACTTACGGCACCGCAGGTGGTGAAAACTGAAAGCATGACTGTGTGCTAAGCTGGCAGGTTAAACTCATATTGTCTTGAGATATTCGCAATTTCAAGTAAGGCTCTCTGACCAAGTACATGCTAAACCTTCATATGGTTTTCAACATCCACTCTTCCAGGCTTTCAAAAAAGTTAAACCGGGAACTTGACTGTGTCTTAAGCTGGAGGTTGAACTAATTTCATTGTCTTAAGATATTTGCAACTTAAATTAAGCTTGACTGACCAAGCATATGCTTAACCATCATGTGGTTTTCATCATCCACTCTTCCCGGTTTTAAGAAAAGTTAAACTGAAAACTATACTGTATGCTAAGCTGGAAGGTTTAACTAAGTTGCATTGTTTTCAGATATTCGCAATTTAAAGTAAGGCTGTCTGATCAAGCATGTGCTTGACCTTCATATAGTTTTCACCATCCACTTTTCCTGCTTTATGAAAAGTTAAACTGAAAGCTGCACTTTGTGTTAAACTGGAAGGTTTAACTAATTTCATTGTCTCAGAATATTGTTAAGTTAAATTACGAGAGTGCGGCCAGGCACGAGCTCAACTCATATTGGCTTTCATGATATTACTTTCCACCCTTTCTTAAGAATATTTCAATTGTTATTGTTTATATTTTTGTTTTTAATGGTGCAAGCAGTTCTTGACCAGGGTTTCATATATATTTATCTACGAGGGCTGTAAATAAAGTAGTGGCAACATTGATAGAACACAATATTTATTGAACTCACAAGTACAATTGCATTACATTCCTTCAATGTAGTCATCCGCAAAGTGCCTGACCTTTTGCCAAATGTAGGGCAGCCGTTGGGGACCGTTGTCAAGGCCATCTCTGTTGATGACTGCGACGGAGCGCCCTACTGCGCGGATTACAGCTGCCTCGTCAGGAAATCGGCGGCCTCGGAGGGGTTCCTTCATCTTCGGAAACAGGTCGAAGTCACAAGGACTCATGTCTGGTGAGTACGGAGGATGTTCCAAAACCTGCCAACGTGCGTTGTCATGCAACACTATGGGGTGATCGTCTCGCAATAAACGTGGACGTTTGCACCGCATAGCCGGACGAAGATGTCGCTCAGAAATCGGTAATAGTAGTCACTGTTGACGGTTTGTCCCTCAGCCACAGCATGCGTAAGAATAACCCCCTCGTAGTCGTATGCTACAATCAGCATCAGCTTCACCCGACCGGGTTCCTGTCGAACTTTCTGTGGACGTGGTGAACCTGGGTGGCGCCAGTCATTCGACTGACGCTTCAATTCCGGCTCATAGGCTCGTGCACACGTCTCATCAATGGTGACAATACGCTGCAGAAATGTGTCTCCTTCGTTGCGGTATATGTCCAGGTTGATGCCAGCCAGTGCATACCGGTGCCATTTCTGTACCTCAACTGGCAGCCCGACCAAAGCACACTACACATTGACACTAGTCACCTGATCGCTCCCATATCCTATTGGCTCATACCCGCTCTCCTGTGAATGTGGGGACCATGTTGCCACTACTTTCTTTACAGTCATCGTATATTTTATTGTTACAATCTGAGAAACAGCTGAAATTTTAGTGTGGCTTTATCTTAGGTACATTAACCCCTATTGATTTACCTTTAATAAAACTGCCTACATCAGGTTACAGGTGATTCTAGTTAATTTCATCCTGCGTTCCTGTCATTTCCTTGTCTTGAGGGGTTGGAATATGCACTCAGCAGGAGGGTACTGCTGCAATGTGTTTATATTTATGAAGTCTGAAGTAGTTTAATGCAGTATCGTAAAACATTGTAAAGCAAAAAGATGAATTTTGCTGTAGCAATTAAGAGGCGAAAGTCTTTAATCGTCTTTGTTAGGGAAAGCATCTGTTTTAACGATTATAATTCCAAATCTAAAGCGAAATCAGTAGTGAAAGAATATAATGAGAAACAGAGACGAAAAAAGTAGCTCCTATTATGCATTTGCAAGTGGTGGATGTGGTAATGAGCAACTTCGGCAAGTAGAGACACTGCTACCCATGATAGACAACCGTGGGTTATAGTCTAAGAATTTTGAACGAAAGTGTTGGGTTGGCTTTTTGATAAACCTGCTTGTGTTAGAGTGCCGTGATACGTAAAAATATGGCAAAATTTTATAATGGGGAAGTTATTGCTTTACAGTTAATACATGAAACTGCTCCCTATCTCAACATAACTACAAAACATTTTCAAGAATAGGCTGGAGCTGATAAAGAAGAAAGTAGCCATATCTCGTAGTATAGTTACATGAACATGCAGAATATTTTATCAGTATTCCCTAGTATGAAAACTTCTATAAGAATTTTTCTCACTTTTTTGTGGCCAGTGTATCTGGAAAGGTCCACTTCCAAAATTCAAGGCAGTGAAATATGAGTTTTACTAAATTCCAAGGCACGAACAATAATTTAATTGGATATTGAGTATGAAATTTCCCCAATACATTATCCACAAAGTTTGATGGATATTGAATATGAAAATTTCCCACAAATTTATTGAGAATACCTTATCCACAAATTTTCTTCTTCGAAGCGAAAGTATAGGACATTTCATGTATAAAGCCTAAGTATAATTATTAATAAGAGCAGAGTTCAGCGCATACCGTAGGAGGTGCCGACGGGGTAACGTGCAGGATTCCAATTTGGGAGGTTTCGGGCTCAAATTACCGGGGCCGACCAACCTCACTTTTTTTGTGGCCACTAGGCGAATGCTGGGTGATATACTTTGATCTGCGAAAGTAATCTCTTTCATCATTTCACTTCATTTCCTTATCTACCATACTAGAGTAGCTAAGATACATGGACCCTGGCACAGGGGCTAATGCGCATACAAGAGGGAGATAGGGAATTCAGAGATTCATGCTAGCAATAGATTATTAGATGTATTTTTCAGGCCTTTATTGTCCTTTTCAAGATCATTAACTTGTTTTTCAGTGGCTGTTATCGTTTTCCCAGAATTTTGAAAGTGTTTCAATGATTTTTTGTATTCTGTGATATTTTGATTGTATTTTAGGCTTATTTCTACCGTCTTTGCTCGTATTACCCATTATTTTACAATGCTTTTTATCGCTTTTATAAGTATTTAGTACGTTTTTGGCACTATTTTTCGGTTTTTTTTTGGGTAGTGTTTAACGCCCGCTTTAACTACTTATGACACCGCAGGCGGTGACACTGATGATACGTGAATGATGATGGAGCACACGTGGAATGCGATGGCGGGTGAAACCGGAGTACCCAGAGAAAACCCGAGTGGACTAACCACTCGGCCACGGCGCGGCCACTATTTTTCGTGATTGTAGTGCTTTCACATGCATTTTTTCAGGATTTTTAAGGTGATTTTAGCGTTGCCTACGTTGTTTAGAATACTTTAAATGTTTATGCCATTCCATTTTGGGAGCTGTTTTAGACAGTTACTTTCAGGGTACTTATCAGCTTTTTTGAGCTACTTGCACGGTATTTTGAGGGTATTTAAAACTCTAAAAATGTGTTTGACGCTTTCACAGACGTTTTTTCTCATATTTTACTTTATTTTGCAGTGATTCTAATGATTATGGGCGTATTTACAGGCATTTTTGTACGTTTTGGCACTATTTTTCATGATTGTGGTGCTTTTACATGCACTTTTCAGGGTTTTTCAAGGTGATTTTACCGTTGCCTCTGTTGTTTAGAATGCTTTTAATGTCATTCTATCCAATTTGGTAATGGTGTTTGCGACTCTGAGCTAGAAGGTTTCAGTGTATTCATCAGGCAGTTATCTATTTTAGCACATTTTGAGTCTATTTTTCAGAACTTTTCAGAGTTTTGTAGTGCTATTTCGTTTAAGGTATTCAGAACTATAAGGCAGTATTAAGTTCTCAAGCAATTGATATTTCAACTCACTTTGAATGCATTCTTTCAAAGCTCTTTAATGACTTTGTGACAATGGGAAAGGTATACTATCGTTACTTTAGTACGCTTTGGAGTGCTTTAAACGTATTTGAAGCGATATGATGTCTCGTAGATATTTTCTTGAGTTTGAAAATAATTTGTGACATTTTTGCTAGTTTATGACGTTTCTGCAACCATTTTCTATATTTCTACAATAATACCTGTCACCATTCCAGTGTTTCAGACGATTTTTCACACTATTTGCTACGTTTTATGACATTTTCATATGTTCCAGGACAGTTTGATTCCTTTTATATTCTATCCCATATTTTACAATTTTTTCATATTTTCCCTAGTTTGAATCCTTTATGAAAATGTTTATATTCTGTTGCAGTATTCCTGCAGTTCTTTAAGAGTCATATTATATCTTCAGATCTTCGGTATCTTCAGATGCTAATTGTAAAGCGAGAGCACATGTTTGAATGTTTTTCAGTCGTTTTAGGTTGTAAATCTAACATAACCGAACTTTTTGTTTCTTCATGTTTTTTCTCTGTTTTTTTTTTTCGAGGCTAACATTACAAGAATGGTCTAAGCCTTTATTGTCGAAGTGTCTATTATTTAGTGAACATTATGTTTCGTCATGTTTTTTCGTCTATTGTTTTTTTATTCTTTTAATCGAGGTGTTCTTTGGACTAATGAACTCGACTTTTTTTGTTTTGTTCTGTTTTTGCTATTACTGTTGAAGCGTTAGGCACATTTTCTGAGTTATTATTAGTATTTATGGTCTTTATTTTTATTTTTTATAAAAGTATACCTAGTATGTAAGGTTAGGCGTCTCTCCTGTTTTACACGGGCTTGAAACAAGCATTAGAAATGTATTATAATAACAGACCTCCCGCCGACCGTCGCTCTCATTCGTCTATCATTATGTGTCTTTTGCTAAGTGAATGGGAGTGTTCTCAGTGTAAACTTCAAATTTTCTACTTGATTTTTTGGGCAGTGTTTAACGCCCGCTTTTACTACTGTGGTATCTCAGGTGAGCTCCAAATTACCAATGATGAGCAATGTATGTAATATTCTCTCATGATACGTTCACGACTTTGAAATGTCAATAAGCATAGATAGCTATTTCATTATAAACAGTCACTCTTTTATCATCATGGAGCGACAGAGCGATTTTGTTGACTTACAGACGAAACGTTTTCCTGTAGTGACACGATTAATTCAATGGAGTTCTTATTGTTTCATCGCATTTAAGACAACCCACATAACTGCCAAATGTGGTATACTGCTTAAGAGCGCATCGCTTTATACCTTTAATATTTTTAATAATGCCTCCATTCATCTTAGGTCTCAGTCCGACAAATCGCTGAATAATTTTTCCGTCAGCTTCATTTTTAAAATTTTCCTACAAGTTTTGATTTTGTGTGGAGTGACACATCTGGTTTGTAGGGTAATCACATGTATTTAAATGTTCAAAAAATTGTAGGCTGTCATGGTATATGTCAACTGTTGTGACTCGATGAATGAAAGAATCCGTATTCATGTACATAAGCTTCAGGTTTTCTATCTCATAATACGACAGTACAATATCATATTGGTAGGAGGACGTGAGAGGTTTTGAGATATATAGCATACCCATTCCGATGTATATTGACTTGTTGAATATATTCTGTCGTGATGATATATGATCAGCTGCCAGGATAGGTCCACATATACTTCTGTCGATGAATGTATAATTAGCATTCAGCTTTTCCAATGTTTTACGTTGGTCAGAAGACGTATGTCCATTCGATTTCGTATATTGTCCATTCTTTTTTCAAACATAGCATTGTTGAAGACTTTGTATAGATCCTTTTTAAAGTCATTTCTAGCCTGTTTCCGACGCTTGTTGTTAAAAACTATGTGCGATTGCCGAAATTATAGTACACAATGAATTTTTCTAGTTGTATTCCATGAGAGAGTGCCTGTTTAACGTCACGTGATGTACAACATACTTCTTCCTGCTTCCAAAGTTTGCAATTAGCTTCTTTACACGTGAATTTTTAGTTTTGAGACATTCACGAAGGATTGGCAAATGATTATGAAGATCGCGAGGCTTTGTAGAATAATCCACATCAACCTCGATTATATATCATAGAGAGGCATCTCCTTTTAGTCTTTCTATACGAGATATGTCCAGAGAGTAAGTTCCGTTTGGTAATAAAATTAAATTGTGTACAGATACAGAATAACTATTTATTGAACAAAATTCTGCAAATCTTAAAGTACTTTTCCACATTGCTGCCGAAATTATGTAGGCATTTGTCATAGCGTGGCACAAGTTTTTGTATACCTTCTTCATAGAAGTTTGCCGCCTGTGTCTTCAAAATTTGGAAACATTTCCTTTGAGCTCTTCGTCATTGTTGAAGTGATGACCACCAAGGAAAGGCTTGAGATCTAAGAACAGATGAAAGTCGCTAGGAGCGTGGTCAGGGCTGTACGGAGGATGGTCAAACACGTCCCAGCCAAATCCCTGTAGGAAGTTTTTCGTCACATTTGCTGTGTGTGGTCGTGTGTTGTCGTGAAGAAAAACAACACCTTTTAACAGCAATCCTCGGCGCGTATTCTGTATTGCGTGGCGCAATTTCCTAAGTGTCTCGCAATAAACATCTGCTTTGATTGTTTGACCACGCGGTAAGAAATCAAAGAGTAACATGCCTTTCCAGTCCCAGAACACTGTGCACATCATTTTTCGAGGTGTCAAGATTTGTTTCCGCTTAACCTTTGCTGGGGATGAAGTGTGTCCATTCCATTGATTGCCGCTTACTTTCAGGGGTGTGGTAAGAAACCCAAGTCTCATCTCCTGTGACTATCTGTGTCAGAAATTCTTCGCCGTCTTCATCATAACGGGTTAAAAACTGAAGTGCACTACCCATCCGTTTTGTTTTGTGTTGCTCAGTAGGAATCTTTGGTACCCAACGTGAGCAAAGTTTACGAAATTGCAGTTTTTCGGTAACAATTTCATGAATTAGTGATCGTGAGCTTTGGGGAATTTCTGTGGCGAGGGCACTAATTGTAAACTTGCGGTTTTCCTGGATCTTGACATCCATCGCATGAACCAGTTCTTCTGTAACCAAAGATGGACACCCACTTCGTTCTTCATCGTGCACTTCACTACGTCCTTCTTTGAACTGTCGGACCCATCTTCTCACCATTGAATCACTCATCGCATTTTGTCCGTAAACTTCGCAAATTTGTCGATAAATTTCAATTGGTTTCACTTTCCTAGCATTCAGAAAACGAATCACACATCTGATTTCACAAGCGGCGGGATTTTCAATCAACACCGACATTGTAAACAAGCACAACAAAGCGTATGTGGCTGACAGCGATCTCAAAATGGCGCACATTTCTTCTGCTTGATACAGAGCGTCTACCGTGCATGTGCGGAACTGCGATTGCAGCGCTGCAGCGGAGATAAATTGAAACGGAACTTACTCTCTGGACGTACCTCGTATTAATAATATCAGGAGACACCCACTGAAATCCTCCATGCTAGTGGATATTGCATGGTGCAACAATATTGGTCATTTGCGTCTTCGTATGTGATAAATTGAGTTTATCAGGATCGAACTCCTTCATATAGATGTTGTTAGCCTGTGCATACAGATGAGAAACCTGTAATAATCCTCCCCTTATGCCAGACTCTAACATGAGAAGCTCATCGTAATCCAAAAATAATTATAGCTCAATTCCGGTATACCGAAGCATGGAAGCCCAGGTATGGCCTGGAGATGTAAAAGTAATATGCGGGAGCAACTTTAAGAGTATTCAATGTTTACTCTTTGAAGCCTTTGAAAACATTTGCGAGTACTAGCATATCTGAAGTTAAGTAGAGGTCATATTGTTCTCCCATATTTTGGATATTAAACTGCTCCCATACCTTTTTAGCATGTTCATAGTCTCGATCATCGATTCCTCTTCATTTAATCTCCTGTAGAACGCTTCCTTTGGAGGCAAGCATGTTTCTTTCAAAACATCAAATGACGCGATGTCATCGTAGGGGATTACTGCTTTGCGTGTCACCAAACCAATATTTTCATCTTCAAAGTACCTCCATGTCTCAGGAAACGACGTCAGTGTTTTTCTTGGCTTATGTAAACTTGAAATGAGAAAACGGTATGTATCCATATACTTTTCTTTTGATTACGGAATCAACTCCACTCTTTCACTTGTACAGCCTTACTGTTCAACGATGAAATGTGAGCCATGTCCGCTTAAGTTGTGCATGAACATAGGAATATATTTGGGTGTTTTGTAGGCTAGATTGCATTCATTATGAAGACTTCCGCGATATTCTCTAGCCAAATGGTTATGATCCTTAACTTACCAGTTTACTTCAGTGAATTTTTTGTTACACAAGCAGCATTCCTGTTGTTCATCCGTTAGTTTTGGAGTCTTAGCAGATTTGTTTGTACTTCTTATCTTATTTGCAAGATATATAAAATACTCCATAAACTTCTCATAAACATCACATCCTCTGAAGACATAAGGGTCAGCAGGAAGATCAGTCTGTAATTGATCAACAGACGACGCTGGTTTGATGTAAACAGCGAAATTCATAGGAGAGTCTGATAGGGTGCTGCATGGATAACTTCTGGATTAGACGCATATGAGTAATAAGGACTGAGAATACTCTCAAAAGCCGCATAGATGACAAACGGGAGTTTCAGTATCCTTTCCACATTTAAAAACTAAACGATCGAGGTTTCCTTTATGGGCATAACTATCCTAGCGATAGCATACTGTCTGCAGATAGTAGTACGTCTCTGCAATTTTTCCACTCCACTTGGTCATCAAAATGTGTGAAGCATCCTTTACATACATATAAGTGCTATGGTTTTCAAATGTCGGGGTTTCGGGCAATGGCGTAGGAAACGCGATACACGAGAGGTCGTATTTGCTTTCCAACTCCTTGTATTTGCTGACACTTTGAGCATTGTTTGGAATGAACTTTGCGAGAAGGGCGTTTGAAAAACATCTGTCATCCCCATGGTTCTGGGGGTTGACACACGCTTTCTTTGCTTCTATAGATGCAGGTAGAGGACCATAATTCTACTGTGCTTGTTAATTCGAAGGCATACCTCCTCCACAGCAAACAGAACCCAAATGCTTTCTTTAAGTTGTAATTCCTCCATTTCAACACCTAGTATCTTGAATTTCGACTCCAGCACGGTGTCTGATGCAGTTTCTAGAAAAACTGCCCCATGCCTGGTTTTGAAGGTCTTGTCAGTAGCTTCTGCAGCACTATTTACAAATCATCGACGTTCGACTAACAGGTTAATCTTCACAGCGTTATGTTTGGAGAGCTCTTTTTGCACAGATTGTATAATTTTGTGTTTTGCTTTCTGTAGCTTAGTTTTCATGTCCTATATTAGCACTGCGTCGGATTAAGTAAGGTTTCAGACGTCCTTCAAACAGTGTCTCATATTCTTTCATGTTGCACTCATTTTCCATTGTAGTCAATAAGTGGTGTCCGGTAGGCTCAGCTTCTGTTTTCTTTTCGGCCAGAAGTAGAGTTCGCATATACATCGCTGAATGTAGCTTGCTGCATGTCTTAAATATGATTTAAAGGCCAACACTTTTCTCACCAAAGCACGTTCTTGTCTCTGTTGCTAGCCAGTTGCAACACGAGGAGCTGGTAACTCGAAACAAACTGGCGCAATGAAGCTCTGTTATAGATAGTCCTCCTGTTGACTGCTAGGAGGCCATTTGAATTAATCCATGCCATTTTCCAGTTTTTGTGTATTCTGTTCAAGCTAGTCTTCACATTTTAAAGGCTTTAAGAATTTGTATTATATATACATTAATTTTTTGCCTGTTTTAATACATGTTGTAGTTTTTATATACTAACATCCACATAAACCCGTGAAGTAACATTAATAAAGGATGAAGCATGTGAAGCCGAAGGTTCGTCATTCATGTCCCGCTGTCGTTTCCCACAAAAGCGGTCCGACACGTTAGTGCATCAGCCTTTCCCTCTAAATGCGGTGTTCATATTTTAAATCCAGGTATGTTCTGCCCAACCTCGTATGTCGTTACTTAACATCATCCCCAAAAAAAGCCAGTTTTCAGCAAGTCTATTCTCGCACCATCACTTTCAGACATGCTCTTCCTCCACACCGGCCACGATAGAGGTATAACAGCCAGACCAACTGTATATACTTTTCCCAATAGTATAGCACACCCATATTTTAGAGGCTTTAAGAAGTTATATGGTATGTCACACGCATATGTTTTATTTGTTTTGATTTTTTTAGCTTTTATATACTTTTATGAGGATAAATTCAAACATGTTTATTTAAACCGGTATTTTGCATGCGAAGAAGAAAGTCTTTCATTCAGTTCCCTGTTATTTCCTCATAAAAGTCGTGCAACAAGTTAGTACATGTACCTCCCTATAAAAATCTGGTTTTCGTTATATTTTCATTAATTTTTAAGTCTCCACTCATATCAATCTCGTACAGCCCCAGAGCAACATCTTAGGCACACCCCTAGTAGTTTAATTATTATTTAATGTATGTGTATTTTCTCAGAGTTTTAGTCACTCGAAGCTAAGACCTAAGGATTATATTATCGTTATGGCTAATTCAGCATGTTAAATACATTTATGTACACGTCATAGGGATTATTCGGCTTTAAAATTTGCAGCGCATATGAAGTCCTAAAAAATACTGTCATGAAAGAACGAGAGTCAAACAGGTGTTCTTTTTATAAAGTTAATAGCCGGTTTAATATCCGAAAATTAAACCTTAATGTGTCAATTTATTTAACCTATTTTTTTTGTTCATTAAATATTCATCGGCATGCCCCGTTACAACGCTTACATTACATGCATTGTGACATTAGTAAATGCTATCAACACACAAGCTTTTACATTTGTTTGTCATTATAATATAACGATAATTATTACAATAAATAATAATAACAATGATAATATATGATATAAACTTACATTTTGTTTTAGAAATAAACTCATTGCAGTCAAATGTCATTATTTAACCTATATAACGCTCTTGGTCTCGAAGTTATAAAACTGGACCCTTCATAGATTCGAACAAAGATCCTAATGTTATGTATCTTATTTGTATCAATATTTTGAGACGGAGGGAAAAGCAGCCGTTTTTCCGTTTTATTCGCTCTCCCTATGTCAATTCCTCTAACAATTATTCAACCTTAGAAGTAAAATCCAACGGGTCGGAGAAAGAAGTGTCTTTTTTAGGTTAAGAAGTACTTTTAATCTTAAATGTATATGCTAAATGTATCTATATACATTTCCCCCCGCTTATATCGGCAAAATAGTTAAGAATTACGCTCAAAAGTTAAAATGTCCTCGAAAGTTGTAAATTCGAACCAACGACCTGCAAATATAATTTATTTCCACAACTGTTGTCGCACCTGTGTTGAAAGCTTTGTTCCGTTTCGATAGGATTAACAGTTCTGGGTATAATAATTTTTAAGATTTTGTTCGAACACCGGGCCTTCAAGTACATCTGTATACATATATATGTGCTTATGTCTGTATATTGACTAAAGTTTATACGAAATCTTTATCTAAATTAATATAGCCTTTATAAAGAAATTAGATTTCATACGTCGATCTAGAATCAAACCAAAGCTGTTTAGGTTAAAAATAAATACATAATTTTAGCTTGAAATGCTAAGGGCAGCAATACTTGATTTTCAGTGTTAATGTAGGACGTATAATTTAGAAATCATCCAAAAACTTAAAAAGTCATCGAAAGTTACGGATTTGAACTATGGACCTTGGATTAAAAATTATACTTTATCTGATTTACTGGGATAATAGTTTCGATAAAGTCTTTATTCCATGTTACTAGGGCTGACAGTTCCTGACAAAATCACATTTAGGTTCTTACCCTAAGCTAAATATGTGTATCTTTATAACATAATACTGATTCGTATCTATTGAATGCACTTCACACAAACTTTTTATCTAAATTAGTTTCCGAGATATATGAGTCTTAAGTTTAATATATCCACCCAGAATCGAACCCAAGTCATTTGGAGCCTCAGCAGAAATTACAGTGCTTTCTTGAATTTGAAATTGAGGTTAGTAAATTTAACAATGTGTTTCTTATAGTTAATCGTGTCAACAAGCACATTGTTCTAGGGTCGGACTTCGATGTACATAATGTGGAAATTCATTACGACCAGAAAGAATTGAGAACTAGGCATGAGCACAGTGATGCACACGCCATTTAATTTCGAGAATAATGATGCTATACAAAGCATATTTGTTTACTGGCGATCTATTTATACAAGATTTGTCAGCTGAGAGCCAATCGCGATAAAGCGAATGAGACGAGAATAGAGAGAGAAAGAGCTACTCTCGTCCATGATATAACTGCTTTGACCGACATCTGTGGAGAAAACCAGGTTTCTGCCGAACCCAACGAAGAAAAGATTGCTTCTTGACAAAAGTAACCCGGCTAGTGATTGATTTTGTGAACAAATTATGGAACTATTTACTGTTTTAAAATAAAACAAAGATACTTTTTAAGTCTTTCCAGGATTGTGTAAACTGTACACGCACACATTTCACATCTGTCACAAATATAATAATTAAACCCTAGAATTGGAAAAACAGGCTCAGCAAGACATCGATGAAATGTTAAGAAGTAAAATAATTTTAAGAGGATAACTGTCGAGAATTAACTATTAGAACATGGAATTCCCCCCCCCCCTTTTTTTTTGCTAAAAATATAGACCCAATGCAAACCTAAGAACGAGGCTTCAAGGAGCTAGGAACTTTTTCGTGTTATGGTGCACCACACACATTCTACTGGATACATTTTCTTCAGCTAATAGTATATTTTGAATGAAACAACTCTCCCAACCAGATTTAAGCCAGTAGAACTTGAGAAAACAGAAATTCAATCCACAATGTTCTGTAATCTACCAGCTGCTTTCCCCAAAGATGATAACATAGCTATAGAGAGTAAAGATATTGTGAATAAAGTCCCACAGAAAATGGAGAAGACCACAAAGAAACGTTTTCTAAGACATAAACCCCATAGCCAAGGAACTATCTGGAACACTAAGAGAGGATATCTTGTGTTATACCGTAACAAAGCTCCATCTAACCAAATAAGGAATGAAAACCAAAGGACTAAGAAGTATTTTGTTGGTGCATAAATGTACTTATGTTATGCTCTTATTATGAACTAGGCCAACTTTAAATTCTGAAATCTTCACCGGGTCATAATAGTTTATTTATGTAATAATCATTGAACACACACACATTCATGTATGTGTGCGTGTGAATGTATTTGTGTTCCGTTTGTAAATAATGTGTAATGTAATGCGTCAAACTATTTAACTTGGCCAAAGAATGTTCCGAATGGACCGAGTAACCCTTTTGTATCAGGTAGAAACACTTGCTCGTCTGCAACCTATTACCAGAAAGCGATTTATGAGTAAACATTCCTCACTCCACTTTTTTTTTTTTTTAAACAGTACCGGAGTCTGATCAGGACTCCGGCGCTGTATCCCCATTTTACATTTCCCCCGTAGGTTTTACTGATTACTGGTTTTACTGTTCCTTTAACAAACACATACACATTGCACAAACATATAACACCCATACCCAAGGCGGGACTCGAACCCACGATCCCCTGCCCACGAAGCACCAAAGTGAGACGCTTTAGCGAGCGCGGCCATGGGGACCGGCTTTTTTTTTTAAATTCAGTACCGGAATCTGATCAGGACTCCGGCACTGTATACACTACTTTTTTTATTTACCTTTTTCTTTTTACCTTCTTTTGCCGTATTATTGCTGTTTTCTTACTTTTTACAACACACACACGTACACAAACGTATAACACCCATGCCCAAGGCAGGACTCGAACCCACGGTCCCCAGCGCTACGAAGCACCAAAGCCTTGGCGAGCGCGGCCATGGGGACCGGCTTCTGTTCATTGACCTTTCAGCAACAGCTGAGAGAAGGTTGTTTGTCCGCTTAATACAGCCGGTCCCCGTGGCCACGCTCGCTAAGGCTTTGGTGCTTCATGGGCAGTGGATCGTGGGTTCGATTCCCGCCTTGGGCATCGGTGTTATATGTTTGTGTAAAGGAACAGTAAAACTAGTGATCATACAGTAAACTTAGGGGGGCGTTGTAAACGGGGATACAGCGCCGGAGTCCCACTCAGACTCCGGTACTGTTTAAAATAAAATACTTCCAGAGAAATTTGAAAGAAGAGTAAATGGTTTACAGATTCCTCTATTATTCGAAATTAACCTCTAGAGAGGCATTTTGAGACTGTAATTCTTGATGCCACTGCTTAATAATGATAATTGTCTTGATGTCATACATCTATAAACAATAATCAATAATTTAAGTATACAATTACATGTTTATAAAAACGGTTTATTTATTTTCTCGTATGTGTATAATAAATTGTAACACTAGCTATGTTAACTTGTGCCAAGGAAAAACTGCAATACTACGCAGTAAGATATGATACAAGGCACCTTTTATTGTATGTAGAATCCTTGAAAATACGTAGTATTTCTTTGTTTTATTTCCATGCATCACAAGTACAAGTGCGAACTCAGGAAAGTCCCAAATATTCTCCAATTAGTGTATTTTCCTTTTATTCATATGTGCTATGGCTTCAATACAATAGAACCACGGGATATGGTGAAGCCGAGTGTAACTTTTGGCGCTAAATGAGAGACAATCAGCATTAAGGAGGATGTCTTGCCACCTGGCTTATTTAAAGGGCCACAAATCCACAATTTGTACAGTCTTTACTGTCGTACAGAACCGTAATCCAGGTTACTCAGCGTAATAATTATGCGCTTAAATTAAAAAAAAAGCGAGGCAAGCATAATTTAACAATACAAAATGTAACAAGTATATTACAAAGCTTAAATCAGCAGTCATTCTCTTCGGGTATTCATAGTGTTTCTCCGAGTTTATCAGTGTTAAGAGAAATGTATATAATAATTGTTTCTTAAGATGACTTCACCTTGAATACTCGAAGTTTGATTGCAGAAAAAGCATCAGGGTGAAGAAAGATGGTGTTTATATTCTTACTTCATCACCCAGTATTCCTACCAGTACTCTTCTTCAGTTTCCATCCTGAGATCAATTGCTCTACCGAACATCGAACCCATAGGCAGCTGCAACGAGGCAGAGAGACATTCTACTTGTACAAAACAGGTTCATGAATACTGAACAGGCCCTGCATTGAGTATGGTGGACTCATCTCAGTTCCTATATACTGTCGGTAATCGCTCGGCTTACACGTCCAAGAAAAGTATATGTATGTATTTATTTCTCTGCAAGTAAGTATCACCCGGTGGCAGAGTTACATGTGTATACACGATATATAAACAATAAATCACAGCTGCCAGTTTATGGCTTTGTAAGCTAGATATAATAGTTATTTACAACAAATATGATAACATTAATTTTCCTCTCAATTCAGATTAATTAATTTCATTATTAGAGTCACCAACCAATTTAACATTTGTATTTACAATATAAAATCACAAGCATTTCTTTTAAGGAATATTTACAAAAATTATCCAACATTAATATCAAGATTTTTCCTAAATTTCTTCAGAGCCAGAGGACAAACCCAAAAGGCTGCTCCAGGCAATTCATTCCAGTCTTTTATGGTTCTATTTACAAAGGAAAACTTTCCCATGTCAGTTCTGTATCTTCTACCCTTAATTTTGAACGGATTATCGTTTCGTGCACAGCAAGTTGGGTTTTCCAGTTTGTCAGTAACGTCCTCCCATGCGTTCAAGCCAGCGTAAGTTTTAAATAAAGCGCACAACCTCTGTTTCTCACGCCTAACTTTCAACGGCTCCCATTTTACCTCCTCAGCGTTTGTAGGCCCAAAATATTTACCCCTTTTTATGAATTTTATAGCCCTTCTCTGGATCTTTTCTAACGAATCAATTTGATTTACTCTATACGGGTCCCAACAAGTTACTCCAAATTCCATGACCGGCTGCACTAAGGACTTGTACGCGATTTCCCTGGACTTTGCACTCCTCGTTTTTAAAATCCTCATTAGGAAGTGCAGTGTTTTCCACGCTTTCTTAGATACAGAATTTACCTGCTCGTCCCATCCAGCGTTACTCGCCAAGTAAACTCCCAAGTATTTGCAGCTGTCCACCTGTGGAATTTTTCCCCACCCATGTGATAGTTTTGCAGAATTTTTTCCCTAGATCTATTAAATGTAATTGACTTACTTTTGCCAGCGTTAATTTTCATTTTATTTGCAGCAGCCCAATCACTAATTTCATTTAAATCACCCTGAAGAGCAGTCTCATCTTCAACATTCCTAATTTTATTGTAAATAACACAATCGTCTGCAAACAATCTTATCTGGCATTTTATATTAACAGTTATGTCATTTACAAAAATAAGAAAAAGTAACGGCCCCAGTACTGAGCCTTGGGGTACGCCCGAGCTTACCATACCCCTCTCAGATAGCTCCTTGCCTACATTTAACCTTTGCGATCTTCCTTCCAAAAAATTCTAACCCATAGAACTACGCGTTTATCAATTCCTGTGGCAGTTATCTTCTGGATAAGTAAATTATATGATACAACATTAAAAGCTTTGGAAAAATCTATCACAACTGCATCTGTTCTTCCCCCTGCATCCACCTCCTCTGCTAACTCTTGAAATAATGACGTTATCTGGCTTTCACACAAGTATTCAGGTCTAAACCCATGTTGCGCTTTATTGAACCACTTTTTGTTTTCTAATTCCTCCCGTATATATTCCATAATTAAATGTTCCATCAATTTGCACACTACTGAGGTTAGGCTGACTGGTCGATACTTATTTAATTCTGTTTTATTTCCCCCTTTATGAATTGGAACTACAATCGCGGTTTTCCAGTTCTTCCGGTAAGTCACAGTTATTTATTGACATATGAAATAAAAGCATTAGGTACGGAATCAGGGCTTCCCCTCCAATTTTTAGTATTTCGGTCGGTATATTATCAGGCTCCCTCGACTTTCGATTTTGCAACATTCTGATCCTTCTGCGCAATTTGGATGCCATTATTTGAAAAACGGATTTTCCACTATCCTCAATTTCCAGTTTATAATTATAATCCGCTTTGTTAAAAACAGACACAAAATGTGAATCTAATGCGTTCGCATTTTCCTTATCGTTCAATATAGCAATTCCATTTTCCTTGAGTTCTGGTATGCCAAGTCTACTTCCCCTGCGTCTACTTACATAATTGTAAAAAGATTTCCAACTATTGTTGGTCCCGCTAAGAATTTGTTATAAAAAGCGCTTCTGGGCCTGTACCGTTTCCTCTTTCAATTGTTTAGCTAATTCTTTATATCTGTTAAAATGCCAATCTGACTTCTTCCGTTTATGAAACACGCGCCTAGACTTTCGTTTAAGTATTCTGATGGATCTTGTATAATACTCTGGATCATTGTTTTGTTTGATAACTTTGTATGGAACGTATTTCTTTATTGATTCCGAAATAAGTATTTTGGAACTATCCCATGCTGCAACTACATTTGTTGCAGATTTTACAAACAGGCAAAATTGCTTTTTGAGAAAAGTCTGAATTCCATCTACGTCTGCTCTGCAGAAATTAAAATTAATAGTTTCCTCTCCTTCAAACCGGTTTCTCACCTTCCAGTTTATGTGTAATTGTACACAGCTGTGGTCACTTATACCTGGCAAAACCTCACATACGCTAAACAATGACTCAGGTCTGCATAGAAACACGTCCAATACAGCCGATTTCCGGATATCTGTTTTGACTACCTGCGATAACCCATGATCCCAAACCAGAAGGTTAACAAACATATTGAGCTTCGCCTCCTAATAACTGCCCATTCCAGTTTTCATTTGGCAAATTTAGATCTCCTGCTGAAATAACATTTTTTCCCGTTTCCGAAGAAATTTTTTCCACTAGTTTATGAAGAGTTTTAAGGTTAGTTTCGCCAGGTGGTCTGTGAAACGCTATTAATGTAATCTCATTTGCTTCATTTTCGTGATCGACAATTTCAATAGCCATCATTCCTATGTCTTCTTCCACCCACAATATCTTACTGTTTAACTCTTAACAGATAAAAATTCCCCCTCCGCTTCCTTCCCTCTCCCTTCTAAACACCCTGTAATCTGATCTAAATATCTCCGCGTCATTAATATCAACACTGAGGCATGACTCCCTACCTATAATCACACTTGGGTTACTTATTTCCATTAAATTCCAAAAGTCTAATATTTTGTTTATGATGTTACGGCAATTTACCTGTAACAGCCTTAAGGAATGTGCCCCTACCTGAGAATCGTTGCTTCCCCGAAGCCGTTGTCAGTGCTGCCCGGTGGCACCGCTCCACGCGGATACCCTCGCGAACAATGCTGCCAACTTTGAAGTTCTTCTTCTGTTTAGGGGAACACCATCCCGTCCATAGTCCCAGTCGTCAATCCACGAATTTTAGTCCACAAACTGCACATCCGGTCGTTCAGCCACCCGCGAAAACGCGTCGTTTACCTGCATTACCTTCCTCCCGTTGATATCGCGTCGCCTCAAAACTCCACTGATGACAATGTTTGCTGAGGGAAATAGTGCCTTTGTCTTCTTAACTAAATCATACATGTCGCCCATCACATAGTCAAAACTCCTTCGTAGGTCATTACTTCCAACGTGTAATACGATCGTCCGGTTGTTGCTTTCTTCCTCTTCTCGCTTCTTCTCAATTTCCCTCAGTAGGCCGTCAGTCTTTATGCCAGGATAGCAAGTTACCTTTGCATTTGTAGTTCCCGCATGTCTTAACGATAGAGTCCCCCATGATCAAACATAGTTTCTCCTCTTTTTTTAGGCCATCTTCCCTTGTCTCCCTCAGTAAGCGGTTTTCTTCTTTAAGCTTCCGAATAATATCTTCCGCTGTTTTCAGCTTGTCGCGTAAGTCTCGTAGTTCCTCCTGCAGCTGCTCTAATTTTTTATCGGTCACATTTCTCCTGCAGTCCTTACATGACCAGTTTTCTTCTAAGTTCTTTTCTCTCTTAATTTTTGACAGCCAAAATTGTACCATCTCGCGCAAGAAATACAAAAAAGTCCGGTCCTCAGTGCTTTGTTGCAGCTTTCACATCTTTCATCTCCTACAGGTCCTGGATTTATTTCAACTCCTCCTATCACAAGCAGGGCTAGTAATACAAAAGCCATAAAATAATAATTCTTCGTAGTTTCCGTAGCTCCTGTCGCATCTCTACCTGCTTTCCGTGGCCGCCTGCCCGACCAATTTTGTCACATTCTAGAATTATTGAGTTTGTTAAAAACTTCAGGTTGGAACGCGAATCTACTACCTATATATTTTCGCTAACTTATCTCTTCTGCTGTGAGTGAGGATGTTCTGTGTAGCTTTTTATCTGTATTATTGTATTACTTTGTACGCTGTGTGAGCAGTATTCATTCTTTTGGGAGTACTTTCTGAAATAGTTGATATTTACTATCGTATCTATTTTACTGGAGTGGTGAATTCGCCAATGCGTAGGTCAAGCTATAAAATATTGCATTTAATATTGCATTGGTAATATATAGGATTATGATTATTGTATGAGAGCTGCCAGGTTAAATCATTCGGATTCACCAATGTGATGGAAGGCTTTGTCAGAATATTTCTTGGTCGTGATGTGAATGCTAGGTTGTATAATTTGATCAACGAACTTTCGTATCATCCCTTTCATTACTACATTACATTTCTTCCTTCTTGCTCATCGCCCTGCTGGACATTGAACAGATAACCTATTCCGGTTATGCTGTGTTCCAAGGCTAGTGTACTCTTCGACAGGAGGAAGAAAGGTCACCTAAGACATTGGCTTGTTTGTCCTTGAGGTTGTAAATTATACAAAGAGAAAGGTAATTTGTTGAAGAAAAAAAAGAAGCAAAATAAGATAATGCAGTTATTCCCATTGCTTGGCTTGCTGTATGTCAATGGATAATTTTCTAATATTTAATGAAGGATCAAAAACTGAAAATAAATTAGTTATCATTTTTAGAATATAATTCTGTTATGGTATCTTACACTTTGTAGATCTAATAGTCATAGCTCTTATTCTATTTTAGGGTCTGGCCTTGCAAATTTATCAACGTTAATGCTCCTTCAGCAAAGACCAATGTATTCTGATATCTCCAAATTTACATGCAGAAGCATGCATATTAGAGAGGCAAGAGCAGAGGTACCTCACCGAAAAGATACGGTAGAGTCACTTTCTACCCAAAGGTTCATAACAATTGAATAATCTGTTTTTAGAACATGACATTATGTTGTTTCCATACAGTAAACGGAACCTCAGTAACTTACTTCAGCATCGGCTAAATAACACTGTACTGAAAACTACCACTATGCTGAACATTAAAAAATCTGGAACTTACCATACTGCTATTGAAGACTGTCATAAGATATATGTACATAGTAAAACCAAGAGAAATCTAAAAATCAGACAACAAACGTCTCAAAAATTTCGAGCCTAAGCGGATAGACGGATCTGCAGTAGGTCACCACTTTTGTTCATTCGAATACAACATTAAACATGAAATAAATATTTTTAAACAATACCAAAACACCAGCAAAGCTCGTGGCATCAGAAAATCTCCGCATTACCAAACATGCACTTAGCATAATGCATTTTTAACTCTGCTGCTTGACGATTGTCAGCATAGTGATGTTTTCCACTAGACAGTCAAATGATAGTGCAATTAAAACTAAAGCATGAAATCCCCTACCAGACACCATAGGAGATATAGTCTGAGATGGAGACCAGCATCTTCAACATATGTTCTGAGTGAAAACTTAGTAAGTGAAACTAAACTGCCATCAATGCATTCACAATTTCTATATATTTTGCCGTGTCATGGCCCTGAAATAATAATTCATTTATTGCTCCTAAATCAGATATTACAAAATATGTGTACAGATCACCTTCTGTATGAAGCCTGTACTACAAGCTTTTTCCAACTCTACTAGGCTGAGTAAAAGTATTCGCGCCTATGCTACAAAGGTTCTCGCAGCGTAGCTGGAGGGGAGCATGATAGCCAATATGTTACTGGATGATAGCATAGCACAAATGCTTGAACTTCCTGACACTTCATTCGAACACCTGATCCAAACGTGATGATCTATTACTCCCAATTCTGCGTAGTATTGCAAGCTGCAAGCAGGTCCCATACAAGCTGTTTGCATTCTTTTGATCTGTGGCAATTACCTAAGCTGGAAGAATCTTCGCCAGCGGTGCCATGATAGTAAAGGCGGGCGTTAAACACTATCAACAACTGGAAGGGTCTGCTTTATACTGTCACTGGCTATGTGTTATGTTTATAGTGCCTATATCATACTGCATTCCATTAAAATAACTTACTCTTAGAGGAACTTTCTTTTAATTTGTTTTCATATTCATTGTAAAATGGAGGGAGCCAATTAATTCATAGTTTTGCCGTTTACCCTTGATATACACTCAAGATAATATCGTTCTTCAGTAGTGTGATACTATGCATTTCTTTCATGGTTTTCATAGATTTATCTATTTTTGTATTTCTGTTTGAATGTATCTACAATGGTAGTTGGCTTTCCATTCAGCTCCTTGACTAGATGTACAGATGTGAAATACTATTTGTTAGATTTCTGCCTTGAGACAAATATTGCTCAATAAGTTTCATTACAACGTAATCAGATACTTGTTTATCCTCAGGTTAAGCACATATTAGAGACCATTTGGAATTACGAATGAATATCCACAGTGAGTCATAGCTTTTGCAAACTTGTCAAGCTTAGAAGCCATGAAGTCAGTAAATAAATACGTAGTTTTATTGGAAAATAAAACAGCGGCTGGTATATTTGTCCCAGGTTTGAAACTGAGTTCACATATCTTTATAAATCCATTCCATATTTCAGACGATAATGCATTTTTAATCGTGACACAACAGATTATATATCAAATTTCAAAATTTTCATTATGATAAAAAATCTCTTCCTGTTCATGGACTTCTCACAGAGAGCAACAACACAAAAATTTAACCATTATTTGTGAAACTCAGTATTCTTAGTCACTGATACCTCAGGTAATACAATGACCATAAAATTCCAAATGCTTCCTAATAAACTGTGCGCCTCAATTAATGTACATTTCTAACCAGGTTGCACTATTGACTTAGATATAAATTAATACCAGTTATTAGCTACATTATCGTTACATTTTTTTCAAGAGGTGTTAGGCAAGAATTTTAGAATTTTACTAGGGCATATTCAGAGTATGACGTCTTCCAGCTACAATCATGTTTCTCAGTTATTCCATTCAAAAAGTGTCATCCGGAGCTTTTTGCTGACAGAGAAACAGGAATACATCTGCTAGAACTTGCCAGGATAACAGCAATTTCTGCAGTACTGTTACTTTCACTCCAGTATCTTTTAACGCTTCTACAGTGAATAATTTTACGCTATTGTAAGAATGATTATAATTCATAATTTTTGCAGTACATACTTCAACAAACTCTTATCTGACTCATTACTTTCACTATCTTCAAGGGTTTTATCATAATTATTTGCATTCCCATTCAATGACTGATTTAATGTGTTGTTTTATGGGGGGATATATTCATCAACTGACTCATCAGAGAATAAATATCCCCCACAAGGCTCTTCTTCCATAATGTTTATCAGCTTAGATAGGAGCACCTCATCACGAATAGAAGTTATCTACGAGTGATTCTTTGTCATCATATACAAACTTAGGTACATACTAAACTCACATTTGCTTTAGTGTTAGATCTTGTATATTTTTGCTATTGCGTAACTACTTAAAGAATGTAATTGTTGTTCAAAAGGATGAAATTGAATGCGTGGAATCGGAATTGCTTGTAACACAACTTTATCTATATGTGAGCCAAAATGATGATGCATGGCACTTTAAATACTACTTCATATTCTAAAGTATAATACGTTTATATTTATTACCTTTTATGCAAAATTAGTACCCTAAAAGGAGTAAAAGTCATAAAAGGTAAAGCTTTAAAGCATATTAAGTGAAGAAAGGAAACTTGCAATATTTGTTTGAGCAAAAGTGAACCAGCTTGGGTGCTCTAGTGTTAATTAAAAGCAGAGCGAGGGGTGTTAATGAGAGTTTCATTGCTAACAACGCACACTTGAGCTACAGTTCATTGAGAGGTACGGTAACACCTTTCATGGACTGCATCTGAACGCTTGAGGTAAGAACATGTTAAATTATCCCACTACTGTGCATATCCCTCATAGCATAAATACCGATTTCTAGGTATTCTCCTGCAATTGAAGACATATGAACAATAAACGTGTTATAAACGAAGACTATTAGTAGGATTTCCTATTATTTTCAACTTTCTGAATCAGAATCTGCTATTAGATATCTTCTAAGTGTACTTCTAGAACGATAAATCCAATACACATATTCAATGCACATTCTTTTGGTGTGTTTATATGTGTATATATATACACACATACATATACAGATTAACAGCCATACGTCGAGCACCGATAGTTGCCTTTGAGCCAGTCAAACAATAACAACTTTTGATATGGCAATCCGATTGTTGCCTTGTGTGTGAAATGCTGTAACAAGTAACTTTGTTATATATTATATTGTTTCGTCTTCTTTATACATTGAGAACTTGAATTAGGTGTAACTTTAATTGACAAAAGTATAATAAACATTATCTGAAAATAATTATTTTCAATCTCTGCACATATTTGCACCGGATAAGCAGACCTAGTAGTTGATTATTTTAAGGTTGTATTACATAACGATTATATGCACACGTAGGCCCCACTTAATATTAATTCAATACATTGCTTAGGTTTTCTATTAAAATACTTAGCAATGCCCAATTGTTTATTTATTACTTCCCTCTAGATGATGTCGGTGAGAATGATTAGCAGAGAGAGGAACGTTGGAATGGAAATTACAACAGAATAATGATAATGATGATGATGATGGCATTGATGATGACGGTGATAATAATTGACCATCATCTTCTTTTCATAATGAAAACATTAAGGCCTCCTGAAAACTGTAAGAAAAATTTCTGAAAATTTAAGAGAAGGTTTCTGGGATATGATCCAGCTAAATGAGGACTCATTGTAAAGGACTGTTGTGTGGCTATATCTTACAGTTGCGAAATCATTCACGATATTTTGAAAAATATAACTCTTTGGCAGACAACAACAAACAAAATTTATATAACTTTTTGGGTTAATAACCAGGTAACATGCTGACCGAAATTGAGTTTTAAAACTAATTTCTAGAGAATCGGCATTTTGTAAGTAGTCTATGACAGAAGATGATATATCTGTGAATGTAAGCCCAAATGTTTACTTAAGATTACTTTGTTTATCAGAGCATAGAACTACAAAACCTTTTATAAGCATTTGCTACAGCTGATCCAAAACTAGTGTCACATAAAAGGGAAGTGTTAGCCTCAGTTTGGTTTGGGCGATATGCTCCTACAAGCTTGTGGGAAACATCGTCACATTTCAGTTGTATTTTAGACATTGTTGCATAAACTATTGATTTCTTCTGGAAGAGCATGTCTAAGAGTTGTACCTTTTCTGTTATGCTGAAATGTGTTATTGTGAGCTATAGCAGTATTCAATTTATGAGAAGTATGAATATCGTTCATCTATTGTGTTTAATTTGGAGATGTGCCAGTGTTCCTCAGGACAAAACATAATTCTGAACATAGCTAATGTTTTATTACCAAAACTGTGAGTTGTACCATTCTAATGCATGAAATTGAATCAATAAATCACATCTATTGTTTGTTGAGGTTAAACATTACTTGCGTATCTCCCATTTTAGCACTGAGTTATGTAGCACAACAGCAGAGTAGGTATACTTCTAAAGCTTGCCAGGAAGTCTTCGACTCAGCATACAAAGGCAAATGTGTGAAAACACAGCGAATTACTTTACAATAAAAAGTATGCGTTGGGACTACTGCATCAATATTTGGCAAGGAACCGAAACACAGAACAAGTAAGATTGATATTGTTGTAGGTAGGTAGGTAGGTAGGTAGGTAGGTAGGTAGGTAGGTAGGTAGGTAGGTAGGTAGGTAGGTAGGTAGGTAGGTAGGTAGGTAGGTAGGTAGGTAGGTAGGTAGGTAGGTAGGTAGGTAGGTAGGTAGGTAGGTAGGTAGGTAGGTAGGTAGGTAGGTAGGTAGGTAGGTAGGTAGGTAGGTAGGTAGGTAGGTAGGTAGGTAGGTAGGTAGGTAGGTAGGTAGGTAGGTAGGTAGGTAGGTAGGTAGGTAGGTAGGTAGGTAGGTAGGTAGGTAGGTAGGTAGGTAGGTAGGTAGGTAGGTAGGTAGGTAGGTAGGTAGGTAGGTAGGTAGGTAGGTAGGTAGGTAGGTAGGTAGGTAGGTAGGTAGGTAGGTAGGTAGGTAGGTAGGTAGGTAGGTAGGTAGGTAGGTAGGTAGGTAGGTAGGTAGGTAGGTAGGTAGGTAGGTAGGTAGGTAGGTAGGTAGGTAGGTAGGTAGGTAGGTAGGTAGGTAGGTAGGTAGGTAGGTAGGTAGGTAGGTAGGTAGGTAGGTAGGTAGGTAGGTAGGTAGGTAGGTAGGTAGGTAGGTAGGTAGGTAGGTAGGTAGGTAGGTAGGTAGGTAGGTAGGTAGGT